>JAEOAD010000039.1:3296500-4583000 GCA_036365145.1 Orientallactaga sibirica
AAAGTATAAAATAAAGTTCCCCAGAGAACCTGCACTGACCCAGGAGCTAGACTGCCTGTTCTATCATGCCTGTCATAATCTTGGGCAAGAAAGCTACTTTGCTTGCTTCCATTTGTTCCTTGAAAACAGGATCATAATTGTACCTATTTGCAAAGGATTGTTGCAAAACTCAAAGAAATGAACATGAATACACAAAGGGTCCAGGGCCAGTGGCTGGGCTCATTTTAAGCACTACATAAATGTTAACTATTATTTTTTTTTTAATTTGGCTCCATTCTTACACTGTTTCACATATATGCAAAAAGTTTAACATGCTACCTGTTGTTTTAAGCATATTTGATATTTCCCCTTGGCAACTAGTATCCGCTCAATGGGTACCTAACAAGCCTATTCTGTACAGGGTTTCTATACAGTTTTCAAAAATAGTACTGTATAAATATATATTATCTGGCCTTGGAGGACTTTATGTTTGAAGTAAGGAAGCTAACTACATAGAAAAACTTATGTGGCAATATAAGGCCATATTAAGGTTAAATGCCAAAGAGCACGGTATATAAACAACACACAAAGACGGGTTGGGGGATGTGACCATGCAGAAGCAGAGGCTGGAACGGGCCCTAATTTAAGGGCAAGCAGGACCTTCACAGAGAAAAAGGGGAAGTCTACGCCAATGTATTGTTCTGATAATTCTTACAGAGCACGTGGCTGTGTTCTAGGCCCTGGGGATAAGCAATGAGTGGAGCGGAAACCAACTCGCACTCTGCTGGCTAAAGGGCACTCCATACCAGAGCCAAGTTTTCTTGTTTTATTTCTAGCAGTGCTAGGAAATGAACCCAGAGCCTCCAGCATGCTAGGCAAGTACTCTACTACTGAACTGCTCCTCACCTGAGAGCCAAGTTTTGAAGTGAGGAATGAAATCAGCCTGCCTTCCCAGAATGCCTTAGAGACAGGAGCTAACACTGTTATTATAGTCACTGTGACTTTGTTGGTGTGACATATATACAGAAATGGCTATTATGAACAGCTCAGTAATGTTTCATGTATTATAGTATAGTATATGCTAAATCTATTCAATCGTTTATTAAGCACATTAAGGAGAATTTCTCCATATTTCTTGATGCAAATGACCTTAAAAATTTAAGACATATATTGTCGATATTATTGAAATCATTGTTGTTCATAGTTCCAAAATTTTGCCCAAAGGCAAGTCTAATAATAATGCTTTGGTTGTACAGCCTTCTGTTTTGGGAATTCCTTACACTACTTGTCTCCTTTTTTTTGTTTTGTTTTGTTTGTTTAACCTCATCTACCAGTCACTGTCTACAAATCTCAAGGCTGGGAAAGTGCCTGAACAGGGACCGACAGCAAGAATCAAACACAAAGAACAGAAATCTTCACCCCAAAAGAAAACATGAATCATTTTCTTAGATCTTTTCAATTGTTTCCAAAGGCAATATAAATACCAGCTGGCAAAGCCTTCCCAATTTTTTCTTATTCCCAAAGATGGACCACAAGAATTTTCTGACAGGAAAGTTCCAATATACTAATTTACCCACAAACACCACATGCCACCACCTTCTTCAGTATGTCCAATCAATCCTTCCACTACATTCACTCTCTCAAGATGCAATCTGTCAAAGACTCCACCATCACCCTCACAATCAATATTGTGAGAACTGGCATGCCTACGTAAATCATTCAATTGTATCTTTGTAAACATACTCTAATCTCATTAAGAAAGAGCTTATATAATTAACTAAATCATTATCTAAACCTTAATTTTTTTAATGCAGGAAGTACTGGATGCAATAGTTAATATTTAGAGGCAAACTGAAAACTTAGGCACGTCAGTTTCTCACAACTAACTCAAAGTAGATAACTGAACATTCTTAACATTGACAAGTTCAATGAAATTGTGTAATTCTAACAGCCAGTTAGCTCACGGTTTTGTATTTCCTTAGTTTGGTGGTGGGAAAACTCTGTCATTTGTTTGCCCTTAATAGGAATGCTACTAAGCATTGTGAAAAGAAAGGTCCCTTTTAGAAAGTGCCATCAAGGCTTTTCTCTATACCTTTTTCTTATGTCCTAGCACAGCCTGACCATTGGATGGTCGTGTTGTAGAATGTTAAGTTGGACAAATAGAGATACAGGGCTTTGTAAACTACCTAATGCCAAATCAAAGGGAATAATTGCAAGTCTATGAACTTTTAAAGCCATCTTCAACTTGAAAACCACATGAATTTAGTGAGCAATTTTATGTTGCTAATATCCTTATTGTCACAACAGCAGAAACACATTCAAACCAAACCCACATACTGAAATATTTGTGGACAATATATGTTTATGCAAAAAGCTATCCTTAAAGAGTAAATAAGATAAACATTTAAGACTATCTGGCGCAGTCCTGACAAACAAGAAGTACTCAACAATATTACTGTTGTTCTTAATTTCCTAACTTTAGACGCCAACTAAATGGTTAAAAGTTATGTAAATTATGGGTATATAATATAGGTAAACAAATATATACACTACTTCTATAAAGAATTGTGTTGCATTACAGCACCAATAGTCCTAATGTAGTCAGAGGTGATCCTGTAGTAAATAACCCAAAAAGGCAAGAGCACTTGCTAAAGGGTACAGCATTAAGTGTTAGCTCTTATCTCCTTTCACCAAATTAAAAACGGAATCAGTACCTGGCCTAGTATGAATTGCAACCGGCAGTCGGCTGATCCTGGAGAAATAAATAAAATAAAATAAAAATAAAAATAATAAAATAAAACAAAACGAGCTAAGCCCTCAAGCACGTGGATGAAGTGGTCCCTTTGATTTGCAATGGCTGCACCAACCCCGGGGGAGGCGGGGGAAATCCATCACTTCCCTACAGATGCTGACATCCTAAGTTCATTACCTACCTCATCCTAGGAAACACAAAGTTTCAAGTCCCTACGTAAAATCTTTCTTTTAAAAAAATATCACAAAGTCATCCAAACTAAACCAGCCGACAGCACCCCGGCCCCGTGCATGTTTTTCAAAGCACTTCACTAGCCTCGACCTCGCACGCAGCGTTCGCAGAGGACCGCGGGGGTGGGGGGTGCCCTCAAGCGCGCGCGGACACTGCCCGAGACCCGGTCCCTCTGGCGGAGGAAGGAAGAAAGCGGGCGCCCCGCGACCCCCGCGCACGCACACGCGCACACACACACACACGCACACACGCGAGCGCGCGCGGACGCCCCGGCCCGCCACGCCCCTCCCACGCGGGCCAGGGGGCGGGGCGGGGCGGACCCGGGTGAGGACCGGGCGCCGCTTCCCGCCCGCTCGCGCACACATTCGCCGCCGCGCCGCGCCGCCGTGCGTGGCGGGAGCCGAGGACGCTCTCGGGTCAACGCCTTGCCAGGGCGGCACCCGGGGCCGCCGCTGCGTCAGATACTGAAGAAGGGGAGAAAAGAGGCGGTGTGTTGGGGGTGGGGGCTGTGAATGGGGGGGGAGAACCCAAAAGGAAAAAAAAAAAAACCTGGCTCCTGGCTGCATCCGGAAACCGACGTGCCGGCAGGAAATGACGCAGCAGCAGTCGTCCGCATCCGCTCGGTCACCGGGCCCTGCGTCCGTCCTGCCCTCCCTTCCCTCCCCCTTCCCGGAGAGGAGCCCCTCCGAGCTAGCGTGCGGCGCCGGCTTCCCTCGCTGCACCTCCGGAGCCCGCCGCGTGAGTGCCCGTGGCCCCGCCAGCTCCCGGCCCCCGCCGCCGCGTCACCCGGCCCCGCCCCGTCCCGCCCCGCTCCGCCCCGCCCCGCGGGGCCCGCCGAGGTCGCCGCCCGCCGCGCTTAGCCCGCGGCGGCGGTAGTGTGGTGATGGTGGAGGTGGAGGTGGAGGGGGGGAGGACCGTCCGTCCGCAGCACCCGCCCAGGCTCTGGCTCTGGAGGGGCCATCGCGCGCGGGCACCCGAATGGACACCCTCCTTCCCAGCCCTACACACACACACACACACATACCCCCCCACCCCGCGCCCCTGACCACCGGCCCGGGAGGACTGTGGTGTCCCGGCTTGACTGCTGTTTGCTTCTGCCGGGAGCTGATCACACGGGATCAGGATCCTGGCTGGAGGACAGCAGCTTTGGGTATCACATATATGGTGACAGCCCCCTCTGGGAGCTCCATTTCCAGGCTCCTGTGCCCTTGGGCAGTTATATAACCCCTGCTGCCACCTGTTACCACTCTCTTCCCCCATCGTCCTCTTCCTCTGGTGTATTTTAAAAAGAAAGAAAAGAAAAAGAAAAGAAATGGAGCTGCAATGCCCCCCTGCAAGTTCTTTGTGGAAATTTTATGAGAATGTGTGCTGCTCTGCCCGGAGGTCTCCTCCCGTGTCCCTTTCTTCCTGTCCTTGAGCTCGTTCCCCTCACCCTCACCCCACATACCTTTGAGTGTTTTGGAGGATCCCGCAGAAGGAAAACCTTACTTTGTGCAGTGGGATTTTGTTGTGAGGAATTGTGTGGTTCGAAAGCAGAATTTCTGTCAGGAAAAAAAAAAAAAAAAAAAGCAAGGTGCTAAAGAGGCCAAAATAACATTTCAGTAATGGTGACAGGTGTGTAGACAGGGTAACTCAAAAATCAGGACTTGGGATACTGTCACGTGATTTATTCGAAAAGGACTTTTTTTTTTTTCACTTAAAAGTTGGTCAACCTGAAACCAAGCCCCAGTTGACATTTTAGCAGCTTTATCTCTGCATACTCATGTTTCCTTGGGACTTAGTTCAGCTCATCCTAACATCTTCCTACTGAGATTATAGTTCAAGCATTACATCACAGGACAACGGCGGGAAAGGGTCACTTTTCTCGAGTCCTGAATAGCAGCAGTCCAAGCCCAGGACTACTGATAAACTTACTGGAGTATTAGCTTACTAGAAATGAATCACTGGAAAGTCCCTGGGCATTTTACTTACAGGGGTGTCGAGCCTTTTAGCATCACAACATGATGTCATCTACAGATGTGTTGGGCTGCATTCATAGATATCTTGAGACACATGTTGTATACACACTTGGATAGCCTGAAGCATGCTGGGAGGAGAGGTCAAAGTTCAGACCACATGTGGGCCATGCATCTGCACTATGAGACTGAACTACACCATTCCTTATTCCTGGCAGTTTTATAAAGCACTCTGTTGCTTATAACAGAATTTACTGGGAAGACCTACCCTGAGTGCAGATCTTTCACAACTACACTCCTAAAATAAGTGCATGTCCCTGAGACTGTGAAATTGTCATTGCATACCAGTGATGTTGTATAATATGTGTTATATAATTCAGGTTAACTTTTTTTTTCCTACCACCAGGTCAGCAGTAATTAGCAGCCCTTTTCTAAGTATGTCCCTTGGCATAGAAAAGAACTTATTTTTCCATCTACAAGTTTGTCATTAAGAGGTGGCATATTTATAGTGAGGAAATCAAACTCTGGGTAGGAATTGCATCATTTACTAAGTTGAAGGAAGGAATTAACCAGGCTCAGCTCCATTGCAGCATTGGAGAGCAGGTGGGAAACACTGGTAAGCTGTCACATAATGGCACCTGTGAGTGTCCTAGGGGCCCTTGCCATATTGCTCTGTTTATTTCCCAGTTTGTTAGCAACTCCTGGTCCTCAGAACTCCCACTGTTGCCATATTATTGCCTGGTCTTGCAGCATCTCATATCAGACACTTAAAATGCCCCCCCACCAACATGATCATAGTTATTGTTATTTTGACATCAACAATGGTAAAATTCCATAAATCAAAAATAATTATAGAGTCTGGTCTTCTAGAAGTATCTATTTCTAAAGTAGGCTGATTACTTACTCTGACTCATACTCAAATTCATTGAACCTCTAGAGTTGAATTTCTTTAAAAAAATTTTTTTTATTTGAAAGAGAGAAGAAGGGAAAGAGAGAGAGAGAGAGAGGAAGAGGCAGATAGAGCATGGGCACGCCAGGGCCTCTAGCCACTGCAAACAAACTCCAGAAGCATGTGCCACTGCCTTACATGGGTACCAGGGAATTGAACCTGGGTTCTTAGGCTTCAAAGGCAAACACCTTAACCACTAAGCCATCTCTGCAGCCCATGGAGTTGAGTTCTAAAGGATAAGAATTCAAAATAATAATATTCCACTTAGCCTTGTGCCTCCCACTCAGACTGAAACCCATAGATAATCATTAATACCTAGGAATTGGGTCTATGCTAATATGTAGATCTTGAACTTACAAATCTTTTATAATTAAGTTCTTTGTCTCTTCGCCAAAATTTGTTTTTATAAGACCAGGGTTTATAACCATCAGGATCAATAGATGTTTTAGAGAAATTAGACTTCAGTGTCAAGAGTTTCAGTTAAAAAATTATTAGTGATAGTCACTTTAAAAGAGCAAGCACATTAGGTCTCCAAACATCTGACAAAGAGTTCACATGTCAGAGGGAAAACATATCACCTGGCTTAGAAGCAGACCTCTACTGAAATTTCCTTCTGTAGTTGATACATGTTTATTATTCAGTAGTTTATGCATGCTTATTACATGCTTTATACAAGCTTATTAACTAAGTGGGGGAAATCATATTAATTAGTATGTGCACAGATGATAGGATGGACTGCAAGATGTTTCCGTAGAATTTCTGCAATGCCTTCATTGTAAACAGCCTAGCAAAACAATTTCTTAGATATTATAGATGCTGCTTTTCTTGTTATTAAAACAATGGCTATCTTTAAAAAATATTTTATTTTTATTTTTTTATTTGAGAGAGAGAGAGAATGGGCACACCAGTGCTTCTAGCCACTGCAAATGAACAAACGAACTCCAGATGCATGTGCCACCTTGTGCATCTGGCTTACGTGTGTCCTTTGGCTTTGCAGGCAAGCGCCTTAACTGCTAAGCCATCCATCTCTCCAGTCCCAAAAATGGCTATCTTAATCTTAGAAACTACAGTATACTTATCACCCATCATGTGTTCTATTCTTTTTGTACAGTGTCTAAAACAACACTTTTGTATTTCTTTCACATATTTCATTTTATTTAGACTTTTTTTCAAGTTTTATTTATGTATTTATTTATTTGAGAGAGAGAGAAAGGGAAAGAGGTAGAGAGAGAGAGTGCACTCGTACGCTCCAGGACCTCCAGCCACTACAAATGAACTCCAGATGCATGTGCCACCATGTGCACCTGGCTTACATAGAAACTGGGGAATCCAACCTGGATCCTTAGGCTTTGCAGGCCTTAACTGCTAAGCTGTTCAACACAAGGGAGGAACTTGTTCTTTAAGGGAAAAAAAATCAATTAACTTCTCAAACACAAACAAGAAACCTCTTTTACTTGCTATTTGATACACTTGTGATTACAATTCTCTCTCTCTCTCTCTCTCTCTCTGGGAATGTCGAAAGAATGTATTTCCATAAATAAATAGCAAAAAGTAACTTTTTATCCCATAGTTTGTTTCAGCCAAGTCTGGCCAGTAAGCTAACACTAGACCCAACTCAAACATGCAGGCATGGGGAAGGGCAGTTAGCCTGGGCCCTTTTATCTAGGCTGCTATCCTGAGAACAGCTCTTCTTTTAGCATCCCAGCCATTGTTTGGTACAGGATTTAAAAGAAATTTGTTGGTTTTATCTATCTGAGTGATACCTACAGTTTAGAAACTACAATGTTTCAGCTTATATCCTTTTATCAATATTATTTTTAAATTCCAGATTTTAAGGCATTTTCTAAGAGCTGTCATATTTCAAAGTGAAAAATAGGAGAAATGTGTGGCACACACCTTTATGACTTAAATCAGGGGTCAATAAACTTTCTTAAAATGGATAAGTTGAAACTATTTAGGCTCTGTGGACACTGAGACAAACTGAAGATACTGTGTAGGTACTTTAACGACTTAAAGTGTGTTAGCAGGGCACCTCAGTGACAGAGTGTGCTAGCATGTGTGAGACCCTGGGTTCCATTGCCAGAACCCCCCCCCCAAATTTTTTAAATGAGTTTTGTATGTACCCATTTAGAAATGTAAAACCATTCTTTGTGGGCCATACAAAAACAGGCAGTGGGCCAGATTTGGTCATTGGGCTGTATCTTTGCCAATTCTACTTCCTCTTTTCTCACAGCCCCATGGCTGGCAGCTACGGTGTGATGGGGGATGATGGCTCTATTGATTACACTGTTCATGAAGCATGGAATGAAGCCACCAATGTCTACTTGATAGTGATCCTTGTCAGCTTCGGCCTCTTCATGTATGCCAAGAGGTAAGTTCCTTAGGTGTTACAGAGTTGTGGGCTTTTTATTTAGTCAGTCAGTCAGTCAGTCAGTCAGTTAGTTAGTTAGTTTGTTTGTTTTTCGAGGTAGGGTCTCACTCTAGCCCAGGCTGACCTGGAATTCACTCTGTATTCTCAGGGTGGCCTCGAACTCACGGCGATCCTCCTACCTCTGCCTCCCGAGTGCTGGTATTAAAGGCATGTGCCACCACACCCGGCTTCTGTGGGCTTTTTAGTTTTTTAGTTATTTTTGTGTTCATGTTTGTATGTGGTGTCATGTATATGTGTATGGGCTCACGTGTGCGGGCAGGTATGTATGCACGTGTGCCCGTAAATGTGGAGACCAGAAGGCAACTCCAGGTATTATCTTCAGGAATGCCATCCACCACTTTTGTGAGACTGGGTCTCTGTCATTGGCCTGAAGCTTATTGATTAGGTAAGACCAGCTGGCCAGCAAGCTTCAGGGATCTGCCCATCCCAGCCTCCCCAGCACTAGGCCTCCAGAAGCACACCACCACACCCAGCATTTTACATGGGTACTGGGGATAGAACTCGGGTCCTTGTGCGTGTGAGGTAAGTACTTTACTGATTGAGCTTCTCCCCAGATCCCTTGTGTGTTTTTAAAATCTGATTTGAATGCATGAAAGAGATTTTCTCAGAGATCTTGTCTGTGCTGCACTCCAGCTTCATCTCAAGTATTGGTGACTGTGGTAGTTTGAATATATGGCCCCCAATATATTCAGTGTTTTATTAGTTTATAGTTTGCATCGGCAGCCACCTTGCTAGAGGCAATGTCACTGGGCGGTTCTTAAGGAGTGGTGGTGGGTTTGAGATTCCATTGTAAAGATATGCACTGTGTGCCTAGCAGGAGTTCCTGAAGTGCTCTGTGTGCTGTGTGGCTGGTGGCTTTTCTCTTTCTGCTTGGCCCTGTGAAGGCAGGCCAGCTTCTTCTGCCATTATGGAACTTCCCCTGGATCTATAAGCTTCAATAAATAATATCCCTTCCTCCATAACTGTGCCTGGTCTGGAAGTTCATCTCAGTGATTCTGAAGCTGTCTGTTACAGTGACCAAGGTTTGGTTTGAAGAACTCCATCTTCAATTCTGGGTGTCAGGCCAGCTGCTCCAAACCTCTGGTGTCGTCACTGCTAATGTAGCCTATCTTGTCTTTAGCTTGGGTTCATTGTCACTTTGCAGTGAGCACATTTTTGGTCCCAAGTCCTTGAAATGCAGAAACATTAACTGCTGTGTACTCAGCAAATTTCTCTTGACCCATTTTATCCTTTCCTTGGATTCTTGAACTATCATGGAACTTATAAACAACATTGCTCTTCTATTGCTACTTCTCTGGTCTTTATAAAAATTCCTGGAGCTTGGGAGATGGCTAAGCCATTAAAGATATTTAATTGTAAAGCCTGCTGGCCTGGTTCAATTCCCAAGCCACCCATGTAAGCTGGACACAAAAATTGGTGCAAGCATCTGGCATTCTTTTGCAACAGCAAGAGGCCCTAGTCTACCATCCAGACACACTCACACGCATGTGCAAATAAATATTTTTATTCCATAAGAACAAGGAACTTGCTGTTTATCTTTGTGCATCATCCAAATTAATAATGAACATTTTCCTGCCTCAATTCCTACTGTAATTTAATTTAACTGCCCTCTTTCATATTTCTAGGCTTCTTTCTCTTTAAGTACAGTAAAACTACAGCAACAGTAATAATGGAAAGGGTGTAGTTTAAAAGAGGAAAAGTAGGGATGGAGAGATTGCTTGCAAAGCCAGACAGCCTGGGTTCGATTCTCCAGTACTCACATAAAGCCAGATTCACAAAGTGGCACATGTGTCACAAGTTCATTTGCAGTGTCAGGAGGCCCTGGCACACCCATTCTCATTCACTCTATCCTCGCAAATAAATAAATAAAAATATTCAAATAATAATAATCATAAAATATATCATGATGGAGTGATTGCTTAATAGTTAAGGCATTTGTGTGGGAAGCCTAAGGACCCAGGTTTGATTCCCCAGTACCCATGTAAGCCAGATGCACAAGGTAATGCATGCGTCTGAAGTTTGTTTGCAGTGACTGTTGGCCCTGGCATGCCCATTCTCTGTCTATCTGCCTCTCTCTCAAAAATGAAAATAGAAGTAAAAATAAAATAAAGTATAAAGGAAAAGCCGTATCAGTTGGATTGAGTTGCATTTGTTCATAGGCACATACTTTAGGGCACTCTACCAAAGTTAAAGAGCCCTTTAATAGTTCGTAAGATTAATACCTCAGAAATTGTTTGGGTAGGGGTAGTTTGGAGCCTACACTTGTCAGGTTCACACACTTGTCCCTCTGGGCCATGTGGCTGTCCTGCGGCTGGCCACCTGCCTCATGTAATCACTGATCGACGTGTAAGTAACAAGCTTTCCTCCAAAGGGAAAAAAAAACTGCCACCTCTTTCCTATTTTTATTTTTAAAAGCAGAGCCACAGTGTTCATATTTTTAAAAATATGAACCATGCAGTACGTTTAAGAAACATTTTTATTCATGGATTTCCTAAATTAAGGTCTGCTCAGAGTCTGTATATTTCACCTTAATAATTTCATCTTTATTTGGCTAACATGAAAGGGAGGAGAAATGAAATTTTTTCTTGTTTGTACATCTTTCTTAAATGATGGCTTTTTTAGTGATTGAGAGGGATTATCATGAAAAGACCTCAGTGAGTTACATTAAATGGATATGTTTAGTATTTTGCCTAACCTCTCTATAGCTTCCCATGGACACACTCATACTTTAGTGAAAAATGGAACATTTGACCCGAGGAAGTATCTTACAAAGAGAAATAAGAAATGAAATAGTATGGTATTCTTTTAAGTGCTTTAAATGTATTGTGAGAATATTGCAGTCATATAGGCATCAAAACAAACCTGTACTGGTTTTGTGTTTCAGGAATAAAAGGAAAATTATGAGGATTTTTAGCATACCACCTACAGAAGAGACTTTGTCAGAACCCAGTTTTTATGACACAATGAGCAAAATCCGTTTACGACAACAGCTGGAAATGTATTCCATTTGTAAGTATAGACTATGCTGATATATATATGACATGTTTAAAATAGATTTTCTAGAATTCAGTCCAATTAACAAAATGTTGTTAAAATAGTTGGTTAGAAAACTTAGTACTTTTTTGGTCAGATGCCCAACATGAGCAGGTTTACCATGCAGTTACTGCTGTCACACCCTGTGCTGTATGAGGTCTTTCAAGACCCTGAGAAGTGACCATATTTTTGTAATGTTGTGGAACCATCAGCTAAGACTGCTGTGTCTTCCTGTTCTAATTTTTCCTCCTTTGCACTTTCCCTCCTTTAATGTAGGAGTGAAGTAGCCAAATTACTGCACACCAAAGTAGTGTAGGCGTGCATGCCTTTCAGAAGAGTATGTAACACCAGAGAGAAGGGCCAGAAGTCATATCTGGACAATTCTAACATATCCTGTAGTACTGATCATTCCCAGGATGTGGGCAGTGAAGGAGAAACAAAATTGAAACTGCATGAATTGCATATTTAAGTCATAGCCTTTGATGTCACTATTGAAACGTCTGAAGTGTGGTTTTCATGGTGTATTAAATACGAAAAGCAAGATGTAACTATACTATACTGATGTAATCAAACAAGCAAAACATCCCTTTTATTATCTCTGTATAATGCAAAGGCAGACATGGAAGGAAGCCTGGGGAGACATGCACTGGCGCATTGAGCTCCCTTGCCTTGATGATCACTGGGGTCCAAGGAAAAATGATGAGCATTTTAGAGAAAAGCATCCACAGGAAAAACTTAACTATGTGTGCGTTTATGTCTGAGTGTGTGTGTGTGTGTGCGTGCATGCACGCATACATGTAATGTCACAAGACAGGATGATCAGCAAGATGTTCCTGGTGGATATGCGGGCCTAGAGGAATTTAAGGTGGAAAATAGAAAAGGTATATATAATATACTCAAATTCCTTTTATAAAATGGCATATTTGCATATAATCCCTATACCCATCATCTCTAGTGTACTTATATTACTGAACACAGTATTAATGCTTGCAAATAGTTGTTTGTTGTGTTTCAGTTTGTGTTTTATTTCTTGTGGTGTTGGGGATCATAATCAGGCTCTTGAGCATGTTAGCTAAGAGTTCTACTGCTGAGCTAGTCCCCTGGTGGTAAGTAGCTATCCTGTGTGGCTTAGGGAATAATGACAAGAAAAAGTCTACATATTTCATACATACATGGCTTTTTTTTTTCCTTTTCAACTATCTTTATTCTCAGTTGGTGAATCCATGGATATAGAGGGCCAGTTGCATATATTTCAGTCAAGTTGAATTTGGAAAAAAATCCTCAGCATAAATTCTGTCCTCAGAATTAGTAACAGTGATTTCTTTGGTGAACTGGGCAGGTAGCTATAGGATTACTAGGTAGGAAAGAGACACACTTTTCTCTATTTACTCTTTTGTTCCTTTTGCATTTGTATCATGTGCATGTGCACCTGCTATCAGCCCCAAAGAAGAAATAAAGTTTAATTAACCACATTCTTCACAGAAGCCAAAAGGCGAAAGGTCTGAAATGTCCTTGGCAGATGAATGGATAAACAAAATGTAGTATGTACATACAACAGAATGTTATTCAGCCTTTAAAAGGAAGGAAATTCTGGCCTCTGATACAACATGGATGAACCTTGAAGATATTATGCTAAGTGAATTAAGCCAGTCATAAAAAGTACAAATATTGGGGTAGGGAGATGGTTCAGTGGTTAATGATATGGAGCTAAAATACCTTGTGAATACCACTCAACTGTTTAGCTTGTAACCTTTCACCTTCTTCCTGGAAGCTTTTACTAGCCAAGACAGAATACTTGTTGCTATTACTCAGGGAGAATACAGATTTTTGTGGTCTAAAGCTTATAAGTTGAGTGATATTCACAAGGTATTTTAGCTCCGTATCATTTCTGGTTTCAGGTTGAGATAGTTTTTCTTCAATAAATATTTCTTGGTAAGAAAAAGAATGTATGTTTTTGCTTCTAATTATAAGTCTTTTAGGCTCATAAGTTGAAATATAATTTTAAAAGGTGGAAATAATAAGAAAAAAGAAATTAGAAAAATTAATAGCTTACTTAGTGTCTATCCTATGTTTTAAAGTTCTGAGTAATATGTACATATAAGCAGTACCAAGAAATTAGAATATTGTGAAATATAATTAACTTTCTCTAAAGAAATGGAATTGCTTAATTCTTAACTTAATTCCTTAATAAATAAATAATAAATTCGTCACTAATGATGTTAGCTAGTGATTTCACAGTTTACTTACTGCCTCCTTCTTGTTCTGTTCATAGCAAGAAAGTATGAGTATCAGCAGCCGCAGAGCCAGGCTGACAGTGTGCAGCTCTCCTTGGAGTGAACCTCAAAGCAAGCAGCAGAAGGGGCTGTCAAGCCAATGACAGCAGTCCTGATCCCTCAACTAAATCATGGACATTGTGTGAAAACTCTTGTCTGGATAAAATCATTTTACTTAGGACTTCCCTGCATTTTTCTGTTTTGCTTTTTATTCAGTTGCATCTTCCAGGACTTGTTCCTTAAGCACAAAAGGCTCAGAAGATGCTCTGTGACCAGAAATGGTGGCTTTCCCCTGTGTGGACCTTTGATGTCTTCAGGACACAACCAATGGAAAGTAAAACCATATCTTTGAAAGCAAGATTTCTGGAGATTATGACACCTTGATTAGATTATTTTTGCAAAGTTCAAGTATGAACGTCTAGTCATTGAAATAACTTCCTCTTAGCTTGTCACTATCGTTAATGGCTCTTTCATTGAATTAGTGGACTTTCCTTCTTTGGGACATGTGTGGTACATACCCACAGGACTTGCAGTCTTCTTCATGGAGCCTTCCATAAGTGCAGTTGCCCCCTTAATCCTATTCCCAGGCATGGTTTAGTTAGTTTCTGATTCCCCTAGTATCATTGCCACCATGAGGCTGCTTGAGCCACATTAGGGCCATACTGTTAGACAAAGGGAGGCCTCTGTTTTGCTTTGGGCAACTTGCTGTCAGGAAATGTCACTGTTACTGTTCACTCTTACTGTTTAACTTCTTGCACTTCTTAAGCATGTTTGATAAAGGCCTATCTGTCTTGTACATTTTGTACTATATAATGAAATCTTTTTACCTAATTTTTCACATTTATTCAAATAAATGTGTAATGATAGGGAAGTTCAACTGTGTCTATAAATCAAATGTTCTGTTTTTGAATTAAAGCTATTCTGTGACTTTTTATGTGGGTGCTGGGCATCCAAGCTCAGGTCCTCATGTTTGTGCATAGAACACTTCACCGATGAACTATCTCCACAAAGTAAAGCTATTCTTTCTTTAATTTTTATTTCGTGTTTCCATTTTTATACACATATATTAAGAGATATTATTTTAATACTTATTTATTTAAGAGAGAGAAGCAGAGAGAGAGAGAGAGAATGGGCACACCAGGGCCTCTAGTCCCTGCAGAGGAACTCCAGATGCATGTACCACCTTGTGCATCTGGTTTACATGGGTACTGGGAATCAAACCTGGGTCCTTAGGCTTCACAGGCAAGCACCTTAACTGCTAAGCCATCTCTCCAGCTTAAAAGCTATTCTTTTTTTTTTTTTTTTTTTTTTTTTTGAGGCAAGCCCAACAGACTGGCCTTTTTTTATGCAAGATAGAGAAAATTGGCATGCCATGGTCTCCAGCCATTGCAATCAAACTCCAGACACGTGCACCCCCTTGTGCACATGTGCAACTTTGTGTACTTGTGTCACCTTGTGCATCTGGCTTATATGGAATCTGGAGAGTCAACATGAGTCCTTAGGCATGTTAACTGCTAAGACATTTCTCTGTCCCCTATTCTTAATTTTAAGAGTTAGCCAATAATTTTTAGAACCATTTTCCTTAGTATTATTTGGTTTTGTTTTTGTGAGAGAGACTTATATATAGACCAGGCTAGCTACCAACTTGATACCCACCTGCCTCAGCCTCCCAAGTGCTAGGATTACAGGTCATTGCCACAACACCTGTTTGTTTCTCTTTATTAATGTGAAATTAAAGAATATAAATCTTAAATGAAAGCCAAGATATAGACCAGATCCAATGATTCAGAGAAATACACTTACATTTTACAGTGTTCCAGTCTGTTTTATAGGGTGAATTGTTGACCAAATGGAATAATAATTCTCTTTTTTTTCCTGTGTGTGGTGTATACATGTTTGTGCAGATGCATGTGCACATGCACATATGTGGCGGCCAGAGGAAAACATTGGGTGTTGTCTCTCACTGTTCCCCCTCATTTCCCTGGGACAGAGTCTCAGTGAATCTGGAGCTCCCCACTTTTCAATTAGACTGACTGACTCGTGAGCCCCAGAGGTCTTCTCTCCACACACTCAGCACTGAAGTTACAGGCATGCATGGCCATGCCCAGCTTTTCCCATGGGTGCTGGGTATCATACTCCAGTCTTCATTCTTGTACAGCAAGTGTTCTTAACCATTGAGCCATCTCTCCATCCCCCAGTGGGATAATTCATTATGTACAATATGGGTTTTTAAATAGGAGCTAGGGGGTGGAGAGATGGCTTAGTGGTTAAGACACTTGCCTGAGAAGACTAAGGACTCATGTTCAACTCTCCAGGTCCCACATAAGCCAGATGCACAGTGACGCAAGCACACAGTGTCGCACATGCACACAAGAGGGTACATGTGTCAGAAGTTTGATTGCAGTGGCTAGGTGCCCTGGCATGCCAATTCTGTCCATCCATCCCCCTCACCCCACTGCTCTGCTTGAAAAAAAAAAGGCCAGTCTGTTGGGCTTGCCTCAAAAATAAATAAAATCAAATAAATAAATAAATAAATAAATAAATAGGAGCTATGGATGTCAACGTGGCCACAGAACAATAACCTTGCTTTGCCTTTGGGAGAGTGCTAAAAACTCTAGCAGAGGACTTCATTGGGATCAGCAGGGGTTTACTTTTCACAGACGCGGCACAATCAGAACAAATGACAAAACCATATCTCAGATGATTTGTAACAATAATGTACACAAAGCAATATAAATCACATGATGAAACCAGCTAGATAGAGCAGACATAACTAAAACCTAGAGAACTGGTGCACAGTAAAGCTTGGCAAGTGAAAGGCTGAGATCCCCTCGCTTTTTCCCTTACGCTAAGTGATGGGAATTGCACACACCCCACTGGGAAGAGCAACAGGTCCAGCTTTGAAGTTTCTGTCCTGCTGCAACAGCTGAGCTGGGAAAAGGGTTGAATCCCTTGGTCGCCACACTTCAAAGTGACACCAGCTGATTCCCCTCGTCCTACTCCACACACACCATGAAACTGTTTTCTTTGGGGGAAAAGAATGAGTGACTAAGAAGCTATTTTTATTAATTTGCATGTATATGTGTATACATACTGCAAATGGGATGCCAGGCACCATTTTGGGAGGGGTGTCTGTCTCTATGTGGGTGGTTGGGTAACTCAACCCAGGCTGGCAGGCTTTGCAAGCAAGGACCTCTACTGAGCTAAGCAACTAATAACGAACTCTATTCTCTTTGTCCTCGTTTCTCCTCTTAATGTATCAGACTCAGCAGCAAATGCAGGTCAGCTTCTGCTGGTGTATAACTTGAGTTAATTAAGTAGCTGGATGCTTAGCTAAAGCCAGCCAAGGACATTAAGCCTCTAAAGGTCACAGCCGTTGGCCATTGGTCTGACTGGGTCAGGTTAAGCTTTTTATATGAGATAGTCAAATGAAGGGCTTTAATAAGGTTGTAATGTCAGGAATATGTTAAGCATTCCGCAGGAAGGAGATAAAATAGTGATAATCAGAATGCTTTTAGATATTAAAGATATGGCCAGGTATGGTGGCACACGCCTTTCATATTAGCACTCAGGAGGCAGAGGCAGGAAGATTGCAGTGAGTTCGAGGCCAGCCTGAGACTATAGAGTGAGTTCTGAATCAGCCTGGGCTAGTTAAAAAAAAAAGAAAAGAAAGAGAGAGTATTATGGGAGTATGTTTAACCCGAAATAATCTAATTAAAGAAAGAACAAAAGAGGACCATATGGAAGCAAGGAACACAATTAGTGGTTGTACAGACCGTGTGCTCATCATTTGCCATCCTCTTCCCTTGGAATAGTCTATTAGTAGCAGAATTGAAGTGGGAATAGATGCCCAAGAAAACGAAATGGAAATCAGCACTTGGCTAACTTCCCACCTACATTCAAAACAGGACCATAGAATAGTGGCTGGAACCTAGTTCTTCACTTACTGATCACTTAGATCTCTAATAAAGCTAGACCCCCAAAAAAAACTCCCCCTTTCTTTTGTCCCTCTTCATCCTTCTATAAGCCTGTGGAGGCAGGGGGCTCTTGCATAAGGATTTAAGACTAGTGATGAAGTGGAGTTAGGGGCTAAGGTGGGAGGAATTTGCAAACGCCTGCAGTGGGCACTGAAACTTTCCTTGACCACGAAACCCAAAGGAGTAGTGATGAGCACTCCACGGTTGCATATTCTCAGTATTTTGATGAGTTTTGAGTCTCCCCAGCAGTCACCACCAACTGCAGAGCAAAGCTTCTCTGACCCAAAGTGAGAGCAGCACTAATTTATGGGCAGAAACATAAATATTTAGAAGACCATTTGATGGCTACAACATACCCATTTTTCAGAAAACAAAAGCAAACACAAAAACCAGTAGTAACTTCCCCCATAGGGCCTCTGACCTCTCCAGCTATAGGCCTTTTTTTTTTTATTATTATTATCATGATCCCTCTATAACTCTTGTCCTCCATCCCCTTTCCACTGGACCCCTTCCTCTTTCTAACTATTCTCTCTTCTATGTTGATGTCTTTTTTTTTTTGCCCTCCTCTGTCATCCATGACAACATATTGATGGCCCTCATACTGTGCAGGTCACAACAGCCACTGTGAGGTCATGAACACAACCACCACTCTGTATCCTGAAGAATTCCTCACTATCCTTTTTTTTTTTTTTTTTTTTTTTTTCAAAATTTTGAGTCTTCCCATATCTATTTTTAAAATATTTTATTATTTATTTATTTATTTGAGAGAGAGAGATATAGAAATAGGCAGGTAGAGAGAGAGAGAGAGAGAGAGAGAGAGAGAGAGAGAGAGAGAATGGATGCGCCAGGGCCTCCAGCCACTGCAAATGAACTCCAGATGCATGCACCCCCTTGTGCATCTGGCTTACGTGGGTTTTGGAGAATCGAGCCTTGAACTGGGGTCCTTAGGCTTCATAGGCAAGCGTTTAACCACTAAGCCATCTCTCCAGCCCTAGCCTTTGGCTTTTATAGTCCTGTTGCCACCTCTTCCACAATTTTCCCTGAGCCTTGGCATATGTGATAGAGATGTCTCATTTAGTGCTGAGCACTCAACTGTCACTTTTCACCACTTTGACCAGTTTTGAGTCTCCTGAGTATTTGCCACCATATGTAGAAATCAGCTTCTCTAACCAAAAGTGAGAGCGACACTAATCTATAGACATAAACATTAATATTTAGAGGCCATCTTGTGGGTACAATGTATCGATTAGCCAAACAACAGTAGTAGCTTTCCCATTGTGCCTAGCACCTTCTAAGCCAGAGCTTTTGACTAAGTTTTCAGTACCGGGCATCAATTCCTTCCTATGGAGTGAACTTCATAGTCAATAAGAAAGCAGTTGGTTACTCCCATAACAGTAATGCCAGTCTTGCACCAGTGGGCACATCCTGCCTGGGCTGGCCAGTTGTATAGCTCACAGGGTCCACCACTGAATAAGATTCTTAATGACTTTTCCCAGCATCCTGCATAGCCCCTGTCAGCACTATCAGCTCAGTTCTAGATTGATTTCTTAGGGTCTTGCAACCAAAGTAAGTGGTGTCTTCAGCAGTTAGGGCCATGTCATCTAGTGGACAGTCAAGAGCAGTGGCAGGAGCCTGTGGTGTTTTGAGAGTCTGAAGTGCCTCCCGGACCGACAACACACTGGGAGGTATCTCATCCCTGGCACTAGGATTTTCCTGTAATAACCTATGGGTTCTGGGAACAGCATTGCCCACCCACACAGGAAACTTCTGTTCAAACTCTTTTTAAAATATATATATATATATTTTAGCAAGCTAACAAAGAAGTAGGTTTCCATATGGCTTTTTCATACATTTTTAGTCTTGTCAACCCCAGATTTGATGAGGCACGAGCACCACATGGTTCACCTCACTTGTGTTTGATGTTAATAGCTCCAAGGTTTATGTTCTTCCAAAGAGAGAAATGAGAGATGTCGGCCTTATGAAAAAAGTAGCTCCAGCCTTTGAATTTTCATAAAAATATATTGTCAGATTTCAAATTAGCTGAAGAGATTTTGAGATCTCAAAACTATAACCACCTTGATGTTGTTAAACTTAATTGCGTATACTGTGGGCCTCAGAAACCTGAGTTTCTTAAGAAAACGTAAGGCATCGATGTATTTATGAAAGGACAAATCAATGTGTTTTATTATTTTTGTTCCTGTGAAGGTAGAAGAAGGGATTGCAAGTGCAAAATACCTTTGTGTGTGTGTGTGTGTGTGTGTGTGTGTGTTGCTATGGATTGAGCTCAGGGCCTTGACCTTGCAAGGTAAATGCTTTGCCACTGAATTGGATACCCAGCCCCTCTGAATACAATTGTGTTTTTAGGTTTACTGCCCAGCTTTCCTTAGATTATTTTCTTTCTCATTACATACTCATAGATCAGCTTCTGTACATCTCGGTAGTGTCTTTATCCTTTTCACTTTAGCAAGTTCTTTTGCTTTCAAGATTTGAAGGCATTGCTACAGATAGGCACACAAAAGGCAGCTGTGTGAAGCGGCTTTTCGATTACTTTAAAAAAGAGACTAATGGAGAGAGGGAGGGGATATGATGGAGATTGGAGTTCTAAAGTGGAATAGGGGAGGGGAGGGAAATATCATGTGTTTTTTGAATGCAAGTATAGAAGTTGTCAAAAAATAATTTTTAAAAAAAGGGCAAGAAGAAGGAGCAAGAGATGAGGTTGTTACCCCTCCCCCCCACACAAAGTTATATGGCCATAGTAATGATCAAAATGGGTTTATTTTTTAATTTTTTTGAGGTTGGATCTTACTATCTAGTCCAGGCTGACCTAGAATTTATGTACTCTCAGGCTGGCCTTGAACTCATGGTGATCCTCCTACCTCAGCCTCCCAAGTGCTGGCATTAAAAGTGTGTGCCACCACACCTGACTAGTTTTCAATTTAAGTTACAGTTTTTACCACTTAAGCCTAATTCTTTGTTTTGGAGCTTTTAAATATAATATTTTTGTCATACATCATTATTTTGCAACTTCTTCTCCAAAGAGAATAAAAAAGCTTAATTTCTGAACTCTCTGTGACTTGTATATATATGTCTGTGATCTCATTGCATTCAGGAACTTTGTACAAATGAGTACCTTTTTATTGTATTTATTTATTTTTTTGTGGGAGTTGAGGTAGGGTCTCACTCTAGCTCAGGCTGACCTGGAATTCACTATGTAGTCTTAGGGTGGCCTTGAACTCATGATGATCCTCCTACCTCTGCCTCCCGAATACCTTTTTATTTTCACATTATTAGTAGTTTTATTGTCCCATTATAGGTCTATAAATTAACCTAATAAATTTGTCTTAGTCTCTGAAGAAAAACCATATATATATATACACACACACACACACAAATACATTAAGTGTAAAATGAGAATTTCTAAAGCATGATGAAAAAATTCTGGAAGAGTATATCTTGTGAATTCAGATTTACCTCAATGCTAAGGAGTATATTTAGATAAGAAAAAAGAAACTTAATTTTGATCTCAAGTAAAAACATAGATTACTTTTTTAGATTATTTTTACATAGTACTAGACATTTGAAACATTAGAATTTATTATTACTAAAATTTATTTGGAAATTCTGCCTTTGGTTCAATTATTGGCGATTACACTGTCATCTTCTTGGCCCTGTGTATTGATCTATGTCCAGAATCAGGTTTATGTAGATCCTGAACAGTTGAAAGTTGAATTGCCATTTGTTGCCTTTATTTATTAACTAGCATCTTGTACACGTCAGAGTTATCAAAGTAGAATCCTGTGACTTATAACTACTGCTTGAGTCTCATAATTAAATTTTGTAATCTTTCAAATAAAATTTTAAAAAATCAGGCTCACAGCATTTAGCTCAGTGGTGCAAAGCTTGTCTGGCATGTATAAGGCTCAGAGTTCAACTCCTATTGCTCTAGGATAGAAAGGAAGAAAGAGAAATATTTTTAAAGATCAGGCCCGTTCAAGCTGACTATAATTTAATATAATTCGTATAGCTGAAAGAATTTCTAGCATCTACTATTAACTTAGTAACTACACTAAAGTAAATGCTCAGTAAATTCCTGTTGAATTACTTATAAAATCGGCGTTCTGCTTTTTCGTGTGCATGTAGAAGTGTTGGAGAGCACCTTCCTCTGAGCAGGATAGACAGCTTCATAAGAGCAGCTGTGACTAGTCACAGCACCCTCAAGATTGGGCGTGTTAATGTTCCTTTATAGAAGGAAGAGGTGGAGGAAGTTATCAGACACTTGCCTGAAATCTCAGCCACTCCCTCCTGAACCTTCCTGCTAGCTATATATCATTTCAATACAGCTGCATGTGGTCTCATGGTCTTGGCAGGTGCTGGTGAGTGGAAGGTTAACTGATGGAAGGCTGTCATTCATCCTGGGGTGAGTCTTTCCAGTGATGTGGCTGATTTGGGGTTACCCACATTCCTCATCCATGCTCTAGATGTAAGCCCATTAAATGCATTGGTTTACCAAGCTGGGCTTCAGTGAAATCATGCTTTGGTTTGTCATGGGTGTCATATCTGGAGGGAGCAGAGATGGTTATCAGGACAAGTTCACACAACAGAAAGCCAAATGTCAAGGTCAGGGATCTTCCTCTATTGCTCTCCACCTTATTTTGAGACAGGATCTCTCACTAGACTCAAAACTCACTGGCCAGCCAGCCAGTCCTGGGGATAATCCTGTCTCTGTCTCCCTGGCACTGGGATTACAAGTGTGTGCCACCATTTTTCATGGGTGCTGGGGATCTAAACTCAGGTTCTCATCTTCATGTGGCAAGCATTTAACCAACTAAGCCATCTCTCCAGACCTACAAAATGTGTTTGTGGGCAGGAGAGATGGCTTAGTGGTTAAAGGAGCTTGTCTGTGAAGCCTAAGGACCCATGTTCTACTCTCCAAATCCAATGTAAGCCAAACGCACAGTGACGCAAGCATGCAATGTCACACATGGCTCACAAGGGGGTGCATGTGTCTAGAGTTCGTTTGCAGTGGCTAAAGGCCCTGGTGAACCTGTTCTATCTCTCTTTCTCTCTCTCAAATAAGTAAAATTTTTAAAAGTGTTTGTTAAGTGTTGTTTCTCATAATGGCAAAGTACTTGTGTCAGATTAATTACTATAATGAGGATGAATTCAAAACAAACAATTCTGAGAACAATTCTTTAAAGATGACCATAAGCGAATCAACCAGAAGGAATGGAGTTGAGGGTTTCTGTTACCTGAAGGCATTACCAGTGCGTAGACTCGGGAGCAAGCTAGAACTCAAGCAGAAGTTTACAGTCATACAGTCTTGAAGAATATGAGGACAGAGTTCAGGGTCTTTAGAGAAACTGGGACTGAGGGAGACAAGATGACACAAAGTTAAGTGGTTCACACGAGGAGGCATCCACAGCCTGCATACAAATGTCATGACGTCCTTGGATGATCTCTGAATTATGCATCTGTAAGGAAAGCACTAAAGAACCTGGTAGAAAGTAAACAGCTCACAGATTTGAGCTATCTGAGCAGCCTTCAGCTGTGACCCCACCATAAGCACTGTAGTTTAATTCCTACTAAAGTAATTGCCAACTAGGGAGAAAAATCTACACTTTCAAAGGAAGATAACAGGACCAAGAGACTTCACACCATCTTATTCCCAATGTGCAACAAGAAGCAGCAGGAATGGAAAGAAGAATGGGAAAATGAGGCCCATGGTCAGGAGTAAAACATGGAAAAATCGGGTCCAGAGGCAAGAGAAAAAGCAGACTATGTAAACTGACTTCAAAACATCCTAAGTGTTAGCCGGGTGTGGTGGCACACTCCTTTAATCCCAGCACTCAGGAGGCAGAGGTGGGAAGATTGTCATGAGTTCGAGGCCACCCTGAGACTACATAGTGAACTCCAGGTTAGTCTGAGCTAGAGTGAGATCTTACCTTGGAAAACAAACAAAAACAAAGTCCTAAGTGTTAAATTAGCATACAAAGACTTAGCAGCTATTGTAACTGGATCCTGTTTAAGGAGTTCCAACAAATTAGGTCCAACCACTCACTTCAGAGCAATAGAAAAGGGAATAGTGGGCTGGAGAGATAGCTTAGTGGTTAAGGTGCTTGTTTCCAAAGCCAAAGGACCCAGGTTTGATTCCCCAGGACCCACATAAGCCAGATGCACAAGGTGATGCATGCATCTGGAATTTGTTTGCAATGGCTGGAGGCCCTGACATGCCTATTTTCTCCCTCTCTCTCTCTCTCTGTTTTTGCCTCTTTCTCTCAAATAAATAAATAAATAAAATATTCAAAATAATATTGATAAAAATATAGATGCTGAAATCAAAATCTCCTGGTGTGATAGGGCACACTTTTAATACTAGCACTTGGGAGGCAGAGGTAGAAGGATCATAGTGAGTTTGAGGCCAGCTTGAGACTACAGTGAATTCCAGGTCAGCCTAGGCTGACCCTACCTCGAAACTCTTCCCCCCAATAAAAATGGGGGCTGACGAGATGGCTTAGTAGTTAAGGCTCTTGCCTGCAAAGCCTAAGGACCCAGGTTCGATTCCCCAGGACCCATGTAAGCCAGATGCACAAGATGACATGTGTGTGTCTAGAATTTGTTTGCAGTGGCTGAAGGCCCTGGCATGCCCATTCTCTCCCTTTCTCTCTACCTGCCTTTCTCTCTCTCTCTCTCTCTCTCAAATAAACAAAATAACTAAAAAAATTTTAAGCTTTTAAAAAAGTAATGGTGAAAGGCAAAGAAATTCAATCAATATGGCTGTGCTGTCTTCCCAGGCCACCGCATGAAGTTAGGTTTAAATAGAGGAAGAATTGGAGTAGGGATGCGAAGGAGGCAGCACACTTAAGCAGTCGTGGCAGACTGTGGTCTGGCTGATCTTGTCTCATTCTGTTTCTAGAAGACTTGGAGACTGAGATTCTGGGAAGTATGATCACTTGTGGGAACAATCGGGTTGTCTTTGTGAGAAGACCGTCTCCATTTATCAGTGGGACAGGTCAAGGACAGTCTCATGTGAACTGAAGTTCCCAGAAAAAAGGTTCACCTGTGTTAAATATTCTCCAAGGCTGATTGATTGGTTTGAACTACAATGGTTGTGGAGTGTTGGAATGTTATCGGTTGAGAGCCATATTATCTTGGGCTCTATTTAACCACCTAAATGGCTACTTGATGCCTACCTCTGTGTGTGACCTAACATCCTTGTGACTATTAGTAAATCCTTTTGGAATGTACAAATAGACTGCTAGCTTCCACCAACACAAAGGCTAAGGATGGAATCAAATAGATCTTTGCTTTAAGATATGCTTTTCTATAACCCTCCTCCCTGATATGTCCATAATGTATTTAAAAAGTGTCTCCATTTATGACTTTGGTCTGTTGCTACAGAAACTTTGATAAACTGTTACCATACTAGAATATGGTATTTGGGATAACTTGAATCTGTATCCTCAGGTCATTGTCACTTGAATTCGATTCCAGAATAACTTTATATTCCCTTTGAGGCAAGAAAGCAAAAATAAAGTATATACTTGCCTTTCCAAACTAGTTTTCTATATTATTATTTGAACTGGTATGGAAACATTACACTTTTACAACTATTGATAATGGCCAGCAAATGCAAAATTGTTTGAATCCCATAGTGAAGGAACTATAAAGAAATGGCAGGGGCTGGAGAGCTGGGTCAGTAGTTAGAGATGCTTGATTGCAAAGCCTGAAGCCCCAGGTTCAATTCCCAGTACCCATATAAAGCCAGATGTACAAAATGGTGCATGTGTCTGGAGTTTGTTTGCAGTGGCAAGAGGCCCTCATGTGCCCATACTCATTCATTCTCTTTCTCTCATAAATAAATGAAAATATTTTTAAAAATAAAAAAGAAGAAATTGAAGGTAATCTAAAGATATCTAACAGATAATAGCCAGGTATGGTGACACACACCTTTAATCCCAGCACTTGGGAGGCAGAGACAGGAGGATCACCATGAGTTCAAGGCCACCCTGAGACTACATAGTAAATTCCAGGTCAGCCTGAGCTAGAGTGAGACACTACCTCAAAAAAATAAAGTAAAATAAAATAAAATAAAGATACCCAACAGACATCCACATAGCCTTCAGAGGGCCATTCATATTTTTAAATATTTTATTTATTTAGTTATTAGAGAGAAAGAGAGAGAGAGAGAATGGGCACACTAGGGCCTCCAGCCACTGCAAATAAACTCCAGATGCATGCGCCACCTTGTGCATCTGGCTTACGTGGGTCCTGGAAAATCAAACTGGGATCCTTTGGCTTTGCAGGCAAATGTCTTAACCACTAAGCCATCTCTCCAGCCCCCATTCACATTTTTTAAAAAATATGTTTATTTATTTATTTTCAAGCAGAGAGAGAAGACACACAGACAAATAGAGAAAGAATGGCCATGCCAGCACCTCTAGCTGCTGCAAATGAACTCCAGATATATGTGCCACTGTTCATCTGGCTGTATGTGGGTATTGAGGAATCTGCCATCTCTCCAGTCCCAGCAATTCAGAGTTTAAGAGAAGTCATGATGCATGTGATTGCCTTTACAAACCAAAGCTCTGCACTGTCATATTCAGGCTGAGTAAATTACATCAGTCCAAGCGACATAACATCACGTTCTGAGTATATTTTAGTCACCATCCTCCTCCATTTATAATTTTTAAGCAAAGTCTGGCATATCAATAAAACACGGGTCAAACACTATTTACTGGAAGCTAACTATTACCAAGGGAATATGTCAACTGTCTGGAATACCAGAGGAGATGCTGGCTCAACTAATTGCAAGCAAACTCCATGGGCTCCTTCTGGGCTTTCAAACTTTTATCAACAAATCTCTTTGGGTTTGAAGCTGGTCCCTTTCTTCCATGAGACTTTTGATCATCTTTCTTTTCATTTTCCAGACCTATGATGTTTTACAGCAAGGACCTGGAAACTGGATTTTAGAAACATTAGTTCCAAGGGTAGATTTTCATTGACCTACAAATTATAAATGAACAAAAGCCATTGGACATTTATTTACTCAAAATTTGCTTAATTATATTCTAATTTTACTTAAGGTTTTGGATCCGTGGGGCACTTCTTAGATGCCTAAGCTGATGGCCTGTTGTTATGGTGAAATAGAATAAACAATCATTGTTGCTTATGCTAAGTTAATCCATGTCAAAAGTACCTTTTCTTTGTTAGTAAATAAAAGGGACCCTGGAAAATCTAGCTGGCTTCAAAAGGATTATAATTTTTTAGAAGTCCTTAATTATAGTTGTGGAAAAATTTTGGATGCATATATTAACCAACATACGACAAATACAGACACTTACTGTCCTCCAGTGACAGCTCTGACTGAAGCTTGACATTCACTTTTTCAAGATGTTGGAGAGCAAATTTAGCTTGAAATAATTATGACTGGAAAGAAGTCAGTGCATAGTCCAAATAATAATTTTCCTTTGAAATCTATGAGAATGTATCATTATTGGCCCATTAAAGAAATTTAGTTCACCTTTCTCCTAAGAAATTAGAATAGGGCTGGAGAGATGGCTCACTGGTTAAGAGTCTGCTCAAGTTCCATCTCCAGGACCCATATGAGCAGCCAGGCATGACTGGGCATGTCTATAACCCATTTCTGTAAGGGAATTGCTAGAGCTTGCAGGGTAAACTAGGGAGGGGGTAGAGATAGAAAGCTTTGGGATCAGTAAAAGATTCCAGCAAGGGGCCTGGAGAGATGGCTCAGTGGTTAAGGCACTTACCTGAAAAGGCTGACAACCCAGGTTAGATTCCCCAGTACCCATGTAAAGTCTGATGCACAAAGTGACATGTCTGGAGTTTGTTTACAGCAGTTGGACTTCACTCAAATAAGATTGGTCGAAGAACAATGGAGCAGGAAACTTGAATTTCCACTCTAGACACTGTGGGTGAATGTACTCTGTCACAAACAAGTGTATAGGACATTATATGGGCACATACATATGCACATGCCACCCACCATACCACATATACACATACATACCACATTACATATACATACATACAAAAAAGAAATTATAGTTGAATTTTATTTAGTTTGTATTAAATCTTCTTCTTCTTCTTTTCTTTTTTTCTTTTTTTTTTTTTTTTTTTTTTTGGTTTTTCAAGGTAGGGTCTCACTCTAGCCCAGACTGACCTGGAATTCACTATATAGTCTCAGGGTGGCCTTGAACTCTCATCAATCCTCCTACCTCTGCCTCCCAAGTACTGGGATTAAAGGCATGCATCACCATGCCTGGGTAGTTTGTATTAAATCATATTTAATTCAATTAAGAGGCACCTTCCATTTACCTTCCATTTACATATATTGTAGGACAGTTTTGAGATCAGTATAGGTAGACCAGTATGAATAGACAATATACTAGATAAAGGTTTAACCTAAGGAACAGTTCATTTCAATTTATACTAAATCTGTTTGCTTTTGACCATAAAGTTAACCTCCTTTTGTTCATCTGTGAAGTAGGAATAAGATAACCTTTACCCCAGGATGTTAAGATTGTAAATAATATATAAATTAAGCCCCTTGGCTTAATTGCCCGGTATGGTGGTGCATGCTTTTAAAGCTAGCACCTGGGAGGCAGAGGTAGGAGGATGCCATGAGTTTGAGGCCAACCTGAGACTACATAGTGAATTCCAGGTCAGCCTGGGCTAGAGTGAGACCCTACCTCAAGCAAAAAAAACCAAGATCCTTGGTGATAATGTTCAGCAGTCTTTTAATGTGTTATTGACTTGTAAAGAGTTTTAGTCTAATGTATCTCCCTTTAAACAGTGATAACACCCTTTTTTTTTTGTTTTGTTTTTGTTTTTTGAGGTAGGGTTTCACTCTAGTCCAGGCTGACCTGGAATTCACTCTGTAGTCTCAGGGTGGCCTCAAACTCATGGCGATCCTCCTACCTCTGCCTCCCAAGTGCTGGGATTAAAGGCTTGCACCACCACGCCCAGCTAATACCCCCATTTTTTAGATGAAATACAGCCATTAACAATCAAGGGGAGCCAGGTGTGGTGGTGCACGCCTTTAATCCCAGCACTTGAGAGGGAGAAGTAGGAGGATCGCCATGACTTCAAGGCCACCCTGAGACTACAGAGTGAATTCCAGGTCAGCTTGGGCTAGAGGGAGATCTTACCTCGAAAACAAAACAAAACAAAACAACAACAACAACAAAAAAAAAAAAAATCAAGGGAGACTCCCAATTTTCAGTGAGAAATGGAATCATGTTATCTTGTATGAAGCTTTCTGCTCTTTTCCATAATAGAAACACAAAGGTTTTGAGGTTTAATAGAACTAGCTGGTAAGACCTTATTACTGGAAATGCCTTGTGTTTTGGCTGCAGGACACTGAGAAATCAAGCTGGAGCTGAGCTGGAAGCCTCCTAACTGTTGATAACTGCAGCCTCCTGAGGGAAAAGTCATTGACAGGTTTAGCCAGCAGTGGACCTTGAAAGTTACACAGCTGGCCAGCCAGGCCAAATGTGCCAACAGGTGCAATGATGGCATGTCTGTTATGAAGGAAATCAACTATTCTGTGACTATGGCTGGGAAGGTCATAAGCCCAGGGTTGGTCAGGTGGTGGGCGGGGGAAGCTACTACTGTTGTTTGGAGAAATGTATTTGTTACGTCCACCAAATTGCCCTGTAAACATTTATGTTTATGGCCATGTATTAATTCTACTCTTACTTTGATTTAGAGAAGCTTGTCTTTCTAAATGGTAATGACTACTGGGGAGATTCAAAACTCATCAAAGTGCTGAGAAGAAGCAACAGTCTAGTGCTTAGCACTGAGGCAGGCATCTCTATCACACCCTCAAAGGCTTAGGAACCTTTGAGGAAGAGGTAGCAGAAAGAATGTACAAGCTAAAGGATGGGGAGGAGTGCTTTGGAATTCTGCGTTCCAGACACACAATGGCCATTGCATGCACAGTGGCTGATGCTCTCTGCACAACACCTGCATAATCTGAGGGGAAAATTATATCGTCAAAATAGAAGCAGGTACGAGTTGGAAAGAAGGAATTTAGTAAAGGGGGAATATGGTGGGGGACAAAGGATGGTGGTGACAGGATTATGATCAGGGTACATTGTGTGGAGGTTGTCCATAAAAAGGTTTGTTAAAAAGCTTTAGAGGAAAAAAAAAAAAAAAGAAAAAAAAAGCTTTAGAAGTTCAAATAGAAAATAGTGTAGATATGAGTATTGAGAAATAATGTACCATGCTTAACTATCAGACCACAAAGCAACCTTATTCAAGTCTCTTCAAGATAAAAGGAAAGTCAACCAGGTGTGATGGCGCATGGCTTTAATCCCAGCACTCGGGAGGCCACCCTGAGACTACAGAGTGAATTCCAGGTCAGCCTGAGGTAGAGTGAGACCCTACCCCACCCCCCCAAAAAAAGGAAAGTCAAGCAAATGGCAAGATTTTTTTCTTAACAATATTTTAAAACCCTCACTCCCAAACACTCCAATATGAGGGGTTATTTTTTAAATGTCTTTTAAAAATATTTTATTTTGGGGGGGGCAAACAGAGAGAGTGAGTGTAGGCATTCTGGGGTTCCTGCCACTGCATACAAATTCCATATACATGTGCCACTTTGTGTATATGGCTTTACATGAGTACTGGAGAATTGAGCCCAGGCCATCAAGCTTTGCAAGCAAGTGCCTTTAACTGCTGAGCTTTCTTTCCATTCTTGTTTTTACTTTTTTGCTCATTTGATTACCTTACGGTTTATAAGTCACAGGTCTGTTCTGTGCACTTTTCACAGACAAGTCTGGACATGCAAAGACTAGCAATTCACAGAAGCCACTCAGCATACTTGATTGTCATCTAAATTGTGGCTTTGAAAACAAAAGAAGAAGAAGCCTTTTACAGTGATAGGTAGGTTTACATACATGACTGCGTAACCTGTGTTCAGGATAACTTCCGTTTACTTTGCAAAAGTTCTTTCATTGACATTTGGCCATAACTATTATATTTTGGAAAACATTCATAAGGATTAATAAATATGGCATGAGGTTTCTGTTCAGTACCTTTTTCTCTTCTCCTGTGGATTCTTCTTGTAGGTTTTGGACTCTGCAGATGTCTAGGCTGTCCATGAATGATTAGAGAAAGTTTAGGTGTTCCTCTAAACATTTATCCTGCCATGTGACAAACCAAGAAAGAAAGGTGGGAAACAGCCTCAGCAGCATAGGTGGGATGGAGGGTTGATTTCCGAACCCTAGTCTTTCTCTTTGCTGTGGCTTTGGTCCAGTGACAAACAAAGACCTGGAGGTTCAGGTATACTCAGGGACCCAGGTATTGCAGGGAAAGGTGCATAGAAGGATCAGCAATGTGAGCGGGGGCAAAGAAAGACCTGGGCTTAAATCTCATTTCTGTCTCTTACCAAATCATGTATGAAACAATGAGAGTAACTTCTGCCTTGAGGAACTGTGCGCAGTGTTAAGTGTTCAGGGACAACTGACAGGATGCGTATTTCTTGAGAGTGATTGATGTCTTATTTGCTTTGATCCATGGTGTGTGGTTTAGGCTAAAAGTAAAGCAAAGCATTACTAGCAAGTATCAAGGGAAAAAAGACCATTCATAGGACTGAAATACTTGTGTTACGTAATTAAAAATTAAAGAAGTTTCTTACTTTCAAGAGTGTACAGTAGTAGAACAACATGCAGAAATTAAACCAAACTCACTTTAATGAACACGTTAGAAACACTTAGCATCATCATGGCAGAATGTAATCATTAGAAGCTCCTGATCTCATAGAGCATATGGGGGATATCACAGCTTAGAAATGCATTAAAGGATATGTATATATTGAATGATGTACATTGAATAAAATAATCAAGTGCAAAATGTTATGCAGGGATTAGCTGTTCTTATATGAGAAGGGCATAATGCATTTGATAAAGATCAGGAGTGAATCTGGAGTTAAGCATATCGGATTTCACAGTCACAGGGTTCTTTTTTTCCCATGAGGCAGTTATTTTGTTATTGTGCAAAATACTGTTTAGCATCTTGAAGTATAAATGTGAAGAGCGTTAATTAAACAAGCAGACAAAGAGTACATTGGTATTAAGAATGAAGTGATTAGGGGGCTGAGGAGCCGGCTCAGTGGGTCATGTGCTTGCAGCGCAAGTCTGAGGTCCTGAGCTGAGATCCCAGCCCCCACATAAAAGCCAGGCGTAGACTGGATGTGCTTATAATCCTAGGGCTGGAGAAGTGGAGGCAGGGTCCCTGGGGTTTGCTGGCCAGCTAGTCTAAGGGAATTGGTCATTTCCAGGTTCCGCAAGAGACCCTGTCTCAAAAAATAAGGTGAAAAGCAGTTGAGGAAGGCAGATGTTGTTGACCTCTGGCCTCTGCACACAGGCATGTGCAAATACATGTGTGCACACACACATATGAACAGGCATACACACATGCTCGCATACCACACATGCAAAAAGAATAGAGTAGCCGGGCGTGGTGGCGCACGCCTTTAATGCCAGCACTCGGGAGGCAGAGTAGGAGGATCATAGTGAGTTCAAGGCCACCCTGAGACTATATAGTTAATTCCAGGTCAGCCTGGGCCAGAGTGAGACCCCACCTTGAAAAACCAAAAAAAAAAAAAAAAAAAAAAAAAAAGAATAGAGTAATTACCACCTGGTCTTGTCTGACAGATGAAGTCTTGAAGGCCTTTGATAGTCTCCCACAGAAAATTTAGTGCTTAGTTAGTCATTAAAGTTTTTAAATTACTTTTAAAGAATATAGCTACTCTTTGTGGCATTGTGAGTGATTTTTCAAAAGTGTCTTCCCTTTTTGGTGGTTTCTGCAATAAGGTTGTATCTCAATTTTTCTCGACAAAATTCTGATTTTCTTATTAGGATTTGCCATAGATCAGGGCGTACTGATATTTCAAACCTTCCAACTGAACCTGCTTTCTCTTGTGAAATTTTTCAATGCTTCAGCTGGTAGGTGTCATGAGAGTGCTATGTAAGAAACATAGATGGACACCTTCATGGCTTTTTACAATGTCAGAATTTATTGAATAAATCTAAACCCACAAGGTTTCAATGACAGCAATTTTCCAGATGTTCCCACTTTCCTTGATGATTTGGCTGTACCAAACACAAGTTCTTTTATTCCAGTCTTGATTACTGGCACGCATGTTAATTAGTAATGCTAACACTAACTCTCAAGTCACACATTCCACACCACATAATCAATATATCTCTGCATACAACTACAAAGGGGTGAAAAAAATAACATTCCAAAGAGGCTTGAGAGGCCAAATGAAGTAATTTGTAGGAGAGGCTGGAGAAACGACTGGTGGCTGCAGACTCAGGTGCAGGGTCGGAGCTGAGCTTGCAGGAGCCAGGTGAAGTGGAAGGGCAGGACTGGTTCCAGATGAACAGACAGATGACCAGCAGCATGGCAGGCCCAGGTGGACTGGCAGATGGCATTGGCTAGGACACCTCAAGAGCTAGGACAGGGCCGAGCTGAGGCCTCTGGAAGAGTTGGGAGTTCCTTTGACATATCTATCAGATTGCCCCGGCAGTGCTAGGTGTGCACTTCTTCATGGGGTCCAGACGAGGCAGTTACACCCACTCCTTGGTTTGTGTGTCTAATCAGTTCTTGGGTCTGGTTTTCCTAATAAGATTTTTTTTTTTTTCGAGGTGGGGTCTCACTCTGGTCCAGGCTGACCTGGAATTCACTATGTAGTCTCAGGGTGGCCTCAACTCTTGGCGATCCTCCTACCTCTGCCTCCCGAGTGCTGGGATTAAAGGCGTGCGCCACCACGCCCGGCCCTGATAAGATTTTAATGCTCCCATATGCTCCTATGGTCCCAATTAACCCCAATGGATGTGTAGGGTGGCACCCTTTCTTTCTCAGGAACAAGTCATCTTCCGGTCTCTGCTGCATGGGCGGCGCTGGACAGGCAGTGCCACTTATAAGTCCACCAAGGAGCAGAGTTACCCTCCACCCTCAAAATGGGTTCAAAAGGTGCTTGTAACATAGAGTCCCTCAGGGCAGGGCACAGTCTGGAAAGCCACTGTTTTATACTATATCTAAAGTGACTTAGAGCAAGGCACAGCCTGATTAAATGATGTCACTTCTGCCCCCATAATGGGGCAGAGAGCAAGGTCAGTCTCTGACTGTGACAAGTTCTCTGCCACAATGCTACCAGCACAATGTCTGTGACTTCAGAGGCGTGAAGATCAGCTCCATGGAAGCATCGGGAAGTGCTTGCCAGCTTTTGTTTCCTCTATGCAAAGACTAATTACCATGAGTTTTAGAAAGTGTTCAGTTTTGACCCCAAAACCTGAATAGTAACTAGCATACTGTTCTCTTCCTGTGTGTCTCCCCATTTGGGGGTAATGCCAATTCTGAGAATGTACAAAAGTCTCTTTCTTCCTTTATTTTTCTCCCTTTGCTTCTCTCTCTTCAGTTTTTTTTTTTTTTTTTAATTTCTCAGCCCCGTCACTTGTTTTTCTTTCCGTACTCAGTGTCCTGGGCTTCATAATTGTGTTGTCATGAACCCAGGGGAAGGCTTCATTGAAACCTAGGTTTGGTGTAGACAAGTAGCCTCTCGGGGTAGAATGTTTCTGTCTCCATGCGGACTTCATAAAGGAGATTAAGTTGTGAAGTTGGCAAGGAAGCACTGTAGACAACTTGGTGCATGGGATGGAACCAAGGGTTTGCACATGTTAAGCAAGGGTCTGCTATTCAGCAACAACCCCGTGCCCTAACACTGAAGTGTTCTAAAGCCACAGAAGCATGGTCACATTAGTTCCTTGCTAGGATGTTTAAAAAAAAAAAAAAAGACACAGGGCTGCAGAACTGGCCAAATAGATCAGAACGATTGTCACACAAGCATGAGGGCATGATGCACCTTGAGTGCAATTCCCCAACACCCACATCAACAGCTGGGAATGGTCACACATCCCTGTAACTCCAGTCTTGTGGGGACCAGAGACAGGAGAATTGCTGGGGCTTGCTAGTCAGTCTGACTGGGGAAAAAAAAAAACAAAAACAGAAGTTCTGTGTTCAGTGAGAGATCCATTTAAAGGAAACACATGAATGAGTGATATTGGAGGATACTTGATATTCTCCTCTGGCCTCTGCCCATATCTGCACCCACACACATGCATATACCACATCCATACCACGCAGTCACACACAAAGTAGATACGTAGCATGGAGGCTAGCTCCATGCAAAGATCATCCAGCTGCTAAAACTGCTATTCAGTTGTGCCAGGGATTATAAGATGCAATGTTCTGTCTGGCCTAGTTTCTACACTGATTTTAATTGAAACATCTCTAAATCATTATCTTTCCATGGTGTGTTGATGCCTGGCTATAATCTCAACACTCAGGAGGCTGGGCCAGAGGATTGTGAATTTGAGGCCAGCCTAGACTAAATAAGGAGACTGTCTCAAAACAAAACAAAATTGCTTCACACTTTTCAGTCATTCTAATACAGTTTAATATAATAAAGCAGTAAGTGAATAGTAACTTACTAACAGCTGCACTGTGTTTGAGGAGAGCCCAGGACAAGCAGCATGTAAATAACAGTGTCAAGTGGAGGAAGATTTTACGTGACTAAGCTCTGAGAATGAATTTTATTATTAATTATTTGATGAATAAAGAATCCTTTTTCCAATAAAGGAGAAGCACGATAAGATGAGAAAAATAATTGGAGGAATGAGAACTGGAGCTCAAGACTCATCTTACAAAGTTTGATGTGCATTATACCAATATCCTTAAGCACAGTGTCAACTGGGAAATAGATATTTTTAATAATATTATTATGTTTTACAAATTACAAAATACTCAAGTGTCAGCTATTATCATGATTATCTTTTTTTTTCAGTGCTAAGGATCAAACCCAGAGCCTTATGTATGCCAGGTAAGTGCTTCACCACTGAGCTACATCCCAGCCTCACATAATGTTTTAACATACACATACTTGTGTGATCATCCCACAGCCCTGTGGTTGAGACAGAGCTCATTTCATCATACTATCCTGCATGTTTCAGAAAACTATGGGTCAGAAAAATTTACATATTGATGAAACATTTCTAAAGGTAGCAGGGGGCAAAACCTAATGTTTTGATCCCTAAGTTGACAAATGTTAAGGTTTTCATTTCGTTATGTGTGCCCACTAAAGGTTCATGTGCTGAAGTGCTGGTCCCCAGTACAGTGGCATTGGGAAGTGATGAGACTTGTAAGGGCTGGGGCCTTTGATAGGTCCTTAGACAAATTGGGGGTATGACTTTGTAAGGAAAGAGGCAGTAGGGCATCAGTCTTTTAAAGGCTTTCTGTGGTCGTGACCTTTTCATTGCTGGGACAGATACTCAACCAGAAGGAACTTGTTAGAGGAAGGGTTTATTTTTGCCTATAGACTTGAGAGGAAGCTTCATGATGACAGGGGAAAGGATATTATGAGCAGAGGCTGGACATTACTTCCTGGCCAACATCAGGTGGACAATAGTAGCAGGACAGTGAGCCAAACACTGGCATGGGGAAGCTGGCTATAACACTCATAAGCCTGCCTCCAACAACACACCTCCTCCAGCATTCAAAACACATGAGTTTATGGGGGACACCTAATTCAAACCACCACACTTCCTGTCTGAAGCTCTTCCTCCCTCCTTCTCTTGCTCCTACCACTCACTACTGGGCCTTCACTGGAGGCTGTACCACGCTCTTTGAATGGTGAGCTTCCCCAGATGTGAGCTAAATACACTTCCTTTCTTTATCAAGTTAGCCTGCCGAGGGTATTCAATTGTAGTAGTGCTAGAACACTGCTAAGTGTCAGCACTTACAGTGTGACATCCTGCTGAAGGTGCTGCAGTGTAGAGCCACAGGCTGTAGGGAAGCCAGTGTCCTATGAAAGGTGATGCTGATGCCACTTTCCCCAAAGATGATATAATGTTTTTAATCCACCATGGACACAACGGTGGCCCAAAGAACTGAGACTGCTTAGACGATTCATTCAAGTTTGCTTTGTCGTTTTTTAAAATGAATTTACTTTGAGAGTTACTTGTTTAATAAGATGGTCCCTATATTCCTTGTCTTCCATGAAAGGAATGACATGGTTTTGTAGGGTGAAAATTGGGAATGACGAGGGCAAAAAATAGGAAGAATTCCTTAAAATGCTTGCATCTTTTTTTTTTTATTATTTGAGAGAGACAGAGAGAGAAAGTGGCAGAGCGAGAATGGGCGTGCCAGGGCTTTTTCAGGCACTGTGAATGAACTCCAGATGTATGTGCCCCCTTGTGCACATCTGTGACCATTGCGTGCTTGCATCACTTTTGTGTCAGGCTAAACATGGGATCTGGAGATTTGAACAAGTGTTCTCAGGCTTTGCAGGCAGATGCCTTAACCACTAAGCCATCTCTCCAGCCCTGCTTGCATCTTTTGAAAGCTATAGTAACTTATCTATTTTCTTATGTTTATATCTGTCTATACATACATGTTTGCTACCCTAAGTACTATTATGCTTTGAATGTGAAATGTCCCCCATAGGCTCATGTGTCTGAACAGCTGGTCCCCAGCTGGTGGTGCTGTTTGGGAAGACTGTATAACCTTTAGGAGGAGGAGCCTTACTTAAAGAAAAGGGACCCTGGGAATGGGCCTAGTGCATTCACAGCTTGGCTCTACTTCCTGTTGCCCCTCCTCATGCTGACAATGGGTGCAGTGTGATCAGCTGGTATCCTGCTCTTGCCGCCATATCTTGCCCACCATGACAGATTGTACCCCTGGAACTGTAAGTCAAAAATAAACTCCTTCCTTCCTTAATCTGCTTCTTGTCAGGTATTTGGTCACAGCAATGAGTACACTGTCTTTATATGTGCAAAGCTTTCACCTTTTAAATTTTTTTAAAAAATTGTTCTTTGACAATTTCATGCATATATATATATATATTGTATTTTTACCATCCATATTATTGTTATTTATTGTCCACTTAATTCATTATCGCCTCTTAATTCACTCCCGCTCTTGTTCAATCCCATCTTCATCCCACCATTTACCAGTGGCTATCCCACTGAAGAGAATGGCTTCTCTCCCCAAGCAAGTATTAACTGCCATTAGCTCTTCCTCATCCATGACCAAATGTTTAACTGGCTTTATCTAAGGTGGGTCTTGCGCAGATAACCATATCTGCTGTGGATTCATGAGTGCAGTGGTCATGGGATGATGTCCAGATGAGATAGTTCCACAGTTCTCCTCCCCATCCTCCAGCTCTTATATTCTTGCCATCTCCTCTTCTTTGATGTTCCCTGAGCCTTGAAGTGGGTGAAACAGACGTTCTACATAGGACAAAGCACTTAATAGTCACTTATTATCAGCACTTTGACCAGTCATGAGTCTCTGCATTAACTGCCATGTACTGGGGTAAAAACAAAACAAAGCCAACTTTTCTTATATAACCTGAGAACAGCACTAATATAAGGGAATAAACATAAATATTTAGAAGACAAATTAACAACACATTCGTTTAGCAAAACAAAAGTAATAGGTGCCCCCCCAAAGGCCTATGACCTCCCCAGCCATGGGCTTTTGACATGATTTCCAGTACCAGGCACGAATTCCGACAATAAGAAATCCAATAAGAAAGTGGTTGGGTACTCTCACGACGGTTATGTCCCTGTTGCACCATCGGTTACATATTGCTCGGCAGGTCAGTGCGGTAGCACACAGGTTTACCTTCACCCCCAGCAGCTTTCATAGCACCTTCTGCTACTATGAACGCTAGCCAGCAGGAAGGAACCTTCCAACTCAGTTCCAACTTGATTTCTCTAATTCCAAAGGGTATTCTCAGTCAAGGCGGTACCCTGGAACTGCAAGCCCCATTTGTGATATCAGAGTGAACTGGGGGAAATGATGCAGCCAGCTTCTCAGCATAATGACTAATCTGGTCTTAGGGGAACTGAGACCATTGACTTCAGTTATTATTGAAAAGTGTCATGTCATGTTAATGATTTTGTGGTGTTTGGCATTTAGCCTGATATTACCATGGAAACGTTTTTCTTTCCCCTTCAGTTATGACAAATAGTTTTGCTGGATATAGTAGCCTAGACAGGGAACTGTGGTCTTTTAGAACTTGAACATCATTCCAAGCCCTTCTGGCTTTAGAGTTTCCATTGAAAATTCAGCTGTTATTCTGATGGGCCTGCATTTCTTGAAGCTTTCAATACACCTCCTTTGCTCTTTGTATTTACTGTTTGGAAAATAATATGATGTGGGAGTTTATTTTTGTTTTTGTTTTTGTTTTGTTGTTCATTGATTATGTCTTTCTGGCCCAGCTGTGCTGAGCGAGCCTTTGGGGTGGTTCTTGGTGATCTTTTGTCTTAGCTGATCTGGGCTCCGCGTGGTGTTGCCGGGAGTTCAGTCACGGAGGCTCTTGGTGCCGATTCATGGAAAGGGTAGCTTAGGTGATGCCATCTCAGCTGTGGTGTGGGTATGGCCATGACCTCACAGGCCAGGGTTTGTGAGGCTGGTGGGTGTGGTCCAACCTCAGGACCCTGGGGTGTGTGCAGTGTGGTCGGGGAAAGGGTGCCTCAGGGACAGAGATCACACAGGTCATGACTTCATGAGCAGAGTCTGTGTGATGAGTGTGGAATGCTAGGAATGGGTTTGGGGGGTGGGTGCAAAGACCTTTGGCCTCACAAGTAGAACCCACACAATGGTGCAGTGCAAGGAGCCTGGGGATGGAGAACAGGGGTGGTATGAACTCTGACCTCATGTGCAGAGTCTGAGCAATACATCAGGGGATCCAGGGAGTGAGCATCTGACCTCATGGGTGGAGTCCTTGGTGCAGTGGGGAGGGGATCAGTCTGGAGAGCAGACACAGGTGTCTCATGACCTCTGAACTCATGGGCAGAATTTGAGTAGTGCAGCCGGGGGAGCCAGGGAGTGGGCATGGAAGACACTGACATGACCTCTGGATTCATGTTCCAAATCCAAGCAGTTGTGTGGTGTCTGAACACATATGCAGAGTCTAGGAAGTATAGCGGTTGGGGGAACCTGGGCGTGAGCCTGGGATTGAATCGAGTCTGTACTCATGTGCAAAGCCCAAGCACTCAACATGCTCTTTTAAAATAAATTTTGGGGAAGATATCATTGCAAAATTATACAATTTGTGTGTGTGTGTGTGTGTGTGTGTGTGTTTTTTCAAGGTAGGGTCTCACTCTAGCCCAGGCTGACCTGGAATTCACTATTCTCACAGTGGCCTTGAACTCACGGAGATCCTCCTACCTCTGCCTCCTGAGTGCTAGGATTAAAGGCGTGAGCCACCACGCCCGTACAAATTTTTTTTTATGAATACGTATGTGAGGTATCAGAAAACAGACTTTAAACTCTCAAGATTATAAATATATATATTTCCCACATTCTGGAAAATAACATTCTCAGAAATTATACTTAGTTATGGCTAAAGATAATTTTTGAAATATAAAAGATTTAAGAAGTACACTTGAAGTGCAGAGGTATATAATTATAGAGAACAGATGAGTCAGCTGCAGAATGAGGTGAAGCTCGGCTACCATACTACTGGAGCTTTGTGCATATGGCTTTTACAATCATTAAGACAAGAAGTGTCTAATACTTTAGATTTAAATAAATGGGTAACTGATTTCAAAATTTTAATATATAGTAGTCTTTTTAAAAATAAAAGTTTAGGGCTGGAGAGGTGGCTCAGCAGTTAAGATGCTTGCCTGACCTGAGTTAGGTTCCTCAGTACCAGCCAGACACACAAAGTGATGTATGCATCTGTAGTTCGTTTGCAGTGGCTAGAGGCCCTGGCACACCATTCTCTCCCTTTCTCTCTCTCTCTCTCTCTCTCTCTCTCTGTTTGCAAATAAAATGAAATAAAATAAAATAAAATAAAATAAAATAAAATAAAATAAAAGCTTAAGGCTTAAAAAACAAGAAGATAGACTGTCTCAAACAAGATGGAAAGAGAGAAGCAACACACCAACGTTGTCTCTGACCTCCACATGCACACCACACTGCAGCATTCATGTGCATGCGCGCACATACACACGCACACAGACTTGAAGCTTAAAAAGCAGTTAGGTAAGCCGGGCATGGTGGCGTGCCTTTAATCCCAGCACTTGGGAGGCAGAGGTAGGAGGATCGCAGTGAGTTCAAGGCCACCCTGAGACTACATAGTGAATTCCAGGTCAGCCTGAGCTACAGTGAGACCCTAAAAAACAAAAACAAACAAAAAAAAAGTAGTTAGGTAAGAGTAAATTAATCTAAAATGAATAATAAAGGCAAACATTTTCAGGACAAAAATCCCACTGACCCCAAGGACAGATAATATACCCACATCTGTAGTAGTTCATGTTTAAAATTATTAAATAAATAAATAAAGTGGCTTAGGAAAATCTAATTGGTTTTGCCTCCTCTGATGACTTAAGGGGCCATGATGAAAACCAGGAGGAGAAAGTCTCATTTTTCATGAACTTCCTTAACTCCAGCTCTAAACACAACTTATCTGCAATTCATCATGTCCTTTTTTCTTCCTGAGAAATAACAAATTATTTCTTGATTACTTAAGGAAGTGGAGTGTTCACAGCCTCAGATGGTAGACAGAGCAAATATATTTATAAACTCTTATTAAAATGCTAATGAACAATTTTTTTTGAATCCCAACAATGAAGAGAATAAGAGGCATCATCTACAAACAAGATGGATCAATAAATTTCTGTGAAATGAAAGTGCAGAGAAGAGGAGACTGATGAACTGGATGGCAGAAAGCCTAAATTATCAATGGAGGGGATTAAAGGGCATTGTGCTGGCTGACGAACAAGGTGAGCCCAGAAAGCCTCAGACTTCTACCACCCAGGTAGGAAGTGGGGTTGGAAACAGGGAGATACAAGAAAGATCTTTCTCTGTCTCTCTCTCATTTTTTTTTTTTTGAGGTAGAGTCTTGCTTGGGCTGATTCTCTCCTCAAGTTCTGCATCCATCTGAAAAAAAGAAGCAAATTCTCCAAAGGAGAGTGAGGTCAGTGCAAGATACATGGATAACCATTATTATTTTAGAGAGAATTTAATAGGTGTAGGCCCTCTTGTATCCCACTATTGGTGGGAGCTTGATATTGGAGAGTGGGCTCATTTTTGATATGGTTCTGACTTGTTTCCCAGTTCCAGGTATGGGTTCCATTCCACTGAGCAGATCTGTTAGCTAATTCAAGAGCAATTGGTAACCCATCATGGCTGTGTGCCACTATTGCACTTGTGTGAGCATCAGGTCAGGTTGTTTGCTGCTGAGTAACTTAGACCACGAGTTGCTTAGACAGATGTTGGTTGTTTTCCCCCAATCACTCATGTAGCACCTTCTGGCACTAGACAAGCTAACTGTCTGGGGACTGACTCTTTTTCCAGATTCTAGCCAGGTCTCTCCATGTTCTGTCCCAGCAGCATATGGTGTCTTCAGCAGTAGGGTCTTACCATTAACCCTTGGTGGGTCATAAAATACTCTGATGGAAATATGTCTTCTTTTGGGAAACCTTGTAGGTCTCACTGATCAACAGCTCATTGTGGATGTTAACCACATACTGATACTGGGAGTTACAGGTCAGTGCCAAGGAAAAAGAAGGAAGAAAAATATAGGTAATATGAAAGAGAAAGAGAGAAGAGAAAGAAGAGGGATAAGAGAGAGAGAAACAGGAGAAGATTGAGGTTAGTCTTCATCATACCCTCTCCAGGCCCCTGTGATTCAAATGTTCTCTCTAAGCATCTGTTGCAGGTTCGACCTTTTAGTATGTCTTTCAGGACATAGTATTTTATATACCATTTCCATTTGGGTCCAGTTTTTTGTCCCCCTACCCTTGCCCTGGCCTCCCACCCCACCATCCCTATTGTCCAGTCCTCGAGATGTTTATTAGGTATGTCAGCATCTCGAGAAAATACAAATTAGGAGCCACAGATGAGTGAGACCATGTGATGCTTATCTTTCTGTGACTGGGTGAGTTTACTGAGAATGATCTGTTCCAAGTTTGACCATTTTTCTTCAAATTGCATTGTGTCATTTTTCCTTACTGCTGTGTAGAATTCCATTGTGTAGATATACCACATCTTAGTTATCCGTTCATCTAATGATGGACAACTGGGTTGATTCTAGCTCTTAGCTATTATGAATTAAGTAGCTTTAAACATGGTTGAGCAAATATCTCTGAACTGAGGCTTGGAGGTTTTAGGGTAAATGCTCAGTAAGGGGATAGCTGGGTCTGTTGGTACCTCTGTAGTATTCCTTTTTAGGAGTCTCCACATAGCTTTCCATAGTGGTTGTACCAGCTTACATTCCCACCAACAGTGAATGAGGGTTCCTATTTCTCCACAACCTCACCAGCATTTGTTTCCATTTGATTTTTTAATGTTAGCTATTCTTACTGGGGTAAGGTGAAATCTCATAGATGTTTTAATTTGCATTTCCCTGATGATTAGGGATGTTGAACATTTTCTAAAATATATTTTATTTATTTGAGAGAGAAAAAAAAGCAGAGAGAGAGAGATTGAGAATGGGCACACCAGGGCATGCAGCCACTGCAAACGAACTCCAGATGCATGCACCCCCTTGTGCATATGGCTTACATGGGTCCTGGAGAACCGAACTGGGGTCCTTTGGCTTTGCAGGCAAATGCCTTAACTGCTAAGCCATCTCTCCAGCCCTGAACATTTTCTTAAGTGTATGTTTGCCATTTGTATTTCTTCCTCTGAGAACTCCCTGTGCAGTTCTCTGTCCCATTTTTTTGAGTGGGTTGTTTGACTTTTTATTGTTTAGGTTTTTGAGTTCTTTGTAGATTTTAGAAATCAGGCCTCTGTCTGGTATGTATCCAGCAAAAATTTTCTCCCATTCTGTGGGTAATCTAATGCCTGTGCACATCTTTATTGGGAAGGTTTTTGGCAAGATGAAATTAGGATCTGGGATGAAGAAGGACCAGAAAAAAGCTAAGAATTCTGGAAGTGATTCCTGGGAGAAATAGTATAACCATCTATTTAGATTAAATACAATGATTGTATACTCAACTAACTGAGCAAACAATAAACAATAGAAAACAAAATAAAGGAATTGGATCCAAAATGGTAATTATCAGAAAGTCAAGAACAATCAGAAGCTAAGAAAACTAGTCTAGAGAGAAGGAAACTGGAGTTACCAGAAATAAGATGGATTATGTTCCAAGAATAGATGGAATAAATAGGAAGCGTGATTGAGATACAATCAAGTAGACAAGTTATGCTGGTACATGACCTGCATGACATATACTTCTTAGAAAAGCTTCCAGAATAATCACAAATTCAGTAGGAAGATGTGTCTATGGCAGACATGTTTCAAATATAAGGCAAGCTGAAATGCAACAAGGTTGAGTTTTTTGGGGTTTTTTTAAATTATTATTTTTTAATTGACAACTTCTATACTTACAAACAAAAAAAAAAAACACCTGATATTTCCCTCCCCTCCCCCCATTCCACTTTAGAACTCCAATCTCCATCATATCCCCTCCCTCTCTCCATTAGTCTCTCTTTTAATTTGAAGTCATCATCTTTTTCTTCTATTTTGAGGGTCTTGAGGAGGTATTGCTAGGCACTGCAAGGTCATGGATATCGAGGCCAATTTCTGTCTGGTCAGTTGCATTGTAAGGTTGAGTTTTATGTTAGGATCATTCTTAGGTGATGGCAGCAAGTGTCAGTAAGAAAGCATATTTGTAGAGCTATTTGGCTATTCAGTGAGTCATTACAATCATAATTGCTTAAAATGTTGTCTGCAGTGTAGCCATTCTTTCTGCCATGTGAGTCTGGGTGCACTCTTCTGATCCATGTACCCTTGACCCCCTTTCAGCATGGGAGCCTGGGTACAGTTATCTGCTCTGTGAGCCCCTCCCCTGACTGAAACCCCCACTAGAGCTGCCAGGTATGAGTCAAGGCACAATCATCCACTCTGCATGCACCTCTCCCACCTGTGCTGATGTGGCTGCTGTAAGCCTAGGTGTACTTGACTGTTCCACCTACCCTTCCCCTACCATGGCCATAAGCGAGCCAGGGCACACTTGCCTGCTCTGCACACCCTGCTACACCACCTGCCACACAATCTGCTGCCACAACGGGTATGAGTGTGGATACAGTTTCTAGGGCTTCACACCCCTCTCTGAGCCACTCACCATTGCCATTCCACATGTGAACTTGGGCTCAGCTGCTTGCTGTGTGTGCCATTCCCCCTATTTGCACTACCCACATAATGCATAATGCACATACCCTGGACTGTAAGATCAGGGGCTGAATAAGCCCCTTCAACTGACCTGAGATCACAGCACCTACCCTATCCACAGATCAGCACCAACCATTTTCATGACTGAACTTCAAACAACACCAATCAGAGCGAACACAAGCTAAGCAAAGGAACACCAAGCACTCACGGGACACAGGTGTGCCAGAAAGACTTGACCAATGTAATGTCTCCAGATGGACAAATTTCAAAGAGAAATAAGTAACATGAAAAACCAGGGCAGTAAGTATGTCTCCTCCAGGAATACCTTATAGCATAATAGAGGCCCTCCATGAGGGCAACTTAGAGGAAATTCGAGACAAAGAATTCAAAAGAACAGTTTTAAATATTTATAAAGAACTCACAGTAGACACAAATGCCTGAATAAAATCCAAAAAAACTAAATGAATCCAAGGAGTAAAATAGATGCACAAATGAATTCCAAGACAGCATAAACAGCTAGATGAAATGAGGAAGTCAAGCCAGGATATGAAAACAAAACTCAATAAAGAGATAGAAATCCTGAAGAAAAACCAAACTGAAATAAAACTAGAAATGAAGACTGTAATAAGTCAAATAAAAAGCTCCATGGAAAGAATAGACCATATGGAAAACAGAATATCAGGGCTTAAAGACAAGGTAGAAGAAATAGGTCAGTCAATCAAAATCAATGGTAAGGTCCAAAAAATATATAACAGAACATGAGAGGCATTTGGGACATCTTGAGAAGACCAAATTTGTGAATATTGGGCATAGGAGAAGGAAAAGAACTACAGGTAAAAAGAATAGAAAATCTTTTCAATCAACTTATAAAAAAAATTTCCCAAATCTGTGAAAGGAAGTGTCCATCTAGGTACAAGAAGCATATAGACCACCAAATAGACAGGACTTGGGGAAAACTCTTCATTTCATATTACAATCAAAACACTTGGTACACCCAACAAGGGTACTAAAAGCTAAAAGAAAGAAATGTCAAGTCACATATCCAGGCAGATCCATCAGAATAAAGATGATTTTTTTTTTAGTAGAAACTCTAAAAATGAGAAAGGCTTGGGATGATATATTTCAAGTATTGAAAGACCCCAGCTGCCAACCAAAACTATTATACTCAGCAATTATATCTCATAATAGATGGAAAAAACATTTCCATGAAGAAAGCAGATAAAATTATGACCACTCAATCAGCTCTACAGAGAATATTGGAAGGAGTACTTCAGACTGAAGGGAAGAATAAACACATTCAAGAGTGGAGGGGGCAGAAATAATCAAAAATAGAACTAAGCTAAGCAAATGAAGTGCAAGAAAACACAAAACACCACAAAATCAACATGACAAGAACCAATTCATGCTTTTCAATAATACCTGAACATTAATGGTCTCAATTAACCAATTAGAAGGCATAGGCTAACAGACTGGATCAGAAAACAGGATCATTCTTTTGGTTGTCTTCAAGAAACTTATCTCACTATCAAAGACAGACACTATCTTAGGGTGAAAGGATGGAAAAAAGTATTCCAAGCAAATGGAATCAATAAATGTGCAGTTGTTGCTATTCTAATATCTGAAAAATTAGACTCCAAAGCAAAATGGGTCAGAAGACTTAAAGAAGGAAATGTCATAGTAATTAAGGGACTACACAGATGTTATAATCCTAAATATGTATGCACCAAACAAAGGGACACCCAGCTTCATGAAACAAATACCACTAGACATGAAGTCACAGACTGACCTCAGCAGAGTTATAGTAGATGACTTCAACCACTGTCTCCAGTAGACAAGTCATCCAGATGAACAATACCAGAAACACGGGGATTAAATGACCATAGAGCAAAATACACTTAATAGATGTGTACAGAACATTTCACCCCCAAACTATGCAGTGCACATTCTTCTCAGCAGTCCATAGAACTTACTCTAAGGTAGATCATATGTTAGAACACAAAGAAAGTCTCAACAAATTTTGGAAAACTAAAATAACTCCTTGCATTTTATCCAACCACAATGTAATAAAGCCAGGAATTAACAACAAGAAAAACTACAACGTCTCTGTGGACCTTACCCTCTAGTCTATGGATTTCAATTCTTTGAATTAATAAGACAAGAATTTGAGGATATCACAAAATTATCAGTGGATTGGCATATATTGGAGCATTGGAAGAGGAACTCCAAAATTTCTGTATCGTTAATGGCACATTGGCCAATATGTCAGAGGACGGAACAATCTGCCTCCAAGACACCTCCAAAATCACCCCTACTACATCCTTAAAATAGGGATCAAGTGGGTGTGGTGGCACATGCCTTTAATCCCAGCACTTGGGAGGCACAGGTAGGAGGATCACTGTGAGTTCAAGGCCAGTCAAAATAAAATATTTAGAATCACAACACAGTAACAGAAAAGTAAGGTATGGTCCAAAGCAGGCTATAATTTATAATGAAGCATCACCTGACAAATGTGCTGTGAGAGACACAGTTGGGCTGCCAACTCTCTCATACCAAGTGGGGGAAAGAGAAGCAGTTCTCTACAATGGAACAAGAAATAAAGACCATGGTACTGGGTGGAGGCAGCAGTGGTAGAAGGGAGCCAGTTTAATCCCAGCACTCAGGATGCAGAGATAAGAGGATAATTGTGAATTCAAGGCCACCTTGAAATTACATAGTGAATTTCAGGTCAGCCTGGGCTACAGCCAGTTCCTATCTGGAAACCCCCCTGCCCCCAAAAAAGAAATTATATTAAAAAAAGAGGGAGCCAATAGGTGACCCTTAAAGCTATTAAATCAATTGATATATAAAAGTACCATTTAGGAGCTAACTACTAGAATAAATAACGTACAAGATTAAAGTGATTGTGATGAAGATGCTAAAGGATAGTGGAACAAAGGCTTATCATCATTATCTGTAAAATTTTCTTAAACTGATAAATATTCTAACTTTTTAGCCTAAATTAATTAAGGCTCAGTTGAATGTATTGCATGTTCTCATGTTTCCACTGTGATACGCTAAGCTTTTCTATGTGCTATTCTTTTGTTTTGTTTTGTTTTTTGAGGTAGGCATTCACTCTGACCTAGGATGACCTGGAATTCCCTATGTAGTCTCAGGGTGGCCTCAAACTCAGGGCGATCCTCCTACCTCTGCCTCCCTAGTGCTGGGATTAAAGGTGTGCACCACCACGCCCCGCTCTTTGTGCTATTCTTGGTGGTTATATTACCCCAATGCTGTCAGTATGATTTAAGAACTATTGCTGTTCCTGGTCTTCAGTGGGGACATAGCTTTTTGAACAAAGGAGGTGAGATGAGGTCCGAGAAGCCCAGAACTTAAGAGTGGAAAGTAAGACAGAGCTCTTGCTCAGGGAGGCAAGAAGGGGTTTGGGAAGCCCATCTTGAGACTCAAGTTGGAAATTTTTACGAAAGCCCTGTGGATGGGCAGCTGGTTTAGCAAATTAGTTTTAACATCATGTGTCTGGGGTCAGGATTTTGGAACAGGGTCATTTTCCCAGAAATGATTCTCCAGGAAGGTCCTTTTTGGGAGTGGGTGGACTCTCTCGGGAGGCAGAGATAAGGAAAGATCAGACCCTTTGACATTTTTAACCTATAGTAAAGTGTAATAACCTAGATTTTCCCCATATAGGCCCAAGAAAAATTGCTGCATTCAGTCAAGAAGAAAGCTATTCACTTTAGGGGTCCTGTCACTGCTAAATTCCCTCAAGACTATGAACTAAAATGCTTTCTCTTGGTTAGGTAGCCTGGCATGCACCTTTAGTGCTAGCTACACAGGGGCTGAGGCAAGATAATCCATCACAAGCCAGGAGTTTGAGGCCAACTTGAGCAACGTAGCAAGACCTCATCTCAAAAATGTAAAAATAGGGGCTGGAGAGGTGGCTCAGCACTTAAGGCACTTGCCTGAGAAGCCTAAGGTCTCAGGTTCAATTCCCCAGTACCCACATAAGCCAAATGCATAAGATGGTACACATATCTGGTGTTCGTTTGCAGTGGCTAAAGGCCATGGTGTGCCCATTCTCTTTATCTGCTTCTCTCTCTCTCTCTTCTCTCTTTCTCTCTCTCTCTCTCTCACTCAAATAAACAAATAAAAACATTTTAAAAATGTAAAAATAAATAAATAAATGAACCTTTGCTCCTCAAAACTTGATTGTCTTCATGTTGGTTGTAGTGACACAGAGCTTGCTGACACAGTGAGGATGGACAGCTCCATTTGGGGGATTTGAGTATCTGCTACTTAAGGGGTTATGTAGGGACTCCAGATGCCTACCTAGCCTGCGGAGACTTTGAGGGACCAGAAAGTTACTGTAATCCCCTTTGCTGAGAGTAGAAAGCCACAAGTCTAAAGGGAAACTGAGCTTGGCTCCAAAAATGCTACTTCTATACCCTCTCCTCTTCCCATCCCAGTTGGTTCACTGTCCAGACAACACATCCTCATGTGAGCAGTGGCATCTCATTGTTTCAGTCCACATGTCCCTGATGACATAGGATGTAAAAGCATTTTCAGGTGCTGATTTGCCTCCAATATACCTTCTTTGATGTAGTGTCTGTAAAGGTCTTTGGATCATTTTCTTCTCATCATGAAAGGTGTAAGCTTCTCTGTATATTTTTTTGCTTGTTTGTTTGTTTTTTTGTGAGGCAGGGTCTAATTCTAGCCCAAGATGTCCTGGAACTTGCTCAGGTTGACCTCAACCTCATGATGATCAACTTACTTCCGTCTCTTACGTGCTGGGATTTTCAAAGCATAAGCTTTCTTTGTATATTTTGGATGACAATAATTTGTCAAGTGTTATTGCAAACATTTTTCTTTCAGTCAATAGCTTGTCTTTTCATTTGTCCTTTGTGGGCAGAAAATTTTATTTAATGTAGTCTAGTTTAATCAAGTCTTTCTTTCGTGGAACATAAGCTTTGGGATTATACCTAAAAATTCTCTCCAGATCAAGGGTCACATGAATTTTTTTGTTATTTTGTAGGAATCTTGACTTTTGAACCTTATATTTAGTATTTAGGCATATGGTCTACTTTGTGCTCATTTTTGTGAAAGATTTTAGTTCTATGTTTTGCTTTATTTCATTTTGTGTGTTTATTTGTTCTAGTACAGTTTGCAGGAAAGGTTTGGTTTTTTTTCCCCCTTCAACTATTTTTGCTGCAGATCAACTGCCTCTATGTATGGGGGTCTATTTCTGGGCTGTTCCATGTACCATCCATCTTCCTGCCAATAGCATCTTACCTGAGAGCTCTAGTGTACAGAGTACTGTCAGTCCTCTGACCTTGGTCTTCTTCCTCAACATTGAGTTGGATATTCAGGTCTCCTCCCTCTCCTTACACATTTTAGAATCAATTTGGCAATATCTACAAAATGATTCACTGGGACGTTGATTAGGATTGCAATAGATCGCAGATCAAGTTGAAAAGAACAGCCCTATTGGCAATATTGAGTCTCCCAATCCATGAATGCAGAGTATCAACTTAGTGCTCTGATTTCATTCTGCACTTTTCTAGTTTCTTCAAATGCCTCTTAGACATATGTCGTTAGACTCTACCTAAGTATTTCGTATTTGAGGTACAAACATAAATGGTATTATACTTTAAATTTCAAGTCTTATTTACTGCTGATGTAGAAGTGATCAACTTTTGTATACTGTTATTGTATTCTGCTGAGATATTTATTAATTCTAAGTTTTTATTGTTAATTCTTCAAATATATGTATATATGCCAAGAGTTTTACTCATTCCTTCTAGTCAATGTGCCTTTCTATGTCCCTTTCTCATCTTATTTCATCAGCTATGAATTCCAATATGATATTGAAAAGCACTATTGAGAAGGAACACCATTGCCTGTGTCTTATCCTAACAATAAAGCTTCATGCCTACCACCATGAAACATGGTATATCTGGAGGGTGTTCTTGGCAGATACTCTTTTCCAAGTTCAGTGGGTTTCTGTCACTTCCACTTTCCTGAGAGGCTTAAAAAAAAAAAAAAAAAGGAGCCAAAATGGATATTGAATTTTGCCAAATGCTTTTCTGGTGACATTTATTGATATGATTATATAAATTTTCCTCTATTGCCTGTTAGCTATGATGGATTGCATTAATTAAAATTTGAATGCAAAACCAGCCTTGCATACTTGGGATGAATACCATATAATTAGTTTTATACACTCTTGAGTTGTACTTGTTGTGATTTGTTGATGATTTCCACATCTGTGTTTATGAGAGATATTCCGTTTACAGTTTTACTTTCTTGTAATGTCTTTGGATTTTGGATTCTGGTGATGCTGGATAGAATGAATCAGCAAGAATTCCTTTTGCTTCTACCTTTTGAAAAATATTTTATGAAGTTGATATACTTTCCCTTTTAAGTGTTTGGTTTCATTGGCAGGTGAAACTGACTGCTTTGTGATTGGATTTGAGGCCCACTCCATAGGACAGAATGCATGCTGGTACTATAAACCTGGCCCAAAGGCCATGGCTGAAGAGGTCATAGGCTCTAGGGGGAACGTACCACTGCTGTTGCTACATGGACATAGAAACCTGTGTTTATACCCATAGGTTAGTGCTGTTCTCAGCATTGGTTAGAGAAGCTTCTTTTTGCTGTGGGCAGTGGCTAGCACAGAGAGTCATCATTGGTCAAAGTTCTGAGAATAAGTGATTGTTGAGTGATCATCCCTAACAGGACATTTTTCTCTTTCCCACCAAGGCTGCTGAGGGAACCTAACAGAAGACGGAGTGGAAAGAATGTAAGAACTGGAGGATGGGGAGGAATGCTGTGACACACTGTCTTGAGACATGACAGGGCCTTTGTACTCATGAACTCACATTAGCTCTCGACAAGATCTGCACAAGATTGGGTCTGTCAGCATTCCATGATGGATGGTGGAGGGGCTCACAAAGCTTCATCCCTCCATGAGGAACTATTTCCAGTTATTAGTTAAGTTGTTGCTCATGGAGAAGTCAGTGGTGTGGCCACTGGTGTGTTAATCACATTCCAGTAAATAACCACCACACCACCACCCCCACATGTACATACAAGCAACCCCATTAAACTTGGTCAGTTATATAAAAAAAGACATGATAGGATAAGGAAGACTAGATGGGAAGAAGGAGTTCAGCAGGAGTGGAAGGGGGATAAGAGAGGGCACTAGGGGTGGATGTGATCAAAATACATATGTACATATATGAAGTTGTCAATCAATGAGTACAGTTAAAAATAAAAGTAGGGCTGGAGAGATGGCTTAGCAGTTAAGGCATTTGCCTATGAAGCCTAAGGACCCTGATTCGATTCTCCAGGTCCCATGTAAGCCAGATGCACAAGGTGGCACATGCGTCTGGAGTTAGTTTGCAGTGGCTAGAGGCCCTGGTGCACCCATTCTCACTCTCTCTCTCCCTCCCCCTTTCTGTCTTAAATAAATAAAATCTTTAAAAAAATAAAAGTAATAATTCACTGGAAAATGAATCTGATTATAGTCCTTTCTGTATTTGAAGATTATTGATTCAACTTCTTTGATGGGCAGAGGACCACTCAAATGTCCTGTTTCTTTCTGTACGAAATTTTGCAGATTTTGTGTTTCAAGGAATTGGTGTATTTCATGTAGGTAATCAATTTCAGGGCATAGAATGTTCACCGCATTTTGTTTTCTCCTTTTAATAGCCATGAGAGCTGAGTAATTTCTCCTCTTTCATTCCTAATGTGAGTGATTTGTGTCTTTCTTTTCTAATTGATTAGCTTCATTTTCAAAGAATAACCTTTTGGGTTTTAAAAAAATTTTTCTCCATTGATTTCATATTTATGGATTTCTTTTCATATTTTATTCTTTTTCTAATTTCCTAAGCTTAGACAATTGGCTTCAGATATTTCCTATTTTCTATATATATATATTTTTCAAGGTAGGGTCTCACTCTAGCCCAGGCTGACCTGGACTTCACTATGTAGTCTCAGGGTGTTCTTTTTTTAATTTTTATTTTTATTGACAACTTCTTTAATTGTAGACAATATCCCATGTTATTTCCCTCCCTCCCCCCACTTTCACCTTTGAAACTTCACTCTCCATCATATCACCTCCCCCTCTCAATCAGTCTCTCTTTTCAGTTTGATGTCATGATCTTTTCCTCCTATTATGATGGTCTTATGTAGGTAGTGCCAGGCACTGTGAGGTCATGGATATCCAGGCCATTTTGTGTCTGGAGGAGCACGTTGTAAGGAGTCCTACTCTTCCTTTGGCTCTTACATTCTTTCCGCCCCGTCTTCCACAATGGACCCTCAGGGTGTTCTTGAACTCACAGCAATCCTCCTACCTCTGCCTCCCAAGTGCTGGGATTAAAGGCGTGCACCTGGCTCCTATTTTCTAATGTATGCATATAATTCTCCAATTTATTTATTTATTTATTTGTTTTTTTTTTTTTTTTTTTTTTTTTTTTGGTTTTTCAAGATAGGGTCTCATGTAGCCCAGGCTGACCTGGAATTCACTATGTAGTCTCAGGGTAGCCTTGAACTCACGATGATCCTCCTCTCTGTCTCCTGAGTACTAAGATTAAAAGACATATGCCACCATGCCTGGCCAAATTTTATTTTTAAATGTTTTCATTAACATATATTACTTATATAATCATGAGACATTTCCGTACATGCACATGATGTCTGTCAATCATATTCACCTCCATTACCTTCTCTTGTCTCCACTCTCACATCTGTTAAACCTTTCTTCCTCCCAACTAGCTACTCCCCTTTGTTTCTTCCTTCCTTCCTTCCTTCCTTCCTTCCTTCCTTCCTTCTCTCTCTTCCTTCCTTCCTTCTCTTTCTCTCTTTCTTTCCTTCTTTCTCTCTTTCTTTCTCTTTCTTTCTTTCTTTCTTTCTTTCTTTCTCTTTCTTTTCTTTCTTTCTTTCTTTCTTTCTTTCTTTCTCTTCTTTCTTTCCTTCTGTTTTTGTGACCCAGTGAGTTTCCTCAGGGTTGTTTACAAGCACATGGACACTTTACCAGTAGTTCCTTACCCCACTGGTAGGAAGTGTTTCTCCCTCCCACATCAACCCTTAACTAAATAAATCCTTAGGGGTGGGTAGGCCTCATGAGCCCCTCTCCCCTCCGTGACAGGGTGTTTACAGGCCCAATCTTGTGCAGATCCTATGCAGGTAGTCATAGCAGCTATGAGTTCCAAGAATGCAACAACCATGTCACGAATGCCCAGAAGTCATAATGCCACACCACGTTTCCTGCTTCCTCTGGGTCTTACGTTCCTGCTACCACTTCCTCCATGACGCTTCTTGAGCCTTGAAGTGGGTGACATAGACGCTCCACTTAGGGCTAAGCATTCAAAGTTACTTATTCTCAACACTGTGACTACTTACGAGTCACCACCGACCACTGGACAAAGAAGCTTCTCTGGTCAAAGCTGACAGCGGCACTAATCAATGGGTATACACATAGTTATTTAAAAGGCAATTTGACAGGTGCATCGTGAACATTTGGCAGAACAACAGTAGCAGATTCCTCGCAAGGGTCTATGACCTCACTAGCCACAGGTCTTTGACTATGAATTACCCCCTGGTGTGGGCATCAAATCCAAGGCAGTCTTGCAACTATTACATCAGTGGGCTCATCTTGCCTGGGATGGTTGGCATGGTTGCACACAGGGTCAACAGCTGAGTAAGACTGTTGATGCCAGTTCTCCCCAGCAGCCTGCACAGCACCTTCCAGCACTAACTTTCCAGATCAGTTCCAATGTCTGTGTGACAGCTTCAGCAATGGGATCACACCATCTAGTTCTGGTGGGCAACTGAAGGTAGTAGTATTTGCTTGTATTGTTTGGGGAGGTGGTCTTAGAAGCCTCCCTGATCAACAGCTTTGAGAGAGGTAGCTCACTCTTGGCAATGAAATTTTAGTTTAAAAACTTATGGCTTCTGTGAGCATTTTATCTATCCACACAGGCTACCTCCATTCAAACTCTTTTTTATTTTATTTTTTATTAGTTTGTGAAGTATCAGATTTCTTTAATGGCTTTTTTGATATTTATTTATTTATTTATTTATTTGTTTGTTTGTTTGTTTGCTTGTTTTTTTGTTCATTTATGACAGAGAGAAAGAGAGAGAGTGAGAATGGGTGCATCGGGGCCTCTAGCCACTGCAAACGAACTCCAGACACATGTGCCATCTGGCTTACGTGGGGCCTGGAGAATCAAACCTGGGTCCTTAGGCCTTGCAGGTATGTGCCTTAACTGCTAAGTCATCTCTCCAGCCCAGCTTTTTATTTTTTAAGGGGTATATTTTTTACGAGAGAGAGAGAGAGAGAAGAGGCAGATAGAGAATGGGCACTCCAGGGCCTCTAGCCACTGCAAACAAACTCCAGACACTTGTGTCACCTTTTGCATCTGGTTTATGTGGGTCCTGGGGAATCAAACCTGGGTCCTTAGGCTTCTCAGACAAGAGCCTTAACTGCTAAGCCATCTCTCCAGGCCACCTTATGGCTTTTTCATAGTCACTAGTTTTGGTTGACCCCTGCCCCTTCCATTCCTACCTCTCCCTCATCTTGCATCACCCCTCCTCACTTAACTCACTCAAGCCTTTCCATACCCAGTCTTTCCCCTTCTGCTTTCATATCATATAAGTTCTGTTTTTTTTTTTTTTTTTTCTCTTCCTGATGAGTCTCTTTCTAGTTTCCTGGGATTTATACACATTCCCACATAAATACTCATGCATATCACATTTCCATAATTCATTTTTCAGGCTGTTTTGTTTTCCTTTTCTTTTTATAATTATTTATAGATCCTGGGTATTAATTTTTTTTGTCAGGTGAATAGATGGCAAAGATTTTCTCCCATTATGTAGGCTGACTCTTCCCTGGATTCTCTGTTTGCTTTGCTGTTCAGAAGTTTTAACTGCATGAAGTCTCATTTGCTGATTATCGGGCCTCATTTCCCGAGTCCTCTTCAGAAAGTCCTTACTTATACATATATCTTGAAGTGTTTTCCATCTTCTTTCCTCTTGCAGTTTCAGAGTTTCAAGTTTTATGTTAAGGTCATTGATGCATTTGGAGTTGATTTTTTTAATATTTTTTTATTTATTTGAGAGAGAGAGAGAGATACAGAAATAAGCAGGTAGAGAGAGAGAGAGAGAGAGAGAGAATGGGCACACCAGGGCCTCCAGCCACTGCAAACGAACTCCAGATGCATGTGCCCCCTTATGCATCTGGCTTACGTGGGTCCTGGAGAATGGAGCCTTGAACCAGGGTCCTTAGGCTTCACAGGCAAGCGTTTAACTGCTAAGCCATCTCTCCAGCCCCTGGAGTTGATTTTTTTATATGGTGAGAGATAAGGAACTATTTTCATTCTTCTACATGCATCAATCCCATTTTCACAGTATCATTTGTTGAAGAGTCTGTATTTTTTTTTTTCTAATGTTCATTTTGGCATCTTTGTTAAAGAATCAGGTGAGTATAGCTGTGTGGGTTTACATCTGGGGCCTGACTTCTATTCCATTGGTCCATGGGTCTGTTTTTGTGCCAACAGAGTGCTTTTATTACTGTGGCTCTAAAATCCAGTATGGTAATGCTTCCAGCACTGATCTTCTTGCTCAGGATTACTTTGGATATCTGAGTTCTTTTGTGCATCTATATGAATTTTATGATTGTCTTTTCTATTTCTGTGAACAATGGTGTTGGAATTTTGATGGAGATTGCATTGAGTCTATATATAACTTTTGGTAGGACAGCCAGTTTTACACTATGAATTATACCATTTATGCTATAAGTTTCTAAGCACTGCTTTTCAACACTCATCAGATTTCAAACTGTTTTCATTTTTAAATTAATTTTTAATTATTAAAAAGTCATAAGCTGGCTGAAGAGATGGCTTAGCTGTTAAGGTGCTTGCCTGTGAAGCCTAAAGACCCATGTTTGATTTCTCTTCAGATCCCACTTAAGCCAGACACACAAAGGTGAGGCAAGCGTAAAGTCACACATACCCACTAAGGGAAAAGCATCTGGAGTGTGATTACAGTGGCTGAAGCCCTGGTGCACCAATTCTCTCTCTCTCTCATTCTAGTTCTATCTAAAAAAAGTCATAAGCATATACTAATTCAAGGTCTGTTTTGTTTTTATTTTGTTTATCATATTTTTAAAAGGTCTGGAGAGATGGCTTAGTGGTTAAGGTGCTTTTTGGCAAAGGCAAGGGACCTAGGTTCAATTCCCCAATACCCATGTAAAGCCAGATGCACAAGTGAAGCATGCATCTGGAGTTGGTTTGCAGTGACTAGAGTCTTTGGTACATCCATTCTCTCTCTCTCTCTCTCTTTCTGTCTCTCTCTCTCTCTCTCTCTCTCTCTCTGTCTCTCCCTCTTTATCTGTCAAATAAATTTTTAAAAGTATAATTTTTAAAAATTTGAGGCTTCTTTGACACAGGTGTTATTCAGAAATACATTGGTTAATGATCACATATTATGGAGGTTTAACAGTTATCATTTTGTTGTTGATTTCTAGTTTAATTCAATTAGGGTATGAAAGTAAATATTACATGGATTCTATCCCTTAAGTTTGTTAAAGTGTGTTTTATGGCCCAGACTGTATAGTTCTAGCAAGGCTTTATGAGCCTCACATGAACGTCTGATGCTGTTGTTGGATGAAGCTGTCTGTAGAGGTTATTTACAGTTAATGGATGGTGTTCTTGAGTTCAGTGTTGTTCTTACTAAGGTTCTGCCTCCATCCATTTAGTACAGAGGGACATTGAGATCTCTAAATGTAATAATTGACTGACCTACTCTCCTTACTGCACTAGGTTTTTGCCATACTTATTTTGATGCTCTGTTGTCAGACACATTTACATTAAGGATTGCTATGTCTTCTTTTATTGTTTGTACTTATATGTATGGGATGAAGCACGAGTGGTGTGTACAGATGTGCCCGCTCCATGCACACACCCCACAGGAGCCAAAGGAGAGCATCGGATGTCCTCTTTTTGTTCATCCACGTGTGTCCTTGACATAGAGTCTCTCACTGAACACACAGCTGCTTTTTTTTTTTTTTTTTTTCAGACTGACCAGTGAGTCCCAGCAATTCTCCAGTCAGCTGTAATGCCTCAGAACTGGCATTAACAGGCATGTGTGGCTACACCTGCCAGTACAGGTAGGTGCTTGGGAATCAAACTCAAGCAGTCTCAGGCCCTCGTGCTTGCATGGCAAGCACTTTACCCACTGAACCATCTCCTCAGCCCCCATTCTATGTTTTGAAAGCCCAGGTAATTTCCCTTTTTGGATGTTTACCCTGCCAGAATTGATACAGCTACTCTGCCTTGTTTTATTAGCATGTCTTAATATATTTTAAAGCATTCCATCTCTTTACTTTTAGTCTATATGTGTTTTAATTTTTATTTTTTAATTTTTTAATTTTTTTTGGTTTTTCGAGGTAGGGTCTTACTCTAGTCTAAGCTGACCTGGATTCACTGTGTAGTCTCAGGGGGCCTCGAACTCAGTGCTCCTCCTACCTCTGCCTCCCAAGGGCTGGGATTAAAGGTGTGTGCCACCATGCCCGGCTTTTTATTTTATTTTATTTTATTTTATTTTATTTTATTTTATTTTATTTTATTTTATTTTATTTTATTTTATTTTTACTGACAACTTCTATAATTGTAGACAATCTCCCATGGTAATTCCCTCCCTGCCCCCGCCATTTTCCCCTTTGAAATGCCACTCTCCATCATATCCCCTCCATCTCTCAGTCTCTCTTACATTTTGATGTCATGATCTTTTCCTTCTATTATGATGGTCTTGTGTAGATAGTAACAAGTGCTGTGAGGTCATGGATATCCAGGCCATTTTGTGTCTGGAGAGGATCACATTGTATGTTTTTCTTTTTTCTTTCTTTCTTTCTTTTTTGTTTTTGTTTTTTTTTTTGTTTTGTTTTTTTTTTTTTTTTTTTCAAGGTAGGGTCTCACTCTACCTCAGGCTCACCTGGAATTCACTCTGTATTCTCAGGGTGGCCTTGAACTCACAGCAATCCTCCTATCTCTGCCTCCTAAGTGCTGGGATTAATGGTGTGCACCACCACGCCCGGCTTGCTTTCATTTTTAAAAATAGATTTCTTACAGGCAGCATAGAGCAGAGTCTTGTCCTTTGAGCCACCTGACAGCTTCTGCCATTTGAATGTTGCATTTAAATCACTGACATTTGAAATGATTGTTGATACAGTTGATGACTATCTATTATGGGTTAACATCTGTTTGAAGCCTGGTTCTTTGTTCCTGCTTTTTGCCACTCTCCCTCTCTCTTTTTTATTATAAGATTGCATTTTCTCTTGACATGTGTCAGTGTATGCTTCTTGTTTTATAAGTTGCTCACCCAGAAGTTTTCGATATGCATTTCTAACTAATCCAAGCACACTTTCAATGAACTCAGTATCACTTCATGGGTACCAAATCACACTAAGTCCTCCCCCACGTCTTGTATTATAGCTGTCATTCATTCCAGTTATGTATGAACATACAGAAGCACACACATGCAAGATACACATTGCCAAACAGTTATCGAAATTATTTCTCAGCTTTATTAGGTAGAGTTGACAAAATTTAAGGGAAGAAGTATGTAATTAAGGAATAAAATGTATTGTTTTGTGAACCAGGTATAATAATCCCCACAATTAAGCTAAATTTTATGCCCATGACCTCACATTGTTCTCTTCTATGTGTGCAGTGACAAAAGACCTACTCTCTTGGCAAATTGCCAGAGCACAGCACATTGTTTCTAACTACACTTAGTACTCTGTACGCTGAGTATCTGCATCGGATTTCAGGATTTTTGCATCTATGTTAGGGGGGTGGGGAGGATATTGGCCTGTAATTTTCTTTGCTTGGTGTGAGTTTGGAAGTGTCCTTCTTCTTCTTCTTTTTTTCTTTTTTTAATTTGAGAGAGAGAGAGAATGGGTATGCCAGAGGCCTCTCAGCTGCTGTGAACAAACTCCAGATGCATGTGCCCCCTTGTGCATATATGCGACATTACACGCTTGTGTCACTTTTTTGTCTGGCTAAACGTGGGACCTGGAGAATAGAACAGGCATTCTTAGGCTTCACAGGCAGGCGCCTTAACTGCTCCAGCCCCAAAGTGTCCTTCTTTATGTTTCTTAAAGAAGAGTTTGAGAAGAATTTGTATTAGTTGTTCTTTAATAGTTCAGAAGACTTCATTAGTGAAGTCTGCCAGGATTGTTTTGTTTTGTTTTTTTCCAAGATAGGGTCTCGCTGTAGCCAAGGCTGATCTGGAATTCACTATGTATCCCAGGCTGGCCTCAAACTCACAGTGATCCTCCTATCTCTCTTTCGAGTGCTGGGATTAAAGGCATGAGCCACCATGCCTGGCTAATTGTTTTGTAATCTTAGTTGTAAAATCAGTTGTGAATAAAAATATAGAAGTCTGTATTGCCTGCAAGGTGTGCTTAAGAAGATGGAAGTTTCAGGGCCAACCTGGACTATTTTAAGGCAAGACCCTGTCTCAAAAATAAAAACACAGAGCTGGGTGTGGTGGTGCACACCTTTAATCCCAGCACTCGGGAGGCAGAGGCAGGGGAATCTCCATGAGTTCAAGGCCACCCTGAGTCTTCCTAGTGAATTCCAAGTCAGCCTGGGCTAGAGTGAGACCCTATCTCAAAATCAAAACAATAAAAAAAACCACACACACAAAAAAGCTTTTATTCTCCTTCCATTTAGTCTTTTATGCTTGTTCTTTATGCAGATCCACATTTTGGCTTATATATTTTTCTTCTGAAAAAGAACTTATTTCAACAGTTCATTCAAGCTAGGTCTATGGCAACAAATAAAATTCAATTTTTGATGTCTAAGAGTCTCCTTCACCTTTTTTTTTCCAGGCAAACCTGACAGACTAGCATTTTTTTTTTTTTTTGCAAGAGAGTGGGGGGGGAGGGAGAGAAAGAATTGGTATGCCAGGGCCTCCAGCTACTGTAATCGAACTCCAGACATGTGCACCACCTTGTGTGCATGTGTACCATGTGCGTTTGTATCACCTTGTGCATCTGGCTTACATGGGACCTGGAGAGTTGAACATGGGTCCTTAGGTTTTGCAGGCAAGTGCCTTATAGCTAAGTCATCTCTCCAGGACCCTCCTTCACTTTTGAAAGATAATTTCACAAAGTATAGGATTTTTGGAGTTTTGTTAGGTTGTTTTTTTTTTTTCCAAAAAATAAGTTTGAATAATCCCTCCACTCTCTTTTTGCTCGCATTGTTTCTGAGAAGTCAAACGAACTCTTACATATGCTCCTGTATGGACGATGCATTCTCATCTGGCTTCTTTTGTTTTTTTCTCAATCTTTCATTTTCTATAGTTTAATATAGTTAAATATCTAAAGATCTAAAGCTCCTTTCCTTCATTTATTCTAGGGGATGTTCGGCGAACTTCTTGGATCTATGGTTTGGGGGTCTGACATTTGTTTGAAGGCAGTCATTCAAATATAGCTTCAAAGTTTTCTTTTCTTCCTCTCTTGGAAAAAAGTGTAGCATGCATATTACACCTGTCCCAGGAGCTGTCCTTCCTGGAATTAGGCTTTTCCAGACAGCAAAGACTAACAGAAGAAGGCTGCGCATGAGACAACTAACCACCATCACACTGCATGGGCCACGGATTAACTAGGCCTGTACAAGCCTTCCCTTTCCCCGGGAAACCTCAAGAGGACACCTTTTTGCTTTCCTGGGTGGGCTGAACCCTCCTGCATGCTGCAGGTGTTGATAAACCTGTTGTCTCCACACTTCTCTTGAATAGCATCTCTCCCTCCGGGAACCAAAAAACACCCTTGTAAAATTCTGTTCTGTTCTTTCTGGCATTTGTTCTCATTGCTTTCCACTTTTGGAGATTTCCGTTCTTATATCCTAAAGTTCAGAGATTCCTTCCTTAGCTGTGGCAGTCTATTGAAGGCATTCTTCATCTCTATTAAAGTTTTCTTAGCCTCTAGCAATTCCTTTTGGTTCTTAGGATTTATTTTTTTAAATATATTTATTTGAAAGCTGGGTGTGGTGGCACACGCCTTTAGTCCCAGCACTCGGGAGGCAGAAGTAGGAGGATCACCATGAGTTCGAGGCCACCCTGAGACTACATAGTGAATTCCAGGTCAGCCTGAGCTAGAGTGAAACTCTACCTCGAAAAACCAATATATATATATTTGGGCTGGAGAGATGGCTCAGGAGTTAAGGCACATGCCTACAAAGGCTAAGGACCCATATTCAACTCTCCAGATCCTGCATAAGCCAGACACATGAGGTGACATAAGTGCACAAGGTCGCATATGCACACAAGGTGGCATATTTGTCTGAGTTCACTTGCAGAGGCTGGAGGCCCTGCCAATGCCTCTTCTTCTCTCTCTCTCTTTCTCATAAAAATACAAAAAAATTTTTAAAATATTTTTATAAGAATTAGAACATTTTTATTTTTATTTATTTGAGAGTGACAGAGAGAGAGAATGGGCCCATCAGGACCTCCAGCTACTACAAACGAACTCCAGATGCATATACCACCTTGTGCCTCAAACCAGGGTCCTTAGGCTTCACAGGCAAGTGATTTACTGCTAAGCCATCTCTCCACCTCCCCCCCCCAAAATTCTTAAAAATGTATTTATTTGCATGTACATGCATGCATGCCACATGTGTGTTTGCATATGGCTTTACTTGGATGCTGGGGAATCAAACCTGTGTCTGAACTTGGGCCAGTAGCTTTGCTGAGCATCTCCTCAGCCCTGGTTCTTAGGATTTCTGTCTTCGTCCTACATTGACCATCTGTTCTTGCTTCCTGTCTATTTTACCCAAGAAAGCCTTCAGCATATGAATCAAAGCTGTTTTAAACACCTGGTTTGATAATTCCATCATCCTTACCATGTATAGTTCTGATGTCTTTTCAGCCTCTTCAAACTATCTTTTTGCCTTTTATTATGCTTTGTAACTTTTTGAAGTAACTGGATATGAGTTTTAAAGTACTGAGTAGAAGGAACTTCTATAAATAGGTCTTTAATAATGTGGTGGCGAAGGTAAGGGGTGGGGAAGCATTTTCAAGTCCTGTGATGGGGTTTCAGTCTTTTGAATGAGACCATACCTTTTCACTGTGAACTTCACACAAACTCTTCAGTCCCTACCCTCCTTTAAAGAAGGGCAAGATGGTGAAATTGTCTATGCGGCCTGACACATGATTAAAACCCAGGAACTGAATCTTTAAACTGTATTTTATTCAGAGAGCCAGCCATCTGAGAAGACAGTGACTACACATCCTAAAAAATGCTCACGTCGACCCTTTGCCTGAAGATTTATAAAGAAGGTGCAACAAAAGCAATCCATAATTTCACAGTTTACTGCCCCGCTGAGATTTGTGGTGTTTGTGATTTTTTCCCCCTTATCATCTCCTCTGTGTGGTGGAGTGGAGTTCCCGTTCCCTCTCTGTGTCCCAGGGAAGGGTCAGATATGCCGAGGCTGCCTCGCCCTGCATTTCTCCTGAGCTGCTGTCTGGCCGGCATCCAGATGGAAGATTATCTCAGAACAAACAGACCATTAGCACTGTGTGCTTGTAGATTCCAGAATGAACTACAATGTGTCTGTATAGAATATGAAGTGCCCTTCTCCAACATCAGTACACTGGGGTCAGGCGTTTCCCACTTTCAGATCCTTTAGGACAGGAAAAGCTGAGAAAGTTAGAATTTGGTTGAGCATTTATTCCTGAGAATAGACTTTGTTAAGCACAGGACTTTCATTCCAAAATGGCTCCTTTCCATTTTCCACTTAGGAACATTGGGTGGATCTTCCTCTATATTTACTGCGAATTTCTGGGGATGAACCTTACAAAGCTCCCTCCCCTCTATACTGTGTCCCCTTGGGGCTTGCAGCTTTTGGGCTTGCCCTTGCCCTGCCTCCAGCAGTTGATCAAGTACAGCTCAAGTTCTCCTCCCCTTCCTTTGTTCCCATCAGTGTGCTGCTCCAATGTGTTTCTGCCCCTGAAAGCTGTGATTTTCCATATTTACCTGTTGGTCTCTCCAGTTTCGAGAGTAGTGGTTTATCTTGAGACCTCACTTCTATTTTGTAATAAATATATATATATATATATATATATTCTTATTTATTTACTTTTACTTGTTAAGTCAGAGGTCACTTTACAAGCTCTTTATAAAGAATTCTCACTGGGCATGGTGGCTCTCGCCTTTAATCCTAGCACTCAGGAGTCAGATATAGGAGGATCTTCATGACTTTGAGGGCACCCTGAGAACTACACAATGAATTCCAAGTCAGCCTAGGCTAGAGTGAGACTCTATCTTGAAGATCTGAAAAGAAAAAAAAAATTTTCTCTATATGCATTGCTATATGGTCACATTTTTAAAGACTGGTTAAGAAGTAAAAATTACAACTAGTGTGCAAAGTCTGGGAGGTGGGGCTGTATGCAGGTCTGGAGGGCTTAACAGTGAGGATTAAGCAGTGACCCAGAGGCCCCAAACTGAGCCAGCCAGGACAGAGGGTTGCCATTGGCCTTGGCTCAGGGCCTGTGGCAAGACTCAGGACGAGAGGTTTATCTGGGTGATGGTTCTATGAGCAGGGGAGGAAGTAGCTCCGGTAGCAGATATTGGAGATAGGGGTATGAGCAGGGGTGGTAGCCACAGATGAGCCATAAAAAGCAGGCAGCAGGGGCTGGAGAAATGGCTTAGTGGTTAAGGCGTTTGCCTGTGAAGCCAAAGGATCCCGGTTCAATTCTCCAGGACCCATGTAAGCCAGATGCACAAAGGGCACACGCATCTGGAGTTTGTTTGCAGTGGCTAGAGGCCCTAGCATGCCCATTCTCTCTGTCTGCCTCTCTTCTATCTCTCTCTGCTTACAAATAAATTAATTAATTAAAAAAAAAAAAAAAGCAGGCACCAGGTTTCCAACTCCTTATAGTTGAGGGTGTGTATGCAGAGTGAGTGGACCAAAGCTCCAGGTTCATTCCCCACCTCCCAGTTCCCCAGCCCCGGTAGCCCCGCTGCTGATATAGGGTGGCCTGGATCCTGCATGTGAGCTGCAGAAGCAGGCCATTTGCTCTGGCTTCCTGATTGACTGGCACCTGGGTCTCCAACTCTCTGTTCCCCTGAGCCAGAGGGTACAAGGGTCACTGTAGAAGCTGGCCTCTTTTCATAGGCTCCCCAGCTTCCCACCTCCTGGTTCCCCAACCCCTAGCTCCCCTGTGCTGAAGAGTGTGTGCAAGAGTGTGAGAAGGCCTGAGCTCCCAGTTCCCCACCCCCCCCAGCTCCCTAGGTATCCTTGTTGCACTTGCAACTTCCACAATCTATGCATCTGTGGTTATAACCCCATCCTACTCCAATCCAGCTCAAATTTAAAACAGAACACTCACCAAAGATCCTACAAGGACAAATACTTTCATCTTCCTTAATAAAATAAGACTTTTACCCTGAGATGGACAGAACACAGCACACACACACACACACACACACACACACACACACAAAAAGTCAGAAACTAAGAGATCTACACCAAGGATGCTTAGTCCCACAATGGAAGCCTCCAATGAAAACGTAGAGAAAATAACAGAAATCGAGTCCCAAAATGAAAACACAATAAGCTATGTGTCCCTGACCAAATGAATTGCTGAACTGGAAGCAAATCATTGAAAAAAAAATCACATAAATAAAATGGAGCAGAATCATCTCTTAGAGCACACAACTTTTGTCACTAGGCTTAATTTAATTGAAGAAAACCAGAAAGGCCTCAAATGAGAGATAAATGAATTAAAGGTGAGTCAACAAATGGAGGATCTCAATAACAAGCTGATTAAGGCTTGCAGTGTCCACTGTTTTCACTGCTGATGACCTTCTGTCTCCCATAGGGCTATATGCAGGGTAGCTTTTTCCAGTTTTCTGTCAGTTAGTCAGCAGGGAGGAGGTTTTCAGCTCAGCTCCAACAGGATTTCTCAGTGACCTTGCAGCCCAAGCATGTGTCTTCAGCAATAGGGTCTTACCATCTATTCCTGTTGGAAAACCAAAAGCCTTGGTAATAGCCTGTAATGTTTTGGGGGCATCAGTGACCTCCCTAGCCAACAACTCACTGGAAGGTATCCCATATCTGGCACTGAAATTTTTTTAGTAATAGTCTATGGCTTCTGGGTGTGCCATTACCCAAAAAACTAGGTTTCTATATGGCTTATTCATAACATTTTGAATTTTGATTAACCCTCCCCCACCCTCTGTTACTCAAGATTTTCCATGACCTCACTTAAGCCATCAAACCCCCAGTAATCTGTTCATCTACTTACATATATACAATACCATCTCCTTAAGTCTTCCCTCTCCTCCCTCCTTTATAACCCTTTTCTAGCTTACTGGCCTCTGCTACCAATTTTTACTCTAATTCACACACAAGTGTAAACATGTGTAGCTAGGATCCACATATGAGAGAGAATATGCAACATTTCACTTTCTGGATCTGGGTTACCTCACTTAGTATAATCCTTTCTAGATCATCCATTTCCTTGCAAATTTCATGATTTCATTTTTCTTTGCTGCTGAGTAGAACTCCATTGTATAAATGAACCACATCTTCATTATCCATTCATTAGTTGAGGGACTTCTAGGCTGGTTCCATTTCCTAGCTATTGTGAATAGAGTGGCAATAAACATGGTTGAACAAGTATCTCTAAGAGACTCTGAGAAGAGTCTTTAGGATATATGTCTATGAGTGGTAAAGCTGGGTCATGTGGTAAATCTATTTTTACTGTCCCAGGAACCTCCACACTGATTGCCACAATGGCTGTACCAGAATTACATTCCCACCAACAGTGTAGATGGGTTCTTCTTCTTCCACATCCTCACAAGTTTTTATTGTCATTTGTTTTCATGATGGTTGCCATTCTGACAGGAGTGAGATGGAATCTCAAAGCAGTGTTAATCTGCATTTCCCTGATGGCTAATGATGTAGAGCAGTTTTTAGATGTTTATATGCCATCTTTATTTCTTCTTTTGAGAACTCTAGTTCCATAGCCCATTTTTAAAAGATTTTTAAAATATTTTATTTATTTATTAGAGACAGAAAGGAGGAGAGAGAGAGAGTGAGAATGGGCCAGGACCTCTAGCCACTGCAATCTCCAGAAGCATGCGCCACCATGTGCATCTGTTTACGTGGGACCTGGAGAATTGAACTGGGGTCCTTAGGCTTCACAGGCAAATGCCCTAACTGCTAAGCCATCTCTCCAGTCCCATAGCCTCTTTCTTTCTTTCTTTCTTTCTTTCTTTCTTTCTTTCTTTATTTATTTATTTATTTATTTATTTATTTTGGTTTGTCAAGGTAAAGTCTCACTCTAGCTCAGGCTGACCTGGAGTTCACTATGTAGTCTCAGGGTAACCTCAAACTCACGGTGATCCTCCTACCTCTGCCTCCCAAGTGCTGGGATTAAAGGCATGCACCACCAGCCCGGCCCATAGCCCATTTTTTAATTGGGTCATTTGATTTCTTATTATTTAGTTTTCTGAGTTTTTTGTATATCCTAGATATTAATCCTCTGTCAGATGTATAGCTAGCAAAGATTTTCTCCCATTCTGTAGGTTGCTTCTTTGCTCTATTCACAGTGTCCTTTGCTGTACAAAAGCTTTGTAATTTCATGACATCCCATTGGTTGATTGATGGTTTTATTTTCTGAGCAACTGGGGTTATATTCAGAAAGCTGTTGCCTATGCCAATATGTTGAAGGGTTTCTCCTACTTTTTCCTCTAGCAGATTCAGAGTTTCAGGTCTGATATTCAGGTCTTTGATCTATTTGGTCTTCATTCTTGTGCATGGAGAGAGATAAGGATCTATTTTCGTCATTCTATATATAGATATTCAATTTCCCAGCACCATTTGTGAAAGAGGCTATCTTTCCTCCAATGAACATTTTTGTTGAAATTCAGATAGCCTGGATTTATGTCTGGGTTCTCTATTCTGTTTCATTGATCCACATGTCTGACTTTGTGCCAGTACCATACTGTTTTTTTAGTATGGCTCTGCAATATAGCTTAAAATCGGGTATGTGCTACCGCCAGCCTTATTTTTGTTGCTCAAAATTGTTTTGGCTATTTGAGTTTTTTTGTGTGTGTGAAGAAAAATAGCAAAATACACTCTTCTACCAAAAAGTGAAGGAATTAACCTCAGCAGAGAAGGAGGAGAGACTTATAGCTTCTAACAACCACAGAAACAGGCCAACTTAGTTCTCACAGTGGCGCTGGTCCACGCAGCCACCAGGCTCTGCCTGAGCTGCAGAAGAAGCCTTAAATTTTCAGTAGAAGAGTTTATTTTGCTGTTTTTCTGCTTGTTTCCCCCTTGGGCTGCTTTGGCATGACTACTATACAGCCATCTTTCCTGGAAGTCTACTTCAGGCCTAAGAGAGCTTTTGCACTTCTCATGGGGAGGACTAAAAGAGCCAGCAGTCTGAGGTGGTAGCTTCATGGTGATAAGAACTACTTACAGGCAGGTACCCTGTGGTTGAGCATGTGTTCAGCATGTGCCCGGCCCTGGTTCAATCTTTACAAAGAGCTTATAATACATTTATGCATTTAAAAGCATATGTCTTCACTTTCACTTAGCCCATAAAAGTGAGGTTCCAGTAGGGTAAATGGCACACAAGCTCTGTTTAGACCAAATGCTTAGGGTAGATCATATGTTGTCAATAAACACACACGTTTTATTTTAAAAAGTGTTAATGTCGTGGGATTCCATCTAACAAATCTGAAGGTTGTACTTCAGAGATGGGAACAGTTGCCTCCAAAGGACCAGCTCCACGCAGCTGGTAGTGACTTAAGTTTGAACAGATTTTCAGGGAGCAGAATTCTGTGGAGACAGACTGACAATAATGAGCAACAAAGCAACAAATAAAATTTGGGGTATATGCTTTGAAAAGAGTGAAATGCTGCCAAATACTGTTATTAAAACTTTGAGGCTGGAGAGGTGGCTTAGCAGTTAAGGTGTTTGCCTGCAAAGCCAAAGGACCCAGGTTTGATTCTCCAGGCCCACATAAGCCAGATGTACAAGGTGGCACATGCATCTGGAGTTCATTGGCAGTGGCTGAGGGCCCTGGAGTGCCCATTCTCTTTCTCTCGCTCTCTCTGCCTTTCTCCCTCTCTTATATATATTAAAAAAAAAAATTGTCACATAAGCTGTTTTTAGTGTGTTAGCCACAAAAGTATACACCTCAGCTTTTCACTTAAATAAAATATAATGGCATGAACTGGCAACACTGAGGATGTTGTAGAACTTAGTCATATCATTATCTTAGTTGGATCCGATGGAATAAAACATTTCTTCTTAAGTTTGTGAGGCTCTTTTGATAACTTAATTATCTTGTCTACTACATTGGCCTACATTTCAATTGGAGAAATACACAGTAAGAACTGTGGCCTGTTGACAACTTCCCCATGGAATAATAGACTTACTTGCCACCCAAAATTAAGGTCATTTTCCCAAAGCAGTAAGAACTTGGCAAATTCATGCTGTGCCCAAACATTCGCTGCAATGCTCAGGGCATGCTCAGTTCAGGCTCTCTTGTTGACACCGGTCCCATTGCACAAGCTGTGGGGTTTCACAGAGGAACTAGCCAAGAAATGCCCAGGAAGAGAATGTGTAGTTTCACATCACCTTAAGTGCACCAGGTTCCCAGGGGAAACATCCCTCCCTTTTTGCTGTGCAGAAGGGAGAGAACCAAGCTGCCCAGATGTGGCCCGCAAGCCCAGCCAGCAAGCTTGCAGGTGGTCAGAGGGTTAAGGAGAAGCCTGAGTGGAGGGTGGCCAGGAAAGAAAACTGAACACTCAAGGGTTTGCTCTGTTTGAAAGGTCACTTTCTGTTTGTAATCCTCACTTATGCCCTGGCATACTGATGTGGTCTATTCATGTCCGTGGAAACCTTCCCTACAGGGTCCTGGCAGGAGCCCCATTGCTAAGCTACACTTGTGCCAGCTCAGGAGCTCCCTGGAGGTCCCAGTCCTAGCCCAAATCTCCCCTTGTTTCCCCAAGTGGCTTTTATCTGTAGCTCTGGGAAAACATCAGCAAAGCTAAACGAGAAGTGAACACGTGGTCAGGTTTGTAGGGAGCCCAAGCTTAGACTCAGCCTGGACTTCAGAACTGGCGCCTCAAACCCAGGGTCAACTTACTGGCTCAGCTCCTTAGTGCACTCCGGGCAGGGAGCCCTCCACAAGACCTGGAAGTGTGCATTCTGTGTTGGCTGTATTCTAGAGTCCCTCCTGCTTTCTCCTGCATCTATGCTGGCCACTTCTGGGGAGGTGGAAGGCTAGAATTTGGGAAGAAAAATGTGGCTTCTGCTGTATTTGTAAAACAGTATTCTACTGCTTTCATAAAATGAAAGGATTACTGAAAAGATATTTTATTTGTTGGTTTTGTGTGTGTGTGCAAGGTCTCATTATAAGTAGCCCAGGTGGCCCCAAACTCATGATCCTCCCTAGTTGTAAGTGGGTGTGCACCGCCCTTCCCAGCACTGCAAAGCTTTCATAACAAAACATTAACATGTGATATTTTGGAAGGTGATTTAATTACGCCACATCTTTAAACTTGATACTGTACTTCAAATATTGGTAATGCTGAAATGACTTAGGATAGCTTTTGTTATAGTTTAGATCTGGACTGTACCAAAAGGCCCATGTGTTAAAGGCCTGGTACCCCAGCTTGGTGCTACTAGAAGGTGGCAGAAACTTGAGAGGTGGGGCCAGTGGAGGTCTTAGGACATTGGGGTGTGCCCTGAGGACATTTAGGCATGTCTTTGAAACATGGTGAGCACTCAGATCTGTTCTTCTTTTTTTTTCATATCATGGCCATGAGATGAGCAGCTGTATTTCACCACACACCCCTCACCATTAGGGATGACCTCACCACAGATCCAGAGCAAAGGAGCCAACTGATCACAGATTGAAGTCTCTGAAACCATGAGTCCAAATCAGCCTTCGCTCTCTCAGTTGATTATCTCAAGTATTTTGCTATAGTAATGGAAATCTGAATAACACAGTTTACTTTTCCTTTTTATGTATTTTTCAGCTTTATTGAAGTATAATTTACAAATAAAACTGAATATTTTAGGACTGGAGAGATGGCTTAGTGGTTAAGCACTTGCCTGTGAAGCCTAAGGACCCCGGCTAGAGGCTTGATTCCCCAGTACCCATGTAAGCCAGATGCACAAGGAGACATACGCATCTGGAGTTCATTTGCAGTGGCTGGAGGCCCTGGTGCACCCATTCTCTCTCTCTTTCTCGCTCTCTCTGCCTCTTTCTCTCTCTGTCTGTTGCTAATAAATAAATAAATAAAAATGAACAAAAATTTTTTTAAAACTGTATCTATTTTAAGTGTATAATGTGGTGACTTGATGTAATATACATTGTAAAATGATTACCATAGTCAAGTCGATCAACATATTCATCACCTCACAGTTATCCGTGTGTGTGTGTGTGTGTGTGTGTGTGATGGAGAACACAACTGGCTAAATATTTCCTGTACTTCTCACATTAATATTCTAATGAATATTTTTTCTTTTCTGAGTGGAAAAAAAAAATGTCTTTTTAGGCACATGTTCAGTGACTGCTCACCCAAGATGCCATGCAGCCTGTGCTATGCGGAGAGATTGATTGAACGAGGGCCCCAGTCTGAGAAAAAAGATGGCACTGAGGAGCACACGGTCAGCCAGGGAGCAGAATACAAACATTGAGCCTGTGTCACTGGCTGAGGCTATATGTGCTGGACTCCTGAAGAGGCCAGAGGTGAGCACACAAGTGGATGAAGACCACACCACTGCAGGGAGCCCTTTTCAGAAAGTGAGTCCATCCTTCTCCCAAAAGGTCAGAATGGCCTCTCCCCTGCACAGAATAATGTTCTGGAGCTTCTCTCAGGAGAGCCAGTCAAGGAAGGTGTCTGCTGTAACAGATTACACTGAAGGGCAGCCAAGGCTCCTTAGCAATTCAGGAGTAAAGATAAAGATGTTTTTACAAGTAAAAATAAGGGCTAGTAGGGGGTAAAAAAAAAAAAAAAAAAAAAAAAAAAAAAAAAAGGCTAGCTTGGAAAAAAAGCCTGTAGGGGAGAATGGTCAGGACACTTACGCTATATCTATGTCAGTAGAACACAGATGAGGCGGGAAGCTGAGAAGCAGATGAGATGCAAGCTTAGGTGGAGAGGCTTCCTCCAAACTGAAACGCTCCTCCCTCCTAGAGAGAGGAGAGAGGCTTGTGAGACTCTGGAAGTACACAGCACCAGGAAGGTCCTGAAACTTACAGGATTCACAAGACCCCTTCCCACAGTTATAGAAGCAGTGAATCACAGGCAGGGAGAGACTCGGACACAAAATTGTGCAATAAACTCCAAGGGTGCAGCTTTCCTGGCTTAACTCATGCTGGAGTGGCTTGCTGGTGAATGTAGCTGCCTTTGAGTCATCCAGTGCTCTGGGAAGTAATCCCTCGCCTGTGCTTTGTGAGCAACTCTAAGAAATTCACCGGCTCACCAGGTTGGACTTCAGTCTATTTGTACTTTGGCCTGTCGTCTGTACAGTATCTGAGGTTGAAGAAGCATCTGTTTCCATCTCCCCAGGAAAACTAACTGGACACAGGGCTCTTGACTTAATGACTGAGACCCTCGGCCTTCGCTATGGGAGGGGGCCTGGAGGGTCATCAAGAAGCTTCACCACCATATCGTCTTCACTGCATGAGAATCCCTGCGGTCCGTATAGGACAATGTTTCGACTAGGTCTCAGCGTGAAAAGACATCCCGAGAAAACATTGTGGTTGCTTTTAAAACCATGTCAGTGCATTCAGTCCCTCACGGTGAATACTGACAACCCCATGAGGAGGGTCCTCAGTGGAATGTGGGTGGGGGACAGGGAATATAAGAGTATACCCCAATGGGAATATGACCAATATGTATTATGTTCATACAATTATGTCCTCAATTAAAAAAATTTTTTAAACCATTTCAAGTTGTAGAATCTGGGTAGGTATTGTTGAAGGCTTTCACTGGGAACAATCAATACAACCCCATAATTAACCTTGTTTGCTTGGCTTACAGGGGTGTTATTTTGATAAAGCTTATTTCTCCACTGTGGTTCATGTTACAAAAGGGTCTGGCTTTCATTAGGCAACAGCATACGTTGAGCACGTATCATACATACCAGGTACTGGATTAGACACGAAGACACCAGAACAAGTGAGGCACATCCACTCCCTCCACAATGGGACTAGATTCTTAGCCCCTAAACGGGCATTGAGGTTTCCTCCTTGACCAATATTCCTCCTTGCTGATCATTTCTAGGCAAACCAGCTAACACATGTTCTGATGACTAATTTTAGTGCTGATCTGGCTGGACTATGGTGCCCAACATTATGCTAGCTGTTTCTGTGAAGGTGGATTTTTGAACAAGGTTAACATTTGAATTCTTGGGCTTTTGGGAGAGCACATTACACTCTAATCCTATTTGGGTCTCATCCGGCCAGTCAAAGGCAAAGTCTGACCTCCTGCAAGCAGAAGGGTTTATGCCAACTGAAGGCCTTTGGCACAGACTGAACTCTCCTCTGGTCTCCAGTCTGTGAGTCTCACACCGCCATGTCTGTGTGAGTCAGTTCCCTAAAATAAGTCTCGCTCTCTAGCCACACATATTGTTGGCTGTTTCTCTGGAGAACCCTGATAAAATTTAATTTAGTCACATTAATTTAACTTGGCAAGTAATGTTTTATTCAAACTAAATTGCTCCTGGGAACATGAACATAATAATGACTCCTGTGGAGAAGTTTTTTGTATGTTTGACAAGCTTTTGCTAATGTGCAACATTTACTTATATAAAGTGTTGTCCCATAATGTCACTTGCTGTGAGTGTTGTTGTGAAGTCTTCCCTCCTTGGTATCCCATGCACTTAAATCAGTACTGTCTGATGTCAAGAGAAAAAGATACCAGCTCTGGCAATGTGCTACAGCCCCTGGTTGTCTGGCAGACAGCTGAATGATTCAAAAAAAGCTTTTTTTTTTTAAAAAAAAAAAAATCAACATAGGGGCTGGAGGGATGGCTTAGCAGTTAAGGTGTTTGCCTGCAAAGCCAAAGGACCCAGGTTTGATTCCTCAGGACCCACGTTAGCCAGATGCACAAGGGGGCACACCTGTCTGGAGTTTGTTTGCAGTGGCTGGAGGCTCTGGCCCGCCCATTCTCTCCCCCTCCACCTTTTGGCGTCAAATAAATAAATAAACAAGGGGCTGGAGATATGGCTTGGCAGTTAAGGCGCCTGCCTTCCAAGCCTAAGAACGCCCGTTTGATCTCCAGGTCCCACATTTAGCCAGATGCAAAAGTGACTCAAGGGCACAATGCCACACTTGCCCACAAGGAGTTCATTCACAGCGGCTGAGAGGCTGCTGGTGCACCCATTCTCTCTCTCTCTCTCAAATAATAAAGTAAATAAACAAAAATAAAATATTTTTTAAAAAGTCAACATGAAAACACTAGTAGAAAAGTCAATGCTACTGATTAGTGGCTCTAAGTGAAGTGTATATAATGGTGCCTGGTGCTCTTCTTTTATTCACTGGACTATTCTGTTGAGTCTGAACTATTTTTTTTCATATTTTATTTTTATTTATTTATTTATTTTGACAGAGAAAGATGGATAGGAGTGGGGAGAGAATGGGCACGCCAAGGCCTCCAGCCACTGCAAATGAACTCCAGATGCATGTGCCCCTTGTGCATCTGGCTAACATAGGTCCTAGGAAATTGAACCTGGGTCCTTTGGCTTTGTAGGCAAATACCTTAACCGCTAAGCCATCCCTCCAGCCATGGACTATTTTGTTTTTAATTAAACAGCTGTAGAAAGACTATACTTTCAAGGATTGTTTCCAGTTTGTTAGCTGAGGAGTGTTTCTGGCTGCAGAGAGTACCGGAAACCACCACGAGGAGGCATTGCAGCATTCTCTCCTGGATTCACAAGGAGCTGGCTCTTGGTATTGAGCCTTTATCATCGTTCTTCTCTTCCTTCCAGGAGAGTGAGCAAGAGAGAGAATGCTGAGTGGTTTCAATAACCTTATAAAAGACTGTAGAGAAAGAAATTCCCATGGAGGAGTCATAGCTTCTAAGACTGTGTCTATATCCCCAGAGTGAGAAATATTAATCTACTTCCTCCTTGATTTTATAGTTGAGAGAACAGAAATGAGCCATGAGGATATTGGAGTGGTATTAGTGGAGAGTCAAGATCAGAACTTCCTGTCTTTGCCCAGACCCTTCTTTATACTGTCGTGATGCTGCTTTGAACTGTGTGGTTTAGAACCCCACAACTTCTCACAGAACTGGCTTTGCTTAAAAGACAGTGTGGAGGATTTCCCAATAGACTCATGTTTCTAAGCTGTCCTTTGAGAAGATATTAGCTGGCACACCCCAAATATATCACAGACACAAGAGTCCAGCATGAATGCAGGACATGAGATCTCATTCAGTGTGATTTTTTTTCTTATATAGAAAACAAACAAAACCTTTGTTCTTTTTTTTTTTTTTTTTTTTTTTTTTTTTTTTTGGTTTTTCGAGGTAGGGTCTCACTCTGGTCCAGGCTGACCTGGAATTAACTATGTAGTCTCAGGGTGGCCTTGAACTCTCGGCGATCCTCCTACCTCTGCCTCCCAAGTGCTGGGATTAAAGGCGTGCGCCACCACACCCGGCCCTACCTTTGTTCTTTTAAAAAAAAATAAATTTTATATTTATTTACTTATTTATTTATTTGACAGAGAAAGAGGGAGAGAGAATGGGCATGCCAGGGCCTCCAGCCTCTGCAAATGAACTCCAGATGCATGCACCCCTTGTGCATCTAATGTGGGTCCTGGGGAATCAAACCTGGGTCCTTTGGCTTTACAGGCAAATGCCTTAACCACTAAGCCATCCCTCAAGCCCAAAACCTTTGTTCTTGTAGTCCAGCTTCCACTGGTCAGTAGTAGCTGAGGTTAGATACAGGGAACATATTCTGGGGTCACACCCTGCCTGACTCATCTGAAGGTATTTCTGCATGTCAGGTTCTATCTCCAGCCTGGCACTTTAATTTCTCATCAATAAAAAGTCAATAATGTGGGACTGGAGAGATGGCTTAGTGGTTAAGGCATTTGCCTGCAAAGCCAAAGGATCCCGGTTCAATTCTCCAGGATCCGGATGCACAAGGAGGTGTATGTATCTGTTCGTGTGCAGTGGCTGGAGGCCCTGGTGTGCCCATTCTCTCTCTCTTTCTCTCTCTCTCTCTCTCCCTCTTTTTCTCTCTAAAATAAATAAATAAAATATATTTTTAAAAAAGTCAATAATGTAAGGTTTGGGAGAAGAGCAAAAATTAATATACATAAAAGCAAATTGAAAATAAGAGTACAAACAAATGCAAAATGTTTTGTGATCATTTTCCCCAGGGGAAAGAAATCTGATTTCAGTGTTAAATAACTCAATGCATGCAAGTGTGATCATTGATAAAGGGACTTGAGATATTCGAAGAGCTGAAAAGAGTCTATGAAGGACCTGAGAGAATGCTATTGTCTCTATTCTATTGAGAGGGACTCTGGTGTAAGATAGCACACTAGGGACAGATTGGTGAGAGCTGGCGAAATCAAAATAAGATCTGTTCTATTGAAAGGGTTAAGTTCATGGGAAAAGCCAGGGGGAAAAAAGTCAAGTCATGTTTTATGTGAAATGCAGACTCTGTAAGTATTCATCAGAGGAAATTACATACTAAGAGGGCTCTTTCAAGAAAAACTTGTCCCCCCTCCTGCCAATGCACAGAACTGCCAATACATGGCAACGTGATCAACAGTCAACAGCTTTTGCAAGCTATAATCTAGTTCTTAAGGGTCGACATTTACAATTACATTGTGGATGAGCCTATCTGACCACAGACCTTAGAAATTGTGTAATGTTTTTCCACAAATGGCAGGTTCACATTTCATTAAAAAGATCCCAATTCTAATGCCAGGGTGCCAGGTAGCATTCTGGTGCCTTTTGGGAGAGTCTGGCGGTGGGGAATAAAAATCTGTAAGCTGTTTGGGTAATCTGGAAACAAAAGTTGATAAGCAGCTTGGTCAATTCCACTCACTGTTCATACACCACCTCCTTTTGGAACACCAGCATGGGCTTTTCTAGGTGGGAATCCAAAGGCTTCAAACAGCATCACGTCTGGCACAAAGGCTGACCTGAGCAGAAAGGTCATTTCTGATGCAAGGTGCCTCCTTTACATGGTGAGGCTATCCGGCCCACCACACTTGTCTCCATGCCCACCCCTTCACTAAGTAAAGTCACTTGATCTTGCATGTGCCATCGACCTGCTCCCCATAGACCTTTGCCAGTCTGGATCTCCAACCTGAACTTGCCTCACATATTAGGCGGCCCCATGTGGAAACACTTAGGCCCCTCAGGTCCAATGGCCCTCAGCTCCATGCCTTCTCCATTTGCTGTCTCCTTCAAAGGCATCACCAGGTGCCCGAGGGTCACCCTACTCTTTCTGGCATCCTCACAGGTACATCTTGACTCTCCCCCCTTATTCGTCCTTCCCGTGTCTGTTTCTGTCCTTCCATCCTGCTGTGGCAGTGGCATCCTTAGTGCTGGTATCTTGAACTTACATCTCCCCAGCTCCATCTTGCACTGGCTCCTTGTCCACAGGAACAAATTCCAGTGTTCAAGATAGCAGCGAAGGCCTTTCAGTCCTTTTCCCATTTTTTGCTGGCTCCACTCTTTCATTCGAAGGCCAGAGTGCTGGGTTGATATTTACCACATTATCCCCAAGGTGTAGGTGTTTCTTCACACTTTTATTTATACCCAGCATGCCCTTCTTCAACCTCATTTCCTTACTTGGACCTAGCTGATAAACTCATCCTCACACAGTCACGTCTTGGAAGTGGCCCTTCCCTTCCCTTGTTGGGTTATGTTTGGCTCCTGGGTACAACCTTAGCACCCACACTATGCCTCCATTGCAGTCTGCTTACCTTGACGTAACACTGTGTTCCATTTCTATACTTTCTTATTTTTAATTTTTTTTTGTTTATTTTTTTATCTATTTTATTTGAGAGCAACAGGCAGACAGAGAAAGAGGCAGAGAGGGAGAATGGGTGTGCCAAGGCCTCCAGCCACTGCAAATGAACTCCAGATGCATGTGCCCCCTTATGCATCTGGCTTACGTGGGTCCTGGGGAATCGAGCCTCGAACCAGGATCCTTAGGTTTTACAGGCAAGAGCTTAACTGCTAAGCCATCTCTTCAGGCCCCATATACTTTCTTAGGAGCAGAGACTTGGTATTCAACAAAGGCTCTTCAAAAATGCTCACTGGATGGTAAGTGTCCTACTTTTCTGGTTCATAAGGAACTACTTCCAAAAGAAATATTCACAATATGCTACACCCACCCCACCAAAGGGCCACTGGCATACTTCTTCCGGAACAATGGAAGCTCTACTTGCAACAGAGTGGACAATAACCCGGACTCCATGCTGATGCTATGGACCGGGCCAGGTGACATTGGAGAATCAGAAACCTATTGTCATATCTTGGAGCCTGGGAGCTAGCTGGGGCCCAAATGGGAGCTGGGACCCTAATTATCATCTTGCCCGCCCAGGACATAGGCCATCCTTAAGCCCTCAAGACTCCATGACCATTGGTCTCAGCTCAGGACAGTTTTCAGTGCTACAAACATCAATGACGGTTGTTACTGAGGGATATGAGGAGGGAATGCTATTGGCATGTATGGAAGATGCCAGAAAATGCTGCTAAAAATGCAATCAGTCCTCCACAACAACACTTACCTGGTCCCAAATGTCAACAGTACCAAGGTGGAGAGCCCCACTTTGCCTAGAGCTTCTTCCCTTCCCTTTGGCTTCCTGGTTTGATAGTAAGCCAGTGGCTCCGGTGACAGTGGTTCCAGCTGCTACACCACACAGAAACGAACACGTGAGTCTGTTGTAGAGAAGGTCACGACCACTGGACCATCCAAGAGAGTCTGAATGTGTGTGTGTGTGTGTGTGTGTGTGTGTGTGTGTGTGTAAGAAAGTTCACCTGATCAGGACTAACTTGGAGACCTTGTCAAGCTCACCACATTCTGCTGCACTAGGTAGACGTCAGAAAAGCTGGCTCTGGACAAAATTGTGATCTAATAAAACTTACAGTGACTGAGTGTGGTAGTGCACACTTTTAATCCCAGCACTCGGAAGGCAGAGGTAGGAGGATTGCTGTGAGTTTGAGGCCAACCTGAGACTACAGAGTGAATTCCAGGTCAGCCTGAGCTAGAGTGAGACCCTACCTCAAAGAAAAACAGAAAAAAAAAAAAAAACAATACTTAAAAATGTCCCACTTGTCAAACTGGTTCCTATCTAGGGAAACTGGTTCCTATCTATGGAAACTGGTTCTTGGCCTAAAGGACAATACATCCCTCAAAGCCACTTTCCTCTAATAAGATTTCTACTGCTTACATATATGGTTGGTCGTAATTGATTGAAGGTTCTTAGACCATAACTATATTCTTACCTGGGGTTTCAAATCCGTCTAGTAGTGTCTTGTTTCTTTCTCCTTAGTGCCTACATCACCACTGAATCGATAGTAAAATTAATTAAAAACTTGTTTAATGGGACTGGAGAGATGGCTTAGCAGTTAAGGTGCTTGCCTGTGAAGCCTAAGGACCCAGGTTCAATTCCCTAGTATCCACATAAGCCAGATGCACAAGGTGGCACATGTGTCTGGAATTCATTTGCAGTGGCTAGAGGCCCTGGTGCACCCATTCTGTCTCTATCTCCCTCTCTTTCTCAAATAAATAAAATATTTTTAAAAACTTGTTAAATGGTTTTCTGCCTTTTAAAGAAATAATTAGCTAATCACCATAACTAACTCCTATGAATGAAGTGACTGTGTTTCTATGTTTATTCGTAATGATCCCTTTTCCTCTTATATGTCCCTTCATGTACTTTATCATGTTTTTTAAAAATATTTTTTATTTTTATTTATTTTTGGAGAGAGACACAGAGAGAGATAGAGAGGGAGAGGGAGACAGGGATGGGCGCGCCAGCAGTCTCTCAGCTGCTGCGAACAAAATCCAGATGTGTCTCTGGGCAAGCATTGCACCCTTGCGTCACTTTGCATCTGGCTAAACGTGGGACCTGGAGATTGGAACCAGCGTTCTTAGGCTTAGCAGGCAGGCTCCTTAACCGTTAAGCCATCTCTCCAGCCCTCTTTATCATGTTTTAATGACTGTATTGTTAATATTTTTAAAACTTGTTAAATGGTTTTCTGCCTTTTAAAGAAATAATTAGCTAATCACCATAACTAACTCCTATGAATGAAGTGACTGTGTTTCTATGTTTATTTAATGATCCCTTTTCTCTTATATGTCCCTTCATGTACTTTATATGTTTTTTTAAAAATATTTTTTATTTTTATTTATTTTTGGAGAGAGACACAGAGAGAGATAGAGAGGGAGAGGGAGACAGGGATGGGCGCGCCAGCAGTCTCTCAGCTGCTGCGAACAAAATCTAGATGTGTGCGCCCCCTTGTGGGCAAGTGCGGCATTGCACCCTTGCGTCACTTTGCATCTGGCTAAACGTGGGACCTGGAGATTGGAACCAGCGTTCTTAGACTTAGCAGGCAGGCTCCTTAACCGTTAAGCCATCTCTCCAGCCCTCTTTATCATGTTTTAATGACTGTATTGTTGAAGATTCAGGCTGTGTAGGAGAGGAACAGTCAAGAGGAGAAAGTGCCATCAAAGACTGGAGGCCCGGGGCTGGAGAGATGGCTTAGTGGTTAAGGCAATTTTGCCTATAAAGCCAAAGGACCCTGGTTCGATTCTCCAGGACCCATGTAAGTCAGATTCACAAGGGGGTGCATTCATCTGGAGTTCGTTTGCAGTGGCTGGATGCCCTGGTGTGCCCATTCTCTCTCTCTCTCTCTCTCTCTTTCTCTCTCTCTCTCTCTCTCTCTCGGCCTCTTTCTCTTAAATAAATAAGTAAGTGAATAAATAAATAAAATATTTAAAAAGACTGGAGGAGGCCCCTTTTCCTTTAAGGACGGAATGGATGTAAAGTGGGTGCAGTGACATTTTCCAAGGGTCCTCCCACAGACCCATGGGAAGTGGCCTGGCTCTGAGCGCTCTTTGTGTCCCGCTGTGGTTTGGATCTTAAATGGTCCTCAAAGGCCCACGTGCTAAATGCTTGCTCCCTGGTTTGGTGCTACTGGGAAATGGTAGAAACTTTGATATGGGGTTTAGAAGTATGCCCTCAAAGCAGATTGTGAGAGCCTGATCTTACAACAGCTCTCTCTTGCTTCCCAGCCATGAGGTGAGTGGCGTGGCTCCATCATGTGCTTTTGTCATGAAGTGCTGCTTTGCCACAGACTCCAAAGCAATAGGACCAACCGGTCATTGACTGAAACCACGAAAACTGAGAGCCAATACAGCCCTTGTCTCTTAATAAGGTGACTGTGCCAGGTATTTGCTACAGTGAGAGAAAGTGGACTGACACACATCTCTTCCAGAATTCTGGTTGAACTAGAAGCCAATCGTGTCTGTGGCCAGGGAGAAATGGTGGCAGACTCAACTGCTGAGAGAAAGATTTGGGTGTGTCCCTCCTTCCTCTGTCTCCCTTCCCATTCTCAAATTTCTAAAGTGACATTCTAGCCAGTACTAATGTCTGCTTGGGCTGACTCAGGATCACAACAGCTGGAAGTTTTGTGACCTGAACATATATGCCCCTACGTTTGTGACAATGTTGGCAGCACCTGAAATGTCAAACACTCTTGCTTCAGGAGGACATATAAAACTTTTAGGACCATGTTCCACCTTCTAAGATTATGAATAAAGAAAGGAAAATGCTTAAGAACAAAACAGAATGACAACAAAACCACCCGCTAGAGCTTGGGTTTAAACTGGTCCAGGTACGGACATGGAATGACCACCTTTTATTATTGCTTGTGTCAAGTAGTCAGTCACTCTTGGATGCCAGCTCATGTCAGTGTAACTGAAAAGGTAACAGCTAATATTAGACCCTTCTTTTCAGATTTCCATTAAATTGTACCCATTCATTAAGATGCTTATAATTCCAAGTCTTGGTGGAACGAGATCTTGATTAAGATGCAGATGAAGGCTGGAGAGATGGCCTAGTGGTTAAGGCGCATGTCTGTGAAGCCTAAGGACCCCGGTTCAATTCTCCAGGTCCCACATAAGCCAGATGTACATGGTGGCACATGCATCTGGAGTTCGTTTGCAGTGGCTAGAAGCCATTCTTACTCTCTCTCTCTCCTTCTCTCTCTAACTGTAATAAATAAATAAAAATAAAATCTTTTTTTAAAAAGATGCAGATGAGTGAGACTTGAGAGCAAGACTTGAAAACCGATCTCTGCCAAAGCCCTTCATCACCTAATGCCTTTTGTCTCAAATGGGGGTGACTACACTTGCCCGACACACCTCTGGGGTTGCTGGGAAAAGCAGAGTGCATGGCTGTGTTCTCCTCGCCTCACTTCATCATGTAAGTGGGGTTCACACCTTACTGGATTTTCATAATGTTTATGAGAATAATTGGAGGAAAAGCTGGGTGTGGTGGCGCACACCTTTAATCCCAGCACCGGGAAGTAGGAGGATCGCCATGAGTTCAAGGCCACCCTGAGAATACATAGTGAATTCCAGGTCAACCTGGGCTAGAGTGAAACCCTAACTCGTAAAAAAAAAAAAAAAAAAAAAAAAAAAAAAAAAAAGGAATAATTGGAGGAAAGCGCCAAACCAGGCTAAACAGGAGAAGAGGAAGGTCAAGGGCAGGTGCATCCCACCTTCTTTGCTAGCTGGATGGCCTTCAATATGTTCACATGCTGGTCCCACTGGGTGTCCTGTGGGGGGCTAATGCCTTCAACCACCATCCTAGGTTCTCAGGATATCAGAGATGAGGTGTACAGCCAGTCCCATCCTGACTCCCGTCACCACCCAGGCACCTTCCCAGTCACTTAGCATTTCTGTTCCTTAGCTGGCAGCAATGGTTGGCTCAAATAAGCCAGGAACCTCCTAAGGATGAGTCTTTTTCCCAGCCCCAGGCTCTCCCACGGCATGGCCTGCCAGCCTGGCTGGGATCCTGCATTGTGCTGAAGAGCAAGGAACGCAGTGTTGGTGGGAAATATTATGCAATTCTTAGAGATTATGGTAATGTGTATCCACCCTCAATTTAATCATAAGTATAGACAGCTAAACACTAGATTATAGGCACCAGAAGATGTTGGTTGTTTACTAAAAACCAAGAGGACAGAACAATGTTATCCAACAGTACATATTCATTAGAGGGGAAAAGGAAGTGCTTTCAAGTATTGCTATTGCATATAATTTACGCTGATGAATACCCACAGAGTATGTGTTTCAAGTGTAAGTTAATTTTCCATCTGGCTCTTTCCCATGAACTTGCCACTAGGCCATAACTACTTAATTTTCTCCACCACTGGAATTCCAGAAAATTCCTTCAGTAAATTAGAGAACTAGAATAATTTCCTCTCACCCTGAACCTTACATCATTCCGGTCTACTCTAAGTGTAGGTATCTTCGGCTCTGTTAGCCCTTTCACCTTCTGTTTAGTCTCTCCTGGGGTCTCACACATGCGACATTCTCACTGAGTCACTTCTTGTTCCTGCCACCTCCTCAACAACTTTCTTTCTTGAGAAAGTCCAACCTCCAGAGAACCCATTCTCACTTCTGTGTTACAGAAAATCAGTGAACCCAGACGTGTTTGCTTAAATACTTTAATGCACGATTTTGCATGTGATCCCTCTGATTTTCCTTTTAAAAACCACGTTTCAGACAGAGAGCCTAGTTCTATGAAAGATTACAGAATCACCACGGGGAGACTGCTCAGTGGTTAAATGCACTTGCTTATAAAGCCTGCTGGCCCAGATTCTGTTCCCTGAAACCTGTGGAAAGCCCAATGTAAAAAGTAGGACATGTGTTTGGCATTTATTTGCAGTGGCAAGAGCCCTGGTGTGCACTGTACGTGCACATACACACACACTTTTAATTTCTCTCTCTCTCTCCCTCTCCTCTCTATACTCACTTTCTCTTTCATATTAATCTATCTTTTTCCTCCCTCACCTTCTTAGGCGCTGACTTATAACTCCCAGTACCAGCACGGGGTTAACTTTCACAATGAGCTGTTGATCCGAGACACCTACAATGTTTCCCAAAAAAGACAGACTTCTGTCAGAGTTCTTGATGACCCATCAAAGGTTAATGGTAAGACCCTACTTTCGAAGACAACATACGCGTGTGAGACCAAACAAGGAGAGACCTGGCCAGAATCTGGATGAGGATCAGTCCCCAGACAGTTAGCTAGTTTAGCGCCAGAGGGTGCTACATGAGCAACTGGGGGAAAATGGCCGACATCAGTCCAAACAACTTTCAGTCTAAGATACCCAGCAGGAAACAACTTGATGTAATGCTCAAACAAGTGCAGTAGTGGCACACAGCCATGGTGGGCAACCAACTGCTCTTGATTTGGCTAATAGATCCACTCAGTGGAATGGAATTCATTGCTGCAACTGGGAAATAAGTCAAAACCATGTACAAATAATGAGCACAGTCTCCAATCAAGATACCATCAAATGTGGGCCAGAAGAGGGCCTACCCATATAAAATTCCCTCCAAGCTATCTATGGCCATCCCTTCTATCTAGTACTAACTTCTCTCTCCATTGGAGAATTTGCTTGTCTTTTTCAGATGCACAACAAACCTGAAGGAAGGATCATCTAACCACACCTCACCAGGGCCCCAGCTGAAACCATAGAGTAATGTGGGGGAAGGGCAAAAGTTCACCGTTCTTGGGGATCACCGACACCAGAAAAAGGCTGAAGGAAATAAACACAGAGAACACCCAAATCCTACTAAGCCAGATATCCAGAGACACAGAGGCTCCCAAAACCTCATCACTGAAGTAGAACTAAAATGACCCTAATGTGGCTCAGGAAAATTCGCGGAAGAGGGGGCGGAAAGATTGTTAGGGCCACAAGTTGGGGCATTATGCACAGAGACTTGGCCTATCCCCCATAACTCTTGACTACCCCCATAATGCATGACCCACATTCACCATTGATGAGGGTCCCTATGGAAGAGGGAGGACAGGGAGGAGGATAATGGAGTCACCATTATGAATGCAAAATTAGAATAATATAAATAAAAATAAATTTAAAGAAAGGACTGCTATTTCTATTAATTTATTTGAGAGAGAGAAAGAGGCAGAGAGATGAGAGAGAGAGAGGGCGCACCAGGGCCTCCAGCCACTGCAAATGAACTCCAGATGCATCTGGCTTATGTGGGTCCTGGAGAGTTGAACTGGGATCCTTTGGCTTTGCAGGCAAATGCCTTAACCGCTAAGCCATCTCTCCAGCCCAAGAACTGTTATTTTCAAGAACTTAATATTTGGAATGTTCTCCAGGTATGGTGGCACATGCCTTTAATCTCACCACTCTGGAGGCAGAGGTAGGAGGATTGCCATAAATTCTAAGGTCAGTCTGGGCTAGAGTGAGATACTTAGCTGATTAAAATGTTCAATATAATGGGTGTTGGAAAATCATGACCCAATTGTATAAGAGGGTGGGAGTCCTTCTTTATCAAAGGCCAAATCTTCCCACCATATCTCTTCTTGTTCTCTCAGAACTTCAACTCTTACAGCTTACCTTTTCTTGCAACAAATTCTCAGATGCTTTTCCAAATTTATAAGATATTTAAAGGTCAACATTAAAACACCTAATGTAATAAAACCTTTTTACAGAGTAGCCAGGATCTCTGAAGGCCCACTGTCATTCATTCCTAGTAAGTACTAGTTGGTCTCAGGAGTCAACAGCTAAGAGGATTCTAAAGAAAAGTATGAGTAAGGTTCAATACAGCACAACAAGATTCCATCACTTGTATCAGGCATTTCCTCAAAAGAACCATGTTGGGGCTGGAGAGATGGCATAGTGGTTAAGACACATACCTGCAAGGCCTAAGGACCCAGTTTTGATCCTCCAGGCCCGGGGTAAGCCAGATGCACATGGTGGCACATGCGTCTGGAGTTTGTTTGCAGTGGCTAGAGGCCCTGGCATGCTCTCTCTCTCTCTCTCTTGCTCCCCCACCCCTCTCTCTATCTCTAATAAATAAATAAATTTTTTAAAAAGAACAATGTTGGGGCTGGAGAGATGGCTTTGCAGTTAAGGTGCTTGCCTGAGAAGCCTAAGGACCCAAATTCAACTCTCCAGGTCTCACGTAAACCAGATGCACAAGGTGATGCAAGGCAAGGTCACACATGCACACAAGGTGGGGCACACATCTGGAGTTCGATTGCAGTGGCTGGAGGCCTGGTGTGCCCATTCTCTCTCTCTCTCTCTTAAAATTAAAAAAAAAAAAAAAAAAAGAGCAATGTTGGGGACAGCAGCATGGGTGGGGGTCACTACCTCATCTACCCCTCCATAGGAAAGGTTTTTCTGCGGGTCATCCAGCTTCCTCATCCTGCGGTGCTGCCACTGGTCTTGGTGCCGGTGGTTTGTGCAGTTCAGCTGGGCTCAGATGTGAGGGCTCACTCCAGCCTGCCATGCCTGCTGCTGGAGCAGACTGCCTGGTTCTGATAGACTGGACCAGCACTGTGGTTTTTGCCTTTCCATGGGTCACACCTAGCTGCCCAAGGACCTTGGGTTGAGGGGAACAATTTCCATCCCCAGTATACTTTCTTACTCAGGGTGTGGGAAATGAGTGCCCACCTGTAGGTCCAGTTTAATCTTTTCTTCCATGAATAGTTGCTCAGGCTTTAAAGCCTTCTAGAAGTTTACTGGCGCAGCATTTACATGGTGCTCCCATTCATTCAGATCAGCCAAAGCCTTTCCTACCTCCTAAAGATCACGTGCCCCAGTGGGGCTCAGCCAAACCACTACAGCCCCACAGGACAGTCCTGAGATCCTCACTGGATCAGCCTCCATTTTAACTGTCCTGTGACCACACTCTATCCGGCCCAATGAAATGGGCATCAATCATAGCCTCTCTCATGCCCAGTTCCCTTCAGTAATGCTGTTCTTCTTCTATAGTCTTTTAGTCCTGATATTCATAGGAACCTTCGATATGTGTCCTGGATGACTCATGAGCCAGTCCATCAGGGACTGATTTCCTCTGTAGCATCTCAAGCTATACACAGCCTTGGTCTGTAGGAGGGTCGGGGAGTCTCATGACTCAGTTTCTCCACTTCCGCAGCACGCGGTCTGATCCAGCCATCCCCACCATTCATGCTCATCCTCGAGCAGATCTCAGCACTAAACAGTTACAGCATCGAGGTTCGGGTACTTATTTATTAATAAGCTCAGTCCTAATGATATACCAAAGTGATTTTTATGCAGTTAGTGGAAAAGCATTCTCTACTGTCTAAGGAGAGAATAGTGTGAATTGTTTCAACAACCCTTCGTTCTAAGCAGCTTTACTTTTTGTTGTTTTTTTCTTAATATTTATTTATTTATTTGCAAGGAGAGAGAGAGAGAGGCAGAGAGTGGGGTGGGTGGGTAGGAGGGGTGGATGTGCCTGGGTCTCTTGCTGATGCAAACAAACTCCAGACACTTGCACCACTTTGTGCATCTGGTTTTATATGAGGGCTGGGGAATCCACCCGGGTTGCAGGCTTTGCAAACAAGTGCCTTTAACCACTGGACAATCTCCCCAGCCCCTAGGCATCTTTAAAAGCTTTTGCTAGGTTTGGTGGTGCAGGCCTACAACTCTAGCTTGTTGGAAGACTGAAGCAAAAGAATCCTAATTTCAAGGCCTGCCTAATATGCATAGGGAGTTCAAGCACAGCTTGAACTACTTAGTGAAACCTGTCTCTAAATAAAAACACGCGCACACACACACACACACACACACACACACACACACACACACACAGTGTAGCTCAGAGGCAGAGTTCTTCCCTGGCATTTATGGAGTCCTGAGTTCAGTCCTCAGTACTGTGGTTCTTTGCTTGGTGGCCCAAGTTCTCTTACCTCACGTCGATTCAATCTGTACACAGTGATTGGAAACTGCTAATCAGTGGAAAGGCTGTTCTACGGTGATTCACGTGGGCTGGAATGTGAGTCTGCCTACACAGTGCCACTCAGGTCCTCCAGCTCCAAAAGGAGACAGATTAAATTGGGTTTTGCTTGGCCTGAAGATTCACAAACATGGAAACCTGAACTTTCCAGAAAATAATATCCCTTCCAATTCTTTGATCCATGTCTAATCTGCCTCTTAACCTAGCCTTTACACCTCCCCATGGAGTTTTAATTTCCATTACTACTTCATTTTATTTTTAGAAGGACTATGTGTCTGGTAGTTTTGGTAGTGTTTTACCGTTTGTTTCTGCCTTTGTTTCTGTCTGTTATTCCTTTCCACCATGGCTTTAGCTCGTCCAAGGGTAATTCCTGTATCTGATGTTCCTAGGGATCTAGGTCTGCTGCTGCCCTTTCTGTTGGCTCTTGCTCACGGTGACTTGATTATCTGTGCATTTGGTAAGTGGGGCTGTTCATTCATTTCCCATGCAATGGCTTTTACTTATGGGATCTTGTTTAAATGTTCAAACCTCCAAAAATACCAGGCTAAATTAAAATCCTCAGCTCCAGGGTTTCTGGATAGACCAAGTGATTTAACTTCACCACTAACCCTACATGAAAGAAGGCCATGGTTTCATATTTTTAGGACATTTGACCCTTTGCACCTACAGTTAAGGTTACCACAGGTAAGTTTCTTTTCTTTCTTTCTTTCTTTCTTTCTTTCTTTCTTTCTTTCTTTCTTTCTTCCTCCCTTTGGTAGAGAAACAGAAACAGACACACAGCAAGAGAATATGGGCACACCAGGGCCTCTTGTCACTGCAAACAAACTCTAGACACCTGTGCCACTTTGTACGTCTGGCTTTACATGAGTACTGGGGAATCAAACCTGGACCGGCAAACTTTGAAACTGCTGAGCCATTTCTCCAGTGCTACACAACTTTATCTTAATATACAAATTGTATCTCCTTGCCTCTCTAACATGAATTCTGTCCTAGCATTAATGTAATCTATGAGTCAAATGAAAGACTACTTAAATGGACAGGAAGGAAGAAAGGGAGGGAGGGAGGGAGGGAGGAAGGGAGGAAGGAAGAAATGATTATGGTAAATAAGAGAATGAAGTATGTTGGGGGCTCAGAAATTCCTACTATGTTGAATGCCAGGAGTTGGTACACATGGGCATGTAGATAGGGTGCTAAACAGTCAGATCCACTCTTAGTCCTGTTTAATTGCTTCTTCTAGGATTGATTTGCCATGAGTAGATCGTGACAGCAGGTACCCTGGGTTGTTTAAGCACAGATGGCAACCATGGTGAGCACACCACTCATCCAGCACAAGTCACATTTACTTACATGACTTACATATACTGGAGACGGCTTAGCGGTTAAGGCGTTTGCCTGTGAAGCCTAAGGACCCATGTTCGACTCTCCAGATCCCACATAAGCCAAATGCACAAAGGTGAGACAAATGCAAGGTCACACATGCCCACCAGGTGGTGCAAATGTCTGGAGTTCAATTGCAGTGGCTGAGGCCCTGGTGTGCCAATTCTCTCTCTCCTCCTCCTCCTCTCTCTCTCTTCTCCCCTCCCTTTCTTGTTGTCTCAAAAAAAAATTTTTTTTAAAAACCATTGCCCATTAACCTTGCAAAACCGACACTGTGTCAAGAGTAGAGTTATCAGTGGGTGCTTCAGAATAGCTTTAGTTTATTTAATGGAAAACTTTGTCTTGGCGGTGAGAACACGTGCTCTGATGTGGTGATAACACCCAGTTCTGACACTTACTGCCCTCGTGGACTTAAGAAAATCACCTCCCCTAGCTGAGCTTCACTGCCTCAGAGGAAAAGCAGTGGAACACGATAGTGTACACCCCCATGCTGAGCACTCAGGAAATAGGAACTTCTAGCTCAGTGGGTGGTGGTGGAAAAAATGAGCAAGAGAAAATGCTCCAGGCTGTGACTTCACTTGACCTAATCCTGTTTTGTTTTTCCTTCCTTTTAATTAATTCCTCACTCAAAGCCCAGGAAGTAGAACTGTCTTGTCTCCTACTTAAATCCCCGTCCTGCCATTTACTAGCTAAGTGACCTTACAAAAGCAAATTGCTTAGAATGGACTAGACAATGTCATATCTCTTGGCTTGTCACGTAAAAGTTTGTATTTCACCCATGTAAGTTAGCTGTGGGAAGCTGTCTTCTCAGATATGTGTGTGGCTGAGCCAGCCACGTTATCCACTCTCAGGGTGAGGACTCCACAGAATCTCTGACAGAGGAAGAGGCAGGAGCCTGGGAGGAACATACCGGGACATACACTATTGTCATTTGTGTAAATTACGTTTTAACCACAGCAAATCTCTTAGCCTCCCTGTGCCCCAATTTCTTTACATATGAAATGGAAATAATGCCTTTGAAAACTGTTACTGTCAGTTTGGGAGCTCACAATAGACGACCATAAACAGACAGTTTCTTGCTCAAGGTTTTATGTAACACCAGGAGAGCCCAGTGGGAACTGAAGCTAAGGGGAAGGGAGCCTCAGAATGCCAGGAAAGACTGGCAAGACCCCAAGCAAAAGAGAGGGAAACCTTCTCGCTCGCTCCCTCTCTCTCTCTATCTGCCTCTTTCTCACTTTCAAATAAATTAATTTAATTCAATTTAAAAAGAAAGGGCTGGCGATATTCTTAGTGGTTAAGGCATTTGCCTGCAAAGCCAAAGGACCTTGGTTCGATTCTCCAGGACCCACTTAAGCCAGATGCAGAAGGTGGTGCATGCATCTGGAGTTCGTTTGCAGTGGGTGGAGGCCCTACGTGCCCATTCTCACTCTCTCTGCCTCTTTCTGTCTCTGCCTCATAAATAAATAAATAAATAAATAAATAAATAAATAAATAAATAAAATAAGAGAGAGAAAAACCTTGGAACCCTGAGTAAAGGAAGGAAGAGAGAGAGTGTACAGTTAGGGTGACTGGACCCCTGAAGAAAAAAAAGGCAAGAAAGTCTGAACTTGCTAGAAATCAAAGATGATCTGACTCCTTCTTTCTTTCTTTTTTTTTTTTTTTTTTTTTTTTTTTTTTTTTTTTTGAGGTAGGGTTTCACTCTAGCCCAGGCTGACCTGGAATTCACTATGTAGTCTCAGGGTGGCCTTGAACTCCTGGCGATCCTCCTACCTCTACCTCCTGAGTGCTGGGATTAAAGGCGTGTGCCACCACGCCCGGCTGACTCCTTATTTCTTGCTTAGTTCCCTAGACCTGTTTTTCCACAAACAACAAGGACCCCTCCTGGGAGGGAGGTCTTTCATAGGATTTAAATAATGTGGTTGGTCAAGTTCAGCCCCTGGAACTTGGCTAGCCTCTTCCTGAGACAGCCCCAGCCCTAACCAACCTGAGCCGGAAGACAGCCCACCACCGTAAGGTCATAAATATCCTTGCAAGGAGAGAGCAGGCTCTCTGAACACTTGGTACTTCCGGCTGTGGGTGAGTTTTGCCCTCAACTGCGGCTGCCCAGGCCCAGCTGGATTGAGCAGAGGGGATGCTGCCCCCAGCCTTTACTCTCCACGTGGGTTCTTTGTCTCTTCCAGCTCCCCACATGGCAAGAGCTCCTTGAAGTTTCTTTTCTCTCGTTTCTGTCTGTGGTTTTTTGTTGTTGTTTTTTTCCAGGCCCTCCATGTGGGCTCTCTAGCCACATGGGTGTTTTTCCTTGGCTCTGTACTTTCCTCAATAAATAAAATTTAATAATTATCCTTCTCAGTCTTTTTTATTCAATTCTTTGATTAAAATCAGAAACAAATCTAGGGTTTGGGGTTCAAGGACTTTCCTGGACCCCAAGCACCCCGTTCCAGAAGGAAATTTGCAGGACTTTTAAAAACAGGAGTGGGGAGAGCTGGGCTGTGAGGGAGCCGGGAGGAGCACCTGTGACTCAAGCTGACTCATCCTACATGACCAGAAGGGGCGTTCCTTTCCTGGGTCTGGATTTTCTGGCCACTTGTTAGGGTTTTCTGGAGTGCCGGAGAAACTTCCTCAGGAAATTGAGTTTTGGATTGCCTCATCCTCATCCAAGCCCAGGGGCATAAGGCTTAGTAAATTTCCTTTGCAGTATAAGGGTGATCTGGACCTGGGCACGCCTGTTGGGAGGAAGTGGACAGGAGAGGCTGCTTTCTCGAGATCTGTTAGGAGAATTAATTGTCCATTTGTCGGAGTCCAGGAGGAAGCAACACACTAACAAGGGTGTGTTGTTCATAGGAAAAAAAAATAATAATGGCTGAACCAGGTCCAGTAGGGATATTTATATTTTCTCTCTCTTTCCTCCTCGCCCTCTCTCTCTATTTTAAAATCACCTCGGTTTATGACTTTGTTTTTTTTCTGTAACTATAAAACCTTCATTAAATTGTTAACCCATTGGAATCTCAGGTAACCTGAATCTCTGTTCCCAGACCCTGGTCACTCCTATTTGGATCCAGAATAAAGTCTCTTATCCTCTTTGAGTTGAGAGCTGTGTGTTTTGCATTGTGCCTCTTGCCACAGATCTGAGGTGGTTGGGGCAGGGTGAGTGTGTGTGTGTGTGTGTGTGTGTGTGTGTGTGTGTGTGTGTGTGTGTGTAGCGGGGGTTAATCAGCACAGTAGATGGTACAGGAAATGCTCAGCAACATTCACTGCGTCTGAGAGGCTTCACCTGCACCACTGTTCATGCGGGCATATGGTACCTACCTAGTCCCACACAATGCTGGCTCCTTCTCTTTTCTGTTGTCTCCCTTGACTGAAGAGACCAGAAGAAGAGGAGACTTGGACCTGGGCTGGAGAGATGGCTCAGCATGAGAGCCTGAGGAACCTGAGACTGCCCAAGTTCAAATCTGCAAATCCCACATAAAGCAACTGGGTGTGGCCATGCATGCCTGTAATCCCAGTCCTGCAGGGGAGCAGAGAAGCAAGAGTTTTTGAAGCCCCACAAACTCTGGAATCAGAAGAAAAAAAAAAGAGAGAGAGAGAGACTGACTCAAAACAAGTCTAGGCAGAAGAGTGAGAGTCAGACAACTAATGTTCCACTGCAGCCACTGCAGGCAAGCATATGAGGCACATACACAGACATACATACGCCTCACACATACACACGTTGTACACTCCAGATTGTAGCACATCTAGGCAGCCATGTATCCGTAACAATGGCATAGTGACCCACACATAGCCACTTATTTGGGCCCAGCATTATTGATACAGATAGAGCTTTTGTGACTCCATCTTAATACCTTCAGCACCCTGATACTGATGTGGGGTTGTAGTCCCAGGAGGCGCATTTATATGACTCAACTATCCAATTAGAATGAGGCTCATTGCCAGGCATTGTGGCGCACGCCTTTAATCCCAGCACTCAGGAGGCAGAGGTAGGAGGATCGCCATGAGTTCGAGACTACTCTGAGACTACATATTGAATTCCAGGTCAGCCTGGACTACAATGAGACCCTACCTCAGGGAAAAAAAATAATAATAATGAGGCTCATCACCACGCTCAGGTGTGTGAGGAGGAACCTGATTGGTGAGTGGATCCGGCTGATTCAGGAAAGGCCAGAGCACAGGTGTGCTATGCCCAGGAAAAGCTGAAAAAGGAGGAAGCTATGGCTGTTGCTGAAGGGGGGTGGGGCAAGGGGTTAAGAGGTGGTTTCTTGTAGCTGTGAGAAAATTGAGTCTTTTCCAACTAGAGTCTTGTAGACATGTCCTGGTCTTTTAAGTGTCTTTATTCCGGGGCTGGAGAGACCTGCTTGGTGATTAAAGGCAATTACTTGCAAAACCTGCAGGTTTGGGTTCAATTCCTCAGTACCCACATAAAGCCAGATGCACAAAGTGGTGCATGCGTCTGGAGTTCAGTTGCACAGGCTCTGCGGTGCATATTGTGTGTGTGTGTGTGTGTGTGTGTGTGTGTGTGTAATAAAATGTTTAAGAAAAATGTCTTTATTTGACACAGGAGGGAGGGTTGTCTAAAATTAGGGCCCACCCTCTCCCGTGAGACTGTCTCACTGCTCTATTGCGGTGGCCCAAGAACTCTGAGCCTCCAGCATTCTCCCTATTGGAAAAACTCAGACTTAAGGATCTCTTGACATGAGGTGACCAAGTAACTCTTTTTTTTTTTTTTTTTTGGAGAGAGACAGAGAGGGAGATAGAGACAGAGGGAGAGGAAGACAGAGATGGGGCGCCAGCAGTCTCTCAGCTGCTGCAAACGAAATCCTGATGTGTGCACCCCCTTGTGGCCAAGTGTGGCATTGCACCCTTGCATCACTGCATCTGGCTAAATGTGGGACCTGGAGATTGGAACCAGCGTTCTTAGGCTTAGCAGGCAGGGGCTTTAACCGCTAAGCCATCTCTCCAGCCCCCAAGTAACTCTTAATGCATGAACCAAGATAAGAAACCAAGCACTGCCTTGGTGGTTGGGACATTCTGGAGGCTGCTTGTGTGTGTGAATGAGATGGGTCAAAGATCTGAAGGGAGTGTGGAACCCAGATCTGCATTTCCTTGGTGATCTTATATGGTTTAGGGCTTAGGTTGGTGTCAGGCTCTGGGGTGTGGGAGGGGTTCATCCTTCCCTGTGAATCTGATCTGGGTCAAGGTTTTATACTGACCAGCCAATGCCAGGAGGCACCTAAGCTTCCATGAGGGAAGTGGCTGGAAATGGGCCAAATAAAGGTTAAAATGTAGCATGAGAGAACTTCAGTATCAGGGGTCTGAGCCTGTCAAGGAAGGGTAAAGCAGCCAGGTGGCCAGAATGGGAAACCAAACTAGTACAGGAAACAGTAGGACTAAAGAACATGAAAACAGAATACCTCCTGACAGCCAACGAGGGTAGATGCTCAAATATTGGGTGGACAGTGCCATACAACAGGAAAGAAAAGTCAATAAATGATTAAATAGTATTGTTTTCTTTGGACTCAAACACCAACCTTCAGTCTTCTGTCTCAAATTCAGATCAGATGAGGATTGGGTATGTCAACTCCTAACTGAGTTTGTATGTGATAAAAGGCCAGTCTCTCTGGAGGAAATACATTATGATTTCTGCTGGACACAAGGTCCACAGTCTGTCCTATTTCCCCTTAAATCAAAAGATTAGGAAAAAAAAGCAAGAACAGTCTCCTCCCTTGTGGAACCCTTTTTGCATTGCCCCCTCCTTATACTCCTGCCCTTCCTTAAACCCATCCCTGCACCAAATGCTGCAACTTCTCCCACTCCCCAACCATCTCTTGACCCGTGCCCTCTTCCCAGTTCTGCCTGTTACCCTTCCATGTCAGGCCTCATTAGGAATCAGAACAATGCCAAACAGACGTCAGAAGTTTTTAAAAGGAAATACAACCTCTCTTTGATGACCCCCTTCAGGGTGGCAGAACAGATAGATCAATGCCTGGGACCCCCAACCATATGCTTGGTCAGAATGAATGTCCATTATGAGCATGCTCTTTTCTGGCAAAGGAAAGCCGCTATGGCTATTTGGGAATGAGAGCACCCTCCTGGACGAGGAGTCCCAGCAGCAGAGATCAAGTTCCCTGACCAGGATCCCCGATGGGAGAATAACAACCAGATCCACTGGGAAAACATGAGAGAAATCAGAGAGATGATTCCTAAGGGAATTTGTGAGTGATTTTCCTGATTCAAAACGTCTCCACAGTCTTTGATGTCCAACAAGGGGAAGACAAAGGGCCTACCGAATTTTCTTTCTTTTTTAAAATTTTTTTTGATTTTAGAGAGAGAACAAGAGAGAGAGAATTGGTGTTCCAGGGCTGCAACCAAAGCAATCTAACTCCAGACACTTGCACCACCTAGTGGGCATGTGTGACCTTGCGCTTGCCTCATCTTTGTGGATCTGGTTTAACATGGGATCTGGAGAGTGGAACATGGGTCCTTGGGCTTTGCAGGCAAGTGCCTTAATCTCTAAGCCATCTCTCCAATTCCCACATTTTCAATCAGACTCAAGGATCAGATGAGAAAATATGCAGGACTTGACTTAGAGGACCCCCTTGGCCACGGAATGTTAAACTTTATTTTGTTACCAATAGCTGGCCAGGTTTTGCAAAGAAATTGCAGAAAGTAGAAAAATAAAAGTATTGTTGAGAAAAGCCCAAAAAGTGTACGTGGGGAGAGAGAAGGAGAAATGGCAAAAATTGTGCTGTCTGCTTTTGGACATACAAACCAAAGGAGGGAAGTGCTCTGGCCCTCAGGCCCTAGGTTCCCCCAACCTCCATGTTCAGGAGGACAAAGGAGACCTGGAAACCAGAGAATAGAGAGGGAAGAAAATAGATGCTTTAACTGCAGAAAGATGGGACACTTCAAGTAAGAATACCCAGAATGGGACAGAGAGAAGAAAAGTGTTCCCTTTGTGACCTTTGATGAGAAATGGGGGAGTCAAGGGCTCTTTTACATCAACAGATCCCACCCAGAGTCCTTGATAAATTTCCAGGTCAGACCCGCAAGGAGAAGAGAAGCCATAACCTGCTTGGTCGGCTCAGAGGCCTCCTGATCATCCCTCTGTTATCAACCCAACAGGCTCCTTTGTTCCCCTAAGTGGCTCCTAATTTCAGGAGTAAAAGGAGAAGGTTTCTCAGCTAAAGCACTAGAAGTGACATCTGTGAACATCAGAATAGAACTACTATGGTACAATTCCTTCTGGTCCCTGAGGCAGAGACTCACTCAGGAGAGACTTAATGACTAAATTGGGACTTGACCTAAATGTGGCCAAAGAAACTATCCAAGTATCCTTAAATTTTCTCATTCCTCGCGCTGAAAAACAAATCCAACCCACCCTTTGGTCAGAGAGGGGGGAAGGAAGGGGGAGAAATCTGTGAATCCCACCCACACATATTAAATTAAAGAGTCCTGGAGAAGTTATGAGGAGACAATACCCGGTTCTTCCAGAACAGAGGCTAGGATTAAAACCCAGAATAGAGAGATTCATTCTGGATGGCTTCTGTAAGAAAAGTGGTGTAAGAGAAAAGCAAAAGAGAATGCTGGACTTGGTCTCTACAGACAGACTGTTTATTGAGAGAAACAGCTCAGGACAGCAGCCTTCCCACGGGATGAAACCTGAAGCACTGGACCAGACTGAGGTGTAAATTTATAAAGAGGATCCTAAGAAAGACAGATTGGACCAGTTGCAAGTCCAAGAAAGTAAATAAGGAACTATAGTTATTTGTGTTATTACTCAGAATAAGCTTTTTTAGCAAAATTGTCTAGGGAGTATATCCCACCAGACAGTTTCTGTTCCCTCAAGTTTTTCTGAGGTGAGGGAAGTTTATCAATCGGGAGTAGACAAGCCTGACAAGGTCACATGTTTCTGAAGTTTCTTTATTGCTCGCTGGTCTTAGGGATAGTTATTAACTCTTTAGTTCCCTCTAGTTTTCAGGGAAGGCTATTAACCCTTCAGTTTCTTTGAACCCTGTATGTCATTTTTAACACTCCAATTCTACCTCAACAAGGTTAATGGGTCCTATCAGCTGGTCCAAGACTTTAGGGTCACCCATCAGATTGTTCAGACCAAACACCCATGGTGCCAAACCCCTACCTGCTCCTCAACAGGATTCCATGTGATCATCAATGGTTCAGTGTGATGGATTTCAAAGATGCCTTTTGGGGCTGGAGAGATGTCTTAGTGGTTAAGATGCTTGTCTGCCAAAGCCTGAGGACCCATGTTCAACTTTTTACTCTCCAGATTCCACTTAAGCCACAAAGGTGAGGCAAGCGCAAGATCACACATGCCCACTAGGTGGCACACGTGTCTGGAGTTTGATTGCAGAGGCTGAAGGCCCTGACCCTTCCAATTCTCATTCTCTCTGGCTCATAAAAAAAAATTACAAGATCCGGGTGTGGTGGCGCACGCCTTTAATCCCAGCACTGGGGGGGCAGAGGTAGGAGGATCGCCGTGAGTTCAAGGCCACCCTGGGACTACATAGTTAATTCCAGATCAGCCTGGGTCAGAGTGAGACCCTACCTTGAAAAACAAAAAAAAAATTACAAAAATAAATAAATGAAAGATGCCTTTTGAATGTGCCTCCTGGCAGAGAACAATATGGATATATTTGCCTTCAAATGGAAAGACCCCATCCTGGCCGCAAGCAACAATATTGGTGAACTGTTCTTCCCTAAGATTTCATAGATTCCCCTCCATCTCTATGGACAGATTTTAGAACAGGTCCTAGAAAAATTTAATTTACCCCTGATATGTGTGTAATTCAATATTTAGATGATCTCTTACTTTCAGGGAGCTCCCAGGGTGAGGTCATAAATAGAATCATCTGTTTCCTAAACTGCCTAGGGTGGCATGGTTTGAAAGTCTAGAAACAAACTTCAGTTCACTTAAAAGTTAGTAAAATACCTGGGCATGTGATCAGCAAGGGGGAAGAGGAAATGAAGTCCTGAAAGAACTGAGGGAATTTCACACCTTCCTCTGCCAAGCAATAAACAACAGGCACTCAGAAGACTACTAGACCCGATTGGGCACTGCCCACCTCTGGAGAGATTCACATGCCCTCAAGATCGAAGATCTTTGCCTCAAATTGACCCAGAAGTGACCAAACCCTTCCTAGAGACCCTGGAGGAAATCAGACAAATAGAAAATTTTAAATAGGCTCTTATCACACTCCTGTTTGGATTTTACCTCCTTCTTCTCCTCCTCTTCCTTCTCCTCCTTCGAGAGAGAGAGAGAGAGAAAGAGAGAGAGAGAGAGAGAGAGCTTGAGAGAATTAACACACCAGGGTCTCCTACAACTGAACTCCAGACACTTGTGCCACCTAGTGGGCATATGTGACCTTGCACTTCCCTCACTTTTGTGCGTTTGGCTTATGTGAGATCTGGAGAAAGATTGAACATGGGTCCTTAGGCTTCTCAGGCAGTGCCTTAACCGCCAAGCCATCTCTCCAGCCCCTAGCACCATTCTTAATGGTGCAACCTACCCCTGGGGTACCCAAACATCAATGCCTAGATATCATCAATTATGAAATTAAAATTAGGCCAGACCTCCATGAGACTCCCTTTCAAACAGGATCTCACCTTTTTATAGATGCATGATCTATGGTCATAGAAGGAAAAAGGCATCATGAGTATTCGCTCATAAATGAGATATCCCTTTCTGTTATAACCTGGTAGGATCACAAACAGTTGGTGCCACTGTCTCTCAATCCCCTGACCACACTGCCTCTCCATCCCCTGACCCCACTGTCTCTCCATCCTTTCACCATATTGCCTCTCCATCCCCTGACCCCACTGTCTCTCCATCCCCTGACCCCACTGTCTCTCCATCCCCTGACCCCACTGCCTCTCCATCCCCTGACCCCACTGTCTCTCCATCCCCTGACCCCACTGTCTCTCCATCCCCTGACCCCACTGCCTCTCCATCCCCTGTCTCTCCATCCCCTGACTGTCTCTCTCTGCCTCTCCATCCACTGACCCCACTGTTTCTCCATCCATCCTGTTTCCATCCCCCCCACTGCCTCCATCCATGACCCCACTGTCTCTCCATGACCCCACTGTCTCTCCACCCCCTGACCCCACTGTCTCTCCATCCCCTGACCCCGCTGTCTCTCCATCCTTTGACCCCACTGCCTCTCCATCCACTGACCCCACTGTTTCTCCATCCCATGACCCCACTGTCTCTCCATCCCCTGACCCCGCTGCCTCTCCATCCCTTGACCCCACTGTCTCTCCATCCCCTGACCCCACTGTCTCTCCATCCCCTGACCCCACTGCCTCTCCATCCCCTGACCCCGCTGTCTCTCCATCCCCTGACCCCGCTGTCTCTCCATCCTTTGACCCCACTGCCTCTCCATCCCCTGACCCCACTGCCTCTCCATCCCCTGACCCCACTGTCTCTCCATCCCCTGAGCCCACTGCCTCTCCATCCCCTGACCCCGCTGTCTCTCCATCCCCTGACCCCGCTGTCTCTCCATACCCTGACTCCACTGCCTCTCCATCCTTTGACCCCACTGTCTCTCCATCCCCTGACCCCACTGCCTCTCCATTCCCTGACCCCACTGCCTCTCCATCCCCTGACCCCACTCTCTCTCCATCCCCTGACCCCACTGTCTCTCCATCCCCTGAACCCACTGCCTCTCCATCCCCTGAACCCACTGCCTCTCCATCCCCTGACTCCACTGCCTCTCCATCCCCTGAACCCACTGTCTCTCCATCCCCTGAACCCACTGCCTCTCCATCCCCTGACCCCACTGCCTCTCCATCCCCTGACCCCACTTCTCTCCATCCCCTGACCCCACTGCCTCTCCATCCCCTGACCCCCTCTCTCCATCCCCTGATCTCTCCATCCATCCTCCATTGACCCCACTGCCTCTCCATCCCCTGATCCCCTAACCCCACTGCCTCCTCCATCCTCCATTGACCCCACTGTCTCTCCATCCCCACCCACTGCCTCCATCCCCTCCATCCTTTGACCCCACTGCCTCTCCATCCCCTGACCCCACACTCTCCATCCCCTGAACCCACTGCTCTCCATCCCCTGACCCCGCTCTCTATCTCCATCCTCTCCATCCCCCACCCCCTTTCCATCCCCTGACCCCACTGTCTCTCCATCCTTTGACCCCACTGTCTCTCCATCCTTTGACCCCACTGTCTCTCCATCCCCTGAACCCACTGCCTCTCCATCCCCGACACTGCCACTGTCTCTTCATCCCCTGACCCCACTGCCTCTCCATCCTTTGACCCCACTGTCTCTCCATCCCCTGACCCCACTGCCTCTCCATCCCCTGACCCCACTGCCTCTCCATCCCCTGCCTCTCCATCCCCACTGCCTCTCCATCCCCTATCTCCACCCCACTTTCTCTCCATCCCTGAACCCACTGCCTCCATCCATGACCCCTGCCTCTCCATCCCCTGAACCCACTGTCATCTGAACCCATCCCCTGACTGTATCCCACTGTCTCTCCATCCCCTGACCCCACTGCCCCCATCCTTTCTCCATCCCCTGACCCCCTCTCTCCATCCACTGACCCCACTGTCTCTCCATCCCCTGAACCCACTGCCTCTCCATCCCCTGACTCCACTGCCTCTCCATCCCCTGACCCCACTGCCTCTCCATCCCCTGAACCCACTGTCTCTCCATCCCCTGACCCCACTGCCTCTCCATCCCCTGACCCCACTGTCTCTCCATCCCCTGAACCCACCTCTCCATCCCCTCCATCCATCCCCTGACCCCACTGCCTCTCCATCCCCTGACCCCACTGCCTCTCCATCCCCTGACCCCACTCTCTCCATCCCCTGACCCCGCTGTATCTCCATCCTTTGACCCCACTGCCTATCCATCCCCTGACCCCACCTCTCCATCCCCTGACCCCACTGCCTCTCCATCCTTTGACCCCACTGTCTCTCCATCCCCTGACCCCACTGTCTCTCCATCCCCTGACCCCACTGCCTCTCCATCCCCTGACCCCACTGTCTCTCCATCCCCTGACCCCCCCACTGCCTCTCCATCCTTTGACCCCACTGTCTCTCCATCCCATCCCCCACCCCACTGTCTCTCCATCCCCTGACCCCACTGCCTCTCCTCCATCCCCTAACCCCACTGCCTCTCCATCCCATCCCCTGACCCCACTGTCTCTCCATCCCCTGACCCACTGCCTCTCCATCTGAACCCACTGTATCTCCATTGACCCCACTGCCTCTCCATCCCCTGACCCCACTGCCTCTCCATCCTTTGACCCCACTGCCTCTCCATCCCCTGACCCCACTGCCTCTCCATCCTTTGACCCCACTGCCTCTCCATCCCCTGACCCCACTCTCTCTCCATCCCCTGACCCCGCTGTATCTCCATCCTTTGACCCCACTGCCTTTCCATCCCCTGACCCCACTGTCTCTCCATCCTTTGACCCCACTGTCTCTCCATCCTTTGACCCCACTGTCTCTCCATCCCCTGAACCCACTGCCTCCATCCCCATCCCCTGAACTGAACCCACTGTCTCTCCATCCCCTGAACCCACTGCCTCCATCCCCATCCTTTCCATCCCCCACTGTCTCTCCATCCCCTGCCTCTCCATCCCCCACTGCCTCTCCATCCCCTCTTTGACCCCACTGCCTCTCCATCCTTTGACCCCACTGCCTCTCCATCCCCTAACCCCACTCTCCATCTCCATCCCCTGACCCCACTGTCTCTCCATCCTTTGACCCCACTGCTCTCTCATCCATCTCCCCCTGACCCTGACCATCCTTTCCCCTGAACCCACTCCATCCCTGAACCCATGCCCCCTCCTTTGACCCCACTGTCTCTCCATCCCCTGAACCCACTGCCTCTCCATCCCCTGACCCCACTGCCTCTCCATCCCTAACATTCTGCCTCCACCCTGACCCCACTCTCTCCATCCCCTGACCCCGCTGTCTCTCCATCCTTTGACCCCACTGCCTCTCCATCCCCTGACCCCACTGTCTCTCCATCCCTGACCCCACTGCCTCTCCATCCTTTGACCCCACTGTCTCTCCATCCCCTGACCCCACTGCCTCTCCATCGCCTGACCCCACTGCCTCTCCATCCCCTAACCCCACTGTCTCCATCCCCTAACCCCACTGTCTCTCCATCCCCCCCCACTGTCCTCCCCTGACCCCACTTCTCTCCATCCCCTGACCCCACTGTCTCTCCATCCCTGAACCCCTGCCTCTCCATCCCCTGAACCCACTGCCTCTCCATCCCCTGACCCCACTGTCTCTCCATCCCCTGACCCCACTGCCTCTCCATCCCTGTCCCCACTGTCTCTGAACCCTCCTCCATCCCCCCACTGCCTCTCCATCCCCTGACCCCACTGTCTCTCCCCCATGCCCCTGATCCCCACTGTCTCTCCATCCCTGATCCCACTGCCTCTCCATCCCCTGACCCCACTGTCTCTCCATCCCCTGACCCCACTGTCTCTCCATCCCCTGAACCCACTGCCTCTCCATCCCCTGAACCCACTGTCTCTCCATCCCATCCCCCTCCATCCCCCCACTGTCTCTCCATCCCCTGACCCCACTGCTCTCCATCCATCCCCTGACTCTCCATCCCTGAACCCATCCCATCCCCTGACCCCACTGCCTCCATCCCCTGACCCCACTGCCTCTCCATCCCCTGAACCCACTGTCTCTCCATCCCTGACCCCACTGCCTCTCCATCCCCTGACCCCACTGTCTCTCCATCCATCCCCTGACCCCACTGCCTCTCCATCCCCTGACCCCACTGTCTCTCCATCCTTTGACCCTACTGCCTCTCCCTTCTTTCACTCTATTAACAACTCCGCTAAGATTACAGTAGTTAAAATCATAGAACGAAGGCCGACTGTAGAGGTAGAGACAGGATACAGGGATTTGAATGCCTAGCTGGAGTGGATCAAATATTATGTTTGCACACTAAATAAGTCTGACTGTTATGCTTGTGCAACAGGACTATCAGAAGCACAAATGGCCCCATTCCCATTGTACATGCATCTGGAGTTTGTTGCAGGGACAAGAGACTCTGGCATGCCCATACTCACTGTCACTCTGTCTCTTCTCCCCTCTCTGTCTCTCTATCTGTTGGTTAATAAATAAAAATTTTTTGAATGTTGACTGGATCAACTACATTTACTAGAACCAGAAAACATTTGTAAATGACACCAGGGATGCAATTAAAGGGATAGCAGAACAATTGGGGCCTCCTAGCCAAATGACTTACGGAACACTGGTTTGGAAAATGGACAGGAGTAATGGCCTCCCTCATTATTTCATTAGTCATAGTTTGCAGAGTCCTGATATTAATGAGTTGTTGTCATGTTCCTTGTGTTGGCAGCTTAATCTAGAGGTTGACTGAAATCGCCCTCACCAAGCAAACCCCTCCTCCATATTCAGCCCATCGCCTCTGACTGGAAGACCATAAACAGCAGAGCCAGCGAGGGCAATCAGATTTGAAGAAAAGAACACAACTATGTAAATAAGGGGGAGAAACTGTGAGGAAAAGGGGTCTTTCCTAGCAAACTACAGTGACTTCATTTTAGATATAACCTCCCTCCCCCTTTGTATATTCTGATTCGAAAGGACTCTTCAATTTCCTCATTCCTGCCACCTTTGCACCATTTTTCCTTAGCCAGTTGTGAATGAGATTGTGAACCCAAGCCTAAACCAATGAGATAAAGGGCCAGCAGCCCCCACCCCCTCCACCTTGCCTCAGGGAAAGGACTGAGAGAACTTCCCAGTGTGCTTGCCATGTCACCTCAGAGAAACCACACACTCTCTGCAGAAGGAAGTCACCTTTGCCAGATATTCTGATCCCTTAAGTGTCTTTGACTCCAGGGGTCCTTGTTTCCAAGGACACTTGGATGACACTAGATCAGACGTGCGGTCTAGTGCTGCCAGAGCAGGCAGGGTGCTGTTCATGTTTTCACAGACCAGTCCCTAACTTCCTACCTTGCTGGTAATCTGTGTCTTTACTTGAGGGAGAAGAATGAGGGATGTATAGGAATGCTTAGAAATCAACCCCCATTGTGGAGATATTCATTGCCCCCCCCACAGTATTGTAAAGCTTTAATTCACATATAAATAAATAAATATATATATATATATATATATATATATGGCACAAGGACTACCCCAGCCATATCAAATATCTAGTTTTCCATATTTGCCTTCCTTTTTAAAAAAATATTATTAATTAATTAATTTATTTATTTAAGAAACACAGAGAAAGAGTATGGGTGTGCCAGGGTCTCTTGTCACTGCAAACTCCAGATGCATGTGCCACTTTGCACATTTGGGTGGGTACTGGGGAATCAAACCTGGGCTGTTAGGCTGTGCAAGCCAGTGCCTTTAACCACTGAACAATTGCTTCAGCCCCCATATTTTCCTTCCTTGTATCTTGGCTCCTGATGGGACCGCCTCTCCTTGGCATTTGCTGAAGTTGTCACTTTTCTCTAAGGCTCAGTACTAACGAGCATTCTGGACCCTCTCTTGACCCTCCCAAGAGGAAGATCTCCCTCTGCATCCTCCACGCTCTTCTCCACTGTCGGCGCTGTGCTTGTCATGTGTGTGCCCGTCTCCTTCACCAGATCATAAACAAGTCATCAAATACCTTCCTCCCTTTCGCTTTATCTCATCATCTTTCTCACAATACTGAGCTAGGTGTTTTGCCTGCAGTAAATATTTGAAAGTATTTGTGGAATTGGAGTAAATCTTTTTAAATCCTTTTCAAAAGTAACTCCCTTAAACTTGGAAAAAAAAAAAAAAAAGAAGGTGGCATTGCTCAGTCTTAGAACTCTGTAAATCTCTTTTTAAAATGCCCAGACCTCATATTTATGTCAATAAACACCTCTGGAGCCCCTGGGGGCAGAGGCAGCTGAAGAGGCAGGGAGGTGTTCCTCCTATTCTCAAGTGAGCCCTTACAAGAATCTGAGGGAATCCTGTGCCCTTGGCTCTACTGTGCATTAGAGGTCAGGGTTCTGGGAGATGCAGACCTTCTATTTGCACAGAGATGTCAAGAGAGCCTGGTATTTATTTCCTGGTGGTTTAGTAACCTCCTAGGTCAAATCAGTGTGGAGCATTGAAAATGGTTTCCCTAGATGCCTGGCAAGAAGGACCCATAGAGTATCCTCTAGAAGTTAAGCATGCAGAACTCCAGCCAAGAGGGTGGGTGGGCTGCCTGGATTCCTGCTCACCTCCTGCAGCTTGCAGCCATTTATTTGCAAAACAAACAAACAAACAAAAACTCTTCATCTTGGCTGCTGAGTTGATAAGGAGGCTTTGCTTCCTGGTTGGAAAATTTTGAGCATGTGCCTTCACTGGGATGGGCTTCAAAGCCCCAGCCCCCCCACTGCGGGCTCTCTGAGCTCTTTGCTGCCCAGCACATTGCCAGGCTGCTCCTTTCTGCCCCTCCCTCACTGAGCAGCGGCACATTCCAGAACCATGTCCCATTTCCGAAGCCCTGGGAAAACATCAGCTTCTTGTACCTCTGCAGCTTTTCACTCTGTCATGTCCAGGCAAAAAGATTGAAAGAGCACAGTGGTTGGCAGCATGGGGGAAGGTACATTTTAAAAGGGAAAGACCCGAAGGCTTAAGCTCCAGGCTTCAGAATCAAGTTCACTCTTGGAATTTCCTCCTTTTCGATCCTGCCCACCTGATGACAAGTCAGTAATGGCGCTCATGCTTTGTAGCACTGCAGAGGAGGGTAGCTCCCTGGGTTGTGTTGACTTGATTTTGTGTAGAACAGGCTGGCTTTCATTGTGACTCACCTAGAGGAAGAAGCACTCTTATATGCAAACTCCTCAATCTTTTCATCCGGGTTATGGACAGAAACCTGAGGTCTCAGAGACAAGCCAGATCCCTGAGTCCACAGCTTTGTCCACTGCACTGTGGCTCTGTGTTCTGCTGAATCTGACAGACAGGTTAGATTCAGGCTTGAAGGTCACAAAGGTTCTCACTGACCTCTCTAATGGACAGCTTGTTTCTAAAGCCAGAAACACTTAGGTGGATGGATGCTCCAGCTTCTGGCTGCTTTGCCTTCCTCCGTGGCCCTGCAGCTCTCCATCCTTAATGGGAACTTGCTCAGGTGGCCAGCTTCCCAGCCACTCTGCTAGCATGTGATAGTCAGTTTAGGGGGACAGGTCCAAAAGAGCCCAGCTGCCGCCCTACCCTGGTGAAACTGGAAGGGCGCACCAGCCTGATTCAAGATAACGATAAAGAGCCATTTCCTGGCTCTTCCTCCTTAGATATTCCCCGCCCCTACCTCCCCACCCCCCCGCCATTGGTAGGCTCCGTTTGAGTCTGTGCTTTCCTCCCTAGACCACCAACCAATCAAGGTCCCCCATGTACATTTAAAGTTGACAGTGAGGGCTGGAGGGATGGCTTAGTGGGTAAGGCATTTGCCTGCAAAGCCAAAGGACCCAGGTTTGATTCCCCAGGACCCACGTTAGCCAGATGCACAAGGGGGCCCATGCATCTGGAATTAATCTGCAGTGGCTGGAGGTCCTGGCCCTGGCATGCCCATTCTCTCTCTCCCTCTTCTCTGTCAAATAAATAAATAAAAATAAAAGAAAAATTTAAAGTTGACAATGAGGCTTGTCATCCCCATTGGATGCCTAATTTATCTCTCTAAGGTTATAAGAAAACCTAATCCAAGTCTCCACGCAGTTTTTCCCACTTAAGATCCTTCCCAGTTTGGGCCGGATGAGGAAGGCCATAAGCTTGGGAGCTTTTCTGCTTTATTTCTACTCGCTTCTAAAATAAATCTTCTGGGCTGGAGAGATGGCTTAGTGGTTAAGGCACTTGCCTGCAAAGCCCAAGGACCCATGTTCGACTCCCCAAATCATACATAAACCAGACGCACAAAGGTGATGCATACACAAGGTCACACATGTGCATAAGGTGATACATCTGCAGATCAATTACAGTGGCTGGAGGCCCTACCGTGCCAATTCTCTCTGTCTCAAAAAAAAAAAAAAAAAAAAAAAAAAAAGCCCAGTCTGTTGGGCTTGTCTCAAAAAAGGTTTTTAAAATAAATCTTTCATAATTTATCCATCTTTGTGCCTATGCTTACCAATTCTTTATTAATAGTAAGACAAGAACTTAAGAGCCACTGGCTGGGGGAATTTTAAGCCCATGCGGAACCCAGAAGGGCTTCATCACTCTCAACTCCCATAACATCAGCTGATCCCAAACTCCAACCTGTCCTACCCAGTGGGGACAGATAAACCTTTTTAAGGCTGAACTAAGAGCACCACACATATCTATTTGCTCAGAATGGGACTAGCACCCTCCCCATGATGTAGCAAACCAAGAAAACTTCACCTCCATTACTCAATCACATAGCCTCCATCTGCAGAAAGCTTGATGCCCACAGTTCCTCTATATACAGCCAACCTTCACCTTTTACTTTTTTTTTTTTTTTTTGAGACAGGGTCTCACTGTAGCCCAGGCCGACTTGGAATTCACTATGTAGTCTCAGGGTGGCCTCAAACTCACAGTGATCCTCCTACTTCTGCCTCCCAAGTGCTGGGATTAAAGGCGTGCACCACCACACCTGGCACCTTTTGCTTCTTGAAGTTGCTCCAAACCTTCCCATTGTGTGCACCCATGAGCAGGAAGAAAGACAGGAAAAGTTAAGGGACATGGGGAAGGAAAGAAGCCGCTCATTCCAGAATCTGGATGAGATCCTGAAACTTTGACATAAACGGTCAAATCAAGATTAACCACAGAGACAATACTCCTTTTCCTAAAGACGTCTCAAATAAGGACGTTCAAAGCAACAAATAAACTATGTTGACGTAGAGCCAGAACTTCGTATGCTGTGACCTCTGAGTTTGTTTGCATTGCTCTCTCATCCCTAAACATGAAGAATAGACCTCAGAAACAACCTTACAATTTTATTTACAAAAGAAATTTAAGAAAAAAACTAAGTAAATATACATAATATATATAATAAATATAATATATATATTTAAACATTATTATAAATTATATTCTTTGAGGAATGTAACAGAGTCATATATATTGTGAAGACATCAAAATCTGTCTCCCTCTTTCTCTCTCCACTTAAATTTGAAGTGTGTACTATCTCTTTTTATCTGCTTTACTCTGACTTATTCTGAAATTGTTTTCTTCTGTGCAGTCAAGGATCCAGGTTTACCTGAGTGGAAGTCCCTGAGGCTGCAGTCTCCTCAGATTGGCAGCAGGGCTGTGTCTCCCTGTGGCCACTGAAAGAACTCATGTGAACTTTTTTCTCTCTCCCTTTCTTTCTTTCTCCCTTCCTTCCTAAATTCATTCATTCCTTCCTTCCTTCCTTCCTTCCTTCCTTCCTTCCTTCCTTCCTTCCTTCCTTCCTGTCTTCTTTCTTTTTCTTCCTCTCTCTCGTTCCTTTTCTTCCTTTTTCCTCTCTCTTTCTTCTTCCTTTTTTTCTTTCCCATCTCCTGTTCCCTCCCCTCTACCTTTTTGTGTCTTTCTTCTTTTTTTTTTTTTTTAAACTTTCTTTAATTTGCACTATTTCCTCTCCCTCGAATGCTCAACTCCATCCACATTTCTGCTTGTGAGCAGCAAAAACGTGACCAGGTAGACAAGTTCCTGGCACCTAACACCCATGGCTTAATGGGGATCACAAAATTATAAGATGTCAGAGCTGAAGTGAATGTGGTTGAACACCCTCATTACCACGAAGAAACCAAGCCCCCGAAGGGATTTGCACCGAAAGTGCCGCGGAGCTGTCACAAGACTCCGACCTTCTCACTCTTGGCGAGGCGCCTCTCTGCTCATTGGCCATGAGGAAACCTTTCTAAGCCCTTTTGTTTTCCCAGGTGTTCCAGGTGATTCCTTTCCAAGTTGCAACCTGCTTCAACATTTCTTCCTGTAGCTCTCCCAGAATGATTATTCACAGCACTTGTCGTCAGTGTCCGCAGCTTGGGGCTCACGCGAGCTGCTGTTCTTCCCAGAACAGTCTGCGGCAAGGGAAATCTGGCGAATTCCATCCCCTGGGTCTGATGAGCCTACTTCTCTAGAAACTTCTAAAAGTTAGCTGGTAGAAACGTCCATCACTGATCAAACAACAGGCTACCATTTGTTTCTCCTCCCTTAACATCCCTACAAAGATAAAGATAACCTTGCATGTTTGAGGGCTTCTAATAGTTGGTAATTTTATTTATTTTAATTTATTTTTGTTTTTCAAAGGAGGGTTTCATTCTAGCCCAGGCTGACCTGGGATTCACTATGTAGTCTCAGGGTGGCCTCGAACTCATGATGATCCTCCTACCTCTGCTTCCCAAGTGCTAGGTGCTGGGATTAAACGTGTGCACCACCATGCCCAGCTATTTTATTTTTTTAGTTATTTATTTATTTGACAGAGAGAAAAAGGGAGAGAGAGAGAAAATGGGTGTGCCAGGGCCTGCAGTCACTGCAAAGGAACTGCAGATGCATGCGCCCCCTTGTGCATCTGGCTTACGTGGGTCCTGGGGAATCAAACCTGGGTCCTTTGGCTTTGCAGGCAAACACCTTAACTGCTAAGCCATTCCTCCAGCCAATGATAGTTGATCATTTTATAAAGGGTTACTTAGAGCATGATTAAAAATAACCAAAAACCCATAGAACACAATTTAACCTAAATCATGCAAGCTTGCAGACGGTTCTCAGGGTGATGCGTGTCGGAAGTTACTCACGGATATCTGGTCTGCGGTAAGTGCCACGGTCGGAGAGCTCCTCCAGCCAGCACTTCCCTCCCTCTCAGGCAGGGAGATGGGAAAGAAACCACGTGCTAAGCCCTTGCGATGAACTTTACCAGTGATCTCAATGAGTTTAATCCTCTCAGTAACTGTGTGGCAGGATCCTCATAACGAAAAACAGGGGCTGGGAAGATGGCTTAGTGGTTAAAGGTGCTTGTTTGCAAAGCCTGACCTGAGTTCAATTTCCAAGCCATCCACGTAAGCCAAATGCAAAAAGTGGCACGAACATCTGGCTTTCTTTACAGTGGCAAGAGGCTCTGGTGTGTGCCTCACCTACCCACCCCCCACTCATACACACGTGCGAGTAAGTAAATTCAATTTTTTTTAAAAAAGGAGTAACCAACACGTGAACAAGTACGCTCATTCATCCTGGCAGATAGAAGGCTTCGGGCCCAGCACTCACTGGCTCCAAAGACAGCTTTTACCATTTCACTCTTCTTTTCCTCTCTCCCTCCCCCGCCATTTCCTTTTTTTTGAGAAACGAAGTACTTTTTTTCCCTTATAAGTGGTATGCATAATCTGTCTCATATAAAAATTGCAGGAAGGGACTCTTTAGCTAGCCAGAAAGCCCAGAAAGCCCTAGGGATCCTCTTGTTCCTCCTCCCCAGCCTCAGGATTCCAGGCATACCTGACCATGCCCAGTTTTTACAAGGGTGCTGGGGATCTGAACTCCGGCTCTTATGCTTACACAGTCTGCACTTTACCAACTGAGCCACCTCCCCAGCCTGCTTTATTCTTCATAGATTAAAAGAATGAGACATTCCAAATGTCCATCAGCAGTGAATAACTCAACTGTGAAACTGTGGAAGCTGTATACAGTGGAATACAGCTCAGCGACGGAAAGTAGGGAAAGAGTAGAATGCCAATACGCAAAGACTATTGACTGATTTCAATATAATTATGCTAATGAAAGAATAGGAACTGGATAATTCCATTTACCTAAGAGTTGAGAAAAGGGCTGGAGAGGTGGCTTAGTGGTTAAGGCACTTCCCTGTGAAGGGCCCAGGTTCGACTCCCGAGAACCCACGTGAACCAGATGCACGAGGTGATGCATACTTCTAGAGTTCGTTTGCAGTGGCTTGAAGCCCTGGTGTGCCCATTCTCTTTTTGTCTGCCTTTTTCTCTCAAATAAATAATTTTAAAAATTATAAATAGTTTAAAAAAAGAGTTGAGAAAAGACAAAACCTACTTATGGTGGCAGACAGTAAATCAGATGTTTATTGCAAAATCTCTGAGGGAACTTTTAGAGGCAATCAAAATGATTTTTTTTTTTGAGAGAGAGAAACACAGAGGGGGAGGGAGTAAGACCCTGCCTCGAAAAACCAAAAATAAAAACCTTGATAGTTGCCTTGACTAGACTATCCAGAGGGCTGTTTGGCCCAACACCCATCCATTGTAACTTTCACCAGATGTCTGGGACAGATTGGGTCAATAATTGGTCTTTGATTACTGATTCTGCCTTGGAATCTGGGGTGAGGATAGTGCTCCTGGTTAATATGGACTTTTGCCTGTCAATAAACTCAGAGGAATGTTCATCCTGTTTTTGAATTTTTTTTTGTAATTTTTTTTTTTGAGAGACAGAGAGAGAGAGACAGACAGATCGACAGAGAGGAAGAGGCAGAGAATGGGTGTGCCAGGGCTTCTCAGCCACTGTGAACAAACTCCAGAAGCATGTGCCCCCTTGTGGGCAGGTACAACATTGTGCTCTTGTGTTACTTTTGCATCTGGCTAAATGTGGGGCCTGGAGATTTGAACGAGCATTCTTAGGCTTCACAGGCAGGTGACTTAACCACTAAGTCATCTCCCCAGCCCTTTTTTGGTAATTTTTTAGTGAGCGCGTGAGAGAGAGAGCAAAAGAGAAAGAGAGCAAGAGAACAAGAGAGAGAATCAACATGCTAGGACCTCCAGCCACTGCAACCGAACTCCAGATGCATGTGCCACCTTGTGCACATGTGCAGCCTTGTGCATGTATGTCTGGCTTACGTGGGACCTGAAGAGTCGAACATGGGTCCTTGAGCTTTGCAGGCAAGCGCCTTAACTGCTAAGCCATCTCTCCAGTCTCATCCTGTTTTTGAATTAGCGAGAGTTGAGGATAGTTGAGAGGCTTAGAGTGACTTCTACATCAACTATGATACAGGTCTGCAGATGTTCACCCCTCCAGTCTCTCTCTCTTCTTTTCTCCACTCCAGCTGCATAATTCCATATGACATCAGTTAAAGGAACTTCCTGTAACCCAGTGGGGGGAAAATAAGACCAGAAAGGTCCAAGACAGATGCTGTCCTTGGAGCACAGGTTGCATCTGAGCCAGTGAAATCCGTCAGCCTCCTGGGTGTAGATGCTGCATTAGGTCCAGAGGAGTCAGAGGGGAGACAGATTATATCTTGAATTTGGGTAAAGGGTGCAGAGTGTCAGTGGAGCTGTGGGAGGATCCCTCTTGGGACCAGCCTTCTTGTTTCAAAGATTTGTACCTTGAGGGAGGCTTGTTTTGTGCAGCCAGAGCTACAGATAGAGCTTAGCCTACCACCCTGTAGGCCTGGCAAAGATCTAGACTTTTCCTTAACTGGAAAGTTTGAAAGTAGGGAACTTCTGATCGTTTTCTTTCTTAGGACAGAATGGGTCTGGCTATAAGACGTGTTATAGGCGTTGCTGCCCTCTGGTGGCCATTCCTCCACGCCTTTAACTTGTACGCCATCCAAGCTCTGGATGTTGCTTCCTTAGCCATTGGGGATCAGAGCAGACCCACTTTCTCAGGGATACATCCCAAAGGCATGGCGTGGGCTTGTTGCCCATACTGAAACAGAAGACAGGTGTCAAAAATCACTTTTGTATTAGTCTTTGTCCTGTACATCTTCACTGGGAAAAGTTAGAGTCCACTGGAAAGTTCCCAATAACCTCCCAGGAACCAAAAAGGAGAAACCTGGTAAGCTTCGCTTGGGATTACTGTGCAGGCACACCCCACCCCTCACCCCTGCACCACAACCTCCCTTATCCTGGGACCTGGTTCTCCTAGGGCCAATGCCCTATAATTCGTTTGCCAACACTAGGATGTTTTACATAAAATTTGGCCACAGCATAGTGGCAGTGTTTAAAAAGATGGTGACTGAACCTAGGAAGGAATTCCCTCAACCATTTTTCTGTCATCAGAATGTTTAGAGGGGAAAGCCATTCTAAGGGAGTGTTCTTCCCACATGGGGGTTTGGAAGTTTATCCTTTTTTTCTTCTTTTTTTCTTGTAACCATTTGTTAGGATCCAGCCAAAGTTCCTGCTGCAAACAAGCTCAGAGAGGAGGGTAATTATGAGTGTGGCTACATAATGTCTAAGGAAATACACCACTGAATTGAACCTTCTAGTTTTTCTGCATGTTAAACAGAATTCCTCTCATGGGGCTTAAAGGTGGCACAAGAACCGCGTTCTCCTGGCAGGAGGACACTGTCCTATTCAATGATCCATGATCGGTAGTGAAGGGACAAAGAATATCATCAGGAAGTCAGAAGTAAAAAAGTGAATCAATGACAAGAGTGTGGAGGTTTCTCAAAAAAGCAAAAAAATAGATCTACCATGTGACCCAGCTATATCACTCCTGGGCATGCACCCTAAGAACTCAACTTCTGAGATATTTACACATCCACGTTTATTGCTGCTCTGTTCACGGTAGCTAGGAAATGGAATCATAGATGCCCATCAACTGATGAATGGATTATGAAGATGTGGTGCATGTATACGGTGGAGTTTTATTTGGCTGTTAATAAAAATGAAATTATGAAATTTGCAGGAAAGTATAGGGAACTGGAAAATATAATACTGAGTGAGGTAACCCAGACTCACAAATGCCACGTGTTCTCTCTCATATGGCAGATCCTAGCTTTGAATCTCTAGTTTGGTTGGTATAAATCAGAATAAATGACTATTGGAGAAAGAAAGCTAGAAAAGGGTCACAGGGGTTGGTGGGAAATAGTGGGGCACAAAACTAGAGGGGAGTAAAAGGGAGAGGGGGTGGCTCAAGCATGGCTAGAGATGGGTGGGAGAGGTGAGGTGGTGGGAAGATGAACCAAAGATAAGGACATGTGAATAAGCCACATAGAAACCTACTACTTGGTAAGTCAATTTAAAATACACATGTATTTTAAAAATGTTTCAGTGAAGGTCCCCTACATGGGTAGATAAATCTACTCCAAGAAGCCATAGGGTATAAATTGCAAATTCCGGTGCCAGAGATGAAATAAATACCTTCCAATGAGTTGTTGGTTAGGGAGGCCACTGTGGCTCCCAAAACAATCTTAGCTATTGCCACTGAACTTAATAGGCCACTGAAACTATATGATGAGCTTCTCTTGCCAAGGGCATCAAATGCTTTGCTTGCAAGATGTAAAGAAACCAAAATGGAGCTGACTGCAAGCTCCTCCCTGCCAGCTGACTTTTCTTCACACCAGAAGGTGCTATGCAAGCTGCTGGGGGAGAAGGCACCAACAGTCATGAGCTGTGGACCCTCTTCATTTCCCAGCGGACCTACGAGGCAAGACGCATCCATTGGTGCAATGGTGGCAAGAGAGTTGTGGGGGTAACCAATACTCTCTAAGTGAATCTGAGGTCTGTTCCACTGGAGGGAAAGCATGCCTGGTACTGTAAGTCTGACTGAAGGAGTCTGTGGTTAGGAACTTAGGTCTTAGTGGGGAAACTCAATATTATAGTGTCCTGGGAAATCATTGCCCTGGGGAGACACAAATACACAGCTCTTCACGTGACCCAGGGAGGGTTCAAACAATAGATCAAAGTACAATTGCCTGAAAAACAGTTTTGGTGAACTAATGAGTTTATTGGGGTTACTTACAGAGCATGGGTGAGGGGTTGCTTACAGGATCATCATAGGTGACTCAAAGGCAGCTGCAGGGCTGGAGAGATGGCTTAGAAGTTAAGGCACTTGGCTGTGAAGCCTAAGGACCCAGGTTTGATTCTCCAGGTCCCACATAAGCCAGATGCACAAGGTGGTGCATGCATTTTGAATTCGTCTGCAATAGCTAGAGGCCCTGGTGTGCCTACACTTTCCCTCCCTCCCTCCCTCTCTCTCTCTCTGTCTCTCTCTCTCTTTCTCTCTAATAAATAAATTTAAAAAAATTAAAAAGGCAGCTGCAACACCACAAAGTCCCACCCCATCTTAGATGGTGACCTCATGGAAGCTGGATCATGGATTCCCCACTTCTAGTTAACCTTCTACATCCTATATAATCTTAGCTTTATCCCAAGATCACTTGCAGCCGAGGGGAGGGCAGAAGGGTCTTGTGACTCCCTTCCTCCATCTACTAGAGAGTTGTCAATATCTCCATAACTATTACTACAGAGTTTGTATCACAGTGTTACAGTCAGGTTCGCATTGCTGGCAGAAAACACCCAACCAAGAGCAGCTTGTGTATGTGTGTGTGTGGGGGCATTATTTTGGCTTCTAGACTCAAGGGGAAGCTCCATGATGGCAAGAGAAACAATGGCATGAGCAGAATGTGGACATCACCTCCTGGCCATCAGCAACAGGAAAGTATGCCAAACACTAGCAAGGGGGTGCTGGCTATAACACCCATATGCCCGCCCCCAATAATACACCGCCTCCAGGAAGCTTCAATTCTCACATTGCCACCAGCTGGGGACCTAGCATTCAGCACACATAAGTCTATGGGGAACACCTGAATCAAGCCACCACCCACAGTATTGTTCTGCTCCAAGGTTGTTATAGCTACTAGACCCAAGCATTCTTTCCCTCAAGCTGGCTTCGTGTTATGCCTAGAGGAAAACTGCCATGCAACATATGGTTATCCAAATGGGTCAGCATCGTAGGAGGTACAGCTTACAGCCGCAAACGCAGAAGTTTCTATATGCCAAGGCCAGAGGTTGATACAGAGATGCATAGCTGGAAAAATTACCAAGAATAAGCAACTAGTGTGTGTTCAGCCCTAAACATGACATCTAACCACATCCTCCCAGGCTCGGGGAACCTCAAGAAAGAGTGAAAGAATGTATGAGCAGGATGGTGGGAAGGGAGGCTGCAAAATGCTTGTCTTTTTTTATTTGAGAGAGACAGAGAAAGAGAGAGAGGAAGAGACAGAGAGAGAATGGGCACGCCAGGGCCTTTTCAGGTGCTATGAATGAACTCCAGATGCATGTGCGACATTGTGCACTTGCATCACTTTTGCATCTGGCTAAACATGGGACCTGGAGATTGGAACAAGCGTTCTTAGGCTTTGCAGGCAGGTGCGTTAACCACTAAGCCATCTCTCCAGCCTATGCTTGTCTTTTCAATATGACAAGTCTACCCAACTCATGAACTCATAGCACATGCAGTCACCTGCATGATATTGAGCCTGTCAGTATTTCATCATAGATGAGATAAAGGTCCCTGAATAAATACTGGCGATGGACGATTGCAGGGAAAGGGGGAGTCACATTCTTTAGTGATGTAGCTACCAGTAGATTGCATTGTCCAGTAAATAACCTCCTACCCATGATCTTGCAAGCAATCCTAATTTTACTCGGTGGGTCAAACAAAAAAAAAAAAAAAAAAAAAACAGCAAATGAGGGCTGGAGGGATTGCTTAGTGGTAAAGGCACTTGCCTGCAAAGCCAAAGGACACAGGTTCAATTCCCCAGGACCCACATTAGCCAGATGCACAAGGGTGGGGAGGGGACCTGTCTGGAGTTCGTTTGCAGTGGCTGGAGGCCCTGGCGTGCCCATTCTCTCCCCCTCCAGCTTTCTCTGTCAAAGAAATAAATTAATTAAAAGTATTGAAAAAAACAGCAATGACAACAGGATGGGGTCTTAATGGGATTAAGACAGGTTTTAGTAGAAGGGAAGAAGAGAGGATAATTGGTGAAGGAGAAATAGGAAAAAAATAGCTTTTTATAGGAAGTCATTTAGGAACAAGGTAAAGGACAAGGAGATACCACCCTGCCTGCCCTGGCAAGACTCGAACTCAGTCTCTGTTCCATCCAAGATGGCTGTCAGCAACACCACCCCAGCAAGAACTTCCTGCTTTATCCTCAGCACAACATACCTAGCTGAGCTGCCCCCTCCTGAGTCCAGGAACCAATCAGGTCTCTCCTTGTACACATGAGTCTGGTAACAAGGCTCACCCTAATTGGACGTCTGATCTGTACAAAGGAGCCTAACCACGTGGGTAAACCTTCTTTTCTTCTGTGAGTTTGCCTGAGCACCAGGTGTACTCCTGTCTCTCCCCTTCTGGGAAGGTGGGAGAACATCCTTCAGCTTGGGCACTTTCCTCTTGCCTTCTACTTGTGTCTTGTTTCGGGGTGCTTCTCGCTTTGCTACATGTACGATTTTTCTTTGATCTCGGAGTCCTTCCCTATCTTAATCCTGTCTGGTCTTTCATTTTGGTTCTCTTGCCTTGCCTTCCCCTGTGGGGGTGCGCAACTGCTCCAGAGTCCACTTTTCCCTGTGATGGGGAGTCTCTCGTCTCCCTCTCCCTTTCCAGCCGGGCAAGGAGGAGAATTGTCCTCAGGCTTGGGTCTTCCAGCTGGCCTCCTCCCCGGATCTTAATTCCCCCTACAGTAAGCCTCATCATTCATAATTTACCCAGCTCAGAGGCTGCGCTTTTAATTCTTTGCTAATTCGGATAAAGGGCCTCAAAAGTTGGGGTTCATGGGTCTGGGTGATATCCTGCCTCTTTACAGGTTTAATCCCCCCCCACCGGACCCAAAATCCTGTTATCACTAGAACGCCTCTCCCTCCTTTGTGCACAAGGTCTTGAAAAAATGGGAGTAAAACTCTAAAGTTAGAAGCACCAAACAAGCTCCATACACGGCTGTGCCAATTGCCTATTCCCTGACCACCTCGGGAAATCCTAGCGCGCCATCTAGTGGCTGTCTGGTTCTAAGCCTCTATCAGCATTGCAGTCAGCCAAGACTTTTCAGTTGTGAGTATCCAAACAACTAGACTATAAGCCTCCCTAAAGACCATGTCCAGTCTGTGGGGGGGTGGGGGGTGGGGGGGAGAAGACACTGAAAGTAAAACCGTGCCTCTTTCCCTCATGAGGGAAGACCAACCTCCTGCGAAGGGTGTTCTACTCTCTTCAAACTTGAAAAGGGACAAATGCCCTTGACTTTGTTCCTGGTTTATAAGGAGCCCAACTAGGAAAGAAGTCCCTCTCCCTTTGAGACAGGCCCCTGAGGCTATACCAGTTCTCATATTCTTCATGTGTACAGATGGGTCCCAAGTAACGCTAAGTGTGACAGGGAACAACTTTTAAATCTCTGACCACTTTCTCTGGCTTGATATTTCAATCCCTGGCCCTCCTCCTGTCATAAATTTTAGACTTGTACCACTTTTCTGCTGACAATCTTGGTTTGTTTTTTTTTTTTTTTTTTTTTTTTTGAGGTAGGGTTTCACTCTGGTCCAGGCTGACCAGGAATTTACTATGTAGTCTCAGGGTGGCCTCGAACTCAGGAGGATCCTCCTAACTCTGCCTCCTGAGTGCTGGGATTAAAGGCGTGCACCACCACGCCGGGCCTTTCTTTCTTTTTTTATTGTAAACTTCTATACTTACAGACAATAAGCCATATTTCCCTCCCCTCCCCCCACTTCCCCTTCAGAACTCTGTTCTCCATCATATCCCCTCCCTCTCTCCTTTAGTCTCTCTTTTATTTTGATGTCATTGTCTTTTTCTCCTATTATGAGGGTCTTGTGAAGGTATTGCTAGGCACTGTCAGGTCAGAGATATCGAGGCCAATTTCTGTCTGGACAGTTGCATTGTAAGAAGTCGTACCCTTCCTTTGGCTCTTACATTCTTTCCGCCACCTCTTCCACAATGGACCCTGAGCCTTGGAAGGTGTGATAGAGATGTTTCAGTGCTGAACACTCCTCTGTCACTTCTTCTCAGCACTATGTTGGCTTTTGGGTCATCCCAGTGGTCATTACCATCTGAAAAAAGAAGGTTCTCTAACCAGAAGTGACAGTAGCATCAATATATGAATACGAATATTAAGTGTAGTACTTTCAGGGCAGTTTGGTGAGAATAATATATACATTAGCCAGACAAGAGCAGGCTATATACCCCTAAGGCTCATGACCTCCTCTGCCATAGGCTTTTGATTAGGTTTTTCAGTACCAGGCATGTATTCCCTCCCATAGAGAGGGCCTCTAATCCAATTAGAGAGCAGCTGGTGTCCCCCAGAGCAGACATGCCAACATTGCACTCGCTCGGTCATTTGGCCTGTGTGGCCAAACTTGAGGTTTCCAGTGTCCACTGTTTTCACTGCTGACTTCTGTCTCCCATAGGGCTGCATGCAGTGCAGCTTTTTCCAGTTTTCAGTTGGCTGATCTACAGGGAGAAGGTTTTCTGCTCAGCACCAGCTTGATTTCTCAGTGACCTTGCTGCCCAGGCATGTGAAGACTTCAGCAATAGGGACACCAAGGGCCTTGGCAGTATAGGCTCAGGTACTTTAGTCTATTATGCCTACTGCTATCAACCATGTACTCCTCCAGGAGCATCGGGGCTGGGGGAGAGGGTTAACCCAGGACAAACCAGCTTTAAGTGTGTTTTGCTAAGCTATTAACAGTATGTGTGAATCGATTCCTTTTATAACATGGAGTAATGTCTATTGTGAACTTGATCAGGTCAGGAGCCAAGCAAGAGACATGGCTCTTGGGCAGGTCTGTGAGGGCATTTCCAAGAAGAATTAAGTGAGGAAGGCAGACAGGCTGGGGAACCCTTCCAATAGCAGCCTGTATCTAAGGAAGTTCTAGGAAATGGTGGTGCCTTTTGTCTGGAATCTACCCTCTTGTTGCTATTCTTCACAGAGATTGGAACCCAGCTTCTTCAGCTTTCCTATGTGGACTGAAGACCAGCAGTTCTCCCAGGAACTCTCCAAGCTGTCACTGCTAGATTGGGATGGCTGAGGCATGAGCTTCATGGACCGAGCAGCTACCAGGTTCTCAGACTCCCTGGCCTACAGACAGGCATTGTTGGATTGCTCAGCCCATGTCCTATAAGCAAATCTATTAAATCTCCTTTGTAACACATATTCATTCGATCAGTCATATTTCTCTGGAAAATCCCGAATCACACAGGTTGTGTCACCCGTAGTGGTTCTGGAGAAATGGAATGGTAAGGATCAATTTCTGTAGTGGGCTTGGTGGCATTTGGGGCTGGCTCTCCAACTCTAGTGCTACTGAAGACTGTCCTGTTAGCAAGGAGTACACAGATAATCCATGGTGTGAACCGTTTAAAGAACTATGTAAGATAGACATAGTTGATTATCCTGATTCACTTCTTGTGAGGAAAAAGGAGTTTAATGACTCTGTAAATAAATAAGAGTTAGGTGGAGAATTAAGCGATATATTGATGCTGACTGGCTTCTTCTAGCATCACTGGACAAAGTCACAGAAGACAAGAATAAGTCAGAGATGAATTTTCCCAGCTCCAGGTGTGCATAAATGATCTAAAGGTTTCTAAATGTGCCCTGGGAGAGAATCTCCCCTGGAAAAAGACCAGTCCCACAGTAGAAGATCCCTGTGGGAGCTACTTAGAGGAAGCCCCAGACAAGGAGCTCAATAGAATGATTAGAAACATGAACAAAGAGCTTAAAGAAGAAGCAGGCAAACACATTAATGAATTCCTGAAGAAGTTCAAAGATGACACAAATAGATGCACAAATGAATTCTAAGAGAACACAAATAGCTACAGGAAGTGAGGAAGTCAAACCAGGATATGAAAATGGGACTCAATAAAGAGACAGGAATCCTGAAGAAAAGTCAAACTGAAATAAGCTGGAAATGAAAACTAAAACAAGTCAAACAAAAACTCAATGGAAAGCATCACCAATAAATTAAACCTAGTGGAAGTCAAAATATCAGACATTGAAGAGAAGGAAGAGGAATTGGATCAATTATTCAAAACTGATGGGAAGTTCAAAAAATATGAGTGGAACATGAGAGAAAAGACAGACACCTTGAGATGAGCAAATGTTTGAATAATGAACATAGAAGAAGGACAAGAACTTCAGGGAGATAGCCTAGAATATACTTTAATAAAATTCTAGAAGAAAAATTCCCAAATCTAGGAAAAGAGATGCCCATTCAGGTATTTTTGCCCATCATATTATTGTCAAAAGTCTAAATACACACAACAAATAAAAAGTACTGAAAGCTTTAAGAGAGAAATATCTAGTCACAGACAAAGGAAGGCTAATCAGAATAACAGGCAATTTTTCAAAGGAAATTCTAAAATCCAGGAGGCCTTGGAATAATATCTTTCAAATACTGAAAGATCACAGTTGCCAATGCAAATTACTAGACTCAGCAAAATCATCTCCCATGATATGCAAAGAAAGAAAAAAGTTCCATGAAGAAAACAGATTAAAAGAATTTAGGGGGCTGGAGAGATGGCTTAGCAGCTAAGGCATTTACCTGCAAAGCCAGAGGACCCAGCTTCAATTCTCCAGGACCCACATAAGCCAGATGCACAAGGTAGTGCGTGCATCTGGAGTTCGTTTGCAGTGGCTGGAGGCCCTGGCATGCCCATTTTCTCTCTTTCTCTCTCTTGCTCGCTCTTTCAAAGGGAGGAAAGAGAGAGAGGAGGAGAAAGAAAGAAAGGAAAGAAAGGGAGGGAGGGAGGGAGGGAGGGAGGGAGGGAGGGAGGGGGGGGAATGAATGAATGAATTTAGGACCACAAGCCCAGGGGACAGGAAATACCAGCCCATTATTCTGATGTTTTCAGATGTGAACCATGTGCCAGGCTCTTGTTCATCCTCTCCTGACCCTATTTTCAGATAAGGAAAGGGAGGGACACCCAGTGACCACTACCTGCTCACCAAGTGTATCTCAATTTAGCCCCTGAGTCCAGAAGCCCCCTTTCCTTGTTGTTTATGGTTGTGTGTCATGTGGTATGTGTGTATGTGGTGTGTGTGTGTATTTGTGTATGTGTGTGTGCACAAGTATACGTGTAAGGCAGGGCATCACTATGCAGCCCAAGCTAGCCTCAAACTTGTGATGATCCTGCCACCTCTGCCTCCCAAATGCTTGGGGTTACAGGTGTGTACCACCACACCTGGCTTGCCCAGGAGATCTTGAGTGAAGATGGCAAAGGGAAGTTTCCTGGAGACAAAGCCAAGACACCTAGTAATGAGAGCAACATCCTCACAAAACCTGTACAACTCTGACAACCACGACCATTCTCCCCCTCTCCTGTTCTGTGACTTGTAAACTTCCCGAACCTATCAGGCCTTAACTTTTCCATTCAATAAGATTAACTCAACTAGGAGTTAGGGTATCAGGTAGGAGTGATGGAAAATGAGGATTTGCCTCATTCTGAGAGTCAGTGGCTCAACTCAAGGCCTTTACATCCACAGTTCCCTGTCTGGAATGCTATTCCCCAAATGGATCCCATTTAATTCTGCCTGTCTCACAGCGTGTTCAGCTGTCGCAGGCTCAAGGAAGGTCTCCCTGGCCACTGGCAGCATGGGTTCCCCGCATGCCCTATGTGTCCCAGGCACCGGTGCTGCTTGGTAGTTACCAATCTCCCTCCCCCTTCAATACCAACTTCACAAGGGCAAGGACATTGTTCTGTCACCTCACACACAGCTTGGCAAAGGAGGTGCCCAATAAGGCAATAATAGAGTAGCTTGTGGGACCAAAAGTCCTCAGGTGAGGGCTGATGAGTGAGGAACTGATGGCATTCACCCCATTCCTTCCCTCAGCAGCAGTCTCTGAGCATGCACTGTGCACTAGGCACTGTGTAAGAAGAGAGGCAACCTATGTTGCTATGCATCCTCTGGAAGCCAGTGGACACAGGCACACCGTGAGCTAGGGCGAGGGTCAGGGAGGAACTGAGACAGAACATGTCTTGGGTATCCACCTGGCTCAAGCACCCCAACTCTGAGCATGAGCTTCTTTCACAGGCAGAAAGACTGAGGCTCTGGGGAACCCCCTGACCAGAGCTGCACAGCTTCTCCTGGCCTGGCCCAGCCCCTTCACCCGGCCCTAGCCCCTTCCTTCTGTGAGTGCAGTTCTATGCTACGAGACCCACCCTCTGCCTCCTTCACCAGCACCTCCTATGCAGCTGCACAGCTCTGCTCACCTGTGTGTAGGAGAGGAGGGCGTTCTCCCTGAAACCATGGCCTGGCAAAGGCCTCCCTGAGCCCTGGATACCCACAAGGTGGGCTCCACCGTCGTCACAAACAGGAGGCTCCCAGTGACAGGCAAAGCTCAGAGAATGACTGGAGTAATGAGCCCTCCTGCCCACTGGCCTTACAGGCTGAGCAGGAGGAAGTGAGCCCTGATCCTCCATGACTATGGGAGCCTGGCCATGTTGTTGCACCTCTCAGAGACTCCGTTTATCTAAGTATTCAATAGAAATAGGCTCATAGACATGCAGTCACTTGCTTCTGCCTGTCCTTAGAAACAGTCAGGCCCGTTGGTTTACCTAATGCTGGTGCGCATTATGTGTCAAAAGAAACACGTTCTTCTCCTTTAGAAATTAAACAGATTAGTCCCAGGTGCTGTTACATGTGCAAGAGGTGCCCTCCAGGTGAACCTGCCATCAGAATGACAGTTCTTGTTTGAGAAAAAAATTGTAAAAGTCACCTCTTCTCGGCCCATTCTCTCACCCTGTATTCCCTCCTTCCTCCCACCCAATAAAAAACAAGATAAAAAAAAAAAAAAAAGAGGCCAGGCATGGTGGTGTGTACCTTTAATCCCAGCACTTGGGAGGCAGAGGTAGGAGGATCACCGTGAGTTCAAGGCCACCCTGAGACTACAGAGTGAATTCTAGGACGGCCTGGACTAGAGTGAGACCCTACCTCAAAAAACCAAGAAAAAGAAAGGAAGGAAGGAAGGAAGGAAGGAAGGGAGGAAGGAAGGAAGGAGGGAGAAAGGAAAAGAAATAGGGGCCTGGAGAGATGGCTTAGCGGTTAAGCACTTGCCTGTGAAGCTTAAGGACCCCGGTTGGAGGCTCGATTCCACAGTACCTACGTAAGCCAGATGCACAACATGGCACATGCATCTGGAGTTCTTTTGCAGTGGCTGGAGGCCCTGGTGCACCCATTCTCTCTCTATCTATCTGCCTCTTTCTCTCTGTCTGTCACTCTCAAAGGAAGAAAGAAGGAAGGAAGGAAGGAAGGAAGGAAGGAAGGGAAGGAAGGGAGGGAGGGAGGGAGGGAGGGAGAAGGAAAGGAAAGGAAAGGAAAGGAAAGGAAAGGAAAGGAAAGGAAAGGAAAGGAAAGGAAAGGAAAGGAAAGGAAAGGAAAGGAAAGAAAAAGTTCATGGAGTGTGGGGGCTGGAGAGATGGCTCAGCAATTAAAGGTGCTTTCTTGCAAAGCCTTATGGCCTGGGTTTAATTTCCCAGTAGCCACATAAAGCCAGGTGCACAAAGTGATGCATGCATCTGGACTTCATTTGCAGTGGTAGGAGACCCTGGCATGCCGATCTCATTCATTCTTCCTATCGCTGTCTTTCTCTCTTGCTCCTTGGAAATAATTTTTTTTTTAAATAAATAGGCTCTTCCACCAGTTCACAATGAATGCCCACTGCCCCAGGCAAGAGAGGGCCTGCATGGTGGGGGAGGTGAGGCCAAGCCCAGCTGAAAATAGCCTGGGATGGCAGGATGATGGAGGCCATGCCTGGCTGGATGGCAGGAGCCTGTTATTGATTGCTCGGCCATGAATAAAACATCAGCCTCCGCTCTATCCTGGGTCCATTACTTGCTCATTTGTAAGGGTCACCTCCACTCACTTCCTCCCCCTTGGGATGGAGAAGACCCTGCCCCTCCCTTCTGAAACTCCTGAAACTCAGGAGACATGGCCTGTCCTTGTCCAGTCTGCAAAGCCCATGGCCCCGTCTGCTGCCCACAGCCTCCCTGATGTCCGCATACCTCCAGCTTTGCCTGTGTGCCAACTGCCTCTCCTTCTTCTCCTTATATGATCCTCCACACCCCTCGAGGCCCACTGAAGGAGGCCATTCAGGAGACGTTAGCTTCCCTCAACAAGAACCTAGGACATATCAACTCTCACGCACTCTAGCATGGTCGAGCTGTCCATACCACAGGAAGCCTCGCTGCCTGGCCTTTGCCCTCTCCAGGCTCTAGTGCACTCCTGATTCCATGCTTCACCATCCCAGGATCAAGGATCCCACCAGGCCTGGGCAAGCGGACACTTCAGGGCCTCACTGGCTGGATGGGCACCATGCGTGCAGGATTGCCAGAGATGACCAGCCTGCAGGCCTCCTGATGAAAGACTCACGGATGAGTATCCTGGCAGCAGAGAAAGGATGCCGGCTGCAGACTGTTTGCACAAGCTGGGTTCCCAGAGCTGTAGATGGATGACATCACTGCCCTCCATGTGGGATGCTTCCAAGACGCACCACACATGATGCCCCTTCTGTTCAAAACATGAGCCACAGGGAAGATCTGTAGCAGGTTGTGTGCATTGAAATCTCTAGAAGCATGCATGGGGATCCAGTGGTTGGCCCAGAAGAAAGAATCTACGGGGCTGGAGAAAGCAAGATGAGACCTGTGCACTCCACACACAAAACCCCCAGCAGGCCTCTGAGTGTTGGACCTTGTGCATACTTGTCCATTAAATAAAAGCAATCCAGAGGTGGTTAGGCCACCCATTCCTCCCTCCTCCATGAGTCTGTGCTTATAGTTGAGGGGTGGCAATGCATTTCTACAATTATGTCTGTCTGTGTGTCTTCAGATGCTCTCTCTCTCTCTCTCTCTCTCCCGTGTGTGTGTGTGTGTGTGTGTGTGTGTGTGTGTGTGTACACCCTCCCTGCTGGATGCCCCAAGGCAAGGCCAAGTCTGACTATGGCTGCCCTCAACACAGGTCTTGGGTCCAGAGAGGAAGTCAGCTCAAATATTCAGGACCACCCTTTCCAGAGGCAGTCCCTTGATTAATATTAGCTGCCACTTGACATGTGACCCCCGTCTCCCATCTCCCACTCCATAACTAGGCCCCTAATGATGAGAAGCACACAGTGGCTACACATCTCATTCTCATGTCACTCAGAGAGACTGCTAGCAAGGATAGAATGGAGGCTTTTCTCCTCTACTCCTTTGTGTAGTGTCTCTTTCCACAGACAAGCCATATACAGTGCACTCAGAACTTGGCACCCAGAGGCATGGATCACACCAAGTAGGGGTCTCAGATGGATGGCTACCATGTGACATTGGCAGACCATGAAAGCTACTTAGAAGGAATTCCAGACAAATAATTCAAAAAACATGATTATGGTTGATATATACAATGAACATTTAAACAGGACATGAATAAGCACTAAAATAAAATCCAAGAGAGCACAAAAACTGAAAGAATTCAACAGACACCTGAATGAATTAAAAATGGACACAAACACCCAAATAAACCCCAAGAAAATACAAACAGGTAAATAAAATGAGTAAGTAAAACCAAGATATGAAAATAGAACAATAGAACTCAATAAAGACATAAAAAATGCTTAAGAAAAACCAAAGCAGAATACAACATGCAATAAGTCAAATAAAAAGCTTCCTGGAAAGCTTTGTCTATAAATAGACCATGTGGAGGACAGAAGCTCAGGGCTTGAGGAGAAGGTAGAGGAAGTAGATCAGGTAACCAAAATCAATGACAAGTTCAAAAAGAAATATAAGAGCAGAACTCAAGAGACTTTTGGGACACCAGGAAAACACCAAATCTATGAATAGATGTAGAAGAACCACTGCAGGCCAGAGGAAAAGAAAATATCACCACTAAAATTATAGAAGAAAACTTACCAAGCCAGGTGTGGTGACACGTGCCTTTAATCCCAGCACTCAGGAGGCAGAGATGGGATGATTACTGTGACTTCAAGGCCATCCTGGGACTATGGAGTGAGTTCCAGATCAATCTGAGCTAGAGTGAGACCCTACTACTTAAAAAAAATGCCCCCAGCCTAGGAAAGAGATTCCTAACCATATACAAGAGGCATACAGAACAACAAAGAGATATGCCCAGAAAAACAACTTCATACATCATGTTATAGTCAAAACACTAAGCACCCAGAGCAAAGAAAATATCATGATAGCCAAAAAGAGAAACAACAAATCACAAACAAAGGCAGGACCAATCGAATAAAATAATTTTTCAATGGAAATGCAAAAAGCCAGAAGAGTGTGGAGTGATATATTCTAAATATTTAAATAAAAACCCCATAGGTTGGGCTGGACAGATGGCTCAGCAGTTAAGGCACTTACCTGTGAAGCCTAAGGACCCAGGTTCAATTCCCCAGGACCCACATAAGCCAAATGCACAAGGTGACACATGCACCTGAGTTCATTTGCAGTGGCTGTGGACCAGGTTTAACTCCTCATAACCCACGTAAGCCAGATGCATATGGTGGTGCATGCACACAAGGTGGCACATGTATCTGGAGTTCATTTGCAGTGGCTGAGGCCCTGGTATGCCAATTCTCTCCCTCCCACTCGCTCATACGCACTCTCTCTCTTTCATAAATAAAAAAAATTGACAAGGCAAACTACTGAAATTGCAAAACTCTTGAAGAACAAACAACACACTTTTGAAGAAAGGATGGACCACTAAATAAATCAAGAAGCAATCAAAATTCAGATAATTGAATGAAAATGAGAATACAACATACCAAAACCTGTGGAGTACAACGTAGACCATCATAAGAGGAAAGTGTATAGCTCTAAGTACTTACTTTAAAAAATCAGAGCAATCTAAGATAAAAAAAAACTTAAAGATGCCCCTGAATGTCTTGGAAAAAATAAGAACAAACGAATCCCTCAGAAACAGTAAATAAGCCGGGTGTGGTGGCGCACACCTTTAATCCCAGCACTTGGGAGGCAGAGGTAGGAGGATCGCCATGAGTTTGAGGCCACCCGGAGACTACATAGTGAATTCCAAGTCAGCCTGAGCTAGAGTGAAACCCTACCTTGAAAAAACAAAACAAATAAACAAAAAATAGCAAATAGGAAGTGATAAAGATCAGAGCAGAAATTAATGGAATAAATATGAAAAAAGTACAAAGAATCCATAAAAGATCTGCTTTCTTTTTTTATATTTCATTTATTTATGAAAGAGAGAGAATGGGTGCACCAGGGCCTTCAGCCACTGCAAATGAACTCCAGACACATGTGCCACATTGTGCATCTGGCTTAGGTAGCTCCTGGGGAACTGAACCTGGGTCCTTTGGCTTTGCAGGCAAATGCCTTAACCAGTAAACCATCTCCCCAACCCCAGGCTCTGGTTTCTTAATCCCAGCACTCAGGAAGCAAAGGTAGGACTGCTGTGAGTTTGAGGCCACCCTGAGACTACATAGTGAATTCCAGGTCAGCCTAGGCTAGAGTGAGACCCTACCTTAAAAAAAAAAAAAAAGATTAATAAGATTGACAAACCCTTATCTAAACCACTTATCTAAAAGGAAGAGGAAAGAAGGCACAAATTAATAAAATTAAAGATTAAAAGGAAAATATTACAAGAGATGCTAACAAAAAACTTTGAAGGACACACTTTAAAAATCTGTACTCCACCAAATTTGATAATCTAAAAAAATTGGGTGGATTTCTGAAGGCATATGATAAACAAAAATTAAACCAAGATGAGATCAATAATTTAAACAGATCTTTAGCAAATAGCAAGATTGAAGCATTAATTTAAAAAACAAAATCTCACAACTAATAAGATCCCAGGTCCAGATAGATTCACAGCAGAATTCTAGTACACCTTTAAAAAGAATTAAAGCCAATTATTCTCCACCTATTGCATAAAATAGAAAGGGAAGGAATACTTCCAACCCCTTTCCATGAAGCCAGTATTACTATGATACCAAAACCAGATAAATATATAGCCAAGGCTAGAGAGATGGCTTAGCAGTTAAGGTGCTTGCCTGAGAAGCTTAAGGACCCATGTTCAACTCTCCAGATCCCACGTAAGCCAGCCACCCAAGGTGATGCAAGAGGGCAAGGTCGCACATGCACATAAGATGGTGCATATATCTGGAGTTTGATTTCTGTGGCTAGAGGCCCTAGTGCACCAATTCTCTCTCTGTCTCTCTCTCCCTCTCTCTCACAGAAATGTTTTTTAAAAGTTTAAAACAAAGATGCAACCAACAAAGAATATTGTAGATCAATCTCCCTGATGAACACAGATGCAAAAATTCTCAAAGAAATACGTGCACATCATATTCAAGAGCACATAAGAAGATCATATAACACAATTAAGTGGGCTTTATTTCACAGATGATGGGATGGTTCAACAAATGTAAATCAGTGAACACAATAGATCCTATAAACAATCAAGGACAGAAATAATATGATCATCTCAGTTAATAGAAAAGGCCCTTGACAAAATCCAGCATCCCTCCATGATAAAAGTTCTGAAAAAGCTAGGGATTAAAGGCACCTTTACAGCTTATATAGGTCACAATTCTATAACCAATATCATGGAGCAAAACTTAAAAATGGAGAAAACTCTTAACTGCACAGTATTTGGTCCATCAACATAGTATTCTAGATGGCGGAGGAAGCCAAAAAAAAAAAAAAAAAGACATCAAAATAGAAGCGATATTAGGTGAAAAGAAGAAGGGGTTAAGTCAAAAGGGGTTTGGGAAGGAGACAAAAGAAAGCAAAGGGAGGGGATTATGATCAAAGTATATTATGTACATGTACAAAAATTGTCAATAAAAAGTAAAAAAATTCTCCCTACAAAGAAAGTCCGGGAACATTGCTGAATTCTATCACACTTTTAAGGAAGACATAAAACTAACTCTCTAAATTGTTAAATTAAATAAAAAAGAGAAGGAACATTACCAAATTTATCCTGTGAAGCCAGCATTCCTCTGGCTTCTAAACCAAGTAAAGACACAACAACAACAATAAAAAAAGAAAGTAGGGGGCTAAGGGGATGGCTTAGCGGTTAAGGCATTTGCCTGTAAAGCCAAAGGACCCAGGTTTGAATCCCTAGGACCCACGTTAGCCAGATGCACAAGGGGGTACGTGTGTCTGGAGTTCGTTTGCAGTGGCTGGAGGCCCTGGTGCACCCATTCTCTCCCTCCCCCCCCTTTCTCTCTCTCTCTCTTTCCCTCTTTCTCTGTCACATAAATAAATAAAAATAAAAATAAATTTTAAAAAAGAAAGAAAGTAGGGCTGAGGCAATGGCTGTGAGAGCCATTGGTCATCCACCTAGGCTGAGTGCCACTCTTGCACAGGTGTGTGCACCTTATTCAACTGATTGACTTTGTGTAGCAGGATCTGCTGCTTGTTCACAACATTGATGGCCATTATCCCCCAGCGTCTCACATAGCACTTTCCAGAACTATGAAGGGTAGCCCTCAGGGAGCTGGCTTCCTTCCAGATTCCAGCATGATCTCTCAACGTTCTGCGTTGGCAGCATGCGGTGCTTTTAGTCACCTAATTTTTTAAATAGGAGTTTGAAGTTCTTTAGGAGTAAGCAGGACCAGCTGATGGGTGACTCAGATTTTCTTCTGGATAGGATCAGAATTGACTACGTATCTGCTTTAAGCACGAGGATATGTCATTCTTGAGGTCTGGAAGCCAGTTTTAACCTGTGAATCCAAGAGCTGAGACCTGATTAGCTTAGCTTCAGTGGAGGAAGTAAGAATCAAGTGAGATCCAACCATTGAGTTTGGAGGAGTTTAAACATTAGGCTTTTTGAAAGCAGACCCAGTTTCTCAGTCAGATTGGGAGAGATAGTGAATCAGGAGAAGACTTTGTTAAAAGCATAGTAGTAGGGCTGGAGAGGTGGCTCGGCAGTTAAAGGCACAGCTTACAAAGCCTGTGAGCCTGGTTTAGATCCCCAAATGGTCCCGTAAAGCTGGATACACAAAGTGGTGCATGTATCTATGTAGCTGGAGTTTGTTGCAGTGTCAAGAGGCCCTGGCATGTCTATTCATTCTCTCTCTCTCTGGAGTAGAGATATATCTGGAGTTTATAGGAGGGTGATATATTTAGCTGGGATATAGGAAGGAGAAAATACAGAGATTGGTGAGTTAAGTGAGGTTTAAAAGAATGTGACATATAGACATATAGGTGGAGGTAGGGGACAAGTTGAAGTCTCTTTTTATTATTTGAAAGAGACACACAGAGAGACACAGAGACAGAGAGGAAGAGGCAGAGAGAGAGAGAGAGAATGGGTGCACTAGCGGCCTCTCAGCCACTGTGAACAAACTCTAGACACGTGCGCCCCCTTGTGGGCAAGTGTGGCATTGCGTGCTTGTATCACTCTTGCATCTGGCTAAACATGGGACCTGGAGATGGAACGGGCGTTCTTAGGCTTGGCAAGCAGGTGCCTTAACCTCTAAGCCATCTCTCCAGCTCCAAGTTGAAGTCTCTGGAATCAAGAGGGAAGTTGTGGACTGGAGAGAATGCTTAGTTGTTAAGGCACTTGCCTGCAAAGCCTAAGGACCCAGGTTCACTTCCCCAGTACCAACATAAGTCAGATGTACAAGGTGGCACATGCGCTTGTAGTTTGTTTGCAGTGTCTAGAGGCTCTGGTATACCTATTCTCTCCCTCTTTCTCTCTGTCTCTCTTCAAGTAAATAAATTAATTAATTACAAAAAAAAGAGGGCAAGGGCTGGAGAGATGGCTTAGCGGTAAGGTGCCTGCCTGGAAGCCTAGGAACAGTCGTTCGATTCTCCAGGTCCCATGTTTAGCCAGACACAAAAATGACACAAGCAGGCAATGCCATTCTTGCCCACAAAGGGGTGCATACATCTGGAGTTCATTCACAGTGGCTTAGAGGCCACTCGGCGAGCCCATTCTCTATCAGTCTCTTTCTGTGTCTCTGTCTCTCTGTCTCTGCTCTCTGTCTCTCTCTCTCTGTCTCTGTCTCTCTCTCAAAAAAAGAGTGCAGTTGTTTCTAGAGTACACAAGCAGGATAGCCATCCTAACACATTTTATCCATCATTCCCCATAACAGAGATAGAAAATGGGATCAATGGCCTCAGGTATTCAAATAAGACTGAACGTATGGACCCAGAGTCTAAAGCTTAGCCTACCTGAAACTGTGCTTTCCATCCTGGGTCCAGCCTGGGAGATGGTTGTGGGAGCTTCTTCTGAACCAGGGAAGCATTGATCATCCATGACCAGTCCCAAGAGGTCAGGACTTGAGAATACCAGCATAGTTAGAGTCTGGGTCAGCTGACCCTTGCTCAGAGGCTTGAGGTCAGGCTGACTCCCACTGTGCCTTAACCTTACACACTCAGAAAGGTCCCAGTGGAGCTCATGGACTCAAGCAAACTCTGGCCCAATGTTTTGCTTGGCCATTCTTAAAGCAAGGTCTCAGCAGTGTCCTGTTATAAGGGAGAGATTTTTCTTCAGCTGTCCTGCATATCAGTTGGTATTTAAAAAGAGTTGGTATTGGGGTTGGAGAGATGGCTTAGCAGTTAAGGCATTTGCCTGCAAAGCTAAAGGACCTCGGTTCAATCCCCCAGGACCCATGTAAGCCAGATGCACAAGGGGGCACATGCATCTAGAGTTCATTTGCAGTGGCTAGAGGCCCTGGTGCACCCATTCTTTCTCTCTCAAATAAATAAATAAATAAATAAATAAATAAATAAATAAATTTTTTAAAAAGGGTTGGTATTAAAGAGACTGGTATGATCTCTTTTCTACCTTTGTTGTTCAGTGCCCTGCGTTCTATTATTAAAGGTCTTGGCAGCTGTTTTAATGCAGTCTTTTTTGAAGGGTTTGAGGGCCATTCTCTGATTTTTGGAGTCTTTCCTTAATGTCCAGGGAAGACTGCAAGATAAAATGAATTTGTAAATACAGTGTTCCAGCATCCGGATTGGGATCTATATTAGCATACTTGAGAGAAGAGCCTCTATAAGGCAACTCATGAAGGCTGGTTGGTTTTCATCAGCCCTCTGTGGAATCTCTGGTTTCTTATCATAATTCACTGCCTCAAGGGAAGCTCGTTTCAGTCCTTCAATCAAGCGAGTCAAGAAATAGAACACACTTCCCAAACTGAAAGAACGCAGTTGATAATTCCATTTAGGATCAGTAGACGAACCACTTTGCTCCCAGCAGGGTAGCCATGGGGATCTGAGATGGGAAAGGAATCTGCAAAGACTATGGTTAAAGCCCGGATATAATTAATACTTTTTCCTACAGTGTGGTGGAAGATGTTACAGTGACATAGATGTCCTGAAATTTTAAATATCAGAAGTGTGTGATATGTTAGAAATCCTTAGTGTATTGGGTAGGCTTAACAGAGAATGCACTCACTTTTTTTTTTTTTTAAATACATTTTAGGGCTGGAGAGATGGCTTAGCTGTTAAGCACTTGCCTGTGAAGCCTAAGGACCCTGGTTTGAGGCTTGATTCCCCAGGACCCATGTAAGCCAGATGCACAAAGTGGCGCATGCATCTGGAGTTCATTTGCAGTGGTTGGAGGCCCTGGTGTGCCCATTCTCTGTCTGCCTATCTGCCTCTTTCTCTCTCTGTCTGTCGCTCTTAAATAAATAAACAAAAAAATTAAAATATATTTTTATTTATTTATTTGCAAGCAGAGAGAGAGAAGAGAGACAGACAGAGAGAACGGGCATGCCAAGGACTCCAGCCCCTGCAAATGAACTCCAGATGCATGTGCCACTTTGTGCATCTGGCTTTACGTGGGTCCTGGGGAATCGAACTCAGGTCGCTAGCCTCTGAAAACAAGTGCCTTAACTGCTTAGCCATCTCTCCAGCCCCCTCACATGGTTTTTGACCTAGGAGAGATCAGAAAGAGAAAACTGGGCACAGTCATTGTATTAGTCAACTTCTCATTGCTGGGACAAAATACCTGACAAAAATCAGCTTAAGGGAGAAAGGGTTTATTTCCATAGACAGTTCCTGGTCCATCATGGTGGGGAAGGCATGGCAGAAAGAGCTTAGGCAGCTGGTCATGTTCAGTGTACATGTAGGAAGTAGAGTAGAGTGATGAATGTTGCTGCTCAGCCAGCTCCCTCTTTTTTTTTTTGGAGAGAGTCAGAGAGAGAGAGATGGGCCCTCCAACAGCCTCTCAGCCACTGTGAATGAATTCCAGACATGTGCGCCCCCTTGTGGGAAAGTGTGGCATTGCATCCTTGCATCACTTTGCATCTGGCTAAACGTGGGACCTGGAGAATCGAATGGGCATTCTTAGGCTTAGCAGGCAGGTGCCTTAACCCCTAAGTCATCTCTCCATCCCTCCCTCTTTTTTATACAGTCCAGGAACATGGAATGGTACCACCCACAGTTGGGGTGTGTCTTCTCACTTCAACCTTATCAAGATAATCTCTCACAGGCTTACTCAGAGGGTATCTTAATGTAGGTAATTCCTCACAGGTGATTGAAAGTCTTGTCAAGTGAAAAATATAAACCATTACAGATGCGCAGTGTACCCTCTGCTCCTGCAACTTCCCATAAGAGTTGCTGGGAGGCAGGGCAAAGTGTTGTGGAAACCTGACAGGACTGGGGTTTTGAGTGAGTAGCCACAGGAGAAAAGACTGAGGACAGAGGAAAGTGACGAAAGGAAGTGCTAGAGGTGAGGGCAGCGGAGAGATCTGGTTCTCAGATGAGGCTGGGAGAGGAAGGAGAGTGTAAGGGCTGCATGGAGTCAACTTTGAGTAGCAGGAGGAAAAGGCTGGAAGGTGTCTTGTGAGGACAGACGCTGACTCAGGGAGAGTTGGCTTAGGGTGAAGGGGCATGGGAAAAAGGAGAGTGGTAAGCAGGTAAAATTCAGTGAAGGGGGTCTCCTAAATAAAAAGGGTTTTCACGTAGAACCAAGAGTGGGCAAGTAGTGGAAGATAGACCCTAAGGTAGAGAAGGATAGATCCTAAGGAGAAAAGAGCTCTTATATAAGGGGGCTCTATAACCATTTGCCATTGTGTTGTAGAAATGGTCTGAATTCGTAAGAATTTTGAAAACAAATGTACCATTCCCAGGCGGGGTGGTTTGATTCAGGTGTCCTCCGTAAACTTACATGTTATGAACGCTTGATCCCCAGCTGATAGCAATTTGGGAAGGTAGACCCTTGTTGGAGGTGTATTGTTGGGGGCAGGCTTATGGGTGTTGTAGCCAGGTTTCCCTTGTGAGTGTTTGGCATTGGCAACCCAATGTTGGCGGAGAGGTGATGTCCAGCCTCTGTTCATGCCATCGTTTTCCCCTGCCATCAGGGATCTTCCCCTTGCATCTGTAAGCCAAAATAAACCCTTTCCTTCAATAAGGTGTTCTTAGTCGGGTGTTTTCTGCCAGCAATGTGAAGCTAACTGCGACACCACTGCCATACTCCAGTCGGTATTACAAAAGAAAATCAGTTTCTTTGGTCTGACTTCTCTCCCAGGATCAAGCATTTTTGAGATGATGGAAAAGGCATTTCAGGGGAGAGTCCTTAGGTGGGTGAGACGGAGAGGCACCAGTTATGAAGTATGGCAAGTCATGAGATAGAGAGAAACAAGGGGGAAAACATCCTTCTACCTCTTGATCTGCTCTTGCATATGACTAGGTCACAAGGCAAAATGAAGCAACCTTAAACTTGATTCGACCCAAAAAGCCCAGAGGAGGTAACACTTGACTCAGTGCAGAGTTTTTTCAAAATTTTCATTTATTTCTTTTAAGGGGGTTGCAAAGGGACACACCAGGACCTCTTGCTGCTACGAATGGAGGCTAGATGCTTTCACCTTTTTTTGCTTACATGGGTGGCGTGGGAATTGAACTCGGGCCAGTGGGCTTTGTGAGCAAGCACCTTTAACCACGGAGCCATGTTCTCAGTCCCAGTGCTGAGTTTTGTTTTGTTTTGTTTTGTTTCATTTTGAACAGAGATGACAGGTGTCCCAAAGACCTGGGAAACTCACCAGACGACAGCAGACCTGGTGTTGGGCATGGAGAGGTAGTAGCAAAGAAGGAGGGACCCTAGAGGACAATCTGTCATAGTAGTGGCTCTGTCTCGATCATAGCACCATCTACAAAGCCAATTTGTGTGTGTGTGTGTGTGTGTGTGTGTGTGTGTGTGTGTGTGTGTGTGTGTTTCGAGGTAGGGTCTCACTCTAGCCCAGGCTGACCTGGAATTCACTATGTAGTCTCAGGATGGCCTTGAACTCACAACAATCCTCCTACCTCTGCTTCCCAAGTGCTGGGATTAAAGGCATGCACTACCACGCCTGGCCTATAAAGCCATATTTGAGAGAAGACACTGAGTTGGATTGTTCCTTGAGGTCGTAAGACTTATTTAACACTGAAGAGTGAAGGGCAGGCTCAAAAGAGAAAGGAGAGAAACTTTGGGTCACCCCAGATCCCTTTTTGGGGAGGGGAGGGCATCCTATACAACGACTAAGGAGCCTTGCTATTGTGTTATTAGGGGATGCGGGAGACATGAGGGACATAATGGGAAGCCGGGCACAAGCAGCTTGGGCCTACCTGAGAGCAGTTACTCTTCCTCTGAGTAGTGGGTTTATGGACTTAGTTAATCCATCATGATGGGCCACCTGCAGCCTCCAGCTGCTTAGGATCTGGTCAGTGACCTAGGCAGCCTGCTTAACTCTTATGAGGAAGTGAGAATTATAGACTCACAGTACAATGCTTGTCAACTCTCGGTAATAGCAAGGATTAGAGTCACAAAGTCATCGTAGGTTGCCTGTCACAGCTGTGGAGGTAGAGAGAGAGGCAGCTGCAGGTGTACCTTGTCTAAGATTTCACAAAGTTGTGCCTGGAGGTGTGACTGCCTGCTGCCTGTACTGAGACGAACAGATAGAGATTGGCGGAGGAGATAGTTTTATTTAAGCCTGAATTTGGGAAAAGGGAGCAGACTATGCACCTCACAGAAAAGCATTCCCTGTTTTCAAAATGGGAAATAGTCTCAGGGTTGTTTGGGGGACAGTGGGTGGAAGATTCCTGCATGCTGTTCACTGGTGAGTTCTTTTAAGGGTAGAGTCTTACTTAGGGCGTTGCGGTGGCGCACAGCTTTCATCCCAGCACTGGGGAAGCAGAGGTAGGAGTATAGCTGTGCCCAAGGCCATCCTGAGACTACAGAGTGAATTCCAGGTCAGCCTGGGCTAGAGTGAGAACTTACCTCAAAAGACCAAACCAGGGCTGGGGAGATGGTTTAATGGTTAAGGCTATGGTCTGTGATGCCTAAGGACTAGGTTCAATTCCCCAGTACCCACGTAAGCCAGATGCACAAGGTGGTATATGTGTCTGGAGTTTGTTTGCAATGGCTAGAGGCCCTACCCCCCCTCCCCAATTCTCTCTTTCTCTCTCTCCGAAATAAGTAAATAAATAAAATACTTTTTAAAAGACTGAACCAAAAAATTCTTCAGGATCAACTTCCTGTGTCCTTAATAATGTACTAGTTTTTCAAGTGAAAAACAGTGATAGTCTAAAGGAGGAGGAAGGGGCCAGAGAGATGGCTTAGCGGTTAAGACGCTTGCCTGCAAAGCCAAAGGACATCAGTTCAATTCCCCAGGTCCCACATAAGCCAGATGCACAAGGTGGTACATGCATCTGGAGTTCATATGCAATGGCTAGAAGCCCTGGCACACCCATTCTCCCTCTCTCTCTCTCTCTCTCTCTGCCTTTTTCCCTCTCTCAAGTAAATAAATAAAACATTTAATTTTAAAAAAGGAGGAGGAAGTAGTGCTGAATATCTCTCCATGGGACTTAGAACAAGCACCAGGTGATGTGGATGAGCTTTGTATATCAGCATATAGCAAAGGAAAGACTGACTATTCCTTCATAAGGATGTATAACTCCTTTATAAATTTATTTTTATTTTCTCTCCATAATTTTTAGTCCTGTTGCACTGTCATATAAGCAAGCAGCCATTCAGCAAATAGCTTATTTGGACCTTCAAATAAGCAGTAACTTTAAACATACCTTATTTACAGAAGGGCTCTAGGATCCTACACAAAGCAATCCAAAAAGAGTTTGTCAGAAACGCTCCAAATCAAAAAGCTGAATAATTACAGCACTCTTCAAAACTAAGAGCAGGCCAAAATCTAAAAACCTTTACTAATTCATCATTGTGTGTCTATAGGCAACTGACTCTCAAAGTCAGAGAGCCAGAGAAAATCTCCCAGGAGCTGAAAATTACCAAGGGGATAAGTTAGTTATATGATTGTTGGTTTAACAAGATTGTTGGGGTAGGGGATCACTTATATTCATAAACTTACCTCTTCTGAAAAAAAATCAGGAGGCAAATTGGTAAAGAAAAATAGAGTTTGGCCAAACCAAAGAGAGAAAGAATCATAGTTTCTCTTCACCTTTTTTTGTTTGTTTTGTTTTGTTTTTTGTTTTTTGTTTTTCCAGGTAGGGTCTTGCTCTCCACCTTTTTTTTTTTTTTTTTTTTCTATCAGTATCACAATTTTATAGAAAAGATTTAACAAAAGCCAGGAAATACTCATATGTGAAGTTGTCAGAACTATGTGAAGTCTCTTCCTGGTAGACAAATTTCCTTCTTGGACTGGCACCAGGGTTTCAGCCATTCCCTTCTCCCAGTATAGCATTCCTGGTGACATTTTAGTTCTTTGAGGTCCATTGTTTCAACATTTGGCTGACAATAATGTTGGAATCTGAACCAGAGGCCTGAGAGCATGTCCTTACGTGGCGTATAGTAATCTATTTTATTGGCAGCTATGGGGGGGGGTTGGTAAGGGAGACAGGGCAGAGAACCAGCAGAGTGGGTGGTAGGAGAAGGGACCCAGAAGTGGCTGGCATGTGGCAGATTGCTGGTCTTCGTGACAACCTGGGATGGATTAACAAGGGGCAGGTTGAGATTTGTGTGCCTCTGGGAGGGGGAGGAAGATGGGTAGAAGGGGACTCTGAAGCTGAGAGAGAGAAAGAGAGAGAGAAGGGAGAAAGACAGACAGGGTGGAAGGACAGACATAAAAGGAAAGGCACATGTTGATAAGAGAGACAGATGAGCGACTGAGACAGAGGGACACTCCTGTACAAAGCCCTCTTCTCACTGGGCAGTCACCCCTCCCCAAGGGCATAAAAGTCCTCAGACACACCTCAGTGGCTCTCTTTGGGTCTCTCTTTCCTGAAGTAAGGTACATGTTACCTATCTTTAGTGCGTGCCTGTGAAGCCTAAGGACCCATGTTTGACTCTCTAGATCCCACATAAGCCAGACGCATAAAGGTGAGGCAAGCTCAAGGTCTCACATGCCCACTAGGTGGCTCAAGAGTCTGGAGTTCGATTTCAGAGGCCTCAGCCACTCCCTCTCCCCCTTCCTCTCTCTATCTCTCTCTCTCTTTCTCTCTCACACACACAAAATAAAAATTAAAAAAACTCCCGAGGGATTGTTACCTACCAGGTAGGCATTACAGTTATGGAGGTGGGACTGCTGCCCCTCTAAGTAATTGCAGGTGTGCCTTCAAAGTTGTTTGTTTGCTTGTTTGCTTGCTTGCTTACTTGAGGTAGGGCCCGCCAGAGGAACTTATAAGGATCCAGAACAGTCTCTGTGCCCACTTTTCTTGGATGAACTAAACTTTGTTCATTAGAACATTAAGTTGCCCAAGAGGGATTCCTATCTGTCATTTTTTTTTTTTTTTTTTTGAGAGAGACACAGAGAGAGAGAGAGGAAGACAGATAGAGCTAGGCACGCCAGCAGCCTCTCAGAGGCTGTGAACGAAATACAGATGTGTGCACGCCCCCTTGTGGGCAAGTGTGGCATTGCGCCCTTGTGTCACTTTGCATCTGGCTAAACGTGGGACCTGGAGATTGGAACCGCTGAAGATTGGAACCAACGTTCTTAGGCTTAGGAGGCAGGCGCCTTAATGGCTAAGCCATCTCTCTAGCACTGTCATTTTTTTTTTAACATGCCATACCTGACCCCAGATATGTGCCCACCTCTACCTGTGGTGATGAGTCTGCTCCATGGGAATATGTGAACTTCACCAATAAAACTTCTCCCTTGCCAGGCGGGAGGCAGAGATAGGAGGATTGCCATGAGTTCGAGGCCACCCTGAGACTACATAGTTAATTCCCAGGTCAGCCTGGGCCAGAGTGAGACCATACCTTGAAAAACAAAAAAAAAAAAAAAAAAAAACCTTCTCCCTACCTTTGACAGGGATAGCAGTACTTAAATAAAGCTCTCTTCATGTTTGTCTCCAAGTTGTACTCATTAGCTTTTCTAAGTTTTTATTGACAATTTTCATATATGTATATATATGAAACTTTGATCATAGTCCCCTCCCCCAATTCCCTTCCACTGGAGCCCCTCTTCTTTTCACCTTGTCCCTTCTTCTATTTTGATGTCTTTTTCTCCCCATCATCCATAACTACATTTTGATGGGTCCAATATTGCACAGCCACCGCTGGGTCATGAATGTCACAGCTACGGTGTGCCTGGAAGACAATGTTCCATAGCACCCCTCCCAATCTTTGCCTCTTACATTCTTTCCACAACCTCTTCTGCATCCTTTAGTGCTTAACACACAACTGTCATATCTTCTCAGCACATTGCCAAGGTTTGGGTCTTCCCAGTAGCCATTGCCATCAGCAAAAGGCAGGTTTTCTGACCAAAGTGAGAGCTGTATTAAGCTATGGGCATGAACATAAATATTTAGAGGGCAATTTGATGAGCACAATGTGAATACTCCCCAGTTATAGGCTTTTGACTAGATTTTCAGTACCAGGCATGAATTCCCTCCCGTGGAGCCTCAAATCCAGTCATAGAACAGATAATTACCCCTGTAACAGCCAGGCCACTATTGTATGGATGAGCATTCCTTGCCTAGTTGGCTGGTTGGGTAGCTCAGTCATTAGAAAATAACCTCTCTACTATAGTACTAGAATATAATGCACTTCTAGTTTCACTACTGATTTGGAATCCTATTTTTTTTTTTTTTTTTTTTTGGTTTTTCGAGGTAGGGTTTCACTCTGGTCCAGGCTAACCTGGAATTAACTATGTAGTCTCAGGGTGGCCTCGAACTCTCAGCAATCCTCCTACCTCTGCCTCCCGAGTGCTGGGATTAAAGGCGTGCGCCACCACGCCCGGCTTTGGAATCCTATTTTTAATATAAAACTTTGATTCTAAAAGTCTGTTACACTTGGGCTGGAGAGACAGCTTGGAGGTTAAGGTGCCTGCCTGCTAAGCCTAAGAACACCAGTTCAATTCTCCAGGCCCCATGTTTAGACAGAAGCAAAGTGACACAAGGGTGCAATGCCACACTTGCCCATAAGGGAATGCGTGTCTGGAATTCGTTCACAGTGGCTGAGAGGCTGCTGGCATGCCCATTCTCTCTCTTTCTCTCTCTCTTTCTCTCTCTCTCAGACTTTCTCCAAAAAAAAATCTGTTACACTTAATTTTATATATAACCTGAGTAGTGAAAAACATACATTTAAAAAAAATTTCTATGTAACATGCATTGGTGGTTCATATGTATGGATTCCCATGTCACAGGTATGTACTTTTAAGCTGTATCTGAAGGTAAAGAGGTGACATATCTAACAACATTTCAGGTTGTGAGCATTCACACATTACACAGTGGAGAAATTTCTGAAAATAATTTCAAAATTAGGTAGAATGAAAAAAGATAGAAAAGCAATATAGGAGGATACCTGGTACTCTCCTCTGGACATACACATCTTCACAAGCACACACACAATTCACATTCATACACCACACATACATATATATCACATACATTCACATAGTATGTATACACACCAAAAAATTAAAAATATATTGAGATAGCAACAGTAATAAACTTATTATGTGGAAATGAAAGGGCATTAAAACACAACTTGAGATTACCTTTTTTTTGCAAATGTTCTTTTTATTCTCCATTAATCAGAAAATGACAATACTTTAAATAATATCAGCCAGGCGTGGTGGCACATGCCTTTAATTCCAGCACTCAGGAGGCAGAGGTAGGAGGATCGCCATGAGTTCAAGGCCACCCTGAAGCTACATAGTGAATTCCAGGTCAGCCTGGGCTAGTGTGAAACCCTACCTTGAAAAATAATAATAATAAAAAAAGAACATCATCTGTGTTGGTCAGACAATGCCTCATATAACATCTACACAAACATTACTGAGAAATTTAGAGAAAGCAGGCCATTAGAATATATTTAAGTTGAATAATTTATCAGATGTTAACATATATATGTAATAATAAATTATTTTTATTGGAATTTAAAATTCTATTCAACATGTTAAAAAGCAATTCATAATTTTCATGTGAGAAAAGTTAATTTGGTATATTTTAATAATTATTTCATAGTTTAGTGTTAATGACACCAACACAGATGATATAGTAAGGTTAATGAAATTTTTATTTTTAGATTTCATATACATATAAATAATTCAACATTAATGACTTCCTTAATTATCACTGGCATTATAATCATTTAGAGTTACATTTCTGTCTTAATATTACATGTTTTAGCACTTGTCAGTTCTGTCAAGATTATCTCCTGGCTCTATTGAATTCCAGACACAATTACAAGTAATGTATTATCAAATTTCCTGTTTTAAAACCTAAGAGTTTTTCTTGGCTAAATTCTGCCAGAGAGATGTAACTTGGTTTTACCTCAATTATATTTTATTTCAAATGTTTTAATTAAATAGTTTCTAAATATATTTTTAAAATATATTTTATTTAATTATTTGAGAGGTAGAAAGAGGCAGAGAGAGAGAGAGAGAGAGAGAATGGGTGCATCAGGACCTTCAGCCACTGCAAACAAACTCCAGATGCATGCTCCCCCTTGTGTATCTGGCTTACATGGGTCCTGGAGAATTGAACCAAGGTCCTTTGGCTTTGCAGGCAAGTGCCTTAACCACTAAGCCATCTCTCCAGCCCAAATTAAAAGGTTTTTTAATGAGATCTCATTATGTTATCTAGGCTGGGCTTGAACTCTTGGGTTCAACCGATCCTCCTGCCTCAGCTTCTGGAAATATTATTTTTGTTTTGTTTTCAGGACAGTCTGATTCTATAGCCCAGCCTGGTCTGGAACTCACTATATAGTCCAGGCTGGTCTTGAACTCCAGATCTTCCTGTCTCAGCCTCCCACATGCTAGGATTATAGGCATGTTCCACCATGTTCAGCAAAGTGAGTTTTTTTTTTTTTTTAATGTGGAAAATCTCTTGAACTATAATGGACATGAGTACAGATGCAGTATAGTTCTTCTCAGTCAATTCAAGGATGTCTCTCAGAGCTGCTCCAGGAGTCCCCAGAAACATTGTCCCAGGGTAAGTTCAGTTAAACCATAATGATTGGGTTAGACCTAGTGCACCATGTGGGACCTGGATGAATGGGCCTTAGACGGAGACGTACAGCCCAAGCCTACACAGCCAGGACCACCAGCAGGCCTCCACTCTGCACTCCTTCACTGCAGGAAATGCATCTCCCTTGGCTTGGCAGCCATTTTATCTTACCTTTCACCATGTGACCTTGAGGAATGACCTGGTGTGCCCTATTTACTTAGAGAGAGAAAGAGAGGGAGAGAGAGATTTAATCGTGTATACTAGTGGCAGTATATTAGGACTTCATGAATAAAAACACAGGAGGAAAAAAAGGTATTTATAGTCATTTTCAAGCTGGAGAGATGGCTTAGCAGTTAAGGCATTTGCCTGCAAAGCCAAAGGACCCAGGTTTGGTTCCCCAGGACCCACATAAGCCAGATGCACAATGCGGTGCATGCATTTGGTGTTCGTTTGCAGTGGCTGGAGGCCTTAGTGCAACCATTCTCTGACTCTCTCTTTCTCTCTCCTCCCTCCCTTCCCCCTCAAATAAATAAAACAATTAAATTAAATTTTATAAAGTTATTTTTCAGTCACTCTTCCAAACCAGATGTTTGATGAAAATGAATTCTGCCAGCAGATGGCAAGATATACAAAGCAATGTCAGTTCCATGCAGTGACAATGTAGGAAAGTATATATACATATATACATACATACATACATATGTGTGTGTGTGTGTATCTGGTTGTTGCTGGGTGTTTCCAGGTTCCTGTCAAAGAATTGAAAGAGTGCACATAAATAGCAAAGCTGTAAGAAGTGTCACTTAAAGAGACAGGAAAGGAAACACTGCAAAGGAGCAGTGGGCTACTTGTGCTAGAGTGCACATGAGCAGCGGGTTACTGCCCAAGGTCCAGGAGAAGGGACAGTCAGTTGCTAGGAGCGGGGTGTAGGTGGTCATTTGGCTTTGATTAATAGGCTTGGGTTATGTAAACCTTAGTTCACGGCATACGTTCTTTCCCACAATACATTTGACTGTAGTAATATGCATATCCAATCATACCTAGGCATAAGGTGGTAAGTAGGATTTTTTTCCCCTTAAAAGTTCACTCAAAGGACAGTTTGTCTTACTGTACATTCACCCCAAGCCAGTCCAAGCTGGGTTGACCTTCTGCCTCTAGTTCTAGAATATAATTCCAGGATGTGTTTGGATGGAAACTAACCACAAAAAAAAAAAAAAAAAAAAAAAAAAGGGAGGGCTGGAGAGATGGCTTAGTGGTTAAGGTGCATGCCTGCGAAGCCTAAGGACCCCAGTTTGATTCCCAGGTCCCATGTAAGCCAGATGCACATGGTGGTGCATGCATCTGGAGTTCATTTGCAGTGGCTAGAGGCTCTGGCACGCCCGTTCTCACTCACTGTCTATCTTTCCCTCTCTCTGTCTCTAATAAATAAATAAATAATAAATAAATAAAAATTTAAAAATAAAATTTAAATTTAAAAAAGGAGATATCAAGGGATTTCTAGGAAACAGACACCTATTGCATCATTTGAAGTGGGGTGTATGTGCAGCTTGATGCAGGTGGGGGGCCCAGTTTGCTGGGTGCATTGTTAGGAAACGAGTGTGAGCTTAAAACCAGCTGCAGTTCCAGGTTGCTAAACTAACCCTATGCTCACCTACCTCAACTTCCCCCTAAGAGACTTTTTCTCCCTAACTTGTTAGGAGAGTTGAAAGAAGTTCAAGGCTCCCTGGAACCACTTCCTACTAAATAGGGTAGAAATAGTCTTTTCTCTTCTGTCCCAAAAGTTGCAACATCTCCTGAGGCCCCAAAGGAAAACATCCACAGACTTTCTCATCCTGCTGGTCCAGAGCCAAGTGGGTGTCCCCTTTTGCCTATGTGGTCAATACTGATGGCAGCTGTCGGCGAAGGACGATTTGCAAATGGACTTGTTGTATTCTTGGAAAGATAAAGTGTCTGAGCAGAGGAGGACCCAGAGCAAACAAGAGAGTCAGGGAGGGGATGGGTACCATGAAGGGGAGGAGAGCCTACCATTCTCAATTTTTCCATCCTGGGCTTATTTATTTATTTATTTATTTGTTTATTTATGGAGGATAGAGAAAAAGAAAGAATAGGTGTGCCAGGGCCTCCGGCCATTGAAAATGAACTCCAGATGCATGCACCACTTGTGCATCTGGCTTATGTGGGTCCTGGGGAATCGAGCCTCAAACAGGGGTCTTTGGGCTTCACAGGCAAGCACTTAACCACTAAGCCATCTCTCCAGCCCTGGAAGATATTTTTGATGTTTTATTTGTTGAACTTTTTCCGATTTACCTAATAGTCACATGAATGTTAGGTCACACATAGAGCTGGGCAATAAATAGCTATTTAGAGGGCCAACAAAGCCGAAGATAAATTTGGCTCCCAACCAGTAATCTCTTCACGATCTGTGAAGTTTCAATCAATCAATCAGCCTTATAGGATGTCCAACACAGATAGGATCCCCTTGGGGAACTTCATGGTTCCTCCTGTAGGTCAACTACCCCATTTTGTGCACATTATTGCTGGAAGTCCCATGGATACCAGGAAGGGTCATTCCTAGGATCTGATACAGATGACAGAGAAAGAGGCATATAGATAGAGAATGGGCACACCAGGGCCTCCAGCCACTGCAAACAAACTCCAGATTATGTGCCCCCTGTGCATCTGGTTTACGTGGGTCCCGGGGAATCGAGCCTTGAACCGGGGTCCTTAGGCTTCAAAGGCAAGCACTTAACTGCTAAGCCATCTCTCCAGCCCTGAGCTGCACTATTCTGCAAGAATTTGTATACATAGGCATGAAATGCAAAAATGTATACGTTTCGGAGGTAGTCTCACTTCGCCACACTGCAACAGCTCACCTCAGGTGAGCTCTTCCACCTTATTTCACTGGGATGGAGGCTCTCACTGAACCTGGAGCTAACATTTTTTTCAGGCAAACTAGTTGACCAGCAAGGCCCAGAAATTCTCCCGTCTGCCTCACACCCTCCGCGCTGAGGTTAGAGGTATGCATGGCTTTTTATGTGGTGCTGGTGAACGGACTTAGGACTTCACGTTTGCACAGTAAGCACTCGTCCCCATTGAGCCATCTCCCCGGCCTCAGTAAAGGTTCTTTAAAAATAAAAAAAATTAGGGCTGGAGAGATGGCGTAGCAGTTAAGGCGCCTGCCTGCTAAGCCTAAGAACCCGGTTCCAATCTCCAGGTCCCACATTTAGCCAGATGCAAAGTGACACAAGGGCGCAATGCTGCACTTGCTCACAAGGGGGCACACGCATCTGGATTTCGTTCACAGCAGCTGAGAGACTGCTGGCGCGCCCATTCTCTATCTGTCTCCCTCTCCTTCTCCCTCTGTCCCTCTCTCTGTGTCTCTCTCTAAAAATTAAAAAGAAAACTTTAAAAAAAATAAAAATAAAATAAAAATTAATCTTACCTTCTGGCTGGGCTCACCAAATAACGTTGCATGAGATCATTATCTGGACCAAATGCTTCCAGTTTCTTAGTGTCTTATTCATAGAATTGACAAAGTGCACACAAATAACAAAGCAGTGAGAAGTTTCACTTACAGAAGCAGGAGAGGAACCCCTGCAAGGGAGCAGTGGCCTACATGGCTAGAGTGTCCACGGAGCAGTGGGTTACTGCCCAGGGCTTCCTTTTATGGGGTCCAGGAGAAGGAGGAGTCAGTTGCCAGGGGCAGGGTGTAGGTGGTCTTTTGGCTTTGATTGATAGACATGGTTTAATAAGACTTAGTTCACTCCATATGTGCAGGCACACCCAGTCATGCCTAGGCATAAGATGGTAAATGGAAATCTTGCCCTAAAAGTTTACTTACAGCACACCATTTGCCTTACTGCACATGCGCCCCAAACCAGTCCAAAATGGATCACCCCCCTGCCTGTAGTTTTAATACATGTTTGAATGGCAACTAACCACAACTAGGGAGTTACTAAGGGGTTGCTACGGTGGAGTAACTACTGCATTATTTGAAATGAAATGAAACCCAATGCAGGTGAGGGTCCCAGGTGGAGTTACTAAGGCCTAGGGTTGTTTACCTGTACTTGGCTCCCGGTGAGGCCTGGTTGAGCTTCCAGACGACCTGGAGTAAGCTACTGCATTATTTGAAATCAAAATAATAAAACCTCCATGACAATGTTCCAGGTTTCTCCTGGTTCAATGGGTCCCAGGTGGCTGGGAAGTTCCTTGTTAGTCTCTTCCGCTCTAGCGGTGGTGGAGGGAAAAAACCCCGGCATAGCTCAAGCCAAGCAGGGTCCCAGGTTGCTCACTCTGCCTCAGAAATACAAGTTTAAATTAAATATTCACACTATGATACAGTGTTTACAGAATATTGAAATATCTTGGTTTGTCTATTCTTTTTTTTTTTTTTTTTTTTTTTTGGTTTTTCGAGGTAGGGTCTCATTCTGGTCCAGGCTGACCTGGAATTCACTATGTAGTCTCAGGGTGGCCTCGAACTCTCGGCGATCCTCCTACCTCTGCCTCCCGAGTGCTGGGATTAAAGGCATGCACCACCATGCCCAGCTTTTGTCTGTTTTTTTTTTTTTTTGTGATTTTCATCTCATGAAAACACCACCAGTGGGGCTGGAGAGATGGCTTAGTGGTTAAGGCACTTGCCTGCAAAGCCAAAGGACCTCGGTTCGATTCCCCAGTACTCACGTAAGCCAATGCACAAGGTGGTGCATGCATCTGGAGTTCATTTGCAGTGGCTGGAAGCCCTGGCATGCCCAGTCTCTCTTTCTCTCTCTCTCTCTGCCTCTTTGCCTCTTTCAAATATATATACAAAGAAAACACCACCAGCTTTTTCGAAACCTAAATATACAAACCATAGCTAAGAACTTAGACTGTGGAAGACACAATCAGTGACAGAGCTGCTCACCAGGGGCCCTGTGAGGATTTCTGGCCATGCTTGTAGCAGGGGTAGCCCACACTGCAGCTCAGCTTGGAAGTTGTGGGATATGCCCATCTCTAAAAGCCCCTGAAGCGCATCTTCTTATTAACGAAAGTTCAAACTAGTGGTTTCACCTCTGCCTTCATTTTTTGTTGTTGTTGTTGTTTATTTTTTATTTATTTATTTGAGAGCGACAGACAGAGAGAGAAAGAGGCAGATAGACAGAGAAAGAGAGAGGGAATGAGCACTCCAGGGCCTCCAGCTACTGCAAACAAATTCCAGATGCATGCGCCACCTTGTGCATCTGGCTTACATGGGTCCTGGGGAATCGAGTCTTGAACCAGGATCCTTAGGCTTCACAGGCAAGTGCTTAACCACTAAACCATCTCTCCAGGCCCTGCCTTCATTGTTAATGAAAGAAACAGATATGTAGATAAATGCAGTGGTGTCCCCAAACCCAAGGTTAATTGTCCTGCAGAATCAGGCCCAGTCATGTTTACTTGCATTGATCTAGTCATGTCAGAAAATCACGTTGTTTTTCCCTTGTGTCAAGAGTTTCTGGCGGCAGGGGTGGAGATGACAAATAGAACAATATTGCAACTGTAGTTTAATGAAAGTTAATAAGACTCTAGCAAGTTTCCTTCTTCAAGACATTTTAGGACTCTACTTGACACAAAGGACAAGAGCACAGACAGATCATACTGCATAGATTTCTAACTTCATAGTAATTTGCATCTGGTTTTTGCAGGCAGTGACTTTGATAACAGCAAGTGAGCTGTCATCTTAGCTCAGCTCCGGAGAGAAGTGTGTTGCCCCAGGCAGTTGGCTTAATGCCTAACATTGCTCCAAGCACTTGCTGAAAATAAACTTGAAAAAGTTGAATTTCCCAATGAGCAAACTTCCACATTCAGCAACTTCACTGACTTTCCTTTACTTTTTGTCAGTCATAAATGAATTGTAGGGGGCTGGAAATATGGCTCAGTGGTTAAAGGAGCTTGCTTGCAAAGCCTACTGGTCTGAGTTCAATTCCCTAGCCACCCCATAAGTCAAATGCAAAAAGTGGCACATATGTCTGCCAGAGACCCTGGCATCTCCAACTCTTGTGCAAATAAATAAATAAAACTTTTAAAAAGTAAATGAAGTAAAACAATTCTTATGTGTCTGAGCTGATTTCTAAAACCATCAAGAGATGACTAAGCAGGGTTAACCCACCCATCTTGTCTACTGGCACCCTTAAAATGATTGTTACTTGTTGACTGTCAGAGTGCTTTGTGCTCTTATGAATGTAATACCTAGAAATGTGTGCTTGTCACCTGTGCTTAAAGATACAGTAAAGTATAAAGTGAGAGAAATATCCCCCAAGGAATCAACAACATCAAGCAAACACAGGGTCAGGACACAGAAGTGCTCAGCACTGAAATATCTCTATCACATCTTCCAAGGCTCAGGGTCCATTGAGGAAGAGGTGGCAGAAAGAATGTAAGAGCCAAAGGAAGGGTAGGACTCCTTACAACGTGCTCCTCCAGACACAAAATGGCCTGGATATCCATGACCTCACAGTGCCTGACACTACCTACACAAGACTATCATAATAGGAGGAAAAGATCATGACATCAAAATAAAAGAGAGAATGATGGAGTGGGGGAGGAGATATAATGGGGAGTGGAGTTGTGAAGAGGAAAGTGGGGGGAAAGGAATTATCATGGTCTATTGTCTATAATTATGGAAGTTGTCAATAATAAAAATTTTTTTAAAAGATCAGGAAATCTCACAAAATGCCTTGCCATTCAATCGTCCAGGAAATGAGAGTGAGAATTGACTAAAGGGATCATATAAAATCTAAAGGTTCTGGGTAGGAAGCTTAGCATCAGCAGAGTGAAGAGACAGCGTGTGGAATGGCGCGCTCTTGGCCAGCTATACCTGTGACAGAGGGTTAGTATCTAGAATCTATACAAAAAAAAAAAAAAAAAAAAAAACCCGAAAGTTCTACCAGTCATCCAATTAATAAATGGGTCAATGGAACTATGAAAAAAACTAAAATGAGAGCTGCCATGTGATCTAGCTAGAGGGCTCATGGCGGTCTATCTGAATGTACATAAAGGTTACACTGCCTCCTGTGTCTTTTAATGGTTGATACTTAACCATCAATGTTTCCAAGGAACAAGTCGTCCATTGCAATACCTGTTTCTCTCTGTAGGCTCGGATAACCTGGAATGCCAAGACCCTTTTAGGAATCCCAACTCCCTCCTAGAAGATTCTCCCGTCCCACATGGCTCCTATTAGAGATGAAAAGTGGCCTCCCGTGGGGTTTGGCTTACTTCGCAGGACCTCATGCCTTGAGGGCTCCCTTGCTGTCAGCCTGCTGGCCTCAGGGTGGTCAGACTTCTCACAGGGTGGCATGTTTCCCTGGGGAACTCTGTGAGATGGGCAAGGCCAAATCTTCAGTCATGGGCCAGAAATGACAACGGTGGGTCTTCTAGTCTCGTTTATGGGACACAACTCTCTCTGTAGAGTGCGCATGACCTGCCTCTCAGCAGCTGAGGTGGACAGTGAGACAGGCCTCCGTTGTCCTGCGTCACTGCATCGGTCCTTTTCACCTACACAGGTCTGCTCTTTGCTCTTGGTCATCAGCCGCTCCTTGGCCAAGGTGATGTCTCACTGGCTTCAGCTGAATCACTGTGGGCAACTGACTGTGCCTCGGACAAAGGCAAAGTTACTGGAAGATCCACTATGGCTCCCACAGCTGCCCAGGTTTGGGCCTCTGACCCTCAGTGTAGATGCACATCTGTGCGGGTATATGAGTGGTCAATGGGAACCTCACTGCCTCTCCCTCCCTTCCCCATGCTTGTTCGTCTGCGGCAGAGTGGGAACTGGCTTGGGTCCTGCGCAACAGGAGTCCAAAGAGAGATCTTAGGAGTCATCCCACGGTCCTAAGTGATCTTATCTTGTTTGTCCTCCAAGATTCCCAGCGTGTGTCCCTCCCCTAGACCACTCTGCATCTGAGTTGGGACCCCTCAAAGATCTTATAAGGACCACTTGTACTTATTGGTCTATATTTCTGTTAACTATTTATTTGGGAAAGAAGCAGACAGAGAAAGACAAAGGTGAGTATGGGTGCACCAGGGCCTGTTGCCACTGCAAACAAACTCCGGACGCATGCACCACTTTGTGCATCTAACTTTACGTGGGTACAGGGATATCAAACCCTGGATGTCAGGCTTTGCAAGCAAGTGCCTTTAACCACTGAGCCATCTTTGCAGCCCATTTCTGTCACCTTTATGAGCTTTTTATGAAGTAGCTTAGCTTTCTTTCTTTTTTTTTTTTTTTTTTTTCTGAGGTAGGGTCTCATTCTAGCTCAGGCTGACCTAGAATTCACTATGTAGTCTTAGGCTGGCCTCAAACTCACAGCAATCCTCCTACATCATTCTCCTGAGTGCTAAGATTAAAGGTAGGCACCACCACATCCAGCAGAGAGAGAGAGAGAGGGAGAATAGGTACACCAGGGCCTCTAGCTCCTGCAAAGGAACTCCAGGCACATGTGCCACTTTGTGCAACTGGGTTTACATGGGTACCAGGGAATCAAATTCTGGTCATTAGGCTTTACAGGCAAGCATCTTAACCACTGAGTAATCTCTCCAGCCCTTCAGTAGGTTAATTTTCTACTTATATATTCCTTTTTCTTTTCTTTTTTCTACATTTAATTTTTAAATTTTATTTACTTATTTATTTGAGAGAAAGAACGAGTACACCAGGGCCTTTAGCCACTGCAAATGAACTCCAGATGCATGCGCTACCTTGTGCATCTGGCTTACGTGGGTACTGAGGAATTGAACCTGGGTTCTTAGGCTTCACAGGCAAGTGCCTTAACTGCTAAGCCATCTCTCCAGCCCTCTACATTTTTTAAAAATTTTATTTATTTATTTAAGAGAGAGAGAGAGAAAATGGGTATGCTAGGGCCTCTAGCCACTGCAAACAAACTCCAGACACATGTGCCATCTTGTGCATCTGGCTACTGAGGAATCACACCTGGGTCCTTTGGCTTTGCAGGCAAACCCTTTAACCACAAAGTCATCTCTCCAGCCCATCTCCACATTTTATTTTGACGTAGGGGCTCATCAAGTTGCTCAGGCTAGCCTTACAATCTCTCAATAGGCCAAGCTGGCCTCGAGCTCACAGTCCTCTGGCCTCATTCTCCTTTGTAGCTGGTTAGAGGCCTGTGCCAACAGGCCTTGTCCCTCAGTTTCTCATCTATTTTTACTTTATGGTATTTCTTTAGCTATGTTAGAGGACTTAAAAGTCTGTACGAAGACCTAACAAATATTGCCTCCAAAAACTCTAACATTTCTCCTTCTCTATTTCACACCCAGTGGTCCCCAGAGGGTAAGGCCCTTTGCCCAGCTCCATCAAGGTTTACATCCTATGAAGGAGCTGAAGAGAAAAGGAACCCAAACTGGCCTGAGAGTCACTAGATATCCTAGGCTGGCTTCAAACTCATGGCAATCCTGTTCCAGCCTGTCAAGTGCTAGAATTCTCATGTCTGGCTTACAAAACTTTATTCTGAGCCGAGCATGGTGGCACATGCCTTTAATCCCAGCACTCAGAAGGCAGAAGTAGGAGGATCACCATGAGTTTGAAGCCACCTTGAGACTAAATAGTGAATTCCAGGTCAACCTGAGCTAGAGTGAAACCCTACCCTCGGAAAACCAAAAAAAAAAAAACAAACAAACAACAACAACAAACAAACAACAACAAAAAAAACCACTTTATTCTGAATTTTGAAAAACAAGCAAAGGGCCTGGGAAGATTGGTCAGTAGCTAAAGGTACTTGCTTGCAAAGCCTACTGGCCAGGGTTCAACTTCCAAGTCACCCTCCTAAGCACTGTGTAAGCTTAGAAGCTCCAAACCAGTGGCTATGAAGTCTTAAGTTCTTGTCCATGGTGAGCAAAGAATTGAAAAACACAGACGCTTGGAAGGGTAAGTTATAAAACATTTATTTTTTTTAAGATAAAATGTTAGCCAGTGTGTCTCTCCCCATGGAAATATTTTGTCCGTCTACCTAGAAGTGGTATAAATGAACTCAATCTGCCCCTGGAACCTGGCTGGGCCTCTGGGGAGTTGGTGTCACACCAGTCATTTCCTTGGCTTCCAGATAGTATCTTCTCCCTGTATCCCCACTTGGCCATCCCTCTGTGTCCACGTCCTAATCTCCTCGTGACTTCACTTCATCTCAGTCACCTCTCGAAAGGCCTTCTCTCCAAATATAGTCAATTTGGAGGTGCCAGGTTATGAACTTGGAGGAAGACATGCTTCAGTGCATATCCTGTATCTCTGGTGGTCTGGAGTCAGGGGTGGAAAAGTCCTTGGTTATATGGGTGATGATTTGGATAGAGAAAATACAATTCAGAAAGTCAGGTTCTGGCACAGCCCTACCACCACGAGGTGCTCTGTGTTCCTGGGAAGAACAATCTGGCATCCAGCTGGAGCTCGTCCTCTGTCCTTCTCACTTACATCCTCCCAGTGACAATCCTTAGATGTCAACCTGCTACTCCTCACACACTCTCCTTGTCTGCCAGCACCTCTGGCCTGCACATCTTTTGCTCCATGGTTGACTTTGCAACCCAACAATTGACCATCTCATCAATTGTTCACCCATTCCTCCTCCTGCTAGGATCCCTAATTTCTTTTTTAAAACTTCCTTTAATATCTTATTTTTATTTATTTATATTTGGTCAAGAGAGAGAAAGAGGCAGAGAAAGAGAGAACTGGCACGCCAGGACTTCCAGTTGCTGCAAACGAACTCCAGACGCATGTGCCACCTTGTGTATCTGGCTTTCATGGGTCCTGAGGTATCAAACCTGGACCCTTTGGCTTTGCAGGAAAATGCCTTAACTGCTAAGCCATCTGTCCAGCTCTCCAATTTCTTTTGAAAAAAAATATTTTATTTATTTATTTGAGAGAGAGAAGCAGACAGAGATATAGAGAGTGAGTGAGTGAATATGGGCATGCCAGAACCTCCTACCACTGCAAATGAACTCCAGATTCATGCACCACTTTGTGCATCTGGCTTTACATAGGTTCTGGGGAATCAAACCCAGACTGTCAGCCTTTTCAAGGAAGCTCCTTTAACCATGAGCCATCTCTCTAGCCCAAGATCCCCAGTTTCTGTTACTGCTAAATTTACTTCCTAATGAGGCTGTGACCTATTGGATAAACTGCCATGAGAGTGTAAACTGTGCTATCATAAACTTATGGTCTACCACCACTGGTCAACACCAACACTGCATGGAAAATCATCTATCCATCCACTCATTCACCCACCCCTCCATCTAGCCATGCGTGGATGGAGATCCTTTCATTGCATATAAACTTAGCGTCTTCTTTGTTAGTCAGGATCCATCATTGTACAAAATGGACAAAGTCGCCTGCTTCTCAGAGCTTACATCAAAGGTTGCTAGGCCACTGGGGATTTAGCTCTGCAGTAAAGCACTTGCCTAGCAAGTGCAACACCCTGCATTCAGTCCTCAGCAGGAAAAAAAAAAGTTGCTAAACTTTTTCTATAAATGGCAAGATACTAAATATTGTAGGCTTTGCTGGCTATATGGTCTATCACAAATACTAATTTCTGCCATAGTTACACAAAGGCAACCATCAATCCATGAGTGAATGAGTGAGGTTCTGCTCCAAAGAATTCTGACATATGGATTTTATTTCACTTTCATGCGTCATGAATGTTACATTTTATTGAGAAAGCACAAAGAAAGGCTTATTTTTTTTTTTACCTGAAAGAAGCATGCTATCTGCACATCACACACACTTTGATGTTTGTGCTTTGCTTTGAGCAGTGCTCCCACACGGAGTGAAAGCCTTGCCTTTTCACTCGTTTCAGCAGAAATGTGCTTTGTAATTTTTTTTTGAGACAGACATGCTGGATCTGGCTCCTTTGTATCCCACTTCATTTGTAGTCTTAAAAATTCAGTATGTAAGCTTGGAGAGATGGCTTAGCTGTTAAGGTACTCGCCTGGGAAGCTTAAGGACCCATATTCAACTCTCCAGGTCCCATGCAATCCAGATGCACAAGATGACATAAGCGTGCAAGGTTGCACATGTGTACAAGGTGACACACATGTCTGGAGTTTGATTGCAGTGGCTGGAGGCTGGCATTCCAATTCTCTGTCTCTCTCACTCTCTCTCATAAAAAAATTACAAAAATAATTTCAGCATGTGTTTTTCGACATATGCCTACCTATAAACCGATTATGGTGACATCTTCAATGCTCCATTTTAGATACTGATAACTCTATGCACTAGTTTCCAAAAGGAAACCCCTACACTTCTCTGTTAAGCTTTCAAGGTTGATTAGCACTTCAATGACTGTGGGGACTTGGAATGTTGTAGGTCAAGAGCCAATTTATCTTGGGCTACTCAGCTGCCCCTGCTTTAAGTGGTCACTTCTGTGGGTATAATTTAACATCCTGTGACTATTAGATAAGCTCTTTTGGAATATATGAACAGACCCCTTAGCTTCCACCAACTCTAAAGCTATGAATGTTGCCAGAGGCCTATAGCGGAGACTTCCCGGCTTTGCTGTAACCCGCCCACCTGTTGGATCCATCCATGTAGTTGAAAAGTGTGTAATTTTATTTTATTTTTAATTTTTATTTTTATTGACAACTTCTTTAATTGTAGACAATATCCCATGATACTTCCCTCCCTCTCCCCACTTTCCCCTTTGAAACTTCACTCTCCATCGTATCCCCTCCCCCTCTCAATCAGTCTCTCTTTTAATTTTGATGTCATGAGCTTTTCCTCCTATTATGATGGTCTTATGTAGGTAGTGTCAGGCACTGTGAGGTCATGGATATCCAAGCCATTTTGTGTCTGGAGGAGCACGCTGTAAGGAGTCCTACTCTTCCTTTGGCTCTTACATTCTTTCCGCTCCCTCTTCCGCAATGGACCCTGAGCCTTGGAAAGTGTGTTTGAGATGTTTCAGTGCTGAGCACTCCTCTGTCCCTTCTTCTCAGCACCATGGTGCCTTCTGAATCATCCCAAGGTTGCCACCGTCTGAAAAGAGAAGCTTCTCTAACCAAAAGTGAGAGTAGCATTAATATATGAGTGTGGACATTAAGAGAAGTGCTTACTGGGCAGTTTGGTGAGCATAGTATATACATTTAGCAAGACTCCAGCAGACATTACTGAAAAGTGTTTTGATGGATGACTTTCTTTGTGCTGTTAATATAAAAACTTCATGAAACCATTACCATGTTGGAACACTGAACCGAAATATGTGTTCTGGGCCACGATCACTCATATTTGGCTCCAGAATGAGCCCTCTTATTCCCTTTGAGATGAGAGCTGTTTTTGTTTTTGTCTTGTTGTTGTTGTTGTTGTTGTTGTTGTTTTTGGTTTTTCGAGGTAGGGTCTCACTCTAGCTTAGGCTGACCTGGAATTCACTATGTACTCTCAGGGTGGCCTTGAACTCACAGCAATCCTCCTACCTCTGCCTCCCAAGTGCTGGGATTAAAGGCATGCGCCACCACGCCCGGCTATGTTTTTGTCTTTTTTTTTTTTTATCAACTTGAAGATATCATGTTCCAGGTAGCATTCTGGTTGTAGCTATGAGAGCCCTGGTTGTAGCTATGAGAGTCCTGGTGCTGTCATCTTCCCCTCTTTCTTGCTCCCTCCCCAACCTGGCCATGCTCAGACTAGGTCAGGGCTTCTGGAACCATCTCCTGATGTGGTGAGTACCCCTGGGCTAAGAAGAAGGCAATGCCACCTTTCCCTGACTCTCACCTCCATCATGCAAGGCCTCTCCCTCACAGGCCGGTGTCCCTCCTCCTCTCCCCTAAAACCCTTAAATTCCCCCTCCCTTCCTTTTCCCAGGGTTCCCAAGCATCTTTCTCTATGGCTTCAGATTCATCAGTTTATCCTGGTGTTAAAATAAAAGTCTTGAGCCCAAGCAAACAGTTTTCTCCAGTTCCCCTCTATCCTGAACCCCAAACCTGACTGACTAGCTGAGACGACAAGTTGATCACTCATCTTGCTAATGTCATTCTCTCTGATTCGTAAATGTATTTCTGTGAATTCTACATTAGTAGATAATATAATGTAAAGAAAAGGACAAACTTTACATTGGTTCTTTGTAAAATATCCAACAGTCTTCATTGTTATTTTGCCATCTCATGTGCTCCAATAGGGCCTTAAGATAGAAATAATTTTAAGTAGACTTTTGCCATTTTTTCACAGTAATTTTGAGCAACTTCTCTGGGTCTTTTGCTATCTCATTGCAAAGATTTCTGGATGTCTGTGTGCTGCAAAGTCAGAAGACTTAATTGACTTAGTTTGTGTGGATCAGTTGTTCATCCTTTGATTATGTTAATGCCAAACACCAAAGTAGACATGGTAGCTCAAACCTACAATTCTAATACTTGGGAGCCTGAGGTAGGTAGATCATCATGAGTTCAAACCAGTTCAGGATAGCCTGGGCTACAGAATGTGTCCTTGTCTCAATTTATTTATTTACTTTTTGTTTTCGTTTTTCGGTTTTTCAAGGTAGGGTCTCACTGTAGCCCAGGCTGACCTGGAATTCACTCTGTAATCTCAGGGTGGCCTCAAACTCATGGCGATCCTCCTACCTTTGCCTCCCAAATGCTGGGATTAAAGGCATGTGCCACGACACCTGGCCCTTGTCTCAATTTAAATGCTAGCCTGGTGTGGTGGCTCATGCCTTTAATCCCAGCATTCGGGTGGCAAAGGCAGGAGGATCACCATGAGTTTGAGGCCCAGCATGGGACTACAGAGTAAGTTCCAGGTCATTCTGGGATAAGAGTGAGATGCTACCTTGAAAACAAATAAAACAAAACAAAACAAAGTAAATGCTAGGAACCAAGAAAGCCAAAATGTCGCATTTGTGACTATTCAGACTGAGCAACACATTCCAATAGCTAATGTTTTCCTGCCCCCTACTGGTTCTAAATGTAACCCTTGTTTAGATACAGTCCAAAAAACTAGCTTCAGGGTAGAGTTTTCATCTCAGTCCCTTTAAAAACAAAACAAGCAAAAATAAAATAAGAAAAAAATGTGAAGAGCTAATTCTACTTTCAGCCACCCACAGAATGATAATTGTCTGGTATCCCTCATAAGATGGAGTTAAAACATAATGTAAAGGTCATCAAAAATGTAATATTTTTCCTGAAATCTTAGATTCACAGCTAAAAGTAGAACTCAGTGACATTTCTGGGAAATGACATCTTATGTATGGTTTGAATGTATTATGTCCCCCATAGGCTCATGTGTTTAAACATTTTGTCCCCAGCTGCTGGTGCTATTTGGGGATGTTGTGGAACCTTAAGGAGCTGCTGGAGAAAGTGGGTCAGTGGGGATGGTCTCGAGGTTTTATAGTCCTGCCTCACTTCCTGTTTGCCCTCTGCTTCCTGACTGCTGATACAATGTAACCAGCTGTCCTCCTGCTCCTGCTGCCATGCCTTCCTTGCCAAGGAGAGTATCCCCTTGAACTGTAAGCCAAAAATAAACTCCTTCCTTAAACCACTTCTTGTCAGGTATTTGGTCTCAGAACAAATAAAAGAATACAACATGCTCTGTGCCACTTTCTGAATAGTGGAGTCATTGGCAAGCCCTTGTAGAGAAATGCTTTATGAAGGCCAAGAGAGCACATACCACCATCCAAACACAAGTCAAAATGACTTAAGGTACTTTAAAATTTTATTTTTATTTTTTTATTTTATATTTTATTTTATTTTATTTTATTTTATTTATTTTATTTTATTGGTTTTTCGAGGTAGGGTCTCACTCTAGCTCAGGCTGACCTGGAATTCACTATGTAGTCTCAGGGTGGCCTCGAACTCATGGCGATCCTCCTACCTCTGCCTCCCAAGTACTAGGATAAAAAATATGTTTTTAAAATATTTTTTTTTATTTTTATTTATTTGACAGACAGAGAGAGAGAGAGAATTGGTGCTCCAGGGCCTCCAGCCACTGCAAATGAACTCCAGAAGTGTGCACCCCCTTGTGCATCTGGCTAATGTGGGTCCTGGGGAATCGAATCTGGGTCCTTTGGCTTTGCAGGCAGACACTTTAACCACTAAACCATCCTCCAGCCCTAAAAAATATTTTTGTTTATTTGTCTCAGAGAGAAGGAGGCAGATAGAAAGACACAGATAGAGATAGAGAGAGAGAGAGTAAGTATGGGCACACCAGGCCCTCCTACCACTACAAACAAATTCCAGATGCATGCACCACTTTGTGCATCTGGCTTTATGAGGGGAATTGAACCCAGACCATCAAACTTTGCAAGCAAGTGCCTTTAACTGCTGAGCAATCTCTCCAGTCCCTCAGATGCTTTTTATTTGACACTGTGGTTCTGGTAAAGAAGCATTCTGCTACACCCAGAATTTTTTCAGTGAACTTGAAAATACACATGCTAGAACATCAAGAGTAACAGACATAGAGAAAAACACCACACTGGAACATATTCAACCAAGTATGGAAACATACATGCACAAGAACATGCACAGGAACACACAGGCAAGCATGACACAGCATAGCTTCAGGACCAGTTGCCCCATATGCTCCCAGAACTAATGCATGCAATCTGTTATCCCTGAATGATAACAGTCCATCACTGGCAAGGTGCCCCAAGTAGGCTGGCACATGTCTGTGCACACCCCATCCACAGTGTCCGGCTTCCCCCAAGCGACTGAGCAGAACAGGTTGGGATTCAGGGGCTGAATTTTTTTCTTTTGCTTATCTTTTTCTGGGGGAAGGACGTACGCGGAGCGCATGCATGCATGTTTGTTTGTGTGGACACATGTAGATAGGTGCACATGAATTTGTGTATGCGTGTATGTGGAGTCCAGAGGACAACCTTGGAGGTCATCCTCAGGAATGCTGTCCCCCTCCTTTAAGACAGGGTCTCTCACTGGCCTGGAGCTCAACAAAAGCTAGACTGGCTGGTCAGTGAGTGAACTCCAGAAATCCACCTGCCTCCATCTCCCCAGTGCTTGGATTATAGGCATATGCCACCACATCCCACATTTACATGAGTGCTGACACTCAAACTCAGGTCCTCATGCTTATAAAACATGCGATTTTACCAACTGAGCTATCTTCCCAGCCCCTGAGGGTTTGTTGTTGTGTTTTTTTTTTTTTCCCTAAATGTACATTCCTACTTCTTGTGGATGGCAGGTGCCCAGCCCTTCAGCAGTCTACTAGTGGTAGAAGGTAGGAGTTCTCCATCAGATCATTTCAGCCAGGGGTCAGCCAAGGGCTTTTAGCAGCTATCAAGAATAGGAGTGTCTGGGGATGGAGAGATGGCTTAGCGGTTAAGGCGCCTGCCTGCTAAGCCTAAGAACCTCAGTTCCAATCTCCAGGTCCCACGTTTAGCCAGATGCAAAGTGATGCAAGGGTGCAATGCCACACTTGCCCACAAGGGGGCACACGCATCTGGATTTCATTCACAGCAGCTGAGACTGCTGGCGTGCCCATCTCTATCTGTCTTCCTCTCTCTCTCTCTCTGTCTCTCTGTGTCTCTCTCCAAAAATAAAAGAAAGAAAGAAAAAAGAAAGAAAGAAAGAAAGAAAGAAAGAAAGAAAGAAAGAAAGAAAGAAAGAAAGAAAGAAAGAATAGGAGTGTCTGTCTTTACTAGTGGTAAAGTTTAACAGACTTTTTAAGTGAGGAGTTATTGTGAGGACATGAATGTAAAGTGTTCTCTGTAGCCTCATGTGCCTGTTGTTAAGCCTCATATTTAATCCCCAAATGGTAGAGCCTTTGGGAGGTGGAGCTTGTTTGAGGAGGTGTGTCACTGAGGGAAGGCTTTGGAGTTATATAGCCCAGCTCCAAGGCCAACAGATAAACTACTTCCTTCCTACTGATGGCAGATGTGACCCAGGGTTCCTGCTGAGGTCTTCCGTGCTTTCTCTGCCTTGATGAAACTTCACCTTGAAACTATAAAGGAAACAAACCCTTCCCTCCCATCAGTGGTTTCTGGTTGGGTGTTCTGTCCCAGTAATGAGACGGTAACTGTTACATAAAATTAGTACTATGAAGTAGAGCAGTTAATGCACTGAACCTGAACTCATGGGATTTAATCTTTTGGAACAAGTTTGCGGAGGACTGTGGAAGGACTTGGAACACTCTGGACCAGAGAAGCCTCGCAGTGCTGTAAGCAGAGCTTGATGGGCCATTCTGGTGACGCTGTGAAAGATCTAAAAGCAGAGAGAAGTGTGGAGTCAGCTCATAAGGCTTCAGCGGAGTAAGAGGATGTTGACAGGAAGTGGCTTAGAGGCAGTTTGTGCAATGAAGCGGCAGAGAGGCTGCCTGTGTCCCGAGAACTTGAGTAAGTTGAATTTAAAAGCAATCGCCTGGTGTCTTTGGCAGAGGAAATCGCAGCACAGAAGGATAAAAAGTTTGGCATGGAAAGAAATGAAAGTCTCAGGCCTGAGACTGCAGCCTAATTCAGACACAGTTATGTAGGTGACTGCCACCAGGGAGGATGGGCCAACTGCTCTGCATTGGGGCAACAGGAAGAAAGCTGATTCTTTTTTTTTTAATTTGAGAGAGTCAAAGAGAGAGAGAGAGAGACAGAGAGAATGGGTGCACCAGGGCCTCTCAGCCACTGTGAATGAACTCCAGATGTGTGCACCCCCTTGTGCGCATGTGTGACATTCCGTGCTTGCGTCACTTTTGCATCTGGCTAAACGTGGGACCTGGAGATTCAAACAGGCGTTCTTAGGCTTTGCAGGCAGGCACCTTAACCACCAAGCCATCTCTCTAGCCCGAGAGCTGATTCTTTTGAAAGGAAGGGACCTGAAAGAAGAATGCTGAAGGAGTTTCTGCTCCTCAAAATTGGCCTTTATCTCCCCTGGATTAGCAAACTTGGTGGAATCACCTACCTGGTACTATCTGTAGAGGCATTAAAATGACAGAAAGTGGGTCATGTAGTGCACACAGTTTTGGAAGTGGCCACTGAGACTAGGCGGTGTGAAATAGGGTTAAACTGTCTGCATGGAGGTCATGGTGGGGCATGGCATGGAGCTGTGAAGATGAACTGTAGGTTGAAATGGACAATCCAGAGTTTTTTAAATGCCAGGACTACGGGGCCACCAGCAAGGAAAGCTGCTGGCCCCAGTGGATTCTTCCCAGAGAACAAGCAGCATAGCTGGAGGAGTGGAGTGGTCCAAGCCTTCTAGAGCCCAGAGGATTTAGAGCCCAACTTCTGGACATGGGACTGTAGGATTTAATGTTTGCCTTGTGGAGTTACTATCTTGCATTGATCCATCTTTCTTTGCTCTGCCCTCATTCCTCCTCTTTGGAATGGAAATGTTTACTTTTTGCCATTATGTGTTGGAAGTATGTCATTTGCATTTTGACTTAATAGGGATCATAGTTAAGAGACTGTTTGGAGTCTCAGATGAGACTTTGGACTTCTAATCAGTGTTGGAACTGGTAAAGACGATGGAGACTTTTAAAGTGGGACCTAGTGGATTTTTCATCATGAGATTGCTGTACGTCTATGGGGTCTAGGGGTGGAATATGGTGATTTGAATGAGAAATATCCTATATAGCCTCAAGTGTTTGTGGCTAAGCCTCATACTTAAGCTCCAACTGGTGGTGCCTTTGAGAGGTGGAGCCTTGCCGAAGGAGGTGTGTCACTGGGAGTGGGCTTTGGAGTGATACGGCCCAGCCCCAAGCCCGGTAGATGGACTACTTCCTTCCTGCTGATGTGGAGATGTAACCCAAACTTCCTGCTCCTGCCTGCCCGGCTTCCCCTGCCATGATGTAACTTTCCCTTGAAACTGTAAGCTGAAATAAACCCTTCCCTCCTCTCAGCTGTTTCTGGTCAGTGTTTGTCCCAGCAACAAGAAAGTAGCTACGACAGTTTTTATCAGGGAAAAAAATCAACAGTTCTTTTCTGCCTCTTCCTTTATATCTCTGTCTCTCTCTGTCTCTCTCAAATTAAAAAAAAAAAAAAAAAAAAAAAAAAAGGCTGGAGAGATGGTTTAGCGATTAAGGTGCCTGCCTGCCAAGCCTAAGAACTCCTGTTCGAACCTCCAGGTCCCACATTTAGCCAGATGCAAAAGTGACACAAGCGCGCAATGTCGCACATGCTCACAAGGGACGCACACATCTCGAGTTCATACACAGCGGCTGAGAGGCCCTGGTGCACCCATTCTCTGCCTCTTCCTCTCTCTTTCTGTCTCTTTCTCTCTGTGTCTCTCAAATAAAAAAATCAACATTTTTTTTGTGCATTTTGTGCATTTTAAGGGAAATACACTGAGCGCCACCCCTAATTCCTGCAGGTCTCCCCACATCAGACCTGACGTGCACTGTTTGGCTGCCATCCCCACCTTCACCTCCCTCATCTCACACCAGACAATTGCAGGTAGGCCTCAGAAGCTCTTCTGAATTTATTTGTGTGCAGAACCCCTGGGAGGGAGGGGTGCCGTGTCTAGCTCAGGAAAAGCACAGGAGATACACTGCTCCCCTGGGTCCACTTAGGAACAGGTTTGGCTGTGACCTAGTCACAGGTGAAGGGAAGGATGGAGCCAGGGGTTGGATTTGGGGAGTCCTCTGGGGAGCACACTGCAGCTCTGAAGAGGATGGTGCTCGACAATGTAGATCCAAGGATGCTGAAGGGAAAAATCAAGCTTTGTATTCACTCTTTTTCACATTTGAAACTTTATTTATTTGTGTGTGTGTGTGTGTGTGTGTGTGTGTGTGTGTGTGTTGTTTCAGGGTTTCTTGCCACTATAAATGAATGCCCATCCAGCCTGACGTGGGTGGCTGTAGAATTGAACCTGGGTCAGCAGGCTTTGCAAGCAAGCACCTTTAACTACTGAGTCATCATCCCAGCCACATTTTTCATTCATTGTTAAAGACACGTCTGTCTATCCTCTCTGGCTCTGCGTATGTGCGTGTGTCTGACAAACTGTTTATCTTGCTTTCTGTCTATCCATCTATCTGTCCACTGTTCTACCTCAACTTCTCCGTTTATCTTCTTGCCTGTGTCTACATTATCCATCTGTCTGTCCCTTTGTCTTTCTGCTGATGTCTGTATCACTCTATCTAGTGCCTTGTGGGCATGAGACACTACTCAGTGACCTCTTTGTTCCTAAGGGATGGGTGTGCCCAGAGGAGGCATGAGGTAGAGAAGCCCAGCCCTCTAGGCAGCTGGAGTGGCACCCAGCTGTTCTGCCCGAGATGATACACTCCATGCCTCCTGTCTGGCAGGTAGTTATCATCTTAGCTGTACCAGTGATTTCTCTGTGCCCCTTGGCTTTCAGTCTGCCTCAGTGTCCACTCACACTAAGGAAGGGAGCTTTTTTCCTGGAGCTCTGGAAGACTCTGGCCCTGGCCTCCATCCTCTACTTTACAGCTCTCGCTCAAGACTTTGGCCCATTTCTCAATGAGGACGGTGTTTGATGGTATCCGTGCACAATCCTTTTCTTCACCAGGAGCCCCGGGGGAAGTTATTTCCCATGGCCTGGAGCCTCAGGCAGCAGATGTTCAGCTATATCAGGTCCTAGCACTCTTCAAAAGTCTTGGCCCTTTGTGTTTATGTGTGTGTGTGTGCATGTGTGCTCACATATGTGTGCATGTGTGTTCAGGAGTGCACATGCCACTGCATGCGTGTGGAGGCCACAGGGCAATCTCAGATGTCGGTCCTCACCTTCACCTTGTGTGACACAGGGTCTGTTACTCACTGCTGTATCTGCCAAGCTTCCAGGACGTTCTCCTGTTGTCATCCCTCATCGCACCCTAGACACACTGGGATTACAGTTGTTTTTTTTTTTTTTTTTTTTAAACTGTGAGTTCTGGGGATCTGAACTCAGGTACTCAGGCTTGCACAGTAAGCACTTTATCTGCTGAGCCATCATATCTCCAGCCCTCCTGGCTCTTCCTTTTAACTGTAGCATCAGCTGTCCCCATGCACTGCAGCCCCAGGTCTCACTTCATTCAATCTGTGAAGTGCACTCCCACAAATCCCCAGTCAGACCCAGCTTGAAGGGAGATGAGGACCCCAGGAAGGGATCTGGAGAAGCACCCAGCAGGGGCCAAGGCTCCAGCCATGACACTGTCCTTCTAGGCCTCCAGCCACTGGAAAGGCTATGACTTTGGTGGTCCTTGTGGACATGTCTAAAAGGCAGATGGGGTGAAAGACCCAGAGGCAACCACAGCTCCAAATGCAGTGTCATCCCTCTGCCTCACTGGACCCCATGGTGCCCTGTCCTTTCATCAGTCCACCCCTCTCCTAATCCTGATAAGCATCTTTGTCTGTTTTTTTGTTTTGTTTTGGTTTGGTTTGATTTGGTTTTGGTTTTGGTTTTTCGAGGTAGGGTCTTACTCTAGCTCAGGCTGACCTGTAGTCTCAGGGTGTTGAACCTCCTTATGAGGTTTCAGGATGGCCTGAAACTCACAGAAATCCTCCTGCCTTGGCCTTCTGAGCACTGGGATTACAAGTGTGAGCCATTATACACAACATCTGTTTGTTTTATTTGGTTTTTTGAGGTAGGGTCTCACTCTAGCTCAGGCTGACCTGGAATTCACTAGTCTCAGGGTGGCCTCGAACTCATGGCAATCCTACCTCTGCCTCCCAAGTGCTGGGATTAAAGGCATGAGCCACCATGCCCAGCGTTATACTCAACATCTTAATGGGATCTTCAGTATCTCCTTTCATTGCCTAGTTTGCCTCTCCAGCCTCCTGCCTCAGACTTCCTTTCCCTTCTGAAATCTCCATGACCTGTCCTTCCTTCTGAAATTTACACACTGATGCCTGGAAACATGAATTCTACTGATAACTTCTATCCCTCACCCCCCCCCTATAAACATCATGTATAATTTACATATTATTCACCCTTGATCAGGAGCAGTCTTGTGAATTTTAATGCAATGCACATATCCATGTAAACATTGACACAATCAAGACATAAAGACATGGCACCCTCTGTCCATCTCCATGTCATCTCCAGCACTTGTACTGTCCCTGCACACCTCCAATCCATCCCCTGCTACATGTACTCTCAGATGATAGCCTTGCCTTCTCTAGAATGTCCCATGAAGGTTATATGAACGGACCCTGGCAGAAAGCACACTGGGTCTGCATCTTTCACTTGACTCTGTGGCCTCAAGATCATCCTGTGGTACCTGTCACTTCTCATTGCTCAGCAGGATTTCCATTGTAAGATGGGACATGGTCCGGTTACCCAGGATGGAGTTAAGGATATGCTAATGCAAGATACATATGCCACTCTGATTACTTCAAGCTTAAAACATTGAGCAACTGCCTTACAGAAAGCCATTCTCTGCCCTGCCTGTGTCCACACCCACGGGCCACAGACTCCTTTACTTTGGTAGAAGAGGGTGTCCTACCCACACCCAGGGAAAGGAGTAATCTTAGCCCCAAAGACAGGGCCCCGAGGCTGCAATGGACCTGACAGACTTGCTGACATGTCTCTCAACCTCCACTGCCTCTCACGCCAGTGCTGTCACATCTGCACAAGCTCATCGTTCTTTGTCTAGAGAGTACAAAGAGTCCAAAGGCATCTTGGTCAAGCCTGGAGTCATCCCCAGCACTAGACAATTATTAAAGTTGAAAACTTTGATGCTTTTTGTCCTTTGTACATTTGGTTTCTAGACCTAGAGATACCCTACTTTAGGTTGAGGATGGACAAAGGAACAGAAGCAAAATAGCCTTTTTTTTTCTCTTTATAGGTAGTCCAGGGAACAGAGGCCCAAGGAGATGGCACTTGGCCTGCCCTGGCAGGACTAGAACCTGCATCTGATCCAGTCTCATCCAACATGTCTGCAAGCAATTCCTCAGCAGTGGCTTCCTGCTTCGTCCTCAGCTCAGCACACCTGAGGGCTGGCCCTTCCTGAGTTGGCCTCTTGAGCCCACCAATCAGGTCTCTTCCTTACACACGTGAGTCTGATGGTGAGCCTCATCCTAATTGGATGTTTAATCCATAAATAGGCCTGGTACGTGTGTGTAACTCTGTTGGCCTGCTCTTCACTCTCCTGGTCTTTGCTTCCTGATTCCCTTTGGTAAGCTCTCCCTCCCCCTTATCAGCCTGCCTGAGAGGGGAAGGATTTCATTTATTTATTTGTTTGTTTGCTTGTTTATTTATTTATCTGAGAGACACAGAGGCCATTAGAGAGGGAATAGTTATGCCAGGGCCTCTAGCCGCTGCAAACAAACTCCAGACGAATGTGCCACCTTGTGTATCTGGCTTACATGGGTACTGAGGAATTGAATGTGGGTCCTTAGGCTCTGCAGGCAAGCACCTTAACCGCTAAGCCATCTCTCCAGCCCAGGATTTCTTTTCGCATGGGCATTTTTTTTCTTCTTGCTTTCCACGTGTGTGCCTTGTTCTGGGTGCTTTCTCAGTTAACCACATGTGCAGATTTCTTTTAGTCCCCTTTCCTTTGTCCTCTGGATCCATGTGGAAGTCTCGCATTTCCCAGGCTAGCTGGGAAGGAGGAAAATTTCTTCTTGTCCAAGCATTTTCCTGCCTAGTTTTTGGGGTGCTTTTCTGATTCACTATTTCTTTCTTTCTCTCTCTTTCTTTTTTTTTTTTTTTTTTTTTTTTTTTTTTTTTTTTTTTTTTTTTTTTTTTTTTTTGAGGTAGGGTCTCACTCTAGCCCAGGCTGACCTGGAATTCACTATGTAGTCTCAGGCTGGCCTTGAACTCACAGAAATCCTCCTACCTCTGCCTCCTGGGTCTAGGATTAAAGGCATGTGCCGCCACTGGGTCTAGGATTAAAGGCATGTGCCGCCATGGCTGTTGATCTTTCTTTAATCTGAGTCCTTCACTATCTCTCAATCCTGTCTACTCTCTTCTGTAAGGAGGATCTTTAGACTTGAGCTCTCATGTTTTACCTCCACGTGTGTGTGCGTATGCGTGTGTGCGCGTACGTGTGTGTGTGTGTCCAGACTTTTCCCCATGTAATGGAGACGTTCTCCATCTCCCTTCCCCCTCTCCAGCCAGGCTGAGGAGGGGAACAACCCCCTTTTGCCTTAGTCTTCCTGCTAGCCCTCCCTCTGGACCCCAACTTTCCCTAAAGTAAGCCTCATAATTTCATTTACCCTTCCTGAGCTTGTGTTTTCAATTCTTTGTTGACTTGGATAAGAATGTGAAAGTCAGGCTCCACCGGCCTGGAAACTCGTGCATCTTTATGGGGTTTAATTCTTCCCCGAAACCGAAATCCTGCATCCATTATTGATGTCCCCTATGCCTACTCACCAGGTGAGAGGGACACTCGCCTTGCTTTCTGGTTTTGGCAGTTCAAAATAAAGCACTGTAAACACCCACTTAGAAGCTTCTGTGTGAATGTAAAGTGTCATTTTTGTGAAGTAGCGCCTTCTTGTAGAAAGCCTGGGTCCTCTGGAAAGACTGTGTCTGACTTTATCTTTATTTATTTTATTTTATTTTATTTATTTTTATTTTATTTTATTATTTTTTTATATTTTATTTTATCTTATCTTATTTTATTTTATTTTGGTTTTTCGAGGTAGGGTGTCACTCTAGCCCAGGTTGACCTGGAATTCACTCTGTATTCTCCGGGTGGCCTTGAACTCACGGCGATCCTCCTACCTCTGCCTCCCGAGTGCTAGGATTAAAGGCATGCTCCACCAAACCCAGCTGACTTTATCATTTTTTTTTTTAAGGTTGAGCTTGAAGATCAATGAAAGACAGACCCACCTCCCACTTCCCTGGAAACATTAGAATAATAAATATCTCTGTAGCCCCTCCATAGGAAAGGACCCAGAAAAGTTCTCTGGTCCTGGGTGGAGCCTGTCAATTACTCACCTAGTCAAGAGACCAGGCCTCACCTACAGGCAGAATATATTTATCCCCTTAATAAAATAATGTGCTGCCCCTTCTCCCGTGAAGTTGCTCACAGATTCTGAAGAGCCCACTCGCTTTTCTGAGCTCTAACCAAGAAAGCAAAACTTTTCCTTTGTTCCTTTTCTTCTCCTCTTTGGATGCCAGCCAGAATCCCAAGCATGATTGCCCTGACACTCAGGATTTTCTACCTTTAGCTCAATAAAAGCTAGAGAGAGAGAATGGGCACACTAAGGTCTCCAACCACTATAAATGAACTCCAGATGCATGCGCCACCTTATGCATCTGGCTTATAAACTGGGGGATCAAACCTGGGTCCTTAGGCTTTGCAAGCAAGTGCCTTAACCACTAAGCCATCTCTCCAGCCACCATCTCCCACCCCGTTGCATTTTCTTTTCAAGGAGGGAAATGTATTGGGGACCAAATTTCCTCCAGCATGAAGCCCTCCTCTGGTACTGGCTCCAGGTTTTCAGCCACCTCTAACCTCAGGCTCTGCCATTCCTTCTTCTGGGTGGCTTGGTGGTCAGGCTTTGTCTGGGCTAGGTTGTTCCATCCATTCATATTCACATGGCGCTGCACTGGGCCCATTTCTGGCTCTACTAACCCAGGCTCTAGAAGTCTAGTGAGACCAAGCAATGACCCCTGCCCTGGCCAACCTCACAGCCCTGGGGAAGACAGTGAACAAGCCCAGGGAATGATAGTTGGGTGGCTGCTGGAGAGGGAGATACCTGCCACGGCTCCCACCTGCTCAGGGAAGGGTAAGGAGCCTTTCTATCCCAGAGAGGAAGTTCATACAAAGGTCCTGGGGTGGGGAACACATGGCCTGTTCAAGGAAGTAAAGGGATTCCATGGCAGAGGGCAGGAGGAAAGGAAGAGCTGAGCAGAGGCGGTTGCGACAGGGTAGCGGGGATCGGCTATCATTTTATTTTCAGTGTGGTAGGAAGCCAGGCAGGGCTTCAGGCAGGGACTTACAAGGCCTGATTCTAGGCTTATGCTTGTACTGCATGAAAAGTGCATTGTAGTGAGATGAGGTGTGTCCTTGGAGGCCCCCATGTTGCTGACAAGAAAATGGACAGCTCTGATGTGGACCTTCATGCGGGGGAAACACCCTGCACCCTGCATAGTACCTCAAGTCCCAGAAGTCTTTGCTGTAAGAGAGTGGTTTCTGAAGGACAAGTAGGATGGGTCCCATTGCACAGCTGTTACTTTGCTGCTGAGACGAGCTAGTGCAGGCAGAGCCCAGGGAGTCTGGTGTGGAGCATGTAGGTCAAATGACCTGTCATGAAGATGGCTTGAACTCCAGGCCTAGCTGGGTTCCAGCTAGAGTGTCTTCCAGTTTAATCTTTAATCCCTCAGCTTTCTCTATCATGAAGTATGGTTGCCTGTTGGTCTGCCTACCAGGGTGTGCCCAGAATCAACAGAGGCTTTCAGGGCCTACACTACAGCTCAGCAGATGCCTAGTCAGAGCTTCCCCCAACCCAGTCACACTTATCCCAATGCAAATTCCAAGGTGGCTCATTTCATCCCTGGGGAAGCAGGAAAATAGGCTTGGATTCCGGTATAGAGTCTCAGGAGGGCTCCAAGGCTAAGGGAAGGGAGGTCCCCACCAGACTAAGCATGTAGTTCCCCCACTCCTCCAAGCCTCACAAGAGGAAAGCTCCTCTAAGACAGCAGTGAGTGCAGTCCAAGGTCCCCTACACCCTGACACCAGAGACCAGGAAACACACTGCCATTCTGTGACTGGCAGGAGCCCCCCATCTGCTCATCGGACATGCTCTAAGTCTACGGAATGAGGGGGGCTGGCTCATGTGCTGGGGCACAGGATTAGAGAACTATCTGCTCCAGGAAGTAGTTTGGGCAAAGGAAGGGTCAACAGAGGCTTTCGGGCCCTACACTTCAGCCTAGCACATGCCTAGTTGCTCTCATGTCCGAGCTTCGCCCAACCCTTCCTCACGGGCCTTGACCATGGAGATTTAGCGTGTGCTCTTTACATAATGAACGTTTTTGTTGTTTTTGTTTTTTCCTAGAGGCTTAGTGCATCTGGTAAAGCATTTGCCACTCCAACACGAGGACCTCAGTTGAGAGCCCGCAGCACCCACATAAATGCATGGCAGTGCGCGCTGTGATCTCAGTGCTCCCGAGCATAGAAGGACAGGCAGATCTCCAAGGCAAGCTACTCACTAAATCAGTGAGTTCTGGGTTCAGGGAGAGGTGGAAAGTGATTGGGGAAGATGCCCACTTCTGGCCTCTGCATACACGGATGCACATGCGTGCAAGCATCCCCAATGATACAAACATGCATACGCATGACAAAGCGCGCGTGCACACACACACACCAGCAGTGCTTGTCTGTCCTCTGTCCTCCACTGCAGCCCCACCCCAACCTCACCACATCATTCAGTCATTCAGCCATGCTTAGGCTTCCTTGGTCCTTTCTCCTTTAAAAAAATTTTTAGTGTGTGTGCACAGTGTGCATTTCGGATATCTTTCTCAATCACTCTCCACCTTATTTATTGAGACGGGGTCTCTCACTGAACCCAGAATTCACTGCCAGCTTGCCTTAGGGATCTGCCCATCTCCACCTCCCTAGTGCTGGTATTTACAGGTGTGTGCCACCACAGTGTGCCAGCTTTTATATAGGTGCTGGGGACCACAATTCAGGTCCATGTGCACCAGGTCCTTTACCCACTGGGATAGCTCCCCAACCACTCTTCTCTCTTTTTCTTCTATTTTTATTTTTTTTAAAGATTTGTTTTTATTTATTATAGAAAGACAGAGAGAGAGAGTGAGTGAGAATGGGTGCACCAAGGCCTCTAGCCACTGCAGACAAACTCCAGACACATGTGCCACCATGTGCATCTGGCTTACGTGTGACCTGGAGAATCAAACCTGGGTCCTTAGGCTTTGCAGGCAAGCGCTTTAACTGCTAAGCCATTTGTCCAGCCCTCTCCTCTCTTTTCTTGAGGTGGGAACAGGGCTGCCCATCCCCAGGTGGACAGTCCTCCCCCTCCAAAGGAACGTTGGGAGAGTTCCAAAAGGGTTCGTGCTCTCGGCACACACCTGCAGGGCTGGTTGCTAAGTGCTCCTCTGCGGAGAGAAGGAGGGCAGGTCGACACAGACCAGAGAGCAAGGCCGGGGGAAGGAGGTCTGTGGGAATGTGTGTGAAGGCTGGAAGACCACCCTGGGGTCTGCACGCTGTGTTCTGTCCCTTCACCCCAATGTTGCAGTCACATCCCACTCTGCCCCTGAAGACAGGCCCCAGGGAACCCCATGATCCAGCCTGCAGGGACCAAGGAATTGTGGATGCTCAGCCCATGGCAGAGCCAGGCAGGGAACCAACCATGAGACACACACCTTGACACAGTGCCAAAGAGATCAAAATGCATTTAATGTGGTCTGGTCTCATCATGGCCTACATCTTCAGATACGGCTATGTATTGAAAATAAAACGAAAATTCTCCGGTTTCACCATTTAAAATAGATTTGACATTCTATGACCTCACACAGGGCAAACACCCATATAGGGGATCTATCGTGGGTCCTTCGGCATGCCCCCTGCTCCCCCTAGCCCTCGGCTGAGCAGGGACTCAGTAGCACAGCACCAGCATGGGCTCAGGGCAGCCGCCAAGCTCTGCATACCTCTCACAGGCTGTGTGCAGCACCCATCCCACTGACACTCATGCCACACACTCCAGGACCCACACCCACACTCACACGCACACATGTTCACATGCACAAACACCCACTGTCAGATTCCTCACACTAGTACACACCGGTGCACAGCCTACATAATCAGGCCAGGGCAGAGACTCAGGTTAAACTGACCACATCCATGGCCAGAATCTGACCTGGCTAGTTCAGTTGAGGAACACTGAACCAGTCCTCTCACCCCACAGTAAAAACACGCATACCTGTGGGTAGACAGATCACACACCTGTATACACACACCTGTATAAAACACATGTGTATTAACAAACCAGAATCATGCACAGGGAAACAACTGTGTGCATACTCTGTACATGAGTGCACACACACGCACCCTGGTGTCCCCTTCTCACTCACTCCTCAGGGGCCAAGCTTTCCTGCTTGGCACAGGCACATGGCTCCCCCCAACAGCTTCTTCCATTGGGTGCACTAAAAAGGGGGGACTAGTTTGGTCTTTAGCACAAGCAATAAATAAATGAATAAACACATACAGAAGAAAGATGAGAGGAGAATTTGAAAAGGCAGCATCGGTCTGCCTTTGGCGAGATTAAAGGCAGCTTGACCTGTTCTCCTGCAGTGTTCTACAGACTAGACCCTTCTGGTGGGCCTATGCTTAGGAGGAGGATGGGCCAGATGCATCAAGCCACTGAGATGGCCTGGAACAGGCCTTGGGGGATCAGGAGTCCTTAGACTCTGTTCTGGATGCAGGGAGTACAGACCCACTAACCTAAAAACAGCAACAGAAGCTCAGGCCCCCACAGTGGTACCCAGTGGCAATGGGCCACACTTGACCCTCCCCATCCCTCAGCTTGGCAACTGGACAGGGGTGGGTGAGAGCCAAGCACCCCCCCACTGAATGCACCCTCCAGGCCTCAGGGCTAATGCTACAAAATCCAGTGGAACTTTAGGGTGGAACCAGATAGAGGAGCAGAGGCTCATGCAACAGGTCCTGGGAAGAAAGCTGCCCCAGGTTGAATCTTCCAGGACAGAAATGAGCATGGGTCTGAGGCAAGGGCAGGGTGCCTTAAGCAAGGCCACCTCAGAGCCCTTTGCATAGGTACTCTACATGGTGGAAGAACAGGGAACAGGGCCAGGCCCCACCACAGGCCCCTGAAGGCTGAGCAGGAATCCTTCCTTTCTGCTGTGACATTTCCTGTCATCTTGACAGGAAGGAGAAAGTGACAATTCCTCTCCTTTCCTAGACGTGTTGCCTGCCACTGCTTCCCAGCAGCAGATGCCTGGCTGGGTCTCTCAAGGATGGTCTGCTCTGTTCTGCTCCCTGTGTGGGGAAGGGTGGCAGGAAGGGATGTGGCTGTGAGACAGGTGTGCTGCAGCCTCTGAGCCTTCTGAGGGCAGACAGAGGGGCTGGAGGGGACAGGGTCAACGTCACCCGTGGAATCAGGAGCAGTGAGGGAGGGTGAGCACGCTTGATAAAAACAAACAAACGATTGGAGCCAGACAACCCGGAGTCTCTAAGGCACGACTCATGCCCAGTGAGGGTGGGGCTGACCCACTTCCTCTGAGTATGGGAACCAGTGTCCCTTCCCAAGGAGCACCCACTCCGGTGTTTCTAACTGCCTCTCACTGCAAGGGGTGAAGGTCCTGGGCAGAAATGGAAAGAGAGGCAAAACAGGAGCATTGGTGGGGAAGGGGTGACCCTTGAGGTCAGGTCCTATACCTGATGCACCTCTGCGGTCCAAAGTCAAACTCAAAACAATCAAAGTGGGTTCCTCCCCACCCCTCCCCCACCCAGCGACACCAAAAGCTTTATTAGGATAACTAACATGGTCACAAGCAGCCTCAGGCATCCCTAAGCACACGTGGGGGAGAGAGACCAGACCTCGGAGAACCTTCAGGGCCCTTGATCCAGCTGCTTGCACTGCAGCCTATCAGTAGAATTCTGATTGTCCCCCTCCCCGCCCTCCCCGATTAAAAAAAATTGTTTTCAATCACGTGTCAATGTTTTGTTGTTTTTGTTTTTGTTTTGTAAACAGTCATATCCAAGCTAAAGTTGAGAAAGTCAAAATCCAGTGTTTCCCATCAAGTTAAAAACTAGCGAGGTATGCATACATAGCCTTCCGACTGCAGGGACTAGACCGTCTGCTGAGTGGGCCACTTGCAAGCCTTCAGCAGAGCCCCCGGGGATCCTGTGGCTTGGCCGGCCCTCCCCACCCCCACCCTCACCGGGAGGCCACTCTTCTGCCCATGGGCACGTATCAGCCTCTAAGACCAAAGGTCACCCACTCTCCCACCCAACCTCCTGAAACTACTGTGAAGAAACATAAAACAACTAAACACTACTGAGTCTGCGCCCCACGGCACCTGGCCAGCTCTGCTCAAACAGGCCCCCCGAGGAACACAGGGCGTCTCCCTGTCAGGGTGATGTGGCACCTAAGCCAAGGGCACTCAGATCTCTGACTCTCGCCTGTAGGGTCGCTGTTCAAGGGTACCACTGGTGACCTGAAGCCTGTCAAAGTCATGGCGGGGCTGGGGGCTGAGGCCGTCCCGACTGTGGCCGTCCTGGTCCACAGCCACCTCGTCCTCCTCATCGCGACTGAGGAAAGCCAGCTCATTCTCGTAGCAGAAGGAATTGGCACTGGGCAGGAGGAACTTGTTCTCCACTAGGTCCTTGGCGCTACAGCGGGGTGTCGAGGGCACCTCATAGGTCTTGTGGAAATGCGAGTAGTCGATCTTGTACTGATTCTTCTCCTCAAAGAGCACTGGCTCGAAGCGATGGCCCCACAGGATCTCATTAGCCAAGTAGGAACTACGGGCCTGCGTGGTCATGGCCGTGGCCTCTACCATGCCCTCCAGGATGACCACAATCTCAAAATCATCTGTCTCCAGGTCCTGCCGGCTGATACCAAACAGTGGACTGGCCTCATCGATCTCGTGCAGGATGGTGATGGGCGACACCAGGAAGATGCGATCCAGGCCCTTATCGAAGCCCACGTCGATGTCGATCTGGTCCAGTGGGATGTATTCGCCCTCCTCGGTGACCCTGGGCTTGATGAGCTGGGCCCGCACATGAGCCTCCACAATGTGGCTCTTGCGCAGGTTGCCCACGCGCCACATGAGGCACAGCTTGCCGTCACGTAGCGCCACCACAGCATTGTGGCTGAACAGCAGTGTCTGTGCTCGCTTCTTGGGCCGTGCCATCTTAGCCATGATGGCACCGATCATAAAGGAGTCGATGATGCAGCCCACGATGGACTGCGCCACTACCATGAAGACGGCCACCGGACACTCCTCGGTCACACAGCGCAGCCCATAGCCGATGGTGGTCTGCGTCTCGATGGAGAAGAGAAAGGCTGCCATGAAGCCATGAACCTGCAGCACACAGGGAGTGCGGCCACGGCTCTCCGCTGGCTCCAGGTCACCGTGGACCACGGCGATGACCCAGAAGATGACACCGAAGAGCAGCCAGGAGGCTAGGAAGGCCAGTGAGAAGATGAGAAGCATGTAGCGCCAGCGGATGTCCACGCAGGTAGTGAACATGTCGGCCAGGTAGCGCTGAGACTTCTCATCCATGTTGGCGAATTCGATGTTGCACTGGCCGTTCTTCTTGACGAAGCGGTTGCGGCACCTGCGTCGTGTGTGCACCTTGCCGTTGCCAAAACCATTGGCACCTGACATGGTGACCAGGTGCAGCCCGTCTTCTTCTGATGACACAATGCTATAGGGGTTGGCCCGGCTGGCCGCAGTCATCCCGGGGTCTGGGGGACCCTGGCCTGCCTCCAAGCTGGCTCCAGGCAGGGGCACTCCTGCAATAGAGAGAGGACAGTAAGTCTGTCTGGGTAGGCAGCCAGGACCCAGCCCATGATGGTGACTGACAGGCACAGCCCCCATTTACCAACGACCGAGCCACCATCTTCCCTCCCACCTGAAATCTGTTCCTCAATCCACCTTCTCAGCGTGGAAAAAAAACCATCCTCCCAGCCTCCCAGCAGCTCCAGCCAGGAACCCTGGATCCATCGCACTTCCCCTACACCTAGGATTCTGCTTTCAAAATCCATTTCTCTTTCTCCCATGCTCATTGCCCGAGACCTGGTCACCTCTAGCCTGGACCAAGGCAGGGATCACTTCATCAGTCTTCCTACATCTGCTCTGCCACTGGTCACCATGGCAGTCATGGGAGCCTGCAAACACCACATCTGATCCTGTCCCTCCTCTGCTCAAAGTCAGAGGCCCCTGGGACCTGAAAGACCTTGACAGGCAGCATGGTGGCCCTTGCTTACCCAGCTTGATGCCTGTATACATCCCTCCCCCCATGGCAGTTCCATCCTCAGCACCCCTGGAGGACCACATCCCCGGCGCGGCGCTGTGCTGCTCTCCAGCACTGACTTAAGTGGAGCACTGGTGACAGCCATAGCAATAGGAGTAGCCCGGGCCGGTTATCTCCATCAGTTTCCCGACAGCAAGGCATTTCTGTCACACCCCAAGCATCATCATGTCAGATATCCCACACTCACCCTGTCCACCCTCATGAAACCCACAGCACCCACAGGCTCTGCCTGTGACCTCTCTCTGGGTGACAAGGTGGGGTGGGTGGGTGGCCGCCCAGATCAGATTCACTTCAAGTTGCCCAGTGGTCTTCTCCCATCCCTGCTGAGGACCACAGGGCCACTGATCAGGCACACGGAAGCACTCACAAGTGTCACCTGTTCCTATTACCACCTTTGGCTCCCTGCAGGGAGGACCTAGCTCCATGCCAGGCCATCAACACACACTTCTCCCAGAGAAGGCCCACAGCCTGGTACCTTGGTCAGCAGAACAAACCTGGTTTTTAGGCCCAGGGCACAAGCTGTGTACCTTCCTGACTGTCCCACACAGGCCAATGCCAGGCTGGGCTAGAGGTCTCAGCATTGTCTGTGCCTATCGATTTCACGCTGTCTCAGCTGGGCTGAGTTGGAAGCAGGGGCACCAGTACAGCAGAATATTGAAGAGCGGGGCAAGTACCTCCCCGTAATGGGGATAATATGATCACAAGCACCACCCCGACACACCACAGCTTGGAGCCCAGTAGAGCCTTAATGCCCTCAATCACCTGCCGCTACACTACTGGGAAGACACTGAGTTCTCAGGAGAAGATTCCCGTCTAGAAGGGTACCCACAATACTTCAGAACTCCCTGCATACCCCTAGGACCCTGGGGACAGGGTCTGCCCCATTTTTCAGACAGGAAGTCACTTGCCTGAAGCCCCCAGGCAGAGGTGGTCATGCCAGATTCAAGTCTACTGGGCAGCACAGCTCCTGACCACATTTACAGCAGCCAGGCCTTCAGCGACACACAGCCTGCGGCCTTTTGCCCTCAGCATCTGACACAGGTGATGGTGGAGACCACAGCCTAGTCAGATCGGGAAGCACCCCCGGGTCTATGCTATGAGCCACAGTGCTGCCAAGCCCTGCCACCCTGCAACCTGGCAAGTACAAGACACAGCCATGGAAGCCGGAGAACCACAGAGGAAGTCAAGGCTAATAGACATGAAGGGTTCAGAGGGGTCAAGTGACTCCCTTCTGAGCCACACGGCCATCAAGCAGGAGAGCCAAGATTCAGACTTCTTGGGTCTAATGCACGGTCTCTCATCACAGGGTCCCAGGCTCTAGGGCCACCTGTCCTCACGCTGCCATCCTCCCCCACAGCTGCTCCAGCTGACCACCTCACCATGGATCTGTGGCGCTGAGGCCCAAGGCCGTAATGGTAGATGTTGCTTCTGTCTGGGCCAGGAGGCAGGAGACCGGCAGGGCTGGGGAACCCAGAGGCCGTACTGGGAAGATAGCTTAGCCTCAGGTTTCTGGGCCCTCCTGGAAAACGCAGCCAGGGTTGGGGCGCTCAGACACCGATGGGAGGCTGTCCGATCCCAAGGGCGGAATTTGTGTGACTTAGAGGCCTTGAGGGATGTCCAGCGGGTCATGGCCGCTCCAGTTCACACTCTGAGCAGCTCGTGGCCTGCAGGAACCAGAATCATAAAGATCAGAGGCGGGAGGTGGGGGAGACAGGATCCTGCTCCCAGCAAGCAGCTGAAGCTGCTGTGGCCACTCCTGGCACTCCTGCTCAGGACCCACCTAGACAGTGGGAACTCCCACTTCTGTTGCTGTTCCACCCAAACCACAGAGAAAAGCAGCGCGGTCGGGTTCACGCCTGCTCCCCAACCTCTCAGGGCCAGAAACCAACTCAGAAAAGTCGCCTATTCCAAAACACCCAAAGACGGTGTGCATGAGCAACGGCTGGCTCACAGAGCCCTAGGGTGTGCGGAACCCTTTAGTAGGTATTTAAGAACACAGCCAGAAGGAAGACTCACAAAAGGACTTCTAAGTAGAACCCAATGCTACAAGCGGGCCAAGTGTCCCGTGGACACTCCCACATAAACTCAGGCATGCATGGCAAGAAAGTTACACAACTGTATAGTGTTTAAGAAACACAGGCGAGACCTCAGCCAGAGACACGCAGGCCTGCTGACTGTTGCCCAACAGGCTGCATGTGGTGAAACCAGGTTAGAAAAGGAATCAGGCTTTGTTTTGCTGGAAGAGGCCTTGGCAAGAAAGGAAGCCAGCACCCCATTTCATAGATGGGAAAACCAAGGCCTGGCAAGAAAACAAGACTCCCAGATCAGAGCGATGCCCATGGTTAGCAAGGCCCAGGCGGGATGGTGAGGGGCCTGGGCATCACCGGAAAGAAGGAGAGGCACGTTGGGATACAGTACCTGAGCTAGACAAGGAGAGGTGACAATGGGATCAAAGCAAGAGCGGGCAGAGCAGGCAGCAAAAGGTACAGAGCCCCCAGGAGGTCTTCAGACTTGTGACTGGCTTCCCGCTAGTCCCAGCGCCTACAGACACAGCCTTCCAATATGCAGCTCACAGCGCCGGCCAGGACCAAGGCTGGATGTTTGGGAGAAGATATGGGAAAGCAGCTGCCACCTAACCCAGGGTGGGGCTGGGAGTCACTGGGAGGTGCCTCCGGATGGAGCAGGACACCTCATGCCAGTCCTCAAGGCTCTGGGCACCTCAAGTTTCAGTAACATCCGGGAGGAATAAGGACAAGCAAGGCCTAGGCCCACAATCCTAGATGCCAGCAAGGTACTGAAGGACGCTAAGGGGACCACATGGCCTATGCAAAGACATGGGTCTTAGAAGGCGAGCACCAGTGGAGCCCTTCCCTTGGGCTCTTCTGAACGTTGAACATGCTTATTCATTTAATCCACGCAACAACAACACTGTGACTACGGACCACATTTCCAGTGAGGAAAAAGATGCTCAGAGAGATTGAGTCACTTGTTGAGGGCCACACAGCATTTAGGGAGTTTCTACTCTGGGGAGAGGGCTGAAACCAACATCCATCTCCAGGCCCTGAGGCCTGCTGGGTATGGCACCTTACTCCAGTACCAGTTCTCCAGACCTCACAACCCCATTCAGTAATAAGACATACAAACTGTCCCAAGTTGGTTGTTGAAAGTAGACTAATCCATCTCAAACACACTTTCCAAGGCTCAGGGTCCATTGCGGAAGAGGGGGCAGAAAGAATGTAAGAGCCAAAGGAAGGGTAGGCCTCCTTACAACGCGCTCCTCCAGACACAAAATGGCCTGGATATCCATGACCTCACAGTGCCTGACACTACCTACACAAGACCATCGTAATAGGAGGAAAAGATCATGACATCAAACTGAAAAGAGAGACTGATTGAGAGGGGGAGGGGATATGATGGAGAGTGAAGTTTCAAAGGGGAAAGTGGGGGGAGGGAGGGAAGTATCATGGGATATTGTCTACAATTAAAGAAGTTGTCAATAAAAAAATAATAATTTTTTTTTAAAAAGAAAGAAAGTAGACTAATCAAGCCGGGTGTGGTGGCACACACCTTTAATCCCAGCACTAGGAAGACACAGGTTAGGAGGATGGCCATGAGTTTGGCCACCCTGAGACTACATAGTGAATTCCAGGTCAGCCTGGGCTAGAGTGAAACCCTACCTCAAAAAACAAAAAAACAAAACAAAACAAAACCAAAAAAAAGTAGACTAATCAAGCCCCAACACTGGGAGACTCCCTAGAGATCATTTTGTGCAGGGAAGGCCAGTGTGTGGTCTGAATGGATCTCTTCTACTTGTGGCTGTGGCAGAGCCGTTTTCCACTGAATCCAGGAATAGCCACAGAATCTTTCCCAATTCAGACACTGTTCATCAGGCTTAGCATGTGAAGCTTCAAGAGGGCTCCCTGGCTCAGTCACATAAGAAATATAAGACTGGAGCCTGGCGTGGTGGCGCACGCCTTTAATCCCAGCACTTGGGAGGCAGAGGTAGGAGGATTTGCCGTGAGTTCAAGGCCACCTTGAGACTACATAGTGAATTCCAGGTCAGCCTGGGCTACAGTGAGACTCTAGCTCAGGTAGAAAGAAAGAAAGAAAGAAAGAAAGAAAGAAAGAAAGAAAGAAAGAAAGAAAGAAAGAAAGAAAGAAAGAAAGAGGGAGGGGGAAGGGAGGGAGGGAGGGAGGAGGGAGGGGGAGGGAGGGAGGGGAGGGAGGGGAGGAAGGAAGGAAGGAAGGAAGGAAGGAAGGAAGGAAGGAAGGAAGGAAGGAAGGAAGAAAGAAAGAAGGAAGGAAATATAAGACTGGGCAGGCTAGGGGTATAGTGTTCTCTCAGCAGAATGGAACCCCAGCAAGGCTGGGCAGGTGGTGGAGAGGGGCTTTCACATGGGTGGCATGACCAGAGCTAGGGGCACACAGTCCAGTGAGAAGGCTGGCCTGGCTGGTAGGAACCAAATGTGGGAATGGAGGGGATGGAGAGCTGAGAGGTCTGACATTTTTTGTTTTTCTGAGTCTGAGAAGATGGTCTCTGACCACCTTTCCAGGCCAGACATCTTAGCCCAATCCGTCGACAATCTACTCCCCCATGACCTCCAACCGTATGGGCTCAATACAATGCTGGCTTCCTGCACCAAGCACAGACGGGAAATGGTCATGCTATGTGGGGGTTGGTGCTGTGTTCGCATTCCCTAGCCCTCATCGCTTCAGGGTCCTTTCGCGGATTCCAGTAGTCACGCCAGTGTCTCTGCCTGAAAGCTCTCTGGCTACTGGAACACACTCTGCCCATGCCCAGGGTAGGCTAGGAGCCAAAGAATAGCTCCCTGCCCCAGGGATGGGATGGCTCAGAAAGTGTGTGCTCTAAGATGTCACTCTAGTTAGGGCCCCAGCAAGATCTAGCTCCAGTTGTCCCCACAGTAACCCTATCAAATCAAGGCTCTTGATCACTCGCTTTCTGTTCCTTTTCTTCTTTGTCTCACTTTCCCACTTAATTCCTGGGTTTGCTTCCCATGAAACTACTTACACCGAGACACTTGTCTCCTGGTCTCTCCTCATGGAGCCTCAGATTCTTCTCTTCTGCAAAGTTTCCTGAGCCCTAGCATCTGCTCTTGGATGTCCACACCAGTAAGTGGACAGTACAACTCCTTCTCTTCTCCAAGGTCATCTCCTCCTCCTTCTCCCCTCCCCTGGGTTTAAAGCCCTTTTGGCCAGAAGCTCTTTCCACCCTGTTGGAGGGTTGCTCTTGCCCCAGATCCCATTTCTGACCCACTCAGAGGTCTGGAAAGTCAGTGCAAGTCCTGACACAGAGGAGGAACTGGGAAAAGCTCCTGTCCAGATGAAAGGCTGAAGGTGAGCGCAATGGACAGAGGGATGGGTGACTGCACCTTGAGTGAGGAGACAGGTGGGTGGTCAAGCAGATGGATGAACTGGGCTGACAGGTGGGTGGCTGGAGAGGAGTGACCAGATAATGAATGGTTTGGTGGGTGTAGGGGTGGGTAGATGGGGAAATGAGTAATAAATAAATGGGAAGGGCAAGTGCACGGATTAGCGCGTGGATGAATAGATGGGTGGGTCAGTGGGCAGGTGAATAGATGTATGGGTAAGTAGATGGGTGGGGATGAATGAGTGAGCGGGTGGATAGATACATGGAGGGCAGGTGAGTGGGGGCATTTGGAATTAGTGGATGGATAACAAGTGAGAGGTCCAATAGGTGCCTAAGTGGACAGAAGAGACTGATGAGGGGTATGTGGATTGCCACGGGGTGTGCCTGGCTGGACAGTGATCTATACAGGTACACATCAGGACCTCAACTTCACCTGGAGTTCGGTCTCTAAGTCCCATGCCAGATGGCAGTGACTGTCTTCAGGAATGACCAAGTTGTCATGCCCTGACACCAGGTGGGAGAGTTCTAGTCCCTAGCAAGCTAATGTGAGCAAAGCAGAGCACAGCCGGGACACTGCTGATACTGCTGCTCTTCTTAGAGGGCTCAGAGCCAGAACTTCCCCTATGAACCAATGTCTCTAGCCATTTGTTTATATTTCATTTTTGAGAAAAAGACAGAAAGAAGCAGAGAGAGAGAATGGGTGTGCACCAGAGCCCTTCAGCCTGTGAACAAACTCCAGATGCCCCCTTGTGTACCTGTGTGGCATTGCTCGCTTGTTTCACTGTGTGTCTGGCTACGTGGGACCTGGAGATTTGAACATGTGTTCTTAGGCTTTGCAGGCAAGTGCCTTAACTTCTAAGCCATCTCTCCAGCCCATCTCTAGCCACTTCTTCCATAACCGCCATCCCATATACTTTCACAACACTGGAGCCCAACCAATGAGACCACTCAGAACCAGACCTGGACAAAAAAAAAAAAAAAAAAGACAGGCCTTTGGAGGAAACCACCTGACAATTTTGAGTGCCTGCTGCATACCAGACACAAGTTAGGTGCCTCACACATACTGTCTTACATAGTTCTCATGAGGCCACAGAACTGGCCCTTCCCACTCTGGAGAAGCAGCAATGTTCCAAGGATGGCAAAGATGCTCAAGAGCTTGTGCCTGTGCTCCAACTACCCCTGCCAAGCCTTCCTAATGCCATCCCTAGCGGCTGTGGACAGCTGGACAGATGATGTTTGGACTGCTGGGGCTGACAGTTGGCGTGTGGGTGGGTCAATGAATGAGTGCAAGGGAATGGGGGTGGGGTGAGTGGCATAGATGGACAGAAAGATGAGTGAATGGTGGCACAGTGACCATATGGAGCGGCAGGCAGGGCCTTGCCTGGGCACACACACACACACATCCCACATGGTGTTTACAATCTGCTAGAATCAATTTTCCCATCTGTCAAAGGGGCCCCTGACTCCCTGACTGGACTCCCTGCCTGCCTGCTGAGTACAGCCAGGAAGAGGATGATAAGAAGAAGGGCTGGAGAGATGCTGGAGGTGAGCACCTTGAGAATGCCCTTCTTTCCCACCTCCCAGAGTCCATGGTAACAGCTTGTCCATGGAGTGCTCAAGTCTGGTTTGTTGCACTGGCTTTTCTGCCTGGGGTTAAGGGAATAGCTGGTGAGTCACCCCCACATTATAAGCCTCTGGGGCAAGTGATAGTGGTGGGTTTTGTGATGTATGGTTAAGTTCAAATTCCAGCTTTGAGCTGGAGAGATGGCTTAACGGTTAAGGCACTTGCCTGTGAAGTCGAAGAACTCATGTTTGAATCTCCAGGGCCCATGCAGCCAGATGCACAGTGACACAAGAGAGCAATATTGCACATGTGCACAAGGAGGCGCACGCATCTGGAGTTCATCTACAGTGGCTTAAAGCCCTGGCAAGCCCATTCCCCCCCACTCTTAAAATAAACAATTTAAAAAAAATCCCAGCTTTGAATACCATAACCCCATTGAGGTAGGGTAATGGGAACAGGAGTGAGGGGATAAAAAACTATGACCTGATATAATATATATGAAATAAAATAACAAGTTTCTTTAAAAAAAAAAAAAAAAAAAAAACCTCAGCTTTGCCTGTTACAAATTGTATGACTCTGGATGAGACACTATCACTCTCTGTAAGTCTTCCAGCCTTCAACCCTGGCTTCCCCATCCCTCGTCATGCCTCCCCCACCATTAGTCTCTCAAAAAAAAAAAAAAAAAAAAAATGAAGTGGGACCGTGGTGGCACACGCCTTTAATCCCAGCACTCGGGAAGCAGGGGTAGGAGGATCGCCATGAGTTTGAGGCCCACCCTGAGACTACATAGTGAATTTTAGGTTAGCCTGGGCTAGAGCAAGATCCTACCTCGAAGAAGGAGAAGGAGGAGGAGGAGGAAGAGAAGAAGGAGGAGGAGGAGGAGAAGGAGAAAAAGAAGAAGAAAGAGGAGAAGCAGCAGCATCAGCTGCTATGGGGGGAGTTGGGGAGATGGCTCAGCAGTTAAAGGTGCTTGATTGCAAAGCTTGCAAGCCTGGATTCAAATTCCCAGAACCCATATAAAGCCAGATGCATATAGTGCATGTGTCTGGAGTTCATTTGCAACAGCAAAAAGCAGCAGCCCTGGTATGCCTACTCTCTCCCCCTCCCACCCTTCCCCCTCCTCTCAAATTAGAAAAAGATGATGGGGGCTGGAGAGATGGCTTAGCAGTTAAGGCACTTGCCTATGGAGCCTAGAGACCTAGGTTTGACTTCCCAGAACCCACATAAGGTGACACATGTGCACAAAGTCACACAGGAGCACAAGATGGCACACGCATGTGGACTTCAATTGCTGTGGCTAGAGGCCCTGCCGTGCCAATTCTCTGTGTCATACACTCTTACTCTTGCTCTCCCCCTCTCTCATTAAAAAATATTTAAAAATAGGGCTGGAGAAATAGCTTAGAGGTTAAGACATTTGCCTGCAAAGCCAAAGGATCTCAGTTCGATTCTCTAGGACCCACGTAAGCCAGATGCACAAGGGGCACATGCATCTGGAGTTCATTTGCAGTGGCTGGAGGCCATGGTGTGCCCATTCTCTCTCTGTCTGCCTCTCTTCTGTCTCTCTCTCTGCTTGCAAATAAATAAATAATTTAAAATATATATTTAAAAATAAATGATGGGGAAACTGAGACTCAGGAAGCTGGAGTAGACATCATACAGCTGGCAATGTCAATGGCAGGGACATGAGTCCAGGCCTCTGAGCTCACGCCTTTCCTGTGAGCCCACATTGTGCCTGCCCTGCATGCTCAGCCACGTGCTCTTCTCATTCCAACCCAAAGATCCACCATGGGAGATTTTCCCTCCCATTGGACACAGGCAAATGGAGGCTGAGAGAAGTTAGGTCACCCTCAATCATCCAGGCGAGAATTCTGCAAAGAGGGTAGATTTCCACAGGGCAATGGGAGGCAAAGAAGGTTCTGGAGAAGGGACAGAGATGTCTTGCCCTCTTCCTGTTGGGACCTGCCAGCCCCAGCCTCCCTCATTCCTGACTCCCTGCTGGGGCTTCCCCAGGCTCACAACTCCAGCCCAAATTTGTTCTCACCTACATTTAGCTCCACTCTACATGGGGAAACTAAGGCTTGGAGCAGAAAAAGGACTCTCCCAAGGTCGCAAAGGCACTGGCTCGTGGTGTCTGGTTTGTGGAAGCCTTGTCCAGAGCTCCCCCCACCCTGCAGCTGCCACAATAGTCCAACACATGAGCTGACCCTTCTGACTCACAATGCCCCTTCCCAGGTGGCAGCCAGCAGCCCAGACAGGTGGAGTGCGGGCAGCACTTCCTCAGAGGACCCAGACAGGCCAGGCAGGCCCATAGTGTCCAGTTCATGAGGGCAGGGCTGGACTAATCCAGGCCTCTTCCTGTGCCAAGCCCTATGGCCAAGGCTTGGCACTGGGTCGGCACTTCCCTTCTGAAGCTCAGCTTCCTCCTCTGAAAAATGGGGATAGTGACCCTGTCAGGTTCCAGCTGGTGTGGCCATGAAACTCAATGTGAGGCCAGGAAGTGTGGGCTGGGCACAGGGCCTGGCCTAGCAGGGTGTGGGAAGCAGTGTAGCTAGCAGCTGTGGCCATGCTGGAGAGACCCTCTCCTAGACTCGTATCCTCCAGTTGCAAAATGAGGACACCTCACACACCTCAGCATGCGTCACAGGGTAACCAAGTCCTTGTTCTCATTCCTGACATGCAATGGCCACACAGCAAGCGGGGGTCTTCCCCAGCATTCAGAGAGACTGATTCCGGATGTGATGTTCCCCCTGGGCAGCTGAGACTAGAAAGCTGAGGTTACAGGCGTGTGCCTGATCCTCCATTGGAAGACTTCCAGATACTCCCCATGACAAGGACCCAGCTGCCTTGACCCTCAGAGCCCAGGACATCCGGGCCACAGATGAGTGTTCAACAAGCCTGACTCGAGGAGCCTGGAGATAAGCAAGACGCACAGAGACATGCTGCACTTGGTGGCTAGAAGGAGCGTCCAGTGCCCTGTCAGCCTGGGATAAAGCCAGGGCAAGAGGTTCTGGCCCTTTCAGAGTGGAAAGATAGGCGTCAGATGCCAGGGAATGTTTCTGTGATATTTTATCTTGAGGATGTCCTTTAGGGAGGAGGAACATGATGTCCTTGGTGCCAAGACCTTAGGTATCCCTCTGCCAGGGCAGCCACTGTGTCATAGTCCCATTTGGGTCTTCACTGAGTTCCGGAGCCGGGGACACCTGGAGGGTCATGGGATTATACAAGGCTCTAGGTCTGCCCCCAACTTGTGATGTGCCCTGTTCCTCTCCAGGCATCTGACTTGCAGTCCACCTTCCATGGGCCTGTTCAATGCCAAGCTCCGTGCTGGGCACCAGGGGCTTGAAGAGGACAGAGTGGACACTTATCTTCCTAGGACACAATGCCCATTGGGGGAGACATCCAGGCAACTAAGTTAGAGCTGCACCAGGGCCCTGAGAGATCAAAGAAGGTCTCACTCAGGGGAGAGGGGTGGGGAGCTTCCTGGAGAAGTGGTACTGAACCTGGAAGCAGCAATGGGGACAGAGAGTCCAGCTGGAGATGGACAGATAGACACAGTACCTTAGGAGGAGGCAAGAGTAGGGTTGGCGGGAGGGAGGGTCATGGAGGGGAAAGGTCAGAGGTGTCTGCAGGCCTCAGAGTTCTACAGATCTGGAAGCAAAACCCAGCTCTGCTGCTCACATCGGGCCTTGGCAAGCTCCCCCCACCCCTAAAGTTCTCTCTGTGCCTGCCCACAAACCCAGAGACCTTCCAACCCAGTAGCCCAGCTTCCTTAAGAACTTGGGGCAGGAGAGGTGAGTTATAGAATCAGACAGGTCACATCATCATCATCCTAATTACCAAGGAAGGTGAATGTGTCCTGACTGCCAAAGGAAGCAGGCCCTGGGCCAAGGTGATGCAAACGGACGAGAGAAGAACCAAGGTCAGAGAAGCCCTGGATGCCACACTCACAAGCTTGGCCTCGATCCCAAGGGCTTTGGGGATCTCAAGAGTCATAAGAGTTCTGGGGTAACATGACCTGGATTCATGTTCCTTGCTGTGCAGTCTAGAGAAAGTCACCCCACCTCTCTGAAGCTCAGTTTTCACACATGCAAAACAGGCTAATAACAGCACACATTTCGTGAGGGTGGGATGGCCTCTCGGTGAGTCAGCATGTGCAGGTTCCCCACAAGAAACCTGCTCACCCACTCTACCCATCACAGCCCAGAGAACTCACAGGCTCCTTCGAAGGTGTGAGCCCGTCCACACCCAGGCAGGAAGAAGCTGCTGAGAGCCCTGGTGGCTAGGAACCCTAGGAGAGGGGCCTGGGTGCCAAAGTCCTGTTGCTTCTAATTTCCTTACAGGTGTTTCTTTTCTTTTCTTTTCTTTTCTTTCTTTCTTTCTTTCTTTCTTTCTTTCTTTCTTTCTTTCTTTCTTTTTTTCAAGCTTCAACTAATCCAAGTCTCTGGCAGTTCCTGAGCACTCAGAAAGAGACCAGGGAGCGGGGGCACAAGGGGACCAGCAGCAAACCAGAAAGAAGAAGACTGAAAAAGCTGCCGACGTCAAAATATCCTTGGTGTTGCTTATCAGCCTGTCTTCCATTCAACAAAAGGCGCATGATGAACCCTTGATATACAAAGGACCGATGTGCTCAGTAGACAAACAGTTCTTATAAATGAACAGGAATGAGGAGACCTGGGGTTGGGTTTCCCACGGAGGCTCCCATGTCCTACAGCATCTCAAGACTAGCCCTGGCACAGCTCCGGTGAGGTGGTCCTGCAGGGCGCAGTGCCCTCTTCTGCCTTCCAAAGCTCAGAGCATCCTGCAGGCTCAAGTGGTGCCTCCAGGGCTCTTCCACTCCCTTACCAGGTACCCACATGTTTCTCAAGGTCTGCCTTTTCTTCGTTTGCATTTCTCCAGGTGGGATGGACAAATGTCTTGGACAGAGAAAGAAAGGAGGAACCCCCCCCCACCCCCAATCCCCACCAACTTGGAAGGAGTTGCACCGAGCATGGCCCCTGAGTGAGTGGCCCTGGGCCGTGGCTTGGTGTGTCTCAGAGCTGGGAGGGGGGCATGCTGGAGCCAAACATGCTGGGAAGAGGGGAGAGGACAGAGAGCACAGAGGATGGCAGGATGACAAGACAGTGGCTTAGATAGGGTTTAGTCTTCAGTCTTGCCCAAGGACGCGCAGCCCACTGGAGGATGTGAGCACTGGGCCTTCCGTGCCTCATGCGCCACTCCAGTAACAGTCCATGTCTCACAGTGGTGCTCCAGGGAGTGGCTTCCCACCCCTCCCTTGCCACATGCTAATCCCCCTACTTCCTCACTCAGTCATCAAGTCCTACACATGCTTCTACACCCACTTCCAATTCCCTGTCCACTTGTGCTACCCTCCACTTCTGGAATCAGACCTGCCTTGCCTTCCCAGGCTCCTCCACCAGGTCAGGGCCTCCTGAGGGCAAGTCTGTGTCTAACTGCCCTGAACGGTCCCACCACAAGGCCACCTTCCTGGAGTTGGTAGAAGATGGGTGGAAACAAAGATTCTGCCCTATACCCCAAGAGTGCCCTGAAGGCCTGCATGCAAGGCAAAGGCAGGGTCTTATTCCTCACCCACAGGGAGAGCCACAGCTCCTCCCAGCCTCAGGGCCTCTGTTCAAGTGTCCACTTCCACATACACTCTCGTCCCATGCTTTCTAACCTCCAAATAGCAAACCAAATGCCACTCCTCAAAGATGTCTGCCTAGCCCCTAGCCAAACGGGAAAGGTTCTCTGGTGCAATATCTTGTCAACTTGACTGCATTTAGAAACACCACTGAAAGTCTCATCTAGATGTGACTGCGAGTGTAACGGGGGGGGGGGCCTCAGGGTCCAGGAACGTCCTTGAGCCTCAAAACCTAGGTTCATTTATAATTTTTTCTTTTTCCTATTTTCTTAGAGCAAGAGAGAGCACAAAAAGAGAGAGAGAGAGAGAGAAAGAATTGGTATGACAGGGCCTCAGCCACTGAAATCGAATTCCAGATGCTTGCACCATCTAGTGCACATGTGCGACTTTGCGCTTTCATCACCTTTGTGTGTCTGGCTTATGAGGGATCTGGAGAGAGATCCAACATGAGTCCTTAGGCTTCAAAGGCAAGTGCCTGAACTGCTAAGCCATCTCTCCAGCACTCATTTCTAATTTTAATCAAAGAATTAAATAAGAAAAAGACTCTGTGAGACATGAGAGCTGGGCATAGTGATGCACACCTTTAATCCATGCACTCAGAGGTAGGAGGATCACTATGAGTTCAAGGCCGCCCTAGGACTACATAGTAAATTCCAGGTTAGCCTGAGCTAGAGTGAGACCCTACATTGAAAACCCAAAAAAAAAAAAAAAAGAAAGAAAGAAAAAAGAAAGAAAAAGACTGAGAAGGATAATTATTAAAGTATTATATTTATTAGGGGAAGTACAGAGCCAAGGAAAGGCACCCACATGGCTAGAGATCCCACGTGGAGGGCCTGGAAAAACCATGGAAAGAAAAGAGAGAAAAGAAAGTTCAAGGAGCTCCTGCCACGTGGAGAGCTGGAGGGGTGAAGAACCTGTGTGGAGAGTAAGGGCTGGGGGGACTCCCATTGGCTCAACTGGCTGGGCCTGGCCCAGGCCCAGCAGAGGGAAAAACTCACCCACAGCTAGAAGTTCCCAAATGGTCAGGCAGCTCCAAGAGCATGCCCTTCCCTTGCAAAGGTATTTATAACTTTATGGTGGTGGACTGTCTTCCGGCTCAGGTGAACCAGAGGGACAGCTGGTTGGTTAGGGCTAGGGGCTGTCTCAGGAAGAGGCTAACCCTGACACCAAGTTCCAGGGGCTGAACTTGACCAACCACAATGTTTAAATCCTATGAAAGACCTCCCTCCCAGGAGGGGTCCTGGTTGTTTGCGGAAAAACAGGTCTAGGGAAATAGGCAAGAAATAAGAAGTCAGATCATCTTTGATTTCTAGCAAGTGTAGACTTTCCTGCCTTTTTTTAGCATCAGGGGTCCAGTCACCCTAACTATACCCCCTCTCATTCCCCCCTCTCATGAGAAGACACTCTAATTGCAGTTAGAGGACAGAGGGCAATGATACCAGATCTTGAACTACTTCTGACTAAACAGGGGTGTAGAAATATGGCAGTTAGAGAGTCTCTCTCAGAGAAGGGAACTATTCTAAAAGACCCCCGAAAGTAGCCGGGCGTGATGGCGCACGCCTTTAATCCCAGCACTCGGGAGGCAGAGGTAGGAGGATTGCCGTGAGTTTGAGGCCACCCTGAGACTGCATAGTGAATTCCAGGTCAGCCTGGGCTAGAGTAACCCTACCTCAAAAAAACAAACAACAACAACAACAAAAAAAGAAAAGTGTATTGATAGTTGTGCAGGAAGAATGTTGGGGAGGAAGAATAAAAGTAAGGAGTTAATGAGAAGTGGGCACACAGCAATCTGGTTGCTTTTAGGGTTTTTTTTTTTTTTTTTCTTGTGGGCTTTTAGGCCTTGGGGACCATTCGAGGTAGAAGAAGATTATGTATGCCCATTACAATCTTAGTAGTTACTTTGTTAATCTTTGGTGCTTGTATACTCAACTGCTGTTTTAACTTTATTTCTGCTTGCTTACAGACAGCTCACACCCAGAGGGTTATGCAGCAATCCAACTCCATCTATACAGGCCAACTTGAATGCCCATTTAAAGCAGAACATCCCCACTTCTGACAGGGCTACCTACTCCCCCTACCTCACAATGCTAGTAGACCCCTCCATCTCTGAGATAGGCCCCAACACTTATGTTACCAATGTTTATAACTTTTATACCAGGCCAAAGAGATCGAAGCCATACGGTGTCCGGTGTCCAGTGTCTGACTGATAGGTTTCTCCCTTGGGCCTTTAGAATAGTTCCCCTCTCTGGGAAACACTCTAACTGCCACTTGTCCGTGCCTCGTTCAGCAGGAAGTAGTTCATGATCTGACATCATCATCCCTTTGCCTCTAACAGCAGTCAGGGTGTCTTCTCATGAGAGGGGGAATGTAGGGAGGGGTCAGAGTGGGCAGTTAGATTAATTGGGCAGGAGCAGGATGGCCCTTAAAGGGAGGGGCCCTTAAAGGGAGGGGCCTTAGGACGTCACACCGTCTCCACGCCTATCTCAGTTTGCCCCGCCTGCACCAGTCATGGAATTACATCTCCCTCAGGTGCGCACCCCGCCCAGGTATGGGTGGATTTCTCCTCTGAGCCCAGGCCAATTGGCTGGGATACCTGGAGTAGGTATGTCCAGGTGGGATGGCACACACACTATATCCTCCTGAATCCACGGAGAAAGTGGGCCATTTTTCCTCTCTCTCAAGAGCCGGCAGCGACTTTTTTGGGCTCTTCGGATGGGTAAGAGCTCTCTCCCCACCCCAGCAGCTATGCCGGGGTGGGAAGAGACACTTTTTTTCCCTTTTATTACCGTCTTCACTTTTGATCTTTCTTGGGCGCACATGTTTTTAAAATCCCTTCTCATGGGCTTTCGTGCTCCATGTGGTATACTTCTCTTCTCCCCACTTTATCTTCCCTTACCTCCCAGTTTTCTCCCTTCCCCACTCCTTTGTAAGATCTGAATAAAATGTGGTATTTTAAAAATCATTTTCTTGGGCTAGAGAGATGGACTAGTGGTTAAGGCACTTGCCTGTGAAGCCTAAGGACCCAGGTTCAACTCTCCAGGTCCCATGTAAGGCAGATGCACAAGGTGGCACATGCATCTGGAGTTCATTTGCAGTGGCTAGAGGCCCTGGCACGCCCATTCTCTCCCTCTCTCTCTCCCTCTCTCTCTCTCTCTCTCTCCCTCTCTCTGTCTCTAATAAATAAATAAAAATAAATTTTAAAAAATCATTTTCTTGCCTCTGGAATTGCCAATTGTTTGGTTAGTTTGCAGATATGAACTCAGGGCTTGGGTTCCAGAAAGTGCTCCAGAACTCCAATTCCCCCTGTTACAGGAGGATGTTTCCAGAAAGTGGGCAGGAAAGACCTAACCATGTATGTATGAGTGGTTCCATTCCTGCGGGCAGCGGTTCAGGACTGAATGAAAGGAGAAGGAGAGCTGAGCACCAGCGTTTGTCACTCTTTAGGAAGCAATGTAACCAACTGCTTCACCCTCCTCCCATCATGCCTTCTCCAACATGGTGGGCTGGACCCTCAAACTGTGAGCCAAAATGAACCCTTCCTTCCTTCCTTAAGTTGCTTTTGTCAGGCGTTTTGTCACAGCAATGAGAGACGTAAACAGTATGCCCGGGTGAACAGATGACAACCTGTCAGTATCTTTTTATTGCTCCCTGACTCCCTGATAAGGAACACCACTTCAACATGACCAGTACACTTTGTTTGTTTCTTTCCATCATCTTCAGCCTTGCTCACTGAAACAAGGACAGCGTCATGGAATGAAGCATCGCCCAGTTCTAGAATCACAGATAAAGCAGAGGAAGATAAACTAAAAGACTGCAATTTCAGTACATCTGATGAGCAAGAAAGGAACTGGTGCCTCCAAGGCTCCTGTCTCCCCTTGGGGGCCTAAGCACTAGACTCTACAGCTCTCTCCTCAGTCAGAGCTGATGGGGTCAGGATCAACAAAGGCTATCCTGACTGTAGTTGCCTCCTAACCCCAGCACTGTGGCTGCAGCCTCAGCCTGGTGCAGCTGGCATATGTATCCACCAGCTCCTCCTGACAGAGGCATGCCCAGCCAGCAGCACTAGTCCCCTGACACCTGAAAATACCCATGTCCTGGTAAGGCGTTCAGTTTCCCTGGCTGCCTCGATAGCAAAAGCATCACAATGGGAAGGTGGATGTCAAAGGTATCCCATCCCGTGAACAGCTCGGCACCAGGTCCGATTCATGAGCGAGTGGGTAGCCTGGGACCAACGTCTGCCTGCCTGCAGGTTCATTCCTTCACCTGCTCATTCTACAGACAAGTTTTTTTTTTTAATTTTTTTTTGTTTATTTATTTATTTGAGAGTGACAGACAGACCAAGAGAGAAAGAGGCAGAGAGAGAGAGAATGGGCATGCCAGGGCCTCCAGCCACTGCAAACGAACTCCAGATGCATGCGCCCCCTTGTGCATCTGGCTTACGTGGGTCCTGGGGAATTGAGCCTTGAACCGGGGTCCTTAGGCTTCATAGGCAAGCGTTTAACCGCTAAGCCATCTCACTAGCCCAGACAAGTTTTTTTGAGTACTGGCTCCCCACAATAAACTGGTCCTGTACATTAGGCACCTCCGTTCCCACTACTGTTCCTTTTTACAGAGGTAAGAAACGGGGGGACCTGAGAGGGCAAGCGCCATGACCAGAGCCACACAGCAGAGCAGGGATGGGAATTCAGGACTCCAGAGCTGCAAGTATCTGGAGGCCCAGAGTCACGAGACCAGAAATCCCAGCCACAGGCCTGGCTTAGGATAACCCCCTACAGGAAAGCCTTCTCTGACTACATGGCTCCCAGCCCTTTAGTGGTATCTTGAGGATGTAGGTGGTGCCAAAAGCCCAAGCTGGTGCTTTGGGGTCTGGTGTCCAATCCCTGCTGCCTGCTCTCATGTGAACCCAGCCCTTCAAGGATGAAGTCAATTTAGGGGAACAGGGGTTTGACCTGCAGGTCTCCACCCTAACAGCCCCAGGAAAAGCCGATACCTGCCTGGCTCAGGAAGGAAAGAGCTACCTATCGTTTCGTACCTACTATGTATGCCTCTCAACAGCTCTGAGAGCCACGACCTGGGACTCTTGCCACTCCAAGAAGAAAGCCCAAGTGAAGGGAGGAATGCCAGGGCACCAGGCAACCGGGACTCGTTATACATGAGGTGAGCATCGAGGAGAAGCCATTGGGCACACTGCTGATGTGGTGTGGGCATCAGTGGGGCTGCTACTCTGTCCTCCTGCCAGCTCCATGCACAGGGCAAGGGAAGGGACTCTTTCTACATCTGGCCCTGGTCGCAGTCTGCTCTAGCTGGCTCACCTCCACCTCAAAGGTGCAGTGTATGTGATCAACCCTTGCCTCAGTTTCCATAGCTATAAAATGGGACTACACATGCTGCCTTCCTGGCACATCTGTTGTGCGGGGGGGGGGGGGCTTAATGGTATTGTTTTGTGCTCACTGCCCAGAACAGGGCCTGGCACAAAACAGGCAGCACATGCTCCAGTTCTCAACACTATTGCTGTGCATGGCATCTCTGCTGATAATATGTCCAAGTGAAGCATGAACACACAGCCTGAGATAGGATACAGGCTCTTCCAGGCCTTTCCCCAAAGCCAAGTCTGGCGTCAAATAAGCCAGGAAAAGATGGCAGCCAGTAATGCATGCACACTCGGTGATTCCGAGGAGCCATGGGCCCCCAGCCCCTTAGGTGTTACCCCCCGGGTTATCCCACCATGGGAAGGAAGGCCCTCAGAGGATCTTCAGGGTGCCACGAGTGTCAAGGGCTACAGTCCGGCCTAGTGCTGGGCACCTTGAGTGGCCACAGGCAGTGGGGCAGGCATACTCACCTCCACAGCTGTACATGCAGGTGGCTCTAGTGCCAGAGGGAGTGCAGGGCTAATGCCCATACCAGTGGAAGAATATGGTCACCAAGGGCATGGCTGGCCAATGGCTTTTTCCTCACACAGAGGCCCACTGTATGCAGTCTGTAGGCCGTTTGTATGTATGCACAGAAACCTGTGTCTCGGTAGACGGCAGATCTGTTCACACTCATGTGGGGCTGGCTGCACACCTGGGGCTGAGTGTCTGCTCTAGAATACACATGTACACAGGCACACAGGCACATATACTGTGACCACGGTCATGCATGCAGGATGTGTGGTACAGGCAATGCTATAGGGCTGTAGCGATGGTCTGGTCACCTCAGCAACGGGGAGAGCCTTGGTTCAAACACACACACACCACTGAACACAAAGAAGCTACATGAGGAAAAGGATCTGGGAGAAAGCAAGACTCATCCCACAGCCCCAAGTCAAGTCAAACAGACCTGGCTAAGATCCCAGGTGCGGGGTCCTCCCAACTGAGGGGACAGCCCCCCAAGAGGTGAGTGCTATGGGGGTGATGCTGCTGGACGTGAGTGGGGGTGCACTCCCCCGGGCACTAGGTCCCAGAAGACACCAAGCACTCTGCAAACACAGGCACCGCTGGGCGATGCCCATGCAGAAGTCACTAGCTCTGGACAATTAACACACTAATTGCACACACTGCCCCATAGCCAGTGCATTAGCTCAGATCATGTGGTGATTTATTCACGAGCTCTCATCTCCTGCTTGTCCTCATGGCCAGCTCATAGCCTCAGTTGCCTCTGCTGGGAAAGGAGACTGGGAGGGAGGGAAGCAGGGAGGGAGGGAAGGAGGGAGGGAGAGAGGGTCAGCCCACAGATGCCTTCCTAACCATGCTTGAAAACACTGCAAGCTATTTATATTTCATCAGACAAGAGTGCTGGGGATGAAACCTCTGGCGAGCTGCTCCCTGCAGGCAGCAGAAGCTATAACCCCAGCTCCAGCAGCCGACGACTGGGAAGTGTCTCCTCTCACTCGTATGTTCTTTGGGGTGGCCACTGCTGGACAGACCATGGCTGGAACCTTCATTGTGGGAAAGAGCACTTCACCTGAACGGCCTTCCTCTGTGCTGAGCAAGCCGTGCCAGAAGATCTGGTGGCTCACCTTGTTTGGTAGAAGAGGAAACTAGTGTTGAGAGAGGCCAAGAGATTCACCTGATGCCACACAGCTTGTAAGAGGCAGAGCTGGAGGCTTCGGAACCAAGTGCCTTTAAAGGCACAGCATGTGGGGCCTCCCTAGCTTAGTCTCAGGCAGTCCTGTGGGATTCGCACCATTATTATGTTTTACAGATGGGCACACTGAAGCTCCGAGAACAAGAGACTCGCCTGGGGTCACACAGCCAGGAAGGGAAGCAGACATGTGACCCTGACTGTGTGTTTCCAACCAGACCCTGCATGACCTCCAGAACAGAGTATCCCTCACACCGGCCAGCAGAGTCTAGCAGCACCAGGACATCAGAGCAAAATGTTTCAGGGTAGCCAGTCTCTGCCACTGTCTGAACTATGGCCAGGGAGGGTCCCCTCCCTGCAGTCACCTGCCTTCATATCCAGTCCATCTCGCAGACACCACCTGGAGGCCCAGCTTGGCCAGATATAACTGCAGGTCCCGGCTATCGAAGCAAGTCAAGGGGTCGGGAGTGGTGGCGCATGCCTTTAATCTCAGCACTTGGGAGGTGAGGGTAGGAGAATAGCCATGAGTTTGAGGCCAGGTCAAGTGTGCAAGACCCCCTGGAATCATGTTACAATCTGTTGTCATCATCCTCTAAGAAGGGGCGGGGGGGAGGGGGCCCACAATGGCCAAGAAGGCTCCTGCATATTAACATGAGCCTGCAAGGTATTGGGGACCCCGTCTGCCCTCCAAGTCATCATGTCCCCGCTGGCTTCTCTGGTGAGGCACTGGAATGACAGTCCTTTCGCCCAGGGCCTCCGTGACCTTCCCGTTGGGTACTGACAGCCCTCCTGAGCTGTGAGGTGGCTATGAGGGCTAAACCCTCACGGGGCCTGTGCACTCATCATCCAACGGTGGCTGTCACACATATTGTTCACAAAGCACAGTGCGCAAAAGGCTCTGGAGGGACTCCCTGGCTGTGTAATGTCAGGATCCCAGCTGCCCCCTCCGATCCTCAGTTTCCTTGTATGGCAACTGTAGGTTTCTCCCATGAATCCTTGCCTCACTGAAGGCTTCCACCCTATTCTAATGCTATGCCAGGGCAGCATGCACCCCAGCTCATCATCTGAGGGTTCTGTAGAAGCCATGGGCCAGGCTTAGCAGGGAACCTAGTACAGGATGGGACAGCTGGAGCTGGCTGCAGAGACTCAGGGGTCAGGGGAAGAGAACACTCTGGAGGTGGCCCTGCCCATCACATGAAGACTTTGTGGTCATTCCCGAGCCTCCATCTAACCCCAAATGCCCTCTCCCCTCTCTGGGCCAGCATGCAACCTCGGCCCCAAGCTCTGCTGGCTGGTCATGGTGATAGATAGCTTGGACAGGGTCATTACGCCTCTCCAGCCTCACTTTCTCCATCTGCAGCAAGTGGCAATAAGGCATGACTGTTGTTAGGGTCACCAGGCTTACAGGGAGGTTAGATGTCATCATCTTTTTCTTCTATTTTGAGGGTTTTGCGAAGGTATTGCTAGGCACTGCAAGGTCATGGATATCGAGGCCAGCATGGAAACACTGCCATCTTTATCCCAACAACCATCATTTCTGTGTACCAGAGGCACATTCTTCACTGCGGCCCCAACGAGGAGTCTCTAAAAGAAAATATATGTATGAATAAGACATATGTAAAATTACTTTTTTGAATAAGGGCACGTCTAAAAGCTGTGGACTGTTACTAGAAAATTTTCAGTACCTGGAATGGAATACCTTTCAGTGAGTTGTTGGCCAAGGAGGTCCCGGTAGCCTCCAAAACATTAAAGACTTTTGCCAAAGCCCTTGGTTTCCCTAGAGAAACAGATAGTAAGACCCTATTGCTGAAGACATCTCATGCCTGAGAAGCATGGTCACTGAGAAAGCAAGCTGGTGTGGAGCAGAAAACCTTCTCCCTGTAGACCAGCCGACTGAAAGCTGGAAAAGCTGCATTGCACGCAGCGTATGGGAGACAGAAGCCATCAACAGTGAAAACAGTGGAAGCTGAATATTCAAGCTTGGCCAGACAGGCCCAATGACTGAACGGGTGCAATAGTGGCATGTCTATTCTTGGGGTAACCAACTGTTCCATAATTGGACTGAAGGCCCTCTCTACAGGAGGGAATACATACCTGGTACTGAAAAACCTAAGTAAAAGTCTATGGTAGGTGAGGTCATGAGCCTTAGGGGTATAAGCCTGCTCTCATCTGACTAAATGTATATATTATTCCCACCAAGCTGCCCTGAAAGCACTACACTTAATGTTCATATTCACATATTAATGCTACTCTCACTTCTGGTTAGAGAAGCTTCTCTTTTCAGATGGTGACGACCACTGGGATGACCCAAAAGGCAACATAGTGCTGAGAAGAAGGGATGGAGGAGTGCCCAGCACTGAAACACCTCTGTCACACCCTACAAGGCTCAGGAACCATTGCGGAAGAGGGGGCGGATAGAATGGAAGAGCCAAAGGAAGGGTATGACCTCTTATAATGCAACTGCCCACACAGAAACTGGCCTCAATATCCATGACCTTGCAGTGCCTAGCAATACCTTCACAAAACCCTCAAAATAGAAGAAAAAGATGATGACATCAAATTAAAAGAGAGACTAATGGAGAGAGGGAAGGGATATGATGGAGACTTGAGTTCTAAAGTGGAACGGGGGGAGGGAAGGGAAATATCAGGTGTTTTTTTTTGTATGTAAATATAAAAGTCAATAAAAAATAATAATTAAAAAAAAAGAAAATATATGGACAAAGGCTGGAGAGATGGCCTAGTGGTTAAGGCATTTGCCTGCAAAGCCAAAGGATCCCAGCCTGATTCTCCAGGACACACGTAAGCCAGATACACAAGGGGGCACATGCATCTGGAGTTCGTTTGCATGCCCATTCTCTCTCTCTCTCTCTCTCTCTCTCTCTTTAATTCTTTCTCTCTCTCAAATAATATATATATATATATATATATAATATATATATATATATATTTTAAAAAAAACAAGAAAATAGATGGACAACATTTTCTGATGGCATCCCATTGGCAACATGGAGCTCCTGCAGTGCCCACCTTCAAGCCTTTACCAAGGCTGTCATTCCCTGCTTGGTTACATGGGTAGCCACTGTCTTCACTTTCCCCACCCCTGGCCTCTAGCACCACTTTGGGTCACAAATCCTGTGTCACCCAGTACAACAGGGGCACAGTGAGGGCTCCATGTCTGCTTGCAGAATGATCATCAAGATGAGAGTCTGTGTTTATCCAGCAAACTTCCATGTGTCAGACTTTATTCCAATACTAACCCTTGATTCCTGCATCTAAGCCTCAAGAGAGCCCTGGAAGATAAACATCGTTATCTTACAAATATAGAAACTTAGTCACAAGCAAGTGGCCTGCACACTTTGGATCTCCTGGGTCCAGGCCCCCTCTCAACCCACTCAGCAGAGCAAGAAAGGCCAGCACAAGTGACCAGCAATGCCTGCATTGGGGACAGTGTCCTAGGTCCTCGACTGAAAAACCACGTTTTAGGGATCATGGGATCCAAGGAATAACCCTTGAAGAATGTTCCCAGCCTCGCACCATATACCAGGCATTTGCCCCATTGCTCAGGATGGGGCTGGTAACAGACCTGAACATTGAATTGTGCACCTTAGGCAGCTGTGTTCTCATATGCAAAGGCATTTAGAGGACTGAGTTATACAAATCCAGTGTCTGTCACCAAATGATACTCAGCAATCAGCTGTAAAATGACAAGGTGAAGGACCTTCACAGCCCCCACCCACCAGCCTCCCACCACTCAGGCCCCCAGCCCTCTACGCTAGAGGGACATTATGGGGCCCAGGCATGATGGATAGCCAGCAAGTGCTGTGTCTGTGAACAAGAGAAGACATCTAAGACAGAGGGAAGAGCTTAGACAAAAGAGGAACTGCTGAGGCTGGGGGCAGGGGGCCCATGCCGAGAAAAGCCATGTTCAGAAAAAGGCTGTGAGGGGGGCTGGAGAGATTGCTTAAGGGTTAAGACGCTTGCAAAGCCAAAGGACTCAGATTTGATTCCCCAGGACCCACATAAGCCAGATGCATGAGGTGGCATATACATCTGGAGTTCATTTGCAGTGGCTAGAGACCCTGGCATGCCCATTCTCTCATCTGCCTCTTTCTCTCTCCCTCTCTTTATCAAATAAGTAAATAAATAAATATCATTTTTTTTAAAAATAAACAAGAGCCAGGCATGGTGGCGCACACCTTTAATCCCAGAACTCAGGAGGCAGAGGTAGGAGGATCACTGTGAGTTCGAGGCCACCCTGAGACTACAGAGTGAATTCCAGGTCAGCCTGAGCTACAGTGAAACCCTACCCCGAAAAACCAAAAAAAAAAAAAAAAAAAAAAGGCAGTGTGGTGGGCGAGAGGCTGTGAAAAGACAGGGAAGAGGTTAGCAAGGTCAGATCTGGAGTATGGTCAGCCATGGAGGATAGTTTGGGGACCCTGAACCTGGGGTCTGGGGTCTGAGGATAGGATCCCTCAATCACAGCTCAAGAGAGCACCCAGAAAATCCCCTAAACTTCTGGGAGCATGTGTCCTCATCTATGGAATGGGGATACAGAGTCTGGGCATCGTGTGGTGCTATGATTGGGTACGATCTGTCAGTGCCCATGAGCTTCTAGGCAATGCAAGCTTTGGCTCCACAGGCCTCCCAAGCCCAGCAGCCCATGCTCCCCTCCAGCCAGGGTAGGGCAAGAGCCAAGGACAGAGCCTAAGCACTGGGGACAGCAGGGAGGACTTCTAGGGAGGACAAGAAGACCCCAGAAGTACACAAACTTGAGACTGCAGGCCGGGCCTCGGAAGAACAGCTGTGCCCACAAGGAGTGGGCTGCCCTAGAAGGACAGAAGTCACTGAAGGTCAGAACACAGAGCAAGGGCAATGGCAGGCCCCTGGGCCCTCAGTCCTTGGCTCCATAAGCACTGTCCACACTGCCTTCTCCACCTGCAGCTGTCTATGTGCAGGTGTCAATACAGCATACCACTCGCCCTGCCTATGAAGTTCAGATTTATCAGCGTGTGGTCACGGTACTTACTCTACCATATGCCACACATACTGTCAGGACTCCCACCTGTGTCTAACCATCCACAGCTTCCACACTGCCCCCCCAATCTACATGGACCATCTCTGGCACCACCCTCCAAATCACTGTTCAGACATGGGCGCCCCTGTTTAAGGCTACTGGGTTTGAAGAAGGCAGGGTTCCATGACACTCACCCCCTGAAGCAGTACCCACTGGCTGAAGGGTGCCAGATGGCTTGGAGCCCCTCCAAATCCAGCCTGTGGGCACAGTCCTAGGTAGGGGGTGCTGCCAGTCCTCGGGCCTGACGGGCTGATTAGAGGGTGGGAACCAGCTGGGCTGCACACCCCCCACCGTACACCCCAAGGCAGCTGTGGCTGGGGGCGGAGTCCAGATGGAATGGCTCTGTGGGGCATCTGTCCATCTGTGATTCCCTGCCTTAGTACTGGCCTTCACACAGCACGCACACAACTATGTCCACAGTCCCCAAGTGAGCACATGCTGAGCAATGTGTGAAGGAAAGGCAGACATGGACAAAAGGAGGCCTGGGCCCCAGGAGAGGGGTGGAGAAGGTGTCAGAAAACTAGGGAACTAAGGGCCCCATGGGGAGGTGTTCCCAGGGAGGGGATGGGGTTAGCAAGGAGGGAAAAGATGGAGGTGACAGTGGAGGGCAACATGACCTTGTCCTGAATCTTCTCAGAGGCATCACAGGGGGTGAAGACCAAAAGGAGGGATAAGAAGAATAAAAGGAACCCCTGTAGGAGCTCTGTGGACATCAGGAGCCCCACCCAGGGCAGAGGGATGGAATACAGGTTGGAGAGACCAAAAGCTTCTTCGGAGCTAGGAGACCATGTTCAGGACAACAGAGCCTCAGAACCAAATCCCACCTGTGTTCTGGATACCATAGGCAAGACAGAAACACGTGTGTGAACAGAACTACATACATCAATGTTCACAGCAGCACCGGTTCCCATAGCCCTGGTATCCATGACCGACGAAGTGTGTGGCCTGACCATACAATGGGTCGTTAGCTGCAGTGAAAAGGAAGGAGACTGGGGTACACTGCAACATGGCGGACCCTGAACTGGGATGTGAATGAGGGAAGCATACAAAGGGCCCAGGTATAAGACATCCAGAGGATTCAGATCCAGAGAGCGGAGGCAACTTGAGGATTGGAGGGCTGGAGGCAGGAAATGGTAGGGGGGTGGAGGGGGTTGCTGGAGAGTTGTTAAAGGGTTAACCTTAGGGCAATACAGCTGGTAAACTCACATTGAGAATGTACCCAAAGCCCTGAGTTGTTCACTTTGAAATGGCTCGTTTTATAGACTGTGAAGTTATATTAAGGAAAAGAAAAGATTGGGGGCTGGAGAGATGGCCTGCGAAGCCTAAGGATCCAGGTTTGATTCCCCAGGACCCACATAAGCCAGATGCACATGGTGGCACATGCTTCTGGGGTTTGTTTGCAGTGGCTGGAGGCCCTTGCATGCCCATTCTCTCTCTTTCTCTCTGTCCTCTATGTCTGAAAAATTAATTTTTTTTTTCAAAAAGAAAAGGTTGGAAAGGAGGCAACACACAAAGGAGACCTGAACCCAACCTCAGCCTGACAGACTCAAGCTCTGGCTCCCAGCACTCAGTAGAGCCAGGTGACCTTCCCTGTGTGCAGAGTGAGCTGGAGGGTGTCTAAAGGAATAATGGCAAGGGAAGCTATAAGTGCGGGTGCTGGACCAGTGAGGGTAGAGTAGGGGTAAAGGGGGTGAGCCCTCTGGGGATCAACTCTCCCACACCCTGTCATCATCTCCGTCTCTTCTCTCCTTCATCTCTTTCTCTCTTCTCTCTCCCTCCCTCCTTTCTTTTTTTTTTTCTTTCCCACTGGCATTTCTTTCCCATTTTCTGATTCAAGGAAGTCAAAAAGTAAAATAAAAATAAATAAAATAAATAAAATAAATAAATTGTTGTCTGACATATTGTATACTTAAAAATTCTTTTTATTTTATTTTTTATTTTATTTTTTTATTGACAACTTCCTTAATTGTAGACAATATCCCATGGTACTTCCCTCCCTCCCCCCACTTTCCACTTTGAAACTCCACTCTCCATCATATCCCCTCCCCCTCTCAGTCTCTCTTTTCAGTTTGATGTCATGATCTTTTCCTCCTATTATGATGGTCTTGTGTAGGTAGTGACAGGCACTGTGAGGTTATGGATATCCAGGCAGATCTTTGGGCTGGAGAGATGGCTTAGCGGTTAAGACGCCTGCCTACGAAGCCTAAGAACATGACCAAAAAAGTGACCAAAGTGTGCAATGTCGCACATGAGCACGAGGGGGCGCATTCATCTGGTGTTCGTTCACAGAACCTGAAAAGGCCCTGGTGCACCCATTGTTTCTCTGCTTCTTCCTCACTCTCTCTCTCTCAAAAAAAAAAAAAATTTTTTTAAAAGCAGATCTTAAATGCTCTTACAGACAAAAAAATAAGAATGTGAGGTGACTGACATGTTAAACAGCTTGGTTTAAACACTTCATAAACTACACATATATACCAAAACATCATGTTGCACATAACATAAATAATTATTTTTGGTTTTTCAGATTGGGTCTCACTCTAGCCCAGGCTGACCTGAACTTCACTATGTAGTCTCAGGGTGGCTTTAAACTTACAGCGATCCTCTTACCTCAGCCCCCAAAGTGCTGGGAATAAAGGTGCCCAGCAAAGACAGAATGGACCCACCAAGGCCTCTAGCCACTGAAAAGGAACTCCAGAGTCGTGCACCACTTTTTGGATCTGGCTTTATGTGGTTACTAGGGACTCCAACTCTGGTCATTAGGTTTTATGAGCAAGCACCTTAACCACTGAGCCATCTCTCCAGCCCACTATATATAATTTTTATGTTTATCTATACTTAATAAAAAACAATTTAAAATTACTGACTAGAATTTCATTAAAAATAGTTTACATGAATTTGGGCTTGGGATTAAGATAGGATTTTCAACAATTTCTGAAATAACCCTAAACATACCTCCACCATTTTGTACTATGTATTTATGCAAAGTGCTGTTTTCAGCATTGAAGATTACAAATTCAAAATATCTATCAACTCTGTACTCTGAAATACATTGCTGTAGTTGTGTAATATCAAATATTCAGACAATATTTAATTATTTATGTAAAAATAAATAAGCACATCTACCTCATAGAATAATAATTTGCTTCCATCTTTTAAAAAATATCTTCATTTATTTATTTGCAAGGAGAGGGACAGAGAGGGAGGGAGGAGAGAGAGAGAGAGAGAGAAGGAGAGAATGGGCATGCCAGGGCCTCATGCCACTGCAAACAAACTCAGACACATGTGCCACTTTGTGCATCTGGCTTTACGTGGGTACCAGGGCGTCAAACCCAGTCCATCAGACTTTGCAAGCAAGTGCCTCAACTACTGAAACATCTCTCCAGCCCTGCTTCCATCTTTTTTTAGTGTGTAATTTTTATGTTTGTAGAGTATTATGTAGTATGGTGTATGTGATGTGTGGTTCACACATATGTGTGTGCAGACATGTGTGCCCCATGTGTGTGAATGTGGAAGTCCTTTTATTTATTTATTTTCATGAGAGAAAGATGCAGAGAGGGAGAGAGGGAGAGAATGGGCACACCAGAGCCTCTAGCTACTGCAAACAAACTCCACATGCATGAGCCACCTTGTGCAGATCAGATGACTTTATGTGGGTACTATGGAATCGAACCCAGACCGGATCCTTAGGCTTTGCAGGCAAGTGCCTTAACCATTGAACCATCTCTCCAGCCTGGAAGTCCTTTTCTTATCAGTCAGCAATATATTTCCTTGAAATGGGGTCTTTCTCTCTCTCTCAACCTGGAGCTGCTATAAATCAGAAAGCCCCAGCACATGGGGCTGCCTACCCCCCAGGACACAAGGCAGATAGAGAGGCCAGTGTCATTTTTGTGTGAATGGGTATGAGAGCTTGCATAGGGCCTTAGCTTCAACCATTGCTCTGTACCAGGATCCCAGCTCAAAAGAGCTTGAGCAATAGTCTATCCATCTTCCAGCCTGGTCCATGGTCCACAGAAAGGACAAGACTCACTGGACCGGACCCTGTTCAAAGGATGAAGCCATGGAAGAACAGAAGGTCCTGGATTATTCCAGGTAGGTATCAGCTCTGCCAGTGCCTCTCCTGCGCCAAGCCTGGATTTCTCTACCTTAATGTAAGATGTTCCTCTGCCATCTGGAATTTTGAAAGCTCTAAGGCATAGCCAGGCACTCACCCGGCACAATGATAATGTAAAAGGGGGAAGAATGAGGCTCCAAGAGGTGGCACTACTAGCCTCAAGCCACACATCAAAAGGGACAGCCTCATGGAAATCTAGGCCTACCTGGCTAATGGCCAGCACTGCTACTCCAAGCCAGACATGGTTCCCAGACAAGACACCTCCTGGGACAAGAGCCCAAGCCTAGGCACCTCCTGCCAGCACACAGAATTCTTCAGGACAATGAGGCTTCTCCTCATGGCTTTGGGTGTGGGCTGACATCTAGACTGGCCAATGGCCTCCCCAGCCTCACTCTTCATCTGGCCAGGACACTGAGAGCTAAAACAGATCATGTTGGGCAGGCACTGAACACAGCGCCTGGCACCAGCAGATCACATGAACAGGCATTCTGCTGATTCTTTCGATGCCACATCTCATGGCTATGTCACGCTACTTCCTGAGTAACACAGGCATCTAACCGTGTATGATGCTAGAGCCCCCAAAATATCCTGACAGTGGCGTGGAGCATGCAGAGAGGCTAACAATACTGGTGTCATTAATCCCTTGGCAGCTCAGGGAAGAGTCCCAACCTCCTCCTCCCATGACAGTGAGCTGCTGGGGAGACCCAGGTGCTATGGACACCATCCTTGGGCTCCAGGTGCACAGGATTCTGCATATGGCACAACCTCACTGCACCTTAGTTTTGGAATCTATGAAGGGGCTGCAGCTCCCCATCCCTTGGGACCACTATGAAGACCCAAGAGATAAGAAAAGAGCTATCAGGCTGGCAAGATGGCATAGCAGTTAAGGTACTTGCCTGTGAAGCCTAAGGACCCAGGTTTGACTCCCAGAACTCACATAAGCCAGACACACAAGGTGACGCATGTACACAAGCTGATGCGTGTGTCTGGAAGCTTGACTGCAGTAGCTAGAAGTCCTGGTGTGCAAATATTATTCATTCATTCTCTGTCTCTCTCTCTCTCTCTCTCTCTCTCAAGATAAATAAATAAATAAAGAGCTATCTACCAAACTAGCTGAGGGCTTAATCCAGGGAACAGGATGAGGATCTGAGAATACCCTCCCTGCAGGAGTACACAGCTTCAAAAAGAGCTGCAGGAAGGGACAAGCATGGAAGATGCTCCATCTAAACCACAGGAAATGCAGAGCCTCACTGCCAGAAGTGAGGGTGTCAAACTGTGAGGGGCCTCCAGGTGGCCATGACACACACGAGCTCTGTTGGAGTACTCAACCTATGGAGTGCTCTCAAAATCACAAAGGCAGGCTGGAGAGATGGCTCAGCAGTTAAGGCATTTGTCTGCAAAGCGTAAGGTGGCTAGCATGCCTTTAATCCCAGCACATGGGAGGCAGAGGTAGGAGGATCACCATGAGTTCGAGGCCACCCTGAGACTACATAGCTAATTCCAGGTCAGCCTGGACCAGCACTTGTGAGACCTGGCATGCCCATATTCTCTCTCACTCTCTCTCAAATAAAAAACAAAAAAAAAAAAAATCAGCAAAGGCAGGCTGGAGAGATGGCTCAGCCAGATGCACAAGAGTTAAGTGCATTTGTTTCTGCAAAGGTCCTGAAGGATTCTCTCTTTCTCTCTCTCCTCCTTTAGGTTCAAATAAATATTTTTTAAATATTTATTTAGTACCCATTAAACAGAACAAGACCTTCTTTTGGCCCAGGCACAAGGATCTAAGGATCTGGCAATAAATCCAGTCTTGGGGATGAGGAGACACGTGGTGGATTTGACTCCAACCTCAGCCTTTAATAAAACCCAGCACATGGGAGGAAAAGATCCTGGTAGGAGGAGGGTCCAGTGGAGAAAAGGACCCACCATGAGCCCCATGGGAGGCCACCATCTGCAGGAAAGGGATGGCGCCCAAAGGTGAGCAACTGGGGTGCAGGCTAATGGGATCTGCTTTGATTTTTTCCAGGTCAGCCTTAATGCAGAGGTAGGTGGATCTCCATGAGTGAGACACCCCTACTTCAAAGCCTGAAAAACCCAAAAAAAAAAAAAAAAAAAAAAAGTGGTCACATTGTCCAGAGTCCAGTCCAATCTTTGGGGGAGGCCTGAGCCCAGGACCTAGAGGATGGGGTCAGGGGTCGGGACAGGGAGAGCAGCTTCAGGAGGCCCAGGATGAACGCTCTCAGATCCCACAGGGTCTGTGTGGCTAGTGGACAGCCCCACAGCTAACTGCAGTCACGCTCAGGGGCTCTGTGACCCTTCATCCTGGAAGAACCATTTCCAGACCCTTCTGTTTCCATGTTCAGGTACAAGGACCGAAGGATCTAGCAAGACAGTGCCATGAGAGTGAGTGACAGCCAGGGTTGCACAGAGACCTGGGAGTGAATGCATCAGAATATGGGTTAACTGAGCCAAAACTCAGCCACTTGCAGGAAACACCAGGCAAATCTCAAGACCAGCTTGCCACAAAAGTTGGCATCTCCTACTCCTTCCCATGAGCCAGGGCTGGATGGGAACTTTGTTCAAAACAGTCTCACGGAGAAAAGACCACTACTATCGCCCTGCCTCAGAGAAGAATGCAAGCACACAGTCCGTCTGTCCAAGAACATCCACATGGCAGAAACCAAAAAAGGAACCCTAATACTACATGTCTCCAAAGTGTGTTATCCAAAAAGCACATTTTTTCTTTATTTTCTTTCTTTTTAAATTTCTTTTAAAGATTTTATTTTTCTAGTGACAAAAGCTAGGCTTCATGCCTGCATGGCAAACACCCTGGGTGCCTCTGAGTTGCGCTCCCAGTCCTCCATTTTTCTTAAAGAAGAAAACGTCAAACCAGGCACAGTGACTCGTGCCTGTAATCTCAGCACTGGGGAGGCTGAGGCAAAACCCAGAAAGTTCGAGGCCAGCCTGGTCTCCATATAAAACCATGTCTCAAAAAAGAAGCAAATGGGTTGGGAAGATGGCTCAGTAGTTAAAGGTGCTTGCTTGCAAAGCCTCCAGGCTTGGGTGCCAGACACAAAAAGTGATGCAAAAGGAACCTGGTATGCATTGTGCTCACCCTACACACACACACACACACACACACACACACACACAGAGAGAGAGAGAGAGAGAGAGAGAGAAATAATTATTTTATTCTTTTAAAGATTTGATTTTTATTTATTTATTAGAGACAGAGAGAGGGAAAGAGAGAGAGGGAGAGTGAGAATGGGCACGCCAGGGCCTCTTGCCACTGCAAATGAACTCCAGACGCGTGTGCCCCCTTGTGCATCTGGCTTACATGGGACCTGGAGAATTTAACTGGGGTCCTTAGGCTTCACAGGTAACCACTAAGCCATCTCTCCAGCCCAAGAAATAATTATTTTAAAAGAAGAAAAGATAATGTCAAACACGGGACATTGTTTCAAAGATCTACCCAACTCCCTCAAGAAAAGATACGTCCTCCACCAGAAAGCTGTGAATATGCGTTCTGCAAATATAAATTATGAACAAAAGCTGAGTTGATCCTGGGTTAGGGTGCTTCTAAATCCAATGGCAATAACTCTTATGCAAGAGACAGAAAAGACAGCGGGAAGCCATGTGACAACCAAGGCAGAGAGGAAGCGATGCCTCAACAAGCCCAAGGTGTCAGGATTGCTGGCAGCCACCAGAAGCCAGGAGAAGCACAAACCAAGTCCCTCAGAACTCTCAGGAGAAACCTGTCTATCTCCAGAACCAGGGGACAATATAACTGTACAGGATAAGCATCCCTAATCTCAAAATCTGAACTCCAAAACATTCCAAGTGTTGGCATGACCCCACAGACGGATGATTCCAAGCTGTGCCTCATTATCCTGGCTCTTGAGGGACTGAGGCAGGAAGATTAAAAATTCCAGACCAGCCCTGTCTCAAAACAACAACAAAAACAATTTTTAACCTTTTATTGACAACTTCCATAAATATAGACAATATACCATGATCATAATCCTCTTCTCCCACTCCCAAATCCCCCTTCCAAATTCTTCTTCCCTTCCCAAATCGCCCCTCCACCGAATCCCTTCTTTCCAACTAGTAGGCTCTCTTTTATTTTGATGTCATCATGTCCCCCCTCATATTATGCACGTCTTGTGTAGGTAGTGTCAGCCACTGTGAGTTCATGAATGTCAAGACCTTTTTTGTGTCTGGATGACAGCATTGTAAGCAGCTCTCCCCTTCCTTTGGTTCTTACATTACTTCTGCCACCTCTTTCACAATGGTCCCTGAGCCTCGGAGGGTGTGACAGAGATGTCTCAGTGCTGAACACTCTACTGTCACTTCTGAGCACTTTGGTGAGTTTTGAGTCACCCAAGTGGGTCACTGTCATCTAAAAAGAGAAGCTTCTCCAACCAAAAGTGAGAGTAGCATTACTATGTGGGCATAAACATAAGTGATTAGAGGGCAGTTTGGTGGACATAATATGAGCATTTAGCCAGACAATGGTAATAGTTCCACACCCCACCTAGGGCCATAGGCTTGTAACTAGATTTTTCAGTACCAGACATGAATTCCCTCCTGTGGAGCAGGCCCCAAATCCAATCAGAGAGCAGTTGGCTCCCCTCATAACAGACATGCCACCATTACACTAGTTGGTAAATTTCGTCTGGCTGGTCAGCCATAAAGCTTGCAGGGTCCACTGCTGTTTAAGACCCTTGATGACTTTTCTCCTCCCAAAGGCTGCATGCTGCATAGCTCTTTCCAGCATCCTTCCAGCTAGTTACTCGGGAGGAGGCTTCCAGGTCAGCTCCAGCTTGATTTCTCAGTGACCTACAGCCCAAGCATGTGGAGTCTTCAGCAATCGGGTCTTACCATCTAGTTCTGGTGGCCAACCAAGAGCCTTGGCAATGTCCTGTAATGTTTTGGGGGCATAAGGAGCCTCACTAGAATCTAGCTCACCCAGCACTGAAATTTTTCTAATAACAATCTGTGGCTTCTGAGCACAACACAAACTATTCTTATTGTATTCACTTACTTATTTGAAAGTGAGAGAGGAGGCAGCTAGAGATAGAGAGAAGGGGGGGGAGAATGGGTGCATCAGGGCCTCTAGCTGCTGCAAATGAACTCCAGATGCATGCGCAGTCTTGTGCATCTGGCTTTTTGTGGGTACTGGGTAATCAATTCCTGGTTGTTAGGCTTTGTAGACAAGTGCTTTAACCACTGAGCATCTCCCAGCCCACAAAATATTTTTTAAATATTTTTATTTAGTTATTTGCAAGGAGAGAGAGAAAGAGAATGAGAAAAAGTAGGCATACAGGGCTTCTTTCTACTGGAAATGAATTCCAGATGAATGTATAATTGTGTTTCTGGTATTACCTGGGTTCTGGGGACTCAAACCTGGACCAGCAGGCTTTACAAGCACATGCTTTTAACCACTGAGCCATCTCCCCAAGGTAAAAAAATATTTTAAAAAAGAGGGGTGGTATATAGATCAATGGTAATGTGCTTGTCCAACATGCACAAGGCCCAAGAGGTTGGGGAGATGGCTCTGTGGTTAAAAGCACTTGTCAGTTAAGCATGGGGACCTCTGAGGCCCTCACGAAAAAGCTGGGTGGGGTCATACACATCTGTAACTCCAGTTCATGAGGGGCCAAGATCACAGAATTGCTGGGTTCACTGACTGGACAGTAGGTCTGGGTTGAGGGGAGACCAGGTCTCAAGGAAAGAAATGTGTGAGTGAGTGATAAGAAAAGGATACCCTGGGATATCTTCCAGCGAGTTGTTGGTCAAGGAGGCCCCTGACACCTCCAAAACATTCTAGGTCATTGCCAAGGCTCTTGGTTGCCCACCAGAACTATATGGTAAGACCCATTGCTAAAGACTCCACATGCTTGGGCTGCAGGTCACTGAGAAATCAAGCTGGAGCTGAACAGGAAGCCTCCTCCCTGTGGACTACCTGTCTGGATGCTGGAAAGACCTATGCAGCCTGTTGGAGAAGGAAAGTCATTGTGTTAGCCAGCAGTGGACCCTGCCAGCTTTATGGCTGGCCAGCCAAGCCAAGTGTATCAACTGGTACAATGGTAGCACGTCTGTTTTGGGGAAAATCAACTGCTCTCTGATTGGACTTGGGGCCTGCTCTATGAGAGTTACTGTCTGGTACTAAATACCTAATCAAAAGTCTATGGCTGGGGAGGTCATATGCTATTGTCTGGCTAAATGAAAAATTGTATCTACCAAAATGCCTTCTAACTACCTATGTTTATGTCCACATATTAATGATACTTTCACTTTTGGTTAGAGAAGCTTCTATTTTCAAAGGACAGTCACCACTGGAGAGATTCAGAACCCACCTGAAGTGCTGAGAAGAAGGGACAGGGGAGAGTTCAGCACTGAGTCACTCTCTATCACACCCTCCAAGGCTCAGGGACCATCGTGGATGAGCTGGTGGAAAGGATGTAAGAGCCAAAGGAAGGGGAGAAGTGCTTTGCAATACTGCCTTCCAGATACAAAGTGGCTTTGATATTCATGACCTCACAGTGGCTGATGCTACCTATAAGAGACCTGCAAAATGTGAGGGGGAAAATGATGACATCAAAATAGGAAACCAGGGCTGGAGAGATGGCTTAGCGGTTAAGGCCCTTGCCTGTAAAGCCTAAGGACTCATGTTCGACTTTCCAGGTCCCACGTAAGCCACACGCACAAAGTGATGCAAGCGCACAAGATCGCAACATGCACACAAGGGGGTGCACGTATCTGGAGTTCGAGTGCAGTGGCTGGAGGCCCTAGCATGCCAATTCATTCTCTCTCTCGCTCTCTGTCTCTTTCCCTCACTTTTCTAACGTAAAAAAAGGCCAGCTGGGTGTGGTGGTGCACGCCTTTAATCCCAGCACTTGGAAGGCAGAGGTAGGAGGATTGCCTTGAGTTCAAGGCCACCCTGACACTACATGGTGAATTTCAGGTTAGCCTGATCTTTAGCGAGACCCTACCTCAGAAAAAACAAAAAAAAAAAAAAAAAAGGGAGACCAATTGGAAAGAAGGGATTCAGTAGAGGGGCATTCCGAAGTAGCAAAAGGAAGGGCAGTGGGAAGGGATTATGATCATGGTATGTTGTTTACATGTACAGAGGTTTTCAATAAAAAGTTTATAAAAAGAGAACATACCTGGCATTCTCCTCTGGCCTCCACACGCACACATACATAGTGTGCATACATCTGTACATACATGTGCATACACCACACATGTTCTACACATACACACAAGAGCTCACAAAGAAAGACCAAAAAAAAGGAAATTCTATACCTTGAAACTCTGTCTTCTACAAAGTTATTAAAGATAATGTATTCAGGCTCTGTGTATAAAGTGTAGATGAAACACAAATGGATTTCATGTTTAGACTTGGATCCCCTCCCCAAGATATCTATCTCAAGGTATCCTCAAGACACCCAGCTGGAGCTGGACCTGAGGCCAGCAGGAGGCAGCTGAGTCAGGGTGAGCCAGAGCCTGTGCTGCAGAGCCAGCGCATCTGCTACAGGGTCAAGGCCAGGATCCCAAGTGGTTATGACTCTGTTGATCAGGCCCAGGCTAGCTCACATCCAGCAGAGGAAAGGAATAAGGTGATGATGGATATGCTCTGTCACACGGCCCTGGGACGAGGGGCCAGGGCCACTCCAGGACAACCACTAAGGTTCCTGGGGGCACTCCTAGCAGTCCTCAACTCTCCCAGAAGACAGGGAAGGGCTTGGCTCCTGTGACGGGGCAGGTGTTGCTGACAGCTTGAGGCCCAGCAGGTGAAGTGTTGGCACAGCCAAGCCTCCGGCTACATGATGGAGGGCAAGCAGCCGCCCTGCCCTGATCACAGAGCCAAACTCACAGGGCAGGAGAGGATGGTGCGCAACAGGGCTGGCTCTAATCCCCATTTCACAAAAAGGGAAACGGGCTTGGAGGGGAAGGGCATCATGCATGGTCATTATCACCTCTCCTGAAATCAGGGTGTTATATCACATCTAACCAGGGGGCTCGTTCTCAAACTAGGATTCAGGGATGGGGGGGCAAGCAAGTGGTGGGTACCAAGAGCCAGAGCTTACAGGCAGAGGGCTGCCCCAGTGCAAAGACCACGAGAAGCCAGTGATTCTTCTGCCTCTGGGAAGTCAGGAAAAAGGGAGCCAGGGAAGCAGAAACCATCTTGAGGAAAGCAGTGGGCATCTCCCCTTCAGGACTTGTTCTGTCTTGAGGAAGCTGGCCAACCCCACGTCCTGAGGGATTAGACCTGCTGAGGGTTTGGAGAGCTGCATGGCTGGACAGCTGCAGACAATCTTCCCACAGGGGCTTGGACTGGTGGGGAAGATTAAGACACACAGCCTCCCAAGGCTCCCCAGACCCTCTGAGCCAGAATTCTGGAGACATGGATGATTTAACTTCCCCCAGGGATCCAAAGAAGGAGGTCCCCAGGCAAGCCTGAGGTTAAGCTGCTCCAATTCTGCCACTGCAGGTTCCCTGCCTCAACACCACTAAAACTTTGCAAAGAATCAACGCTATATGAGCTCAGTGCATTCAAAGGCTCCACACATAGCCAGGATGCTGTGATCTGCAGACTAGGGAACTCAGCCCTGAATTCACACCCAAAGGATAGAGTACCAGAACCCTAGGTCCTGCACACACTGGGCACCACATGGCCAGGCTCCTGGTTCCGGGAAACAGAGGACTATATTATATGGGTGGTGGGGAGGAAGAGGGAACTACAGATCTCACATATACCGTCAGTCACATAAACACATTCACACAGGCACTGAAAAAAAAAAAATCCAACCACTTTGAGAACATGAAGCATTTGGGGGGAGAGAGAGGAGGCAGGGTTTTACTTTCCCACTCTCACTATTGTAATCAGACCATGTGTGTGCAACACTACCATAATTAAAGACTGTAATAAGTAATAAATAAACACGACCAAGTCCATGACTCCTCCTTTGCTTTGCTATTTTATCCTCGCCACCCTCAGAGATGTTAGCCCCACGGCAGGGGGACGGGTATGGGGTGGTGGTGGGGGAGGGGGACAAGGAGGACCATGCTCACAAAGCAGGAGAGGACGTTGCCTGACGGGGGTGAATGTTCTTCTGTGTGCACGTCCCCAGCCCCAGCCTCCCTGCACTGGGCGCAGCATGCACACGTGCCCAAAGCTATTTGTTGAAAGCATGAATGATGCTAAAATTTGACATCCTCAGGGCCTGCGTCACAGCATTTGACAAGTCAAGACCTCTAGGATTCTCTGAGAAGGGAAGGGAGAGAAGAGAAAGAAATGAAATGTCCAGGCCTCAAGAGCACTATCTAAGTTGGAAGGAGGGGGGTGGGGGGGAGGGCGGGTGGTCCATGACCAGCAGGTGGCCAAGTCATTCTGAGTTTGTAATGCCCCGGCCCTCCCAAGCCAATTTCCACCAGGCTTAAGGCAGAACCTTCACCTGTCCCTGAGCACTCAGAGCACCAGGGACCCAACCATGCCTCTGCCCTCCATGTGACCTCCCCAGATCATGCCAAGCCCTCCATACCCTTTCATACCCTCCCACAGACCTGGGCAGAAGGCTAGTCTTAGCCTGAGGTCAGGATCCCAGAGGCAGAGGTCAGGGCAAGGAGGGGGCACGCTGCTGCCACCCAAAACACCAGCTGCTGGAAGTGATTTATTTTTGCTTTAAGTGATGGAGAATTGCAGGGCTGGAGCAGCCAGCTCAGGGGGGCCTCAAGCTGCAGCTGGAAGAGGGAGGTGGGCAGGGGTAAGGAGACGCCTCCAGCCTGGGCCTCACGGCTCCTTCAGACCTCTCTTGTCCTGTCCTCTCAGCCCCTCTCACCCACACAGCAGCCAAAGCACCCCCACTTTCTTCGCTCGTCCCCCCTCCACATCCCACCACCAAGTCTCTTCACAGCGAAAAGGAGGTCGTGGAAGGCAGAGGCTCCCACCTCCCTTCTAAACTTGCCCTGTGTGACCCCTCTCTGGACTCCAGCCTCGCTCCCACACTGGGGGTGCCATGTCACCCCTACCCCCACCCGGAATACTCTCCAAGATGGGGGCATGGAGAGCCACTCAAGGTTCTGGTTTGCCCTTGATTTGGTCTCTCATTTGTCCCCAGGTGATCCCCCATCCACTCAGCCAATGGCGCTGCAAGCTTGGTCTTTTCAGAGTGGGGGAGGCATTCAGGGGAGAAGAGTAGGTTTGTGCTGGGCCACCCACAGATCACAAGAAAGCATCAGGTTCTCTTCACAGATAGGGACCCTACTAAAGTTGATCACATTTTAAAAATTAAAAGTATATATAAAACCTAGATGTCATGCTCATAAAAAAGCAAGTGAGATACCCTGATCAAAATACCAGCGGCAGTGGGAATAGGGCCCACTCACCTCCTAAGGCCAGGTGGGAGAAGGCAGGCAGGAAGCAAGATCCATCACCCAGAGGAGCCACAGTTCACCAAGAGGCACCTGTCTCTCTGGGCTTCAGTGTGCTCATACGTACAATGGGACTGGTTTCTCTCCTTGCAGGCTAAATTAAGGATGTTCACAGCCAGATTCAGATTTACAACCAGAGAAGGTGCCAATGGATAAAGGTTCCATCTGCACAGGGGCCCCAAACTCCACTCCTCTTGCTCAGCCACAGGACATCAGGGCCAAGGACTCAAGGCAAAACTCTAGGTCCCAGCTGGGCCCCGACAAGCTCTGAAGATGGAATACGATTCCCGCTACCAGGCTTCTGCACACGCACAGTGTGTCAGGCAGCACACACATAGCTGAGGCTACCCCCTATCTAGAGGAGGTCAAGCACATAATAAGTTCTCAAACAACGGCCCTGGCGGAAACCTTCGCTTCCATAACCTTTATTGGTTGTCCCCACCCCTCTCCAAGTTTGTGTCTTCCAAAGAGACTCGGGCCACAGGTGACAAGTGGAGGAGGTCATTCATATGCCCAAGTAGGCCATTCATATGCCCGAGGTCTGTTAGCAGCCTCTCAGGAAGGGGACACAAGACTGAATGTGCCAACCTCAAAGTAGTGCTGATGCCCAGCAAAGGGGTGGCTGAGAGAGAGCCTTTCAAGCCTGCTGGTCATGCTTGCATTCATGCAACCGTATCCAGTATTGCAGAGCCGAAGACCAGTGAGAGCATAGGACCCGGGCCCCCTGGGTCCCCATAGCCTCATGCTGCCCCTGTAGCTGTCACTTTGGCAGATACACAAGAAAACTAGAGCTGTGAGACATCACCGCAGGTGGGGAGTGGCCCAGAGGACATTCCAAAGTGGAAGAACAGCATCTGAGACCACTTACACAGCAACCTACCTCCCCTCTCTAGTCTGTTTCCCACAAGGCCAAGGGGAGACGGGGCCACAGTGACAGATCCCTAAGGATCGGATACCAAGTGCCCACACTCCTCATTTGTGGGGTCGTTTCTGCCCAGCCCACTGTACCCCAGAGGCATGTGTAAAGGCTCCTCCCATTTCCCATCCAGGATGTCCCAGAGCCTCCCTTAGCTGGGCTTTTGGTACCACTTCATGGACCAGAAACTGAGTATGTTGCCTGCTCCACCCGCTTCTCCGACACTCCTCATCTGCCCTCAAATCTTTCCTAAACAGTGAGACCCACTTATGCAACAGCCAGTTCTAAGTATGCTGGACACTGGCACCTCCACTCCAGAACTCACAGCCACCACAGCTTGGGCCACACTGCAAGGTCATCACTGAGGCTTCAGGGGGGCATGTCTAGAGCTCCACCTGCACACCAGGCCTTCACTGCATCCTGAGGAAGCAAACTTCCCGAGAACCGAAAAGGCAGGCAGACCCCAGGGCCTGGTGGGACGGGCCCGGTGGCAGGGGTGGAAGACAGCCTGAGACACAAATACCCTAGGCCAGGGTGTCTGTGGATGGCAGGAGGGTGTGGCCTGTCTCTGGGAGAGCCCGGAGCTCTGGGTCAGAGGTGCACAGGCCACAAAACAGCTCCAAACCTCTTGGCCTCCATCACTGTCTATCCAGTGGAACTGATGCTACTGCCCTCCGCACTAGCGGGCCATTAGCAAATTAAATCAGCTGGCCAGGTGCTGGGCCCTCAGCTCTTTCCTGGGGCCGGCTCATCTAGAAAGGCCTCCACTCCGCCTCCATGGATCTTCTGAAGTGCCGGCAGCCCTGCCTGTGGCCCACTTTCAGGCAGCTCCCTTCATTCTTATTTCATCCACCACCTTCCCTGCTGTTAGCCCCCATCACACCACTAAGCAGAGGGGCCTGCCCAGCCTTCCCCTCCTGCTGCCCACGAGCCACCCCCTCCTGGTCTCTCCTCAGTGCCAGCCACTGGCAGAGCTCCAATGCCAGGCCACAGAGAAGAGGCAGGTGTGTCCATGTGTCACTCACAGTAAATCCCTGACTGAAGCCTAGCCACAGGCACCAGCTGCACCTGTCGGAGGGAGGGTCTTGCCTAGAGCTGGGCTAGGAGTGGGGAGTGGAAGGGGGGGGGAACGGAGACCAACTATTGGGCAAGCACCTCAGTATACCTCTGTGGTCCCTGCCAGGCCTCAGGCAGGGGCCGCCAGGAGTGACAACACAGTCACTTCCGCCCAACCGTGTGCCAAAGCCTTTGGGTGCCATGCTTATTCATGCCAACTATGGCCCCAGGGCACTGGAAGCCTAGCCAGGCCTGAGGAAAGTGGCTGCAGGCTGCACTAGTCCCCAGTGCTGCAGCGCCTCGGGGTGCTGCTATGGCCAAGTCTGTTACAGTTATTGCTACTGCCATTGTCACATTTCACTGCTGGAGGGCCACCCAGAATTATCTCGTCCTGGTTGCACAGGGGAGAGGGATACAGCAACCCTAGTCAGGAAGGTTCTTTGACATGGAGAAAACAAGACAAGGTTTGGCTTTAAACGAAACCGGCTGCATGGCTTGGGAAGCAGGTCCTAGACCTCCCTTCACTAGGCACACACCTATGGTGGACCCTGCCTGGGCAGGGCAGTGGACCCTGCGAGACTGGACATGGGAATTGGACTCAGGAAGGGTCCAAAGAAGGTAGACAGCTCGGAGCTCTAGCTGTGGCCCTGCCAATGTGCAGGTTCACTTTCCTCATGCCCACCCAACCCAGGAGGGAAGGGAACCCCAAGGTGGCCAGAGACTCAAAGGCTCACACCTGCCAAACCTGTGTCAACAATATACTTAACAGGGCACCTTCTGGATGCACACAAAAGGGTTCCAGTGGACAAGGGGGTCCTGGTCTGTTGTCCAGCACTCTGGAGGGATCCTCTTGATCCCCAACGGTAGTTGAACATCTCCCCATTCCCACCCTGCTTTCTTGGGGGACTCAGCCCTCCCTCCCAGGTTCCCCTGTTATGGCAACAAACCTTGGGTCCTCTGGCTAGTTGGAGGGACCTCTGGAATGTAGTAACTGATATTGTTAAGAAGTCTGTGGGGGTCCCATGCAGGCAGTGCCTGCCTCTTAGAGGTAGAGCTCCTCAAAAAGGAACCTGGTATTCATATCTGCCTCCCCTCCCTGACCCTTCGCCACCACATGGCTGTGGCCCAGGATAGAGTTTGGTTGGGAAAAGGGCCCCCAAATGAGCTGACTAGTTCAAGACGAGATTGGAGTCTGGTCCAGAAAGGGGCTGGCCTCTCAGGGAAGGAGCAAAGGGGAGACCTTATGGATTCCATTCTTCAAAGATGAGGCTACTGACCTCAGCAGAGAGTGAGTGGGCCCAGGTTGGGGAGGCATGTGTAGGGGTTAAGAGGTCCCCAGTGTTGTGCTGCAGGGCTCTAACCTGAGTACTAAGGAGGAAAGGAAATGGCCACAGGCACTCTGGGGTAGGCATTCCCTGGGAAGCCAGGAAGAGGCAGCCCTGGTCCGGCCAGGCCTAGGCAGTGGTGAGACAGAACCTCCCAGAACAGGAAGCCAACACCAAAGTGTCACTTTGCTATGAGCTCCGTCCCCAACAAGGTTTTAACGCATTCACATGACAAGTGAACAAACCAAGGCAGAGACACTCACAAGCCCCCACAAGGCGCTCCCATCACAGCTGCCTCTCCCACTGGGCCCAGCTCCTCCCACAGTACTCGGAGCAGACCTGTCCGCTTAAGAGAGACCCCCTTAGCCCTAAGTCTCTGTAGGTTTCTCACGGCCGACTTTTTGAAAAAAGCAAAAAGGAGCCCCTGGACCTGCCGGCTAGCTCCCTGGGGGAAAACCATATCCAAAATATTTTTACTCTATCACCAGCAAAGGAACTTGCAAAGAGAAATGACTCCAAGAATCCCCAGGTCTTGGCAAGGTGGTGGTGGGGGGGCGGTGCATTCTTGGTCAAGCCTTCGATGCGCACCCACTCTGGACCCCACCTAGATGACAGGTCTCAGGGAAGGTCACGCCTAAGACCTCCCGCAAAAGTGGCTCCGCCCGCTGCCTTCCGAGCTCCCACCACCATCATCACCATCACCACCACCACAAGCAAAGCAGCCAGAGGGGGGGCCCGAGGTCTCCTCAAAGTTTCCTGGAGGGCCCCTTCCACCATGGGTGGAGGTGAGCCGGGTGCAAAGTTCCCTGGTGGCGGTAGCCCGGAACATGGCAGGGAAGAAAAGCTCATAGTCAGCGTTTCTTTTACCCAGGGAGAGGAGAAAAGAGAAGGAAAGAACAGAAGAAACCTCCCTGCCCCACCTTCCCAGTGGCTGCAACACCTCGCTCTCACCCCGGGCCAGGAAGGGGCCTGCGGGGAGGGCTGAGACAGAGCCGGTGGGCCGTGCGCCCGCCCGCCCGCCTGCCCCGGGGCCGCACACCTACCTCGGTCCGTGGCAGGGGCGCGGCGCGCCCCGCGTCCTCCGAGCTCCGGGCTGCCGTTCCTGGTCCTGGTGGCCGCCGCGCTGGCTGCATTGCCGCCGCCACCGCCGCCTCTGCTGCTGCTGCCGTCTCGGCCGGCCGCCGCCTCAGGGCAGCCCCCGGGAGCGCTCCATGCCGAGGGGGGCGCGTCGTTCCCGGGCGCCACCGGCCAGCCACGGGTCGGGGGCGCTCGCCTGGACGGCGCCCCCGGCCGCGCGGAGCTTGCTCCGGTCGGCGCGGCTGGTTTCAGTCGCTCGGTCCCGCTGCGAGCGCGGCTGACCCACCCCCTCCCCCGCCGCAGTTATCTGATCCCGGGGCAGGGCCCGGAGCGCTCCCCCCCGCCGCTCCTGGTGCCCGGCACCTCCCTGCGCGCTTCCACCGCTCCGGGTCCCCCTCCCTCGGCAACTGTGCTCCGGGAGGCGGTGGCGGCGACCGCGGCAGCGTGGCCCGGGGAAGACGGGGGAACGAGGAATGGAGGGCGAGGAGGAGGAGGCGGCGGCGGCGGCGGGAGGCAGCAGCTCAGCGCGCACCCAGCTCGGCGCCCCGCTGCCACCGTTGCCCAGCTCCGCAACTCCTCCAACTCTCCGCCCAGAGCACGCCCGCCCCGCGCCGCCGCCCGCCGACGCTCCAGCACATCACGGCCCTGGTCTGGCCTGGTGCCCCTTCCTGGCCCCGGGCCGTCCCCCCACCACACATGCCAGCCACTTGCGCTCTGGGACGCGCGCGCGCGCACACACACACACACACACACATCCTCCCGGGGACACGCGCGCACACACAGGTGCATGGCGAGCATACACTCAGACTGCACACACAGGCAAGGGAATCTGTACGGGGCTGCGCACAACAGCTTAGTTATAAGCTCAGGCGTGGACCCCACACGTGCAAAATTGCATACGGCGAGGGGCATGATGGTGCAGGTGTCCAGGTACATGCACTCACACTTAAACAGATGTAGGGTGGGGTTGGCATATGCACACACGTTCACATCTGAACTCACGCCTTCCTGTGGGAGCTTTTATCCTTGCACACCACCAAACAACATGGTGTACACACCCCACCCCTTTCACTCCCCCCCCCTTAATAGCGTGTCTCCCCTGCCTATCTTGTGCTGCTGAGCTGCTCCAAACCTTGCTTTCTTCTCTGGGCTTTGCTAACTTGATTCCTGTGTTATCCCCCCCCCCCCTTTCTTACCCATCCCTGTCTAAAAGGCTCGGGCTTCCTCCCCTGATGCCCTACTCTCCCAGTCTCCTGGGGCCTATTGTCTGGGCTTCACATTTCTGCCTCTCACAGGGCCTGGGCCTTTCAGAATGGCAAACAGATCAGCCTGGCTGGCCTCAGAGAAACCATTTTATCACGGTTCTGACACCGCCCGCCCCCACCCCAGCTCAATCCTAGGGCCAAATAATCAGGCCAAGGAAGGTCTATGCCCACAGCACAAGCCTCAAAGAGCTCCCAGCCCCTGGCCCTCCAGCTCCCCTATAATGTGAAATATAATTATGCATCTGCATGGCGGGCATACTGGCTGCAGGATCCCAGCCAAGGAGTATTGCTCTCTGGCCGTCCAGATGCCCCTGGCTGCTGCCAACTCCACCAGAGTTCCACAGGGTCCACCAGCTCAGTTTTAGGGAGCCCACCCTCACGCAAGTCCCCCAAACATTCTACCACCTCAAACTGTGCTAGTCTGAGACTCACCTCTCTACAGAGTAACCCTGCATGCCAGCCACTGGAGCATTAAGTGTCTGGGTTACCTGTGGTCACATGGAGATACAGGACCCTCTGCCCTGTGGAGCTGCAGTGAACTTTAAATGAGATGAGATGAATCTATATACACTTGTTAGCGTGGCTCAGAGTGGGGTGAAACAGCTGGTATCTACCAGTGCTAGGTCTGTGCTAAGGACCTGGCTAGGTATCTTGCTGTTACAATGACCCTCTGGGTAAGTGTATGAAGAGACTGTGACACAGAGAGAAGTGGCTGCTTGTCTAGTCACAGAACTACTAAGCAGTGAAACTGAGGCTTATGACCACACGTGAGTGTCCTCAGGATGGCCCTGCCCCCTTGCCTAGCCACTACTCAGGGCAACAACAGAGAGAAAAACAGGTATCCCAGGGGACTCCACCCCCACACCTCCATGCCTGCCCTGGACAGGCAAATGATGTGAGTGTCTCCAGGAGGAGATGGCTCAGCCCTCCAACCTACACTGCCCTGATAACCCCCCCCCCAAAAAAAAAACACCAGAAGGCATGGAGTGTGAGCAGCATCCTTCCAACCTCTCTTTCCCAACTACTCAGTTGTCCCAGAAAAAGTGGATCTGAGTCACCTTCAAGGAGAGGCCACCATAGGTGTCCATAGGTGCCTGCAGCATGCCCTTAACTGTGGACAACAGAATGGACAGCACTCCACTGCAGGCATCCTTCAGGTCTAGAACCCTGACAACACTTGGCATGAGCCCAAGGAGTACTCAGGCTGGGGTAGTTGTGCATGTACACACACGCACACACACACACGCATGTGCACACGCACACACACACACACACACACACACACACACACAGCTTCTACCCAGGTGCTTATTGGACAAGGACCTAAATAGCCATGTATTCCTCCCCACTGACTCCATTATCAGACCCATTTCACAGAAAGAGCAAGTGTCCTGCCCAGTGTCATCCAGAAGAGAAGACCCAGCAAGGCTTAGGACAATGGCTCAGTGGGTAAAGTGCTTACTGCCCAAACATAAGGACCTGAATTCAGATCCCCAGTATCCGTATTAAAGCCAGGTGTGGCAGCATATGCCTGTAATCCCAGCTCTGAGGAGGTGGAGGAGAATCCCTGGGGCTCTCTAGCTAGCTAGTCTCCATAAATTGGTGAGCTCCAAGTTAGTAAGAGACCCTGTGTCAAAAAAAAATAATAATAAAGTGGCTGGAGAGAAGGCTTAGCAACTAAGGTGCTTCTCCAGGTCCCGTGTAAGCCAGATGCACATGGTGGTGTATGCATCTGGAGTTCATTTGCAGTGGCTTCAGACCTTGGTGTGCCCATGCTCGCTCTCGCTCTCGCTCTCTCTCTGTGTCTCTAATAAATAAATTTTTTAAAATCTTTAAAAAATAAGGTGGGAAGTGATTGAGGAATATAGACCTATGGTCTCCACACCCACACACGTACATACACATGTACATACCACATGCACACACTCAAGAAAGAAAGAGAGAAAGGAAAGGAAGGAAGTGAAAGAAGGGAGGGAAGGAAGAACAATGGAAAGAAGGAAGGAAGGGAAGGAGGAAGGGAGGGGGAGGGAGGGAGGAAGGAAGGAAGGAAGGAAGGAAGGAAGGAAGGAAGGAAGGAAGGAAGGAAAAAAGAAGGAGGCTGGGGAGCTGGCCCAGTGGTTAAAGACACTTGTTTTCAAAGCCTGCTTGCCCAAGTTCAATTCCCCAGCATCCACATAAGCCACACACAAAAAGTGGTACATGCATCTGTGGTTCATTTGCAGCAGCAAGAAGCAATGGCAAGTGCACATGTGTGCATGCATACACTCATGCAAACAATTTTTTAAATATTTTAGAAAAAGAAAGACAAGAAGACAAGGAAAGAAGGGAGGTAGAGAAGGAGGGAGGGAAGAAAGAAAGAAAGGAGGGAGGAAAGAGAGACCAAAAAAATGAGAAAACACCCAACAGAGATTACCCAGGCCACTGCCCTATAGATGTCACATCCCACCCTTCCAATCGATTCTTTTTGTTTTGTTTTGTTTTGTTTTGTTTTGTTTTGTTTTGTTTTGTTTTGTTTTGTTTATGAGAGGGAGAGAGAAAGAGAGAGAATTGGAGTACCAGGACCTGTAGCCACTGCAATCAAACTCCAGACGGGTATGCCATCTTGTGAGCATGTGCCACCTTGTAGGCCTGCATCACCTTGTGTGTCTGGCTTATGTGGGACCTGGAGAGTTGAATATGAGTCCTTAGGACTTCGCAGGTAAGTGCCTTAACCATTAAGCCATCTCTCCAGCCGCCCCCCCCCCAGTCAATTCTTAATCATAATTCCAGGCTGTCATGCGTCCTTTGTCAGGAGCACACCCATGCTCCAGATGCGAGGACCAAGGACAGAGGCACAGGCACCCAGGAGGGTTCTCTCTAATCAGGGTTCTTGGTATGGGCAGAATGCATCCCCAGCCAGGGTAGAGGCCTCCAGGGTGGAGGAGGAAATGTTTGGGAGTGGGCGCAGCCCAAGCCGGGCTGCTCCACATGCATGCCTCTCTCACTCAGGTCCCACTTCCTTCTCTGTAGAGTAGGAATGACTGCAGCCACAGCAAGAACAATAATCATGCTTTGTGTATCCCAGGCATGAGACCAAACCAAGTGAAGTCTCCTGTAGCACACGCCCATTTCCAAGACCCTCAACAGAGAGCCGGCATGGCTGTCCCTTAATCTAAGAGAGTTCTCCACAACAAGGATGTGTCCATCCTTTTGTTCCCTAGCTGGGGGTCATGATCAACAAATTATCTGCAGACCTGTGCATCCTCAAAGCCTCCGGCCGAGGTGACCAAGGAAGGCCCTTGGCCCAGTCCATTTGGAATTCCTCCCTTGTGAGAACAGCCTGACCCACAAAGCCATCCAGAGGGAGGCTGGGGTGTGCTGTCCCTGTGGGTAGCAGGCTAAAGGCTTTGCCTTTCTGCACAGTGCTTGCCAGCTCTTATAACAGCCCATGCCTGGGGAAACCAGATGGCACACTCCCAGTATCATAGCTGGCCTGGTAGACAGCAGCACCCAGTACTTCCCAGGAATCTCTCTTCCAAGGAGCTCACCCCAATTTATTCTGGCCACCTGAGCTGTTGGCGTAGCCTCTGCTCTCATAACTTCCACCCCCTTGGGCATCGTACTTCCTGACACACTGACAAAGCCACTAGCCTGATCCGTCCATCGCTGGGTCTCAGCACCTACTGACCCCTCGGACAAGAATTTTTTGCTTGCTTGTTTTGGTTTGGTTTTGGTTTTTTGAGGTAGGATCTCACTCTATCCTAGGCTGACCTGGTATTCACTGTGTAGTCTCAGGATGGCCTTGAACGCATGGCGATCCTCCTACCTCTGCCTCCCGAATGCTGGGATTAAAGGCATGTGCCACCACGCCTGCCCGGCTCCCTCACACAAGTCTTGTTGTCTCTCCCATTGGCCCTCCTTCAGAGCAGCTCAGGGAAAGGCTACCACCAGGACTCACCTCCCCTGCCCTGCTTTCCCTTTCTCCAGGTCACCTCGTCAAATGGCATATCAGCCCCATGAGGACAGGGAAAGGCCCCCGTGCACAGCAGCCCAGAGCAGATGTCCTGGGCATGTGGATACGTCTGCAGAAGAATAATGACACATGACAGAGACTCCCACAAACAGGTCCTCCTGGCCCAGTGCTCCTAGTCACACCTAATGTACTAACGCACTGTACTAAGGACTGCCATGTGTGTGTGTGTGTGTGTGTGTGTGTGTGTGTGTGTAAGCCATCTGTGGAAACAAGCCTGGCTTCCTTCTCCAGTGCTTGCCCACTGTCCGATCCACACCCCATCCCAGGAGTCAGAAAGAACCGTGGCTACGGGCCTGGGAGAAGCATTTGTGGTAGGAACCCAGGGCACGAAGTCAAGAAGTCGAGAGCAGGCATTCCACCCGAGTCCTGTCTACAGTAAATGCTGTCAGTCAGACGGAAAGAGGCCATCACTCAGTCTGTAAGCCACAGAGCAGAGCCCAGACCTGGGAGCTGTGTCCTTAGCCTGGTCTCTTTCTACAGCACCGTTTGTCCCAAGATACTCTTTGATGACAGAAACCCTGACAGTGATGGTGATAATGGCCAGGGCCAGCTGTGCACCTGGTGTGTGCCAGACATCACTCACCTACCCTGGAGCTGATGCGCAGGTAGACACTGTCCTAGTTAATAGACAGATGTAAGCAATTGCCCAAGAAGAAGAAAGACCTTGTCTTCCACAGGGGAACTGTGGGAGAATGACTGAGACCTCACATGCCATCACACACATGCACATACACATGCACATACACATACACATACACATACACATACATACACATACACATACACATACACATACACAGGGATTATATACCCCTCCCCTGCCCAGGTACCTATGGGCTTCTTCTGGCTGACCCAAAAGCATTGATTTAAAGCACAGAACTTCGGGAACCATAACCTGTCTGGGAACAGGGCACTGAGTTCCCAGCTCCTCTCACCTGTCCGGGAAAAGACATTGATCGCAGGTAGAGCAGGTAGTTGGCTGCCTCTCTGTGTGGGGTTGGGCCCTCCTCCCACTCCCCTGGAGCTGCTTAGGTAAGGAGAAGCTGTCAGTGGCCAGGATGCAGTAGTGATCAGGGGCCAGACTGAAGTAAAGTCTGGAACTTTCCACCATGCCCCATCACTCATGGGTATGTGGTGGCCCAGAATTCCAGAGTTCTTGTACAGGCTATGCAACTTGAAGAGGCAACACTGATCTAAGTCTTCCCTGGGTTTAGAACCCTTTCATGGTGTAACCCACTCCTAGCCCCTAGTCCCCACCACCCGTGTCCTGTGGGAGCAAACCATCCATCCCCACCGTCAGGGGAAGTGGTGACTACAGTGGGGTGAGCATGTGATCAAAGCCAACAAATGAGAATCTGCCCAGGACTTTTGTTGGATTTGTGGGGGGAAGGAAGGACTCTATTTCTCAGAACTGCTCAATGGTAGGAAGGCGCTACTGTGGACACCTCCACCCCATGAGATGACATGTCTACTTCAAGGAAAGCAGAGCTGAGCTACTGAGAGAAAATGGGTCCTGGACAAGTATTTTGAGGTCGTGTTCCCCCCCCCCACAGACCCACCCCTGGACTTTTTATTGTGAGCTCCAATAATCCTGGTTTTAATTCAAGAACTTTCTGGTAAGCCCAAGAGACTATGCAGACCATACATGTGAAAAGGGAATCAAGGCCTCCAAGACACTCACCAGCTCTCTACTTCACTGTCCTCTGCCTTGGGTGGGTGCCTGAGAGCCCTGCCTGCAGACCCAGAGCAATCAGATAGGGACAGTAGACTTCCCCCCACCCCCGCCCCACCCTTTTCACTCTCTTCCTCTAAAGCTGGAAGCTTCCAGGAAGGCGGACAAGGCCTTCAGGCCCCAGGAGGACAGGAATAAAGGGCAATAAAGGGAGGGAGGGAAGTGGCTTCAGTCTCTCAGAGTTATTTATAGCTTTCCCAAGGAGGCCTCCTGCCAGGTTAATCTGGCCAATTATCCAGCCCCTCTCCACCCCCTGGGCACTGTCTTTCCCCAGGTGGTCCCCACTTGGGGCCATCATTTCAGGGACACAGGGCTCGGTCGCAGTGCCTGCCACAAATCAGCCAGCCTCTGGCCCTCCTTCCTCAGCAGGGCCCCCAGGCTCTAGCCCTGGGCTACTGGTGCCTCTTCACAGGCCTGAATGAAATGGACACAGGCCCATCTGTGCATCCTGACACGGAGAGGGAGTTGTGCAAATTGTTCTGCCTCCCCTAGAGAGGAATCAGGAAGCAGATTAGGGAGTGCTCGGGGATCGTGTTAATGTTAAGAAAAACTACAAGTATCTCTGCACTAACAAACTGAAAAACCAGGAGTGTGGAGATGAATGTGTTAGTAAGTGACTGGGTCCCTCTGGGAGGGGAACTTGTCTCTATTTCTGCGCTTTTTTGACCTGCCTTTCAAGAGTTTTGGACTGGGGCCTGTCTGGTAGGAACCATCCTCCACCGGTAGGCTGGCCAGAGACTCCATGGGGCTCAGCCCATGGACTCCACTCAGGAGAAACTCCACTCAAAGTAGATGTGAGGCAAACTGGCACATGCTACAGCTTCAGGGCCATTCGGTTTGAAGTCAGTACCGAAAGAATTGATGGCTTCAGCAATTTTTTTCCCAGTCAAGCGATTCTATAAATGGAATGAAACCCAATAATTGGGTGATGGAGATAGACAATGCTTCCTGGGGGGTCATGAAGGTGGAAACCAGCTTTATAGCCCTGCCCTGTGGCCAGGTTCTCCCACTTGCCCTACAGGTCAGTGTGGTATCGTTGTTTTCTTCAAATTGAAACATTTCCTCCTAGAAGGACAGAGGTTCCTAAGACTGGGGAAGGGAAGAAACTTACAAGATTCAGTAATCTCAAAACGTTACAAGACTCACAGTGTGTCCTCCCAAGTTTAGTTAAGCAGCAAGCAATCTCTGGGGACTCTTTGATGGAGCTGCCTATAAGTTGGATTCAAGATATTTTTTGTTTTGTATTTATTTATTTATTTATTTATTTATTTATTTATTTGAGAGTGACAGACAGAGAAAGAGGCAGAGAGAGAGAGAGAGAGAGAAGAGAGAATGGATGCGCCAGGGCCTCCAGCTATTGCAAACAAACTCCCAATGCATGCGCCACCTTGTGCATCTGGTTTACGTGGTTCCTGGGGAATCGAGCCTCGAACCGGGATCCTTAGGCTTCACAGGCAAGCACTTAACCGCTAAGCCATCTCTCCAGGCCCCTCAAGATTTTTTTTTTTTTTTTTTTGTCATCACCATGCTAGGGTGGGTTTTTCAGTGATGCAACTGCTTTTGAATCACTCAAGCTCCCGTAAGTGATCCCAATAAACTCATTGGCTCACCAAGCTAGACTTGGTGAAATCATTTCTTTGATTTGTCATTGGTGCCCTAACTAGAGTGAACAGGCATTTTTGTTCACATCCTCCCAGCCCACCTCCCCCCACCCCCACTGCCCCACGCCCAGGAAAAGTCGCATCACAGTCAATCTGGAATACACTGTTCAGAGCACCTTCTAACTGAGTCTACTGGGGTGTGTGGTCAGGCTTCTTAAGCACTTAGCAGTCATATTGGGCAAATATGTTAGCTAGCTACTGACTTGATCCCTACCTTGCTCCGAGTCTGAGCCCACTCCTAGAGGGACCCTATCTGGAGCTTGTTCTCCATGTGTGGGTAACAGGCTTGGGATTCAGGGATTGCAGACAGTTCAGGGGCTCCGTGCCCAGTCTCAGAGTTCTAGGAGCTGACATTCCACAGGGCCATTGCTGTGTGATAGTCCCAAGGGTTAGGATCAGCTAAATCTACATGGACACAGAAGGCATGGAGCACAGGGCTCAACCAGAATGCTTCAGGGCCACAGCCCACCTTGCAAGAGCCCAGCCCTTGGGAAGAAAGAAATAGAGGCTGGATTGGCCATCGGAGGCCCTAGTCCCAGAGTCTAGTTAAAGCTGGATATTCCAATTTGGCCTGGGCAGTGCTTAAGGATGGAGCCTAAGAAGGAAGCACGTGGGACTTCAGGTCCTAAGCCTTTGTCTTATTCTTCACAGTCTGCTTCCTCAGCTGGAGAATGGGGATGAGGTTCCCCAGGGGGTCACTACATCACCCCAGTGCTCTGACACAGCGACTAGGAGAAATCACTCCAGAAGCCTGGACGACTGGCGCACAGCAGCAGGGCTTGGCTGAAGAGACCTTGCCTAACAGTCTCCAAAGACCTCCGCCTCCCAGGCCATCGCATTCCTTCTCTAGGCATCCACAGCTGCCTGGGTTTTGCCATCACAGCACTCCAGGGACATGCTCACTCTCCAATTCTTCTTGTCTTTTAGAATGAGAGCTCTTCTGCCCTCCCTCGCTTCCTCCCTCCCTTCTCTAGCCACCCTCTGTCCTGAACTCCAAAACCTGCCTCCCTCCAGCCCTGGTAATCTGGTTTCCTGCCACTCCATTCAAGCTGTGAGTTGTGCAGCCCCGTCCTGTCTGCGGTGATTAATAAACACACAGATGGCCTGGATCGTGAAGAAACTCCAGGGAGCCAACGTCCTCTCCTTGAGGACAGCCTTGTCTCACGCCCCTGGACCAGGAGGCTTACAGATCCCAGGGGCACTCTTGATTTTCCACTGCCTCACAGTTGCTCAGAATGCAACTTCAGCCAGCACCCTTCCTTCTGGTATTTAAATTCTTATCACAGGACTGCTTGAGGGTCCCCAAGCTAGAGGAAACCCTCCCCCAGGCTGGCCCATCCACAGCATGTGGACAGCTATTATCGACTGCATTTGAAATCCATTAACCTGCCTGGGGATGAGAATGTAAATATAGAGCCACTGTGCCCTGGAGATGTCCCTTTGCGAACACAGAGGATTCAGCAGGGACCCTGTAACTGGGTCAAACTATCTCTCTCTCTCTCTCCTCTCTGTCTCTCTCCATTATTTGTTTTGAGATCAGATCTTACGTAGCCCAGGCTGGCCTTGAACTTGCTATGTTGCCAAAGACAACCTTGAACTCCTGATCCTCCTGTCTCCACCTCCCAGGTGTTAGAATTTATAGGCTTATACCATACCAGGGTTCTGAACATTGCCTTTTTTTCCTTTTTTGTCTTAAATTTTATTGACAATTTCCATATTACAGACAATTCACCATGGTCACAATCTCCTCCCACCACTCTCCCTTTTCCCCCTCCCAAACCCCCCTCCAATGAATCTCTTCCTCTTTCCCATTAGCCTGCCTTCTATTTTGAGGTCATCATTTCTTTTCCTTTGAATTATGCATGTCTTGTGTAGGTAGCATCAGCTACTGTGAGGTCATGAGTGCCACAGCCACTTTGTGTCTGGATGACAGTCCTTTGGCTCTTACATTCTTTCTGCCATCTCTACCACAATAGTCTCTAAGCTTGAATATTTCTTACATTCCACTTCTAGGCCATCCATTTCACTACAGGAGCACAGCCCAGGCTCCGGGATGGGATCAGAATAGGGTTCACCTTAGGCAACATGCTAAGCCTCTCTGTGCCCCAGTTTTTTTTTTTCCTCTATAAATCAGGGACTATACTGATACTGTAGTGAGGATCCCATGAGGGTAACACACTTGTCTCCGTGGCTGGCATACAGCAAGCCTCTATGGATGCTAGCAATTGTTACTTCGTCATTGCCATTTGCTGTGTGTGGCATTGCTGGTGCTACTGCTGGCTGTTCCTGGTGGGATGCTCAACGGAGGGAGGTGGGGTGGAATTCGGGTGTATAGATTAGAATGGGAAAGTGCCAGTATTTCTACCAACCCCAGTCAAAGTTCAGCATTTCTTATGCTGTGAATCATATTCAAAGCAAATTCCAGAGGTTGGCAGCTCCTGGGACTGTCACCTAACAAGATCACAACCCACCCAGGGCCAGCAGACTCCAAACGTCCATCTTTGAAAACAATGGATCCTTACCTCAGCTCTTAGGCAGTCTTTACCTCAGGAACGAGGGTGCCGGGCTCAGCTGTCACCAAAGCTCTCCTGAGTCAGGGGCTCCAGGTTCTTAGTTGCATAGCATTTGAAGAGTGAATCTCACAATGAAGGATAAGTGTACTTATTTTTATTTTTATTAGTTTTTTTTTGAGGTAGGGTTTCACAGAGAGAGCCCAGGCTGACCTGGAATTCACTATGTAGTCTCGGGATGGCCCCGTCCCTTCTCATCTGGTCAGCTTGGCTATCTCAAGCCCAGCTGCAAGCCCTCTTCTTCTTATCTAGGGTTTCTGACTTTATTGTGTTAACCCTAACATGCACTTTAACCATTGCATTTCTTAGGCAAAACTGCTGTCTAAGAACAGATGAATTGCAGCCAAGGGCACAGAGTAAGATCACTGACTCTCCTCTCTCTCACTCTCTAAATAAACAAATGCATGAATGAATGGGCTGGAGAGATGGCTTAGTTGTTAAGGTGCTTGCCTGTGAAGCCTAAGGACTCAAGAACCCACGTCAGCCAGATGCACAAAGCGGCGCATGAGTCTGGAGTTCATTTGCAGTGGCTAGAGGCCCTGGTGCACCTATTCTCTCTCTCTCCCTCCTTCCCTCTCTCTCTCTCTCTCTCTCTCTCCCTCTCTCTCTCCCTAAATAAACAAATAAGAATAATTTTTTTTTTTTTTTTGGAGGTAGGGTCTCACTCTGGTCCAGGCTGACCTGGAATTAACTATGTAATCTCAGGGTGGCCTCGAACTCTCAGCGATCCTCCTACCTCTGCCTCCCGAGTGCTGGGATTAAAGGCGTGTGCCACCAGGCCCCAAGAATAAAATTTTTAAAACAGACTTCTGACTCTCCACAGTGCTCTCCTTAAGTACCTAACAAGCTTCTTCCCCTACTCCCTATCAAAAGTAGCCAGGTTTCAGCACATCCAGACAGGGGTGACTGTCCCCATGTCACAGGTGCACTTCCTTTTTTTGTGGTAGAGTCCCAGGGACTGAACCGTGTCCTTGTCCATGTTAGGGAAGTCTTCTGCCACTGAGTTACCATGGCCTCAGCTCTTTCTTTTACTTTTTTACACTTTACCCTGGGTGGGGCGGGTCCATGCAATCATGTTGTAGCTGAGTGGTCTCCACCCACCTTGTGCTTAGTAAACTGTGTCAACAGAGCTCTATCCCACCCCAGCATCCTGACCGGGTCACTCATGCCTCTGGCCACCTCAGAACCCTCTCAGAGCCCCTATCATGTATTCAGTGGGTGCTTGAAAGGTGAGGGAGAAGCAGAGAGAAGAGTGTGGTCAGTAAAACCCTCACCATGGGGCTTCCCAGGGGAGTCATCCACAGACAAGGACCATGGAACACAGCTGGCGCATGGCAAAGAGGAAGCAACCGGTGCCCACATCACAAGAGTTGGCAGTTAGACTGAACCTGAGCCCTCCACCCCTCCTTAAGAAGGTCGCAAAACCTCAGGGCATCTCTGCTCACCCTGGGGGAGTCTTGCTCACCTCTGCTGCCAGTGTGCTGATTTCTCCAGGTAACCAGACCATTCCCCACAAGGCACTTTGTCATTAAGTCCAGGATTACAGGTTAAGTCGCTGGCTCCAGAGTGAATGCCTATAAGCCCTTCAGTGCACTGTGTCCCTCTGCCCCTGCAGGGATAAGGGTGAGTGAGGGTGAGGACTCCCAGGCCCTCAAATGTCAGCCCCTTGGTATAAAATGGTACACAGTACTAGCACATGTCCTCCGGTGTACCCATTTGTCTCTGGGTAACTTATAGGACCTAACATTGTGAACTCTGTGTAAGCTGTTGTTATACTGTACTGTTTAGGGAACGCCAACAAGAAATAACTTTATGCACATTCAGTAGGTCATTTTCTTTCTTTCCTTCCTTCCTTCTTTCTTTCTTTCTTTCTTTCTTTCTTTCCTTTTTTTCTGTGCAGGGATGGGACCCAGAGCCTGGTACCCACTAGGCAAGCACTCTAAAACTGAGCTACACTCCAGCCTCCTCCCTTTTTTTAGTCATTGTATTTTAAGACAGGGTGTCACTAAGTTGTCCAGGTTGGTTTTGAATACACCATCCTCCTATCTCAGCCTCCTAAGTAGCTGAAATTATAAGTGTACACTACCATGCCCACCATAGATAGACACAAGTTCCCTTTTATTAGAAGCAAAGTTTTTGTTTTTGTTTTTTTTAATTTATTTGAGAGAGAGAGAGAGAGAATGGGCTCACCAGGGCCTCTAGCCAGTGCAAATGAACTCCAGACACATATACCACCTTGTGTATCTGGTTTTGCATGGGCCCTGGGGAATAGAACTTGGGTCCTTTGGTTTTGCAGCCAAGTGCCTTAATTTCTAAGCCATCTCTCCAGCCCGAGGAGCAAGTTTTGAAAAATGTGCTTTGGGGCTGGAGAGATGGGCCAAAGGACCCAGGTTCAATTCCCCAGAACCCATGTAAGCCAGATGCACAAGGTAGAGCATGCGCCTGGAATTTGTTTGCAGTGGTTGAATGCCCTGGCATGCCCATTCTCTCCCTCTCTTCCTCTCTCTCCCTCTCTACTGCTCTCTGCCTCTTTCTCTCTCTCTCTCAAATAAATAAATAAAAATAAAAATAAATGTGTTTTCATCTAAAGATGTGGGACCTTTGGGTGCCCTTGCTGAAAGAGAATGTTTTCAGGACTCACAGCCCCCAGACTTCTGGTGCTCAAAAGCAGAAAGGGGCAGGGAAGAGATCAAAGAGAGGCACACAGGAGGACATCAGAGAGTGGACAGGACAGCAAGAGAAAGGCAGGGTCAGTAATGAGGGCCTGGAAGGCAGAGCACAGCCTCTCCTGCAGCAGCAGCCGCGGTGGCGTCAGCACAGAGGTGGCACAGCTTTCCCTATGGGCCCAGAAGTCCTAAGCCAGACACAGTGCCCTGGGGACTGGCGAGTACTACTTCACAAGAGGATGCCAGTAGCCAGGACTCTGTCCCCAGGGTGGCCTCGGACGGACAGTGCGGTGGGGGTGCTTTGGGCAGCTTGTCTGGGTAGAGGTGGGGGATGATGGCAAGATCAGGCCAGCAGGACAGGACCATGAGATCAGGGCCTAACTGGACACCATTGTCCAGAGTATCCTCCTGGGCCTTTGGCTGTGTCAGGGCTTAGGCACAAAATGAGTGCAGTGAGCGAACCCAGATGGGGAATTCAGGGCTGTGTCAGCACATAGCTTACTGGGCAGGCTGCCCTTCTGGCCTCTCCAGTACCCCTCAGTCCCTGTCTCACCCTACCCCACATCACTATGGTGGGCAACCGGAGGCTGTTTGAGTTACTTTCAAAAATTTCAGTTTACCCCTGACTGTGCCATGCTGGCTCTGAGGGGTTTCTGCCATGAGAAACACGGGCTGCTTCTCAATGGAAAAGTGGGTTTCAAAAAGCAGCATAGGCCCTGACCACACTCCACGGAGTGCAGAGGGCCACACGGCCTGGCATACCAGCATGGTCTTTGTGTGCATCCTGCAATCTCCCTTCATTGCAGAGCTGGGAGCCCACCCTGGTGAAACAGCTCCTGGCTCACAGCAGCCTATTGGATGGAGGAAATTAAAGGGTCTGGTAAGACTCGCCCTGAGGGCCCAGGAGTATGGCTGCTCCATGTTCTATAACAAACATCCCCTTGCTTGCACATGGCGGGCTAAGAAAACCTGTTAAAAACTTCTGCTTGGGCTGGAGGTATGGCTTAGCTGGTAAAGTGTTTGCCTACAAAGGACCCAGGTTCAATTCCCCAGTACCCACATAAGCCAGAGGCACAAGGGGGTGCATGCGTCTGGTTTGTTTGCAGTGACTGAATGCCCTGGTGTGCCCATTCCCCACTCCCAATGGATAAATAAAATTAAAAAAAAAATTTAAAGCTTCTGTTTCATGGGACTGGGGTGTAGCTAAATGGTAGGAGCACTTACCCAGCAAGCCCTGGGGTCATCCCCAGCACAGGAAATCCTCAACCTCAAACATTCCTGTAACTCCCAGCTTATCCATAGCCTCAAGGCCCCCAACCCCTCAGCTCTTATCTCCTATCCCCTTCCTTCCCATACTTCCTAATTATTTCTGAACACATCAGGCCCCACCTACCCCAGGGCCTTTCCACTTGCTGCTTCCTCCACTGGACCTTCTCCCCTAGATGTCTGCATGGCTTACTTTTTCACCAGCCTTGCATCTCTGTTCACGTGTTCTTTCCCAAAGATAGACCGCTTTTGGATACTTTACTTAAAATCTTACCATTGTCAACTTCCGGTCAAGATGGCGTCTGCCTAACCATGCCTCACCTTGCCGGGAAGGAAAGATGGCCGCAGAACCTAAGGAGAGAATCAACCCATCGCACCTCTCCAGGGCCCCAGCTGAAACCATAGAGTAATTGGGGAAATGAGCAAGAGTACTGCTTTCTTGGTGAACCTGGTACCAACACAAGGGTGAAGGAGGTAGACACAGAGAACACTCAACCCCTACTAAACCAGAGATCCAGAGACACAGAGGCTCCCAAGACCTCATCACTGAACGAACCCAACATGGGTCAGGGAAATTCGCAGAAGAGGAGCAGAAAGATTGTTAGAGCCACAATGCATGACCTATATTCCCCAATGAGGAGGGTCCCTTTGAAGTGGGGAGGACAGGGAGGAGTCTAACGATGATACCAGCATGACTGTATACACACTACATACATAACTAATAATGGAGAAATGGCTCAGTGGTTAAGGCGCTTGCCTGCAAAGCCTAAGGACCTAGGTTCAATTCCCTACCCACATAAAGCCATATGTACAAAGTGGCACACGCATCTGGAGTTTGTCTGCAGTGGCTGGAGGCCCTGGTGGGCCCATTCTCTCCATCTCTCCCCCGCCCTGCTTGCAAATAAATAAATAAAAATATTTAAAAAACGAAATTGTACCATTCAAAAAAATTGTGCCATTCCTACTCCACATCTCTCTCACAGTTTTGTTTTTCTCTAGCTCACACCTGATGGTGTGTAATTTACTCACTTGTGGGGTGAGTTTCCAGTTTCCTTCGGGAAGTCAGGAGCGCTTGTTTATTGACTGCTGTGTCCCTAACACCTACGACAGTGCCAGGAAAATAAATGCTCACAGAATGGCATCATCTTCAGAAAGCAGCATCCCCATTATAAAGGGAAAGAATGGAACAGGAGCTTAGAAGCTATTTTGCTAAAAGGCACTAACCCTCACTTGGGCCCATAGGGTGACCACACACAGGAGGAAAACCTCTATCTCTGCCTTCGTTTTTCCGTGCATATGTATGGATGAGTATGTCATGTGTGCATATGTCATATACATCTTTGCTCACATGTGTTCTGCATGTGTGTGCAGGTCTGCATGCATGAGTGTGCAGGTACATATGGAAGCCAGAGTTTCATTCCAAATGCTTCCCTCAATTGTTCTCCACCTTATTTATTGAGGCAGGGCCTCTTGCTAAACCCACCACTCACCCATTTGGCTAGTCTAGTGAGCCAACAAGCCCTAGGGCTCGTCCCGTCTCTGTCTACCCAGCACAGTGAATCCAGGCGCATACCACATGCCTGGCATGATGTAGGTGCTGGGACTCTGAACTCAGGTCCACATGCTTGTGTGACAAGTGCTTTAGCACCTGAGCCATCTCCCCGGCCCTCTGCCTTCGTTTTGTGTCTATCTTCTTTCCTGTGGCTCAGGCTCCTGCTTGACCCTGCATAGGCATGCTCATCACTAAGGAACATCTACATAATATATTTCACCCCCCTTCCAGGTTGAAGGCACAGAGATATATCACTGTCCTAAGCCTGCAATAGCCTTGGATTTCAAAACAACAGAGCCAGGCTGGAGAAGATGGCTTAGCCATTAAGGTGTTTGCCTGCAAAGCCAAAGGACCCCGGTTCAATTTCCCAGGACCCACGTTAGCCAGATACACAAGGTGATACATGTATCTGGAGTTTATTTGCAGTGGCTGGAGGCCCTGGTGTGCCCATTCTCTCTCTCTCATAAATAAATAAATAAATAAATAAATAAATAAATAAATAAATAAATTTAATCTTAAAAAAAACAGAGCCACTATGGGCAGACCACCCTCCAGATGAGAACAATGTCCTATGATGGAGAGTCTGCAACCTGGAGCAGGTCATCTTGTAGAAACCATAATTGGTCCCCTCAAGAGACAGCTATTAACAGATGTGACAACTACTTATCTGGACCCCCTTATAGGACCAGAGCTAAGACAGTGATGGGCTGGACCATACCTTGACCTTGAAGACTGCTTGGTTATGCTCACATCTTGCCCTCTGCCCTAGTTCTTCATCTGCTTCAAACTAAAGCTCCTGTCAATACTGCTTTATCTGTTCTTCCCAATGTGGCCGTGTTAATTAAATCTCTCCTCTCCACTTTCCACGATTACTCTTCTCTTTAATTAGCATATTGGGATGGAAGTGGGCGGGGAGGGCTGGCTTGTTGGGGCTGTCAGAGCCAGGGCTTATGTCCTCGCTTCCCCATTACAGAAAATCCAGCCTCTGAAAGAAGTGTGTGGCCCAGGGTCCATGAGAGGGCATGGCAGAGCCAGGGGACCATGTGGACAGAAGCTGAGCACCTACCATGGGACCCCACACTTCCTCCCCACCCCCTTATCGCACACACCACATCCTCCCAAGCGAGCCGAGGATTGGAACTATGGCTTTACCCTACTGTGGAAAGTGTGCGGTTGGCCTCAGCTCCAGCCCTGGTCTGGAACACAGGCCCTGGGAACTGAGGAACCAGCTGGAACAGGTGCCTTTGTCTTCGAAGAATTTTGGGGAGAGGTTTGCAAATGCTGGCGTGGAATGTGAGAAGTACATCACATTTCACTCTTTTTAAAAAAGTTTTGTTGAGCCGGGCGTGGTGGCGCACGCCTTTAATCCCAGCACTCGGGAGGCAGAGGTAGTAGGATCGCCAAGAGTTCGAGGCCACCCTGAGACTACATAGTTAATTCCAGGTCAGCCTGGACTAGAGTGAAACCCTACCTCGAAAAAAAAAAAAAAAAAAAAAAGTTTTGTTTATTTTTATTTATTTATTTGAGAGAGAGAGAGAGAGAGAGAGAGAGAGAGAGAGAAAATGGGTGCACCAGGGCCTCCAGCCACTGCAAATGAACTCCAGATGCATACTCCCCCATGCACATCTGGGTTACATGGGTCCTGGGAAATTGAGCCTCAAACCAGGGTCCTTAGGCTTCACAGGCAAGCGCTTAACCACTAAGCCATCTCTCCAGCCCATTACTGTTGGGGTCAACTGTAACTATAAACACAAGATGGAGCCTTCAAACCTCCACAGAGACCTCTTCCTTTGAAGACCAAGCTAGTGGGCAATTCCAGGAGCCCAAATAAGGTGCCTGGCTCTGAGTGCTCATTCATGAGGGACAGAGCCTATCCGGAGGAACAAGACAGCAGAGGAGTAGGCACAGCTGAGTTTAAATCTCGCCTGCTCCTAAGTGCTGAGGCCATAGAAACCTATCTCATTTCTATGAGACCGTTTCTCCATCTGCAAATGGAGACATAAACAGCTTCTAAAATTGTGACAGGGATTTTAATGAGGTTAATTGTGAAAAGTGCAGGCAAGGCACACAGAAAGCATAGAATGAACACTGTGTCATTCTTTTCATTACCATCATGGCCACCTGTCCATGAATCTGATCAGTGACTGATCATTCACTCAGTCATTCATCTATCCATCAACCATTTGTTCATCCATCCACCCACACATCCATTCACTCACCTGTCCACTCATCCACTCACCCACATGCCCATCCATCCACATTCCCATGCATTCACTGACCACTCGCCCATCCTCTTATTTACTCCCTCAGCCCAGCCAGAAAACCAACCATTCATCTCCTCATCCAGTCACCCATCCCATATCCATCCACACACCCTTTCCCCTTCCTATCCCTCCACTAATCTCTTGAACATAGACTCTGTTCACATTTCTCTCCCCAGTACCTTGACTCCACTCATTTACCCATCTACCTGTTTCCCTCCTTCATCATTTATAGCTCCAACTTTCTCAGTCTTCTACTTTCTTTTTTTTTATTTTTTAGAGAGAAAGAGATAAAAAGGCAGAAGGAGAGAGAGACAGAATGAGTGTGCCAAGCCCTTCCGCCTGCTGAGAAAGAACTCCAGACACGGGCAACCCATTGAGCACATGTGCGACATTGCGCGCTTGCATCGCTGTGTGGCTGGCTACATGGGACCTGGAGATTTGAACATGAGTTCTTAAGCTTCACAGGCAAGCACCTTAACTGCTAAGCCACCTCTCAGCCCTCAGTCTTCTACTTTCAAGGACTTGCCTAGCATTGAACCCCAACCTTCCCCTATATAAATCCCCTCTGTCTCCTACTTCTGACGAGTAAACCCAACCTTAAAATTCTCCTGTACTGGCCCAGCAAAGACATTCAGGGCTGGCCACGAGGTAGAAGAGGAGGACAGTGGAAGAGAATGTGTCACTCATCCTCAGCCCTCCACACTCCTTACCAGCCAAGCCCAAAGCTAGTGGCTGGGCACAGCAGAGGTGTTCTGCAAGGAATCAGTCACTCAGTCAACCACTGGACGTAGCATTTGTTAGGCTCTCGCTGACAAAACAGCTGAAGTGCTTGTGCAGGTGAAAGATAATAAGAAAGTGGAATGAAGGATTCTACTGCTGGGTATTACGGAGAAACAGGCAGGTGGAAGAAGGGGCAGCAATCTCAGGTTGGTCTACTAAAGTTTCATAGAGAAAGACCTGAAAGAGGATGCAGGGAGCGGGAGAGAGATACAGGTAGACAAAACAACATTTCTACACAGAGGTCTCTGCATGGGACTAGACGGCTGAATTTCAGAAGCTTATGGGCTGAGCAGAGAGTCAAGGAGAGGAGAGTGGGTGTTAGGACCAAGGACCTCAAGCCTTGAGGTCTTAGGAAGCCATTGCTTTTGACTTTGGAGCCTTGGGAGCCTTTGAGCATCAGGATGACATAAGCTGGCAGATTCAAAAGGTGACTTCTTAGCAGGGCATGGTAGCACATGCCTTTAATCTCAACACTCAGAAGGCAAAGGTAGGAGGATCTCTGTGAGCTCGAGGCCACCCTGAGACTACATAGTGAATCCCATGGTTAGACTTGGCTAGAACAAAACCCTACCTCAAAAAACTTAAAAAAAAAATGGGGCTGGAGAGATGTTAAGACATTTGCCTGCAAAGCCAAAGGACCCTGGTTCGATTCTCTAGGACTCATGTAAGCCAGATGCACAAGGAGGCGCATGCGTTTGGAGTTCGTTTCCAGTGGCTGGAGGTCCTGGTGAGCCCATTCTCTCTCTTCCCCCTCCATTCTTTCTCTCTCTCAAATAAAAAAATAAACAAAATATTTTTTTAATTTAAAAAGGTATATTCATGCCCCAACAGGTGCTCTGACACCCCAACCCACAAGCAGTCATAATGGGGATTGCTGGACACTTACTAGAAGGGCTGAGAGTAAAGACTGTTGCTGACTGATTCTCCAACACTCATCATGTGGCATGGGACAGGAGCACATCTGCTAAGAAACAAAGGGAGGGAGGAAAAAGAGAGAGAGAGAAAAGGAGAAGGGAAGGGAGGGAAGGAGAAGTGACCAAGGTAAGGAAAAGGGAGAGAAGTGGCTGGCACCTCTACTTTTCTTCCTCAGCCTTTTCTTCACCTGTAAGATGCACTGCTATGGCTCCTGGGGGAGGAACTAAAGAGGAGAGAACTGGACTCTGGGCACAGGCAGGGCTCTTCTGAGCTCCAGAAACTTCCTGCTCCTGGGTGGAGGTCTTTTCTCTGCTCCAGTGTCTCAGGCAGAAGCAGGGAAGGAAATGGGGAGGCCTCCAGACATCCCCTCTGTTGGATTTTGAAGTTGGCATAGAGGCACCAGGAGAAATGACCTTTTTTTTGTTTTTGTTGTTATTACTGCTGGTTTTAGTTTAAGACTGTATTGGAGAGACATTGATGAGGGAGATGGAGAGAGGAAAACGGGGAGCAGGAGAGAGAGAAAATGGAAGTGCGTGCACCAAGGAAAGAGCAAGGGGATCTGAGATGGGGAAGCAGAGAGAGAGAGAGAATTCTATGGGAAGAAGAGAGAAACTGCCCAGGGAGGGAGGGGCAGTTTGGGTGATGTGTCAAGGTAAAGGGCTGAGAGAGGTAATATTCCCATCTTCTCAGCCTAGAGGGTCCTAGAATCTCCCTCCCCCCACCAAGTTTAGACATGGTCATATGGGAGGGGAAGAGAGTTGGGGAACTCTTACATTCTAGCCTTTTTGTTTACATTAAAAAAAGAAGGAGGAGGAGAGGAGGAGAGAAGGAGGAGGAGGAGAAGGAGGAGGAGGAGAAGGAGGAGGAGAAGAAGAAGGAGGAGGAAGGAGGAGAAGGAGGAGAAGAAGGAGGAGGAGGAGAAGGAGGAGAGAAGAAGAAGAAGGAGGAGAAGAAGAAGAAGGCTAGAGAGATGGCTTAGCGATTAAGGCGTTTGCCTACAAAGCTGAAGGACCCAGGGTGGATTCCCAGAACACACATAAACCAGATGCACATGGTGGCACATGCATTTGGAGTTCGTTTGCAATGGCTAGAGGCCCTGGCATGCCAATTCTCTCTTCCTCCCTCCCTCTCTCTTTCTCTTTCTCCCTCTCTCTCATAAATAAACTTCATAGGAAAGGGGATGGGGAAGGGAAGCCTTGTGGATTAATGGTCAGTGTGATCTTTAACTGCTTCATGCTAAATTGGGACACTATGGGGTCATGGGCGTCCCCATCTCAGGGTGTCTGAGTCAGAAGCCCATATCTGTATTCTTTTTTTTTTTTTTTTTTTTTTTTTTTTTGGTTTTTCAAGGTAGGGTTTCACTCTAGTCCAGGCTGACCTCAAACACACTGTGATCCTCCTATCTCTGCCTCCTGAGTGCTGGATTAAAGTGAAACCTGGGAAGTTTCTCTCTTCTTCCCATAGAACTCTCTCTCTGCTTCCCCCTCTCAGATCCCCTTGCTCTTTCCTTGGTGCATGCACCTCCATTTTCTCTCTCTCCTGTTCCCATCTTCCTCTCTCCATCTTCCTCCTTCTCCATCTCTCTCCTATACAGTCTTAAACTAAAACCCGGCTCATCAAAATCTCAGTAGAATAAAAAAGCCTATGGGGGCTGGAGAGATGGCTTAGTGGTTAAGGGGCCTGCCTGTGAAGCCTAAGAACACTTGTTCAAATCTTCAGGTCCCACATTTAGCCAGACACAAAAGGATGCAAGTGCACAATGTCACACATGTGCACAAGGGGGTACACACATCTGGAGTTCATTCACGGCGGCTGAGAGGCCCTGGCTTGCTCCTTCTCTGCCTCTTCCTCCCTCTCTGTCTCTCTCAAATAAAAATAATTAAATTAAATTAAAATCTTTAAAAGCCCATGGGGCTGGAGAGATGGCTTAGTGGTAAAGGCATTTGCCTGCAAAGCCAAAGGATCCAGGTTTGATTCTCCAGGACCCACATAAGCCAGATGCACAAAGGGCGCATGCATCTGGAATTCATTTGCAATGGCTGGAGGCCCTGGCCTACCCATTCTCTCTCTCTTACTCTGTCTCTCTGCCTCTTTCTCTCTCTCAAATAAATAAACAAATAAAATATTTTTTTAAAGGCCAGAGCATTGGCATACAAAAGAATGATTTCAACTCAGAGGAAATAAACAAGGTTTCATACATAGATCTAGTTTAAAAGGGACTATGTCTAGAAAAACTATAACCCAAAGCAAGGGGTAACTTGGCTGGTCACAGAGATGTCAACTCATGCAGAAAAAGATAACAAGGGCTGGAGAGATGGCTTAGTGGTTAAGGCGCATGCCTGTGAAGCCTAAGGACCCTGGTTTGATTCTCCAGGTCCCACATAAGCCAGATGGAAATGGTGATGCATGCATCTGGAGTTCGTTTGCAGTGGCTAGAGGCCCTGCTGCACCCATTCTTACTCTCTCTGTCTCTAGTAAATAAATAAATAATTTTTTTTTTAAAAAAGAAAACTATAAGTTGGCTATTTTAAAAGACCAGTATACCTCAAGACAGTTTTGGCTCTGGACACGTAACATTTAAAGCTCCACAACTGCTGGAGTCAGTTGCTGAATTTTGAATCACATCACATGTTGTTTATGATACTGGTGTGGCATCCACATGAGTAGGAGGCTGGCTGACTCCTAGAAACCATCCTATAAGGCTAGATAGGTGAGGGTCCTCGCCGTTGGGGGACGGCGCTTATTGGCCACTGACTTCCCGGTTGCAGGAGGAGTTGGGGGGAAGCAAGGTCCTGGAGCCGGTGAGTGCAATAAACACCAGGGAGGCAGTCTGCTGGATAGCACGCTCTGGTTTATTCAGCAGGGGAGTGGGTTTATAAACACTTGAGAAATGTTGAGAAGGCACATACAGACTATATGGCGACTGGATACATAGTTTATGGGTTGCCATCTAATTGGTTGAAAGGCAGAAGTGTAAGGGAGATAGTGGTGGGAAAAGCTACCTGACTTCAGAGTTGCGAGGGAGGAGCTGTCAGGGAGATAACAAGTGGCTGGAAAAGCTATGTGACTTCAGCCACATAAGGGTCTCTTGGGCAGCTAGCCACAAGGTCAGGAACTGTGGGGGAAGGACAAAGCCTGACTATGGAATGTTCAGATACTTTGGGGATCAAAAAGGGGGAGGGCCTCGCCAGTTCTGCCCACTCTGAGCTATTACAGGGCACATTTACAACCTTGCCAGAGGGTAGGGAAGGCCAGTCACCGTCACCAGGGTGGGTTCCTAACAATAAGGCCAGTGGCAACCTCCACAGCCCAAGGTCCCCAGCCATGTCCAACAGTTCAGGCCAGCTTCCTCACAGTCTCAGCCCGTGTTTAGCAATGCCCAACTGATAGGCAGGAAGGCAGCTATTCATGAGGAAGATAAAATTTAATCTATAGATTTGTTATGAATTAATTTAGCCATATTGATTTGGGATATATTTTTTGTCTGTATCTGACATGACATTTACACGTGACATACCACTAGTAAATATATCAAGTGACATTTGAAATACTTTGGACAGTTTAGAGTTGTTTACATCTGAACAAGTTAAAGAAATTATTCTCTTGTGGAGTTTTTTGTTATCAGGTTTAAAAGTCCCTCATTAGCCAGGACGTGGTGGCGCACGCCTTTAATCCCAGCACTCAGGAGGCAGAGGTAGAAGGATCACCATGAGTTCAAGACCACCCTGAAACTACAGAGTGAATTCTAGGTCAGCCTTAGCTAGAGTGAAACCCTACCTTGAAAAACAAAACAACAACAACAACAAAAAAAAAAGCAAAAATAAAATAAAATAAAAAATGAAAGTCCGTCATTATAGTCATCACTAGAGATGGCTCAAAGTGTTTACTTACTTGGCAGAGAGATTTAAAGGCGGTCTTAGATTTAGAAGAACTAATAAAAACTGTGTCAGGGTAAAAAGCTAAAAGCTTTGATTACTCTCAACAATTTAGTATTGTCAGTTGTTTGTTTAACCATAGATAGACACAATGAAATTTTGGGTAACTAAAACAAAATTTTTATCTATTAGAAAAAGTTTGTTAAAATATTTTTTATTTATTTGAGGGAAGCAGAGAGTGTGTATGTGTGTGTGTATGGGCATTCCAGGGTCTCTTGCCACTGCAAACAACCTCTAGATGCATGTGCCACTTTGTGCAACTGACTTTATGTGGATACTGGGGAATTAAACCCCTGGCCAGCAGGCTTTGCAAGCAAACACCTTTAACTGTTGAGCCATCCCTCCAGCCCAGAATAAGTTGTTTATTTAAACAATTAAATGCTTTATCCAGTGGGAAAGCATAAATTTAGTATTTAGATATAATTTAGCCATAAGTTTTATTTTTTTAGGGAAAGCAAGAGAATTGGCATGCCAGGGCCTCAGCCACTGCAATCAAACTCCAGATGCTTGTGCCACCTAGTGGGCATGTGCAACCTTGCACTTGCTTCACCTTTGTGCATCTGACTAACATGGGATCTGGAGAATCACACATGGGTCCTCAGGCTTCACAGGAAAGCGCCGTAACCACTAAGCCATCTCTCCAGCCCCAGCCATAAGTTTTAAATGCCTCATTTAGTAAGAATATTTCTGTTTTGAAGGAATTCTTATAAACATTAGTAAGAGCAGAACAATATTTAAGAAAACTTTATTGTTTTAAACAGAGAATCTAGTGTTATGTCAAACAAAGGCTTTATCCAATGGGAAAATATACAAATTTATAATTGGGATATAATTTTATCATAGGTTTTAAATGTCCCATTTAGTGGAAAAGATATAATGTAAAATCCCTGCTTATAAGCCATTTTGTAGGAATTGTTCGGGGCAGAACAATATTTATGAAAACTTATTTTTGAAGACAGAAAATCTGGCATTAGCCTTGGAGCACTGAAATTTTGACCAGGTGCTGAGCCATTCCCATCCCACACCCACCTCTGTCCCTCATGCATTCCTGCCACTCTCAGCATCCACAGAGGTTGTGGAAGGCTCAGCCTGAGCTCAGCTGTCCCTAGAGGCCTCCTCTTGGCCAGACACTACTAGTGCCGCCACCCTTAGCACAAGTTCTGCTCTTTCCAGCCACTGTTTCAGTCCCAGGAATAACTGTGAAGCCAAACTCGGGTGTTCAAAAATTAGTCTGAAATTTAAGGTGTTTCTACGTAGAATAGAAATAGCAATGTAAGCCTGGCGTGGTGGCACACGCCTTTAATCCCAGCACTCGGGAGGCAGAGGTAAGAGGATTGCCATGAGTTCGAGGCCACCCTGAGATTACATAGTGAATTCCAGGTCAGCCTGAGACAGAGTGACACCCTACCTCGAAAAAATGAAAAAAGAAAAAGAAAAAGAAAAAAAAAAAGAAATAGCAATGTAACTGCCCTGACAGAAGCGAAGATATTCTAAAGAAAAACATTTGTGCCTCTTCCTTCAGTTATCACACTATTGTTACAGTGGACCTCAAGAACTTGGAATTTCCACAGGAATTTCTTTCTGCAAGAAGGAAAACTCGAAGCCTGGCACCAGCCACAGAAGCAACTGGTTTCCTGGAAAGAGACCAGATTTCACACAGTTCTGACAACGTGTCAGACCACCTTGCCTAAGAGACAGGAGCTGAAATAATGATGAGACCATGGTATGTAAGGACCACATCTTGACCAGGACTGCTCAGCTATGCATACTTTATGCCCTCTATTTAAACCTAAACCTCATGTCAGGACCTGGAAGATGGACATAGGAAGGTCACTGTACCTCTGTCGTTGTCCCTCTTCCCCATGTGGCCATATTGAATAAATATCCTTTCTCTGCTTTTCACTATGACTTTCTCTTTCGTTGACATTTTGACAATGGGTGGCTGAGCCTCGCTTATTTTGGCTGCCAGGGCCCATGTCCTGATCCTAACAACTTTAGTTACAGCAATGATATTTCTGTTTTGCCTCCACCCAGGATCAGGCTCTGCTGGGACACAGAGCTCTGCCCAGAACACCTCAGAATTCCCGAGCCTTAATCCACCCCAGTGATGAGGACAAGTGGGGACACCCCGCTGGCTGATGAGGCAAACAAGAGAGCTGTGTGAGGAGCAGCCCTGGAACTAGGCCGCCAAGGATGAAAGGCTTTCCCACATGAAGAAAGTTTAGATGGCAGCTCTGGTGGCAGGTCTTCCGGCCTGCTGAGAAGCAGAGTGACCCAGAGTGGGGACAGTGGAGGGTGTGAGGTGGGCTTGACAGGGTCGGGTAACAGGGCATTGCAGAGGCTGGTGGGTTGAGGATAGCTGTGGGAGGGATTCAGCCACATGGTGACCAGGACACAATTAAACGTGGGCCTTTTCTCCCAAGGTGCTCTCAATCTCTGGCCCAGCAGCCAGTTTGACTCCTTTCCCACCCACCACAGGCAGAGTCTCCTAAGTTGGGATCTTTGCCAAAGAGTCACTTCCTGCCCACACAGCCTGAGATCCCTCTGTTAGTGGCTCATAGGAAAGTAATTTGAGGGACAAAAGGACTCCCCACTAAGGCCAGGGACTAACTCTTCCTCACACGCAGGAAAAAGAGCCTCCAGTCCTCCTGCAGCCTCCATATTGGCAACATACACATATGTACAGGCACCCACGCACATAGACATGTGGACACACACACAAATACACATACACAGACACACAAATACATATACACAGACACATACATAGACACCTATACACACACAAACACAATATACACAGGCATACACAAACACATGCACAGAAACATAAACACAGAGATAGATATGCAGTGGGACACACAGAAATGTACACAAACACATAAACATACATACAGAAACACAAGCACACAGAGAAACACCATGGTGCATGCATAGACACACACAGGTTGTATTGCTTGCAGCTTTCTTGTTGCTGTGACAAAACACCTGACAAAAGCAACTTAAGGAAGGAAGGGTTTATTTGGGCTTACAGTTTGAGGTTGCAGTTTATCATGGTGGAGAAGGTGTGACAGCAGGAGCTGGCGGTGCCTGGTCACATGATAGCACAGTCAAGAGGCAGAGAGAGATGGATGATGATGCTTCACTGTGTTCTACTTTTTGTTTTGTTGTTTTGTTTTTTCGAGGAAGGGTCTCACTCTAGCTCAGGCTGACCTGGAATTCACTCTGTAGTCTCAGGGTGGACTTGAACTCACGGTGATCCTCCAACCTCTGCCTCCTGAGTGCTGGGATTAAAAGCGTGCACCACTTTTGTGCACTTTTGTGTGTTTTTTTTGTGTTTTGTTTTGTTTTGTTTTGTTTTGTTTTGTTTTGTTGAGGTAGGGTCTTGCTCTAGCCCAAGTTGGCCTGGAATTCACTATGTACTCTCAAGCTGGCCTTGAACTCACATACCTCTTGACATTCTTGTCTTCCAAACTCCCACAAAAATGGCTCATAAGGGCAGCTGGAAAGATGGCTTAACAGTTAAGGTGCTTGCCTGTGAAGCCCAAGTACCCATGTTCAATGCCCCAGATCCCACATAAGCCAGATGCACAAGGTGACGTATGCACAAGGTCACACATTGCACAAGGTGGCACATGCATCTGGAGTTTGATCGCAGTGGCTGCAGGCCCCGGTGTGCCAACACACACTCTCTCTCTTTCTGCCTATAGCATCCTAGAACTTTCCTAGCCCAAAGAGCTAAACTATCCCACATTCTTCACAAAACCAGTTCCAAGGTATGGTAGTTTGAATATACATCATCTCCTCTCCCAATACTTCATTTGTTTGTGATAAAGCCTCCTTCTCAGTATTCAGTTGGTGATGCTTTGGGGAGGCGGAGCCTTGCTGAAGGAAGGATGTCACTTGGGACTGTATAGTCCAGCCCTGCTTGCCAGTGCCAGCTAGCCCACTCTTGTTGCTTCATCCCTGCTGACATGACAAGATATAGCACCCAGCTGTCTGCTCATGCCATGCTTTCCCTGACACAGTGAAACTTCCCCTTGAAACTACAAGCTAGAAACAAACCCTTTCCTTCCATAAGCTGCTTCTCGTTGGGTGTTTTGTTCCAACAACGAGAAGGTAACTGCTACAAAAGGCCTGTAAAGCACATGGTCAGCTTATTCACAGCAGTGGCCTCACTTCTCAGCACCAAATGTCTCTATTACTTTTCTTATTTCGTTTTTAAAAAGTTTTTTTTAGGATCTCACTCTAGTTCAGGCTGACCTGGAATTCACTATGTAGTCTCAAGGTGGCCTTGAACTCACCGCGATCCTCCTACCTCTGCCTCCTGAGTGCTGGTATTAAAACCATGCCTGGCTTTAATTAAGTATGTTATAAAGGTTATAGTCTCATATCCCCTCTCTCCTAGACCCACTTTCTCTGAGAGTTCTCCTCAGTGGGGTTATTGGTATTCAGTATGGGGTAATTGTGGTCTCAATCTCTGTGGGGTGGGAGGGCTTTGTTTCAGGAAATTTATAGCCCCCCTGTGGCTCTTACGATCTTCCTGTTCCCTCTTCTGAAATGTTCCCTAAGCCTTGGCAGGTCTGTTAGTAGTCAGTCTCATTTAGTGCTAAGTTGTCTTTAGACTCTGGATTTCTGCATCGATGTGTTGTCATTAACCACCATGTCCGTCACTGCTTCCCTACTTTTCTCATGTCTGTGACAAAATTCCTGACAAAAATAACTGAAGGAAGGAAGGATTTATTTTGGCTCACAGTTTAAAGTTACAGTCCATCATGGTAGAGAAATCACGATGGCAGGGAGCATGAGATGGCTGGTCACGTGTCATCTGCAGTCAGAATGCAGAGAAAGATGAATTCTGATGTTCAGCTAGCTTTCTCCTTTTTACTCACATAGTCTGGGACACCAGCCCATGGGAGAGCACCACCCACAGTTAGGGTGCTCCTTCCCATACCAACCTAGAAACCTTCTCACAGATATGCTCAGAGCTTTGTCTTCTAGGTGAATCCAGATCCAATCAAACAGATAATAGAGATCAGCCATTGCGCATGTACATACACAAGCGTATACACAGACACATGGAGAGACACACACAGAAACAGAGGCACGTAGATATACACTTCACACTTGGAAAATGCCTGTAGCTCTCTGCACACTCATCATAAAATAACTGAACACTTGCAAGTTTTTCTCCTCAGGGATCCCAATTAAGACACTACTTTCAGCTCTTCCTGCTGGAAGCCAGTCTTTAGCCTGACCCCTGCAGGCTGGGCAGGCAGTGCTAAAAATAACATATGGTAGAGGGCAGGTGCCAACCCCCTCCCACTTGGGCTCATGGTCGCTGCCCTGGTTCCCTCCTCGGAGTCAGAGAAGGCTCCAGTGACTCCTGACCACCTGAAACAACAGAGATGCCACCTCTCAGAGCCCCAATTTCTTCATCTGTGCAGGTCCCATGAGGAGCAAAGCAACCACCAAGGCCACCAGGAGCTAGGCTACTTGAAACTGGGGCCCGGGGAGAGCAGGGAGGGGCTCTCACTGTCCCAGGTGGAGGGAAGACTGTTGGCCCAGGGAGAGGGCTGAAGCCCTGTAGACCTGACATTCAGCCGCCACCCCAGGATTCTGGGAGGCATCTAATTCAATTCCCATTCTAATTAGGAGACTCTAATTCTAAGAATCATGAAGACTCTAATTCCTGAGGATTCAAGCCCATCCTTCTCTCTCACTACCCAGTCGGGCTGGAGCCCCAGCAAACTGCCACACTCTATACCCAGTCCCGGCCCAGAGTCCCAGGAAACTGGAGTTGGCTCCTGGCCTTCAGGCTCCACACCTTTAAGGCTGTCCTTTACATAGCACAGAGAAACTATTCCCCAATATCTTTACCCTCCATCTTCTTCCCTCAAGACCTACATTTACTGTTCCATAGCCTACCACCACTTCTTCCCTCCCTCTGCAACTCAACAGCTCCTACTCACACACGGAACAAAAGCTCTCCTCCTCAGAGAACCTCCCCAAACCCTCGGGCCCAGCAGCCATGCCATGCTTGTCTCTTGTGACATCTCTTGGAACTTGTAAGTTTCGCTGTCATCTGCCCCATCTAATGTCTCTTCCACTGCTCCTTCCAGGTCCTGGCCTGGCTTGTACATTCAGTAAATGCATGTTAGTGAGTGGGAAAAAAAGAAAGAAAGAAAAAGTCCTGTCATGGGCTAAAGAGGTGGCTTAGCAGTTAAGGTGCTTGCCTGCTGTTGCAGTCAGGTTCGTATTACTGGCAGAAATCACCTGACCAAAAGCAGCTTGTGGGGAGAAAGGGGTTTATTTTGGATTACAGACTTGAGGTGGAAGCTCCACAATGGCAGGGGGAAACGATGGCATGAGCAAAGGGTGGACATCACCCCTGGCCAACATAAGGTGGACAATAGCAACAGGAGAGTATGCCAAACACTGGCAAGGGGGAGCTGGCTATAACACCCATAAGCCCACCCCCAACTGCCTCCAGGAGGTGTTAATTCCCAAATCTCCATCAGCTGGGAACCTAGAATTCACAACATCTAAGTTTATGGGGGCACCCGAATCAAACCAACACATCTGCAAAGCCTAAGGACCCAGGTTCAATTACCAAACTCACATAAGTCATTTACACATGGTGGTGCATGCGTCTGGAGTTCATTTGCAGTGGCTAGAGGCCCTGGTGCATCCATTCTCTCCCTTTCCCTCTCTCTCCCTGATAAACAAATAAAATATTTGTTAAAAATCCTGTCATTAAGACACTTTAATTAAGGTCTTTTCCCTCCTACCTGAAGCCTGAAGCTTTGTTAGTCTGTGAGCTTTGTTTGTTGATTGGCTGAGTGATCGGCACAGCAATGCCTGTGTCAAAGGCACAAGAGCACCGAGGGTGGAAAGGAAAATGCTAGCCTACAGATAGGAGGAATTAGGAGCAAGGCAGCTCCATTTTGTAAACAGCTAATCAGATCACAGGCCCAAGGAAACAAATTATCTACAACCCCTGGCAAAACCTGTAGTCAACTCTGAGAACACAGAAGTTTTGTAATGAATTCTGCCGTGATCAGCCCCAAGAATGAACAAAGGAGCTGAAATTCAAAAAGGTCCTGAGTTGCCAGGATGTTGGCTGACCACCAGCCTTTGGTCTTTCTTACTTCCTGGTTCTTCCTCCTCTGCAGGATGTTTCGGTGGGCTTCTTCTTTTGGCAGGCTTTTTCTGAGTTTGCACTCTGCCACCCAACACTTTGACGGATCAGGATCTCCCACGAACATTCAAATCAACAACTAGGCTCATCTCAACTTGATGCCTAATTTACATATGGACAGAAACCAATCGGGTTCTTTTTTTTTTTTTGAAGTAGGGTCTCACGCTAGCCCAGGCTGCCTGGAATTCACTATGTAATCTCAGGGTGGCCTAGAATTCATGACGATCCTCCTACCTCTGCCTCTCCAGTGCTGGGATTAAAGGCGTGTGCCACCACACCCGGCTCAGGCTCATTATTTTATTTTATTTTATTTTATTTTATTTTATTTATTTATTTATTTGGTGGGGGTCTGGTGAGCACGCATTGGCACAGCATGGAGATCAGAGGACATCTTTCTTTGATTTTTATTTTATTTCATTTATATGAGAGAGAGAGGCAGATAGAGAGAGAATGGATGCACCAGGGCCTTCAGCCACTGCAAACAAACTCCAGACACATATACCACCTTGTGTAGCTGGCTTACATGGATACTGGGGATTCAAACCTGGGTCCTTTAGCTTTGCAGGCTAAAGTACTTAAGTACTCAAGTACTAAGCCATCTCTCCAGCTCAGAGGACAAGTTTCAAATCAGTCCTTGCCTCATACCTCATTTGAGGCAGGGTCTCTCATTGCTCACCACTTTCCATGAGCTTCTGAGAAATTTTCCTGTCTCCACCTCCTTTCTTGCTGTAGGGACACTGGGCCTACAGAATCCCTCCACAGCTTCTGGCTCAAGCACTCGGAGTTGTACAGCAAGTACTTTATCCCCTGAGTCATCTCCCCAGCCCTCATTCTGCTTTAAAAAATATTGTTTTGGGCTGGAGAGATGGCTTAGTGGTTAAGGCGCCTGCCTCCTAAGCCTAAGAACACTGGTTCCAATCTCCAGCGGTTCCAATCTCCAGGTCCCACGTTTAGCCAGATGCAAAGTGATGCAAGAGCACAATGCTGCACTTGACCACAAGGGGGCGCACGCATCTGGATTTCATTCGCAGCAGCTGAGAGACTGCTGGCGTGCCCATCTCTATCTGTCCTCCTCTCCCTCTCTCTCTGTCTCTCTCCAAAAAAAAAATTTTTTTTTTACTGGGCTGGAGGGATGGCTTAATGGTTAAGGTGTTTGCCTACAAAGCCAAAGGACCCTGGTTTGATTCCCCAGGACCCACTTAAGCCAGATGTACAAGGTGGCGTATGCATCTGGAGTTCATTTGCAGTGGCTGGAGGCCCTGGCGTGCCCATTCTTTCTGTCTCTCCCTCTCCCTCTCCCTCCCCCCCCCCTCTCTGACTCTCTCAAATAAATAAAACTTTAAAAAATATTTTTATTTATTTGTGTATGTGTATTTATACCCATTGCACATGCATGCCAGGATTTCTTGCCACAATAAAGGAATGCAAGACAGGTGTGTCACTTTTTGCATCTGGGTGCTGGGGAATTGAACCCAGGCCAACAGACTGCAAGCAAGCATCTTCAGCCACTGAGCCATGTCTCCAGCCCCCAGTCCTCATTCTTAAGATATGGTCCAGAAAAACCTCTGGTCCACAGAGTGCTACTTGCTAACTCCTGTCCAGATCCCCTCCCTGCTGTGGGAACTCTCACTTTCCTTCTCAATAAAACTTTGCTTGCTGGCTTTTCTTCTGCTGTCCTTGTTCATCATTCTTCATGACTGCGAGACAACGCACTCAATTCCGTCACAGGAAACCGGTGATACTACAGCCTTTCTTTGGCGAAGGTCACTGGGAGATCCCTGGCTGGTTGGCTGGCTGGCTGGCTGACTTCATGGCCCAACCCTCTGCATTTGCCATTTCCTACTGTCTGCTGCAGCCATAACAGGGTCCAGCCACTAGCTGCCACCTTCAAGCTGTCTCTCCACAGCTCTGACAGGACTCACCTCAGCCCTTCACATGCAAGACTTCCAAGGTCTATGAGATTGATATCAGAGGACATAAACACTTCCAGAATGTGAAGGGCAAGAACAGAGGCCCGTTGGGGTTTCGGGATGGGGCTGGTGCTAACGGGATGCTAATGGCCTATAGATAGGCCCTGGTGACCCCTGGTGACCCCTGGATCCCCAGGCTCTACTGACTTTGCTAATGGAGGTGCCTTCCTTCTGCAAGTCCTTCCCTAGAGGCCCAGGATCATCAGGGCTTAATGGACAAGTAACAGCGCAGGAAAAGCAGCTGCAGCCTCCTCTACAATCCCACCTCCTTTGTACTGTAGACCACTCAGGAAGCCATGCACCCAGCTTCCAGTGTGCAGGAGAACAGTGCCACTCCATCCCTCATTACAGGTATGGAAACTGAGTCCCACTGAACAAATCTGGTCTCATTCACACCTCCTTACACATCCAGTACCCATGGCTTCCCTCTCCTCTCTGTGCTCAGGCACCCAATCACGGAGCCCAGCTTTCAACCCTGGCCAGAGGGAGAAGGGTGGCTCAGTTATCCCTTTGGTACGGCAGGCCTAGTGTCCAAAGGCACACATCTACTCAGCAGCAGCATCGGGAGCTGTGAGAGGTGAAACAAGACAGATGCAGGACAGCCTTGAAAATTCAGGTAAGCAAGAAGTCTGGATCTCGGAGGTAGAAGGAGTCAAAGAAAGGTGCTGGAAAGAAAGATGGGACCAAATGCTAGAAAATCTCTGGATGCAGGAAACAAATGCAGGGACAGAGAGAAAGGAAACAGATAGATATGTGGACAGATGGGGGAGTGGACAAAGGCAGAGTGCATGCTGGGAGGTGGACAACTGGATATAGGGGGATTGAGAAGGATGGTGTCCTCCTTTGGGCCAGCGTGAGGAGTGCTGTAGAAGCAGGTGGACCGGGACTTGTGGAATGCCTGTTTTCATGTCTCAGGTAGGAATGATGGAAAATGAAGATTCGCCTCATTCTGAGAGACAGTGGCTCAACTCAAGGCCTTTACATCCATGGTTCCCTGTCTGGAATGCTATTCCCCAAATGGATCCCATTTAATTCTGCCTGTCTCACAGCGTGTTCAGCTGTCGCAGGCTCAAGGAAGGTCTCCCTGGCCACTGGCAGCATGGACTCCCCGCATGCCCTATGTGTCCCAGGGACCGGTGCTGCTTGGTAGTTACCAATCTCCCCCTTCAATACCAACTTCACAAGGGCAAGGACATTGTTCTGTCACCTCACACACAGCTTGGCACAGGAGGTGCCCAATAAGGCGATAATAGAGTAGCTTGTGGGACAAAAGTCCTCAGGTGAGGGCTGATGAGTGAGGAACTGATGGCATTCACCCCATTCCTTCCCTCAGCAGCAGTCTCTGAGCATGTGCTGTGCACTAGGCACTGTGTAAGAAGGGAGGCAACCTATGTTGCTATGCATCCTCTGGAAGCCAGTGGACACAGGCACACTGTGAGCTAGGGCGAGGGCCAGGGAGGAACTGAGACAGAACATGTCTTGGGTATCCACCTGGCTCAAGCACCCCAACTCTGAGCATGAGCTTCTTTCACAGGCAGGAAGACTGAGGCTCTGGGGAACCCCCTGACCAGAGCTGCACAGCTTCTCCAGGCCCGGCCCAGCCCCTTCACCCGGCCCTAGCCCCTTCCTTCTGTGAGTGCAGTTCTATGCTACGAGACCCACCCTCTGCCTCCTTCACCAGCACCTCCTATGCAGCTGCACAGCTCTGCTCACCTGTGTGTAGGAGAGGAGGGCGTTCTCCCTGAAACCATGGCCTGGGAAAGGCCTCCCTGAGCCCTGGATGCCCACAAGGTGGGCTCCACCATCATCATAGATGGGAGGCTCCTGTTTACAGGCAAAGCTCAGAGAATGACTGGAGTAATGAGCCCTCCTGCCCACTGGCCTTACAGACTGAGCAGGAGGAAGTGAGCCCTGATCCTCCATGACTATGGGAGCCTGGCCATGTTGTTGCACCTCTCAGAGACTCCGTTTATCTAAGGTCTCTGTGCTCTTCCACCGGTTCACAATGAATGCCCACTGCCCCGGGCAAGAGAGGGCCTGCACGGTGGGGGAGGTGAGGGCCAAGCCCAGCCAAAAATAGCCTGGGATGGCAGGATGATGGAGGCCATGCCTGGCTGGATGGCAGGAGCCTGTTATTGATTGCTCGGCCATGAATAAAACATTGGCCTCCGCTCTATCCTGGGTTCATTACTTGCTAAGGGGGAAAGGGCTCATTTGAAAGGGTCACCTCCACTCACTTCCTCCCCCTGGGGATGGAGAAGACCCTGCCTCTCCCTCCTTTCCATGCTGACATGCATGGAGACAAACTAAAATTCAAGAGAGATGGCCTGTTCTTGTCCGGTCTGCAAAGCCCATAGTCTTGTCCACTGCCCACAGCCTCCCTGATGTCCGCATACCTCCAGCTTTGCCTGTGTGCCAACTGCCTCTCCTTTTTCTCCTTATATGATCCTCCACACCCCTCGAGGCCCACTGAAGGAGGCCATTCAGGAGACGTTAGCTTCCCTCAACAAGAACCTAGGACATATCAACTCTCACGCACTCTAGTGTGGTCGAGCTGTCCATACCACAGGAAGCCTCGCTGCCTGGCCTTTGCCCTCTCCAGGCTCTAGTGCACTTCTGATTCCATGCTTCACCATCCCAGGATCAAGGATCCCACCAGGCCTGGGCAAGCGGACACTTCAGGGCCTCACTGGCTGGATGGGCATCATGCATGCAGGATTGCCAGAGATGACCAGCCTGCAGGCCTCCTGATGAAAGACTCACGGATGAGTATCCTGGCAGCGGAGCAAGGATGCTGGCTGCAGACTGTTTGCACAAGCCGGGTTCCCAGAGCTGTAGATGGATGACATCATTGCCCTCTGTGTGGGATGCTTCCAAGACGCACCACACATGATGCCCCTTCTGTTCAAAACATGAGCCACAGGGAAGATCTGTAGCAGGTTGTGTGCACATTGAAATCTCTAGAAGGATACATGGGCATCCATGGTTGTTCCTGAAGAAAGGAACTGCAGGGCTGCAGCAAGCAGAGGGAGCTGTGCACTCCATACCCAACAGGCCTCTGAGTGTTGGACTGTATATACACAGATCCATTAAAACAAAAGTAAGGGGCTGGAGAGATGGCTTAGCGGTTAAGGCATTTGACTGCAAAGCCAAAGGATCGAGGTTCAATTCCCCAGGACCCATGTTAGCCAGATGCACAAGGGGGCACACACGTCTGGAGTTGGTTTGCAGTGGCTGGAGGCCCTGGCACACCCATTCCCTCTCTCTCTCTCTCTCCCTTTTTCTCTGTCAAATAAATAAACAAACAAACAAATAAATAAAATATTTTTTAAAAAAGAATATGGGAGGACATATTCTGTCCAAGCACGACATCTTATACAAAGACCTTAACCACAGATCACTGTAACAGGGCGGGGGGGAGGGTATTGGAGCTAATCCCCTCCAGATAAGGAAGGATGACCATCTGCATCTCAAATGTTCTGGTGTTTGCATGTCTGTGCGCCTCTGTGCATCCACGCACATGTGGATATGTCTCTGTTTCTGAGTTCATGGTCTGTGTGTGACTGTGTTTGTCCATGAGTGTGTTTCTGCAACTATGTCTGTGTCCACGTGTGTCTTTAGATGCCCTGTGTGTGTGTGTGTGTGTGTGTGTGTGTGTGTGTGTGTGTGTGTATCCTTATTGGATCCCCCAGGGCAGGGCCAAGTCTGACTGAGACTGCCCCAAGACAGGTCTTGGCCCCAGAAAGAAAGCCAGCTCAAACCCTCAGGACTGCCCTCCCCAGAGCCAGCCCTTTTTAAAAGGCATTTATTTCTTTGCAAGTAGAAAGAGAGAGAGAGAGAGAGAGAACAGTCCTGCCAGGGCCTCTTGCCACTACAAATTCCAGACACATGCGCTACTTTGTGCATCTGCCTTTACATGGGTACTGGGCAATCAAACCTGGTCCAGGTGGCTTTGCAAGCAAGAACTTTAACTGCTGAGCCATCTCTCCAGCCCCCAGTGCTTTGACTCATCTTAGCTACCTCCTCACTGGGTTCAGAGATAGGTGATTCCTGTCTCCCATGCCCCACTGATCCCCAATCAGCCCCCTGGCCCAGAAAAGCACACACTGGCCACACATCTTGTTTTCATGCCACTTGGGGAAACCACTTGTGGTAGTTTGAATTAATGCCCCCCCAGTAGATTCAGGAGTTTATTAAAATTTCTTGAACTTCCAGCTACCTGGCTGGAGGAGGTGTCACTGGATGGATCATTCAGGTCCAGTCCTAAGCTGTGGTGGTGGATTTGAAATTCCAGTCTAAAGATAGGCAAAGTGTGCCTAGTTCTGCCTGGAGTTCCTGAAGTATGTGGTGTGGCGTGGCTTTTGGCATGTGGCTTTTCCAATCTCTTCTGCCATTATGGAACTTCCCCTAGATCTGTAAGCTTCAGTAAATCCCTTCCCCTATAACGGTGCCTGGTTTGGAAGTTCATCTGAAGCTGTCTACTACACCACTGCACATGAACAGAAGGAGACTTGTCTCCTCTACCCCCCTGTTTGGCTTCTCCTTCCAAAAAAACAAGTGTTCACAGTGCCCTAAGAACTTGGCACACAGAAGCACGGATCATGCCAAGTTGGGGTCCCAGCTGGATGACCACAATGTGGTCAATGTGGCAAAGTCCTGCTTTCCTCATGGGCAGAAGGAGCACATCGAAGCCCGAGGACCCAAGCATCTGGGAAAAGAGGAACAGGCAGAAGAAATGAGGGTATGATGACAAGAAGGCAAAATGCTCGTGTTGGCCCATGAGAACTAGATGGTAAGTCCCTAAATTGCTGAAGACACCACATGCTTTGGTTTCAGGACACTGTGAAGTCAAGCTGGAACTGAAGTCTCCACCCTGGCTTGATGCTAGAGCTAGAAAGTTCTACACAGGCCACTGGGGTAGGAAGAGTCATCAATAGTCTCACCCAGTGGTGGATCCCTATGCAGCTGACCAGAACAGCCTAGCAAGAAGAGGTGCCTGCTGAAGCAATGGTGGATGGCACAACTTGTTATGGGGATAAGGAGGCCTGCTATACAAGAGGGAATTCCTGCCTGGTACTGAAAACATAGTCAAAAGCCTATGGCTGGGGAGGTCATGGACCCTAAGAGGGAAGTTACTACCGGTGTTTGGCTAAATGGATATGTTGTGTGCATCCAATTGTTCTCTAAATATTTATGATTATGCTGACCTTGGACAGATACTTTAGCAAATGGCAGTGACTACTTGGGAGTCTCAAAACTAGACAAAATCCAGACATAAGTGCTTGTTCAGTGCCCAGTGCTAAATGAGACATCTCTGCCACGCCCTCCAAGGCTCAGGAAACATTGTGGAAGAGGAAAAGGAAAGAATAGTAGAGCCAGAGGATGGGGAGGGTATCTCAGAAATGCTGCCTTCTGGACAAGAAGTGGCCACTGCATTCATGAGTCCTCAGCAGCTGTCACTACCCTGCAGCAGAGCTGCACAACATTGGGCCCATCAACATGTTGACATGAGTGATGAAGGAAAAACAAAAAGAAGAGAGCAAGCTGGGCGCGGTGGTGCACGCCTTTAATCCCAGAACTCTGCAGACAGAGGTAGGAGGATCACCATGAGTTCAAGGCCACCCTGAGACTACATAGTGAATTCCAGGTCAGCCTGAGCTACAGGGAGACCTACCTCAAAAAAAATATATATATATACACACACACACACACACACACACACACACACAAAAGAGAGAGAGAGAGAGGGAAATGTTCATTATGTACATGTTTGAAAAAAGTCAATACGAAGGTTTAAACAGAGAAGAAAGAAAAGACAAGTAGCTCAGCCTCTGCACAACAGGCATCAGGTTGAGCATTATGAGTACACAGGCTACGCCCTTCCAGGACTCCTGGAACTGCTGGGAAAGAAGCTGGGGGTGAGGAGAGAAGGCCAAGGACCCATGTGTGGGACTCAGCCACAGACCCTGGGATGCAGCACTGAGAACACAAAACAGACCCTCTCAGCCCCTAAACAGCGTACTCTTGAAGGGCTGGACTTAAGACTGTGTTAGGCCTGTTGGGCCATGGGGTACGGACTCCCAGCCTTTGTGAATATGAAAGGGAGTCCCAGCCAGGTATAATGACACATGTCTATAGTCCCCACAGGCCAAAGAGGAGGCAGGAGGATCACAAATTTGAGGCCAACCTGGGATATGTAGTGACTCTGTCTTTAAAAAATATTGTGTTTTTATATTTTATTTTTATTTGAGAGAGAAAGGGGCAGAGATAGAGAGAGAGAGAATGGGTGCACACCACAGCCTTCAACCACTGCAAATGAACTCCAGAAGCATGTTCCACCTTGAGCATCTGGCTTACATGAGTCCTGGGGAATCCAATCTGGGTCCTTTGGCTTTCAGGCTAGCACCTTAACTGCCAAGCCATCCTTCCAGTCCTCAACTCTGTCTTTAAGGCAGGAGTCCTAGCCAGGCATTCCTTTAATCCCAGAACTTGGGAGGCAGAGGTAGGAGGATCGCTGTAAGTCTGAGGCCACCCTGAGACTACATAGTGAATTCCAGGTCATCCTGGACTAGAGCAAGACCCTACCTCAAAATAATAAAAAATGGCCAGGTGTGGTGGCACACGCTTTTAATCCCAGCACTTGGGAAGGCAAAGGTAAGAGGATCACAGTGAGTTCAAGGCCACCCTGAGACTACATAGTGAATTCCAGGTCAGCCTGGACTAGAGTGAGACCCTACCTCGAAAAACCAAAAAATAAAAAATAAATAGATAAATAAAATTCTTTAAGGGTTGGAGAGATGGCTTAGCATTTAAGGCACTTGCCTGCAAAGCCAAAGGACCCAGGTTTGATTCCCCAGAATCCACATAAAGCTAAATGTACAAGGCTTAGAGTTTGTTTGCAGTGGCTAGAAGCGCTGGAGTGCCCATTCTCTATCTGCCTTTCACTCTCTCTCTGTCAAATAAATAAATAAAATAGTTTTTAAAATAAAAAAAATAGAGCTGGAGAGATGGCTTAGGGGTTGAGGCGCTTGCCTGCAAAGCCAAAGGACCTCGGTGCAATTCCCTAGGACCCACATAAGCCAGATGCACAAGGTGGCGCATGCATCTGGAGTTCGTTTACAGTGACTAGAGCCGCTGGCACACCCATTCTCCCTCTCTCTGTCTCTGTCTCTCTCTGCCTGTCTTTCTCTCCAATAAATAAATTAAATTAAATATTAAAAATCATATATATATATATGGAGACCTGAGGGGATGGAGAGAGATGGCTCATCAGTTAAGAAGCCATGCGTCCTCCCCAGTCTTATTGTCTCCACAAGAGGGCACTACCCTGCAGTAGGCAGGGCATCAAGATGAGCCAGCCTCAGCCCTGGCCTCTTCTATTCCATCAGGTGAGCTCTGGACCTACAGAAAGAAAACTCAACTCCTTCGACCTGGAAGTGTAGCCTGAATCACCAGTGGCTGTTGGGTGCTGTCAGGGTCTAAGGGTAGCCTGCTGCCCTAGCACTCTGCTGTTTCCTGCGTAATCCGTGAGATGAGATTTGCTGAGGAGCCACTTCCTGATGGCTGGCAAATTTCAGTCAATCCATAGGCAGTGACTTGCTGTAGGCCAGGCCCCTGGGTTAGGCATCTGGGAAGGTGTGGAACTGCATTCTGTGATAGGCTAGTAGCACACAGGGGCTTCAGGGAAGGCAAAAGCTGAAGCAAGAATGAAGACAATGGGGGGCCAGAGAAATGGCTTAGCAGTTAAGGTGCATGCATGCCTGTGAAACCTAAGGACTCCAGTTTGATTTTCCAGTTCCCACGTAAGCCAGGTGCACATGGTGGTACATGGGTCTGGAGTTCATTTACAGTGGCTAGAGACCCTGGAACACCCATTCTCACACTCTCTCTCACTCTCTGTCCCTGATAAATAAATAAAAATAAAAGTTTTTAATTAAAAAAAAGAATGAAGACAATGAAGTGGTTGAACATTTAAGAGAGGGGATGAGGGAAGAAGGTGGCTTGGTTTCAGGCGACTGAGGTCGTGGTGTTGAGGGACAAAGCATTTCCTTACCCTGAGGACAAGGCAAGCCCCACTTTTTTTTCTTTTTCTTCTTTTAATTAATTAATTAGTTTATATGAAAGGGAGAGAGAATGGGTACGCCAGGGCCTCCAGCCCTTGCAAACAAACTCCAGACGTATGTGTCACCTTGTGCATCTGGCTTACCTGGGTCCTAGGGAATCGAACCTGGGTCCTTAGGCTTCACAGGCAATTGCCTTAACCTCTAAGCCATCTCTTCAGCCCCAAGCCCCATTTTTAGTACATACTGTATACCATGTCCCTGTAAGGATGAACTGCAGGTAGGGTTAAGGCAGGAACCAGAGATGGGACACCTCTGGATGCTATACTATAAGCCCACCTAGGCTTCCCTGCAGGCCGTGATTAGACTGTCTTCTTTACTCCTCATCATCCCTTCCTCTCAGGCCTGACTTGTGAGTGTAAGAGGAGAGCCCTTGGTTTCCTCTGCCCTGTAGTAGACAGTCCACCGTTGCGTGAGATGAAATTTGTCTGCTCATGAAGAAGTTTTAAGATTCCACACAAAGCTGGCCATGATGGAACTGGCCTTTAGTCCCAGCACTCAGGAGGCTGAGGTAGGAGGATCTGTGTGATTTCGAGGCCAGCCTGGCCTAGAATGAGACTCTACCTTGAAAAAAAAAAAAAAAGAGCCGGGAGTGGTGGCACTCGGGAGGTAGAGGTAGTAGAACTGCCGAGAGTTCGAGGCCACCCTGAGACTACATAGTGAATTCCAGGTCAGCCTGAGCTACAGGGAGACCCTACCTCAGGAAAAAAAAAAAAAAAAAAAAAAAAAAGCCTCAAAAAAGATTCCACCCAAGCCAAAGCAGAGAGGATGTGACCACAGGGTATCAGCCACTCTCAAACTGCGGCCCCGTCTCTGGTTCTATACACAGAGCTGTGGCTCCAATGCTAAGTCCGCCTCCCAAGGCCCCACTCCCCAGCTGGCACAGTCCTATGGGTTCAGGCTTCCATGGCTCCCTGCTGAACCATGCGGAAGTCACTGTAGACCTAACATGGTTCAAGGATCAGCTTTTCTTTTTGGGGGGTGGGAGGTGGAAACCAGAGAGACATGGAGAAGGAGAGCTGGGACAACAGGCAAACCAACCCCACAAAAGGCATGCTGTTGTCTGAGGTGGTACAGGCCCCTTCCTGGTGAGGTCAAAGTCTGTAAGTGTGTTCCCACAGTAGACGTGGTGTCAGGAGTGATCCTCGTCGCCTGAGTCACCCTCACCGCCCCGAGGCAGCTGCTTTCCAGATGATGTCCTTTGACTTCTTGGATGTCACCCAGGCATCTGTGCTGGCAGGCAAGGTTGCTGGGTCTGTTCATTAGGCAACTCTCGCTCAAGACAGTGCTGACGTTCTGTGTGGGGTTCCGCACTCTAAGGGCAGCTGCCCTTTCTGGGAACTGTCAGCCAAGGAGTGGAGGCTGGAGAGGCATACGTCCCCATCCTGCAGATACTCAGATGTCACATCTTGAACAGGAACCAAAATGCTGGATGGGAGGCAAGATACAACAATGGAAAACTTGACACAAGCCCTGAAGTAGATGCTTCTGTGGTAGGTGTCAGGGGCCCAGAGATGTACAGGTCATTGTCATCCACCACCAGTACCTAGAAGCCAACCACTCACTCCTCCTACAGTGCCCTGAACTTCAGCAGCAGTGCCTTCTATGAGCTGAGCACCAGGCCAGGGCAGGCCAGGGCAGCAGCCCAGGCAAAGGAGCCACCCAGGTCCCCAGACACACCACCTGCTCTGATGCTGCCACCCATCCAAAGGCCCAAGCAAGAACTTTAGAGAGTCTGAGAATCTGGACTTTTTTTTTACTTCTTTTTTAACTTTTTTTCCACTTTATTTTATTTATTTATTTATTTATTTATTTATTTATTTATTTATTTATGGGGGCAGCAGATAGAAAGAGAGACAATGGGAGCGCCAGGGGCTCTAACCACTGCAAACGAACCTCCAGACACATGTGCCACCTTGAGCATCTTGCTTTATGTGGGTACTGGGGACTCCAACCTGGATCTTTTGGCCTTGCAGGCAAGTGCCAGAACCACTAAGCCATCTCTCCAGCCCAAATCTTGACTTTTTATGGGTGGAAAATATCTCAGATTTGAAAAGGCCATCTACATGTTGAAAATGTAGGACCCCCTAAGAGGTAGTGGAGGGGCCAACAGTGGGCATGGTGTGGTATCTTCCTCAAAGAAGCTGGGCATTGCTGACCCCAGGATCTTTGCACTCACTCATCTCTGCTAGGAAGACTCTTCCCCCAGACATCTTACTCATATTATGGGCACTATGACCCAGAACTTGTCCTCAAAGGTCTCTGCTAAAGAGAACTGAAGCACATGTTTAGAGGACATGTGTACATGAGCTTTGGCAACAGCACCATGCACAGAAACCAAAAAGAAAAACGAGCTGTCTACCCACCTGAGGGACAGGTGAAATGTGGTCTCTCCACAGTGGAGAATACCATTCAGCCTTGGAAAGAAGTAAACAGCGTGTTCACCACACATGAAAAATGACAAGCACATGCAGTCACGCTCATGATGGTCATGCAGAGATAGTTCAAAGCAGCAAGTTGAGGCTGGGTGTGACGGTACATACCTGTAATCCCAACACTTGGGAGGTTGAGTCAGGAAGGGTTTGAATTCCAGACCAGCCTGGGCTACATAGCAAGATGGAGATACATACATACATACATACATACATACATACATACATACATAAATTTAAAAAAGCATGGTGTCACACACCTGTAATCTCAGCACATGCGGGCTGTATGCAGGAGAATCAGGAGTTCAAGGCCAGCCTCAGATGCATAGCAATTTCAAAGCTGGCCTGAATGTCATGAGATTCTGCCTGAAAATTTTGTTTTAATATTTCATTTTATTTATTTATTTGAGAGAGAGAGAGAGAGGCAGATAGAGAATGGGCACACCAGGGCCTCTAGCCACTTTAATCGAACTACAGATGTAACTGCCAACTTGTGCATTTGGCTTCATGGGAGTGCTGGGGAATTGAACCTGGGTCCATTGGTTTTGCAAGTAAGCACTTTAAAGGCTAAGCCATCTCTCCAGCCCCCAAAAAAAATTTAATTAAAAATAAATCAGGGCTAGGACTATAGCTCAGTTGGTAGAGTGCTTTCCTAGCATGCATGAAGCCCTGGGTTTGATCCCCAGCACCAAATAAACCAGCATGGTGGCCAGTCTTATAATCATAGCACTTGGGAGGTGGAGACAGGAGGATCAGAAGTTTAAGGTCATCCTTGTCTATACAGTGAGTTCCAGACCAGCCTGGGATACATGAGACACAATCTTATGAAAACAAATAACAAATGTAAAGGTTTTTGGTGGTTTTGTTGCTGTTGTTGTTTTTGGTTGTGGTTGTTTGTTTGTTTGTTTGTTTGTTTGTTTTGGTTTTTCAAGGTAGGGTCTCACTCTAGTTCAGGCTGACCTGGAATTCATATGTAGTCTCAGGCTGGCCTCAAACTCACAGCAGTCCTCCTACCTCTGCCTCCCAAGTACTGGGATTAAAGGCGTGTGCCACCACACCCAGATTTTTTTTCTTTTCTTTCTTTCTTTCTTTCTTTCTTTCTTTCTTTCTTTCTTCTTTTCTTTCTTTCTTTCTTTCTTTCTTTCTTTTTTTTTTTTTTGAGAGAGACAGAGAGAGAGAGAGGAAGACAGAGATGGGTGAGCCAGCAGTCTCTCAGCTGCTGAGAACGAAATCCAGATGTGTGCACCCCCTTGTGGTCAAGTGTGGCATTGCACCCTTGAGTCACTGCATCTGGCTAAACGTGGGACCTGGAGATTGGAACCGCTGGAGATTGGAACCAGCATTCTTAGGCTTAGGAGGCAGGTGCCTTAACCACTAAGCCATCTCTCCAGCCCCCGGATTTTTTTTTTTAAGTATAAAGGGCTGGGGTGTGATTCAGTGGTATACACTAACCTAGAATATGAGAGACCCTGTGTTCCATTCCAGGGATAGGAGGATAGGGGAAGGGAAGGAGAGGGGAGGGGAAGAGAGGACTGTGGCAGCAACAGCAGCTTATGTAGTGAAACAATCCAACCTCCACACAAACTCTCTCTCACACACACACACACACACACACATACAATTCACCCTTACACACTCTTTCACTCACACATACAGTCACTTTCACAATCTCATTTGCTCACATACTTACACCCTCCCTCATGTACTCACTCTCACACACTCATTCACACCCACATTCTCTCACATGGTGGAAGAGCCTCCAGGGTGAGGGGGGGTGGGTGGGCCATGTGCTGGGGGCGGATCCAGCCTTGCCAGCCACACTTTATAAATTTTGTATCATCTTGGCTATGAATAGCTCCCTCCACAGCAAGGCAGACAGATCAAAGGCAGAAGAAGGTACTGCGGAGGGCAGGAAAGAGTGTGTAGAGATTCATATTAAATCCCTAGCACAGGATCTGGAGGCACTGGCTTGAGGGAGGGCAGTGTGACGTCAAGGTGTTAAAGGTATAGGCATTCCTTCCTACTACATGAGGTCCGTGTGCACTTCCAAGGCAAACAGGTGAGGTCACGTAGGGTCTTCAGCAAGGGTCTAGTAGACCTGTACTTCCCAGTCAGGCTGTAGGGACCAAAAGCAACAATTGAATTGACTTAAGACCCCATCCCTTACCTAGCTAGAGATGTGAGGCCAATCTCGGATTGGCACCATGAGATCTTGGGAGGCCACTACGCTACCACAGGTTGTCCTTAGGGACACAGGAGAATGTCTGAAAGAGCCCAGGCGAGCTGATAATAAGGTGTGACAGGGAATGAGGTCCATAAGGGGCAGAGTGGGGATCAGGAAGGGCAGTTTTATGATTATTTCCACAGCCCCTGTGGCTGATGGGCCAGGGTTCAAATCCCAGTTCTGCCCTTCCTGAGCTGGGTAGCCTTAGGCAAAACACATGGCCTCCCTTTCCCCAATATTTCTTAGAATAAGATAATGAGGGCTGGAGAGATGGATTAACTGTTAAGGTGCTTGCCTGCAAAGCCCAAGGGCCCATGTTCTTTGAATCTCCAGGTCCAGATGCACAAGATGACACAAGCACGCAAGGTCGCACATGTGCACAAGGTGGCACATGTGTCTGGAATTCAATGTGAGTGGCTGGAGACCCTGGCATGCCAATTCTCTCTCACTCTCGCATTCCCCCCCCAAAAAAAAGATAACAAAAGCCCTCCTTCAAGGTGGTGGTCAAGGTACAGCTCTGGTCCTCAACTGCTCTCTAGTTGATGTGTTTGCCTGCTGGCCCACTTTACCACCTACGCAGGTGGCCATGACAGGAGTGGGCATAAAGTGGTGAGAAAGAGGAGCTGGTCCTGTGTCAGGCCACATGACCATCTGGAGTTCGTTTGCAGTAGCTACAGGCTCTGACATGCCTATTCTCTCTCCCTCCCTCCCTCTCTCTCTCTCTCTAATAAATAAATAAAAATAAATCTTAAAAGAAGCTATAAATAAGAAAAACTGACTTAATAATACATACCTTGGAGCATTGTCATGACAACTGAAAGACAGGGCCAGGGAGATGGTTCAGAGGTGAAAGGCACTTGCTTGCAAAACCTGCCAACCCAGCTTTGATTTCCCCAGTACCCGCTTAAAGCCAGATGCACAAAGCAGCACATGTGTCTGGAGTTCATTTGCAGTGGCAAGAGGTCCTGGTGTGCCCATACACACACTCTCTCTCTCTCTCTCTCTCTCTCTCTCTCCCTCCCTCCCTCTCTCTTTTCTCTCTCTCTCCCCTGACCCTCTCTCTGCTGTCAAATGAACAAAATATTTTAAAACAACTGAAGGACATAAACCTAGAAAAACACTCAACAGATGATACCCGTGATATTGTCGATACCATCATTGTTAACAATCTGAGCTCGATCTATCAGTGGCTTCCTCTGGGATAGTCCCCAGCCATTCAGCTCAGATGAAAATTTTCCTCTCCAGGTGACAAGGAGCAGCAGGTGATAAGGATGTGCCACCCCACCCAGCAACAACTGACACACAACAGACACATCCAAAAGGAAAACAAAGCTTTGAGACCTGCTCGGTCACAGAGCCAGGCAGCAGGGGCTGGGCAGCAGGTGGCTCCCACACATGAGTCTGAGCTGAGTTTCCCTTTCAGCCCTGTGGGGTGGATACACCAAACAGGTCCAGCTCAGCCTCCAGGTCGCTGCTCCAGAACCTGCCTCCACAATCCCATTTGCATAGATATCTACTATGTATTGGGACCTGAGTTCACTGCTCTCCTGGAAAGTTTACACCCACTGAATCACTGAGAGTTAAGGCTGGCTTGGGGCAAGTACAAAAAGTGAAACAGGGCTGGAGAGATGGGTTAGTAGTTAAACACTTGCCTGTGAAGCCTAAGGACCCCAGTTCGAGGCTCGATTCTCCAGGACCCACAAAAGCCAGATGCACAAGGGGGCGCATGCATCTGGAGTTCGTTCGCAGTGGCTGGGGGCCCTGGTGTACCCATTCTCTCTCTCTCTCTACCTGCCTATTTCTGTATGTCTCTTTCTCAAATAAATAAATAAATAAATAATTTTTTTTAAAAGTGAAACATAGTTGGGTCTCACTCCCAAACCCACCGTGGGCCAGAGATATATCTCATTGGCTCTGAGATTGACCTGATGGCCCAGAACTGACTGGCCACCTGGGAGTGCAGACTCTGTGGTGGTTCCAGTCCTCCATAGCTGCAAACACTTATGAAGCTTGTTAAAGTTTGTTCCCCATCCACATTCCACCTCCACAACCTCATTTCTGTTAGGTTGAACCTTCCACCGACCTCCAGCACCTTGGATGGCCCCTGTCTGACTATATATGTCTCCTCCATCAAACCAAAGGCTTCTGAAGAGCAGAAATGGAGTCACATTTTCCCCCTGTGGACCTCGAAACCATCAACAGAAGGCTTGGCATGTCTAAGGAATGCACAATTGCTTCCGCCATGGCTGAACTGTCAAGAATGTTGCCCTGGCTGCAAGGGAGCACCATGGGCCCGCAGCACAGCATGAGGCAGAGGGAAAGCTGTGCCTGTGCTAAGTCTCAAAGACCCTCTACGCTTGCACTGGGGCCTCCTCTGTCACCTTGACAGCTAGCCTAGGCCGGCCCACTGCGGATATTCATAGGTCTTAATGGGGCAACACTCCAGATCTCAAGTCCATCTGGAATGTGAACGAACGTACAGACCCACAAGCTGGGAATCCATGACACAATCTGCCCTCATTTGTTTTAGTTGTTAAGATCAGAGGGACAGTTAATAAAGACACATTGTTGCAAAAATGTTCAGGCCAGGGCCTGGAGAGATGGCTTAGCAGTTAAGCACTTGCCTGTGAAGCCTAAGGACCATGGTTCGAGGCTCAATTCCCCAGGACCCACATAAGCCAGATGCACAAGGTGGTGCATGTATCTGGAGTTCGTTTGCAGTGGCTGGAGGTCCTGGTGCACCCATTCTCTATCTATCTGCCTCTTTCTCTATCTGTTTGTTGTTCTCAAAAAATAAAAATAAAATAAAATAAACAACAACAAAAAAGTGTTTAAGTCCCTCTCTCTTCCTTAAAAATAAATGTTCAGGCCAAGGCTTTCAATGGCAAGTCCCTCCCCCATTGAAACATTCTCTCCTGGAGGGAGGAGGGAGACTCAGGAGACTCAGGGTCCAGGAAAGCTGACTTACAAGATCTGTCAGACCCCTCAGCAAGGTTATAGAAGCATGAACAACTGCTGGAAGAGATGCTCTCAGGCAAGGTGAACCGTCTAGAAACGGTGTGGCTTCCCTGAGCCGTCACTCACCCTGGGGTAGAAAACTGATGCAGTTGCCTTTGGGTCATCCGGTAAGTGACCCCCCCCCTAAAAAACCTCATGGGTTCACTAAGCTAGAGTTGGGTGGAATCGTTCTCTGGCCTGCTGTCAGTACTTTATCTGGGGTGAAAAACCATTTGTTCATGTCTCCCCAGAAAACATGAATGCAACATAAGGGCAGCTTCTAAGTGTCCCTGGCATTTGCACTAGCTGTTCATAGGTCTAGCCAGCACTCTGACCCCTGCCAGAGGGCAGGGCTAAGGCAGCCAGCACCAGCCTGTCTCCATCACCACTGTTAAGGAGGCAGGCAGATTCAGCCGCGCTTACCCAGCTGTGTTCCTGCTCTGGTGGGTGCTCTGGTGGGAAGGGGAAGGGGCAGCACCAGTGTTCTTCTGCACCTGCAGTTCAGCCACCAGGCTGCAGGATGCTTTCAGCACATGTCCGAGGTGGCTATGCACTCAGCTTGGTGAAGACATTTGTTTGTTTGTTTATTTATTTATTTATTTATGTATATGAGAGAAAGATAGAGAGAACGAGGCAGAGAGAGATAGAATGGGCACACCAGGGCCTCCAGCCACTGCAAACAAACTCCAGATGCATGCTCCACCTTGCACATCTGGCTTACTGGGGAATCAAGCCTCGAACTGGAGTCCTTAGGCTTCACAGGCAAGCACTTAACCACTAAGCCATCTCTCCAACCCGTGAAGCCTTTCTTTGACAGTCCATATCAAACTCACACACAGTCCTCAAAGCCCAGCCAATTTAATTTCTTTCTATCGGTGCTCTCTGTTCTCTAGCCTCAAGCCGAACCCAGCTCCCATAAGCTGCTTCGGGGACAAGGCTGTCCAGTGCTAGAAGCCTGCAGCAAATATGGGGTTGGGGGTATGGCTAAAGTAACTGGCCAAATAAAAGGTGGCTGGTAAGAGGTGGAACAGGGTTAGAGCTGAGTCCTGCTCCAGACCCTGAGCCCCTACCTACTTTTACCACCACGGGAGTTAGGAGGCCTGGCACTACCTACACAAGACCTTCATAATAGGAGAGTAAGATGATGATATCAAAATAAAAGAGAGAGTGGACTGGAGGGATGGCTTAGTGGTTAAGGCGCTTGCCTGTAAAGCCAAAGGACCCAGGTTTGAGTCCCCAGGACCCACATAAGCCAGATGCACCAGGTGGCGCTTGTGTCTGGAGTTTGTTTGCAGTGGCTGGAGGTCTTAGCATGGCCATTTTCTCTCTCTCTCTCTCTGTCTCTTTCTCAAGTAAATAAATAAATAAAATTTTAAAAGAGAGACTAATTGAGAGAGGGAGGGGATATGATGAAGGGTGGATTTGTGACAGGGAAAGTGGAAGTGTGGGAGGGAATTATCATAGTTTATTCTCTATAATTATGGAAGCTGTCAATAAAAAGTTTTTTTTTTAAGCCAGGTGTGGTGGCGCACACCTTTAATTCCAGCACTGGGGAGGCAGAGGTAGGAGGATCGCTGTGAATTTGAGGCCATCCTGAGACTCCATAGTGAATTCCATGTTAGCCTGAGCTAGAGTGAGACCCTACCTCTTAAAAAAAAAAAATACACCGAAACTAGATTTCCATGGATTCCCCTGAGTCATGGCTGGGCAGCAAACCTTCCAGTCTAGGCTTGAAGGGAGGCCTGCAGGTCAGGCTGACACAGGGCAAAGCCACCTTCCAGCTGCAGACGGCCTCCCTGCCTGACAGGTGGCTGATGTCACTGTCCCAGGGCTGGGACTGAGGATGGTCAGGTTGAGAATGTAGACAACAGAAGGATATTTGGGTGGCTGTGGGCCATGACGGAGACCTAAAGGCTCCTCACTACAGTACCCCAGGAGCTATGGTTGTGCCCACTCAGTGCACCACAGGGTCACACTCCCAGTTCCCCTCATGTGAGCAGACAGGAGGATGCGCCTGCTGCTTTGTCCTCGCCGAGTCTTACCCAGGTATGACAGGTGCCCTCCCCACCCCCCAGCATCCTTCCTATTAACACAGACCCGCTCGGCGTGCCCAGCCTTGGGGCCATGCTGGCCTCACCGTAGTCACTAACACTCACCCATGTTCCCTTCCTTACAGATTCTGTGCCCCAGTCTCGCTAGGCATGTGTCAACTGCACAATAGCCACATGGCTGGTGGCTGCGGATTAGACAGTACAGATCTAGAACATTCCTCGTTATCATAGAGCTTTCTCTTTGGACAGCTCTGGACAATGAATCCTGACTCACCCAAACCACTTAAGGAATCACACACTCTTGGACGTGAGGGCAAACTGGCTATGGCTTTGTCCCCTGTTCCCCTCTCCCCTTGATTCGGCTGACCCAGCTGGTTCACTGGTGTCCCCATGCTCCTTCGCCTGTCCATGTATGTCCTTCCAGAGGCTGCATGCTCGGTTGGAGAAGACAACTTTTGCCAGTAGAAGAAGACCATTCTTCCCCTTTCTTCCAACAAAGGTCTCCAAATTGAGCCGGGCGTGGTGGCGCAAACCTTTAATCCCAGCATTTGGGAGGCAGAGGTAGGACGACTGCCGTGAGTTCAAAGCCTGAGTGAATTCCAGGGCAGTCTGGGCTAGAGTGAGACCTTACCTTGAAAAAAAAAGAAAGTCTCCAAAGTCTCCAAATAGCTGTGCTTCCCTGCTGGAACCCCAGAACAAACTCTCCAGGAATTACCAATGCCTGCTCCACGACCACCTTCAGACATAAGGGAAGGCTGAAAACAGATGGTCCTCTTGGTAAAAAGAGATAAAAAAGAGAGGAGCACGCTGAACCTCTCAATTGCAGCCGTTGAAGTCTATGAAAGGGTGTGATGGTTGAGGCAGACATCTTGTAAGGACAAGATGATAAACCTAAATGCAAAATCCATATACGAAAGATAAAAGCAAATGGCGAGGTAGATAGTTCCATTGGTAAAGTGCTTGCCTTGCGAGGATAAGGACCTGAATTCAACCCCCAAACTTACATTTTAAAAAATCCTGGGCACTGAGCATGTTAGCACATGCCTTTAATCCCAGCACTGAGGAGGCAGAAGTAGGAGGATTGCTGTGAGTTTGAGGCCACCCTGAGACTACATAGTGAATTTCAGGTCAGCAGGGGCTAGGACAAGACTCCATCTCAAAAAAAAAACAAAAAAAAAAAACAACAAAAAAAAACATGGGCATTGGGTTAATGAGATGGCTCAGGCCCACCATGCAACCCTAAGGACCTGAGTTTGAGTACTCGGCACCCACACAAAAACTGGGCGTGGTGGAGCATAGCTGTAATCCCAACACTGGGGAGGCAGAGACAAAAGGATCTACTAGAACTTTCTGGCTAGCTAATCTAACCTAATTGGTGAGCTCCAGGTTCAGTAAGAGACCCTGTTTCATAAGGTAGCCTGGATAGATGGCTTACCAGTTAAGGAGCTTGCCTGCAAAGCCAAAGGACCCAGGTTCGATTCCTTAGTACTCATATAAGTGATGTACATGGTGGTACACGCATCTAGAGTTTGATTGCTGTGGCTAGAGGCCCTGGTGCGCCAATTCTCTCTCTCTCTCTCTCTCTCTCTCTCTCTCTCTCTTTCTCTTTCTCTCTCTCTTATAATTTTTTTTAAATAGTGCCATACTCCTTTAGAAGTCCTGAATGTCCCCTTACTTCTTTCCCACTCCTATCCTAAAAAGAAGGCCCCCCTCTTTTTAAGAAGCTCCCCTTTCAAAGGCCATGGGCATCATTCTTTACTCTCTCTCTCTCTCTCTCTCTCTCTCTCTCTCTCCTACATTCTGTAGACAGCCTATCAATAGCAGCTCAATTTGAATCTCCACACAAATGCAGAAAATGAAGTGAATTCTGTGGTTCCTGTCCTCCTTTAATATTTTTTGGAGTAAGCATTTTATTGCTATTTTCTGTTATACTTACACATATGTCATGTTCTCTTTGGTATGTCTTATACCTTTTACACTTAAAAGTAAATATAGGGGCTGGAGAGATAGCTTAGCAGTTAAGGCTCATGCCTGCGAAGCCTAAGGACCCAGGTTCGATTCTCCAGGTCCCACATTAGCCCGATGCACATCATGGCACAGGCATCTGGAGTTCATTTGCAGTGGCTAGAGGCCCTGGCATACCCATTCTTTCTCTCTCTCCCTCTCTCTCTCTCTCCCTCCCTCTGTCTCCAATAAGTAAAAAAATAAAAATCTTTTTTAAAAAGTAAATATATAAAGTGCTAAATATAAAGACTGAAGTGAGTATTTGGGGCTGGAGAAATAGCTTAGCAGTTAAGGCACTTGCCTGCAAAGCCAAAGGAACCAGGACCTACATAAGCCAGATACATAAGATGGTGCATGTGTGTGGAGTTTGTTTGCAGCAGCTGAAGGATCCAGTGCACCCATTCACTTGTTCTCTCTCTCTCTTTCTCTCTTCTACCTCTACCTCTGTCTATAAAGATTGAAGCCTTGAACAATAAAGAAAACTGTTTGTATAACCATCAGATGGAAAACGCTTTCCAAATATAACATCAAAGGCAGAAGCCATGAATGCACAAATTGACATGTTTGATGTCAAAGCAGCTTAACAGCCTGTGGATTATAATGCACCCTAAGCAGGGTTGGAAAGGCAAAACAAAACAAATGGAAAACAGAGAAGGTGAATGTCTGCCATATGTGAGGAGGTCCTACAAATCAGACAGGGAAACGATAAACAATCCCCCCATCATGATCTAATGTAAATTGGTACAACAATTTAAGAAGGCAAATATGTAAAGAGGCAAAGGGAAAATTCATTCTTTTTTCTCAGGTAGGGTCTCGCTCTAGCCACGCTGATCTGGAATTCACTATGTAGTCCCAGACTGGCCTCAAACTCACAACAATCCCCCCTACCTCTGCCTCCCAGTGCTGGGATTAAAGGCATGTGCCACCATACCTGGCAGAAAATTTACTCTTTAACCAAGGAATTCCATTTTTAGGAAATAACCAAAGATGTGCACCAAAATTCAGGTGTGGCTTTTACAGTCATATCTATAATCAGACAAAATAGAAGTAAACCAAATGCTAAACAATAGGAGATCATGCAAATTATCAAAATCCCTGCACCATACTCCAGAGGCATGCTCATGTAAGCGGGAAACTGACAATGCTATACTAGTTTTGTTGAAGAGTAGGCTATACAGTGAGATTGTTGACTGGAGCATAGAATGGGACAGCCACTCTGCAAAACATTCTGGCAGGCTCTTCCCACAGCAAATGCACATTTATGACACAGCCAGAAATTTGATACTTAGCTCTAAACAAAGAAATAAAAGCATGTGTCTGGACAATGGAACACTCAGAAGCAATAGATTGTTACTAGAAAACTTTCAGTGCCAGGGATGGGACACCTTCCAGTGAGTTGTTGGCCAGGGAGGTCACAGATACCCCCAAAACGTTATAGGCCATTGCCGAGGCCCTTGGTTTCCCACCAGGAAGAGATAGTAAGACCCTATTGCTGAAGACTCCTTCTGGAGCTGAGCTGAAAGCTTCCTCCATGTGGATCAGCTGACAGAAAGCTGGAAAAAGCTATGCAGTTCAATGGGAGAAAGAGGAAACACCAGTGAAGATACTCAACAGTGGGCACTGCAAGCTTTAAATTTGGCCAGCCAGGCCAAATGAGCCAACGGGTGTAATAGTGGCATGGGGGAAACAAACCACCCTCTAATTGTAGTGGAGGCCTGCTCCATGGCAGGGAATACATCCCTGATACTGAAAACCTACAACGGTAGTCATGAGCCCTAGGGGTATAATGTCTGCTGGTGTCTGACTAATGTATATACTATGCTCACCAAACTGCCCAGTAAGCACTTCTCTTAATGTCCACACTCATATATTAATGCTACTCTCACTTTTGGTTAGAGAAGCTTCTCTTTTCAGATGGTGGCAAACTTGCGATGACTCAGAAGGCACCATGGTGCTGAGAAGAAGGGACAGAGGAGTGCTCAGCACTGAAACATCTCAAACACACCCTCTAAGGCTCAGGGTCCATTGCGGAAGAGGAAGCAGAAAGAATGTAAGACCCAAAGGAAGAGTAGGACTCCTTACAATGTGCTCCTCCAGACACAAAATGGCCTGGATATCCATGACCTCACAGCGCCTGACACTACCTACACAAGACCATCATAATAGGAGGAAAAGATCAGTACATCAAACTGAAAAGAGAGACTGATTGAGAGGGGGAGGGGATATGATGAAGAGTGGAGTTTCAAAGGGGAAAGTGGGGGGAAGAGAGGGAGGTACCATGGGATATTGTCTACAATTAAGGAAGTTGTCAATAAAAAATAAAATTTAAAAATAGGGCTGGAGCCAGGCGTGGTGGCGCACGCCTTTAATCCCAGCACTCGGGAGGCAGAGGTAGGAGGATCGCCATGAGTTCGAGGCCACCCTGAGACTACATAGTTAATTCCAGGTCAGCCTGGGCCGGAGTGAGACCCTACCTCGAAAAACCAAAAAAAAAAAAAAAAAAAAAAAAAAAATAGGGCTGGAGAGATGGGAGATGGCTTAACAGTTAAGGCATTTGCCTGCAAAGCCAAAGGATCCTGGTTTGGTTCTCCAGCACCCACATAAGCCAGATGCACAAGGGGGCGCATGCATCTGGAGTGCATTTGCAGTGGCTGGAGGCCCTGGCATGCCCATTCTCTCCCTCTCTCTCTCTTTCTCAAATAAATAAATATATTAAAAATATATATATAGCTTAAGGGCTAGAGAGATGGCTTAGTGTTTAAGGTGCTTGCCTGCAAAAAAGGTGATTGCTTGTAAAGCCTGACAGCCTGGGTTCAATTCTCCAATATCCATGTAAAACCAAGGCACAGAATGGCACATGTGTCTGGAGTTCTTTTGCAGTGGCAAGAGGTCCTGGTGTACCCATAGTCTCTCTCTCTCTCGAGCTCACTCGCTCACTCTCTTTTTCCTCTCTTTCAGATAGATAGATAGATAGATAGATAGATGATAGATACATAGATCTATAGATAGATAGATAGATAGATAGATAGATAGATAGATAGATAGATAGATGGTTATGGTTTTTCAAGGTAGGGTCTTGCTGTTGCTGTAACCCAGTCTGACCTGGAATTCTCAGTGTAGCTTTGAAATCATATTGATCCTCCTACCGCTACCTCCCAAGTGCTGGGATTAAAGGTATGAGCCATCAAGCCCAGCAAATAAATATATATTTTTTTAAAAAGCAACTCATTGAAGTGCTGAGAATAAGTGACTGCTGAGTGCTTGGTGCTCCAGCCTTGGGTGCAGATGTGTTTATAATTATTGATTTCTGTTGAATTTATCTCTTTGTCCTCATGTAGCCCAGGCTAACCTCAAACTCACCGTGATCCTTCTACCTCAGCCTTTTGAGAGCTGGGGTTAAAGGCATGTGCCACCACACCCAGTCTTCCTTGTATATATTTTTAGTAAATATTTTTGTATTCAGGAAAATGACATCTATAGACCATTTAGAGCCAGTGATGGCATTTCCTTTAAATAATTATTATATTATTCTAAAAATAGCTATGCTATCTTGAATTCAAATAAATAGCTATGCTGATAAGAAAATATTCCACACAAATGGATACCAAACACAAGTAAGAGCAGCTATATTTATATTAGATCTTACATCAGAAACTGTAAAACTAAGACAAAGAAGGCAACTACATGAGGGCAAAGAGATAAATTCAATAAATAAAATCAATAATTATAAACACATCTGCACCCAAGGCTGGAGCACCAACTGCTTAGAGCAGACACCATACCTAAAAGAGAGGGGTGGATGCCAAAACGGTAATATGTGAAGACGACAACACGCAACATCCATCAATGTACAGATTGTTAAGAGAGAAAAAAAGTCAACAACAAAAATACAGCTCAGCAGAGTGAGACCATACTATAGACCAAATGGACCCAACAACACGTCCACAGAACATGTCTCCTGACAGCTGCAGATGCACATTGTTTCCACTCGCATATGGAACATCCTCCAGGAGAGACCATGTGTTCAGCCACAAAATAAGCCTCAACAAATCCAAAAAGATCAAAATCATGCTATGTAGTTCTTCTCACTGGAATGTAACAAAAGTGGGAATCAACAGGAGGAACTTGAGAAATGATGGAAATCGCCCCAGTCCCACTGCCCAGGCACAGGGAAGCTTAGGGCTCAGCGCTGGCTCAGACCAAGATGGATGCTGAGAGGCAAACTCAGGAGCCTCAATGATATGGATCGTTTTTATCTGGAAAAGACTGTTTTGGGCCAGGAGGCTGAGGTTGCCTCTACACGGAGAGCACACTAACCATGGAGGACACAAGGCAGCGTCCTTGTACTGGCAAGCGTGCCCTTGCAGTCCCCCTATGGTGACGTCCACATGTCCTTGAAGTACCCCTATGCTGCTACCCGGCAGAGCTCAGGAACTGTAAGAGCTGGCTGAGCGCAAAGAAAAGTCTTGCATGAGGAGCACATGGAACTCTTGAAGGGATTTGCATTCCTGGAGGGAAAAAAACAAATTAAAAAGATTGGGGAAAGAGTTGCTGAAAGGGTCTGGTCACTTCACAGCTGGCCCATTGGAAGAACGGTTTGGCTTCCCGTATGCAGTGGCTTCTCTTGCCTGACCTGGCTGGTCTGCCTCTTTGGGGAGCTTTCTGTTGTTTCTGTCACTTTGGAAGCATGAAAGGAAGATCAGTATATGAAAATGACTGTGCATTTCAAGACTGAGAACAAACGTCTGCTGTCCTGGATTGCAGAGAAAGGGCCTGGTTTAAAATGATATTTAAGCTTCCGTTTCAAATCTGGGTCCCTAGAGAGTGTGCCAAATGTCAATAAGAACATTTTTCTGAAAGAACAAAATACAGAAGCTCCTGCACCAGGTCTTTGAGAAGGAACTGTCCGCTCAAAGGACACACACGCATCCTGCCCTGCCTGCAGCAGGCTGAAGACATGGACAAGCTCTGTAGTGAAGTGAGGAGGAAACTGAGGCTGGCCTTAGAGTCAGGGGGGCAATGGTATGATCAATAGTTCCCCTTTACCTCCAAACTTACAATGAAACATGTTGAAGCCGGGCAGAGGTAGGAGGATCACCATGAGTTCAAGGCCACCCTGAGACTACAAAGTGAAAAATAAATGTAATACAAGTATTTGTGGTGGTGCACGCCTTTAATCCCAGCACTCGGGAGGCAGAGGTGGGAGGATCACCGAGAGTTAGAGGCCACCCTGAGACTACATAGTGAATTCCAGGTCAGCCTGGACCAGAGTGAGACCCTACCTTGAAAAACCAAAAATAAAAAAATAAACAAAAATTAAAGTTCTCGTTGTGGAGATCCTTCACTTCCTTGGTTAAGTTTATTACAAGTTACTTTTTTTTTTGAGACAATTGTGAATGGGAGAGATTCCCTGATTTCACCCTCTGCATGTTTGTTGTTAGTATATAGGAAAGCTACTGATTTCTATGTGTTTATTTTGTATCCTGCTACATTGCTAAAAGTGTTTATCAGCTCTAACAGTTTGCTGGTAGTGTCTTTATGGTCCTTTATGTATAGAATCATATCATCTGCAAATAATGATAGTTTGATCTCTTCCCTTCCAATTTGTATCCCCTTTATGAGTGTCTCCTGCCTTATTGCTATAGCTAAGACTTCCAGAACTACATTAAATAAAAGTGGGGACAGTGGACACCCTCGTCTTATTCCTGAATTTAGTGTAAAAGCTTCAAGTTTTTTCCCATTTAGTATTATGTTGGCTGTAGGTTTGTCATAAATAGCTTTTGTTATGTTGAGATATGTTCCTTCTGTTCCCAGTTTCTGTAGAACTTTTATCATGAAGAGATGTTGGATGTTGTCGAATGCCTTTTCTGCATCTATTGAGATGATCATGTGATTTTTGTCCTTCAGTACATTTATATAGTATATTACATTTTTCGATTTGTGTATGTTGAAGCATCCCTGAATCTCTGGGATAAAGCCTACTTGATTGGAGTGAATAATCTTTCTGACATATTCTTGTATTCTGTTTGCCAATATTTTGTTGAGAATTTTTGCATCTATGTTCATGAGGGATATTGGTCTGTAAATTTTTGGTCTGTCTTTGTCTGGTTTTGGTATCAGGGTGATGCTGGCTTCATAGAAAGAGTTGGGGAGAATCCCTTCCTCTTCTATTGTATGGAAAAGTTTGAGAAGCAGTGATGTTAGTTCTTCCATTGAAGGTCTGGTAAAATTCACCAGTGAATCCATCTGGGCCTGGACTTTTTTTAGTTGGGAGACTTTTTTCTTTAATTTTTTTTTTTTTTTTTTTGGTTTTTCGAGGTAGGGTCTCACTCTGGTCCAGGCTGACCTGGAATTCACTATGTAGTCTCAGGGTGGCCTTGAACTCTCGGCGATTCTCCTACCTCTGCCTCCCAAGTGCTGGGATTAAAGGCGTGCGCCACCACATCCGGCTTTTTCTTTAATTTTTTATTGACAACTTGTATACTTATAGACAATAAACCATGATAATTCCCTCCCCTCCCCCACTTCCCCCTTCACAACTCCACTCTCCATCATATCCCCTCCCTCTCTCCATTAATCTCTGTTTTATTTTGATGTTATTCTTTTTTTTTTTTTTCCTATTATGAGGGTCTTGTGAAGGCTAGGTGCTGTGAAGTCATAGACATCAAGACAAATGTCTGTCTGGACAGTTGCATTGTAAGGAGTGATACCCTTCCTTTGGCTCTTACATTCTTTCCACCACCTCTTCCGCAGCGGGCCCTGAGCCTTGAAGGGTGTGATAGAGATGTTTCAGTGCTGGACACTCCTCTGTCACTTCTTAGCATTATGTTGCCTTTTGGGTCATCCCAGTGGTCACCACCATCTGGAAAGAGAAGCTTCTCTAACCAAAAGTGAGAGTAGCATTAATATATGAATATTAAGTGTAGTTCTTATAGGGCAGTTTGGTGAACATAATATATGCATTTAGCCAGACAAGAGCAGGCTTCATACCCCTAAGGCTCATGACCTCCCCTGCCATAGGCTTCTTATTTATTTATTTTTCATTTATTTATTTTTTTGAAATAGGGTTTCACTCTAGTCCAGGCTGACCTAGAATTCACTATAGTCTTAGGGTGGCCTCGAACTCATGGTGATGCTTCTACCTCTGCCTCCTAAGTGCTGGGAACACTGGCATGGGGAAACTGGCTATAACACTCATAAGCCCACCCCCAACAATACACCACCTCTAGGAGGCTTTAATTTCCAATTGTTATCAGCTGGGAAACCTAGCATTCAGAACACCTAAGTTTATGGGGGACACCTAAATCAAACTACCACATTCTGCCCCTGGCCCGCATAAACTGATAACCATACATGATATAAAATGCAATGCATTCAGTCCAACTTTAAAAGTCCCAATATTTTTATCAATCCTAATGATGTTCAAACATCCCCATACTCCAAGGTCTTTTTATTTTTTATTTTATTTTATTTTATTTGGTTTTTCGAGGTAGGGTCTCACTCTAGCCCAGGTTTACCTGGAATCACTTTGTAGTCTCAGGGTGACCTTGAACTCATGGCAATCCTCCTACCTCTGCCTCCCAAGTGCTGGGATTAAAGGCATGTGCCACCACACCCGGCACTCCAAGATCTTTTAACTGAGTCATAATACCAAAAAAAATCCCCCCCCCAAAACTCATAATGGCACAGAATAAACATTCACACTGCAAAAGATGGCATTGGGCATAGCAAAGAAATATTCAAACAATTCAAAATGTAAAACAACCAAGGCAAACATCAAACTCTGTAGCTCCAAGACCAACAACTCTAGCCAGTGACAAGTCTCTAAGCCTGATACTCCTAACCAGCAACAAGTCTCTGGAGTTCTAACTCCACCCCTCCAGCTAGGCCACTCACAGTCCTGGAAAACTTCATCCAGGGCTGGCAGCTCTCCTTAGCAGCCATCTCATGGTCCCAGCAGCTCCACTGGGTCTCCACTGCAATCCATGGTCCATCCTCAAAGGCATCCACCTGTGATGGAAAGATCCTATTGCTGAAGGGGTCTCCATGCAGGCATCCAGCAAACCTATTTCACACTGCCCATGGCCATTTCCAAAACAAGACCGCATTGCAAACTCAATGACCCTTTTTTCCCTGCATTTCTTATACTCCACAATACCAGATAGGGTGCCAATTTGTTAATCCAGGGGGAATAAAGCAGACTTTGAAGAACAGGACACTCCTTGAGCACTCAGGCCCCATCAAAAGAGTCTAATTCTTCCTGTTGCCCCAGTGCAGGTCAGCTAACCCAATTGCAAAGGTAATCTCTCAATTGCAGCTCCCTATGGGAGAGAGAAGTCATCAGTGGTGATAAACAATAGTGGACATTGTAAGCCTTAAGTATGGCCAGCCAGACAAAAGGAACCAACCGGTGCAATTAGTGGCATGTATGTTATGGGGGAAACCAACTGCTCTATAGTTGGATTGGAAGTGTTCTGTGCTGTGTGGTTTTTGGCTTGTGGCTTCTCTCTGTGTTTGGTCCTATGAAAGCAGGCCAGCTTCTTCTGCCATTATGGAACTTCCCCTGGATCTGTAAGCTTCAATAAATATCCCTTCCTCCATAACTGTGCCTGATCTGGAAGTTCATCTCAGCGAACCTGAAGCTGTCTGCTACAAGAATCAACTCCAAATGGATCAAAGACTTTAACATCAGAACTTAAATTCTGAAACAGCTAGAGGAAAAAGCAGGGGAAATTACTTTTAGGTAAGGTCTTTGTGAATAGAACTCTAGTCGCACAGGCCAATAGTCAACAAATGGGACCTCATGAAGTTAAAGAGCTTTTGTACAGAAAAGAAACTGTCAAGCAAAGAGGTCTACCAAATGGGATAAAAATCTTTGCCAACTATATACCTGACAGAGAATTAATATCTAGGAATCAAAAAACTAAGCAGTAAGGAATCAAACAACCTGGGGCTGGAGAGATGGTTCAGCAGATAAAGGTACTTTCTTACAAAGCCTAACAGCTTGGGTTCAATTCCCTGATACCAACATTAAGCCAGATGCACAAAGGGGTAAATATATCTGGAGTTCATTTACAGTGGTAGGAGACCCTGATGTGCCCATTAAAAAGAGAGAGAGAGAGAGAGAGGTTTAGCAGTTAAGCACTTGCCTGTGAAGCCTAAGGACCCCTGTTCGAGGCTCGATTCCCCAGTATCCACGTAAGCCAGATGCACATGGTGATGCATGCATCTAGAGTTCTTATGCAGTGGCTAGAGGCCCTGGAGAGCTCATTCTCTATCTCTCCCTTTCTCTGTCTCTAATAAGTAAATAAATTTTAAGAGAGAAAGAAAGAGAGAGAGAGAGAGAGGGAGGGAGGGAGGGAGGGAGGGAGGGAGGGAGGGAGGAAGGAAGATCAAAAAATGGGCTATAAACTGAGTATGCTGACTCATGTTTTAATCCCAGCACTAGGTGGTGGCAGAGATAGGAGGATTTGTCTTGACTTTGAGGCCACTCTGAGACTACATAGTGAATTCCAGGTCAGCCTGGACTAGAGCAAGACACTGCCTTCCCCACCCCCCACCGACCAAAAAAAAAAGGGGGGGACTACAGGTGTGGTGGCACATGCCTTTAGCCCTAGCACTAGGAAGATTGAAGTAGGAGGATCACTGTGAGGTCGAGGCCATCCTGGGGCCATAGAATAAATTCCAGGTCAGTCTGGACTACAGTGAAACCCTGCCTCAAACTCAGACACCACCACCCCCCAAAAAAAAGAAAAGAAAAACACAGAGCTATGGAACTCAACAGAGAGTTCTCAAAAGAAGAAATACAAATACATAAATATGTTTTTTATTTTTATTCATTTATTTGAGAGCAACAGACAGACAGAGAGAGAAAGAGGTAGAGAGAGAGAGAGAGAGAGAATAGACACACCAGGGCTTCCAGCCACTGCAAATGAACTCCAAATGCATGTGCCACCTTGTGCATCTGACTTACATGGGTCTTGGGGACTGGAGCCTCAAACTGGGGTCCTTGGGCTTCACAAGCAAGCACTTAGCCACTAAGCCATCTCTCCGGTCCCATAAATATGTTTTTTTTGTGTGTTTGTTTGTTTTGGTTTTGCAAGGTAGGGTCTCACTCTGGTCCAGGCTGACCTGGAATTAACTATGTAGTCTCAGGGTGGCCTCAAACTCTTGGCGATCCTCCTACCTCTGCCTCCCGAGTGCTGGGATTAAAGGCGTGCGCCACCACGCCCGGCTTCATAAATATGTTTTTTAAATGTTCAACATCTTTAGCCATCAGGGAAATGTAAATTAAAACTATTTTGAGATTCCATCTCACTCCAGTCAGAATGGTTATCAACAAAAAATTTAGAGGACAACCTGCTGGCTAGAGTGTGGGAAAGAAATCCCTTATCTACTGTTGGTGGGAGTGTTAACTGGTGTAGCCATTATGGAAATTAATGTGGAGGTTCTTGAGATAGCTAAAAAGAGATCTACCATATGACCCAGCTATATCATTCCTGGGCATATACCCTAAGAATTCAACACTTTACTGTAGAGACACTTGCTCATCCATGTTTATTACTGCTCTATTCACAATAGCTAGGAAATGAAATTTGCCTAGATGCCCATCAACTGATGAATGGATAATGAAGATGTAGCGTATATACACAATAGAGTTTTATTCAGCTGTTCAGCTGGAAAGAAAAATGAAATTATGAAATTCACAGGAAAATGGATGGATCTGGAAAACATTATACTAATTGGATAACCCCAGCTCAGAAAGACAAACACTCCATGTTTTTATATGCAGATCCTAGCTTCAAATTTTTTTTCAAATTCTTATGTTTAGATGTAAATTAGAGTAAGAGCCAGTAGAGGCAAGGAAGCTAGAAAGGAGTTATGAGAGGGGAAGGAGAGGGGAGGGCTTAAGGGGACACTAGATATGTAAGTAGAGGGGCAGATACTGGGGGTAAAATGGACTAAGTGGGGTCAGGGGAGGGAGATGGAATAGAAGAGGGAGTGGAAAAGGGTTAATCAAAATAAAGATATTAGGGGGATGGAGAGATGGCTTAGCAGTTAAGGCACTTGCCTGCAAAGCCAAAGGACCTCAGTTTGCTTCCCTAGGACCCACATAAACCAGATACACAAGGTGGTGCATGCATCTGGAGTTCATTTGCAGTGGCTGGAGGCCCTGGCACACCCATTCTCTCTCTCTCTCTGTCTCTCTTTCTGCCTCTCTCTCACACAAGTAAATAAATAAATAAAAATAAAAATATTTAAAGCCAGGTGTGGTGGTGCACACCTTTAATCCCAGCTTTTGGGGGGCAGAGGCATGAGGATTGCCAAGAGTTCAAGGTCATCCTGAGACTACATAGTGAATTCCAGGTCAGCCTGGGCTAGAGTGAGACCCTGCCTCCAAAAACCAGAAAAAATAAAAAAAAGATTTTGGGCTAGAGAGATGGCTTAGTGGTTAAGGCTCTTGCCTGTGAAGTCTAAGGACCCATGTTTGACTCTCCAGGTCCCACATAAGCCAGATGCACAAGGTGATGCAAGCACTCAAGGTCACACACGTACACAAGGTGGCACATGCACCTGGTGTTCAACTGAAGTGGCTGGAGGCCCTGGCACACCAATTCTCTCTTGCTCTTTCTCTCTCTCTCTCTCTCTCTCTTGTTCTCTCTCACACACACACAACAAATTACAAAATAAAGATATTATGGATAATCCATATGGAAACCAACTTCCTTGTTAGCTAGTTAAAAATACATATAATTTTTAAAAAGAGAGCACCTGGGCAGCAGTACCCTGTGGAGGTAGACAATGGTGCTCCCAGAAGCCATAGCTTTTCCAGAAAACTCCCAGTGCCAGGAGTGGGAAATCGCCCAGTTAGTTGCTGGTCAAGGAGGCCCCTGATGCCTCAAAGCATGACAGGCTATTACAGAGGCTCTTGATTGCACACCAGAACTAGATGATAAGACCCTAATGCTGAAGACTCCACATGCTTTGGTTTCAGGACACTATGAAATCAGGCTGGAGCTGAGCTGGAAGCCTCCTCCCTGTCATGATGCTAAAAAGTGCTATGCAGTGTTCCGGGGGGTGAAAAGTCATCAACGGTGTGAACCAGCAAGCTACACAACTGGCCAGCCAGACAAGATTGTGCTCGTTAGTGCAATAGTGGCCTATCTGTTATGGGGTCACTAACTGCTCTCTGACTGGATTTGAGGCCCACTCCATGGGAAAGAATTCATGACTGGTACTGGAAATCTAGCCCACAGCCTACTGCTGGCAAAGTCATAGGCCCCAAGGGGGAAGCTGCCACAGTTGTTTGGCCTAATGCATATATTATGACAATCTAATTGCCCTTTCATGATTTATGTTCATGCTCACAGAGAAGTTTCTTCTTTTAGATGGCAATGTCTGCTGGAAGGACTCGAGAGTCATCAAAGTGCTGAGCATAGGGAACTACTGGGTGCTAAAAGAGACAAATGAGCCGGGTGTGGTGGCGCACGCCTTTAATCCCAGCACTCGGGAGGCAGAGGTAGGAGGATCGCCATGAGTTCAAGGCCACCCTGAGACTACATAGTTAATTCCAGGTCAGCCTGGGCCAGAGTGAGACCATACCTCGAAAAACCAAAAAAAATAAATAAATAAATAAATAAAAATAAAAGAGGCAAATGTATCAGGGTCTCCAAGGCTCAGAGGACTTTGCAGTAGAGGGGTTGGAAAGAATGTAAGAGCCAGTCGGGTGTGGTAGCACACGCCTTTAATCCCAGCACTCAGGAGGCAGAGGTAGGAGGATCGCCGTGAGTTTGAGGCCACCCTGAAACAACAGAGTGAATTCCAACCCTACCTTGAAAAACCAAAAAACAAAATAAAAAAAGAATGTAAAAGCCAGATGGAAAGGAGTGCTTTGGGATGCTATCATTTGGACATGAAGTGGCCATTGTACTCATGACCTGATAGCGGCTGGCATTACCTGAACAAGGCCTGCACAATACTGGGCCCATCAACATTCCGTCATGGGTGATGGAGGAGGGGCGGGGGAAAGACATCAAAATAGAAGAGGAACTAGCTGGGAAGAAGAAGAAGAGGTTCAGTGGAAAGGAGAGGGGAAACAAAAAGTTAATAAGAGGGGATTATAATAAAAACACATTGTGTACATGTATGAAAATTGTCAATAAATAATTTTTAAAAAAACATTCATCCTTCAATGACCGTCTCAGTTGATTCTGAACCTTGGCTATAATGAATAGTAATGCAACTATGATAGGTGAGTATTCTTTTTTTAATGTTTTATTATTTATTTATTTATTTATTTATTTATTTATTTATGTGAGAGAGAGAGAGAGAGAAAAAGATACAGAAATAGGCAGATAGAGAGAGAGAGAATGGGTGCACCAGGGCCTCCAGCCACTGCAAACGAACTCCAGATGCATGCACCTCCTTATGCATCTGGCTTACGTGGGTCCTGGAGAATCGAGCCTTGAACCGGGGTCCTTAGGCTTCACAGGCAAGCTTTTAACCGCTAAGAGGCAAGTATTCTTTATGGAATAGTTTTATTGCCTTTGGAACTACATCCAGTAGTAGGATTGCTGAACCATATGGTAGTTCTTTTTACAAGTTTTGAGACACCTCCGTGCTGCTTTCCATAGTGGCTGCACTAACTTTTATTCTACCCACAGTGCAAAGTCCATTTTGTTTTCTGTCCTTGCTAGCATCTATTTTTTTTTTTGTCTTTTTTATAATAGCCATTGTAATGGGGTAAAATAATGTCTCATTGTGGCTTTATTTGCATTTTCCTCATGATCACTGAGGTTAACAATTTTTCATATGCTTGTTGGCCTTTCATATATTTTTCATGTGATAAATGTTTATTCTCCATTTTATTTTATTTTATTTTATTTTATTTTATTTTATTTTATTTATTTATTTTTTTTGGTTTATCAAGTTGGGTCTTGCTCCAACCCAGGCTGACCTGGAATTCACTACATAGTCTCAGAGTGGCCTTGAACTCACAGCAATCCTCCTACCTCTGCCTCCCAAGTGCTGGGTTTAAAGGTGTGTGCCACCATGCCCAGCTTGTTTCCTTTTTTTTTTTTTTTTTTTTTGGAGAGAGACAGAGCGAGAGGGAGAGGAAGACAGAGATGGGCGCGCCAGCAGCCTCTCAGCTGCTGTGAACGAAATCCAGATTCGTGTGCCCCCTTGTGGTCAAGTGCGGCATTGCGCCCTTGCATCATTTTGCATCTGGCTAAACGTAGGACCTGGAGATTGGCTTAGGAGGCAGGCGCCTTAACCGCTAAGCCATCTCTCCAGCCCTCTTTTTTATTTTATTTTATTTTATTTTATTTTATTTTATTTTTATTTATTTATTTGACAGTGACGGACAGACAGAAAGAGAAAGAGACAGAGAGAGAGAGAGAATGGGCGCGCCAGGGCCTCCAGCCACTGTAAAGAAACTCCAGATGCATGCACCACCTTGTGCATCTGTCTTAACGTGGGTACTGGGAAATCAAGCTTTGAACCGGGGTCCTTGGGCTTCACAGGCAAGTGCTTAACCACTAAGCCATCTCTCCAGCCTTTTTTTTTTTTTTTTAAAGTATTACCTTTTTGCAAGACAAATGTTTTGAAAATGTTTCCTCCCGTTCTGTAGGTTATATCTTCACTCTACTGACTGTATCCTTTGCTGGTCACAAGCTTCTTAGCATGACGTTATCCCATTTGTCTGCTTTTGATTCTGTTGCCTGTGTGCAGCAGCGACCTTCTCATCGCTGGAACAAAACTCCCAACCAGAAGCAGCTTATGGGAGGGAAGACTTTATTTCAGGCTTGCAGTTTCAAGGGGAAGTATCATCATGGTTCCAGCATGGCAGCTGTCTCACAAGGCCACACGAGAGAGAGAGTGAGAGTGGGCGCAGTATGAGTGAGCTGGCCTTGGATACTCCGTTGGCCTGACTAGTCAACACCAAGGTTTGCCCCCAACAACACACCCACTCCAGCAAGGCTCCTCTTCCCAAGGCCTCCACCAGTTGGAAACTAAGTTGGAGGCTTAGTCACAAAGGAAGAAGAAGAAGAGGTTCAGTGGAAAAGAGAGGGGAAACAAAAAGTTAATAAGAGGGGATTATAATAAAAACACATTGTGTACATGTATGAAAATTGTCAATAAATAATTTTAAAAAAACATTCATCCTTCAATGACCGTCTCAGTTGATTCTGAACCTTGGCTATAATGAATAGTAATGCAACTATGATGATAGTATTCTTTTTTAATGTTTTCTTATTTATTTATTTATTTATTTATTTATTTATTTATGTGAGAGAGAGAGAGAGAGAGAGAAAAAAAGATACAGAAATAGGCAGATAGAGAGAGAGAGAATGGGTGCACCAGGGCCTCCAGCCACTGCAAACGAACTCCAGATGCATGCACCCCCTTATGCATCTGGCTTACGTGGGTCCTGGAGAATCGAGCCTTGAACCGGGGTCCTTAGGCTTCACAGGCAAGCTTTTAACCGCTAAGAGGCAAGTATTCTTTATGGAATAGTTTTATTGCCTTTGGAACTACGTCCAGTAGTGGGATTGCTGAACCATATGGTAGTTCTTTTTACAAGTTTTGAGACACCTCCGTGCTGCTTTCCATAGTGGCTGCACTAACTTTTATTCTACCCACAGTGCAAAGTCCATTTTGTTTTCTGTCCTTGCTAGCATCTATTTTTTTTGTCTTTTTTATAATAGCCATTGTAATGGGGTAAAATAATGTCTCATTGTGGCTTTATTTGCATTTTCCTCATGATCACTGAGGTTAACAATTTTTCATATGCTTGTTGGCCCTTCATATATTTTTCATGTGATAAATGTTTATTCTCCATTTTATTTTATTTTATTTTATTTTATTTATTATTATTATTTTTTTTTTTTGGTTTATCAAGTTGGGTCTTGCTCCAACCCAGGCTGACCTGGAATTCACTACATAGTCTCAGAGTGGCCTTGAACTCACAGCAATCCTCCTACCTCTGCCTCCCAAGTGCTGGGTTTAAAGGTGTGTGCCACCATGCTCAGCTTGTTTCCTTTTTTTTTTTTTTTTTTGGAGAGAGACAGAGCGAGAGGGAGAGGAAGACAGAGATGGGCGCGCCAGCAGCCTCTCAGCTGCTGTGAACGAAATCCAGATTCGTGTGCCCCCTTGTGGTCAAGTGCGGCATTGCGCCCTTGCATCATTTTTGCATCTGGCTAAACGTAGGACCTGGAGATTGGCTTAGGAGGCAGGCGCCTTAACCGCTAAGGCATCTCTCCAGCCCTCTTTTTTATTTTATTTTATTTTATTTTTATTTTATTTTATTTTATTTTTATTTTTATTTATTTATTTGACAGTGACGGACAGACAGAAAGAGAAAGAGACAGAGAGAGAGAGAGAATGGGCGCGCCAGGGCCTCCAGCCACTGTAAAGAAACTCCAGATGCATGCACCACCTTGTGCATCTGTCTTAACGTGGGTACTGGGAAATCAAGCTTTGAACCGGGGTCCTTGGGCTTCACAGGCAAGTGCTTAACCACTAAGCCATCTCTCCAGCTTTTTTTTTTTTTTTAAAGTATTACCTTTTTGCAAGACAAATGTTTTGAAAATGTTTCCTCCCATTCTGTAGGTTATATCTTCACTCTACTGACTGTATCCTTTGCTGGTCACAAGCTTCTTGGCATGACGTTATCCCATTTGTCTACTTTTGATTCTGTTGCCTGTGTGCAGCAGCGACCTTCTCATCGCTGGAACAAAACTCCCAACCAGAAGCAGCTTATGGGAGGGAAGACTTTATTTCAGGCTTGCAGTTTCAAGGGGAAGTATCATCATGGTTCCAGCATGGCAGCTGTCTCACAAGTCCACACAAGAGAGAGAGAGTGAGAGTGGGCGCAGTATGAGTGAGCTGGCCTTGGATACTCCGTTGGCCTGACTAGTCAACACCAAGGTTTGCCCCCAACAACACACCCACTCCAGCAAGGCTCCTCTTCCCAAGGCCTCCACCAGTTGGAAACTAAGTTGGAGGCTTAGTCACAAATACTTCAGGCTAGTAAGGACATTTTACCTTTAAACCACCACACTGTGTTTTTAAGGTTTTATTTAAAATATTTTTTTTTTCGAGCTAGGTGTGGTGGCGCACGCCTTTAATCCCAGCACTCGGGAGGCAGAGGTAGGAGGATCATCATGAATTCGAGGCCACTCTGAGACTGCATAGTTAATTCCAGGTCAGCCTGGGCCAAAGCCCTATCTTTAAAAACCAAAAAGGAAAAGAAAAAAGAAAATCAGCTGTAAATATGTGGATTAATTTCTGGATTTTTCTAGTTTTTTTCCATTGGTGTATGCATTTGCTTTTATTTATTTGAGAGAAACAGACAGAAAGAGAGGGGGAGAGACAGAAAATGGGCACTCCAGGGCCTCTAGCCACTGCAAACAAACTCCAGATGCCTGTGCCACCTTGTGCATCTGGCTTACGTGGGTCCTGGAGAATCAAACGGGGATCCTTAAGGCTTCACAGGCAAACACCTTAACCACTAAGCCACCTCTCCATCCCTGCATCTGTTTTTAAATGTGTCAGTACCATGAAGATTTTTAAAATTTTTTTCATTGACAATTTTCATATATGAACATAATGTAATTTGAACATAATACCCTCCTGGCACCTTCTCAATTCCTCACTCCCTTTCCACTGAACCCCTTCTTTTCCCCGACTAGCACTGTTTCCATTTTGATGTCTTTCTCTCTCTCTTTCTTGTGGTCCTCCTCTGGCATCCATGCTAAAATGTTGATGGGCTCAGTTCTGGATGGATCTTGTGGAGGTAATGATAGCGCTGTGAAGTCATGAACACAATGATCACTTTATGGGCCAGAGGATAGTGTCCCAAAGTACTCCTCCCATGCTCTGATCCTCTGGCTGTTAACACTCTTTCCACACCTTCTTCCGCAATGTTCCGTGGGCCTTGGCAGGCGTGGTAAGATGGCTCATTTAGTGCTGAGCACTCAACAGTAACTTCTCAGCACTTTGATGGGTTTTGGATCTCCTCAGTAACCACCTCCATATGTTTAATTTCCATAGCTTTGCATTATGTTTTTTAAAAAAAAAATTGGGGGAAAGAGTTTATTTTGGCTTATAGACTCAAGGGGAAGCTTTATCATGGCAGAGGAAAATGATGGCATGAGCAGAGGGTGGACATCACCCCCTGGTCAACATAAGGTGGACAACAGCAACAGGAGAGTGTGCCCTAAAAATTTTTTTTTAATTTATTTAGGAGTTAAAGGAAGGGAAAGAGAGAGAAAGAGAAAAAGCATAGGTGTGCCAGGACCTCTTGTCACATGAAATCCAGACACATGTGCCATTTTATTCATCTGGCTTTATGTAGGTACTGGGGACTTGAACCCAGGCCAGCAGGCTTTGCAAGCAACTGCCTTTAACCACTGAGCCATCTGCATCATGTATTGAAGTCAGATACTGTGATACCTCTAGTTTTGTTCTTTTTGCTCAGGATTGCTTTGGCTATATCTTTTTGAATTTATTTATTTATTTATTTATTTATTTGAGCCGGGCGTGGTGGCACATGCCTTTAATCCCAGAACTCGGGAAGCAGAGAAAGGAGGACAGCCAAGAGTTCAAGGCCACCCTGAGACTACATAGTGAATTCCAGGTCAACCTGAGCTAAAGTGAGACCCTACCTTGAAAAAAAAATATTTATTTATTTGAGGGAGAAAAGACAAGACAGAGAATGGGCACACCAGGGCCTCCTGCCACTACAAACAAACTCAAACGCATGTGCCACTTTGTGCATCTAGCTTTATGAGGGTTCTGGGGAATCAAAACTGGGCCATCAGGCTTTGCAAGCAAGTGCTTTTAGCTGCTGAGCCATTTCTCCAGCCCCTGCTTTGGCTATTTCTTTTAATTCTGTAAATAATCCCATTGGGATTTTCATGGGCATTGCCTTGAATCTGTAAGTGGCTTTGTGTAGTGTGAGGCTTTTAACAATGTTAATTTGTCTAAACTATGAATGTGAAGTGCTGTTGTGCTTTCTGGCATATCTCCTATTCTCTCATCAGCATTTGATGATTTTCGCTGTGGAGACTTTTAATTTCCTTGGTTAAATTTACTGCTAGATATTTTGGCACTGGTGTGTGTGTGTGGTATGTTTTAAGAATGGGATTCTTGGGCTAGAGAGATGGCTTAGCAGTTAAGGCATTTGCCTGTGAAGCCAAAGGACCCAGGTTCAGTTCTCCTGTACCCATGTAAGCCAGATACACAAGGGGTGCATTTGCAGTGGCTGGTGGCGCTGGCACACCCCTTCTCCCTCTGTCTGTCTCTCTCTCTCTCTCTGTTAGCAAATAAATAAAATAAAATAATTTTTTAAATAATTTTTTTAAAAAGAATGGGATTCTTTTCTTGTTTCTTATTTCAACCAGCTCAATATTAGCATATATAAGTGTCACTTTTTGTATGTTAATTTTATATCCTGCTACTTTATTGAAATTTCCCTTTGAAACAGTTTGTTGTGTTTTTGGGTGGGAGGGTGGAGACGTGTAATCTACATCAGGGATAACTGACTTCCTCCTTTTCATTTTGCACTCAGTTAATTTTTTTTTATTCGGTGCTGAGGACCAAACTCAGGGCCTTGCACTTGCTAGGCAAACGCTCATCCACTGAGCTAAAACCCCAACCCCTAATTCATTTTTTCATTTGCCTAATTGCTTTGGTTAAGCCTTCCAGTACTGTGTAGAGAAGGAGGGTGAATGTGGACATCCTCGTTTGGTTCCAGGTCTTAGAGGAAACACTTCCGCCTTTCCTGTTTAGCATGAGGCTGGCTGAGCTTGTCTCATGTACATCCTTTATTGTGCTGGGGTACATTGCTTCTTTATCTAATTTGTTGAAGGAGTTTATCAAAACTAAGATGATGAGTTTTATGAAATGTGTTTTCTGCATCTACTGAGATGATTGAATGCCTCTGACTGTCAATCTGTTGGTGTGATACATTATGTCATGTGTTGATTGTCGTATCTGGAACCATCATTGCATCTTGGATTAAGTAGTCCCACTTGACTGACTGTGCCATATCATCTTTTATTTATTTATTTAAGAGTGAGAGAGACAGAGACAGATAGTGGGCATGCCAGAGGCCCCAGCCAGTGCAAACGAACTCCAAATGCATGTGCCTCTTAATGCATCTGGCTTTACGTGGATACTGGGAAGTCAAACCTGGGTGCTTAGGCTTTGTAGGCAAGTGCCTTAACCATTAAGCAATCTCTCCATCCCTATATCATCTTTTTCTTTAAAAAAGTTATTTTTTTATTTATTTGAGAGAAAGAAAGATGTAGGTAGAGAAAGAGAGCACGCGCACTCCAGGGCCTCCAGCCACTACAAATGAACTCCAGATGCATGTGCCACTTTGTGCACCCAGCATTATATGGGTACTAGGGAATCTAACCTGGATCCTTTAGCCATCTCTCCAGCCCCAAAATTTTGTCTGTAACACCCATAAGCCTGTCCCCCAACAACATATCTTCTCCAACAAGGCTCCACCTCCCAAATTGCCACCAACTGCAAACCAAGCATTCAAAGCACATGAGGGTATGGGAAACACCTAATACAAACCACCATATTCTGCCACAGCCCCTGTAAACTGATGGCAATCCATGATGTAAAATGCAATGCATTCAGTCCAACTTTAAAAGACCCCATAGCCAGGCATAGTGGTCCACGCCTTTAATTCCAGCACTTGGGAGGCTGAGATAGAAGGATCATTGTGACTTCAAGGCCACCATGAGACTACAGGGTGAATTCCAGGTCAGCCTGGGCTAGAATGAGACCCTACCTAAAAAAAAAATAAATAAATAAATAAATAAATAAATAAACAAATAAATAAACAAACAATCCCATAGTATTTTCAGTCCCAGTACAGAGCAAACATACCCTTTGTCCAAGGTCTTTTGACTGTGAGCCTGTAAAAGTACAAACAACAATGGCACAGGGCAAACATTCACACTGCAAAAGATGGTATTGGGCACAGCAAGGAAAGATTAAATCAATGCAACATCAAAAACAAACAGGGCAGATAATCAAGTTCCATAGCTTCCAACATCTCTAACCAGTGACAAAGTCTCTGGGTTTCCAATTCTGCCTCCCCAGCTAGACTGCTCAAAGCACAGGGAAAACTCTGTCCCATAACAGAGCAGCTCTCCTTGGCAGCTGTCCTACAGTCTTGGTATCTTCAAAAACAAATTCTGGGCTGGGAGATGGCTTAGTGGCTAAGGCATTTGCCTGCAAAGCCTAATAACCCAGGTTTGATTCTCTAATACTTACCTAAAGCCAGATGCACAAAGTGGCACATGTATCTGGAGTTTGTTTGCAGTGGCTGGAGGCCTTGGTCCACCCTTTCTCTCTGTCTGTCTCTCTTCTCTCTATCTCTTTCTACTTTCAAATAAATAAATAAATAAACTTTAAAAAAAAAATCCTGAGCTGGAGGGATTGCTTAGTGGTTAAGGCATTTTCTGAAAAGCCAAAGGACCCAGGTTCAATTCCTCAGGACCCACATTAGCCAGATGCACAAGGGGGCACATGCATCTGGAGTTTGTTTGCAATGGCTGGAGGCCCTGGAGTGCCCATTCTCTCTTCTCTCTCTCCCTCTTTCTCTGTTAAATAAATAAATAAATAAATAAATCCATAGTTCACCTTCATAGCTTCATTGGGTCTCCAGGCAGGGACTCCAGCAACAATGCCACAGATCTCCCAATTGTGATTTCCAAAAACCAAACCGCATTGCAAATCCAATGACTTTTTCCTTGCATTTGTTATACTCCCATAGTACCAGGTAGGCTACCAAATTTGTTAGTTGAGAGTGGAATGAAGCTGGCTTTAAAGAGCAGGACATTCCTTCAGCATTCAAACTCCATACTTTCAAAAGAGTCATCATTCTTTCTGCTGTCTCAAAGCAGAACAGCTGGCCCAATCATAATGGTGATGATCTCTCAAACAATTGCAGCTGAACTTGCTGTAGTGTTGATCCTGAACTTTCTTTTCTTTCTGTGCCATATCTTTCTGCTCACACCAGTCCATTTCTTCTCTATTCAACCATGCTGAAGTTCTCAGGACACGGGCAAAGTATAGTTAGCCTCTCACCCAAACTGCCTCTAGCTCGGTCTAGACAAAGCTCTTTCTTCCCCTTATAAGCCAAGCCTGATAGTACATAGTTCTTTCTGCAAGAATCTGTCAAGCTGTACTTACAGCACTGCAAGGCATTTTAGTTCATGGTTTCAAATCCTTCCACAATCCTCTCACAAATCAGTTCCAAAAGGCCAAAAGCTACACAGTGACATTTCTAGCAGTAACAATCACACTCCACTGATACCAATTTTCTGTTGTAGTTAACCTTTGTGTTGCTAGGATAAGCACCTGACCAAAAGCAGCTGACAGGAGGAAAGTTATCTTTTTTGTTGTTGTTTTATTTTGACTTACATTTTCAAGGAGAAGCTTCATGTTGGCAGGGGAACACATGGCATTAGCAGATGCTGGACATCACCTCTGCCATGGTAGGTGGAAAACAACAACAGGAAAGTGAACCAGCTAACACTGGCAAGCTAGGGACTAATAAACCTCAAGCTCCACCCTTGGCAACACACTTCCTCCAGCAAGGCTCCACCTCCCAAATTGCCACCAGCTGGGAACCAAGCATTCAAAACACATGTAGCTGGGCATGGTGGCCCACGCCTTTAATCCCAGCACTCGGGAGGCAGAGGTAGGAGGATCACTGTGAGTTCTAGGCCACCCTGAGACTACATAGTGAATTCCAGGTCAGCCCAGGCTAGAGTGAAATTCTATCTTGAAAAACAAACAAAACAAAAAAACATGGAGCAATGGATTCGCGGTTAAGGTGTTTGCCTGCAAAGCCTAAGAACTCATGTTCGAATCTCCAGGTTCCGTGTAGACAAACACAGTGACACAAGAGCGTAATGTCACACATGCACACAAGGAGGTTCATGTGTCTGGAGTTTGTTTGCAGCAGCTGAAGGCCCTGGCACCTGTTCTCTCTCTTTCTCCCTCCCTCTTTATCTCTATCTTTCTCAAAATAAATAATAAAAAAAATGAGTTTATGGGGGACATCTAGTTCAAACCACCACAATGTGTAAATACTAAATGACATTATCTTTTTATGTAATTTTATTTTATTTTATTTTATTTTATTTTATTTTATTTTATTTTATTTTATTTTATTTTTGAGGTAGGATCTCACTCTAGCCCAGGCTGACCTGGAATTCACTGAGTGGTCCCAAACTCACAGTGATCCTCCTACCTGTGCATCCTGAGTGCTGGGGTTAAGGGCGTGCACCACCACACCCAGTGACATTCGCTTTTTAAAATCATAATCTTTCAGAACCACTCTCTGGAATGCTTACAGACTTAATTGTACCATGTCTTGGATGAGTGGTACAAATATCTAGATCATTTGAGGGGGAAGTGGACCAGGGTCAAAGAGCCAAGACTGTGTGTGATGGTATCTGAGCTGAGTGGGGCCAGAAAGTTTGCTCTGCCGCTCCACTATTGACTATATTTGAATCTTTTCTAACAAAAGGCTGTATGTAAATTTGTGTGGGGTAAATTTTCACACATCTAAAATTTTAGATGTAGGCAAAAATGCTAGGCAGAAATGATCTGGCAGATGGCATTATAGGTAAGTTTTCTTTCAGATTGCTTAATATGTTCTATAGGTCTTTTAAAAATCTGAGTCAAAGCTGGGAGTGGTGGCACATGCCTTTAATCCCAGCACTCAGGAGGCAGAGGTAGGAGGATCACCATGAGTTCGAGGACTACATAGTTAATTCCAGGTCAGCCTGGACCAAAGTGAGACCCTACTTCAGAAAAAAAAAAATCTGAGTCAGAAAAATTAAACCAAACTAGCTTGCTTCCCCCACCCCTCCCTTCCCACAGAATGCAGGATTCTCTAGGATTTCAGGGGAGTTGGGGAAATTGGCACCACCAAGCCAGGAAGCCAATTGCTTGCATAAACTGTGACCCTTACAGGCAAATGCAATTCTCCTCTGCCATGTCTTTTCTGGGACTCATGCTCAAGGAATCATTAAAACTATGAAATGTCGGGCTGGCAAAATAGCTTAGCCGTTAAAGTGCTTGCCTACAAAACCTAAGGACCCAGGTTCAATTCCCCAGTACCCACATATACCAGATGCACAAGGTGGCACAGGCATCTGGAGTTCGTTTGCAATGGCTGGAGTCTCTGGCATGCCTATTATGTCTCTCTCTCTCTCCCCTCTCTCACTCTCTCTTTCACTATCTCTCTCTCTCTCAAATAAATAACTAAATGAGATTTTTAAAAGAACCATGAAGGCCGGGAATGGTGGTGCACACCTTTAATCCCAGCATTTGTGAGGCAGAGGTAGGAGGATCACTGTGAGTTCAAGGCCACCCTGAGACTACAGAGTGAATTCCAGGTCAGCCTGGACTAGAGTGAGGCCCAACCTCAAAAAAAAAAAAAAAAAAAAAACCAACTATGAAATGTCAACAATTTCAGCAAGACTGCATTGTGCCAGGATGTCCATGCTGGGGTTGTTTACCTGAGGGACAGCCTGAAAGCAAGAACCACATCCAGAGGACCATATTAGTGAGGCATCACAAGTCATGCGGTTGGGACTAGAGGAGCCATCTAAAATGATAACTATGGAACAGAATGTCTCACATTTCATTTTGACCCACTGTATCCCATATGATTCCAGTCCTGCCAACATGGTAGACAGTGAGTAGAGGCCAGCCCCAGCCTCACAGGACAGCGCTCACAGCTCACATGAAAGTACCTCAACCATTCAGGGAAGCTGGCATGCTCAGTGTACCTCCACACTTACCAGAAAGCTTGTGGACTCCCCTGCCCTCCAGGGTCCCTGGTTCTGTGTATGTCCCAATCTCAAGCTGGCTTTGTCCTTACAGCCTTTCCATCTGTATGCCTGAGTCCCTGTTCACTTCTGCTCCTTTTCCCACATCTCCCCAACCCTTCCCAGGCCACTGTTAGGTGTCCTCTGAAAGTTGGAGAAGGCTGGATTTCAAATTGAGAGTCTCTTTGCCCAGATGCTCCTCCTCAGCCACTCATTGTCCCCCTCCCCACAAGCTTCTTGCCTGGGATGACGAGACATGGGCCACCTCCCAGAAACTTCACTTTCTGCATGCTTCCTGTGGCCTTGGGCTTTCTCTAGCCACCCATCGAGTACTCAGCATGTTTGCTTAAACAAACACAATCTCTCTATGAGAAGAATCTCCTTTCTTCTTTAAAGTAACCTTTTTACACTTTATTTATTTATTAGAGAGAGAATGGGAGCACCAGGGCCTCCAGCCACTGCAAAGGAACTCCAGATGCATGTGCCACCATCACACACATCTGGCTTATGTGGGCTCTGGGGAGTCAAACCTGAGTCCTTCACAGGCAAGCGCTTTAACTGCTAAGCCATCTCTCCAGCCAGGTTTCTCCTTTTTCTGGTCCCTTCTCCTATGGCCATCAGAACCCCATGGAGTTCAGCCAGCGGCTGGCTGCAGATAGAAAGACAATACTTCCCAGCCTTCCTTGAAATTGTGACCAAAAGATAACCAAGAGTCTGTGGCCAGTGCATCATACACCGCTTTTAAATGTGCCCTAAAAGAGAAGGGCTATGCTACCTTCTGTCTCCCCTAATCCTGCCACCCACAAGGTGGGCTTTGTCTTGCAACCACTGGGGATGGGTGGACACAGGTATCAAACATGCCAAGAGGGGCAGAGCAGCCCAACTGAAGGGAGCTAGGCAGAAGCCTATGAAGCTGCCATTTTGCCATAGGCTGTGACCCCTCCACTTGGTGAGAGAAAAACGGCCTCTCTTTTAAACCATCATTCTTGTGGGTTTGGTTTGCTCTTCAGTAAGCAGCCAAGCCTAGACAATATTCAGTATGCTGGACAGATGGCTTAGCAGTTAAAGCGCTTGCCTGCGAAGCCTAAGGACCCATGTTTGACTCTCCAGATCCCACATAAGCCAGACATACAATGTGATGCAAACATGCAAGACCTCACATGCACACAAGGTGGTGCAAGTGTGTGGAGTTCAACTGCAGTGGCTGGAGGCCCTGGTGCACCAATTCTCTCTCTCTCTCTCTCTGTCATTCTCTCTCATAAAAAAAAAATGGGCTGGAGAGATGGCTTAGCAGTTAAGATGCTTGCCTGCCAAGCCTAAGAATGTCCATTTGATTCTCCAGATCTCATGTTTAGCCAGATGCACAGGTGACGCAAGCACACAATGTCACACATGTGCCACAAGGGGCGCACACGTCTGGAGTTCATCCACAGCAGCTAAGAGGCTGCTGGCACACCCATTCTCTCTCTCTTTCTCTCTCTCTGTCTCTCTCAAAAAAAAAGTGCTGCCAGGCGTGGTGGCGCATGCCTTTAATCCCAGCACTCAGGAGGCAGAGGTAGGAGGATTGCTGAGAGTTCAAGGCCACCCTGAGACTACATAGTGAATTCCAGGTCAGCCTGGACCAGAGTGAGACCCTACCTCGAAAAACCAAAAGAAAAAAAGCTACGGGCTGGAGAGATGGCTTAGCGGTTAAGGCGCCTGCCTGCTAAGCCTAAGAACGCTGGTTCCAATCTCCAGGTCCCACATTTAGCCAGATGCAAAGTGACTCAAGGGCGCAATGCCGCAAGGGGGCATACACATCTGGATTTCATTCACAGCAGCTGAGAGACTGCTGGCACGCCCATCTCTATCTGTCTTCCTTTCCCTCTCTGTCTGTCTCTCTCTGTGTCTCTCTCCAAAAATAAATAAAATAAAAAAATGCTAGCCAGGCATGGTGGCACATGCCTTTAATCTCAGCACTTGGGAGGCAGAGGTAGGAGAATCATTGTGAGTTCAAGGCCACACTGAGACTACATAGTGAACTCCAGGTCAGCCTGGGCCAGAGTGAGACCCCACCTCATAAAACCAAAAGTTAAATAAAAATAAATAAAATGCTGGCTCTCCTGGCCTGCCATGGTGCTCAGGCCAGGAGGTTATCTTAGGCCAGGTTTTCCCAGAAGCAGAGCCTACCTCAAGCATTCGGGAACAAAACGGCTTCCTCAAGGACCTTCTCCTAGTGGGAACCAGGGAGGGACTGGGAGAGCTGAAGTGAGCAGCACCTCCATCCTCCTGAACCCCAACCCTGGGGGCTGAGGATGCTCCTTCTACTTCAGGGTTTGTCCCGCTATAAGCCAAGGGGCCAGGCATTCCACTCCCATGAGGCTGGTCTAAGATGCACGGTGAGGGCCCCAGTCACAAGGTCTATGGGCTCCAACATGATGTCACATCCAGGGTACCCAGACTCCCTGAAACCCAGGTCCTTAGATATTCCCGCCACCATCCTCATACCTTGGCCTAACAGGATGAACACCCCCCTGGGGAACCTCAGTCATCGCCCCCCCATCTTCATCCCCTGCCTCCATAGATAACAGACTCCATGAGGTCTGTGCTTCAGTTGCCAGGTAACCCATGCTGGCACCGACTCAGAGAAGTGCAGGGACTTGGCCAAGTCCCCACAGCTGACATAGAGGAGCTCCACTGTCACTCTACTCCGGTCCTCAGAGACACTGTCTCACCAGGACCACCACTACCTAGGAAACCGAGAGGAGGATTTGGATGCCGTGAACCCAGGAAAAAGCCACAGGACAAGGAGAGAAAGGAGCCTGCAAGGTGTGACTAATACAGTCAGTCCCAGGGTGACTACAGATCCAGGAGCTGGGGCAACTAAAGGGACGGCACAGAGCACGGCCACCAAGGCCCTTCTTGTTGCCTGGTGGACACTCGTGAGGAAAAATCACTTCCCAGCTGGCCTGCTTCCCACTCTCCCAGCCACATGCCTCTGCCAAGAGCTGTTTCTGGGAAGCTAAGCAACTACCCCTTGGAGAGGGAGGGCCTTGGAGCAGGCCAGGCCTCATAGTGCCCATGGTAGTTTAGCAGTGGAAGGGAAGGATGAGCTGGATTTCACTGGGCAGAAAGGCGCATGGGTAAATATGTGCCGGGTAGGCATCCACACTTTGTTTAGGGAAGAAGCCCTCTGTGTGTGGTCTTGTGTGAGCATCATCCCATGTCCCTCTGTAGCAATTCAAAGGACCAGACTCCTGTCTGGAATAATGATGTTTCAGATTTGGAGCCCAGGCCCCCACAGTGTCCGGAAGTTCTCTGGAGCCCCTGGAAACCCAGAAGGTTCCTCAGATCACTAGAAGTTCTGTGTTCAGCTGAGACCGCCCCATTCTCCTTGGCTGGATAGACACTCTCTGCTTATCACCAGGAACCTTGAGGTAGAGTGAGAGGAGATGGAAGAAGCAATGGCCTGTCCTCCAGTAAGGCACTTCCCCAAACTGAGGCCACCCTCAAGGCATGCTGCACAGGGCCTTTCTGCCCCTGAGAGACATGGTGACTCACGGAAGGTTGCTGGCCAACCAGGGAGCCTTGGCAGAGGACCTGGGTGGCTGGCCAGGCTCTCCCCTTGCTCCTGTAGAGCTGCAGGCCTGTCCCGACTGCTCAAGCAGCCTGTGAGCTCTTGGTCCCAGGGCAGAGGCCTATAGCACTGAGAACAAGGCTCAAAGGGCAAGCCCAACTCCATGCATGAGGCTTGGGTTAGAGGTAGCTGGGATCTGGACATGGACTAGAGCGACAGCCATGGACATTTAGAACCTAATGTGTGGCTGCTCTCGATAGGTCTTTGCACTTTCCAAGGTGTTGCTAGAAGCCACCCTTGTCCAGTAGGGTCAGTGTTGGGAGCCCCAGTTTGTAGCAAAGAAAAGGTGCTAGGACACCTTCAAGGTCATACACAGCATAGGACTAAAAGTTGTTTGCACTGGGAGTGAGGGGTGAGGGGCACAGAGTAGATTCTGAATGTACGAGGCATCGCCTCGCTGAGATGGAGACACAATCCCATCACACTCGTCCCCTGCTCCAAAGCCCCAGTGGCCTTCCACACACTCTAGAAATCAAGTCTAGTCTGTGGGCAGGTGCCACCCGGTGCCATCCACCCTCCAACCCCATATCCTCTCAGCACCACAAGTACCCTCCCACACGGGAGATTTTAAGTTTAGTTTAAATAATCCAATTAATCAAACGGAATGACTAAATCGTAGCTGAGCTTCATTACCTTCAATAACATTAATTAATTTAATGTAACTAGATGCTCTCCCCTAGGGAGTGATCACAAGAAAGGTGGGGCTTGCTGCTTAGGGCCACCATGTATCTGAGGTGCCAGCTGAGCTGATAGGAGTCAAGCACAGGGTTCTGTGAGTCCTACTGGGTGCTGGGGCTGGAATGGTGCCTACTACAGAGTAGGAAGTCAGATAACTGTTAGTTTGTGCCAAGCCCTGCAAAGAACAACTCAGCTAACATCGTACAACGGAGATTCCCTCCTTTTTCTTGGGTGCCATGGGCAATAGAGAGCCATGGAAAGTCGAGGAGCTTGAGAAGGGAAGAAGTTCTTGGATGCACAAAGCAACTGTCCCATCCCCAACCACAGAGGGGTAGATGGCCCACTTGGACCGAGGCAAAGCTTGGACATCTGGTTTCGGGGTGTTCCCTGGTTCTGCCTCCTCTGAATGGCCTCAGGCAGGGCCAGAACCTGCTGAATCCCTAAGCTCCTGGAGCCCTTGCCTGCTGGCTGTCCAGGGTGAGAAGATAGAGGGACTCTAGCGAATGCAGGGCAGCCAATGTATGTGCAGATCTTCTGTGTGCATCCAGGGAGGCAGAGAGGTGAGCACTTGGCACACTAGAGCGTGCATGTAGCGGACACATCACAGGCTTCAGGAACCAGAAGATGGATTAGGTCCCAACAGGAAGCTCGATCGTCTGTGTGAAGTGAGCTGGGGGTGGGGGTAGGGAGGGATAAAGGCAGACACCTAAGTCTCCATGGGGGTCATTGGGGAGGGCTCCTTCAAGTAGAGTCTCGGGCAGCCACTTATACCTCCCTGCAGGGAGACAGCAACTCTGGTCCTGCTGCTCAGTCACAGCCCTAACCATGTAGAAGCCAGGAAAACTATCAGAGGAAGGGAGAGAGGGAGCCACTGGCAGCCCAAGCAAGTTGCACAGCTAGGGAGAGGGGCTGGCAGATTCTGGGCCTGAGCCAGGTACAGTGGGGCATCATAGACTGAGCCACAGCATGGTTCTGAGGGCAGAGAGACAGAACTGATGTTTAAAAAGAGGCTGCCTGGAGCTGGGGAGATGGCTCAGCAGTTAACGTGCTTGCCTATGAAGCCTAAGGACCCAGTTTCAATTCCCCAGAACCCACATGCTCAAGGTGGCGCATGTGTCTTGAGTTCATTTGCAGTGGCTGGAGGCCATGGCGCACCCATTCTCTCTCTCATAAATAAATAAAAATAAAATATTTTTAAATTTTTAAAAAGAAAGAAAGTAGGGCTGGAGAGATGGCTTGGCAGATAAGGCATTTGCCTGCAAAGCCTAAGGACCTCAGTTCAATTCCCCAGGACCCATGTAAGCCAGGTGCACAAGGTGGCGCATGTGTCTGGAGTTTGTTTGCAGTGGCTGGAGGCTCTAGTGCGCCCATTCTCTCTCTCTCTTTCTCTTTCTCTCTCTCTCTCCCTGCTTCTTTCTTTCTCTCAAATTAATTATTTTTATAAAAATAAGGGAGGGAGGGAGGGAGGGGGAGGAAGGAAGGAAGGAAGGAAGGAAGGAAGGAAGGAAGGAAGGAAGGAAGGAAGAAAGGAAGGAACCGCCTGCCCTAGCCTCCAACAAGGACAAGGAATTGGCTAAGTGTCTCTCAAAGGCAAGCTCAAGCTCTGCAGTAGGACGCAGTGTTAATAACTCCACAGATAGCCATGTTAGATTAAAACAGAAAGGCCTCTGTGTCCATCAGTTCCTCCAGAAACGCTAACCCTGGATGCACTGGAGATACCTGCCTGCTGTTTGGTGGGAAAGAATGACACTGCAAGACCCTGGCAGGCTCCTAACCTCTAACTTCCACTCAGGGCCTGAGGAGACGTTCTGCTGCCAGGCAAGAACCCGGTGTGGGGGAACTTCAGAGAAACCAGGGCCATGCTCTGAAAAATGTCACCGTGGCCCGGCGTGGTGGCACACGCCTTTAATCCCAGCATTCGGGAGGCAGAGGTAGGAGGATCGCCATGAGTTCCGGGCCACCCTGAGATTACATAGTGAATTCCAGGTCAGCCTACCTCGGAAAAAAAAAAAAAAAGTCAACGTGATCTGCACACTGGACACCTAGACCCCTTTGTAATAGCTGAAGGTTCCTAAATATTTACAGTACTGTGGAGAGGAGGAATATGCTAACTGAAGGGCTGTCTCTCCCAGCCCGGACTAGGCAAACTGTGACAGGCTTGGCAAACTACAGAGAGCTTTGGAGCCCCCGCAGGGTTTTGCACACTGCCGCTTTGAAGAGCGTGCTTCGCCAAGCTCGGGGCTGTGCAGGAAGCTCGGGCACCAGCCGCGCTAGGCCTGGGCGGTGGGGCCGGGCGCGGTGCTCAGCCACCCAGCCAGATCGGGGCTCTGTCGCCTCCTGGCGGCCAGGAGAAAGGTGACCGGGCCGCGCCCTGGATTCCCTGCTGCAGGACAGCGCGGGGAAGGATGTGCGCGTGCGCACACGCACTAATGGGCGTCTTCATACCCAGCCGTGGGATTCCTTCAACAAATGCTGTCAACCTTCGCCCCGTTCCCCCCATAGGGATTGGCAGTTTCCTCGTGCAGGTCACAGTAATGCCCGGTCAGCTGGGCCACTTTTTTAGTCCTGGAGGTCCCCCATTGAGGAGCCAGCCACAGGAAGACAGGGAGGACCCCAGCAGAGGCTCAGACCCGTAGGGTGAAAACAGTCTCCTAAATGAAGGGCTAAAGGAAGAAGGCACCCTGCAAGAGTGGCGGGTGGAGGTGGGGAGACCCATCTGGGGTCACGTACGGCCAGTGGATACAGTGAGGCCTTGCCCTCACACCTCCGCGCATGCTGGGCTGACTCAGGCCCTCCCGGCATCATCATGGTCCACCTGGGCTTGACCAGTCAAGGGGTCGCTCTGGACCCGCTTTTACCTATCTGGGAGGGGTCACTCGGTCCTGAGAGTAGTAAATGGACTCCAATCCTGCAGGACACTAACCAGACACCTGGATCAACCAGTGTCTGAAGCCACACACCTTCCCGTCCATATGAGAATAGGACCTGTGGTGGTCTTACCCAGTCCATGTCGCAAGGACCACAGGGCCACGTTGGTCCCTAGCAAGGGATCTTTGCAAGAACCTCCCTCCCCTGCGCCTTCTCTAGGATAGCCCTACTTGTCCCAAGCCTGTCTCTCCATATTACAAGATGTGTGCCTTTGGACAACTTCCTTGGTCTTTCTGGGCACATTTTCTGTTTGTTTTTTCTTTTTTTTTTTTATTTTTTTTTATTATTTTATTTATTTTTGGAGAGAGACACAGAGACAGACAGGGAGAGGGAGACAGAGATGGGCGCCAGCAGTGTCTCAGCTGCTGCAAATGAAATCCAGATGTGTGCGCCCCCTTGTGGGCAAGTGTGGCATTGCGCCCTTGCGTCACTTTGCATCTGACTAAACGTGGGACCTGGAGGTTGGAACCAGCGTTCTTAGGCTTAGGAGGCAGGCGCCTTAACCCCTAAGCCATCTCTCCAGCCCTCCTGTTTTTTCTTTTTTGAGAGGGACAAAAGAGGGAGATGAGAGAGAGAGAAAGAACGGACACACCAGGGCCTTCAGCCACTGCAAACGAACTCCAGATGCATGCACCACCTTGCGCATCTGGCTTACGTGGGTCCTGGGGAATTGAACTGAGGTCCTCAGGCTTCACAGGCAAATGCCTTAACCGCTAAGCCATCTCTCCAGCTCTCTGGGCATACTTTCTTATCTAAAAGAGGCTGGCACAGTGTCATCAATGAGGGGCCTGTCATGTCCTGTGCAGTTGTCTCTGTACCTCTAGACTTCAGTAGGCTTTGATGATAGTGGAGCTGGCAACCCCAAGCCTGGGAGGTCACAGAATGAAGCACCTCACCACTGTGTCCTGGGTCATTTTGTGTGGATGGTGGTCTAGCAAGTACAGGGCTCTGTGGGTTAGCGGCCCCCATGCCCTGGTCACGCTGTCTTGACAGATGTGGGGTGAGGCTCCTCCTAGGACCTCACACCTCCCCAAGGAGGAGCAGGCACATCACAGTCTCACACCTTTTAACCCATTTTTTTTTTATTAAAACAGCAACCAGTTGCCTGCCCGGCCCCCAGGGAAAAGCCTGGATGGGCATACCTTTCTTCACAAAAATATATTTTCTTTCTTTAAAAAAAAAAAAAAACACCAAAGCAAACCCACAGCCACTGTGAGCTGGCCACACTTGGAGAATTGGGATGGCTACTGGCAGCCCTGAGCAGAGATCTTAGGCCATCCTGCAGACCCCAGCCTGAGGGTGGAGAGAGTTCTCAGCCTGTAGGTATCCAGGATGTAGCAATCAGCTCCAAACCATGCAAGAAAATACAGCCACACCCACAAAGCAAAAGTCAATAAAGATAATTTAAAAAAAAAAAAAAAAAGCAAATAAGACACCACTAGAGGTGGCAGCCCAGACCAGGGAATAATGTGTCCCTTAGAGGCCACTAGCCAGTGCTAGGTGAAGGCCTTGGGCAGCCCAAGGCATCTCCCATGAGGAACTCTTGGAGGTTTCACACAGTTCATCCCCATAGTGTGTCCACAGCACCGAGACAGGACAGAGGTGTCCACCCCCGCCTCCAGACATAGTGTGCAAAGTCCATTCAGTTGAGATATAAAATTATACAACTTGGGTGGCATCCAGAGCAGGGCCGAGTCCATGGCCTGCATACACAGGCACTGGCTGCAGTGTCCATATGGGGCATCCAGGCCCCTCCAAGTCCAGGCTTCAGGTGGAAGTCTGGCACCCTGGAAGCAGCGAAGGCAGAGGCACTGATGGGGCCCGTGTGGGCCTGAAGATCTGTGAGCCCTTGAAGGTCTGGTTCTTTGGCATTGGGACAAACAGCTAGCTGCAGAGCCAGACAGGAGTGGCCCCTCAATTCTCCTGGAATGTCCAGGGCCAGGATGACAGTAGCTTATGGCTGTGGGCAAATGCTGCCCCAGCAGAGGGGGAATGGGATGCTGGCAAACCAATGGGGTCCCAGACCAGTCCCCTATGAGTCTTCTCCCAGGATCTCCTTCACAAAGGCAGCAATGTCTGTCTTCTTGGTTTTGTGCAAAGTGAAGAAAGGGTGCTCCTGGTGAAAGACAGAAGCACAGTTGCCAGGGAAGGGGAGGCCTGTGCGGGAGGATACTCCTATAATGTCCCAAGGATACTCCTATAATGTCTCTCTCCCTTCCTCCTTTTCCTTTCTCCTCCCCCCCCGCCCCACATGCTCCTCCTGCCTGGCCAACTCTTGCTCATTCTTCTAGAATCCCTGCCCCCACAAGTCCTCCAATGATCATCAGAACTTGTGACCACACCTTACCCTTCTCCAGTTGCTTTCCTATTTCAACTTCCCTTTCCCCACAGACACTAGACCCTCTGCTGGGAATGCCCTCCTTGGTCTTCTTTCATCAGTAGAGAAACCACATCCATGTTTCCAAGCTCACTTCAAATGGTACCTCCTCCAGGAAGACTTCCCTGATGTCACTCTGGCTCCTCTGCCCTTTTGTCACAGCACAGTACTGTGCACCCTAGGGTTCACAAGACCTGAACAGCTGGGGATGTGTGTGTGCATGTGAATGAGAGGCCACTCAATGCATGTAGGAGCCAGGCAGAGGAGCTGCCCCTGAACCCTAGAATGCAGCCCCATCCTCACACAGCCCTACCAAAAAACACAGCAAGCGCTATCCACACACTCACCATCAGCTCCAGGTAGCTCATGCGCTCTGCTGGATTCTTCCTCAAGCTGAAAGAGAACAGGGCAGTGAGACCAGGCCTGCGTGAAGGAAGAGCTAGACAGCTAGGCCTTCCCTGATTGGGCAGCAAGGGACATGTGCTCCTGGAGCTTAGAGAAGGGCAAAACGGTCTGGGGGTGACAAAGGTGGCCTGGACTAAATGAGTGCAGACTAGTCTTGCAGCAATTCTTCTTCCTCCTGGAGTCCACTTGTCTCCACAGTGATCCAGGAACATCCATGACACCAACCCCAAAATGCCTGCCTAACAACTCGGTGGGAGAGGAGGCTCCTTATCTCTCGTCCCGAGGAGTGAAGGCCCAAGTGAAAGGGGTCAAGTCAGCTGATGGCTTGTCTACCGGGCTTCTCTGCTGTCTACCGAAAGGCTATGACTTGTTCTCTGAGCACCTCTTTATCGACAACACACAGATAGTATGTTCCCACTGGTTTCCCCTTGTATAAGTACTGAAAAGCATTTTCCTACTGAATCTCTTTTGGAACCTAAGAATTATGTAGAACTTACTTTTAGTCTCTATGCAGCTTTTCCCTCTTTAGTTACTGAATTCTTGTTCTTTTTAATTGCCTTTTCCTTATTTCCTTTGTAATCTTAAATATGATTGATTTTTAAAGCTCCCATGGGCAGTCTCTAGTTTAGTACAAACTTCCAGACATCATTAAAAGCAAAGTTTTCATGTATTTACATCTTTCCTATAGATATCTGTCTCGCTCTCCTTTCCCTTGTCTTTTTCTTTCTCTCTCTCTTTCTCTCTCTCTTCTCTTCTCTCTTCCAATCTACCTGATCCATCCTTTTCTGGAAGAACTATACTAAAATCTCCCACTGGAAACTTAGATTGGTCAAATTTTCCTTATGCTCAAGCTATTCCTGTCTCTCACCTGTTGATGCCAGGTGGCTCAGATTTAATAGCTATAGGAGAGGACACGGACCAGACACTCACCACTGGCTAGTAAAGTCCACAAACTCGGGTGAGAAGCGGTCAGCTGGGAGTTGAGGGGATGGCTCCTCTACCACCTGCTTCAGCTGCTGGAAAGGGGTTCCCCAGGACTCATAAGGAAACCGCAGAATGGCCATCTCAATCTGCAGTGGGGACAGCAGGATCAGCAGATGACCTACACCAAACCACCAGATGACCCACACTTTGCACCCAGAAACAGAAGACAAAAGGTGTGCCCATCCTGTTCCAGTCCCTACAGCCAGGCCACAGTCTGCCGTCAGTGACAGCCCTGGCACCTTCCAGCAGACCAAGGATGAAAGCTGGGGCTCCAGTGCCAAGGTTCCCTGTACCAACCAGCAGACCCAACACAGAGCAATTCCTGCCCGGGCTGGGCCATATGACCATCAATGTTCTCGGGGGTGGGGGGTAGGGTGCAGGTTGTATGTGGTGTTGTGCATGCATGTATGTGGGTCTGTATGTGTGAGACTGCTCATGTATGTGCAGGTACACATCTGTGCATGTGAAGGCCAGAGGTCAATGTTGGAGGTCTTCCTCAATCTCTCTCCATTTATTTTTGGAGACAGGGTTTCTCACTGAACATAGCTCACCAATTCAGTTAGACTACATACCCAATGAGACCCAGGGATTTCCTGTCTCTGCCTCCCCAGTGCTGAGATTACAGGCATGTACCAGGATGCCTGGCATTTACATGGGTGTTGTGGATCCAAACTCAGGTCCTCATACTTGCATGGCAAGCACTTTACCCACTGAGTCATTTGCCCAGCCTCACCACTGTTCTTTTTTTTTTTTTTTTTAAATCTCAATTTGGAAGGTTTTATCTAACAACCCAGGTTCCAGGTGACATGACAGATCAAAGGAGCAGCGCTTTCCCATAAGGCTGCAGTCAGCAAAGCACCTCACTGAGCCAGGTCCTGTGTCCCCAGACACCACGACACACTCCCTTCCCGGTGCTTCCCCAGTACAGACTTCAGTGTCTGGGGCCATCAGAGAGTAGCAATCTTCTACACAGATGTAGGCCTCCCCTGACTAGGGCAATGGGAGGTTGTAACCACCATGAAGAATGGAAGACCCCATTGAAACAAATGCCTTGTGTGGGCAAATGGCACCAGACAGAGTGCTAATGATTGAGCTGAGAAGAGGCCTTTCAGTCAGGATCAAGGAGTTTCCAGCTTATGGGAACAATGGGGGGAGAAGGTGCCATTCTTTATGCATGTCCACAGGGCAGACCTGTGCAGACTTGCTACTGCCTAAGCATTTCTAGAGCCACTGTAGGGTTCTTCAACAGGCTGCAAGAAAAAGTCCAGAGGCACTGGTACACCAATCAGAAAGCACCAAAGTCCAGGTTGTAATACCTTATCTGGGTTTCAGAAAGAGCTTGTAAAATCAAAAGTAAAAACAGGAGCTGGGTGTGGTGCCACACGCCCTTAATCCTAGCACTCGGGAGGCAGAGGTAGGAGGATCGCTGTGAGTTCAAGACCACCCTGAGATTACATAGTGAATTCCAGGTTAGCCTGGGCCAGAGTAAGACCCTACCTTGAAAAACCAAAAAAAAAAAAAAAAAAAAACAGGGCTGGAAAGATGGCTCAGTGGTTCAAAGGTGCTTGCTTGCAAAGCCTATAGGGTTCAATTCCTAAACCACCCATGTAAGTCAGATGCAAAAAGTGGTGAGAGCACTTGTTCATTTGCAGTAACAAGAGGCCCTGGGGCACCCATACACACACACACACACACACACACACACACTCATGCTTGCACACACAGATTAAAGATTAAAAACAACTGCCTCAGCACAAAGATACACAGCATGGTCACCTGTCATAGGAAATACTTAGAAAGGCCTAACTGGCCGTGTCCAGGAACCACTGCCCTACAGCAGCTGAGTGTCAGCCAAGGCAGTGGAAACGGTGATACAACCCAGGTGTGCATGTGGTTGACACTCCTTCCAAGCTTAGAGCTTCCTGAGTATGGCCTGTGTCTGTCCAGAGTAACCTTTTATGATTGTGTTTGTTTTTGTTTTTCGAGGTAGGGTCTCACTCTAGCCCAGGCTGACCTGGAATTCATTATGTAGTCTCAGGGTGGCCTTGAACTCATGGCAATCCTCCTACCTCTGCCTCCCGAGTGCTGGGATTAAAGGCATGCGCCACCACGCCAGGCTTCAGGGTAACCTTCTTGATGTCCTGAGGTGTGGGCACAAATGTTTGCCCAGAGTACCCAAGGCCAGAGCCTACCTACAGGACATACTCAACTGTACAGATATGCCCCAGATGGCAAGGGCTTCAAGTACAAATATTAGGCAGAAGATAGACACGAGCAGTGGAGTTGGGAGAAGGATCCTAAAAGACAGTTTAAGCCCCGCACCTATTTGTGCGGCCTGACAAGCTATTATAAAACCCTGGCCCCAGCTTGCAGGTTAAAGCCTCAATTTTAAAAATAACAAATGTCAACCTGGGCTAGAGTGAGACCCTACATAGAAAAAATACTTTTTAAAAATCTTATCCAAAAAGCACTACTATAAATTGTAAATAGCCAATACCTAACTATTGGATGCAGGTCTGTGAGTGTTAGCCATGGTATCTCAGAGGACAGATAAATAAAGTTTATTTGTATCTAAACAACAAGAAAAGTTTTATCCAATAGCCAGAAGATCAATATAAGACCACTCATGGAATTGAACAGTCTCAAAAAGGAGTTAGATTTGAGGTCACCAAGATACAGACTGCCCCCTTTTCTGGTTAAATGGCCTTGAAGCTGCAGATAAATTGTTTCCACTTGAAAACTAAGGCACCAGGGCATTTCCCACATGAGCATTAGCGAGGGGTGTACATTCTCAAAGACCTTAACTTTACTCTAGTATGTTACATTATGGTTTTGACAGCCCCACCCACCTCTCTAGAGGATTATAGAGAAAACACCCTAGATGGGAGATCCAGTCTATCATGGTTTGGGAGGGGGAAAACATGGGTGACCTTACTCCGTGAAGATGCCACCCATGTCATGAATATTCACTACTTTCAAATCATTTCATGAATATTCACTACTTTCAAATCATTTCATGAATATTCACTACTTTCAAATCATTTCATGAATAGTCACTACTTTCAAATCACTGCATGAATAGTCACTACGTTCAAATCATTGCATGAATACTCACTACGTTCAAATCATTTCATGAATAGTCACTACTTTCAAATCCACAATGCAGAGCAGACTGTGTTGCTCACCACTTAGCGGTAGTTCATTCCAATCTCTCTTTGGAACGTTTGCTTTGCTCAACAAGTTTCTGCTTAAACATCTGTGTTTCTCGACTGAGTTTTTCCCTTTAAGAAGACAAGAACTGAGAAACTCACCCTCCTACCCACTCTCACTCCGTCAGTCTTCACACACACACCGAGTCCCCACTCCAGTAACAAAAAGACAGGCCCAAGGCCCAGCATGGTGGCACACACCTTTAATTCCAGCACTTGGGAGGCAGAGGTAGGAGGATTGCCATGAGACTAGAGAGTGAATTCCAGGTCAGCCTGAGCTAGGGTGAGACCCTACCTCGAGAAACCAAACAAAAAAAAAAAGAAGAAGAAGAAAAAGAAGAGAAGGAGGGCTCTGGCCTCGAGTCTCAAGACCAGTGAACCTCACCTGAGAGCTGTGCCAATAAACCTGAACTAGCTTTTTTTTTTTTTTTTTTTTTTTGGTTTTTCGAGGTAGGGTCTCCCTCTAGCCCAGGCTGACCTGAAATTCACTCTATAGTCTCAGGGGGTTGAACTAGCTTTAAAAAAAAAAAAAAAGAAAGAAAGCCAGGCGTGGTAGCACACGCCTTTAATCCCAGCACTCAGAAGGCAGAGGTAGGAGGATCGCCGAGAGTTCGAGGCCACCCTGAGACTACATAGTGAGTTCCAGGTCAGCCTGGACCAGAGTGAGACCCTACCTCGCAAAACCAAAAAAAAAAAAAAAAAAAAGAAGAAGAAGAAGAGGAGGAGGAGGGGGGAAGAAGAAGAAGAAGAGGAGGAGGAGGAAGGAAAAGAAGAGGAGCAGGAAGAAGAAGAGGAAGAAGGAGGGACAGGAAACAAGAAACAAGGGTGTGAATACTTGTGGGGACTTAGGAATAAAGGACTATTAAAGTTTGTAACAACTTTGAGGGATAGAAACCATATGTAAAGCTAAGTGAAAAGGCAAAAAAAAAAATTAAATCTTTTTTTAAACAAAAAGTAATGTAGAAGTCTGGAAGGACTTCTGCTGGCAGCTGGTGAAGTGGAGTCTAAACAAAGTGGGAACTGGCTTTCTCCCCTCCCCCTCTGCACCTGCATGCATACGAGGGTGCTGAGGCAACTCATAGGGGAACCTGTCCTGCACCGCAGTGGCTACTCCCCAGAACAACCAGTTCATCCTGAGAACCACCAGTCTTCCCACTGGGCAGGAGGCCTGTCCCTTCCCAGGAACTGGGCTGGCCTCAGAGTTCTCTGACCAAAGCAAGGAGGCAGAGGCAAGGCTGGGCCAGTGACCATGAAAGACTCCAGCCTCACGACCACGTCCAAACTCTAAGGAGGCCATCAGAGGCCATGCAGAGGAGCATCGCGTGTGTGAGGCCCTCCTGGAGCTTGCAGCCAACCCAGCCCTGCCTGGCCCAGCAACAGCAAACACAGTACCACCTCGGCTGAGCCCAGCCCAGTCGCAGACAGACCTTGGTTCTGTCGGCAGGAATCCTCCATGAGCTGGGGCAGCTGAACCCGGGAAGGCACTGGGTAGAGGCGCAGCCCCACCCACACCAGGCCAGGTGCACCGCATCCCTCTGCTGCTGGAGCTGCATCCCTTTTGAGAAACCATGAACAGCACAATGCTCCCTTCCCTCAACTGTGGCAAATTATCAACTGAGGAAGGGTTGCAGGAACTCCTGATTTATAACCAGTCAGTCAGCAGGATGGGAGGAGACCTGGGGCTTATGGTTGGCCCGTGTGGATGGTAGTCTTAGGAGCCTGATTCCTGCTCTGGTGGTCTGTGCTGACTGTGGGTGGGACAGTGTCAGAACCAGAAAGTAAGATCCTAGCTGGGGTCTGGACAATTTAATCTGATTCTGTCTTACTGCCCCCAACACTAACTCACATAAGGGTTGGGGCAGGGAGAAAGTCCTGGGGGCCACATTTTCCCAGGGCAGGAAATGGGCTGATCCTAAGACACATCCCGCTAGTCCATGGGGGCGGGTGACCACTCCAGGCAACTGAGTCATACATACTGGTGGCCACTATGGAATAATGTTCCTGTGCCTTGTCTTCCACAGGGTGGATACAGCCTCATAATCCTGTCCCTGCAATCCATCCTCCACATAGGGGCCAGTGGGCCTTCTGAAGTGGAAGTTCAAATGCAGAACACAACCCTTGACCTTCACCTCTCCCTAGAGAGAGAGAGAGACAGCTCTGCAAAGCTGTTCTAGAAGAGCACAGAGACTCATCCATATACCTGAACTTAGAAGCACCCCAGTCCCTTAAAGGACTGATTCCTAACCCTCCCTGCAGGCCAGAGACCTTTCCAGAACCCACCAGCCTACTGAGCCAGTACACATGTAATAGGCCCCAGCTGTGGAAAAGACTCACAAAGATCTTTACCTCTATTTTTTTTTTATAGTAATTAAAGAAAGGGTCTTATATAGGCCAGGATGGCCTCGAACTCACAATGTAGCTGAGGATGACCTTGAACTCTTCATTCTCCTCCCTCTAGATCCCAAGTGCTCAGATTAGAGGCATGTGCCACCATATTCTGCTCAGATTTTTGCCATCTTCATTTGAGCAAGAGCTCAACTTGAGATTGGCTGGAACTTCTCCACCTACACCAACAGCTCTGGGGCAAGGCTGACATTACATAACGTGAAGAACATAGACATAACATGGACATCACATAACGTGGAGAACACTCATGATGGATTAACTGAGCCAGCAGAGAAGGGATCCTGACACTCCTAAATAACTTCTTACTCAGACAAGATGTTTGGTGGTACATTTTCTTCTTAGACAATGAAGCCAACACGTTTCTTCTGGGACTGTTAACTATTTGAAGTCCCCCAGGAGCTCATGGCTCTCAGCACAACCCCACCCCATCCCACCCTACCAGACCAGCAGGCACTGGGCCCAGCCCTAGGCAGTACCATGGTGATGCCGAGGCTCCAGACATCAGACTTCACATTGTAGCCCTTCTGGTTCAGCTCAGGGTTGATCCTCTCCGGCTGCAAGAGGGACCCAGGGGGATGAGCACCCAGGCCACCTAGGGCTCCCTCGGTTAGGCTTTGCCTCCCCCATTTCATCATGGCCCACCATGTTCCCTTGCCTATATGACAGAAAGGGCGACAGCCAACCCCTGCCTCCCAGCCACCTCATGGAAGAGGGCCGAAGGAGCCCTTCCTTGCTGACATCAGGGGTCACAAGGCCTACAGACCATAAATTCATCCAAACGGGGTTCCCAACTGGGACTCTAGGGGTGCAGGTAAACAGCAGCAGGACCCCTGTAGCAGGAGCGCAGTTGGGAGAGTCCTGCCTGCCTGCTCTTCGCTCAGCCTGGGCACCCTCACTCACAGCCATGTAGGGCTTGCAGCCAGCATCCATTGTCTTCGCCACAGAGTCCACCAAGTAGCCGCTGATGCCAAAGTCACACATTTTCACGTGGCCTTCCTTGTTGATGAGGACGTTGGATGGCTTCACATCTGCAGGTGGAACAACATAGCTTTCTCAGCCTTTCTATAAGCACAGGGCAGGGTGCTACCTCTCCTGTGCCCCACAGGCCAGCAGTAGGCTACCCAGTAATCCATGAATTGGACAAGGAAACCGAGACAGAAAGAGTACCGTGCTAGGCCCCATGGGTAGTACATGCCCCAGCCTGGCTCTACCATAGAGGGGCCAACAGGGCTCCAGAGGGACTGCCCAGGGCCGTCCATGTCCACCACCCACTGTAAACACACAATCCAGCCAAAGGTAGATGGTAGGCAGCAGGTGGTTAAGTAAGGCACGGCAACAGGCCTATGCTGACAAGCAAGGAGTCTCCACAGCCTCTCAGTGGGGGACCAACAGGCTAGAACCTCCAGGCAAAGGCATGTGGGGATTCGTCTAAGGATAGAGATGTGCTGGGAAAGCACAGGAAGGTTCCACGCTTAAGTGCCAACCGTAGTGACCTGGGGACAGAGCTGGGATGGGCACCGAGTATCAAAGGTGACTCAGCTTCCTTCACTTTCTAAAAGCAGTAAGGATAAGTGAGTTAGTCCGCAGCTGTGAACGGGAGCAAACTATAATGACATGTCACCCAGTGAGTCCTGCAGTGTGAGCGGAGGAGGCTGAGGCTTACTAAGCACAGCCCACTGGGTGGGGAGAGGCAGACTAGTAGCCATGCGGGCAAAGGGATCACAGAGAGTGCTGCTCGGGAGGTTTGGGGTGGGGAAACTTGTACCAGACCCCTAGAGTGACATGCCACAGCCTGGGTATTTCACAGTATGCAAACTAGGTCTAAAAAAGAATCAGCCAGCCAAGTCCAGGATGAAGAAGGTCCAGTCCCTGCTCCAAGCACAGCAGACCCAAGAGCACATGAGCAGAAAACGGTCCAAGCCCCAACTGGCGCATCAGTCTGTCCCTCGATAAGCTTCAGTTTGCAGCCTTAGTGGCTGGTGGGGACACTGACCTCTGTGAATCACAGACAGCTTGCTGTGCAGGTGCTCCAGGGCCCGCACGATCTGGGTGGGGACAGGAGAGGCAGGGCTGCTGTTACTCCAGGTAGCACCGATGATGACTGAGCTGGACCCCACCCCTCTACACCTGCCCCAGACCTGTTGCCCAGCTTCTGCCACGCATGTGTCAGATCTGCCCGCATCCTGGTTGTCTTGATGCAAACTTACCAGCCTCTCACCTTCCTCTCACCTCCAAAAACAATAACCTACAACTCCCCACAGATTCTAGCCTATATCTCTCAGAGGTCATTCCCAAGACCTAGCAGGCCCCCCAGCTTCCTCTTCTTCCCTCAGTAGAGCTACCCCTGGAGACAAGGCAGCAAAGGAAGCCAAGGCATGGGGTGGTTTAAATATGTGTAGATGCAAACCGGATTAAAGGGCATCCTCGATTCTATCCCCCTCTTCCTTTGGCTGAAGCAACGCCCACATCCAGAGTTGCTGCCCACCTCTAGCAACGTTAGATTCAGAAAGTCAACGTTGCCTCAGCGTAGCTTGGGCCTGTGGGGGCTGCCATGGGGCATCTTAGTAGGAGGCCCTTTTTTAAAAAAATGATCAGGAACTTGGGGTTGGAGAAATGGCTTAGCTGTTAAGGCGTTTGCCTGCGAAGCCAAAGTATACTGGTTCAATTCTCCAAGATCCACGTAAGCCAGATACACAAGGGGCACATGCATCTGGAATTTGTTTGCAATGGCTAGAGGCCCTGGCATGTCCATTCTCTCTCTGTCTGCCTCTCTTCCCTCTCTCCCTCTCTCTCTCTCTCTCTCTCTCTCTCTCTCTCTCTCTGCTTGAAAATAAATAAATTTAAAAAAATTTTTTTGGGGGGGGTTTCAAGGTAGGGTCTCACTCTGGCCCAGGCTGACCTGGAATTAACTATGTAGTCTCAGGGTGGCCTTGAACTCACGGCGATCCTCCTACCTCTGCCTCCTGAGTGCTGGGATTAAAGGCATGCACCACCACGCCTGGCTAAATTTTAAAAATTTTTAAATGATCAGGAACCTGAGAATTGCACTCGCAGGCCTGTAGGCAGGGACTTGTCAAGCCCAGAAAGCCCTGTCCCTGAGGCCAATTCAGTGAGAAGGTATTGCTCTGGGCCAGTGGCCCTAAACCTTCCAGGGATAGTCACTCTGAAAAGACTTAGTCGCATGGCTGCTTCTGTGCATGCTGGACGGGGTCAAGCCACTCACGGACACAGCAATCTCTCCAAGGATATCCTCTGGAATTGTCATGTTCTTATCCAGCACCTTCCGGTAGAACTTGTCCAGGGACGTGTCCATGAGCTCCATGCAGATCCACACGTCCCCCTGCAGTAGACGCCCAGTGAACACCAGGTCACCAATTCTGCCTGGGCCTAAACAACCCACAGGCCCTCCACAACCTACCTGGCTATTCCCCACAACCTAGCCTCTATACACCAGGCCCAGCCTCCATCCAAGAAGAGACCTTGCTGATCCCAGCTTGAGATGTTCCCAAGCTCCCAACTCTCCCTCTGCCTCTAAGCTTCATCTCTCTGACCCGTGAGCCTTGCCTGCAACTGCCCAGTCCATACAACCTATCAGGGCCTTCACTCTGGCCTCCTCCACCTGGGCCCTAGCACAATGTTCCCAGGGGAACCTAGTGGTGTCCCTCCACCCAAATTAGGACACAGAGGGACAGAGAACCAAGTGTTCCACAGTTTCTTCACTGGCACATGACCTGCCCTCCTCCCCAGCACACCTGCATGGCCTGGGGATGGCCTGCTGGGAGGTGGCTCACTCCAGGCCTTCCTTGGCTCAAACTCATACAAGTTTCTGCAGGAAGGCCAGGATAGAGATACATTAAGGACCACTCAATAACTCCACTAAGATAGCAGACCACCATAGCAAGCCCCTAGTCCAACCTGGCTCCCAGCTTGCCTTATGCTGCACTCAACACCACGTGCGCCAGCTGGCTCAGTGGTAAGCACCTCCATTCCTTCGCTCTCAGATCTCATACCCTGCTTCACCCTCCATTCCTCCACCCCAACACCCAGCCAGTCCTTCCCAGTCCAGAAACTAACCCAAATCTTCACCCCTCTGCAGTGCTGCCCTGCTTGGGGCCCCCACCCTGTGAGCCTCCCCCAGTGCTGGTGGGAAGAAAATGGCCACAGACAAACCGCATTGCCACTGAGTTGCCCTGACCACAAGTGAAGAGGGCTGCTCACACGCTGGCCTCCTCTTCAGGCCAGGAAGACGAGGTATATGGCTTCCTACAGGGCAGTTCAGCTCCCAAGCCTGCCTCTCAAGAGCCCAGCAGTGCTCTTAGGTGGCAAGAAGGGTACAGTGTGTATCCCCGAAGCCATGAAGCCCCAGCGCCCACACACAGTGGTGGCTGCTAACAGGTGGGCAGTGACGGCTTACCTCTCTAAAGAGGGCTCCATAAAAGGTGACAGTGTAGAAGCAGTCCACTGTGCGCATGTTGATGTCCAGGTCCATAAGCAGCCGCTTCTGCTCCTGTGAGTTCACGGTGGCCCTGATACGCTGCAGGAAGGCTATGGGTCAGGGCCACGCACAGGCCTGCACCCATCACCTCATTCATGAAGGCCAGGAGCCTTGGGGGACCTCGTAGCCTGACCTGATCTGGGTGAAGATCTGGGAAGTTCTGTCTTATTTTGGACACAAGGTGGGCTGTCAATCTGCAGCTCCATCCATTCATCCTCCAGGAATCCCTCCCACTGCTCCAGGCCCAGGCAGACCTGGGCAGGGTGGGCCCCGCTTACCTTTACAGCCATGATGGTGCCACTCTGTGCATGTCGCACCTTCTCTACCACCCCATAGGCTCCACGGCCCAGCTCCGAGATAGTCACCAGATCATCAGCCTCCACCTCAAAGTTCTTGAAGGACAGAAAGAAGAGGGGACTGTTGGCCACCAAGTTATAAACAGGCCCTTATCTCACACTCAGTACAAAGAGCAGAGGTGAAGCTGCAGAGATAGCTCAGCAGCTGAAGACACTGGCTTGAAAGCCTTACAGCTAGGGTTCAAGTCCCTAGTTCCCATATGCACAAAGTGGCAACATGCATCTGGAGCTCATTTGCAACAGCAGAAGGTCCTTGCTTGCCCATGTTTGCTCACTCATGTGTGCATGTGCTCTCTTCTCTCTCTCTCTTAGTGCGTCTCAAATAAATAAATAAAAATATTTTTTTTAAAAAAAGAACACAGGACGAGCTGGTAAATTTGGGCTCAACCCTTGTACATGTCGTTCACTGCTCTGCCTCTGACCTCTATAAAACAGATAGCGTTAAAAGTGGGAACATCTCAGAAGGCCTTCCCTCTATCACACGCTCCCCAGTAGAGGGAGCCATTTGTCAACCACTTACTCTTGGGAGACACACAGGAAGAATAAGATGAAAGACAAACAGGACACCAGACAGCAACAAACACTGGGGAGCTAAGGTCAGCCAAGGAGAGGCCTACAGCACATTCTACCCTGGTGCACATCTCCAAGCCAGCTTCTGAAAGCTGGTGTTCTCCTGAGGCATGTGGAAGTACATACAGTACAGATTCCAGAGCAGGCCCAGGGTCAGACACTCCAAGATCAGAAGGCCCAGGAGTCAGCAAGTCACACACACTGTTCCCAGATGAAACAAGGGTGGGGGTTCATGGACAGTGCTCAGATCAAACCATGCCAGCTCTGTCTCCCTGCTTCTCACAAGGCAGGTAGACTATATCCCTTCCAGACAGGGCTGAGGGCTGGCAAGCCAGGGCCATAGCTGGACAGCCCAGTTCTGTCTACCGCCCACAGCCACCTCCCAATGACCCTCTGGGATGAATCAAGAGGCCACCCAAGATCTAGCCATCGCCTACTCGGTCTCCAATGGTGATGAAGGTCCGGGAGTCCAGGTTCCGGGGCGGTCTGTGGAGAAAGCAGACCTGTAAGGCTGAGAGAAGGAAAGATTGGGCCACCTCATTGATTACTGAGAGTCTACTAGGTACAAGCATGTCCTGCTGCCAGGTGGCCCCCAAGACAGGGACTGAGAAGGCACGGAGCAGATAGCCCCAGTGGGACTTGCCAGTCCCTGGGCTGCCCAGGTCAGGACAAGAAGCAGGGACAGTCCCTCCCCTTGCTTGCTTGCTCTCTAGACTCCCTCTCTAGGCTGTGGAGAATGAGAAACTGAGGCAGACTCACGTGGGGTTGGCCACCGGTGGCTTGGACACACAGGATATCCGCAAATCCTTTTTCCTTTTGGATTTTCCTAAAACAAAGAAAAGACAACTCCCAGCTAATCAAAAGCCCCTGAGCTGGCCAAAGCTGGGGCGGGGGCAAAGGTAATATAATTTAGGCCCCTGCCTTCGCTGGTTCCCCTCATTCACAGATGCCTAAGGAACAGTGTGGTCAGGGCCAGGAGGCGCCTTAGGACATATTCCTGCACAGGCTACAAGTGCCAGGCTCAGGCGTGCTCTTGCCACAGAGAAAAGATCACTCCCAAGAGCTGCACTGCAGTGCCAGCTGTGCCCACAGAGCATGCTCACTCAGGTGCTCAGTTATGCAGGAGCAGTCTGCCCTCTTATTGCTGGGGGAGGACTGGCTTCTGCCCAGCAACTGAGAAAATTATGTCCTAGGTCTCTGTTATGATCTGAGCTATGTCTCTCAAAACTCATATGTTAGGCTGAAGAGATGGCTAAGCAGCTAAGGCATGTGCCTGTGACGCCTAAGGACCCAGGTTCAATTCCCCAGTACCCACATAAACCAGATGCACAAGGTGGCACATGCATCTGGAGTTCATCTGCAATGGCTGGAGGGCCCTGGCACACCCATTCATTCTCATTCTGTCTGTCTGTCTGTCTCCTCTCTCTCTCTCTCTCTCTCTCTCTCTCTCTCTCTCTCTCTGCCTCTGCCTCTTTCTTTGTCTAATAAATAAGAAAAACTCATATGTTGTGGGCTGGAGAGATAATGGTTAAAGCACTTGCTTGCAAAGCCTGTCAGCCCAGGTTCAATTTCCCAGTATCCACATAAAGCTAGATGCACAATGTGATACATGCATCTGGAGTTCATTTACAGTGGCAAGAGGCCCTGGCATGATTCCTCCCTCCCCATCCTCTCTCTCTCAAATAAAAATATTTCAAAAAAAAATGAAAACTCACTAGGCATGGTGGTAGATGCCTTTAATCCCAGTACTTGGGAGGCAGAGGTAGGAGAATTGCCATGAGTTCAAGGTCACCCTGAGACCACATAGTGAATTCCAGGTCAGCCTGGGCTAGAATGAGACCCTACCTCGGGGAAAAAAAAAAGAAAAAAGAAAACTCACGAAGCATGGTGGCTCATGCCTTTAATCCTAGCACTTAGGAGGCTGAGGAAGGGAGATTGCTGTGAGTTCAAGGCCACCCTAAGACTACATAGTGAATTCCAGGTCATCCTGGGCTAGAGTGAGACCCTACCGTGAAAACCAAAAATAAATAAAATAAAATAAAATCTCATATTTTGGGCTAGGGATGTGACTCAATGGATAGAGTGCCTGTTTGGCACACATGAGGCCCTGAGTTCAATCCCTCAACACATAAAACAGACACGGTGGTGCACATCTGTAACCCTAGCACTGGGAAGTAGAAGCAGGAAAACAAGAAGTTCAAGGTCATCCTCAGCTACATAGTGAGTTTGAGGCCAGCCTGAGCTACGTAAGACCCTGTGTCTCAAACTCATATGTTAAAGTCTTCTTGACCCCAGTACCCAAGAACGTGAGCTCATTTGGAGATAAGGTTTTTATAGAGGTAATTAAAATAAGGCACTAGAGCTGGATATGGCTCAGCAGTCAAAGACACTTACTTGCAAAGCCTGACGGCTTAGGTTCAATTCCCCAGATTTCAATTCACCACAAAGTGGTGTGTGCCTCTGGAATTCATTTGCAGTGGCAAAAGGCCCTGATGTGTTCCCCTACCCTCTGTCCCCCTTCCTCTCTCTCTGCTTGAAAATAAATAAATAAAATTTTGAACAGATAAGGTTACTAAGGTTGGCTCTAATCCAGGGTGATATGACTGGTGTCCTTTCTTCTTCTTTTTTTTTTTTCTTGGTTTTTTCATTTTTCAGTTTTTCAAGGTAGGGTCTCACTCTCGCTCAGGCTGACCTGGAATTCACTATGTAATCTCAGGGTGGCCTCGAACTCATGGCAATCCTCCTACCCTTGCCTCTCGAATGCTGGGATTAAAGGCGTGTGCCACCACGCCCGGCTCTTACTTTCTCTTTTGTTGTTACTGTTGTTTTATGTGCTAAGGGATGAAACCCAAAGCCTCATGCATGCCAGGTAAGTGCTCTACTACTGGCCTATACCCCACCTCAACTGATGTCTTTATGAAAGAAGAAGCTGGGGCACAGAAAAGGAAACCAGTGAAGAGACACAAGGAAGTTAACCGCCCCCAAGAGAAGAGCCCTAGATGAGCACAGCCCCCTGCATGGCCACAACAGGGACCGCCTGTTCACACCTCTGTCTCATACTCCTACTGTGGAGTCATCTGCCCAGCCTGTTCACACCTCTGTCCCATACTCCTACTGTGGAGTCGTCTGCCCAGGCTGTTCACACCTCTGTCTCATACTCCTACTGTGGTGTCGTCTGCCCAGCCTGTTCATACCTCTGTCTCATACTCCTACTGTGGAGTTGTCTGCCCAGCCTGTTCACACCTCTGTCTCATACTCCTACTGTGGAGTCATCTGCCCAGCCTGTTCACACCTCTGTCCCATACTCCTACTGTGGAGTCGTCTGCCCAGCCTGTTCACACCTCTGTCCCATACTCCTACTGTGGAGTCGTCTGCCCAGCCTATTCACACCTCTGTCTCATACTCCTACTGTGGAGTCGTCTGCCCAGCCTGTTCACACCTCTGTCTCATACTCCTACTGTGGAGTCGTCTGCCCAGCCTGTTCACACCTCTGCCTCATACTCCTACTGTGGAGTCGTCTGCCCAGCCTGTTCACACCTCTGCCTCATACTCCTACTGTGGAGTCGTCTGCCCAGCCTGTTCACACCTCTGTCTCATACTCCTACTGTGGAGTCGTCTGCCCAGCCTGTTCACACCTCTGTCTCATACTCCTACTGTGGGGTCATCTGCCCAGGCTGTTCACACCTCTGTCTCATACTCCTACTGTGGGGTCGTCTGCCCAGCCTGTTCACACCTCTGTCTCATACTCCTACTGTGGGGTCGTCTGCCCAGCCTGTTCACACCTCTGTCTCATACTCCTACTGTGGGGTCGTCTGCCCAGCCTGTTCACACCTCTGTCTCATACTCCTACTGTGGGGTCGTCTGCCCAGGCTGTTCACACCTCTGTCTCATACTCCTAGTCTGCCCAGCCTGTTCACACCTCTGTCTCATACTCCTACTGTGGGGTCGTCTGCCCAGGCTGTTCACACCTCTGTCTCATACTCCTACTGTGGCGTCATCTGCCCAGCCTGTTCACACCTCTGCCTCATACTCCTACTGTGGAGTCGTCTGCCCAGCCTGTTCACACCTCTGCCTCATACTCCTACTGTGGTGTCATCTGCCCAGCCTGTTCACACCTCTGCCTCATACTCCTACTGTGGTGTCGTCTGCCCAGCCTGTTCACACCTCTCTCTCATACTCCTACTGTGGTGTCGTCTGCCCAGCCTGTTCACACCTCTCTCTCATACTCCTACTGTGGAGTCGTCTGCCCAGCCTGTTCACACCTCTGTCTCATACTCCTACTGTGGAGTCGTCTGCCCAGCCTGTTCACACCTCTGTCTCATACTCCTACTGTGGAGGGTCTGCCCAGCCTGTTCACACCTCTGTCTCATACTCCTACTGTGGAGTCGTCTGCCCAGCCTGTTCACACCTCTGTCTCATACTCCTACTGTGGAGTCGTCTGCCCAGCCTGTTCACACCTCTGCCTCATACCTACTGTGGAGTCGTCTGCCAGCCTGTTCACACCTCTGCCTCATACTCCTACTGTGGTGTCGTCTGCCCAGCCTGTTCACACCTCTGCCTCATACTCCTACTGTGGTGTCGTCTGCCCAGCCTGTTCACACCTCTCTCTCATACTCCTACTGTGGTGTCGTCTGCCCAGCCTGTTCACACCTCTGTCTCATACTCCTACTGTGGAGTCGTCTGCCCAGCCTGTTCACACCTCTGTCTCATACTCCTACTGTGGAGTCGTCTGCCCAGCCTGTTCACACCTCTGTCTCATACTCCTACTGTGGAGTCGTCTGCCCAGCCTGTTCACACCTCTGTCTCATACTCCTACTGTGGAGTCGTCTGCCCAGCCTGTTCACACCTCTGTCTCATACTCCTACTGTGGAGTCGTCTGCCCAGCCTGTTCACACCTCTGCCTCATACTCCTACTGTGGAGTCGTCTGCCAGCCTGTGGGGCTGTGGGGCCCTGTGAAGGCAGCATGTGCCACACAGTGTCCTTCCCTGACTAGGGTCACTCTTGGGGCAGTGTCTGATGCTGACAGAGCTCCATTCAGGTCCCCATTCACTGACCACACACTCTGAGCCTCTGTTTCCTCATGAGTCACTTCAGAACACAGATGCCCACCCACTGGTAACACAGAGCTTGTGCTTGGTGGGCACACTGTCCAGCTCCAAGACCACATGGCTCAGTTCCCACCCACCAGCAGGGAGTCCTACTTCTCTCAGCCTTAGCTTCTCGGCAGGGCACTGACCACCCCCAAAGATGTAAAATTCTGGGCAAGGTCAGGACGAGAGAGTTGAGACCCAGCGTGCAGCCCAGGATGCACAGCCTTCCTTCCTCCCACTGTTGCCAAGGCCCCAGCCGCACATTTCAGCACAGGAACCAAGCCCGGGAGGACAAGCCATGACCATAGTCACCCAATAGACAGGGAGCAGAGCCACTGGCTCCCAGCTACATGCTTTCCAAGGAGACATGGGCCTCAGCTACAGCCCATGTAAGGTCTAGGGTCAGGGCAGGGTGCAGCAGGGAGCCCTTCCAGAGCTAATGCAGCTGGATCTATCACCGGCACCCAGCTGGCACCCACAGCTGTGAAATTCTCCCTGAGACTCTTCCCACAGCAGGCCCCAAGGTAGCCCTGCCCCCTGGGGACAACAGTGGACTGATGGAGGGTATAGACAGGTGTCCCATCCTGAGTTGCCCCTGATGACAGATTCCACTTTCTGAGGGGGAAAGTGACTTGCCCAGGGCACCACACAAACACAAGGTGGCAGCTGAGATTCAAGATGTCTCCTCAAGGCACTCCGAGCAGAAAGTCTGCTGACCATAAGCCTGTGCCGCACAGGAGCTTCCTCTGCTCCCTGCCACCTGCCACCACACCCACTAGCACCCGCTCACTCTGGCTGCTGCCCTCCTCAGACATTGCCTTGTCTGCCATCACATACCCAGGAGACGCCAGTCCCCGAAGCCACATCTGAACCAGGTTGTGGCAGATGCAGTCTGGGTCACACAGAGTGCAGCCTTGGAGCACAGGGTGTGGCCCAGGCAGCAAAGCCTGTGCACTTGGGCTGCCAGGGAATGACTGCTGTAGGTGCTGACTTAGAGATACCCCCCCACACACACACAGGCTCACTTCCGTTCCCGGGAGGGGATGCTCCCTGTATTGGGGGGGAGAGGCTGTTCACAACATGCAACATCCAGCCTGTGCTGCAAGAGCTCCAGGCTGGCTTAGTGCAGGCTGCCTCTCTGCACCTTGGCACAGGACATGGCACCCAGGAAGTAGCCCTATTAATGGCCCATAGATGTTAAAAAAAAAAAAACATATAATGAGAATTGCAGGAAGGTTCTTTTTGTTTATTTGGTTGGTTTTCTCAAGAAATTGAGCCATGTGTGGTGGTGTATGCCTTTGATCCCAGCACTTGGGAGGCAGAGGTAGGAGGATCACTGTGAGTTTGAGGCCACCCTGAGACTATATAGTGAATTCCAGGTCAGCATGAGCTACAGTGAGAACCTACCTCAAAAAGGAAGGAAGGAAGGAAGGAAGGAAGGAAGGAAGGAAGGAAGGAAGGAAGGAAGGAAGGAAGGAAGGAAGGAAGGAAGGAAGGAGGGAAGGGAGAAAGGGAGGGAGAGAGGGAAAGAGGAAGAGAGGGAGAGAGGGAAGGAGGGAGAGAAGGAGGGAAGGAGGGAAAGAGGGCAGGAGGGAAGGAGGGAAGGAGAAGGGAGAGGGAAATTGAACCCACAGACTCACGCATGCCAAATAAGCACTCTACCACTGAATGCACCCTAGACCTTTCTAAGTTTTTTTTACTTTGAGACAGGGTTTTCCTAAGTTGCTGGGGCTGACCTGGAACTTACTCTGTATCACAGGCAGGCTTTGAACTTCCAGTCCTCCTGCCTTAGTCTCCTGAGCAGCTGGAAATGACAGGCCTGCACTACCTAGTTTTCATTCTTGAGGCCCACAGTGGTACTCCACTCACACTGTCTCTGCTCTCCACCCTCCTGCATCTCACACAGTAGATTTGGGGGTGTTGTAAGATGTACCCCCGCCAAGCCTCAATTTCCCCATCTGTCAAGGGCACATCTATGCCCACAGTTGAGTAGGAAGGCAAGGCTTACGTGTTTTCCCAGGCTGGGCAGTACACAGCCTGCCCTGCAGGGATATCAGTCTACGTCAGGAGTGACCTGAGGCTCCTGGGGGCAGCCACGCCCACTGTCAGAGAGAGAGAGAGGCCTCCGTAGAGACAGCTCAGAAACAGGCCACAAGCCACCAGCTGTTGCCACCACTGTCCAACATCAACATCAGGGCTGGGCCCAGATGGCCAGGCAGCCTGGGGCTATCCAGGTGTGGCCCAAGGTGGCGATCATCACAACAAACAGAGGCTCTCAGCCACCATGAGCAAACTACAAGCTCCCAGCAAACTATAGCTAGGCTCACGGGGACCCTGGTGCAGGCAAGTCCAGTGCCAGGCACCTTTATATCGCAGGCCACTCCAGCCTCGTAGGCAGGGAGTAGGGAAATGAGGCGGAGTGGTATTCAGCTACTGACCTGAGGTCTTGCCACTGATAATGAGATGACCACAGACTTAGAAGAAAGCTTGGTCCCATCTCCTCCCACTCGCCCCTCACTGTCCCCCACATAACTCCCTGAATGAATCATCTGTTCTATCTTAAGGCTGTTGTGCATATAATTCCCTCTACCCTTTGACCCCATCAAAGCTTGTATCTGATCCTGACAGCTGACCACTGCAGCTAAGCCCCCTTGTTCCGGGCTGTCCTTGAGTCCTGCTGGCCTCGCTCGTCACTTCTCACAGGTGATATTCAATAGTTACTTTCTCAGACAGGTCACTCCCAAGCCAAGTGGCTGGGTTCAACTGCCAACTCCCTAGCCATGCACCCCTAGGCAAAATGCGTAGATCTCTCTTGGCACCAGGGCATCAGTATAACATGGGGAGGATGGGCAGACCTTCCCAGGGCCTCAGCAGTACCTGACTAGAGGATCAGATGGACCTGTCTAAGGCCACTACCACATCTTGCCCCCTTCTCAACAGCTCCAAGAGGGAAAGGTTTTTACAGGTCCATTGTGTAGTGGGTCAGGCAGGAGAGGTGTTTAATGAAGGGCACACTGTGAGTGTAGGGTGGGGCATGGACATGACCACAAGTTGGGTTGGCATTGAACCATGAGCAGAGAAAACCTGAGCGTGGGCCACTCAGAGGGACCCTGCACCACATTAGTCAGTCCCATCAGGTGGTATCTGATGATCAAAGTGACACTTGCCCCTGGTTTAATGTCCTACCCCTAGCTGTAGGGCTCAAGACTTCCCACTCCAGAGAAAAGTCCTGGGCCCAGGCAGGTGAGTCAGCCAGGTTGAAAAACCAATGCTGCCACTCGGGTGTCACAGGCAAGATGCCCTCCCCTCCCACTCAGCTGGGCACCCCCACCCAGTACGTCACCCAAAACTCCATGGGGGAAATGAGCCCTGAAATGAGCTTTTAGGTGAGCAGTTTCCCCTTGGTAGCTAAAATGTGTCAGAACCCAGGCTGGGCACATGACACCAGATGGGGCAGCCATGGAATGAGTGAGCCAGAAACTCCACAATGGCAGCAGTGAGTGCCAACACCACCACCACCCCGACCCCAGCACAGACAGGAAGTGGAGAAAGGCTGGGTGGGTCAGCTGCAGGCTGCAGAGTCTGAACACAAGGCTTCTGTCCAGCTCTGGACCTGGTGCTGGCCTCACAGGTCAACATGAACAACAGTCACCTCCTACACACTAAGAATCTTTCACCCTGGAAGCCATCAAAATGTCCTATCCCCTCCACCCAAAAATTACACCCATGGCAGCCCACTCTGCCCTCACTCTACCAGGCCAAAGTCACTCACACAGAGTGCTAGTATCATCCTTTGGCTCCCACCTACCTCCTAATTATGCCCAAACCCACTACTGACATCCAGGACCCTTTGTAGTCCTGCCCCAAAGATCCTGGCCTGTCACCACACACTTGCTGGCTCAGGGCAAGCCTATGCAGTTGGTGATGTATGCATGGCGACCAAAGTGAGGGCTGCTGATGGAGCTGTCCAAGTGGGCCCCACACAAGCAGAGACCCTGGGCCGCCCCACACCAGCACCTCCATCAACCAACACACAAAACCTCCTGACAGTCCTGCTACTGAAATGCCAGTGCCGCCTTCACTGTGCACATGAAGCTGCAATGCACGAGTGAAGAGGATGAAGTGACCTCTCATGCCCACTCCATGGTCTCCTTGTCCCCACCCAGCAGCCCATGGTGTGGACACTAGCCTGGGCCTCTGCACACCTTAGGCACACCAAAGCTCAAGTTTAAAAATAACCAAAAGGAGTCGGGCGTGGTGGCGCACACCTTTAATCCCAGTACTCGGGAGGCAGAGCTAGGAGGATTGCCAAGAGTTCAAGGCCACCCTGAGACTACATAGTAAATTCCAGATCGGCCTGGGCTAGAACGAGACCCTACCTCAAGAAAAATAATAATAATAATAATAATAATTACCAAAGGGCTGAAGACATAGCTCAGTTAGTACAATACTCATCTAGTATACAAACATAAGGCCCTAGATTTGATGTCCAGCACTGCATAAAACTGGGCATGGTTGGGCTGGAGAGATGGCTTAGCAGTTAAGGTGCTTGCCTGCAAAGCCAAAGGACCTTGGTTCGATTCCCCAGGACCCATGTCAGCCAGATGCACAAGGGGGCACATGCATCTGGAGTTCGTTTGCAGTAGCTAGATGCCCTGGCCTGCCCATTGTTCCTCTCTCTGTCTCTCTGTCTTTTCTCCCTTTCTGCCTCTCTCTCTTTCTCTCTCTCTCTCAAATAAACAAACAAACTGGGCATGGTTGTGTACACCAGTAATCCCAATCCTCAGGAGGTGGAGGCAGGATGACTGAAATTTAAGGTCTTCTCTGTGACTACATATGGAGCTTGGGCTACACAAGACCTTATCCAAAAAAAGAAGAAGTTGGAGACAGGGCTCTGCTGTGCCAGTTTTAATCTTCCTCTTGTTTTTTTTTTTTTTTTTTGGTTTTTCGAGGTAAGGTCTCACTCTGGCTCAGGCTGACCTGGAATTAACTATGTAGTCTCAGGGTGGCCTCGAACTCACGGTGATCCTCCTACCTCTGCCTCCCGAGTGCTGGGATTAAAGGCGTGTGCCACCACGCCCGGCTATCTTCCTCTTGCTTTTTGAAACAGAACTACATTCATCATGTCCTTCTGGTGTCACTGGTGTTTATAAGATTTTTTTTAGTATATATATTTTATTTATTTAGAGAGAGAATAGGCATGCCAGGGCCTCTAGCCACTGAAAATTCCAGCTGCATGTGCCACCTTGTGCATCTGGCTTACATAGGTACTGGAGAATTGAACCTGAATCCTTGGGCTTCGCAGGCTAGCACCTTAACCATTAAGCCATCTCTCCAGCCTGATTCTCCTTTTCTTTTTTTTTTTAAATGTGTTTTTTTATTTATTTATTTATTTATTTAAGAGAGAGAGAAAAAGGCAGAGAGAAAGAGAGAGGGAGGGAGAAAGGATGAGCATGCCAGGGCCTCCAGCCACTGCAAACAAACTCTAGATGTATGTGTTCCCTTGTGCATCTGGCTTATGTGGGTCCTAGCAAATTGAACCGGGATCCTTTGGCTTTGCAGGCAAACGATTTATCTGCTAAGCCATATCTCCAGCCCTACTAAAATTTTTTTAAAGGTAGGGAACAGAACCAGGAGGGTGTCACAGAGCATGGTGCAGTCCTAGCCACTGGCCCATACATGTCCAGCTGAGCTGCCCAGAGCTGGCAGCACTGCAGGACACAGAAGCCCAAAGAAGACAAGGCAGCACTAGAATACAGTTCTGCCAAGACATCACAGGAGCTCACAAGCAGGGAGAAGGATGGGGGCGGGAAGCTGCTGACCCTCCCAAGGCCGGATGTGGCTTGGCTTGTTGTCTATGTACCCCAGAGGGACTGGCTAAGTTGCTACTGCCTCTGCCCTTGACAAGAAACAGGGAAGAAGCATCTATAGGGCCACTGGGCACAAAAGCCTGACTGAAGTGGACAAATGAAAACCAGCCAAGGGGAGGTGTGAGAGTCTAGGATGCACCCTGCTGGCCTCTTCCCAGGCTGGCACCAGGTCTGGTAGTGATGACCCCCTGAGAGACTGGCCCAGGAGGCTATGCCCTGAGGCCAGTCCCATGCCTCTTAGGCTTCTCTCATTTGCCCTTTCTTTCAACACTGGACAATGAAGCTAGGTGCAGGGGCATCTGCAGAAAGACGCAGCCACCCCAGTTGTCTACTCCCATATCACCCTCAAAAACCAGCAACACCCAGCTCCAGCTTGGGGACCAAAGAGGAAAGAGATCCCCAGAGCCGGGTAAACTTTGGTGAGCATTAAAGGAGCTCTTTGGTCAGAGAAGCTCAAGTCCTGGAGCCTGTGAATGCATCATCTGGGGCCCCACTCCTGTCTTCTCACCCTCCCCCCATGAACAGCAGCCATAGCCCCAACACTAAAATAATAACAGTTGCCATTTGCTTGACAAACACTATCTTTGAGCTTCACCACTACGCTGGCAGGAGGGAGTGCTTCCTTTCCACTTCATGGAAGAGGAGACTGTGGGTCAGAGAGGGCATGTCTCTTGGCCAGGTGAGGAAGCAATGGCACCTACACGGAATCCCAGGCCCATTCCCCCCATAACTGAGGTTCCATCCTCACTTCCTGCTGTGACCAAGCCCCAACACCTGGCCAGTGGAGAAAGGTTGTCCAAATCCACATAGACAGGGCCCCCATGCCCATTTTGCTGAAGTCAACTGAGGAGTTTTGAAAGGTGGGCCATGCCAGAAGATGGATACCTGTCGAGTACAAACAATGCACCAGATACAACTTGTCCAGTGTCACATTGGGTCAGGAGAGGATCCATACCAGGCAATCCAACTCTGGAGCCTGACCTCAGCCTCTCCACATAGCTGGCTCCGGGAGCTCACACAGAGTCCATCCAGCCAACCCGGCTTACCCTACAAGGCTTCTGCTCCTGGCCTTCTCCAGCCCCATCCCCCGGGCTGGGAGCAGTCAACAGCAGCTGCCACCTGCTCCCACAGTGAGTAAGACGAAGAGCCATCTGCTTGACAGAGGAAGTTCCTAGGCAGGAACAGAAGGGCCTGCCCAGGAGTCCCAAATCAGCACAAGGTCAAGGACAAGCCACCTTCAGGGCCAGGGCTGCAGCCTCCTCTTGTCCACTGGGCATGTCCCCTTTAAGCTGCAGCAGTGGCTGACATGCCCCGGTGAGTCAGCACCCAGTGCCTGCTGACTCACCCACCGGAAGCCTTGCTGCCCAGCCTCTCCCCACACAGGCTGACTGGGAACTTTGCTGCCTTCAGGCCCTGAGCCATGGGCTGGCTGATAGAGAGTTTCCTGTGCGTCACACCAGGGCTGGGGGAAGTCCCCAGGGTGCCACCTCCAGTCTTTCTGACAGCCAGGAAAGGACAGTGTTCCTGTAGGTTCATTTGGCAGCCAGTGATACCAACCACCATGGTGTAAGGATTCGCCACGAAAACTGAAGGGGTGCCTTTGACCAGTAACACCACACATGGGGTGCCCCCCAAGGGCAAATGTGGCTTGTGGACCAAGACCACACTGTCCACATGTGCCCCTGCACCAACTGCCTTTGACCTCTGACTCCAGCCAGCAACCCACTTGGGGGCGAAGCGGGCAAGAGAAACCAGCAAGGCTATAAGGCCTGGAGGCCTCACACATTCAGGAGATCTCCCAGGTCTAGGCACAGAGGGCAGGTTGCCCACTGTCAAGTAGGAAGCTCAAAAAAGAAGTTCCCACCCCCAGCAAAGATCAGGCACCACCACTTCCTGCTCTGTTCAAAGACCTCTGCAAAGGTGGAAAAGAACTCCTGCCACAGCCCCGTGCCCAGGACAGAGAGGGCATGTGCAGACTCCCCAGGAGGCCCCCACTTTGCATTTGTTGCAGGGTCACACTGTGGGCAGCATCCACTGTAAGGACTGCACACATGACAAGTGGCACCTCTGCCACAGTCACCTTCCAAGTCCAGCGAAACCTAGAGGGACTGCCCAGTGGACACAGGGAGTAATAGCCGGAGTGCAAGCATCTCACAGCTCACTCAAATACCCCTTATAGGACTGGACCAGATGGAGCACTGGGGACACCACTGTGCAGACACAGTCCTTCTGGAGCCAGGCTCTGTCCATCACAGCTATAATGCATCTGCAAGGCATTCAGAGCCTCTAAGCCTTTGTTTCCTTCCTGGTGGTGGGGTTATGAGAAATAAATGAGACAATGGATAGCAAAAAAGCTTAAGCAGCAGCTTGTAGGATTTTTGGTGAAGGGGCATTGTACCTCCCCCAGATTCTTCTCCAGATCCCCAAAAGGCTACAGGAATGCTGCCTGGGGAGCATCTGACCTCCACCCAATCCACCCAATAAATATCATGTTACCTGACTCACAATCTGGAAATTCATACTGGCCCTCTGCTGGAGAGGCCCAGAGAAAGCCGTGCCAGGCCTCAAGTCACAACAGCACATGGGGGCCAACAGTAACCCCCACGCAATGTTTTACTACTAATCCTCCTCCCCCATGTAGCCTGTAATGGCCACTTTTATTCTGATGAGGCCATCTTCCATGCAGAAAGCTGAAATGACTCCAAATCAAACACTGCTTCCAACCCATTCCCAAGTACAGCAGCTTCTAATTTCCTGGTTCCCAAGCTCCACGAGGTCTGCAGCACAAGTCCCTCCCCAGCCACCTCTCCCAGCGAGTGCCTCCCTAGTTACTCACAGCGGTTGGGCAATGGTCAGAGATCCAGCCTCCACTTATGTAAGACGCAATTACCCCGCCCACCCGGCTCCAGCACAGCCGCCACCACAGCCACCACCAAGGCCCACGTAGCTCAGCACCCTGAGCTCCCAAGGTCAGGGCTTCTGAGGTCAGGAGAGGGGCCACCCCTGTCCAAGTGTTCTGCAGCTAATATCCAAGGCTGGGCCCTAACCCCACAGGGTTGAGCCTTTCCAGTAGGAAAAGCTGGAACGAGTCAGGGGTGCACAGCAACTGCTTTTCCCACACACCCACTATGTGCCAGGAGCTCTTGACCACTTCACCCATACTTGCTTTAAAACTGTATGCATTCAGACTCACACCACGACCCCGATGTCTATCATGCCAAGGGGCTGGCTGACAAGGCTTTGGCAGGTTCAGTGGACAGAGAATCAGGCCATTCATTGCTGCTGTGTCCAGTTTGGCGCTCTCTACCACAGCCTTGCCTACTGAGTCTCAGATATGCCAAAAATATCCTTTCCTCTTCCTGGAAAAAATAAATCCCCCTTTTTGCCCTCCAAGTCTCATCCTTCCCGGTTTACATGACAAATGCTGCTGCTGCCACCGCCACCACAGCCACCTCACAAAACTTTCCAGGAGGGCCAGTCACTTAAAGAAGACAAGACCAAACCCGTTGCACAGCCAGCCCCCTGACCCAGCAGCTAGCCTAGGTCCCAGGCAGCAAGTCTGGGGCAGCAGCCCTGGAGACACTAGCTGCAGGGTGGGATCAGCTCCCCAAGTGCAGAGAAAAGGCTGTAACTCAAGCAAGAGCGGTGGGTGCGGGGCTACAAAGCAGAGATCCTAGAAGAGTTTCTTCCAAGACAGTTACAGGATGGCCAGCCAGGCATGAGGCAAAGTAAGACCCACAAGGTGAGAGAGCTGAAGGTGGCCGGGAGAAGGCGATCCGAACTGAGAGCAGACAGGGCTCCGGAATGGGGAAACAGTGTTAGGGCCCAGAGGGAGAATAAGCATTAAATTCCAGCCAGGACATTGCCCCGAGGCTGGTGCAACCCAAGGACCCAGGAAGGGATCAGTATAGATACCATCTGGGTGTAGCACAGTCCAAGCTGCATCTCAGAGGTCCAAAAGGAGCTCAAGGTGAGGAACTCATGACCTGGAGCGGAGGGGAGCGGAAGCAGAACGGAGGTCCCAGCCCGATTCCAACCCCAGTGCCTCCGCTTGGATGCACCTACCTTTGGACTGGGGCATGCCAGCGGACGGGCTCGTGGCAGGCGACTCCATGCTGCGAATGGTCGCAAGGGGCGACGACGACTAGTCTAGACAGAGGCAGGCAGCGCCCGGGCCCGGAGCACTCATGGCTGCAGATGGGCCGACTGCCCGAGGTGGCGGCGAGGTGGCGGCGAGGGGGCAGCCCGAAGAGTCCGTCCGAGGCGGGCGGAGCCACAGGCACACTGGACAGCGCCAGGCGCCCGCCCGTCGGCGTCGCCACGCAGGCCCCGCCCCACGCACCGATTGGCCGGAGCACCTTCACCTTTTGCCAATCAGACGCACGCCGGGCCCTGCCTGTCACGCACAAACCCCGCCTCCTGTGAGCCAGGATTCCGATCCCTCCCGCCGTCTGGCAAACCACTGGCCCGTTTCCGGAAGCCCCGGCCTGTCCAGGCTCCGCCCTCCTCGGCTAGGACCGCCCCTCCCGCTGCCAGTCAAGATGACAGCTTGAGCCCCGCCTCGGCCACCCCCGCGCGTCCGTGCAGCCTGGAACGCGCCCGCGTCATCCCTGCACACTCCCAGCCCGCTGCCTCCCTTGCTGCGACCCGTGCGCTCATCGGAGTGCGTAATCTGAAAAAAAAAAAAGGAGATTCCCCAGGGTGACTGGGTTCAGATGCGTTGCGGCAGTGCTGTCCCGGAGATGACCTTGGACACGTCGGGAGCCCAGAGCCTCCATCTGCGCCTTTTCATAGAGCGACGAGGACAGCCCTGCGTCCTGGCGCAGCACACATTAGCGCGGGTGAATCCACGAGCGTCCGGCGTGCCGGCCTTTGGCCTGGGCGAGGATTCAGTGTTGGCGCCTTAGTGACAAAGTGCAAGTAACTTTCGTGGTTGTAATGTCACACCCCTACTCCGGGGGACGGGATCTTGAGGAATAAGGTGAAGTTTTGCTTGTTGATTTGTTTGTTTCAACGCATTCGCTTTGGCCAGCCTTGACTGGGGTCCTCACTGTCCTCGGCTCCTACCTGGAATCTCCGGCCGGTTTGGATCAGGAACCGTGAAGGGAAAGTCAGAGCTAGTGAGGGCAATCAATGCAAGGTCAAGTGGTCAGCCCCGTGGCAGCCCGAAGGCATGAATGTGTGCTGTACTGAACCTCGCTTGAGAACAGCAAAATCACAGCACCTGCTAGGGACGCTTGGAACAGGGGCTGATCCCTTGCTTCTTTCTACCTGAGGGTTGATGGGGAGCACATGGCCCCGCCCACGCTACTGGGGAAAGCCAATGGGGATGAGAGAAACACTTAGCAATTCTCATTATTCTTTTGCTGTTTTTGTTTATTTGTTTGTCTTTCTTCCTTCCTTTATTTATTTGAGACAGAGACCGTGCGAATGGACATGCCAGCGCCTCCAGCCACTGCACACGAACGGGACACATGAGACACCTTGTGCATCTGGCTTAGTAGGTACTGGGGAATCGAACCTGGAGTCCTTAGGTTTCACAGGCAAGCTCCTTAACAGCTAAGCCATCTCTTCAGCCCCTCATTATTCTTTTTTTTTTTTTTTTTCTCTGAGGTAGGGTCTCACTCTAGCCTAGGCTGACCTGGAATTTATTATGTAGTGTCAGGGTGGCCTCGAACTGTTGGTGATCTTCCTACCTCTTCCTCCCAAGTGCTGGGATTAAAGGCATGCACCATCACACCCAGCTCCCTCATTATTCTTTTCCTGCATCTCTCACTCACCAGGTCCAGAAGGTGTCACAGGAATCCATGAGTCTTAGACTAAGGTAGGTACAAGTTCAAATACTAAGTCTACTCACTCACTAAGTAGGTGGCCCCAGACTGAGTCTTTACTTACCCATTCCTCAGGAGAATAAGGCCTCAGGATGCAGTTCACCAGTTCAACCTGAGTGGACCCTGGCCTAGGACAAGTCACTAGGTGTCCAGGGAATTAGTTTGTAAACACACTGGAGACCACCTCCTAAGCTGAAGCCATCTAGCTGTACTACCCCTGAAGACCCAGAGTATCTTGAGACCTGCACTGACCCATCTGTAAAGTGAAACGCCCAGCGGCAGCCACCTTCCTCCCAGAACAGCAAGCCTGAAATCGGGCCATTTTGTTCCTCCCACTCTCTTGGTGGCACTCTGTTCTTTATGATGTTGAAAGGTGTTAGTGCTGCACCTTGAATTTACCAATGTCAGTCCTGCCTCCTGGCCTTTACCCTTGATGCTCCATCAGCCTAGGATATCTCTCTGGACACTCCATCCTATATTTCCTGGGGCTGGTTCCCTTTCATCTCTCAGACCTGCTTCTAAATGAATGCTCCAGGAGCCTTAATGAGTCTTAGTTCTCTGGCCAGCACATGGGTCAGCAGTGCTACTGCAGCCCTCCCTAAACACCACCTGCCCCTCCCAGGCAGGAATCCTGCCTGTCTTATTCCTCACTACATCGAGGCATAGCCCAGAGCCAGGCACACAGTAGGAGCCTAATAACTATTCTAGGAATGAACAGAGGAAGGAGGAAAGCATGCCACGTGCCTTGGGTGAAGTGACTCTAGTCCCGTGCCAGCCTCCCAGACATTGAGGTGACTCAGACAAGGTCCTCATACACAAGGACTTTATGGGTTACTCAGAGAGCCTGACGAAGATCCCAGGAATCACAAACTCCATGTGGGGCACTATAAATAGATATAGGAGCTGACAGAAGAGGCCCCATTCCGCCTGGGTGGGGTCAGGAAAGGTGACCTTCATGGACTAGTAGGAGCTTGCCAGGCAGCAAGGTAAGAGAGCAAAGCATCCCTGGGAGGAATGGTAGAGGCTAGTGCAGGGTGTGGAGAGCTGCCTGTGAAGCCAGGCTATGCTGCACCTGTAGGTCAGCCAGCTGCTAGGGTGAGGGTTCTGCTGGAGGACTGCCAGCTTTCTCCCCTCCCTGGCCACCTGTGGTGGCAGCAGCATCTGTTGTCTTCCTTCTGTCTCTAAGGGGCCCTGACAGGCTGGGGAAGTCCACAACCATTCAACAACTGGCTAATGCATTGGACACCAGCTACCAGGAAGCTGCCTCACCCTGACTCCCAGGATAACAAACCTGTCTGCAAACTCAAGGAAACAAGAGGCTCAGGATGGGAAGCATTTGGCCCACACTAGATGTGGATGTGAGCCGAGGCAGGACCTGGAGTGACAGAGGGTAATCTGAACCTAGCATGGGGGCAGTTCATTCATCCATTCATGGACCACCTCCTGTGTACCTAAAAAATAAAATAAATAATAAGATAAATAAAATACAAATATATATGTATGTAAGTATTTTTTTTTAAAAAAGGAAAGGGCAGCCTAAGTTCAATGATAAGATGTCTGGGAGTGACCAAAGCTGTGGAAGCAGGGAAAGATGAGAGACAAAGAGTTCTGGAAGTGGAAATGTCATTTTTTAAAAATATTTATTTATTTATTTATTTTTGAGAGAGAGAGAATGGGCACACCAGGGCCTCCAGCCACTGCAAACGAACTCCAGATGCATGTGCTCCCTTGTGCATCTGGCTTACGTGAGTCCTGGAGAATTGAACCAGGGTCCTTTGGCTTTGCAGGCAAGCTTCTTAACTGCTAGACCATCACTCCAGCCCGGAAGTATCATTTTAAAGAAAGAAAGGAAGAAGAAATGAACACCCCAAGAGCCTTAATGAGTCTTAGTTCTCTGGCCAGCACTCGTGCCAGCAGTACCTTGCCTACACACTTAGTTTCCACTGCAGCTCTTCCTAACCACCACCTGCCCCTCCCAAGCAAGAATCCTGCCTGTCTTATTCCTCGCCACATCCAAGGCATAGCCCAGAGCCAGGCACACAGTAGGAGCCTAATAACTTTTCTAGGAATGAACAGAATAAAAAGGAAAGCATGCTATGTGCCATGGGTGAACATGGAAACAGAGAAGAGGGAAGTATGGAGAGAAGGAAAGAGCTCCCCCCCCTCCAAGGTAAAATCTCACTCTAGCCCAGGCTGACCTGGAATTCACTATGTAGTCTCAGAGTGGCTCGAACTCACAGTGATCCTCCTACCTCTGCCTCCCAAGTGCTGGGATTAAATGCATCCACCACCACGCCTGGCTAGAAAAAGCATTTTTATTAGAGAGAGAGAGAGAGAATGGGCACACCAGGACCTTTAGCTGCTGCAAATGAACTGCAGATATATGTACCATCTTGTGCATCTGGCTTATGTGGGTCCTGGGGAATTGAACTTGGGTCCTTTGACTTTGCAGGCAGACGTCTTAACCAGTAAGCCATTTCTCCAGCCCTAGAAAAAGCATTTTTTAAAATTTTATTTTATTTTATTTATCTGAGAGAGACAGACAGACAGACAGAAAAAAAGGAAGAGAGAGAGAGAGAATGGGTGCCTCCAGCCACTGCAAATGAACTCCAGACATATGTGCCACCTTGTGCGTCTGACTTATGTGGGTACTGGAGAATTGAGCCTTGAACCGGGTTCCTTAAGCTTCACAGACAAGCACTTAACCACTAAGCCATCTCTCCAGCCCCAGAAAGAGCATTTTTAACAGAAAGAACCACATTGCAAAGGCCCTGAGATAGTGGCTTATAGGAGAGAAAAAGAAGGTGCCTGTGTGGCCTGTGTGGTGGGAGGTGAGACATCCTCCTCTCCCACACCTGCTGTTACAGTCTCATTCCCATGTGCTGGCCATACTCCCCCATGCACACTTGAGAATTTGTGGGGTACACAGTGTGTGTATACATGTGGCATGGCTGCATGTGTATGGGCTTGTTCAGAAACACAACCCACATGCACAGGTATGTGCATGGATGGTGCCCTGCCACCTGCAAACCTTCCAGGGTTTGCTGACCCTGGGCGCCCTCTGCTGACGAGACTGGGTTTGGCAGTGCTCTGCACTGGATATGCCATCCTCTGTGCTCTGCCATTGACTCCTCAGCTATGTGCTAGCTGTCCCAGGCCTTCCACAGTGCCACAAAGACAGCCTTCTAAAACCCTCTAAGGTTGCCTAGAGAGAAGTTCCCAGGACTCCAGCCCTGCAATATGTGCAGATACTTCAAACCCAGTCTGTTTCCTTTTGTGCCTGTCTTTGCAAAGGTTGTTCCCTCCACCAGGAATACCCTTCCCCTGCCTTCTCCAGCTGACATGGCCCCATTCTTCTCCCCCTGCCCAGGCTCTATGATCGTGCCTTGTTTCTCTGTTCTATCAGTGTCCAGGAGCCCATCTGCCTCTGCCATCAGATTTGCACTGCTCCAGAGCAGAGGCTGAAGCCAGTTCCTCCCAGCCCAACACTGGGCCGTTGTACAGGTGGTGCTTTGGGAAAGTAAGAACAGCGGTAAGGATTTTGACCTGGTTGGAATGTAGAGGTGCTGGAACAGATTTTAAGGAACAGGTGCTCTCAGGACAAAGGAAATTCCTTATTTTTATAACGTTTTAAGAGAGAGGTTTCTAACTAGAGATAAGGCCTTGTGTGTGGATGTGAAACAGGTTGTTAGTTGGAAGGGGCACAGTGTGGAAAGAAGAAATAGGATAGGTTACTTTCCTCTTGTCCTACCCAGACTGCCAGTTTTTCTCTCTAGATGTACCTGGGATCAGAAGGAACAGCAGGGGATAGCACCTGTCCTCTTAAAGAAACAGTGTCTATGACCTAACAGACCATCCACCAGCTTAAAAGTAGCAGGTACCTGTTGCTTGGAGTCAAGTTCTGAAGCCACAGTACTTGGGAGCAAATGCAAGGGAGACTCATCAGCTACATGTATTTTTTTTTCCATCTAATGATTTAAATGTCTGCCATTTTAAATATCAAAAGATGACTTATAGCCAGGCACGGTGGTGTGTGCCTTTAATCCCAGCACTCCAGAGGCAGAGGTAGGAGAATCACCGTGAGTTTGAGACCAGCCTGAGACTACAAAGGGAATTCTAGTTCAGCCTGGGATAGAGTGAGACCCTACCTTGAAAAACTAAATAAAAGGGCTGGAGAGATGGCTTAGTGGTTAAGGCGCCTGCCTGCTAAGCCTAAGAACCCGGTTCCAATCTCCAGGTCCCACGTTTAGCCAGATGCAAAGTGACACAAGGGTGCAATGCCGCACTTGACCACAAGGGGGCGCACGCATCTGGATTTCGTTCACAGCAGCTGAGAGACTGCTGGCATGCCCATTCTCTATCTGTCTCCCTCTCCCTCTCTGTCTCTCTGTGTCTCTCTCCAAAAATAAAAATAAATTAAATAATAAAAAAAATTTTAAACTAAATTTTAAAAATGACTTGTGCAAGTAATATGGTTCCACCTACACAGTACACCAAGTGCCCTTTTGAAGTCGTACTGTGTGCAGGTCCCTCAAGGCATATCCTCACATAGGCTCACTATAAAGAAGGCTGACTGGTGGTGTTCCCAACACACAGTAGGCACTCATTGGACATTCATAGGATGGAAAGAGCCCACAACACCTGCTGACATATATGTGATCTTCACAGCCACAGAGCAGAAGAGAAAGCAGAGAACAGAGCGCCTGCGAGTGCACAAGGCCATTGCCGTGGCAAAACTAGTGTGGAAACACCAGTTTGGCATATGGTGAGGTGTTCCCCTCTCTTTCCCTGCCCATGCTTCCATTAAAATGGTTCCCGACTGTTGCAGTCAGGTTCGCACTGCTGGCAGAAATCACTCAACCAAGAGCAGCTTGTGGGGGGGTGGATTTATTTGGGCTTACAGACTCGAGGGAAAGCCCAGTGATGGCAGAGGAAAATGATGGCATGAGCAGAGGGTGGAGATCACCTCCTGGACAACATCAGGTGGACAACAGCAACAGGAGAGAGTGCTAAACACTAGCAAGGGAAAACTGGTTATAATACCCATGAGCCCACCCCCAACAATACACTACCTCCAGCAAGCATTAATTCCCAAATCTTCATCAGCTGGGAGCCTAGCATTCAGAGCACCTAAATTTGTGGAGGGACACCTGAATCAAACCACCACACCAACACTCTTATGAGCCAAACAAGTTGCCTTGGGCTTCTTCCAATGCGCCTAAAAGACACTAGCTCTTTTCTACATACAGAGCCCATAAAACTGGCCTGCCTAGGTCGCTGCATAGTTGTAGGGGAACCCTGCACAGGAAGGCACAGGAAGCACCTGTGCAGATTTCTTAACAGTGCTGACATGGTGTATGTCTTTCCTAAGAGTCCTCAGACATGGCCCCTTCCTGCCTAGGAGGTGGAGGGTAAGCATTTGTTGACAAGCATTGCAGGCAGGTCTCACAAATGCATACCCTGATGACACTGTCAAGACTAAACCTTCAACGTCATCTTATAGATGAGGCCCAACCATCTTACCTAGGTGTCATGGCCAGGAGAGAAGAAGCCAAGTCATAATGCAAATGACTAATGATAGCTGAACGTACTGTGAGTAACTGGAGTACTGGGCTTGCTGTCTGGAATCCAAGACCAGCCCACAGAGGCATTCTTATCATTCACAGTGCGGTGAGAACTTCTGTGAACAGAGACGAGTCATTTGCCCAAGATCACGCAGCCAGGAGAAGAGAGGCAGAAGCATGTGCACTGAGTTGGCATCACAGCATGGGGAACACCAGGGGCTGTCTGCACAGACCTGTGCTCTAACCTGAGGCTCAAAGCAGCTCGGTGGCCGTGAGCCAGTTTATATTCCACCCGCCTCCAGAGTCTATATAGGCCAGGCTAGCCTTGAACTCCTGATCCTCCTACCACAGCCTTCTGAGTGCTGGGATGACACACTTTGCCATCCACTCCTATCATTACATCTATCCCCTTTTAGCCACTCCCCAAGCTGGGTTTCCATCCACCCCATGATAGGGGCCTCCCTGTGGTGGTTTGAATGTGAAATGTTCCCCAGAGCCTCATATTTGATCCCCAGCTAGTCGGGCCTTTGGGAGGTTGAGTCTTGCTGGAGGAGGTGTGTCACTGGGGGAAGGCCTTGGAATTTTGTAATCCAGCCCCCCTTGCTAGAGCTAGTTAGCTTATTCTTTTTGTTGTTATTTGGTTTTATTTTATTTTATTTTATTTTTGGTTTTTCAAGGTAGAGTCTCACACTAGCCCAGGCTGACCTGGAATTAACTATGTAGTCTCAGGGTGGCTTTGAACTCACGGAGATCCTCCTACCTCTGCCTCCCGAGTACTGGGATTAAAGGCATGCGCCACCGCGCCTGGCTAGTTAGCTTATTCTTGCTGCTTCCTCCCAGCTGATGTGACCATCTACTAGTTGTTTACCCATGCCTTCCCTGCCATGGTGAAATTTCCCCTCTAACTATAAGCCTGAAATACTCTTTCCTTCCATAAGCTGCTTCCACTCAGGTATTGTGTCCCAGCAATGAGAAGGTAACTGCTATAAGAAATTGCTATGGGCTGGAGAGATGGCTTAGCAGTTAAGTGCTTGCCTGTGAAGCCTAAGGACCCCAGTTTGAGACTCAATATCCCAGGACCCACGTAAGCCAGATGTACAAGATGACTCGTGCATCTGGAGTTCATTTGCAGTAGCTGGAGGCCCTGGTGCGCCCATTCTCTCTCTCTCTGCCTCTTTCTCTCTCTGTCCCTCTCAAATAAATAAAAATAAACAAAAATAATTAATAAAAAAATGCTACAGAGAAGTGGACCCACTGCTGCCAGAAGCCTGACTATGTGTTTTCGGAACGAGTTTGCAGAAGACTATCAAAGGATTTGGAACTTCGGGCTAGAGAAGCAGAGCTCAATGAGCCATTCTGGTGAGAGTCTGAAAGACCACAATGTAGAGAACGGTGGACTGTGAAGGTTTGGCTTCTGAGATGTCAGAGGAGAAAGAGGACTTTGTTCAGAACTGGGCTAGAGGCAGTTTGTGTGATGTTCTAGCAGAAAAGCTGGCTGTGTTCTGCCTGTGTCCTAAGAATTTGAGCAAAATTGAATTTGAAAGTAATGAATTGGTAGGACTGGAGAAATGGCTCAGCAGTTAAAGGAGCTTGCAAAGTCTCATGGTCTGGGTTCAATTCTCCAGTACCCATGTAAAGCTGGGTGCACAAAGTGATGCATGTGTCTGGAGTTCATTTGCAGTGGCAAAAGGACATGGTATGACCATCCCCCCCCATTCTCTCTTTTTCAATTTATTTTTATTTTTATTTATTTATTTGAGAGAGAGAAAAAAAGAGGCAGATGGAGAAAATGGGCACACCAGGGCCTCCAGCTGCTGCACCACCTTGTACATCTGGCTTATGTGGGTCCTGGACAATCAAACCTGGGTCTTTTGGCTTTGCAGTTAAGTGCCTTAACCACTAAGCCATCGCTCCAGCCCTCTTTCTCTTCTTACTCTCTCTCTATTTTCCTTTCTCTCTCTGCTCACAGATAAAATATTTTTTTAAATAATAAGAATTGGGGGGCTGGAGGGATGGCTTAGTGGTTAAGGCGTTTGCCTACAAAGCCAAAGGATCCCAGCTCAATTCTCCAGGACCCATGTAAACCAATGCACAAGGGGGCACATGCATCTGGAGTTCGTTTGCAGCGGCTGGAGGCCCTGGTACGCCCATTCTCTCTCTCTCTCTCTCTCTCTCTACCTTTCTCTCCCTCTCTCAAATAAATAAATAAATAAATAATTTTTTAAAAAATAAGGATCGGTGTGTTTGTTAGAGACAAGAAGGATATGAAAGATATAAAGTTTGGCACAGAAGGAAATATGAATGTGTTTTGGGACTAAGAGACTGCAATCACTATGTCAGCTGCAATTGCTTGAGATCATGGCCACTGAGGATGGGCCAACTGCTCTGCACTGGCACAATAGGAGGAGAGCTGGTGCTTTTGAAAGGAGGGGGCCTGAAGGAAGAATGCTGAAGTAGCTTACTGCTCCTCAAAGTTGGGCTTCATTCTCCTCCCCACCCCCACCCCAACTAAAGCCCACATGGTATTGGTTTTGGAATGCAAGGAAAAAAAGAGGGTCATAAGCCAAGAAAAATGGTTCCTGGAAGCTGCTTAAGATAGGCAATGTGAGAACTGGGTTGAGGTTTCCACAAGGAGACTCTGTGAGGCCATTGTATGGAGCTGTGAAGATGAAATGTGGATTACAGTGGAGACCCCAGCATGTTGAAGATGCTGGTATTATGGGATAACAGCCAAGAAAAGCTGCTGGCTCAGGGTGAATTCTGCCCAGCTGGACAGGTGGAGTTGCCCAAGCCTTTCTGAGAATTTCACCACAAGTCCTAGATGTTGGACATGGAGCTACAGGATTTGATGTTTACCCTGCTAATTTTTAAAAATATTTTATTTATTTATTTATTTATTATTTATTTATTTATTTATTTATTGGAGAGAAAGAGAGAGGGAGAGGCACATAGAGAGAATGGACACGTCAGGGCCTGTAGCCACTGCAAAGTCCAGACACATGTGCCACCTTGTGGATCTGACTTACATGGATACTGGGGAATCAAACCTGGGCCCATAGGCTTCACAGGCAAGCACCTTAATAACTAAGCCATCTCTCCAGCCCTGCCCTGCTGATTTTCTGTCTTGCATTGGTCCAATCTTCTTTTGCTATGCCTTCTTTTTGCAATGGGAATGCTTACTCTATGCCAGTATGAAACTATGTAACTTGTGTTTTGATTTTATAAGGCTCACAGTTAAGATATTATCTTGAGTGTCAATTAAGAATTTGGAGCCAGGCGTGGTGGCGCACACCTTTATCCTAGCACTCGGGAGACAGAAGTAGGAGGATAGTTGTGAGTTCAAGTCTACCCTGAGACTACATAGTGAATTCCAGGTCAGCCTGAACTAGAGTGAGACCCTACCTCGAAAAACCAAAAAAAAAAAAAAGAATTCGGACTTTTAGCCGGGTATGGTGGGTGTGGTGACGCTTGCCTTTAATCCCAGCACTTGGGAGGAAGAGGTGAGAGGATTGCCATGAGTTTAAGGCCATCCTGAGACTACATAGTAAAATCCAGGTCAGCCTGAGCTGGAGTGAGACCCTACCTCAAAAAAAAAAACAAGAATTTGGACTTTTGAACAATGTTGGGGCTAATAAAGACTATGGGGACTTTTTTTTTTTTTTTTTTTTTTTTTTTTTTTTTTTTTTTTTGGTTTTGCAAGGTAGGGTCTCACTCTGGTCCAGGCTGACCTGGAATTAACTATGTAGTCTCAGGGTGGCCTCGAACTCTCAGCGATCCTCCTACCTCTGCCTCCTGAGTGCTGGGATTAAAGGCGTGCGCCACCACGCCCGGCTTGACTATGGGGACTTTTAATATTGGACAGACTGCATTTGGCAACACAAGACGGCCATAAGTTTGTGGGGGCCAGGGACAGAATATGGAACCTTGAATGAAATGTCCCCCATAGGCTCATGTGTTTGGGATACTTGGTCCCCACTGATGGAAATTTGGGGACATTATGGGGCTTTTAGGAAGTGGGAGCTTTCTGGGGAGGTGTGTTACTGGGGAGGGCTTTAGGATACTGTAGCTTAGCTTCAAGCCTCGGATAGTCGATTTCCTTCCTGTTGATGTGACAAGATGTGATGCTCATCTGCCTGTTATGCGTCCCCTGCCATGAGGAAACTTCCCCTCAAAACAGGAAGCTCATAGAAACACTTTCCTCCCATGAGCCGCTTCTTCTCAGGTGTTCTTTCCCAACAACAGGAAGGTAACGGCTACACTCCTCCATCTTGCTGCCAATATCTTTCATTCCCAGGAAGCTCTGACCATCCCAGCTTCTTTGCACAGTGGAGCCCCCATGCTTACAGCTGTGCATTCAATCATTCCACAGGTACTTCCGGAACCTCTAGTCTTGCCTGGCACTGTGTGAAACACTGAAGATATTGCAGAGACACCGCTGACAGACAAAGTCCCTGCCTTTATGGAGAAAGAAGGCAAAACTTTCAGTGAATAAATAGAGAAAACACTTTCCAAATGGTGGCCAGAGCCAAGAACAAAGCAAAGTCACAAGGAAGAGAAGCTCTGGGTGGTAAGGGGAGGCTTTCTGGAGGTACCTCCCAAGCTCAGACCTGAATGACAAGAAAAAGCCATACAAAAGTGAAGGTAGAGCTGGAGAGATGGCTCAGCAGTTAAGGTGCTTGCCTGAAAAGTTTAATGGCCTTGTCTGGACCAGAGTGATTCCCCAAAACCAAAAAAAAAAAATAAAGTGCCAGGTACATAGTGGTACATGTATCTGCTTAAGTTTGTACGATTCCCCAGTACCACAGAGCCACGTCAGTGACAAAGAAGAGGAGTCTTGAGAATCTCAAAGTTAAAAATGAGTAATCAAATGGTAGGTAGCTTAGCAAAATGGAAGTCTTGAGAATCTCAAAGTTAAAAATGAGTAATCAAATAGGTGCAGCAAAAGGAAGAGCCAATCTGCAGGAGGAAGAGCCAATCCAAGGCCAGACCCCCAAAATGATTGTTGCTTTGGGGGGGTTGGGGGAAGAACACATCCTCTGGAAATAGAAAGGCAGGTGAGGGTGCAAACAACGTAATTCAGAACTTTTTTGTTTTGGTTTGGTTTTTGTTTTCCAAGATAGGGTTTCGCTGTAGCCAAAGCTGACCTAAATTTCACTTTGGCCTCAAACTCACAGCACTCCTCCTACCTCTGCCTCCCAAATGCCAGGATTAAAGGCATGTGCCACTACACCCAGCTTAATTCAGAACTTTTTTGTTGTTGTTGTTGTTGTTTTGGTTTGGTTTGGTTTTTATTTTTATTTATCTATTTGAGAGAGAAAGGGAGAGAGAGAGAATAGGTGTGCCAGGGCTTCCCGCCTTGCAAACAAACTCCTGATGCGTGCACCACCTTGTGCATCTAGCTTACATGGGTCCTGGAGAATCTAACCAAGGTCCTTTATCTTTGCAGGCAAGTGTTAACCACTAAGCCATCTCTCCAGCCCTTAATTCAGAACCTTTTTAAAAGACCAATGATGGAGGCTGGAGTGATGGTTCAGTGGGTGAGGAGCTTGCCACACAAGCATGGAGACCCTGTGCTGAGTTCTTATCTCCAGCGCTTACACAAAAGCTGGGCACGGCAACACACGCCTATATTCCAAGCACTGAAGAAGTGGAGACAAGAGACAAGAGGATCTCTAGGGTTTGCTGGATAGCTAGACTAGCTGAATCAGTGAGCTCCAGGTCCAGTAAGAGGCTTTGTTGCATATATATTTGGTGGAGAGTGACTGAGGAAGACACCTGGCATTGACCTCTGACCTCCACATGTGCCCACCCCTCTCTCTCTCTTTCACACACACACACACACACACACACACACAGACCAGTTACACCTGCCAGCTTCCCAAACCATATGTCATGAGCCTAGAGCTTGAAGGATCCACTGGGTGGCCAATTTGATACAAGGAGAAAGAAGTAATTATGAATTCCTGGAAAAACAACACAAAATAGAAAATTTAGTCCTAATATACTGAACAACTCAGCTGGGAACAATATTTATGTAATCATCACATGGCCAAATGTGATGCATCCCAAAACTGTAATGAGATGGGACTGGTGACGTGTGTCACCGCTCAGCTCTTTTGCCCTGCCTGGGTAGAATCATGGATAAACAAGGAGAAACTTCTACTGCTGGTCTGTAGCAGCTTTTCTTTCCCTTGGGGTTGGCAGCAGCAAGCAGCTGCCCCAGGCAGGAAGACAGGCAGACACAGAGGCAAGTGGAAACACCGGGGTCTGAGAATCATGGCACTGAGATCTTGACAGACGGCTCTCCACACCTCCCTGTGGTCAGGACTTGCAGGTTCTCCTCTCTATCCTTACAGCATTTTATCTCAGACCTCCGTTCACTGCTTTCCCGTGTGTGTGTGTGTGTGTGTGTGAGTGTGTGTGTGTGTTTCCACTGCACTTTCTCTTCCTGCCCTGGCTACTCTTGAACTGTAGCTCAGCTATTTCTTCAGCTGACAGGCAATCGGCTGTCTTGCCGCTTTCACAGCTTGGCTTGCTCCTGCCCATTTGTCACTGTCACCACTGTTCTGCTGCCCCTGCTCTCGTCACCACTTTCCACTATCTCTGCTGCTGCTTTCTTCACGGTACCAGTGCAGCCTACACTGCTGAAAGTAGGGAGGAAAAGACCGCTTGAGAGAAACTTTGTATTGCACCTAATGACATATGTTCTGGGGAAACCCCAGTGAGGCAGCACAGGAGATCCTCTTCTGGCTCCATCACCCATGTTGAAATGTTGATGAGCTCAGTATTGGGGGGGTAATCACAGCTGCTAGGGGATCATGAAGTGACAAACACAAAGTCAGAAGATAGTATCTCAAAGTATTTCTCTCTATCCTGTGGCTCATACACTCTTTCCAAACCCTCTTGTGAAATACTCCCTGAGCTTTGGAGGACGTGGATGGTGACGTAGGATGTCACCTAGTCTCATCCATTTGACAAGCTTTAGGTCTTCTCCATAGTCACCACCACCTGCAAAAGGATGCTTCTCTGGCCACACGTGACACCAAGATTAATTTATGTCATAAACATACTATAAAAATTAGAGGACAGCAGGGAGTGGTGGTGCACACCTTTAATCCCAGCTCTTGGGAGGCAGAAGTAGGAGGATCACCGTGAGTTCGAGGCCACTCTAAGACTCCTTAGTGAATTCCAGGTCAGCCTGGGCTAGAGTGAAACCCTACCTCAAAAAAAATTAGAGGACAATTCAATGGGTAAAACATAGGATCTTAGACAAATGACAGTACTGGCTTCCTTTCGGGATCCGTGAACTTCCCCACTATAGGTTTTGGCCTAGGTTTTCAGTCGGGGATAAATTCCCTCCCAGTCAGAGAGTAGTTGGTTATGCTCCTATAGCAGTTACCTTCTCATTGCTGGGACAAAACACCCAGCCAGAAGCAGCTTATAGAAGGAAGGAGGGTACTTCTGACTTACAGTTTCAAGGGGAAGTTTCACCGTGGCGGGGAAAGTGTGGCCAAAGCAGACAGCAGAACATCAGATCCCCAAAACTGAAGGAAGGAAGGAGAGAGTAAGCTGAGCTAGCACTGGCAAGCCAGGCTGGGCTACAAAATTCCAAGGCCGTCCCCCATGACACACCTTCTCTAGCAAGACTCTCCCTGCCAAAGGCACCCCCTAGCTGGAGATTAAGTATGAGGCTTCATCACAAATGCACAAGGCTAGAGGGGTATATTTTTACATCCAAACCCCACACCCAAGAACAATCATGCTGCCTTTGCTCCGCTGGGGACCTGATGCCTAGCCTGTAAGTTGTCTAGCACACAGGGTTGATCCATAGTTGAGTAGATAAACCTGTTGGTGATCTTCGAACCTGGTGCCATCCAAGAAGGCTGCATAGCACTGACCAACAGTACCACAACCAACCAGCAGGGAGGAGACGCCAGCTCTGTTCCAGATTGATTTGTCGGGCAGGAGAGATGGCTTAGCACTTAAGCGCTTGCCTGTGAAGCCTAAGGACCCCGGTTAGAGGCTCAATTCCCCAGTACCCACGTAAACCAGATGCACAAGGTGGCGTATGTGTCTGGAGTTTGTTTGCAGAGGCTGGAGACCCTGATGCGCCTATTCTGTCTCTCTCTCTTTCTCCTTCTTTCTCTGTCATTCTCAAATAAATAAATAAATAAACACATTGATTTGTCTTTGTCCTGCAACCAGACCTATAGTGTTCTCAGCAGTAGGCCCTGCCATCTAGTTCTGATGGGCAACCAAGAGCCTTAGTAATACCCTGTATTGTTTTGAGGATCTCGGGGGACTCTAAGGCCAGCAACTCACTGGGAGGTATCCCACCCACAGCACTAGGATTTTCCAGTGGCTTCTGAGAGCAATATCATCCAACCCTGTAAGAAGTTTATTTTTTGTTTTCATTGTTCTTAATTATATTTTTAATGAGCTGACAAAGAAGTGGACTTCCCTATAGCTTTTCTATTATCGCATTAGTTTGGGCTAGCTCTGCCCCACCCTCTCCTCTTCTCTCTTCCCCTCCCCTGGCACCACTTTCCATCCCTAGTATTCCAACCCTTTGCTTACCCCCACCTCTTTAATCTCCCCCACCATGGCTTCTTTCTAGCTTCCTGGACTCATTTCAACTCACCCACAAATCTAAAAGTGTGAAGGTAGGACCTGCTTATAAGAGCGAACATGTGGCGACTGTGTTTCTGAGTCTGGGTGACCTCACTCACTATAACGTTTTCCAGATCCATTCATTTTCCTGCCAGTAACATAATTTCTTTTTTTTTTTTTTTTTTTTTTGCAGTGTGGGGGTGGGACCGGGGTTTGAGTAGGGTCTCACTCTTGCCCAGGCTGACTTGGAATTCACTATGTAGTCTCAGTTTGGTCTCGAACTCTCAGGATCCTCCTACCTCTGCCTCCCAAGTGCTGGTATTAAAGGCGTGCGCCACCACACCTGGCTGAAAGCTAGCTTATTTTAGGCAGCTGTAGATAAAGACAGGAGCCCAAAGAGGGAACCAGAAGATGTTACCCTGCCTTGGCAGGAGCCGAGATCTTGTCTGATCCAGTTTTTCATCTACAATGTCTGCAGCGCCCCCTGCTGCCTCCACAGTGTAACACACTTCCTGGTGGGCTAACCTTTGGGTCAGACACCTGAATCCACAAACCAATCAGGTCTTCCCCTTACCTACCTGAATCTGATGACAAAATACATTTTTTAAATTTTATTTCTGTTTATTTGAGAGAGAAATAGACAGGTAGAAAGAGAGAGAATGGGCATGCCAGGGCCTCCAGCCACTGCAAACGAACTCCAGATGCATGCACCATCTTGTGCATCTGACTTACGTGGGTCCTGGGGAATCTAACCTGGGTCCTTTGGCTTTGCAGGCCAATACCTTAACCACTAAGCAATCTCTCTAGCCCCATTTTTTAAAATGTTTTAAATGTTATTTATTTATTTGCAAGCACAGAGAACAAAGACAAAGAGAATGAGCATACCAGGGCCCCCAGCTGCTGCAAACAAACTCCAGATGCATGCACCACTCTGCATCTGGCTTTACATAGACACTGGAGAATTGAACCTGGGTCTTTAGGCTTTTTCAGGCAAGCTCCTTAACTGCTGAGCCATCTGTCCAACCCAAAAATCCATTTTTTTAATATTTATGTGAGACAGAGAGAAAGAGGGAGAGACAGAATGAGAGAGAGAGAGAGAATGGGTGTGCTGGGGCCTTCAACCACTGCAAAGGAGCTCCAGATACATGTGCCCCCTTGTGCTTCTGGCTTACATGGGTCCTGGGGAATCAAACCGGGGTCCTTTGGCTTTGCAGGCAAACACTTTAACCACTAAGCCATTTCCCCAGTCCAATAAATAAAAAAATTTTGAAAACCTGTCTGGGGCTGGAGAGATGGATCAGCAGCTAAGGTGTTTACCTGTAAAGCCTAATGACTGGAATTCGATTCCCCATCACCCACATGAAGCCAGATGCACAGCGGCACAGTTTGCAGCAGTTAAAGGCCCTAGCGTGTCCATTCTATCTGTCTATCTCTATCTCTCTGCTTGCAAATAAATAAGTAAATAAATAATTTTTTTTTTAGTTTTTCAAGGTAGAGTCTCGCTCTAGTTCAGGCTGACCTGGAATTCACTCTGTAGTCTCAGCGATCTTTCTACTTCTGCCTCCCAAGTGCTGGGATTAAAGGCATGCACCACCACACCTGGCTAAAATATTTTTTGAAAAACTGTTAGCTGGTCATGGTGGCACACACCTTTGGTCCTAGTACTTGGGAGACAAAGGAAGAGGATCACCATGAGTTTGAGGCCATCCTGAGGCTACATAGTGAATTCCAGGTCATAGAGGCTGAAAGGCCCTGGCATGCCCATTCTCTCTCCCCCCCACTCAAAAATAAAATAACAAAATAATAAATAAAGCTGGGCGTGGTGACGCACACCTTTAATCCCAGCACTCAGAGGCAGAGGTAGGAGGATCACTGTGTGAGACCATCATGAGACTATATAGTGAATTCCAGATAAGCCTGGGCTCGAGCAAGACCCTATCTTGAAAAAACAAAACAAAACAGGGCTGGGGAAATGGCTTAGCGGTTAAGGCAGTTGCCTGGGAAGCTTAGGGATCCCAGTTCAATTCCCCAGGATCCACATAAGTCAGATGCACAAGGGGGCACATACATCTGGAGTTTGTTTTCAGTGGCTGGAGGCCCTGGCACACCCATTCTCTCTTTCTCTGTCTCTTCTTCTCTCTCTCTCTCTCAAATAAATAAAGAAATAAAATATTTTTTTGTTTTGTTTTGTTTTTCGAGGTAGGGTCTCACTCTGGCCCAGGCTGACCTAGAATTAACTATGTAGTCTCAGGGTGGCCTTGAACTCACCACAATCCTCCTACCTCTGTCTCCCAAGTGCTGGGATTAAAGGCGTGCGCCACCACGCCCAGCAGAAATAAAATATTTTTAAAAAGAAAAACAAAACAAAATAATAATAAATAAAGTGCTGTCCCTAGCCCTCAGGGCAGAGCCACACTGCAAGGGAGGGACTAGCATAGCATGCAAGAGCAGGAGAACCACTGTGCAGAGGCAGGGAGGGCACTGACGGGAGCCTGCTGCAGACGTGGGCTCCTCTGTGGATGGTGGGACACTCCCTTTCCCCAGCTGGTGTCTCCCCCCACCCCACTAGAGGAGAGCTTGCTGCAGACTGTGGAGGGTGAGGCTGCCTGGTAGAAATGTGGACACAGCTGCAGCTCAATGCAGGCAATGTCTGAGCATTGAAATCCAAAGGAATGTGTTTCTCTTCTTTATGCTTTGTGAGAAAGCACACTCATTGTCATGAAAACATGAAGGACACCTTTTCATTGCCTGAGTGGAAATTTACTCCTTTTTATGTGGGACAGTTGTGACCTAATGATAATTTTCAATACTTTCTATTAATATCAGCTCTGAAGCTAGTTGTACTGATCTGAGCTTGTGTTTGTTCCTAATAAAAGTGAAATGAACGTGAAAAAAAAAGTATATGGTGGGCCGGGCGTGGTGGCGCACGCCTTTAATCCCAGCACTCGGGAGGCAGAGGTAGGAGGATCGCCATGAGTTCGAGGCCACCCTGAGACTACATTGTGAATTCCAGGTCAGCCTGAGCCAGAGTGAGACCCTACCTCGAAAAAAACCAAAAAAAAAAAAAAAAAAAGTATATGGTTTTCAGACAGTATTAGATAGAATATTTAAATATCTTTGTAATATAGTGTTTTAATTTAAACTTTTTATTAAATATTTTATTTTTTTATTTGAGAGAGACAAAGATACAGAAAAATGCAGATAGAGAGAATGGGCACACCAGGGCCTCTAGCTACTGCAAATGAACTCCAGATGCCGTGCTCCCTTATACATCAGCCTTACATGGGTCCTGGGGAGTTGAACCTGGGTCCTTTGGCTTTGTAGGCAAGTGTCTAAACCACTAAGCCATCTCTCCAGCCCTCAAGATTATTTTAGTTGCGTCTGTTCTGTATAGCTTGAATCCTGATTCTTCCTCACAGCTTTCTTGGATTACCAAACCAAGATCCTCATGGGACTTTGGATGCAGAAGGGACTCAACCTCAGAGGAGGCGGGATCCAGGCAAATGCTTCTGATTCTAGGGATGCCTCTATTGTTTTATGGTGCAGGGTGAAAAGTGTGCTAGGTCTTAAACTTGGGGCCAAGTTCTAAGCCAATCTTCCTCCACAGCCCCAGTTCCTGGTAGATCCCTGCAGGAGTCTATTGGTTAAAGAATGATGGTGAGAGGTGGGAGGGATGGCTTAGCAGTTAAGGCATTTGCTTGCAAAGCCAAAGGACCCAGGTTCGATTCCCCAGGACCCACGTTAGCCAGATGCACAAGGGAGCGCATGCATCTGGAGTTCGTTTGCAGTGGCTAGAGGCCCTGGTGCACCCGTTCTCTCTCTCTCTCTCTGCCTCTTTCTCTGATAAGAAAGAAAGAAAGAAAGAAAGAAAAGAAAAAGAAAGAAAGAAAGGATGATGGTGAGAAGCCAGGCATGGTGGTGCACACCTTTAATCCCAGCACTCGAGAGGCAGAGGTAGGAGGATTGTGGTGAGTTCAAGGCCACCCTGACACTACATAGTTAATTCCACGTCAGCCTGGGCCAGAGTGAGGATGAAGAAGTGACTACTCTGCTTATGTCCTGCCTTGGCACAGACCAGCCTAAACTCAGCAGGATAGCGTGGCTGCCAGACCTGCTCTGTCCCCTGAGGTCCAGGGTAACACTAGGATCCATCCAGAGGCTCCATCTCCTGAGTGTCCAGCAGCTGAACAGGAAGATGCCCAGGGCCCCACTAGGGCTGTGAGATGCAGCCTCTCCCCCTGGCCTCTGCTGTGCCCAGGGTTCCTGCATAGGATGGCCATGACACTGAGTAGCATCCTAAGAGAACAAGGTGACACCATACCACCCTTCTATAGCCTTGGAAGCAGTCACTTGGTGCCTCTGCCTGACGTCATGAATCCAAGTCACCCACCTCTCCATGAAATGTCACAACTAGGCTGAAGAGATGGCTTAATGGTTGAGGCACTTGCCTGCAAAGCCTAAGGACCCAGGTTTGATTCCCCAGAACCCATGTAAGCCAGATGCACATGGTGGCACATGGAGTTTGTTTGCAATAGCTAGAGGCCCTGGCGTGCCCATTTCTTACTCTCTCTCTCTCTCTCTCTCTCTTTGTGTGTGTATCTCTCTCTCATAAATAAGTAAATAAGAATAAAAAGTATTAGAAAGAAAGAGACAAGAAAGAAAGAAGGAAGGAAAGAAAGAGAGAAAGAAAGAAAAAGGAAGGAAGGTCATAATTTACAGCCATTTTCAAAAAGACTTTCCAACCCATTCTGGACAGTAGTCATTGACAAGGCCACCCACTGCACATCCCAGTCTATAAGCATGTCTCTGAGTGTGAGGGCATAGAAAAGACTTCCTCCTCCAACCAGAAAACTAGACAAGTCAGGCTTGGATACTGTAGGTATAGAGTGGGCCGGCAGGACCAGTAAAAGAATGAAAGGCCACAGTGAGTATTGAGAAGGGGATGGAAGCTGAAAGAGAAGACTTGGCAATACTTCCAAACTGTGGGTGGGAGCCTGCTAATCAAAAGACAGAACCACGCGGGTTTGAGGGGTGGAAAGAAGATAACGAACTTGGCCAAGACCTGGGGACTAAATGGCCACCTTATCTTCTAGGCCAGGTGCTAGCACCACCTACAGGAGAAGACTTCTTAGTCCACATGATTCCCCATCTCTCTTCAGATTCCCAGGCTGGGGTCCTCCCCATGGGCTACAAAGCCAGAGCTGTAGACGAGACCTCTGGGCTATCATCCTGACTCTTCTGTCTGCTCCTGTGATGTGCCTGGTCAGGGTAGCTGCTCTGAGACGGTGCTCTTCTCTAGGTTGGCTTTCAAGAATCAGAGTGGGGGGCTGGAGAGATGGCACTTGCCTGCTAAGCCTAAGGACCCAGGACCCATGTAAGCCAGATGCACAAGGTGGCACATGCATCTGGACTTCGTTTACAGTGGCTAGAGGCCCTGGTGTGCCCACTTTCTCTCTATCTGCCTCTTTCTTTCTCTCTTTCTCAAATAAATAAATAAAATATTTAAAAAGAATCATAGTAGCTGGGTGTGGTGGCACATGCCTTTAATCTGAGCACATGGGAGGCAGAGGTAGGAGGATCACCATGAGTTCAAGACCACCCTGAGACTACATAGTGAATTCCAGATCAACCTGAGCTAGAGTGAAACCCTACCTCAAAAAAAAAAAAAAAAAATCAGAGTGTGGGCTGGGATGTGTTGGACAGGGTCTAAGCATAGCCAACTAAATCAGGTCACCCCCAAAGTCTAGGGCAGGAGTCTTCCCTTGGGGTGTCCGGTCAAGTCCAAGGAGAGACAGTGTGGGAGTGGCCCGTGAGCACCTATGGCACAGTGGCATTTAGAAAGGGAAAACAATGCCGGGTGTGGTGGCTCACGCCTTGAATCCCAGCAGAGGTAGTAGGATTGCTGTGAGTTCAAGGCCACACTGAGACTACATAGTTAGTTCCAGGTCAGCCTGGACCCTACTTCAAAAAACAAAACAAAACCAAAGAAAGAAAGAGAGAGAGAGAAAAGAAGAGAAAAGAAAAGAACAGCAGGCCCTCCAAGTTACTGTGATATTCAGTGTCACAGGTTTCCTGAGAATGAGGAATTTCAGTCCAAAATTCAAAAGAGCCTCCTGTCTCAGTCTTCAGCCCTTCTGATATTTTCCTGGGGCTGGGTCGCTGTCATCAGCTCCTTGCAGGTCTCTTCACTGACCTGGATCTCTTTGTTCACGTAACTTTCCCTTCACGCGCTCCTTAACCTCCCATTCCAGGACCAATACAGCGCCCTCATGTTTTCCACAGCTTTGTAGGAACACTCCACCGGCTGGCTCTCTTTGGTATACTTAGTCAGGGCCCTGCTGGCCCTGGGTGACACTACTGTTGTACAATGACGGTGAATGTCCTTGTGGAAGTGTCTCTCCCCACACATGCAAATCTGAGCAAGATAATCCTGGAAGGGGTCTGGTCTGGGCAAAGGACCTTTGCATATGAATAGAGACAGCGTAGTCCAAACTACCCTCTACACATGGGGCCCACCAGGGCACCCTGTTTCCACCTGAGATTTGGATGGATAAGGGTGATGCCAGCATGGCAAGAGCAAAGCAGCAATGCATGGCATGGGTGGTGGGAGCAGAGCCTTGTAACTCCAGGCACCTCCATGTGGCTGGGTAGCATGGGAGCTGGCAGGGGAGGAGAGAATGGAGAGCTAAATGAAGTGATGCCATCAGTGCAAGGGTCTGGGGCAGATCTCAGCCCCGTACCTTCAGGCCCTGGGAATTTGTGCAGCCATATCTTTGAGCCTCAATGGTCTCAAGTGGTAAATGGTAATCAGAACTGAGATCAGTTTGGGCTCTGATGAGGGGGCCTATCTGTAGACACCCAGCTGTGGGCGTGCGCTGGGAGACAGACAGGGCTGTGGCTGTGTCTCTCATCCAGGCCAGAGAGGGCGAGGCTAATGTCCCACGACTTCCCTCCCCTCCTGCATGCAGCTTGGCCAAGCAGTCCGGAGTATCTGGCAGGCTTTGATAACTGAATATGACCAACACCCATGGCCCTGGGATCAGCTAGAGGCTGTGGCTCCCTTGGGGCCATATGGCTGAAGGGACCTTAGCAGTGGATTTGGGAACACTAAGGACCATCAGTGGACAGGTGCCACTGTCAGTTCTGGGCTGGGAGGCAAGTGGCCTTGCCACAGTGACACAATGGAGCAATGAGTTAACCCAGGCAATAATGACAATGATAAGAGCAGCCAGTTAGCACTGTGTGCTAATAGACTTGTTAAGTGTTGAAAGCAAACAAAGAGAGAAAAAAAAATGCTGTAAAACACATCTCAGATAGAGGCTATATGGCTCTTCTTGTGGGACTCATCCGGCATCTTTTCCTGAGACAATCCTTAGGTAGGCAGAGAAAAATGTGCACAGGAACAGTCACTCAGAGACATGAGAACCTCGAGGTGGCCTAGGACCCACAGCCAAGACAAAGATGCTCCATTTATTGGGCTGGAGACATGGCTTAGTGGTTAAGGCACTTGTCTGCAAAGCCTAAGGACCCAGGTTCAATTCTCCAGGTCCCACATAAGCCAGATGCTCATGGTGGTGCTTGCATCTGGCTTCATTTGCAGTGGCTGGAGGCCCTGGCATACCTGTACCCATTCTCACTCTCTCTCTCTCTAATAAATAAATATAAAAAATAAATCTTTAAATAATTATAGAATTTTTTAAATTTTTATTTGTTACAATACTAGAGATTTAAACCTAGGACTTCATGTATGCCAGGCAAGTATTCTATCGCCAAGCTACATCCACAGCCCTCTTTTTCTTTTTTTTAATTTTTTTTTTGAGGCAAGCCCAACAAACTGCCTTTTTTTTTTCCTTTTTTTCTTTTTTCTTTTTTTTTTTTTTTTGGAGATAGGGTCTCACTCTTGCCCAGGCTGACCTGGAATTCACTCTGTATTCTCAGGGTGGCCTCAAACTCATGGCAATCCTCCTACCTCTGCCTCCCAAGTGCTGGGATTAAAGGCGTGCGCCACCACGCCCTGCTTAAACTGCCTTTTTTTTAATGCAAGAATATGAAAGACAGAGAATTGGTGTGCCAGGGCCTCCAGCTACTGCAATCAAACTCCAGACAGGTATACCCCTTGTGCATTTGTGCGACCTTGTGCACTTGTATCACTGTGTGTCTGCCTTCATGGGACCTGGAGAGTAGAACATGAGTCCTTGGGCTTCGCAGGCATCTCTTCAGCTCCACCACCCTTATAGTAGACAGCTTCAGGTTCGCTGAGATGAACTTCCAGACCAGGCACAGTTATGGAGGAAGGGATATTATTTATTGAAGCTTACAGATCCAGGGAAAGTTCCATAATGGCAAGAGAAGCAGCCTGCTCTCCACAGGGCCAAGCAGAGAGAGAGAGAAACCAACCAGCCACCACAGCACACAGAGCAAAACTACAGCCAAAAGGTCACACAGCACACTTCAGAAACTCCTGCTAGGCACATTTGCATATCTTTACAATGGAATCTCAAACCCACACCATTAACACCTTAAGACCAGCCCCCAGTGACATTGCCTCTAGCAAGGTGATTGCAGATGCAAACTATAACTAGTAAAACACTGAATATATTGGGGGACATATATTCAAACTACCACAACCCTCTTTTTAATGTTTTTGGTTTTTATTTTTTGGTTTTTCGAGGTAGGGTCTTGCTCTAGCCCAGTGATGTTTTTAGTTTTGAGGAAGGGTCTCTAAAGTTGCCCAACATAGTTGAGACCAGGCTACCTCAGCCTCCAACATCAAGATGTTTGGATATCAGAGGAGATTACATAAACTACTTAACTCTGTTTCACAAATGGGGAAACTGAAGACCTAGGTTTGTAGATCAGAAGGCATTGGAGACAAACAGACCAGGGGTCAATCCAACACTTGTTATTAAACTTTTGTTTGTTTGTTTGTTTTTCAAGGTAGGGTCTCACTCTAGCCCAGGCTGACCTAGAATTCACCATGTAGTCTCAGGGTAGCCTTGAACTCGTGGTGATCTTCCTACCTCTGACTCCCAAGTGCTGGGATTAAAGGCATGTGCCATCACGCCAGGCTTGTTACTAAACTTTTATGGGCATCTCCCCTGGTGGAACTTTGACCCTTCTCCCCTAATAAAAGGTGGCCACATCCATGCCAAGCCCACAAGTAACTTGCTCAGGGACAGTTGAGGCTGGCCTTTAAGATTATGAAGTCAGAGCAGGGCATGGTAGCTCACACCTTTAATCCCAGCACTTGGGAGGCAGAGGTAGGAGGATCACCACGAGTTCAAGGCCACCCTGAGACTACATGGTGAATTCCAGGTCAGCCTGAGCTAGAGTGAAAACTTACCTCAAAAAACCAAAAGAACAACAACCAAAAAAAAAAGATTATGCACTGAGAAAGCAAGCTGGTGCTGAGCAGAAAACCTTTTCCCTATAGACCAGCCAACAGAAAGCTGGAAAAAGCTGCACTGCATGCAGCCGTATGGGAGACAGAAGTCATCAGCAGTGAAAACAGTGGACACTGAATATTCAAGTTGGGCCATACAGGCCAAATGACTGAACGGGTACAATAGTGGCATGTCTGCTCTTGGAGTAACCAACTGCTCCATAATTGGACTGAAGGCCCTCTCTATGGGAGGGAATACATACCTGGTACTGAAAAACCTAAGCAAAAGTCTATGGCAGGGAAGGTCATGAGCCTTAGGAGTATAAAGCCTGCTCTTGTGTGGCTAAATATATATATTATTCCCACCAAGCTGCCCTGAAAGCACTACACTTAATGTTCATATTCACATATTAATGCTACTCTCACTTCTGGTTAGAGAAGCTTCTCTTTTCAGATGGCGATGACCACTGGGATGACCCAAAAGGCAACATAGTGCAGAGAAGAAGGGATGGAGGAGTGCCCAGCACTGAAACATCTCTATCACACCCTTCAAGGCTCAGGGCCCATTGCGGAAGAGGGGGCGGATAGAATGGAAGAGCCAAAGGAAGGGTACAACTCCTTACAATGCAACTGTCCAGACAGAAATTGTCTTTGATATCCATGACCTTACAGTGCCTAGCAATATCTTCGCAAGACCCTCATAATAGAAGAAAAAGATGATGACATCAAATTAAAAGAGAGACTAATGGAGAGAGGGAAGGGATATGATGGAGATTGGAGTTCTAAAGGGGTATGGGGGCAGGGGAGGGAAATATCATGTATTTTTTGTATGTAAGTATAGAAGTTGTCAATAAAAAAAAATTTTTTTTAAAAAAAGATTCTGAAGTCAGGCTTGACTGCCTCCCTTGGCTTAGTGTTCCCTGGTGCCCTAGCACAATGCCCACAGAGCCCCTTAAGGAGCCCCACAGAAACCTCCTGGTCTTGGGGACAGAACAGGGAATGGCCGAATCTAGCCCTGACTCAAGACCTTCCCTGCAGTGAGTGACACTGAGGTGGCAGGGCTCAGAGCCATGGACATCGGCCATATCTTCACTGTGCTTGGGATCAGTGCAGGGACCTGATTCCTGTCCTTCCCTCCAGACCCACCCCCATGTGGTAGACAGAGGAATCCTCAAATCAAGGCCATTAGACTGTTTCCCACATCATATTAGCAGTGAAAGGACAGACACGGAGTGGCCTAATGGCCCAGCCAATCACAGGGACTTGGGTGTGAAGGATGCCAGACCCAGAAGGCTGCAGACAGCATGACTCCTTCTGTTGGACTATGACACTCTGGAAAAGACAGGACAAAGGACAGGAGGCTGGGTGTGGTGGCACACGTCTTTAATCTCAGCACTTAGGAGGATCACTGAGAGTTTGAGGCCACCCTGAGGTCAGCCTGAGCTAGAGTGAGACCCTACCTTGAAAAACCAAAAAGAAAAAAAGGAAAAAATGAAAAAAAAGACAGAACGATGGGGATAGCAAAAAGAAAAGGGGTTGGGTGGGTAAGGAAAGGGGTGGAAGGAGTATAGGGTGGGATACTGTTACTGTGTAGTGATGGTAGCTCAGTGGCCAGACACATTTATCAAAGTTTGCCTCTCAAAGGCAGCGTGTTTAACTGTATGCAAATGCTCCTTTAAATTCCATTAAATGAAAAAAACACTAGCCACGCTGGGTGTGGTGGTGCATGCCTTTAATCCCAGTACTCAGGAGGCAGAGGTAGGAGGATCACCACGTGTTCCAGGCCACCCTGAAACTTCATAGTGAATTCCAGGTCAGCCTGAGCCAGAGTGAGACCCTACCTCAAAAAAAAAAAAAAAAAAATCAGCCATGATACAGTTACACGGGGCTTTATTTTACTATTCCATGTGCCTGCGCTGCAGTCAGGCTCACATTGCTGTCAGAAACCACCTGACCAAGAGCAGCTTGTGGGGGGGGGGGGCTTACAGACTCGAGGGGAGGCTCCATGATGACAGGGGAAAACGATGGCATGAGCAGAGGGGGAACATCACCTCCTGGCCAACATCAGATGGACAACAACAGGAGAAACTGGCTATTATTCCCATAAGCCCACCCCCAAAAATAAACTGCCTCCAGGAGGTGTTAATTCCCAAATCTCCATCAGCTGGGAACCTAGCATTCAGAACTGAGTTTATGGGGGACACCTGAATCAAACCACCACAGCATGTGTTTGAAATTTTCCAATGTTAAAAGATAACAGCTGGAGGGCTGGAGCGATGGCTTAGTGGTTAAGGCTCATGCCTGTGAAGCCTAAGGACCCTGGTTCAATTCTCCAGGTCCCATGTAAGCCAAAGGCACATGTGTCTGGAGTTCATCTGCAGTGGCTACAGGCCCTGGCACACCCATTCTCTCTCTCTCTCTCTCTCACTCTCTCTCTAATAAATAAATAAAATAATAAATAAATAAAGATTGAATTTGAAAAAAAGAGAACAGCTGGGCTGGAGAGATAGCTTAGCAGTTAAGCACTTGCACGAACTTGAGGCTCGACTCCCCAGGACCCACGTAAGCCAGATGCACAAAGTGGCACATGCAGCTGGAGTTCGTTTGCAGTGGCTGGAGGCCCTGGCACTCCCATTCTCTATCTGCCTCTTTCTCTCTCTGTGTCACTCTCAAATAAATAAATAAACAAAAAGATAACAGCTGGGGTTGGGGAAAATGGCTCAGCAGTTAAAATTTCCCAGCACTCACATAAACTGGACGCAAAGCGGCGCATGTCTATGATTCCAACTCAAACCTACAACAATGGGAGGCAGAGCCAGGAGAATCTGAAGCTCCTGGGCCAGCTGTTCCAAGTTAGTTTGCAGTCTAGCCGTCCATTTACAGCAGTTAGAGACCCTGTCTCAAAGACACCTCAAAGTTGTCCTCTGACCTCCACACACATGCGATGGCACATAAATAAATAAATAAATAAATAAATAAATAAATAAATAAATAAATAAAACATTTTTAAAAATAAAAAAATAACTAAGAAACAATTAAGATCATACCCCAAACCCTCCCAGGGCTACTTCCTAGCTCAGAGTCAAAGGCCCTTCTACCCCTCAGCTCTGCTCTGCTCTCCAGCTTGCTCGGCCCCAACCACACTGGCTTTCCAGTGCTCTGTAAACATACCCCAGGGCCTTTCCATTGGCTGTTCTTTCTGCCTGAACTGCTCTTCTACCATCCAACTCAATTCTTCTCAATCCTTCAACTCTTTTCTGAAAAGATCCCATCTCAACTGAGGCCTGCCCTGGCCACTCTGTCTGAAACCGACTGCTTTTGGGAACATGCCACAGCTGTCTGCCTCTCCCTCAAGTCATTTTCTTCCATCCAACCACCCCTGCATTGGTTTACTTCCACCTTTGCCTCCAATACCTCTCCATCAGAGATGTGAGCTGCAAGGCAGGGTGCTTTGTCTGCTTTCTTCACTATGTCATCAGAGTAGTGCCTGACCCTCAGGAGATACTCAGTGAACTCATCAGACCTGCATCTCTCCCTTGGTCCTCAGGAGGCCTCAGTAGATGCAGCTAGAGGGTTGGAGGGAGGAGTGGCAGGAAGCACTTGTAGCACTGAGTCATTCATCGACTTTATTCTTTCATTTTTCACTTTGTGCCTCTGGCTTTATGTGGATACTGGCGATCTAACTTAGGGCTGGCAGGCTTTGCAAGCAAGCAAGTTTAACTGCTGAGCCATCTCCTCAGCCCTATCCTTTTACATGCAAAAAGGATTTTTTTTAATTATTTTTATTTATTTATTATTATTTTATTTTTTGGTGATTGTTGTATTTATTTAGAACAAAAGTATTAAAATGGTCACGTTTGTATAAGGTGAGGCAAAGAATGACCTCTAAGCATCTCATGCCTGGGTCAGACCTCATGCCTATCTTTTTTTTTTTTTAATTTTTATTTTTATCGACAACTTCTTTAATTGTAGACAATATTCCGTTATTTCCCTCCCTCCCCCCACTTTCCCCTTTGAAACTTCACTCCCCATCATATCCCCTCCCCCTCTCAATCAGTCTCTCTTTTCAGTTTGATGTCATGATCTTTTCCTCCTATTATGATGGTCTTATGTAGGTAGTGTCAGGCACTGTGAGGTCATGGATATCCAGACCATTTTGTGTCTGGAGGAGCACATTGTAAGGAGTCCTACTCTTCCTTTGGCTCTTACATTCTTTTTGCCCCTTCTTCTGCAATGGACCCTGAGCCTTGGAAGGTAGGTTTGAGACGTTTCAGTGCTGAGCACTCCTCTGTCACTTCTTCTCAGCACCATGGTGCCTTCTTAATCATCCCAAGGTCGCCACCACCTGAAAAGAGAAGCTTCTCTAACCAAAAGTGAGAGTAGCATTAATATATGGGTGTGGACATTAAGAGAAGTGCTTACTAGGCAGTTTGGTGAGCATAGTATATACATTTATTGAGACTCCAGCAGACATTACACCCTTAGGGCTCATGACTACCCTGTCATATGTTCTCAGTATCAGGGATGTGTTCCCTCCCACGAAGCGGGCCTCCAGTCCAATTAGAGAGCAGTTGGTTTCCCCCATAACAGACATGCCACTATTGCACCCATTGGCTCATTTGGCCTGGCTGGCCAAATTTAAAGCTTGCTGTGTTCACTGTTGAGTACCTTCACTGGTGTTTTCTCTCTCCCATTGACCTGCATGCAGTGTAGCTTTTTCCAACTTTCTGTCAGCTGGTCCTCATGGAGGAGGCTTTCAGCTCAGCTCCAGCAGGATTTCTCAGTGAACTTGCCACCCAAGTATGTGGAGTCTTCAGCAATAGGGTCTTACTATCTATTCCTGGTGGGAAACCAAGGGCCTCGGCAATGGCCTATAATGTTTTGAGGGTATCTGTGACCTCCTTGGCCAACAACTCACTGGAAGGTATCCCATCCCTGGCACTGAAAAGTTTCTAGTAACAATCTATGGCTTCTGAGCGTTCCATTGTCCAGAAAAGTGGGTTTCTATATGACTTTTTAAAATCCTCTTAGATTTTGATTAGCCCTCCCTCCACCATTACTTTAATCAGTCTCTTCCCCTGACCTCACTTAGGCCTTTTCACCCCCATTAATCTGTTCTTCTACTTACATATATACAGTACCATCCTATTAAGTCCCCCCCCTCCATTTCTATTCCCTTTATATCCCCTTTCTAGCTTACTGGCTTCTGCTACTGAGTTTTATTTTTATTCACTTAGAAGTCCAATCATTTGTAGTTAGGATCCACATATGAGAGAGAACATGTGACGTTTGGCTTTCTGAGCCTGGGTTACCTCACTAAGTATAATCCTTTCCAGATCCATCCATTTTCCAGCAAATTTCATAACTTCATTTTTCTTTACCGCTGAGTAGAACTCCATTGTGTAAACGTGCCACATCTTCATTATCCACTCATCAGTTGAGGGACATCTAGGCTGGTTCCATTTCCTAGCTATTGTGAATAGAGGAGCAATAAACAAGGATGAGCAAGTATCTCTAAGGTAGTGAGACGAGTCCTTAGGATATATGCCTAGGAGTGCTATAGCTGGGTTATATTGTAGATCTACTTTTAGCTCTCAGGAACCTCCACACTGATTTCCACAATGGCTGGACCAGGTTGCATTCCCACCAACAGTGTAGAAGGGTTCCTCTTTTTCTGCATCCTCGCCAGCATTTATAGTCATTTGTTTTCACGATGGTAGCCAATCTGACAGGAGTGAGACGGAATCTCAAGGTAGTTTTAATCTGCATTTCCCTGATGACTAGGGATGTAGAACATTTTTTTAGATGTTTATATGCCATCTATATTTCTTCTTCTGAGAACTCTCTATTTAGTTCCATAGCCCATTTTTTAATTGGGTTATTTGATTTCTTAGTATTTAATTTTTTTAATTCTTTGTATATCCTAGATATTAACCCTCTGTCGGGTGTATAGCTGGCAAAGACTTTCTCCTATTCTGTAGATAGATTTTTTTAATTATTTTATTTTTATTTATTTATTTATTATTTTGGGGGGGGGTTCGAGGTAGGGTCTCACTCTATCCCAGGCTGACTTGGAGTTCACTATGTAGTCTCAGGGTGGCCTTCAACTCACAGCGATCCTCCTACCTCTGCCTCCCGAGTGCTGCAGGATTTTATTTTATTTTTATATTTCTCTATTTGTTTGTTGTGGCAGATGTTATATGAAAAAAAATCCTCTGCATTGAAAGCAGTAAACAAGTATTACCAGCCTTATCTGAAACAGCTGGGAAAACTCACAAGACAAGATGTGGGGAGGGTCATCAGAACCCCACCTGAGATCCCAGGTGACCCCTGTGCCAGCTGTATACAATAATGCACGAGATCTTGTAACCTCAGGGTAAAAGATCAAGGAACAATGAGCTCCATTGAGGTGGTGTCTTTGGAGTCTCTGTGCCCTGTAAGTAAGCCCTCACCCTGAGACTAAGGGAAGAGCATCCACAAGGGTAATCCCCACATAGTGAGCCCCACTTAAGTGCTGCTCTGGGCTGGAGAGATGGCTTAGTGGTTAAGGCACTTACCTGCAAATCCAAAGGAGCCCGGTTCGAATCTCCAGGACCCACGTAAGCCAGCTGCACAAGATGGCACATGAGTCTCGAGTTTGTTTGCAGTGGCTGATGGCCCTGGTGCGCCCTTTCTTTCTCAGATAAATAAACTAATTAAGTGCTGCTCTGGAGTCCCATACTCCTGGACAGGGACAAGGAGTTTCTGGAAGCAGCCTTGGGGAATTCATCATTCAGGGTGGGATGAGACTTTGTGGTGCGGCTGCTCGAGGGTCCCCATGCTCTGTAACTAAGTCCTCAGCCTCTAAGTAAGCCCTCATCCTGAGCCTGAGGGAGGAATATCCGAGGAGTGACAATGACATGGGAAGCCCCATCAAAGTGGCTGCTTTGGGGGCTCCACGTTCCTACAAGTAACCCCTCCTCACACTCTGTAAGTGACCCCCTAATAAAATCATTGGTTTCCTGAACTGGTATTGGTGCAGTCATACTTTGGTCTGATATCTGAGTCCTATGTGAAGTGAAGATGTGTGTCACAGGGGAAGTTTCCCGTGACAGCAGGGTTTCATGTAGCTTGGACTGGCCTTGAACTTTCTATGTAGCTAAGGATGACTTTGAACTCCTGATCTCTGTGCCTCCACCTCCCAATGCCGGAATTACAAGTTTGTTCCACCATACCCGGCATCCAGAAAGGATGTCTGCAGGGCTTAAAGATCCCAGCAAAAAGGGGGATATTTCAGGCTAGAGAGATGGCTTAGTGTTTAAGGCATTTGCCTGCGAAGCCTGAGGACCCCGGTTCAATTCTCCAGGACCCACGTTAGCCAGATGCACAAAGGGGCACACATGTCTGGAGTTCATTTGCAGTGGCTGGAGGTCCTGGTGTGCCCATGCTCTCCGCCCCCTCTTTCTCTGTCAAATAAATAAATAAAAATTTTTTAAAAGCCGGGCATGGTGGTGCACGCCTTTAATCCCAGCACTCGGGAGGCAGAGGTAGGAGGATTGCTGTGAGTTCGAGGCCACCCTGAGACTACAAAGTTAATTCCAGGTCAGCCTGGGCCAGAGTGGTGAGACCCTACCTCGAAAAACCAAAAAAATAAATAAAGAATATGGCATGTGCTGGCCCTGCTGGAGGCTTACCAGAAAGGACTCTCCCCAGGTCCTGGCTGGTGGATCAGACACCACCTTATGTCAGCAGGCATAAATGCAGGGAAGAAGCTTCCCTGAGGAGGGGCTGTGCTTGGGCAGTAGCACTGTAAAGTCCCAGCAGCGAGCAGCTGCATAGTCTACTTACACTCTCTAGGAACATGCTCTGGCCACCCCACCCCACATACATTCTTTGAGGTAAAGTCACAGGAGACATGCAAGAGATTTCATCTTGTCTTCCTGGTTTAAGATTACAGCCAGCCCTGACTCACAAGAGCTCACACATCCCTCACTGGCTCCAAGATCCCTTGCATGGTATGACTCGACCCAGCCTTGTTTTGTTCCAAGCATCCTAACACAGCAAGCACTTGTTAAGAAAAATAATCTTCTCAGAGAAGATATTCTCAATAGTACATGTGACCTCATAATCAAACAACAAAAAGAACCACAATACATCAAAAGGGGGGAAAAAAGTGAGCACAAAACCAAGCAAGTGTTCATTCAATGGATATGCAAATGACCTAGCAGCCAGTCACCACCACTGGGCCACATGAGATGCTGCTCAGACCCATGACAAAGGCTGAAATCAAAAGGGCAGAATGCTCACTGCAACTTTCACAATTGTTGGTAAGATGGTACGACCACTTGGAAAAAGGTCTGACAATTTCTCACAAAACTGAACATATGCTTTCTATTAAGGCAGGATAGTAAAAGCAGGGAAATTTATGGGGACATGAGAATGAGAAGGGAGAAGAGCCCCTCACTCCCAAATCTTATTGAAGCCTCTTTCCAGTCAAGAATCAAGAATTCCAGCACAAGCAGGGCATGGTGGCTCATGCCTTTAATACCAGCACTCGGGAGGCAGAGGTAGGAGGTTCGCCGTGTGTTCAAGGCCACCCTGAAACTACATAGTGAATCCAGGTCAGTCTGAGCTAGAGTGAGACCCTGCCTTTAAAAAAATAATAAACCTTAGCCGGGCATGGTGGTGCACGCCTTTAATCCCAGCACTTGGGAGGCAGTGGTAGGAGGATTGCTGAGAGTTCAAGGCCACCCTGAGACTACATAGTGAATTCCAGGTCAGCCTGGACCAAAGTGAGACCCTACCTCACAAAACCAATAAATAAATAAATAAATAAATAAATAATAAACCTTAAGAATTCCAGCACAAGAGAATAAATGACTGCTGAGAACTCAGCAATAAATGAGACATCTATATCACCCCCAACAAGGCTCAGAGAACATTGCAGAAAAGGGGGAGGAAAGAATGTGAGAGGATAGGAAAGAGAACTATCTTCCAGACACGACATGGCCCCTGCTTTCATTACCTTACACAAGTGTTCTTAACTGCATGTGGTGTTTTGATTCAGGTGTCCCCCATAAACTTAGGTGTCCTGAATGCTAGGTCGCCAGCTGGTGGCAATTTAGAAATTGAATCCTCCTGGAGGTGGTGTATTGTTGGGGGCGGGCTTATAGGTGTTATAGTCAGCTTCCCCTTGCCAGTGTTTGGCACACTCTCCTGTTGCTATTGTCCACCTGATGTTGGCCAGGGGGTGATGATGTCCATCACTTTCCCCTGCCATCATGGAGCTTCCCCTCAAGTCAAAATGAAGCCTTTTCCCCACAAGCTGCTCTTGGTTGAGTTCTTTGTGCAGCAACTTGACACTAATAGCAACACTGCACAAGACCTAAACACTATTGGGCCCATCCATATCCTATCATGGGTGGAAGAGGACATGAGGCCCTCATCCTTCTCTGAGTAGTTACTGGCAGATAATGGGGGGGGCACAGACTGGTGATGGTGTATATTGTCAATTTGACAGAATCTAGAATCACCTGTGAGGGGTTATGTAGATTAGGTTAGTCTCTAGGCATTCCTGTGAGGGATTATATTGATTAGGTTACTTGAGGTAGGAAGACCCACAGTAACTGTGGGTGGCATCATTCATTCCATGGGCTGAGGTCCTGGACTTTATGAACAGAGCTGGGGCCAGGTGTGGTAGTGCACGCCTTTAATCCCAGCACTCGGGAGGCAGAGGTAGGAGGATTGTCGTGAGTTCAAGGCCACCCTGAGACTACATAGTGAATTCCAGGTCAGCCTGGGCTAGAGTGAGACCCTACCTCGGAAAAAAAAAAAAAAAGAAAGAAAAAGAAAAAAGAACAGAGCTGGCTGAGAAGCAGCACTCATCATGAATGTTCTAGATATCTCAAGCTCCTGCTGCATGCCTTCTCTACCATGATGTAACCTTGAGCTATAAATTGAAATAAACCTTTCCCACTTAAACTGCTTTTTAGTCAGGAGTTCTGTCACAGCAACAAGAAGATAAAGAATACAAGAAGGCATTTTCTTCTGTGGTGCCACCATTGATAAGTTGCATACATTCTGGTAGGTAATCCCACACCCATGCTCATGCCAGCAACCCTAATTAAACTCAGTGGGATGGACACACACACACACAGAAACACACAGCATCAAAGTAGAAGAGGGACTTATTGGGAAGAAGAGGCTCCGTGGAAGGGAGAAAGAGAAAACAATAGGAGCTGATTATAATCTAAATACATTATATAAATGTATAAAAATTGTTGGGCTGGAAAGATGGCTTAGTGGTTACGGCATTTGCCTGCAAAGCCAAAGGATCCTGGTTCGAATCTCCAGGACCCATGTAAGCCAGATGCACAAGGGGAGCACATGCATCTGGAGTTCATTTGCAGTGGCTAGAGGCCCTGGCGTGCCCATTCTCTCTCTCTCTCTCTCTCAAATGAATAAATAAATAAAATAAATATATATAATTAAAATTTAAAAATTGTTGATAAAATGGGCTGGAGAGTTGGCTTAGTGGTTAAAGCACTTGCCTGCAAAGCCAAAGGACCCAGGTTCAATTCCCCAGGACCCACATAAGCCAGATGCATAAGGTGGCACATGAATCTGGAGTTCGTTTGCAGTGGCTAAAGGCCCATTCTCTCCCTCCCTCCCTCCCCTCCTCTCCCTCTCTCTCTCTCTCTCTCTCTCTCTCTCTCTCGCTCACCTACCCGTTTCTATTTTTGTCTCTCAAATAAATAAAATAAAATAAATGTTTTAAAAAATTGTTGGTAAACATATTTTTTAATTCCAGCACAATTACTACACCTACTTAAGGCCTTTCTCCCTTCCCAGATGTAAACAATTTTCTATGAATCTTACCAGAATCTCACCCCCTTAAAGCAAAAGTACATGTTCTAAACCCCTTGTGCAATCCTAGTGGCTACTGGTTTTACTTCATCACATGTGACCTCATCCCGAATCCCCTCTAGAACCACCCAATCATCCTACTTATCAAAGAAAGAAAAAAGGTGTGTGTGCGGGCACACCCACACATGCCATGGTGTGCATGTAGAGGCTGTCAGTCCTTTTGAAGGCAGGGTCTTCCTTATTGTTGTTTTGGCCACTGGATAGACCAGTCTAGCTGGCCCACAAGCTTCTGGATTCTCCTGGCTTTGCCTCCCATTGCTGGAAGGTGCATTGGGATTACAAATACCTTCACCACTTTAAGTCTGGCTTTTCATGAGTGCTAGGGAATGGAACTCTGGTTGGCAGGCTTGTATGCAAGCACCTTTAACTGCTGAGCCATCTTCCTATCTCTAAACACACACTTCTTGTTAGGCGTGGCGGTGCATGCCTTTAATCCCAGCACTTAGGAGGCAGAGGTAGGAGGCTCCAAGAGAGTTCAAAGCCAGCTGAGACTACATAGTGAATTCCAGGCCAGCCTGGGCTAGAGTGAGACCCTACCTTGAAAAAAAAAAAAAAAAACTTCTTAGCAACTTTTTGAGGTAAACTTGAGAGCCACCAAAATGGTATATACAGCTAATGCTAGAACACTTAATGGCAACTCCCTTGTGTGCAGATCCCATGCTGGGGTAAGTCTCATTTTCTCTACGAAACTTTCGCAGAGTAGCACACACCTATACTAGGGCATTTTACATTCCTCCTCAGCACCTGTTACTCTTAATCTTCATGCTTAAAATGTATATTAAAATATCTTTAATAAACCCCAATTCTGTTTTATACTGGTTAGTCCTGAAATTCTTTTCCGCATCAAAGCCACAAAACAAATCCTGAGCCAGTCATGGTGAAGTACACCTGTAATCCCAGCACTCAGAGGCAGACTGTGATGGTTTGATTCAGGTATCCCTCATAAACTTAGGTGTTCTGAATGCTAGGTTCCCAGATGATGAAGATTTGGGAATTAACACCTCTTGGAAACAGTATATTTTGGGGGTGGGCTTATGGGTATTATAGTCAGTGTCCCCCTTGTCAGTGTTTGGCACACTCTCCTATTGCTATTGTCCATCTGATGTTGGCCAGGGGTGATGTCCACCCTCTGCTCATGTTGTCGTTTTCCCCTGCCATCATGGAGCTTCCCCTCAAGTCTGTAAGCCAAAATAAACACTTTTTTCCCAAAAGCTGCTCTTGGTTAGGTGATTTCTGCCAGCAATGCAACTTGACTGCAACACAAAGGTAGGAGGATGGCTGTGAGTTCGAGGCCAGCCTGAAACGATATAGTGAATTCCAGGTCAGCCTGAGCTAGAGCAAGACCCTACCAGGAAAAAAAATCCTGGGTGGTTTTCCTGAGTCCAGGTTCCTAAAATATGAAAGGAACTCCTCAGACTGCTGAGGGTGACTGTGGAGCATTCTTTGTCTCACTACCACATTATACAACCCAGCAGTCTGTCCCATTCCAGGGAGCTACGCCACCGGGACTACTGTCCTCCGGATTCGAAGAGATGGGCCCAAGACATAAATATTCATAATAGTCCCGTTGACAGGTTGAGTGGATAAACTAGTAAATGAGCACAGTGGAATAGACTCGCTGATCAACAAGACAGAAGCTTACTGTGTGTCCATCTGTGTGGTGGGTCATACAATTGTGAACAGATTTGCACCTTAAATTATTTATTTATTTATTAGAGAGAAAGGGAGAGAGAATGGGCATGCCAGGGCCTCTAGCCACTGCAAAGGAACTCCAGACGCATGTGTCACTTTGTGCAGATGGTTTATGTCTGTTCTGGGGAATTGAACCTGGGTCCTTAGGCTTCGCAGGCAAACGCCTTAACCACTAAGCTATCTCTCCACCCCAGATTTGCATTTTAATTGACTAAGAAAAAGTGATTCCAAGGATGACTTGGGTGGCAGAGGTAGGAGGATTGCCCTGAGTTTGGGGCCACCCTGAGATTACATAGTGAATTCCAAGTCAGGCTGAGCGAGACCCTACCTCAAAAAAAAAAAAAAAAAAAAGTGATTCCATGCCCAAAACAGACTTCCCAAATATTCTTTACGGAGGCTTCCTGGCTTCCAGGTAGGCTCTGATTCACAGTGATTAATTCCTCAGGGATTCCCACACTTCTCTGCCTTTCTGGGGAGATGGCTTTTCTTCCAATCCCAAAACAGTCTGAGGCTAACCCCTTTCCCCAGCAGCCACAGCTGCTCAGGGTTGGCAGAGTTTCTCACGACCCACCCCCCAGGGTCCCAGCTGGGGTGATGCCAGGTACACTTTCCTCGGACCGCTGCTTGTTTATCTGTAAGATGGGGGCATAACTTTGTCGTAGGCTTGCGGTAAGACTTTCTACTGGGCCCAGCGACACCTCCCTGGGCCTTCCTGCTTTACCGGGGCTCAGCTCTGCACAGAGCCACTATCTAACGAACCCAGGCTGTGGTGGGTGTGACTAGGATTTCCCTACAGGTAGTAACATGTTTTTGAGACTGGGGATGGGTCTCGTGCGAAGATGCTGACGTCGCTTCTGATGCAAAAGGCAAGGGAAGACGAGCGCGGCTGTTTTGTTTTGCGTCGGAGTGGAACGCAGGGGCGAGGGGCGCGGCCCCTTTAAGAGGCCACAGGAATGTATCCAAGCAGCAAAGGCCCGGCGGCGCACGTGACTCACAGCTGATTTCCGGCCCCGCCCCCCGCCGCCTCCCCGCGGCCCGCCGCCCCAGAGCGTCAGTCAGTGAGCGCCGCGGCCCGCGCTCCTCGCCTCGGTGTCCCCGGCGCGATGGCGCACGCGGCGTCGCAGAGCGCGCTGGAGCAGGGCGGCCCCATCCGCGTGGAGCACGACCGCCGGCGCCGCCAGTTCTCCGTGCGCCTCAACGGTACCGCGCCGTCTTTTGTTTGCGCGAGGGGCGCGAGCGAACGAGCGCGCGCGCACGGGCTGGCGGGCGGGCGGCAGGGGCGGGACCCTCGGGGCGGACGAATCCCCGGGTCGGGACGGGTTCGCCGGGGCGGGATCCGCGCGCCCCTTGGAGCGGCGCGGGCTGGAGCATCTTCCCCTCTGACACACAGCCACGGGCACCTGCTAGTGCCGCCGGCTTCCGGTGTCGCTGCTGCCCGGCATCCCGGAGACCTGCCTCCCGGGGTGTTCGGTTGCTTCCTTGTTCCCTGCCCCGGGCTAGGGTGATCACCTTAAGAGGCTTCTGCCGGCTCGGGGGATGTGTGGCGTAGAGGAGGGGGCGGTACGTGGCCCTGAGACTTTGGCCGGTTTGCCTCGGTGACTGGGAATCCTCAGTGACATTAGCTATCCTTAGGTAGTGCGCACGGCACTGGCCGGTGATAAGGTTGAGACGCTGTAAAGGATCAGAATGTCACATATGGTACACAGCAAGTTCTGCTAAACATTGATATTTTTTTAATTACAGATTTTTTTATTAGCACTATGCTTTAACCAACCTAGCTAATCAGCCAGATTACAGAGTTTTTTATATATTTTATTTATTTGAGAGAGAGAGAGAAATGGGTCCGAAAGAGCCTCCAGCCACAGCAAACAAACTCTAGACGCATGTACCACCTTGTGCATCTTATGTGGGTACTGGGGAATCGAACCTGGGTCCTTAGGCTTTGCAGGCAAGTGTGCCTTAACCATTGAGCCATCTCTCCAGTCCCTGGTAGTTATTTTTTTTTAAGCCAAAAAAAAAAAAAAAAAAAAAAAAAAACAATTCCATCTGTAGAATTTTACCAGCCTGCACCCCTTCTGAAGTGGCCTGAAGGGTTGAAAACAGAATTATGAAATCAGAGACCCTGAGTTCTCTGTTTCCCACTCTTCTCAGCTGGGCCCACAGAGAAGGCCAGTGGCTCTTAGAGGCCCATTTTGAAGAAGGAAAGGTGAAGGCTCAGGAAAGGAAGAGCTTGCCTTTGGGCAACACTGAGGTACAATGCTGCTTGAACTGCCTTCCTGAACCACCTTCTGTGACTTGTACTTGGTCACAAATGTGGCCTGGACTCCTGTTTGCACCACCTGGGCATCAAGCTGGCCCCACTGTTTCCACAGCCTCAGGAGATGCAGCTGTCTCATTCCTGTGATGTGTTGTAACACACCACCTCACTTTACAGATAAGTAAACTGAAGTGGGGATTGTAGGAAGTAACTTGCCCAACCTCGGTAAGACCACAGTCTGACTTAAACTTAGGTCTAGCTGGCCCTCCACCACTCATTGCATGGAGAAACAAGCCCTCCTGTTAGTGGTGGCCCAGCTGGCAGTGACACTTAGGGTCCCCAGTCGTTCCCGGGAGGCCTTATCCATCTGGGTTCCAGGGAGGGTCTGGCTCTCCAGAGCTGTGGAAACCCATCACACACAAATTGGAACACTTGCTCTCATTTACTCTTCCATTTGGGGCCAGCTAATGTATGGCCCTCCAGAGCTGGCTGTGAGCAGACCATTCAAATGAACTTATCTCTTCTAGAACCCACTGCTCTTCAGCTAAGCATAGATGAAGCCAGGGTCCTCCCAACCAAGTGCAGGGGAGCTCAGGAGTCCCTCCCTAGCTCCCGAAGCCATTGTTGCATAGCCTGGGTCAGTCTCCTGCAGGTGGCCAGGCAGGTCCAGGTATGTGCTTAAGGCTGGGATGGATAGTCTAGGTGGACCAGACTTGCAAAACTGGGAGGGTCTACTGCCTCCAGGGAAGCTGAGACAATGGCAGCTCCACTGCTTGCTGAGTCTTGGGAATGCAGAGTCTAAGCTGCTGTTCAGGTTCATGAGCCCAGGTTTCCCCTGCAGGCTGTCTGTGGCACAGAACTTCTCTGCCCAGCTTCCTGTAGGCTCTGATTCTCGGTGAGGGAAGATGTTTGAGCAGCTGCACTTAAAAAGCACTTGTGTTCCAGGACAGTCAGTGCTGGTGAAATCACTTTATCTCCCAGCCCCCATGGGTAGGAAAACAGGAAACTGCTCCTCCCACTGACAGACAGGAGGCTAAGGCACCAGGAAGTGAAATGACTTGCCCAAGGTCTTGGATTTCAAGGTGAAAGAGTTAGGATTCATTCAGTCCACCAGTATTCATTCGGATCATGTGGTATGTGGGCATTCGAGATGCTCAGGACTTGAGGGCTGACAGGCTAGAGGGGAGATTGGGCCCAAATCAAATGCATCATATCCTAGGAAATTAGAACTCTCCTGAGAGTTAAGCTGGGCACAGGAGAGGGTGTGTCGGAGCAGGACTGCTCTTTGGCATTAGATGTTCAAGAAGGTGGTATTTAAGTAAAGAGCCAGAGGAGACGAGAAACAGTGCTATAGCAGTAAAGAAGTTTCCAGTGAAGGGAACAGCGAGAGCAAAGACTGCAGTGCCTGGTGTGCGCTCCGAGGAGCAGCAGGGACCAGTACAGGAATACAGAGGAGGATGGTTGGTAGGATGAAGTTAAGAGGTCATGAGGAGCAGGTAGTGTGGGGCCTGGAAGCGTGAACTTGTAGAAATTTGGCCCTTAAAGCAGCAGATGCCCAAAAGAGTCCTGAGCGCAGGACAGATTCATCAACCCGGCATCCCAAAGCTTTGCTGAGGGGCACATACTGTGCCGGGCACAGCCAGGTAGGCTGGCTACTGCTCTAGTGTGAGCTGGGGTGAGAAGAAACATCTCAGTCCTGACAGATATCACTGAAAGCTTGCTGACAGAGTGTGACTTGCTGGCCATGTCATCACCATTTCATAGGTGGGAGATGAAGGCACAAAGCTAGTTTGTAGCTAGGCCAGAATGGAGCCTCAGTCTTCCTCCTGAGTGTTGTGATCTGAAGTTTGGAAGCAACAGAAGGCCCTACCTCACGCCTCCCTCCTTGGCCTTCCTCTCCGTCCCTCAGCCAGGGCCATGGGTCCTGCTTTGTTGAAAGGAGAAGAATGACAGAACTCCCAGAATCCTCCCCCAGCTCCACTTTGTAGATTGGAAGACTGAGACCCAGAGCACCAGCAGCTGCTTCTAGCCTCCCCCAGCACCCTCCTCTGGACAGTCAGCTCCTGGCCCCAGTGTGAGACACTGGCTGGGGGAGGAGAGGGAAGAGCTGGAAGGGGCCTTCTCCACTGGGTTCCCTACAGGAGCCCCTAAATCCTACAGCACCCCATGGTGCCAGTCCAGAGCAGGGAGGACATCAGACAGAAAAACAGCTGCCCTCATGTGCCTCCTGGCATGTTAGGCTGGGAAGTCCTATGGGGACAAAATGACCCATTGTGCTAGCTCCCTGTGCCTGAGCCACTAACATGTGGCCCCACTCAACCCATGCTCTGCACTGGGGGTGCTCAAAGAAGCTAGCCAGGGCTGTAGGCCACTGCCACACCTCCTGCCCAACTTGTCTTTCACACAATAGCTTCTCATCTGCTAGTGGGCGGGTTTCCTCCCCCTAACCTCCTAGATAGGGTCTTGCTTCTAGCCCAGGCTGACCTGGAATTCACCATGGAGTCTCAGACTGGCCTCAAACTCATGGTGATCCTCCTACCTCCGCCTCCTGAGTGCTGGAATTAAAGGCGGGCGCCATTACACCCAGATTGTTTTTGAGATAGAATCCTGCTGTGTAGCCTTGCTGCAGTCCTCCTGCCTCAGCCTCCAGATAGCTAGACAATAGCCCTTTGACCCACTGCCCTCTCCCTAGCACTAGTGCTGGGTGGGGTTCTGTAGACTTCCAGTCTCTCGGGATCTTATTCCTTGGCTTTCCCTGTGACGCCTCCTGAGGTAAAGAAATCCTAGACTGGCTGGAGAGATGGCTTAGCAGTTAAGGTATTTGCCTGCAAAGCCAAAGGATCCCGGTTCAACTCTCCAGGACCCACGTAAGCCAGATACACAATGGGGCACATGCATCTGGAGTTTGCTTGCAGTGGCTGGAGGCCCTGGTGTGCCCTTTCTCTCTCTGTCTGCCTCTTTCCCTCTCTCAAATAAATAAATAAATAATATTTTTTAAAAAAGAAAAGAAATCCTAGACAGTCCGTGGTCTGAGGGTCTTCGATTTTTCTCCAGTCCACTTTCAGCCCAAGGGCAGGTGGGTGACAGGTGGTTCTCATCCTAGACAGTACCGTGACTGCTTCCTCCAGCTCCAGGGTGGCCAGCACTGACCCCATCTTGCTAGTCTGGGGTCGGGGATACTTGGAGCCCAGTCCAGGGAAGGGCCTGCCAAGGCTGAACATGTAGCAGTGTCCATTGGCCCACTGTGCAGATGCTGGTGGTGTGTGGCTTATGGGACTACTTGGGTATCTTGTCCCATGGCAGCAGGAAGTCAGGGGAAGCTACAGGTGTGGAGATACTGGGATGAGAAGCAGCAGCCCACCTGGGAGAACCTAGATAGAGAGGTGGCAAGTGAAGGGATCAGCAGGCAGGCAGGCAGCCCAGTGTCTGCTTCAGCCAGTGCAGGTGGGGACAACAGAGTATGAGCTGAGACATCTGAAAGCAGGCCCGGGAGGCTGCCAAGGCTTAGGTGATCACAGCATGATGAGGCAAGAAGGTCCCGGGACCTGGCTCTAGGGAGGCCAACATGCCAGGCCTAACAGTAGCCATGGGTCTGCCTCTAGCCCCAGCATGCATCTAGTAGAGGAAACGCAGCAGGTTTTGTCAGATATTTCTTGGGTGTCTACTCTGGGCAAGGTGCTGAGGACATGATAATGACTGGACCTATGTGACTACTGGGAAGGAGAGACTAGGCAGAGAATCCCAGGGGCAGGTCCAGCCATAGCCCACCCCCCCACACACACACTTACCCATGTGTTGTTCCCACCTGTACTTCACCCCCACCTGTCCTCATAGGTCCATCTTCCTTTAGGTCTCTGAACAAGAGCCAGACACCCACTTTTTCATGGCAGCTTCCATCCTGCTCCTTACTCTGCTGTCTTGCCCTTCATAGCACACATAGTAGTCCCATCTCCTGAGAAGCCTGCATTTGTATCTCCCCTAATAGAACATGGGCAAGTGCTCTGTCGGTTTTGTAGACTACCACCTGCCCAGCACCACAAATGCAGCCTGAGCATGGTGGATGCTCAGTGACTTGGCAGTAACTAAGACAGGACAGGTTAGCAGTTCTCTCACTTACCAGGTTAGTCACAAAGTAGATCACCCCCCCCCCTTCTAATCAACCATCCCCAGTGAGCCAAATTAACCCCAACAGATGCTTAGCCAGGCCCAGGCCCCATGTCATGCAACTACAGCAAACAGTAGCAGAGGCTAGGCCTGGGTCAGGGCAGTGGGCACACCCACAGAACAAGTGAGGCCAAGGAGAGGGTACCATTCCAGGGGAAGGATGTGGCCTTTGTGGGTCTGAAGGGGGAGGGCATTCGTGGCCTGGAGGCCGGAAGTAAAGGGCATACAGTACAGTGCAACAGAAAGAAGGAACAGAGTTAAAGTACATAAAATACAACTTGCTTTTAAAAATAAAATTTTTAAAATTTATTTGAGAAAAATTTATTGAGAAAAAATTCTCAAATAAATAAATAAATAGGGCTGAAGAAATGGCTTAGCAGTTAAGGCACCTGCCTGCAAAGCCTAAAAACGCTTGCTCAAATCTACAGGTCCTATGGTTAGCCAGATGCAAAAGTGACGCAAGTGCACAGTGTCGCATATGCGCACAAGGGGTGCACATGTCTGGAGTTCGTTTACAGTGGCTGAGAGGCCCTGGCACACCCATTCTCTGTCTCTCAAATTAAAAAATAAATAAAAAGTAAAGGGATCAAGGTGAGCCTTAGCGTCAACCTCAGCTCCATCCATGAGACCCTGTCACAAAAAAAAAAAATGTGAGCCGGGTATGGTGGCGCACGCCTTTAATCCCAGCACTCGGGAGGCAGAGGTAGGAGGATCGCCGAAAGTTCGAGGCCACCCTGAGACTACATAGTTAATTCCAGGTCAGCCTGGACTAGAGTGAAACCCTACCTTGAAAAACCAAAAAAAAAAAAAAAATGTGTGTGTGTGTGTATGCATGTGTGTATGTATGTGTATGGCAGGAGTGATGGCTTAGTGGTTAAGGCAACTTACCTGCAAAGCCTAAGGACCCAGGTTCAACTCCCCAGAGCCCACGTAAGCCATGTGCACAAGGTAATGCAGCAGAGACCCTGGTGCTCTCTCTCTAATAAATAAACAAAAATAAAATAGCTGGATGTTGAGCACTTGCCTTTAATCCCAGCACTCAGGATGCTGAGGTAGGAGGATTGCTGTGGTTCAAGGCCAGCCTGATCGAGGATGAGATTCTACCTTGAGTGCAAACAAAAAATAAATAAAAGGAAGATCTCTGCGTTTTTATAATATAGCCACTTAGTGCTATAAACCTTCCTTTTAGGACTGCCTCCATTGTATCCCATAAGTTTAAATATATTAGAAACATTTGATTGCTTTTTTTTTTTTTTTTTTTTTTTTTGGTTTTCCAAGGTAGGGTTTCACTTCAGTCCATGCTGTAGTTTCAGTGTGGCCTCGAACTCATGGTGATCCTCCTACCTCTGCCTCTTGAGTGCTAGGATTAAAGGCATGTGCCACCATGCCCATCTCAATAGTTTCCATTTTTTTAAGCTTTTATTTATTTATTTATTTATTTATTTATTTATTTATTTATTTATTTATTTATGAGAAAGAGGGAGAAAGCAAATGGGCATGCCAGGGCCTCCAGCTACTGCAGATACATGAGCCCCCTTGTGCATCTGGCTTACGTGGGTCCTGGAGAATCTAACCAGGGTCCTTTGGCTTTGCAGGCAAACGCCTTAACCGCTACGCCATCTCTCCAGCCCTTGATTGCATTCTTGATTTCTTCAATGACCCATTCAATAGTGTGTTTTTTAATTTCTAGGAGTTTGTGTACTGTAGTTATTTACTACTAGTTTTACTGCATTGTACTCAGTTTAAAATATATGGAGTTATTTCAGTTTTCCTAAATTTGTTGAGATTTGTTTTGTGTCATATTACGTGATCTATTTCATTATCATTTTTTTTGTTTTTTTCAAGGTAGGGTGTCTCTCTAGCACAGGCTGACCTGAAACTCACTGTGTAGTCCCGGTTACATTGAACTTATAGTTCTATCTATGCCTCCCGAGTGCTGGATTAAAGGGCATGCACCATGAAGCCCGGGTTATATGATCTATTTTAGAGAAAGTCCCATGGGCTGCTGAGAAGAACATGTATTCTGTAGTGTTTGTATGGAATGTTCTATAAATATCTAGTATGTCCGTTTGATCTGTAGTGTCGTTTAACACCAGTGTTTCTGTACTTTTGTTACTTTATTTTATTTTGGTTTTTCAAGATAAGGTCTCGCTCTAGTCCAGACTGACCTGGAATTCACTATGTCATCTCAGGTTGGTCTTGAACTCATGGTGATCCTCCTACCTATGCCTCTCAAGTGCTAGGATTAAAGGTATGTGCCACCATGCCTGGCTCTCAGTACTTATTTTTGTCCAGATGGCTGTCTATTGGTGAGAGTTGGGTGTCAAAGTTACCCATTATTATGGTCTTTGACTTTATGTCTAGTACAGTTTGTTTTAGAAAACCAGGTGCACTTGTGTTGGTGCTCATAAATTTAGAAATGTCATGTCCTCTTGGTTGATTGTTCCCTTAATCAGTATGAAGTGACCTTGTTAATCTCTTCTGATTAATTTTGGTTTGAAGTCTATCTTGTCCAATGTTAAGATGGGCAGCACCTGCTTATTTCCTGGTTCCGTGTACTTGGAATATCTTTTTCCATCCTTTCACTTAGGTAGTATCTGTCTTGAATGGTCAGGTGAATTTCTTCAAGACAGCAATAATACCCTGTTTTCTGATCCAGCCTTTAGTTTGTTTCTTTTGTTTAGGGGGTTGAGCCCATTAATATTCCTAGTTATTACTGAAAAGTGTAGGCTGGGTGTGGTGGCGCACGCCTTTAATCCCAGCACTTGGGAGGCAGAGGTGGGAGGATTGCCGAGAGTTCAAGGCCAGCCTGAGACTACATAGTGAATTCCAGGTCAACCTGGACTAGAGTGAAACCCTACCTCGAACAACAAAACACAAAAAACAAAAGTGTAAATTTATCCCTGTCATATTTTGTGATATTTGGTGCTTCCTTAGTCTTCTTTTGCTTACAAATATTCTAGCATTACTTATCATTTTCTGGCTTACGTGGGACCTAGAGAGTCAAACATAGGTCCTTACACTTCACAGGCAAGCACCTTAACTGCTAAGCGCTCTCTCCAGCCCTCCTTTCCATTTTCTCATCCAGGTTCGACTTCCTCTTTTCATGTAACTGCTGTGTCCTCTTGGTATTCATCAGGATTTCATTCAGGCGTCTCCCTGTGTCCTCTGAGTTCTGTGCACAAGTTCATAATCATTCTTTTGAATTCATTGTCTGGAGTTTCCTCTGGGTTGCCCTCATTGGGGGCCCTGCTATGGGATTGGTCCCACTGTATTTTTAAAAAATATTTTATTTATGCCGGGCGTGGTGGCGCACGCCTTTAATCCCAGCACTCGGGAGGCAGAGGTAGGAGGATCGCCGAGAGTTCGAGGCCACCCTGAGACTACATAGTGAATTCCAGGTCAGCCTGGACCAGAGTGAGACCCTACCTCACAAAACCAAAAAAAAAAAAATTTATTTATTAGAGAGAAAGAGAATAGGAGTGCTCGGGCTTCCAGACATTGCAAACGAACTCCAGACAATTGCACCACCTTGCATCTGGTTTATGGGGGTCCTGGGGAATCAAACCTAGGTCCTTTGGCTTTGCAGGGCAGTGCCTTAACCACTAAGCCATCTCTCGAGCCTCCTGCTTTTTTTTTTTTTTTTTTTTTTTTTTTTTTTTTTAGTTTTTCAAGGTAGGGTCTCAGTCTAGCCCAGGCTGACCTAGAATTCACTATGTAGTCTCAGGGTGGCCTTGAACTCATGGTGATCCTTCTACCTCTGCCTCCTGAGTGCTGGGATTAAAGGTGTGTGCCACCATGCCCAGGTGCACTGTATTTTTTTTTTTTTTTTTTGGAGAGAGACAGAGAGGGAGAGGAAGGCAGACAGACAGCCTCTCAGCCACTGTGAATGAACTCCAGATGCGTGTGCCCCCTTGTGGGCAAGTGCGGCATTGCGCCCTTGCATCACTTTGCATCTGGCTTAATGTGGGACCTGGAGATTGGAACCAGCGTTCTTAGGCTTAGCAGGCAGGCGCCTTAACAGCTAAGCCATCTCTCCAGCCCTGTATTTTTTAATTGATAACAAAGAAGTAGCTTTTTTGTATATTTTAGTTTTGATAAACTTTCCCCCCCCTCAATCCCCACTTCCCATCTCTACTTAAACATTTTCACCCCCAGAATTCTATAGTGAGGTAAGGTCTCACTGTAGCCTAGCTCACAGTAGCTAATGAGCATGGGACCTGCCCCACTACTTCCCTGCTGGATCCATACCCTTTCACTCCCCTGTGCAACTGCAGCCACATTGACCTCTTCATTGCCTCTCAGACAAAAGGGTCCCCTTCTGCCCCAAAGCCTTTGCACAGGTGTTCTTGTTGCTGGAGGATTTCGCACACCCCTTCTGATGAGTTACATATTCACTTGCTTTTCTTGTTTACCCCCCTCTCCACCTTCTAGTCAGTTCCATGAGAACAGATCTCTAAGTCTGTCCTGATTTTTGCTGTATGCCCAGTACCTGAACAGTGCCCTGTGACTCAATAAACATGAGGTGGATAGATAAATGAGTGGGGAGGCAGGCGGATGGAGAACTAAAAATTGTGATTGGAGCAACTTCAATTAATTGTTTGCCATTGGAATTTTGTGTCCTGGGAGGATGTGAAGGCCCATTTGTTCCTATTTCCTGTGCCTGGCATCTGATTCTGCTTGCATGTCTCTGCTGGGATCCTGCTATGTCTGCTGATGCTGCCTCTCTCTCCTCCCCTCCTCTACTGTAGTCATGGATTTACTAGACTCTGTTCTGTATCCCATGTTCTATTGTAAGACTCCCAGACCTTACAGAGGGGGGTTAGCTGGAGACATAGAGCAAAGACTGCAGAGACTGGGGAGTGGGTCCCTGGAAAGACAGAAGCAAAGGCTTGTGTATAGATTGTGTGTGATTGGTATTGCACTGAGCCTGTTGCAGAGTGCCCCATTGAGCCCTGCACACAGCCCTCCTAGAAGCACCATTATGCCTCGACCCTGGGATGTAGAAACTGAGGCACAGAGGGTTTTCAGAATTCTACTGTCACAGCAGTCTGGTAACCTGGCTCCAGGCCCTGCAGTCCACACCTCAGCTGTTTCCATCCCCCACTCCAGGATGTCATGATCGGGCCGTCCTGCTCTACGAGTATGTGGGCAAGCGCATCGTGGACCTGCAACACACAGAGGTCCCTGACGCCTACCGTGGGCGTGGCATCGCCAAGCATCTGGCCAAGGTAGGGTAGGCGGCAGACCAAGGCATGGCTGCCACCCTCCCTCTCCCTTGCAGGAGAGACCTGGCTAGTGACTAACTCCAGCTGGCTTCATGAGCACAGAGAAGCCTTACAAGCCTACCTGGCCAAGGGATTGCAGGTGGCAGTGGGGGGGGGTGGCATTGGGCACTGTGTATCACGCTCCCAGGTCTTTTGCCTCAAATGGCTGTCATTCTGGGCCCAGCCTGGCTGCCCTGGGACCTAGGACCTGACATACAGTGATTGCTAAGAAAGTCCTGATAAAGAACAAAGGGATATATGTACAGGGCAGTGTGCTCATGCCCACTTTCTGTACCCATACCTGCCTCCTCAAAGCACCTCAAACCCCGGGCTGCCTGCCAGAGGTCCGGGCTCCATGAAGGTAGGCATAGCTGGAGCAGATTAGCTTTTACATGCTCCCTCCCTGCTCCTGTTCCACTAGGCTTGGAGGCCTCCTCCATCTTCCTCATGGTGCTTGCTGGACTTCATGCCCCTTCATACACCACCAGGCTGCAAGCTGGTCTGGAGTTAGCCCAGTTACCAGAAAGGGGAAACCCAATCACTGGGCAGAGTGGGAAGATGGCCACACAGGGAATCTGAGGTACCAATAGGGGGAGCTGTTGACCCTACCCCTCTCAGTCAGCAGCGGGCCCTGGTCCCCATGTTAGCTATGGCTGACTGCCATTCTCCCTCTACTGGCCCAGGCTGCCTTGGACTTCGTGGTGGAGGAGGACCTGAAGGCCCACCTCACCTGCTGGTACATCCAGAAGTACGTCAAGGAGAACCCCCTGCCACAGTACCTGGAGCGCCTGCAGCCATGACCCTGGCCACTGCGCGCAGGAGCGCGCCCTGCTGGCCTTCCACATGGGTCTCATCCAGCCCACGTGCTCTCAGGAACCTGCTCCCACTGGGACAGGCTCAGAGTTATTTTTGCAAGGACACTCATCTGCGGCCCTCATCCAGGCTTCTGGGGCCCAACTGCTGGCTGAGGATACTTATCGATCCAGGGTGGAGCAAAGGGCAGGCCAAGTGGCCAAGGTTGCCCCCTCCCATAAAGACCCTCCAGCTCTGCAGAGGCCTTGTTGTCACCAGCTGCGCATCCCATCTGGCCCTGGCTAGCTGGTTCCTGCTGTAATCAGCAGGAGGCTGAGGTGGGGCCCCTGCTGCCTCCTTCTGGAGCCAAGAGGAGCAACAGAAACCTCATGTGCCAACTTCTCAGGGTGGGGGCGCCAAGCCTCAGCCACCACCAGCGCTAACCCTTTCTTCGCAGACTCCTGTGCCCTGGTGCAGGCAGCAGAGACAGCACACGGCAGCCCTCCCCGATGTGTGAAAGAGTGGCGAATGGAGCTCTGGCCCCTCCCCAACTGTGTGCATGCACTCACACACACGCACACACTCATGAACACGAACCCACATGCAGGAAGGCAGGTGGGTTGGGGGGGCTCTTCCTCTCCTTGGTACCCATATCTGTTGGCCTCTTAGGCGTGGGCTCTGCAGGAACCAAAGCCCCTAGCCCAGGGTCTGTTGCCCTGTGGGCCCCTCTGCATGAGTTGGTTCTGAGGCTATCCATGGACTGTTGAGCAGTCTAGCATCCCAGCCCTCACACCTTCCAGCCACATCTAGCAGTATTTTCTTGGAAGTCATTTTGGAGCTGGTGTGGGAGGGTGGCACATTGCCCCCCAAATACATTTTGTCTTCTCGTGTTAGCCTCGCCTGTGGGATATCGTCCACTTACTCAGGTCCTGCTCACCTCATGCATCTGTGCAGAGGCCTTGTCTGTGTACATGCCCCTTCCTATCCTACCAAAGGAACACTGAGATCCGAACCAGGAGACTGGGCAGCCTTTGTAGGGGTCCCTGAGCTCAGAGTCCCTATGCCACCCCACTGGGTCATGGCATGGTCAGTCTCCCCTCCCCTCCTGAATTCCCAGCTCTGACCCTGTGTCTGATGCTACTCCTCCAGCCTCCAAGAGAGCCCACCACAGCTCATCCCTTCCCGCCATCTCCTCAGTTTCATCCAGCAGGACATTTCTAAGGGCCCAAAGACACCCCTGTCCTTAGGAAAACATTGCTGGCAGGGAGGACTCACATCTGGAAGCCCCAGTCCCAATACAAAGGTAGCTCTTGGGGCCTCCAGGGCCAGAAAGAGCCACCCAGCTCCACTCTTCCTGTCAGATCTGAGATCCCACATACTATGTTCTGACAGCAGGCGATTCCTGTCAGATTCCCTGTAGTGGCAGTGTGTCCACAGTACACTCCATACTTGAATGAGAGGATCAGAGCTGTGTGGGAAGAGTAGCTGGGGCTTCCTTGGTGTGCTTGCTTGCCTCAAGTCCCTATAGGGTGGCCTGGGCATTCTCACTGCCTTGGTGTACCACTGACTCCACGCTGGATGCACCATAGCATCAAGGTGCTGCAGTAACCATGCCTTGGGCCCATCTCTTTGGACAGCACTTCCCAGCCCAGCTGCCCTGGTGCTACCCCATCTGCCTGCCTTTCCCTCATACGCTCCCCATTCTGAGTCACTGCAGGAGCCTGTGGCCAAGAGCTGCTCACTCCAGGTCTTGTGACCCTCCAGCAAGTAAGTCTGCTGCATTAGGCCAGGTCTCACCTTGGGGCTTCTCATACTCAGTCTACACAGGAAGTAACTCACGTGCCTTTCCTATTCTGGACCTGCCACCTGTGGTATGGGCCAAAGCTGGTTCAGGGACCTTCTCAGTTCAGCTGCGACTTCTCAACACACTGTGTGATATGATAAATACACTGTATGTCATGAGGCTACAGCACAGTGAGGTCAGGGTGAGAAAGGAGGGGGAAGTAGATTGGAGGGGACCTTCTCGCTTAGACTTCAGCCTCTTAAAGCTAAGTTAGAAACCTGGCCAAGGTTTCCCAGAACGACAGTAACATCAGTCTGGGTGATTTTTATGTCTGCATTCTTCCTCAGTGCCTGAGCTCCATATCTACTTCCTCCTTCCATTGCCTGGGCAACAGTTTACTGGGTTTTTCTGGAAAAGGCCACAATAATTACACCAGCCTCTGACATATGAACTGCTATCTGCCTTGAAAAATGAGTCCTTTGAGGATTCCTAGCCCCGTGCAGGGAGGTGTGGCCCAGCATGGGTAAACACAGGCCCTGTAGAAACAGTGGCAAGCTTTCCAAAATGAGCACAAGTCTACATGTTGCCCAGGAAGGTTGCTGCTCCTAGTCCCCACACGGACTCGTGTAGCTAGCTACCCTAACAAAAGATTGAACAGGTATGATAGTTGACAGGACCTCCCACTCTTACCCCACCTGATTAATGGCAACTCTAAAATATACCAGTTACTGAGTCTGCTCTGCATATGGAAGAGACCAGATGGAATCTCTAGTCTGCCACCCACACAGCTAGAGGAACCCGGATCCATAACTAGTTCTTGTCCTCTAGATCAAACGCAGGTCAGTGTTGTGGTCTGATGTCTATTTGGGGAGGTAGATGGTCTCAGCAGTAAACAAAACTTCCCTGCTCCTTCTGCAGGCCTGAGATGGGGCTCTGTCTTGAGTTACAGGTACATGGTTCGTTGAGAATGTCTGGCCAGCATGCAGAAAGCTGGCTTGCATGCCAGGTCAGGCTTCTAAAGAGGAACATTCCTAGAGCACCTAGCCACACACTCACTGTTGCTCAGAGCGGGACTCTGGTTGGTTCCAGTCCTCCCAGAGGCCCTTTTACTAGTCTCAGGGTCCCACTCCTTCCAGCTCAAGGCCCTGAATTTCACATAAGTGATCTAGTGAGGCTGTGAATTCAACTTGGAACTCTGCAACCTCCAGAATCAAATTTAAGGTTTTCAGTTGTATTCATCCTATGGCTTCAAGATAATAAAGATGCTTTTCTAGTTGTCAAAGAGACTTTCTGATTGTCTATTTGCACCGTGGGTTGATTGTGCCTTCTACGAATCTCCAGTATCAGTAGCAGCCACAAGTCCACACCAGAGTCCAGATTTGGGCCCCGTGACTACAACCCAAGGGTCATAGCCATTGGGTCTTTCAGGCTTTGCCATCAAAGGACATTTTACCCAACACTTAGAAGTGACAGTAATGCCACAAATTTTGCCTCATGTCTTTGTCTATCTTATGCTGCTACATGGGACCTCTGGGACTGGGCAACATATGAACAACAGAGGATTATTTCTTCCATTCTGGAGGCTGGAAAGCCCAAAGTCAAGAGACCATATCCAGCCTGGGGCTTCTTGCTGCAACATCCAGTAGCAGGTGGCAGAAGAGGGCAGTGTGCCTGCGTGAGAGGAGCCGCACACCCTTTACAGGAAGGCCACTCCTGCCTTCCTGTAACTAGCCCATGCCTGAGGGCTGAGTCCTTATGATCTATTAAAGGTCCCACTTATCACCTCTCTTGCTTGGGGATTAAGTTTCCAGTGCAGGACTTGAGGAACACGTTCAGATCATAGCATTACTAAATGCTGTGAGCCTTCAGGGATCTGTTTTCTCCCAGCAGTAAGGTCATTGCTGGGTTCCAGCCCGTTAGAGGAGATAAGCAGCCCCAGCAGGAAGAAATCAGTCCTGGGGCTGGGAGGTGGCCCAGCAGTTACAGGCCAGCCTGGGTTAATTCCCTAATGGCAAGAGAGCCTGGGTCACCCATACACACAAACGCTCTCTCTCAAAATTAGGGGAGGGGGTCAGCCCTGCTACCAGCAACAATATCAGCCAATGCAATCAGGAAAATGGAGGCTTCTCGGGTGCATCAAATGGGGGATTTCATGCAAGAGACGTTATAGAAACTGGTAAAATAAGCATGATTACCCAGGTTACACTGAGACTGGATGGAGAGAAAATGTCAACCAAAGCCATGCTCCAGGCAGAAACTCCTGAACAAGCCTCAGGAGCGTGTGCCTGCTGGTCACTTCTGTCACTACCATAAAATAAACCCAAATTCAGAAACTCCTGACTGCTTCCAGTCCCTTTTCTCACCAATGAGAACTAATTGGAAGCCTTGGCAGATACAGTCTGCAAGCCAGCAGCCCCTCTATGACATGGAGAAAGGAAGCCCATAGACCGTGAGCATAAGTGGAATGTTGTTCCTACTAAGGAGGCGGGACAGCACAGAACATGACCACCTGTTAGTGTCAAGTCTAGTGGATAAGCAGACTGGGAGTTGCTCAGTGGCAGAACATCTTCCCAGCATGTGCCAGGCCCTAGGTTCCATCCCCAGTATCTCCTCTCCCCAAGAGAAAACCAGAGAATGATGGGCCTAACTAACAACAGTGGTTAGGATGATCTGCTTACTCACCGTTAGTGGTGTTTGGCCCATCACAGATGGCATTGCTACCAGAGTCACTGCTTTCTTGTTTGATGGTTCATAGGTTAAAGGTTCCTGCTGACCCACATTCAATTTTCCAGTACCCAGGTAGAGCCAGACACAGGGATGGAGAGATAGTCAGTGGTTAAGGTGTTTGTTTGCAAAGCCTAATAGCCCTGGGTTCAGTTTCCCGGTACCCACATAAAACCAGATGCACAAAGTGACACATGCATCTGGAGTTCATTTGCAGTGGGTAGAGGCCCTGGTGTACCCATTCTGTCCCCCTGCTTGCAAATAAATCAGATTTTTTTTTTTTTAAGAAAAAAGGTCAAAAAATAAGGCTGAGCTAGGAAGTAGAGGTAGGAAAATTGCCATAAGTTCAAGGCCACCCTGGGACTACATAGCAAATTCCAGGCCAGCCTGAGCTAGAGCAAGACCCTACCTTGAAAAACCAAAAAATAAAAATAAAGCCAGGGCTGGGTGTGGTGGTGCATGCCTTTCATCCCAACACCCAGGAGGCAGAGGTAGGGGGATTGGATCACTAAGTTACAGGTCAGCCTGAGCTGAAGTGAAACCCTACCTCAAAAAAAAATAAAAAATAAAATAAAAAATAAAAATAAGGCTGGTGAGATATCTTAGTGGTTCAGATGCTTGCCTATGAAGCCTAAGGACCCAGGTTCAATTCCCCAGGACCCATGTAAGCCAGGTGCACAAGATGGCACATGCACCTGGAGTTCATTTGCAATGGACGAAGGCCCTGGTGTGCCCATTTTCTCCTACCCTCCTTCTCTCTTTCTTCCCTCTGTCTCTTTTTCTCCTCTCCCAAATAAGTAAATTAAAGCCATAGCTTGCATGTAACACTGCAAAAAATGGCATTACAAGAAAAGATTGAACCAATGCAAGATCTAAAACAGGGCAAACATCAAATCCTTTAGCTCCAAGTACAACACTTGTCACCAGTGACAAAGTCTTTGGGGCTCCAATTCCACCATTCTAGCTGAGCTTCTCACAGCCTGGGAACAATCTGTCCAGAGCCAGCAACTCTCCTTGTCAGCTGTCCCACAGTCCTGGCATCTCAATGAAATCCTGGGATCTCCACTGCAACCTAGGGTTCATCCTCATGACTCCACTGAGTCTTCACACAAGGACTCCAACAACCTGCCTCACACTGTCCAGTGGCCTTTTCCACAAAACAAACCACATTGCAAATCCAGTGACCCTCTGTTTTCTGCATCTGTTATACTTCCATAGTACCCATTGGGCTGCCAAATTTGTTAATCCAAGGGGGGAATGAAGGCAACTTTGAAAAACAGGTAAATTCTTCAACATTCTGTCCCCCTACTTCCTTTTTTGTTTGTTTTTTGGTTTTTCAAGGCAGGGTCTCACTCTAGCCCAGACTGACCTGGAATTCACTCTGTAGTCTCAGGGTGGCTGCGAACTCACAGCTATCCTCCTACCTCTGCTTCATGAGTGCTGGGATTAAAGGAGTGCACCACCATACCCGGCTGTCCCCCTACTTTCAAAAGAATCAGCATTCTTCCTTTAGGAATCACCCCTGTTCAAGAGTCCACATTCCTTCAACTATCACAATATAGAACATCTGGTCCAAACTCAATGGTCGTAATCTCTCAAACAATTGCAGCTGAACTTTTCAGCCCAAACTTTTGTTACTTTCTGTACCATTTCCTGCTCACAACAGTCCGTTTCTTCTAAATTCAACCCTGCTTAAGTTCTCATGACACAGACAGAATGCCTCTAGCCCAGTCTGGACAAAGCTTTCTTACCCTCATAAAGCCAAACCTCACAATCCACTGTTCTTTCTGCATTTAGGCCTCTCAGATTCTTCACCAGAATGGACAAACTGTCTTGAGCACTGCAAAGTGTCTCTTAGGACAAGGTTCCACATTCCTCCTGCAAATCAGTCCCAAAAGACTAGAGTCGCGCAGGTTTCTAGAAGCAATAACCTTACTTCTCAGTACCAATTTTCTGTTGTAGTTACCTTTGTGTTGCTGAGATAAAGAATCTGACCAGGGGGCTGGAGAGATGGCTTAGCGGTTAAATGCTTGCCTGTGGAGCCTAAGGAACCCGGTTCGAGGCTTGATTCTCCAGGACCCACATAAGCCAGATGCACAAGGGGGTGCACGCATCTGGAGTTCGTTTGCAGTGGCTAGAGGCCCTGGCACACCCATTCTCTCTCTCTCTCTCTCTCTCTCTCTCTCTCTCTCTCTCTCTCTCTACCTGCCTATTTCTGTATCTCTCTCTCTCAAATAAATAAATAAATAATATATTTTAAAAAATAATCTGACCAGGGGGCTGGAGGGATGGCTTAGCGGTTAAGGCATTTGCCTGCAAAGCCAAAGGACCCAAGCTCAATTCCGCGGGACTCACATTAGCCAGATGCACAAGGGGGCGCACTTGCCTAGAGTTCATTTGCAGTGGCTGGAGGCCCTGGTGTGCCCATTCTCTCTTTCACTTTCTCTCTCTGTCTGTTTCTCTCTCTCCCCCTCTCTGTATGAAATAAATAAATAAAAATAAAACATTTTTTAAAAAAGGTATCTGACCAGGCCAAGCATTTTAATCCCAGCACTGGGGAGGCAGAGGTTGGAGGATCACTGAGTGTGAGGTCACCCTGAGACTACATAGTGAATTCCAGGTCAGCCTGGGTTAGAGCAAGACCCTACCTCAAAAAAAAAAAATCTGATCAAAAGCATCTGAATGGAGGAATGTTGGGCTGGAGAGATTGCTTAAGGTTAAGGCGTTTGCCTGCAAAGCCAAAGGACCCCGGTTAGATTCTCCAGGACCCACATAAGCCAGATGCACAAGGTGGGGGTACATGTATCTGGAGTTCGTTTGCAGTGGCTGGAGGCCCTGGTGCGCCCATTCTCTCGCTCTCTCTTTCTCTCTCTCTCTTTCTCTTTGAAATAAAGGTTTTTTTTAAAAAATATATTTTTATTTATTTAATTATATGAGAGAAAGAGGCAGAGAGAGAGAGAGAATGGGCTCACCAGGGCCTCCAGCCACTGCAAATGAACTCCAGATGGCATGCGCCCCCTTGTGCATATGGTTTACGTGGGGCCTGGAGAATCAAACCGGGATCCTTTGGCTTCACCGGCAAGCGCCTTAACCACTAAGCCATCTCTCCAGCCCAAGAAAGGTTTTTTTTTTTTAAATATATATTATTTATTTATTTATTTGAGACAGAGAAAGAGGTAGAGAGGGAGAGAGAGAGAATGGGCACACCAGGGCCTCCAGCCACTGCAAACAAACTCCAGATGCATGCGCCCCCTTGTGCATCTGGCTTACATGGGACCTGGGGAATCAAACCGGGATCCTTTGCCTTTGCAGGCAAACGCCTTAACCGCTAAGCCATCCCTCCAGCCCAAGAAAGTTTTTTTTTTTTTAAAGGATGAGCCAGGCTGGGCGTGGTGGCGCACATCTTTAATCCCAGCACTCGGGAGGCAGAGGTAGGAGGATTGCAGAGAGTTCGAGGCCACCCTGAGACTACATAGTGAATTCCAGGTCAGCCTGAGCTAGAGTGAGACCCTACCTCAAAAAACAAACAATAATAATAATAATAATAAAGGATGAGCCAGGTGTAATGGTGCACGCCTTTAATCCCAGCACTCAGGAGGCAGAAGTAGGAAAAATCACCATGAGTTCAAGGCCACCCTGAGAATACAGAGTGAATTACAGGTCAGCCTGGGCTAGAGTGAGACCCTACCTTGAGAAAAGAAAAAGAAGAATGAGGGCTGGAGAGATGGCTTAGAGAGTAAGGCATTTGCCTGCAAAGCCAAAGGATCCCAGTTCAATACTCCAAGACCCACATAAGCCAGATGCACAAGGGGGTGCATGCATCTGGAGTTCATTTGCAGTAGCTGGAGGCCCTGGTGTGCCCATTCTCTCTCTCTCTCTTAAATAATAAATACATTTTTATTTATTTATTTATTTATTTATTTTGGTTTTTCGAGGTAGGGTCTCACTCTGGTCCAGGCTGACCTGGAATTCACTCTGTATTCTCAGGGTGGCCTCGAACTCTCGGCGATCCTCCTACCTCTGCCTCCTGAGTGCTGGGATTAAAGGCGTGCGCCACCACGCCCGGCTATAAATACATTTTTAAAAAGAATAAATGGAGGAATGTTTTTTATTTTGATTTACAGTTTCAAGGGGAAGCTTTAAGATGGCAGAGCATAGGCTGGACTGCACATCTGGTGGACAACAGCAGCCAGAGAGTGAGCCCAACTAGTTAATTAGCAAGGGCTAATAAACCTCAGGGTCTACCCCCAGCAACACACCTCCTCCAGCAAGGCTCCACCTCCCAAATTGCAGTCAGCTGCGGTCCAAGCATTCAGAGCACAAGTTTATGGGGACATCTGCTCCAAACCACACAGGCCTTGAATTCACAATCCTCATGCCTCAGCCTCCTGAGTGCTGGGATTGCTGCTATGCACCACCATACTTGGATTGCTTTCTCTTCTGCTCACTGGGCTATCCCAGCATCTAGAGCCTGACACATATGTAATGATCAAAATATGTATTGGAAGCTGGGCGTGGTGGTGCATGCCTTTAAATCCCAGCACTTGGAAGGCAGAGGTAAGGATCACTAGGAGTTTGAGACCACCCTGAGACTACATAGTGAGTTCCATCCAGGTCAGCCTGGGTTGAAGTGAAACCCTACCTCAAAAAACTAAAAAAAGAAAAAAGAAAAAAATATGTGTTGGATGGAGGAATGGATAAATGGATGGACAGGTGGGTGAGTGGGTGGACATGTGGGTAGATGGGTGGATAGTTGGGTCTGTAGGTAGATGGGTAGATGGAAGTGATGGGTGGATGGACAGGTGGGTAGATGGGCATATGGATGAGTGAGTGGATCTTTAGGTGGGTGTATTGATGGGGGATGGGTGGTGAGTGGACAAGTTGGAAGATGGACAGTTGGTTGAGTAGGTGGCTCATGCAAGTTGTAGGGTGCAAACAGAAGAAAGGAGGGTAGGCAGAGTTTGCAGCTTACCAGGAAAAGAAAAGCAAACTGCTAATGACCCCAGCTTTCTCTTGAGAAATTAATTTGTGAAATGCCCTTTTATTTTGGCCTATGGTTTTAGGGTCACAGTCCATGGTCAGGTGATCACTGCTGTAGGCCTCGGGTGGGTTGCTGAATGGCAATGGAAGGGAGACTGTGATGGAGCCCAAACTACTTCATAGGACAGAAACGACACGAAAGGAGGAAGTTCCACGGAGGAAGAGGAAGGGCTCCAACTTTGTCTTCAATGGCACACCCCCAATGACCTAACTTCCCCTCCCCACACGTCTTGCTCTCTCCCAATAGTGCCGTGGACTGTGGACCAAGTCTTCAACACAAGGGCCTTTGAGAGACACTCTGATTCCAAACCTCAGCAAACTTCAAAGATCAGTCAATAAGATTGTGAAGGGCTGGGCGTGGTGGTGCGTACCTTTAATCTCATCACTTTAGAGGCCAAGGTAAGGAAGATCACCATGAGTTCGAGGCCACCCTGAAACTACAGAGTGATTCCAGGTCAGCCTGGGCTAGAGTAAGACCCTACCTTGAAACACCAAAAAAAGAAAAAGATTGCAAAGGGTTTGACAGCAAAGGCCCACAAATACCTCCTCAATGCTATAGACAAAAGATTCAGCTCCCAGCAAGGGTCAAACGCACTGCACAGCTGCTCTCAAGATGAATGAACTGGGACAGAAACATGGGGGCAAGGAAGCAAAACAATGGAGCTGCTAGGACCTATGTAGGCAAGAGCCCTGGGTGTGGTCATGGATGGATTACTGGAAAGAAAACTCCCCAAATTCTAGAGGACATTGTGTTGTCAAGAAGCTGGGGAGCCTGTGGCTGCCAAGCAAACCTTGAACCCTAACCCTGTTTGGATAGATGGCTTAGCTGTTAAGGCACATTCCTGCGAAGCCTAAGGACCCTGGTGCAATTCTCCAGATTCCATGTAAGCCAGATGCACGAGGGGGCGCATGCATCTGGAGTTCATTTGCAGTGACTAGAGGCCCTGGTATGCCCATTCTCACTCTCCCTCTCTCTCTTTCTTTCCCTCTCTCTGTCTCTAATAAATAAATAAAAATAAAATATTTTAAAAGAAGAATTTAGGGCTGGAGAGATGGCTTAGCGGTTAAGGCGCCTGCCTCCTAAGCCTAAGAACACTGGTTCCAATCTCCAGCAGTTCCAATCTCCAGGTCTCACGTTTAGCCAGATGCAAAGTGACGCAAGGGTGCAATGCCGCACTTGACCACAAGGGGGCACATGCATCTGGATTTTGTTCGCAGCAGCTGAGAGGCTGCTGGCGCCCATCTCTATCTGTCTTCCTCTCCCTCTCTCTCTCTCTCTCTCTCTCTGTGTCTCTCTCAAAAAAAATTTAAGCCGAGCATGGTGGCGCAGACCTTTAATCCCAGCACTCAGGAGGCAGAGGTAGGAGGATTGCCGAGAGTTCGAGGCCACCCTAAGACTACATAGTTAATTCCAGGTCAGCCTGGACCAAAGTGAGACCCTACCTCGCAAAACCAAAAAAAAAAAAAAAAATTAGAAGTCAAATGAACCATTTTAGGTCAGTGGGAACCATTGTCCAATTTGTATTGTGGCCAAACTGTAAAAACCTGAGGCACTTGGGCTTTATGTCTCATTTTTCAGGAGACAGCCAGCAGTGAGTTCCAGTGAAGTTTTAGAAATTTGGGAACCCATGGAGGGTGGGAAACGCCAGGATGTCTGTCTGAGGATCAGGCATCCCTGATCTGAAGAGAGGCCAGAAACCTTCTCCTGGAGAAGGACAGCGGGTTCAGAAAGAAAGCAGGTGTCTGGAGCAATTGCTCCTGACTGGAGGCTCCCAGGGCAGTCCTCTGAGGACAACACAAGACAAGTCTGACTCTCCTAGGTCCCATAGGAAGACAGACGGAGAGAGGCTGACACCACCTCCTTGGGATAAAGATGGTCTGGTATTGGATGCTCCAATGGTTACAGCAAATGGCCTTTCTATGGCTGGAGCCAAGAAGAGGGAAGCAGGAAAAGCTTTAAGGCAGGCGAATTACCCTACAGGGCTGTTGGAGATTTGCTCCAGCACCCGAGAGGTTGTTTTATTTTTATTATTTATTTATTGTTTTTTGAGGTAGGGTCTCACTCTAGCCCAAACTGACCTGGAATTCATTCTGTAGTTTCAGGGTAGCCTCGAACTCACAGTGATCCTCCTGCCTCTGCCTCCCAGTGCTGGGATTAAAGGTGTGCGCTACCACACCCATCCTCCACTTGAGAGTTTTGAGAGCCCACTGAAGAATAAACTTGGCCATGGCCTAATAGTCCTGCCCAGGGAGTTGCAATTCTGATGCAATTCACTTTGCAAAAAAAGAGGAGAGAGAAAACGGGGTGGAGATCAAGGATACTTCAGGATCCGGGGGCTAGCCTGGGACAAGCTGCCACTGTCTATTGCTCCTCAGGTTGCAAGAGGGTCTCTGCTCCGAGCACCTGTCCGGATTTTAGCACCATATGTCAGGAAAAGCAGGAAATGAAAAGAGAGAGAAGACTTGGCTCGGCAGCTGAGACAGGTTTTATTCCTGGAAGCCTGAGTTGGGCTCTGGCCAGGCAGGTCAGATGTGACTTCCTTTACAGACTGGGAGATGCTTAGGGGAGCAGTGGGGACATTGGAATTCTTTGGTTGCAGAGCAGGCCACCTTGCGTCAGGGCTTGGGCCACCACAGGAAAGTAATAATGGACCAGCTGGTTTAGGCCATTCTAGGAAAGTGATAATGGGGGTGGGTGGTCTGAGTCATTCGGGGAAAGTGGTAGTTTGGAGGGGTGGTTGCATCACTCAGAAAACAGAGAATTATAATGAAATGGTAGTCAGAGTCCAAAGATGGAGTCATTCTGGTTCTGACAGTTAACCAACCCAATCCATCCCAACCTGATGCCTAATTTATAGCCCCAAAGGGTGGGACCCCATATACATTCAAAGTAACCAACCCAATTCACCCCAACTTGATGCCTAATCTACATCTCTAGGGATATAGGACCCCTAATCCAAGCAACTAAGTAGGTTACCTGCGTGGGGGCCCCTTCCAACTTGAAAGCTTTTCACGTTACTTTCTAAGAATAAAGGCTTCCTTAACTGGCCCTTCTCCTGCATCTGCATCTGTCAATTCTTTGCAAGTCATAAGACAACGGACTTGACAGGCCTTGGGGTGTTCTAGCGACTGTAGAGTCCCTGGCACTCTGATGCCTCAGCTAAGCCCAACCAGAGCTGAGAAAGGCTCCCTTGTTCTCAAAACCTGCAATACTATGTTGTTTTTGTCCTTGAGCTTACTGCCCTGTGGTCACAAAACAGGTGCTGCCCCTCAAGTTACCACAACCATATTCCAGATGTTGCCTTCTCTGACCTAATGTAACTGTCCTGGCAGGAATGAAGATATTCTTGCGTGTGTGTGTGTGTGTGTGTGTGTATGTGTGTGTTCAAGGTAGGGTCTCGCTCTAGCTAAGGCTAATCTGGAATTCACTATGGAGTCTTGGGATGGCCTCAAACTCAAGGCGATCCTCCTACCTCTGTCTCCTGAGTGCTGAGATTAAAGGTGTGTGCCACCACGACCAGCTAGGAATAAAGATATTCTAAAAAAACACTTGTGCTCCTCCCATTGCCTATAGAACTTGACACAATGGTCCCCAAGAAAGTCAACCTTAGGAATCTCGTGCTGGTAGAAAGAAAAGGCTGGGAGCCTGATTCCAGCCAAAGGAGGCCCTTGCCTCCCAGGAGATGATGATGATGATTTTATATATATATATAGTTTTTTGTTTTTTTAAGATTTTTTTATTTAATTTATTTATTTATTAGAGAGAGAGAGAGAATGGGCATGCCAGGGCCTCTAGCCACTGCAAATAAACTCCAGATGCATGCGCCACCTTGTGCATCTGGCTTACGTGGGACCTGGAGAATCGAACTGAGGTCCTTAGGCTTTGCAGGCATACGCTTTAACCGCTAAGCCATTTCTCCAGCCCTATTTTTTGTTTTTTTGTGGTAGGGTTTCGCTCTAACCCAAGCTGACCTGGAATTCACTATGTAGTCAGTTTCAGGGTGGCCTCAAACTCACAGCAATCCTCCTACCTCTGCCTCTCAAGTGCTAGGATTAAAGTTGTGTGCCGGCTCCCAGGAGATTTAACACAGTGCTGACAGTTTATCAGACCGCTTTGCAGGAGTGAAGGTGATGGTGGGGTGGCACTACATTTTGAATAGGGCTATTGCTTGGATACCCCTTACTTCTATTTATTTATTTGTCTATTTTGGTTTTCTTGAGAGAAAGTCTTACTGTTAGAGTCCCAGAGCTCTTTACCCATCTCCTCTCTCCCTCAAAAGAAAACTCCAAGCCTGGCGTGGTGGTGCATACCTTTAATGCCAGCACTCAGGAGGCAGGAGTTGGAGGATCGCTATGAGTTCAAGGCCACCCTGAGACTATAGAGTGAGTTCCAGGTCAGCCTGGGCTACAGTGAGACCCTACTTCAGAAAACCAAAAGAAAGAAGGAAGGAAGGGAGGGAGGGAGGAAAAGGAAGGGGGGAGGAGAAAGGGAGAGAGAGAGAGAAAGAAAGAGAGAGAGAGAAAGGAAGGAAGGAAGGAAGGAAAGAAGGAAGGAAGGAAAAGAGGGAAAGAAAGAGAAAGAAAACTTGAGGACAGTATTATTAGAGTTTGAGAGAAAAATAAGTTAGTTATAAAATTTGAGAGATAAAGGCAGAACTGTTTCTTGGACCTCCTAAGGAAACATATTGCTGCTGTTTCAAGCTTATATTAGTTTAGATGGAGTATAATTAGTATATCTATAAGAAATATATAAATGCACCTAAGACTTTCAGCGAAGTGATAGATATTGCACTTGCCTCTTCTGAAACTACAGCAAGGGAGATCCCTTTAAACAATTTAAGGTAGCTAACAAGAATTCTGTGACAATACAGCTAAAAGGAACTGATTGGAGCCTGACCCCTTTTAGACAATATGTAACTACTTTATCTTGGGAGACAGCAACCTGTAGTTTCCCAGCATCTAGAGCCTGACACATATGTAATGATCAAAATATGTATTGGAAGCTGGGCGTGGTGGTGCATGCCTTTAAATCCCAGCACTTGGGAGGCAGAGGTAAGAGGATCACCAGGAGTTTGAGGCCACCCTGAGACTACATAGTGAGTTCCATCCAGGTCAGCCTGGGTTGAAGTGAAACCCTACCTCAAAAAACTAAAAAAAGAAAAAAGAAAAAAATATGTGTTGGATGGAGGAATGGATAAATGGATGGACAGGTGGGTGAGTGGGTGGACATGTGGGTAGATGGGTGGATAGTTGGGTCTGTAGGTAGATGGGTAGATGGAAGTGATGGGTGGATGGACAGGTGGGTAGATGGGCATATGGATGAGTGAGTGGATCTTTAGGTGGGTGTATTGATGGGGGATGGGTGGTGAGTGGACAAGTTGGAAGATGGACAGTTGGTTGAGTAGGTGGCTCATGCAAGTTGTAGGGTGCAAACAGAAGAAAGGAGGGTAGGCAGAGTTTGCAGCTTACCAGGAAAAGAAAAGCAAACTGCTAATGACCCCAGCTTTCTCTTGAGAAATTAATTTGTGAAATGCCCTTTTATTTTGGCCTATGGTTTTAGGGTCACAGTCCATGGTCAGGTGATCACTGCTGTAGGCCTCGGGTGGGTTGCTGAATGGCAATGGAAGGGAGACTGTGATGGAGCCCAAACTACTTCATAGGACAGAAAACGACACGAAAGGAGGAAGTTCCACGGAGGAGGAAGAGGAAGGGCTCCAACTTTGTCTTCAATGGCACACCCCCAATGACCTAACTTCCCCCCCACACGTCTTGCTCTCTCCCAATAGTGCCGTGGACTGTGGACCAAGTCTTCAACACAAGGGCCTTTGAGAGACACTCTGATTCCAAACCTCAGCAAACTTCAAAGATCAGTCAATAAGATTGTGAAGGGCTGGGCGTGGTGGTGCGTACCTTTAATCTCATCACTTTAGAGGCCAAGGTAAGGAAGATCACCATGAGTTCGAGGCCACCCTGAAACTACAGAGTGATTCCAGGTCAGCCTGGGCTAGAGTAAGACCCTACCTTGAAACACCAAAAAGAAAAAAAGATTGCAAAGGGTTTGACAGCAAAGGCCCACAAATACCTCCTCAATGCTATAGACAAAAGATTCAGCTCCCAGCAAGGGTCAAACGCACTGCACAGCTGCTCTCAAGATGAATGAACTGGGACAGAAACATGGGGGCAAGGAAGCAAAACAATGGAGCTGCTAGGACCTATGTAGGCAAGAGCCCTGGGTGTGGTCATGGATGGATTACTGGAAAGAAAACTCCCCAAATTCTAGAGGACATTGTGTTGTCAAGAAGCTGGGAGCCTGTGGCTGCCAAGCAAACCTTGAACCCTAACCCTGTTTGGATAGATGGCTTAGCTGTTAAGGCACATTCCTGCGAAGCCTAAGGACCCTGGTGCAATTCTCCAGATTCCATGTAAGCCAGATGCACGAGGGGGCGCATGCATCTGGAGTTCATTTGCAGTGACTAGAGGCCCTGGTATGCCCATTCTCACTCTCCCTCTCTCTCTTTCTTTCCCTCTCTCTGTCTCTAATAAATAAATAAAAATAAAATATTTTAAAAGAAGAATTTAGGGCTGGAGAGATGGCTTAGCGGTTAAGGCGCCTGCCTCCTAAGCCTAAGAACACTGGTTCCAATCTCCAGCAGTTCCAATCTCCAGGTCTCACGTTTAGCCAGATGCAAAGTGACGCAAGGGTGCAATGCCGCACTTGACCACAAGGGGGCACATGCATCTGGATTTTGTTCGCAGCAGCTGAGAGGCTGCTGGCGCGCCCATCTCTATCTGTCTTCCTCTCCCTCTCTCTCTCTCTGTCTCTCTCTCTGTGTCTCTCTCAAAAAAAAATTTAAGCCGAGCATGGTGGCGCACGCCTTTAATCCCAGCACTCAGGAGGCAGAGGTAGGAGGATTGCCGAGAGTTCGAGGCCACCCTAAGACTACATAGTTAATTCCAGGTCAGCCTGGACCAAAGTGAGACCCTACCTCGCAAAACCAAAAAAAAAAAAAAAAAAATTAGAAGTCAAATGAACCATTTTAGGTCAGTGGGAACCATTGTCCAATTTGTATTGTGGCCAAACTGTAAAAACCTGAGGCACTTGGGCTTTATGTCTCATTTTTCAGGAGACAGCCAGCAGTGAGTTCCAGTGAAGTTTTAGAAATTTGGGAACCCATGGAGGGTGGGAAACGCCAGGATGTCTGTCTGAGGATCAGGCATCCCTGATCTGAAGAGAGGCCAGAAACCTTCTCCTGGAGAAGGACAGCGGGTTCAGAAAGAAAGCAGGTGTCTGGAGCAATTGCTCCTGACTGGAGGCTCCCAGGGCAGTCCTCTGAGGACAACACAAGACAAGTCTGACTCTCCTAGGTCCCATAGGAAGACAGACGGAGAGAGGCTGACACCACCTCCTTGGGATAAAGATGGTCTGGTATTGGATGCTCCAATGGTTACAGCAAATGGCCTTTCTATGGCTGGAGCCAAGAAGAGGGAAGAAGGAAAAGCTTTAAGGCAGGCGAATTACCCTACAGGGCTGTTGGAGATTTGCTCCAGCACCCGAGAGGTTGTTTTATTTTTATTATTTATTTATTGTTTTTTGAGGTAGGGTCTCACTCTAGCCCAAACTGACCTGGAATTCATTCTGTAGTTTCAGGGTAGCCTCGAACTCACAGTGATCCTCCTGCCTCTGCCTCCCGAGTGCTGGGATTAAAGGTGTGCGCTACCACACCCATCCTCCACTTGAGAGTTTTGAGAGCCCACTGAAGAATAAACTTGGCCATGGCCTAATAGTCCTGCCCAGGGGAGTTGCAATTCTGATGCAATTCACTTTGGCAAAAAAGAGGGAGAGAGAAAACGGGGTGGAGATCAAGGATACTTCAGGATCCGGGGGCTAGCCTGGGACAAGCTGCCACTGTCTATTGCTCCTCAGGTTGCAAGAGGGTCTCTGCTCCGAGCACCTGTCCGGATTTTAGCACCATATGTCAGGAAAAGCAGGAAATGAAAAGAGAGAGAAGACTTGGCTCGGCAGCTGAGACAGGTTTTATTCCTGGAAGCCTGAGTTGGGCTCTGGCCAGGCAGGTCAGATGTGACTTCCTTTACAGACTGGGAGATGCTTAGGGGGCAGTGGGGACATTGGAATTCTTTGGTTGCAGAGCAGGCCACCTTGCGTCAGGGCTTGGGCCACCACAGGAAAGTAATAATGGACCAGCTGGTTTAGGCCATTCTAGGAAAGTGATAATGGGGGTGGGTGGTCTGAGTCATTCGGGGAAAGTGGTAGTTTGGAGGGGTGGTTGCATCACTCAGAAAACAGAGAATTATAATGAAATGGTAGTCAGAGTCCAAAGATGGAGTCATTCTGGTTCTGACAGTTAACCAACCCAATCCATCCCAACCTGATGCCTAATTTATAGCCCCAAAGGTGGGACCCCCATATACATTCAAAGTAACCAACCCAATTCACCCCAACTTGATGCCTAATCTACATCTCTAGGGATATAAGGACCCCAATCCAAGCAACTAAGTAGGTTACCTGCGTGGGGGCCCCTTCCAACTTGAAAGCTTTTCACGTTACTTTCTAAGAATAAAGGCTTCCTTAACTGGCCCTTCTCCTGCATCTGCATCTGTCAATTCTTTGCAAGTCATAAGACAACGGACTTGACAGACCTTGGGGTGTTCTAGCGACTGTAGAGTCCCTGGCACTCTGATGCCTCAGCTAAGCCCAACCAGAGCTGAGAAAGGCTCCCTTGTTCTCAAAACCTGCAATACTATGTTGTTTTTGTCCTTGAGCTTACTGCCCTGTGGTCACAAAACAGGTGCTGCCCCTCAAGTTACCACAACCATATTCCAGATGTTGCCTTCTCTGACCTAATGTAACTGTCCTGGCAGGAATGAAGATATTCTTGTGTGTGTGTGTGTGTGTGTGTGTGTTCAAGGTAGGGTCTCGCTCTAGCTAAGGCTAATCTGGAATTCACTATGGAGTCTCGGGATGGCCTCAAACTCAAGGCGATCCTCCTACCTCTGTCTCCTGAGTGCTGAGATTAAAGGTGTGTGCCACCACGACCAGCTAGGAATAAAGATATTCTAAAAAGACACTTGTGCTCCTCCCATTGCCTATAGAACTTGACACAATGGTCCCCAAGAAAGTCAACCTTAGGAATCTCGTGCTGGTAGAAAGAAAAGGCTGGGAGCCTGATTCCAGCCAAAGGAGGCCCTTGCCTCCCAGGAGATGATGATGATGATTTTATATATATATATAGTTTTTTGTTTTTTTAAGATTTTTTTATTTAATTTATTTATTTATTAGAGAGAGAGAGAATGGGCATGCCAGGGCCTCTAGCCACTGCAAACAAACTCCAGATGCATGCGCCACCTTGTGCATCTGGCTTACGTGGGACCTGGAGAATCGAACTGAGGTCCTTAGGCTTTGCAGGCATACGCTTTAACCGCTAAGCCATCTCTCCAGCCCTATTTTTTGTTTTTTTGTGGTAGGGTTTCGCTCTAACCCAAGCTGACCTGGAATTCACTATGTAGTCAGTTTCAGGGTGGCCTCAAACTCACAGCAATCCTCCTACCTCTGCCTCTCAAGTGCTAGGATTAAAGTTGTGTGCCGGCTCCCAGGAGATTTAACACAGTGCTGACAGTTTATCAGACCGCTTTGCAGGAGTGAAGGTGATGGTGGGGTGGCACTACATTTTGAATAGGGCTATTGCTTGGATACCCCTTACTTCTATTTATTTATTTGTCTATTTTGGTTTTCTTGAGAGAAAGTCTTACTATTAGAGTCCCAGAGCTCTTTACCCATCTCCTCTCTCCCTCAAAAGAAAACTCCAAGCCTGGCGTGGTGGTGCATACCTTTAATGCCAGCATTCAGGAGGCAGGAGTTGGAGGATCGCTATGAGTTCAAGGCCACCCTGAGACTATAGAGTGAGTTCCAGGTCAGCCTGGGCTACAGTGAGACCCTACTTCAGAAAACCAAAAGAAAGAAGGAAGGAAGGGAGGGAGGAAAAGGAAGGGGGGAGGAGAAAGGGAGAGAGAGAGAGAAAGAAAGAGAGAGAAAGGAAGGAAGGAAGGAAGGAAAGAAGGAAGGAAGGAAAAGAGGGAAAGAAAGAGAAAGAAAACTTGAGGACAATATTATTAGAGTTTGAGAGAAAAATAAGTTAGTTATAAAATTTGAGAGATAAAGGCAGAACTGTTTCTTGGACCTCCTAAGGAAACATATTGCTGCTGTTTCAAGCTTATATTAGTTTAGATGGAGTATAATTAGTATATCTATAAGAAATATATAAATGCACCTAAGACTTTCAGCGAAGTGATAGATATTGCACTTGCCTCTTCTGAAACTACAGCAAGGGAGATCCCTTTAAACAATTTAAGGTAGCTAACAAGAATTCTGTGACAATACAGCTAAAAGGAACTGATTGGAGCCTGACCCCTTTTAGACAATATGTAACTACTTTATCTTGGGAGACAGCAACCTGTAGTTAATCTCATTTGACAAAACCCAACACTCCCCTCTCTAAGCCTGTGAAAACTCAAACAAAAGATTGTAAAAGACATAAAACTCCAGCACAAGCTGCCTCCCGAGTGCTGGGATTAAAGGCGTGCGCCACTACCTCCCACCACCCCAGCTTGCCTGATTACTCTTACTGACTCAGTTATTTCCTATAACAGGCCCAAAGATTTTAGTTAACACCAATAGAAAATGGCAGGATCTGCCAGGCGTGGTGGCGCACGCCTTTAATCCCAGCACTCAGAAGGCAGAGGTAGGAGGATCACCATGAGTTCAAGGCCACAGTGAGACTACACAGTGAATTGCAGGTCAGCCGGGCTAGAGTGAGACCCTACTTTGACAAACAAAAAACAAAAGACAAAGAAAATGGCAGGATCTAAAGTGAAAGGAAAAGAAACTTAGGAATGCTGCTGAGTGAGGGAGGAAAGGTTTTTAGTGGTTTTCAGAGAGGAAGGAAACTACTTTGCAGGAGGGACTTTGCATGACATGTGGGACAGTGGGGCGGGGAGGGGGGGAGTTTGAGCACCAGTGACTGAAGCCTATCCGGAGTTTGTTGTCTCCATTCATGGTTGCCTGGACCACCTATTGAACTCCTTGGTAAAATGAAGCTTGGAATGTCATATCCACCCAAGGCCATCAGCTGGCCATATGGTTTGTCAATTTCCATAACAGTAGGTAGAGAGTACCTGGTCCTGAGCACAGATGTTGGGATCAGGGAGGAGAGGCGACTTTCTTGTTTCTTTACTTTTTTAAAAAAAAAAAATTATGTATTTGAGAGAGCGAGAGAGGGAAAGTTGGAGACAGAGAGAGAGAATGGGCATGCCAGGGCCTCCAGCCACTGTAAATGAACTCCAGATGTATGTGCCCCCTTGTGAAGCTGGCTTACATGGGTCCTGGAGAATTGAACTGTGGTCCTTTGGCTCTGCAGGTAAACGCCTTAACTGCTAAGCCATCTCTCCAGCCCAACTTTCTTGAAATCTAATATTCATCAAGCTGTAGGTCCTCTACAACTTCCAGGAGGAGGGGAATAGATAAAAGTAAGATAAAGTGACCCCTTTTGAGTTACGGTATGGAAATATGGGGTGTCTTTGAGAGCCACAGAGCTTTTCTCAGCTCTTGGTTGGGCTATAACTCAGGAGTTTGGGTGCTAGGTGCTTATGGCCACACAAAACCTGCATTGAGTCAGTGGCCCCCAGGTTCTTCTCTAATGAATTTTTGTTTTGTTTTTGGTTTTTGGTTTTTAGAGGTAGGGTGTCACTCTAGCCCAGGCCGACCTGGAATTCACTATGTCATCTCGGGATGGCCTCGAACTCACCGAGATCCTCCTACCTCTGCCTCCCGAGTGCTGGGATTAAAGGTGGGCGCCACCACGCCCGGCTCTAAACTTCATTCTTTATGGTCTTTGGATTTCATTCATCAAAATTCATTAGAGCCGGGGCTTGCGTGGGTCCTGGGGAATAGAACCAGGGTCCTTTGGCTTTGCAGGTAAACGCCTTAACCACTAAGCCATCCCTACAGCCCCTCCTCCTCCTCCTTTTTCTTCTTCTTTTTAAATAGAGAACTTTATTATAGGAACATCTTGCATATTGGTTATATTATTATTAATACATTATATATATTGCCATTGGGTTATAGTCTTGTGTTCCCTCCTCCCACCCCCAGTGTGGTTGTCAGTATTCACTGTGGGGTCATGAATGCATCAGTTGGTTTCTGCCCCTCCACTTTCTTTTTTTGTTTGTTTGGTTTTGAGTTAGAGTTTCACACTAGCCCAGGCTGACCTGGAATTCACTATGTAGTCTCAGGGTGGCTTCTAATTGAAGTTGATCATCCTTACCTCTACTTCCCAAATGCTGGTATTAAAGGCGTGCACCACCAAGCCCAGCTCTACTTTCTTTTCTTAACACAAACATATTTTATTTGAAATAAACAAAAATGTTTACACAGCTTTCAATTGCAAACAAACTCTTGTTTGACTGGATTACTGAGCAAAAACAAAGCTGAAGCAAAACACCCTTCTGTTTTGACATATATTTACAGACAGACAGGAAGACACTACTTGTTTTTTAAAAAACTGACCTTCCCGTAAGGTCTGGTCATAGAAGTGTAAACAGTATAAATGAATCCACCATTACCAGCTGTCATATCATATCATATCTGTGTTACCTGTGCATTTGTAGATCACACACACACCTGCCAATACACCTGGGAAGGGTTGCTATATCACAGTTACATCTGAGTTCTTGGCAGGCAGGACTGTCAGAGGAAGAGTAATTTGGAATGAGTTTTGCATCCTATTTATTCTCTTCAACGGCAGGCTTTCCTTTTCACTCTGATTCATTTTCAGGTTTTGTGACTTACATAGTTATTTGATTAATCTGCCTAAAGAACAATCCTGCAAGAAAGTATTAAAGCACAAGACATCTATTATTCCTTCAAAATCTGCATTTTTTTCAAGTTTCATATTCTATCCACAGTATGTCAGCAGTTCTTGAATTTTTTTTTTTTCCGAGGTAGGGTCTCGCTCTGGCCCAGGCTGACCTGAAATTCACTATGTAGTCTCAGACTGGCCTCAAACTCACGGCGATCCTCCTACCTCTGCCTCCCAAGTGCTAGGATTAAAGGTGTGCACCACCATGCCCAGCTCAGTTCTTGAATATTAAGCAGAAACACAAATGGTCAAAGCTCTTCTAAAATGCAGATGTACATAACTGCAGCACAGTGGCCCTAGTTGGGAAGGAGATAAAGGAGGGAATGAGACAGCAAATGTTCATGTGCAAGGAATGTGGCTCAAGTCTTTGGATTTAAAAACAAGTTCCTCCAGAGAAGGTGGCTATTGCAGTTTCCAGAAACTTCCTGTGTCTTTCAAAATGGACTCAAAAAGTCCCAATCCAGATTTCTGAAAACTAGTTATGAGATGCTACAAAATACCTAGTATAAACTAGGTGTGGTGGCACATGCCTTTAGTCCCAGCACTTGGGAGGCAGAGGTAGGAGGATCACCGTGAGTTTGAGGCCACCCTGAGATTACAGTGAATTCCAGGTCAGCCTGAGCTAGAGGCCCTACCTTGGAAAATTAAAAAAAGAAAGAAAGAAAGAAAAAGAAAGAAATAAAGAGAAAGAAAGAAAGAAAGAGGAAGGGAAGGGAAGGGAAGGGAAGGGAAGAGAAGAGAAGAGAAGAGAAGAGAAGAGAAGAGAAGAGAAGAGAAGAGAAGAGAAGTCTAGTATAATTGATCAAAGCAGTCAGAAGACAAAGGATGAATGTGTCTTCCATTCAGCTACACTTTGTAGCATAACTTCTTTAGCAGTTGGTGGATCAATAAAAAAAAAACCACAGCTGTAACTAGAAGTACTTTAAAGCATACAGGTTAAAAAAAAGCACTGAAAGCCGGGCGTGGTGGCACATGCCTTTAATTCCAGCACTTGGGGAGGCAGAAGTAGGAGGATCGCTGAGAGTTCGAGGCCACCCTGAGTTAATTCCAGGTCAGCCTGGACTAGAGTGAAACCCTACCTCGAAAAACCAAAAAAAAAAAAAAAAAAAAAAAAATAGCACTGAGCAGATTATCTGTGTAAATTAGTAACCGGACTTCATGGCTAGGAAAATTTTTTCTCTCTCTCTCTCTCTCTCTTTTCTTTCTGGCTTTTCAAAGTAGGATCTCACTTTAGCCCAGGCTGACCTGGAATCCACTATGTAGTCTCAGGGTAGCCTTGAACTCATGGCCATCCTACCTCTGCCTTCCAAGTGCTGGGATTAAAGGTATGCCCCACCACGCCCGGCATAGGAAAATTTTCTAACAGGATAGATCTCTCCAACATTAAATGTAGCAGAATTAACAATAACAAAAAGATTTACAAGTAGATATAGTGATAACAGAAAATTACAAGACAGAGACCACAAAAAAAGGGAGGGGGGACTTAGTAGGATGGTATTGTATATATGTAAGTAGAAGAACAGTTTAATGGGGTGAAAAGGACTAAGTGAGTTCAGGGAAGAGATTGAGTAAAGGAAAGGTGGAAGGAGGGCTAATCAAAATCTAAGAGGATATAAGTAATTCATATGGAAACTTACTTTTCTGGACAATGGAACACTCAGAAGCCATAGATTGTTACTAGAAAATTTTCAGTGCCAGGGATGGGACACCTTCCAGTGAGTTGTTGGCCAGGGAGGTCACAGATACCCCCAAAACATTATAGGCCATTACTGAGGCCCTTGTTTTCCCACCAGGAATAGATGGTAAGACCCTATTGCTGAAGACTCCACATACTTGGGTGGCAAGTTCACTGAGAAATCCTGCTGGAGCTGAACTGAAAGCCTCCTCCATGAGGACCAGCTGACAGAAAGTTGGAAAAAGCTATGCTGCTTGCAGTTCAATGAGAGAGAGAAAACACCAGTGAAGGTATTCAACAGTGAACACTGCAAGCTTTAATTTTGGCCAGCCAGGCCAAATGAGCCAATGAGTGCAATAGTGGCATGTCTGTTATGGGGAAAACCAACTCTCTCTAATTGAACTGGAGGCTTGCTCCATGGGAGGGAACACATCCCTAATACTGAAAATGTATGACAGGGGTAGTCATGAGCCCTAAGGGTGTAATGTCTGCTGGTGTCTGACTAAATGTATATACTATGCTCACCAAACTGCCCAGTAAGCACTTCTCTTAATGTCCACACCCATATATTAATGCTACTCTCACTTTTGGTTAGAGAAGCTTCTCTTTTCAGATGGTGGCGACCTTGGGATAACTCAGAAGGCACCATGGTGCTGAGAAGAAGTGACAGAGGAGTGCTCAGCAGTGAAACATCTCAAACCTACCTTCCAAGGCTCAGGGTCCATTGTGGAAGAGGGGGCAGAAAGAATTTAAGAGCCAAAGGAAGAGTAGGACTCCTTACAATGTGCTCCTCCAGACACAAAAAATGGCCTGGATATCCATGACCTCACATTGCCTGACACTACCTGCATAAAACCATCATAACAGGAGGAAAAGATCATGACATCAAAAAAAAAAATCAAGGGCTGGGGAGATGGCTTAGTGGTTAAGGTGTTTGCCTGCAAAGCCAAAGGATCTCTATTCAATTCCCCAGGATGCACATAAGCTAGATGCACAAGGTGATGCATGCATCTGGAGTTGGTTTGCAGTGGCTGGAGGCCCTGGCGCACCCATTCTTTTCCTCTCTCTCTCTCTCTCTCTCTCTCTCTCTCTGCCTCTTTCTCAATTTCTAATAAATAAAAATAAATTTTAAAAAATTAAGACAATGCTATAGGTTCAATAGCACTCCATGAGGCTAGAAAATCTGTTAACTTTGTTAACTAGCAAAATATCACTCTTGTTTATAAATCACTTATTTATCATATGACCACACTATGTTGAATCCTTTTCGCAAACTGAAGACTCCTACTGTCAGCCTTTAAGCATTCTGCATTTCTTTCCCATTTTTGAAGCTGAGTAACTTGTTCCAGTCAATTTTGGTGCGGGTCACTGGAAACTGCCAGCACAAGGCCTTGAATATGGTGTATGACATAGTGTGATAGTTTTCACTATTGGTTGTCTGGTATTCATTTTCTGCACTCTCTATGATTTTAATAAACTCCTTGGCAATTTGGAGTTTATTAGAAACAGTTAGTGAATCTTGTACATCTTTATGACTAACCAACTGAACCTTGCCATCTTCATAATAATGAACCTGAATCTTGAGTACTCCAACCACCTGGGCTGTGGGTGGTGTGATGGTGAACTTCCATTCTGGCCGCCAATGGCCATTCCAGAAGTTCTTGGGCTGAAACTGGTGGCTTTCAATACATGCAATAATGGTCTGCTGCCCATCTATAGTTTTAGCATAAACAGTGCAGAAGCCGTTGCACTAACGATCTTTCACATAGGCATTTAAAGCACTGTCACGGATTCTCTCCAAGACTTCAGTCCCCGTCTACATCTCACTGGGGGTCACTTTCTTCCTTCCATAAGCCTTCATAGCCTTCTATCTTCACAGGTGTGAATTGATCCATGTTACACCGGGCAAATGCATGTGCTGCCTCTTCCCTGAGAAGATTGTCATTATTAAGTAGCAGCTGGACGTCATTGAACACTTCATTAAATTCCCCTGGGGATGCCTGGGTGATGAATTTAGCAGCTATGCCAACCTTCTTCTCATCTGGCACTCAATCCTCAAAGTCAGCCATGTAGGGCTGCACTGGCCCAGTTCTTTCTTCCTTTTTTCTTTCTTTCCTTTCCTTTCCTTTCCTTTCTTTCTTTCTTTCTTTCTTTCTTTCTTTCTCCTTCCTTTCTTTTATTTTTTTAAAAATATTTTATTTTTATTTATTTATTTGAAAGAGGGAGAGATAGAGAGAGAAAGAGAAAGAATGGGTATGCCAGAGACTCCAGCTGCTGCAAACGAACTCCAGACACAAGCACTACCCTGTGCATCTGGCTTACGTGGGTCCTGGGGAATTGAACCTGGGTCCTTTGGCTTTGCAGACAAGCGCCTTAACCACTAAGCCATCTCTCCAGCCCCTTCCTTTCTTTTTGTTTTGTTTTTGCTTTGTTTTCTGAGGTAGGGTCTTGTTGTAGCTCAAGCTGACCTGGAATTCACTGTGTAGTCTCAGGGTGGTCTTGAACTCACAGCAATCCTCCTACCTCTGCCTCCCGAGTGCTGGGATTAAAGGTGTGCACCACCATGCCCAGCTAAGTACTTTCTTTTGTAAAAAATATATATATATATTTTGGGGGCTGGAGAGATGGCTTAGTGGTTAAGGTGTTTGTCTGCGAAGTCTGAGGACCCTGGTTTGATTCTCCAGGCCCCATGTAAGCCAGATGCACAAGGGGGGGCGCACATGTCTGGAGTTCATTTGCAGTTGCTAGAGGCCCTGGCGCCATTCCACTCTCTCCCTCTGTCTCAAATAAATAAATAAATAAAATCTTTTTAAAAAAGATTTAAAAATATTTTTAGGACTAGAGAGATGGCTTAGTGGCTAAGGCGCTTGCCTATGAAGCCAAAGCACCCTGGTTTGATTCCCCAGGACCCACATAAGCCAAATGGACAAGGTGGCACATGCGTCTGGAGTTCATTTGCAGTCGCTAGAGGCCCTTGTGTGCCCATTCTCTCTCTTCCTGCCACTCTATCTGCCTCTCTAAAATAAAGGTTAATTTTTAAAAATATTTTATTTTGGGCTGGAGAAATGGCTTAGCAGTTAAGGCATTTGCCTGCGAAGCCAAAGGATCCTGGTTCAATTCTCCAGGACCCATGTAAGCCAGATGCACAAGGGGCACATGCATCTGGAGTTCGTTTGCAGTGGCTAGTGGCCCTGGCATGCCCATTCTCTATGTCTGCCTCTCTTCTATCTCTCTCTGCTTGCAAATAAATAAATAAATTTTTAAAAATAAAAAAAATTATTTTTATTTGTTTATTTGAGAGAGAGAACAAGGCAGGGGAAGAGAGAGAGAGAGAGAGAAAGAATGGGCATGCCAGGGCCTCCAGCCACTGCAAACGAACTCCAGAACCATGCACCACCTTGTGCATCTGGCTTACGTGGGTCCCAGAGAATTGAACCCGGGTCCTTTGGCTTTGCAGGCAACTACCTTAACTGCTAAACCATCTCTCCAGCCCAAGGTTAAATTTTTTTAAATATTTTTATTTGGCACTGGAGTGATGGCTTAGCAGTTAAGACTTTACCTACAAAGCCTATTGTAATTTAATTAATTAATTTATTTATTTGCAAGTAGAGAGATACAGGGAGAGAGAGAGAAAGAAAGGCAGAGAAAGAGACAGAGAGAGGGAGGGTATGGGTACACCAGTGCCTCTAGCCACTGCAAAGGAACTCCAGATACATGCACCATCTTGGGCATCTCAGGCTTATGTGGATACTGGGTGGTTGAACCCAAACTGTCAGGTTTTACAGGCACATACCTTAACCACAGAGCAGTCTCTCAGCCCTACTTTCTTTTTGTTGTTTGTTTGAGGCAGGGTCTCTTCCTAGCCCAAGATAGCCTAGAACTCACTTTGTAAACTCAGGATGTCTTTAATCTCATGGCCTACCACAGCCTCCTCAGTGCTGGGATTGAATTTGTGAGCCAACACACCTGGCACCACTACTTTTTTTTGTTTTGTTTTGTTTTGTTTATTTATTTGAGAGCAACAGACAGAGAGAAAGAGGCAGATATGTAGAGAGAGAATGGGTGCGCCAGGGTCTCCAGCCACTGCAAACGAACTCCAGGTGCATGCACCTCCTTGTGCATCTGGCTTATGTGGGTCCTGGGGAATCGAGCCTTGAACTGGGGTCCTTAGGCTTCACAGGCAAGTGGTTAACCACTAAACCATTTTCCAGCCCAACCCTTTTTTTTTTTTTTTTTGGTTTTGCGAGGTAGAGTCTCACTCTGGTCCAGGCTGACCTGGAATTAACTATGTAGTCTCAGGGTGGCCTCGAACTCTTGGCGATCCTCCTACCTCTGCCTCCCGAGTGCTGGGATTAAAGGCATGTGCCACCACGCCTGGCTCCAACCCCTCTATTTTTATATCATTTGAGCTATACTAATTCCTTTACCTTAAATCTAATCTCCCTCCCCCCACTGCCTGACTCTCCCACCCCAACCTCCCATGGCTGTCTAGCTCCCTGATGTCCACACAAAAGACACAGCTCTCTCCTCAAAGGGGATAAAAGAGTTAATTCCAGGCCAGACATGGTAGCACATGCCTTTAATCCCAGCACTGGGGAGGCAGAGGTAGAAGGATCACCATGAGTTCAAAGCTACCCAGTGACTACATAGTGAATTCCAGGTTAGCCAGGACTAGAGTGAAACCTTACCTCAAAAGAAAGAAAGATGGGCTGGAGAGATGGCTTAGCTCCGCCGGTGTTAAACGCTTGATGAAGCCTAAGGACCCGGTTTGAGGCTCAGATGATTCTCCAGGAATCGTAAGCCAGATGCACAAGGGGGTGCATGCATCTGGACGGATAGGCTTGCAGTGGCTGGAGGCCCTGGCGCACCATTCTCTCTCTTGTAATCTCTCTCTCTCTCTCTCTCTACCTGCCTATTTCTGAGATCTCTCTCAAATAAATAAATAAGAAAAATATTTTAAAAAAAAAAGAAAGAAAGAAAGAAAAAGGAAGGGAGGGATTGGGGAGGGGAGAAGGGACAGGGAGGGGAGGGGAGGGGAGGGAGGAAGGAAGAGGGAAAGAAATTTATTCTGGAGCCAAATATGAGTGGCCATGGCCTGAGAACACAGATTTAGATTACCCTAATTCAACATTCCAACATGTTAACAATTTCATGAAGGTTTTTTTTAAAATTATTTTTTATTTTTATTTATTTATTTGCAAGCAGAGAGAAAGATAGAAAAGAGGTAGACAGAGAGAGAATGGGTGCACCAGGGCCTCTAGCCACTGCAAGCGAATTCCAGATGCATGTGCCCCTTGTACATCTGGCTTACGTGGGTCCTGGAGAATCAAACCGGGATCCTAGCCGGGCGTGGTGGCGCACGCCTTTAATCCCAGCACTCGGGAGGCAGAGGTAGGAGGATCGCCGAGAGTTCGAGGCCACCCTGGGACTACATAGTTAATTCCAGGTCAGCCTGGGCCAGAGTGAGACCCTACCTCGCAAAAAACCAAAAAAAAAAAAAAAAACCAGGATCCTTTGGCTTCGCAGGCAAACGCCTTAACCCCTAAGCCATCTCTCTAGCCCTCATGAAGGTTTTATAGTTACAGAACAGAAGAAAGTCATAAATCAAGGATCGTTCCAAATATATTGGCTGACCACCAAGTAAGGTGGGTTATGGCAAAGGGGTGTGGTGGGGGAATCTCCACCATAGGCCTCAGATACTATCTGATAACATTCTTAGGTTGTTCCCTTTCCACATTCCAAAAAGGTCATACCTGATCAACTGATAGTCATGGGCATTAAATGCCTCTTAAAGGGCTAAAGATAGTCCAAGATAATTTGGCTTTGATACTTCACTTCATGCTGGTTTATACTGACTCTCATTCCAACTTAAATATGAAAATTTGAAGCCTGGCGTGGTGGCGCACACCTTGAATCCCAGTACTCGGGAGGCAAAGGTAGGAGGATCACTGTTGAGTTCAAAGCCACCCTGAGACTACAGAGTAAATTCTAGGTCAGCCTGGGCTAGAGTAAGACCTTACCTTGAAAAATAAAAAAATGAAAATTTGGGCTGGAGTGATGGCTTAGCAGTTAAGGCACTTGCCTGAAAAGCCAAAGGACCCAGGTTTAATTCCCCAGAACTCCACATAAACCAGATACACAAGATGGCACATGTGTCTGGAGTTCATTTGCAGTGGCTGGAGGCCTTGGCATGCCCATTTTCTCTCTCTCTCTCTCTCTCTCTCTCTCTCTCTCTCTGCCTCTTTTTCTCTCTCTCTAATAAATAAAAATAAAAATACGAAAATTTGAAGTTAGGATCTGCATATGAGAGAGAATATGCAGCGTTTGTCTTTCTCAACCTGGGTTACCTCACTCAGTATATATATTAGTTTTTTCGTTTTTTTGAGGTACAGTCTCACTCTGGCCCAGGCGGACCTGGAATTAACTAGTCTCAGGGTGGCCTCAAACTCACAGCAATCCTCCTACCTCTGCCTCCCAAGAGCTGGGATTAAAGGTGTGTGCTACGGGGCCCAGTTTATTATATATTTTTTAAATATTTTATTTTTTATTTGAAAGAGAGAAAGGAAGAGGGGGATAGAGAGACAGAGAGAGAGCGAGGATAGGCATGCCAGGGCCTCTAGCCACTACAAATGAATTCCAGGTGTATATGCCATCTTGTGCATCTGGCTTACATGAATACTGGGGAATCAACCTGGGTCCTTAGGCTTTGCAGGCAAGAGCCTTAACTGCTAAGCCATCTCTCCAGCCCTTATTATTTTAGGTAAAGTTTCATTCTAGCCTAGGCTGACCTGGAACTCACTCTATAGTCCTAGACTGGCCTTGAACTCAAAGTGATCCTCCTACCTCTGTCTCCAGAGTGCTGGAATTAAAGGCGTGCACTATTTTTTAGGACCATGTTTCTCCTGCAAATTCCACATATATACCACCTTGTGCATCTGGCTTGACGTGGGTACTAGGGAATCAACCTGGGTCCTTTGGCTTTGCAAGCAAGCACCTTAACCACTAGACCATCTCTCTAGCTCTCTTTCAGATATTTTATCACTGTGAATGAAAGCTGGCTGACATTGTGTCAGATTCTGGGTTCAAGATGGAGTAGAACTGACAACAAACTGTTTCACAGACCCAAGACTTTACTATTTTTATTTACTTATGAGAGAAAGTGTGGGAGAGAGAGAGAAGGAATGATGAATGGGTGCACCAGAACTTCTTGCCCCTGCTGCACATGAACTCCAGATGCATGAGCCACTTTGTGCACCTGGCTATACATGGGTACTGCAGAATCAACCATGGGCCACTAGGGTTTTTCAAGCAAGCACCTTTATCTGATTAGTCAGCTCCCAAGCACTCAAGACTTTTATTTAGGGCAGAATCCAAAGTGACAGAGGGAAGCTCTAGAACACAGGAAAGAGGACAGAAAAGGTTATGGAACTTTTAGTAAAGAAGAGTTTGAGGAGTGGCTAATATAAAAGCTAATAGCCAAAAAAAAAAAAAAAAAAAAAAAAAAAAAGGCTGGGCATGGTGGTGGTGCACCCCTTTAATCCTTAATCCAGTACTTGGGAAGCAGAGGTAGGAGGATCACCGTGAGTTCGAGGCCAGCCTGAGACAACATAGTGAATTCCAGGTCAGCCTGGGCTTAGAGTGAGACCCTACCTTGAAAAAACAAAAATCTAATAGCCAGATGTGGTAGCACATGTCTTTAATCCCAGCACACAGGAAGCTGAGGTAAGAAGATTGCCATGAGTTTGAGGCCAGCCTGGAGCTATAAAGTGAGTTCTAAGTCAGCCTGACTAGAATGAGAACCTGCCTTGAAAACAAAACAAAAAAAAACTAATATAGTATAAAAGGCTAATATAAGCTGGGCATGGTGGTGTGTTCCTTTAATCCCAGCACTAGGAAAGCAGAGGTAGGAGGATTGCCGTGAGTTTGAGGCTACCTTGAGACTACAGAGCGAATTCCAAGTCAGCCTGGGCTAGAGCAAGACCCTACCTCAAAAAAAAAAAAAAAAAAAAAAAAAAAGCCGGGTGTGGTGGCGCATGCCTTTAATCCCAGCACTTGGGAGGCAGAAGTAGGAGGATCACCAAGAGTTCGAGGCCACCCTGAGACTACATAGTGAATTCCAGGTCAGCCTGAGCCAGAGTGAGACCCTACCCAAAAAAAAAAAAAAAAGCAAACAACATAGCCGGGCGTGGTGGTGCACTCCTTTAATCCCAGCACTCGGGAGGCAGAGGTAGGAGGATCGCCATGAGTTCAAGGCCACCCTGAGACTACATAGTTAATTCCAGGTCAGCCTGGGCCAGAGTGAGACCATACCGAGAAAACAGAAAAAAAAAAAAAAAAAAAAAGCAAACAACAAACAAGCCGGGCATGGTGGCGCACACCTTTAATCCCGGCACTCGGGAGGCAGAGGTAGAAGGATCGCTGAGAGTTCGAAGCCACCCTGAGACTACATAATTAATTCCAGGTCAGCCTGGATCAGAGTGAGACCCTACCTCAAAACCAAAAACAAACAAACAAACAAACAAAAGGCTAATATATCCCAAGACAATTTTGATTCTGTGCCTGTAATATTTAAATCTCCATAAGTACTGGAGTTGGTCAAAGTTCTAATAATACAGACGTGGCTTCAGAGAACCTTAGCATATGTATATAGTCATGCATGTCAAAAATAAAATCTAGCCAGGCGTGGTGGCGCACTCTAATCCCAGCACTCGGGAGGCAGAGGTAGGAGGATCACCGTGAGCTCGAGCCCACCCTGACACTACAGAGTGAATTCCAGGTCAGCCTGGGCTAGAGTGAGATCCTACCTTGAAAAAACCAAAAAAATAAATAAGTAAAAATAAAAAATAAAATAAAATCTTTTTTAGCCGTGCGTGGTGGCACAAGCCTTTAATCCCAGCACTCAGGCCATGAGTTCAAGGCCACCCTGAGACTACATAGTGAATTCCAGGTCAGCCTGAGCTATAGTGAGACCCTATCTCAAAAAAAAAATTATTTATTTATGAGAGAGAGAGAAAGAGACAGAAAAAGTGAGAAAGCCGGGCATGGTGGCGCATGCCTTTAATCCCAGCACTCAGGAGGCAGAGGTAGGAGGATGACCCTGAGTTCAAGGCCATCCTGAGACTACAGAGTGAATTCCAGGTCAACCTGAGCTAGAGTGAAACCCAACTTCAAAAAACAAAAAAAAAAAAAAAAAAAAAAAAAAGAAAAGAGAGAGAAAGAATGGGTACATTAGAGCCTTCAGGCACTGCAAACTCCACATGCATGCACTACCTTGTGCAATCTAGCACATGTGGGTCCTAGGAAATTGAACCTAGGGTCCTTTGGCATTGCAGACAAGTGCCTTAAGTGCTAAGCCATCTCTCCAGCCCACGTCTTGGGGTTTATAAGTCTTTCAGGCTAGCGTAGATGAAGATGACTAGAGATGACTGGACTGAGATATGGAGAAGCTTAGTAGACCAGTCATCAACTGAATTCCCACAAAGTGTCCATATGTCTTCTTTCTTTCTTTTTCTTTTTCTCAAGGTGGTGTCTAACTCTAGCCCAGGCTGTCCTGGAGCTCACTCTGTAGCTCCAGGATGGCCTTGAACTCACAGCAATCCTAATACCTCAGGTTTCCAAGTTCTGGGATTAAAGGTGTATGCCATCATGCCTGGCTGTGTCTCCTGCGTAATCAGGGAACTGGTCATGCTCTTCTCTGTCTGGGCCAACAGCAGGTGGTGGGGTTCCGGCACACACCTGCAAGCTTTGCAAGGGAGAGGCCAAACAGAATCAAGGATGTCATGTCTTTCAAGGGGCATCATGAGGTCTAGTCCAAACCTGCCGAGATTAGCTTCATTGCTCCCACACCTACCGCCCTGAATTCTATCATTCCTCTGGTTGGTTTAGATGTCTCATAACCAGCTGCAAACCCTCCTCCTCGTCTTGTTCTTTTAAAAATGTTTTTTATTTATTTGTGAGGAGAGAGCGAGAGATAGCATACCTGAACGATCTTTAGAAACATATGCCATTTTGTGCATCTGTCTTTACGTGAGTATTGGGGAATGGAACCCAAGCCATCAGGCTTTGCCAGCAAGTACCTTTAAATAATGAGCCATCTCCCCAGCCCTTTGTTCTTTTTTAGTGTTCCCAATTTACTGTGTGTTTTTTTTATTGTTTGTTTACTTGTATTTATTTGAGAGCAACAGACAGAGAAAGAGAGAGAGTGAGCACATGAGGGCCTCCAGCCACTGCAAATGAACTCGAGATGCATGAACCACCTTATGCATCTGGGTACTGGGGAATTGAGCCTCAAATTGGGGTCCTTGGGCTTCACAGGCAAGCTTTTAACTGCTAAGCCATATCTCCAGCCCCTACTGTTTGTTTTTTTTGTTGTTGTTGTTGTTGTTGTTTAGTTTTATTTATTTACTTATTTGAGAAAATCAGAGAGACAGACAGACACAGAGAGAGAATGGGTGCGCCAGGGCCTCCAGCCACTGCAAATGAACTCCAGACACATGTGCCACCTTGTGCATATGGCTTACTTGGGTCCTGGGGAATTGAACCTGGGTCCTTTGTCTTTGCAGGCAAACACCTTAACTGCTAAACCATCCTTCCAGCCCTGTTGTTTGTTGTTGTTTTTTTAAGGTAGAATCTCACTCTAGCCCAGGCTGACCTGGAATTCAATATGTATTCTCAGGATGGCCTTGAACTCATGGTGATCCTCCTATTTCTGCCTCCCGACTGCTGGGATTAAAGGCATGTGCCACCATGCCCAGCTGCAATTTACTGTTTTAGGTATTTTCCCCCCAATTTTATTTATTTATTTTTGCAAGCAGAGAGAGAGATAGAGAGAAGACAGACAGACAGAGAATGGGCACTCCAGGGCCTGTAGCCACTGCAAATAAACTCCAGATGCATGTGCCCCTTGTGCATTTGGCTTATGTGTGTCCTGGGGAATCGAACCTGGGTCCTTTGGCTTCACAGGCAAACACCTTAACTGCTAAACCATCTCTTCAGCCCCAGTTTACTGTTTTAATCCTAACATTTACTTTAACTTTACATTCTCAAGACAAGGACAAAAGACAAAACTGGTACCAAAGAATGGCTAAATTGCAGCTAGGGCACAAAGCAAGATTTCTGGCTCCCAAGGGCTCTCTCTACTAGCAAGTTTCTTCCTCCTGTTTCCATCACCAAGACTACTTGCTTGTTATGAGCAAGAATGTTGAGCTGTATAAGCAGTCCCATTCAAAAGTGTGGTACCATGCCTCAAACCTGTTGTTCTCGAACCCTGTTAGCTTACCCTCTAAATCACCACCATAGCCCAGAAAAGAAACAATCCACAAACGGGGGTCTCTACCACACGCTATACTGTAACTAGCATAGTGTGGCTATCAAGCTAATTCCTAACAGGGTAATCTGCACAGCTAAGCCTGAGGACATAGCAGGCTATGCACCTTGGGTGGAGTTCTTGAAGACAAGGAACTCACAGCTTCTCCAAAGATTTCCTGATAAATATAAACAAACAAGTCATGATCTGATCCAAACTTGTGATCAGCTGTCTTATGCTCAGACTCCCCATTGCTTTGCCTGAAATTGTTGTTTGTTTTTGTTTTTTCGAGGTAGGGTCTCACTCTGGTCCAGGCTGACCTGGAATTAACTATGTAGTCTCAGGGTGGCCTCGAACTCTCGGCGATCCTCCTACCTCTGCCTCCCAAGTGCTGGGATTAAAGGTGTGCGCCACCACGCCCGGCACTTTGCCTGAAATTGAATAAAAGCTATGAGTATGGTCAGTTTGGAGAGCACTCAAGCGCATCCCCCTGATTGTCCTTTAAATTCTTCGTGTGTGTGTGTGTGTGTGTGTGTGTGTTGAGTGTTCATTTCACATCCTCCCACTGAGGGCAACTAGTTAGATCACTTTATAGGAGACTGACACCTAGATAATTATAGGCAGGATGCTACTTTAACTAGGAATGTTTAGCTATGCATACCACTGGCCCTCTTCTTAAACCCAAACCTTATGTCAGGATCCTCAAGATGGGACTTGGAGCAGGGGTCCCCTGGGTTGCTTTGTCTCTTCTTCCCAATGTGGTCACATTGAATAAATCTTCTGCTTTTTTGTGTGTGTGTGTGTGTGTGTGTGTGTGTGTGTGTGTGTGTGTGTGTTTAGTGCATGTAGTAGAGGAGGGGAGACAGAGAGCACTAACTTGCACAAGTGTGTATGTGGAGGTCAGAGAGCCACTTCCGGTCAGCCCTTGCCTTTCCACTTTGTGGGAGGCAGGATTTCTCTTTGGATTTTCATTTTGCTCTTCTTCTTCTTCTTCTTTTTTAAATTAATTTATTTTTTATTGACAACTTCCTTAATTGTAGACAATATCCCATGGTTCTCCCCATTTTGCTCTTCTTTGCTGTGCTAGCCACAAGCTTTATGGGAAATTCTTGTACCTCTATCTCACCATCAGCATCAGTGTCCCTGTCAGCGTGTTGGGATTATAGAAGCCCACAATGGCATTTTTCAAAAACGTGGAATAGGGGCTGGAGAGATGGCTTAGCAGTTAAGGCACTTGCCTGCGAAGCCTAAGAACGCTTGTTCCAATCTTCAGGTCCCACGTACAGCCAGACGCAAAAGTGATGCACATGTGCAATGTATGTCGCGCATGCGCACAAGGGCTGCACGTGTCTGGCGTTCCTTCACAGTGGCTGAAAGGCCCTTGTGTGTCCATTCTCTGTTCCTCTTTTTCCCTCTCTCTTAAGAAATAAATAAAAAAAAAAAATTAAAACGTGGAATAGGTAACTGGAACTCAGGCACTTTGGCTTTCAGATGAGTACTTTATCCACTAAGCTATCTTTCTAGCCTTCTTTTCTTAAACTTTTTTTTTTTTTTTTTTTTTTTTTTTTTGAATTTTCGAGGTAGGGTTTCACTCTAGCCCAGGCTGACCTGGAATTCACTATGTAGTCTCAGGGTGGCCTCGAACTCTCGGCGATCCTCCTACCTCTGCCTCCCGAGTCCTGGGATTAAAGGCGTGCGCCACCACACCCGACTTAAACTTTTTTTTGTTTTGTTTTTTTGAGGTAGGGTCTCACTCTGGTCCAGGCTGACCTGGAATTCACTATGTAGTCTCAGGGTGGCCTCGAACTCTCGGGCGATCCTCCTACCTCTGCCTCCTGAGTGCTGGGATTAAAGGCATGCGCCACCACGCCCAGCTTAAAAAAACTTTTTATACATATTTTTATTTATTTATTATTGGGGGGGGGGGTTGAGAGGGTTTTACACTAGCCCAGGCTGACCTGGAACTCACTATGTAGTCTCAGGGTGGCCTTGAACTCATGGCAATCCTCCTACCTCTGCTGGGATTAAAGGCATGAGCCACCATGCCCAGCCATATTTTTTATTTATTTTTTTTTAGAGATAGAGAGAGAGAGAGAGAGTGAGCGCGAGAGAGCATGCCAGGGCTTCAGCCGCTGCAATTGAACTCCAGAGGCTTCAGCCAACTAGTGGGCATGTGCAACCTTGTGCTTGCCTCACCTTTGTGCATCTGGCTTACATGGGATCTGGAGAGTCAAACTTGGGTCCTTAGGCCTTGAAAGCAAGTGCCTTAACTGCTAAGCCATTTCTCCAGCCCTCTTTTGATAATTAATTTTGCTCTTGGGTCTTGCTCTAGCTCAAGCTGAACTAGAATTCATAATGCAGTTTAAGGGTGGCCTTGAACTCACAGAGATCCTCCTACCTCCACAGTGCATCACCACACCTGGCTAATTTTGCTCTTTAAAAAAATTTTTTTGTTTTATTTTTATTTATTTATTAGCAACAGACAGAAAGACGCAGACAGAGAACGAGAGCACCAGGGCCTCCAGCTACTGCAAACAAACTCCAGATGCATGTGCCACCTTGTGCATTGGGCTTACGTGGGTCCTGGGGAACTGAGCCTCAAACTGGGGTCCTTAGGCTTCACAGGCAAGCATTTAACTGCTAAGCCATCTCTCCAGCCCTAATTTTGCTCTTTTAATTGGCTGTTAATCTAGGGTGAGTGTGGTGAAACATAGAATGTGATATGTTAGAATTGTCAGGACACAGGCTCTGACCCTAACTTCCAGAAACAATACCTTGACACTTGGAGCCTGGGTTAAAAACTAGGAATTTGCAGGGCATGGTAAAACACACCTTTGTCTTTATTTATTTTTAATTTTTTTTTTTTCCGAGGTAGGGTCTCACTCTGGCCCAGGCTGACCTGGAATTAACTATGTAGTCTCAGGGTGGCCTTGAACTCATGGCGATCCTCCTACCTCTGCCTCCCTGAGTGCTGGGATTAAAGGCGTGCGCCACCACACCCATCTTTAATTTTTTAATTTTTATTTTATTTTATTTGAGACAGAGAGAGAGAGAGAGAGAGAATGGGCACGCCAGGGTTTCTAGCCACTGCAAATGAACTCCACACGCATGTGCCACCTTGTGCACCTGGTTTATGTGAGACCTGGATAATCGAACCTGGGTCCTTAAGCTTCACAGGAAAGCACCTTAACCACTAAGCCATCTCTCCAGCCCAAGCACACCTTTAATCCCATGGAGGCAGAGCTTGGAGGATCACTGTGAGTTCAAGGCCAGCCTGAGATTACATAGTGAATTCCAGGTCAGCCTGGCCTAGATCAAGACCCTACCCGAGAAACAAGGCAAACAAAAAAAAAACCTAACTAAGGGGCTGGAGAGATGGTTTAACCATTAAGGAACTTGCCTGCAAAGCCTAAGGACCCAGGCTCAATTCCTCAGTACCCATATAAAACCAGATGCATAAAGCAGCACATGTATCTGGAGTTCTTTTGCAGCGGCTGCAGGTCTTGGCGGGCCCACTGTCTCTCTCTCTCTCTGCCTGTCTCTCAAATAAATAAAACATATATTTTTAAAAAAATGCCGGGCGTGGTGGCGCAGGCCTTTAATCCCAGCACTCGGGAGGCAGAGGTAGAAGGATCACTGTGAGTTTGAGGGCACCGTGAGAGTACAAAGTTAATTCCAGGTCAGCCTGGGCCAGAGTGAGACCCTACCTCGAAAAAACAAAATATAAAACATTTAAAAACACTAGGAACTTGTTAGAGAGACCGAGAGGTCTAAGGTCTTGAAGCATACAAGGTGGCCAAAAAGAAAAGGCATTTTAGGCCAAGCATGACACATCTACCGTTCCACAAACCCTCTGAATTTGCAAGCCTGGCAAGTTGGTTGCCTTGGTAGACAACCTCCAAACTAGGGGTTGGACTGTATGCGCGAGTCCAGCTCTGCAGGTGAGTAGGGCCAGTGCGGGGCTTTTAAGTAGCTGAGTCCACCGTAGACTATGAGCAGGGGAGGGTAAAGCTGAGACCAGGAGGTCCAGGCGACTGGGAAAAGCTAGGCCCAGCCGGTCACGAAGCACGCGTGGCGCTCTGGGAGTTGTAGGCGCTTTCTTTCCGCTCTCCTTCAGCCATTCGCTCTGGAAGTCCAAGGACGTCCAGGCAGTGGGTTCCACGACTCACAGGCTGCGACTTCCCAGACTCACCCTGGCGGTGCCCACCCCGCGCCCAGCTGCGCTCGGCGACGGCTGGCGCGCGCGGCATGATGGGAGTCGTAGTCCATTCGTCCCCAGCCCACCGTGCGCAAGCCGTCCGCGGAGGACTACATTTCCCTTCGGCCAGCGCGTGCTCCCGAGTCGCCTCGGCACCAGCCAGGGGCGAGCCGAGAGTCTCCAAGATGGCCGCGTGGGGAAGGAGGCGTCTGGGTCCGGGCAGTGGCGGTGGCGGCTCCCGAGAGAGGTGAGCTAGCGGTTCGAGGCCGTGGATGGGGGCTCGACGTCGGGCCAGCCGGAACCTCCGCTACACGCGTGACATCCCCGTCCGAATCTGGCCTCCGTCTCCGTCCCCGCCGCGCGCTGGGTCCAAGCCTGACGGGGGTTCGAGTCCGTGAGCAGCGGGCCGGCCAGCCTTAGCGGAAACGAGGGAGAGCGTGGTTCGCAAGGGGCGGCGGTCAGCGCCGGGCGGGGTGGGTGGTGAACTTTGGCGAGTTGGCGTGGCAGTGGCCGGAGGGCCCTCGGGAGGTCCTGCCGAGCGGCGTGCGGCCTCTGGGCCGCGGGACCACGCACGTGGCTGCTCTTGACCTAGGCCCCCCGACGTGGCGAGGGCCGGCTCTCCGGGGATTGGAAGGACGGGAAACTAACTGTGCAGGGTTGCAGGACTGTGTGCGATCGGTGCGATTTCTGGGGAGCCTCACCCTCCGGGAGTCGCCTGGTCCCGAGCTCTGGCCTGGCCGCCTCCTGGAGGGGCGATCATCGCGACTTTTTCCAGGGTTCTCTGCAAGCTCTCCAGCTCCTGGAAGTCCTTTAAAGTGACCTTTCCTACTTGAATGCGTGTGGGGGCGCTAGGGGCTTGTTTCTTCTAAAAGTGAGGCTTCCATTTGGATAACTGATTCCCTGAAAACTAGATTGGAGTGGTTGGCGTGCTGCATGTTGAACTTTTAGGTTTTTTTTTTTTTTCTTTCGTAAAGTGTTTTCATCTAGTAGGGTGATATAAGCTGTTAGGACACTAGAAGTTTGGGAGACGTGTTGTATCTTAGTGGAACTACCGGATTAAACTGCCCTGTCCGTTTGTGCTAAAGCCTAATGGATTGGGAGGTCAAAAGAAAAAGTTTGGCTTTGTTTTTTTTTTTTGGTGAGAACTGTCAAACGTACAAAAGTTCTGTCTCGACTACTCTCCATTGTTCCTTTCTGACTGATTCTATCCCATGTTCACTGCTATTAGTGTCTGCAAATGGCTTTCCCAGCCCAGAAGATTTTACATTAGCAGCTGTGATAAATTACATTTTATTGAGCTCAGTTATCCATTCTGCATTTCCTGTTCCTCAAAAGGCTTATTTTTCTAACTCCAGTTTGTTTGTTTCTTTTTTTAAATATATTTTATTTATTTATTTATTTGAGAGAAAGAGGTAGAGAGAGAAAATTGGCACACCTGGGCCTCCTACCACTGCAAACCAACTTCAGATGCATGCGCCCCCTTGTGCATCTATCTGAGTTACATGGGTCCTGGAGAGTTGAACCAGGATCCTTTGGCTTTGCAGGCAAACGCCTTAACTGCTAAGCCATCTCTTCAGCCCTGTTGGTTTATTATGAGGTAAGGTTTAGCTCTAGCCCAGGCTGACCTGGAATTCACTATGTAGTCTCAGGGTGGCCTCAATTCACAGTGATCCTCCTACCTCTGCCTCCCAAGTGCTGGGATTAAAGGTATGCAAAACCATACCCAGCCAGTTTCGTATTTTTTAGACTGGTAAGACTTTCAAGAGAAATTACTGCTGTGGTTTCCAGATACCCTTAGATACTAGCAAGAACCTTCTTAGAAAACCCAGTATCAGCTGGGACCATGGCTTTAATCCCAACACTTAGGAGGGAGGCTGAGGTAGGAGTTCAAGGCCAGCCTGGGCAGAGCAAGATCCTACTTCGAAAAACAAAACAAAACAAAAAAACCCAGTATCATAAAGACATTTTTCCTTAACAGGTACAGATATCTGAAAGGGCCAAATATGTATATCTAAGCCACCCACAGGCCGAATCCAGTCCTTGACAATTGAGCTTCAACAGATTTTTTTTTTTTTTTTTTTTTTGGTGGTGGGGAGGTTTCAAGGTAGGGTCTCGCTCTAGCCCGGGCTGACTGGGAGTTTACTGTCTAGTCTCAGGGTGACCTTGAAGTCACAGGGATCCTTCTACCTCAGCCTCCCGAGTGCTGGGATTAAAAGCATGCACTACTATGCCCATCCTTCAACAGCTTTTAAGAGAATTTAAATTAGCCGGGCGTGGTGGTGCACGCCTTTAATCCCAGCCCTCGGGAGGCAGAGGTAGGAGGATCGCCGTGAGTTCAAGGCCACCCTGAGTCTACATAGTGAATTCCAGGTCAGCCTGAACTAGAGCAAGACCCTACCTCGAAAAACCAAAAAGAGAGAGAGAGAGAATTTAAATTGGGTGCCAACAGATTTCACTGTAAAACTGGGTAGTGGCTGACACTGTTAAGGGCAAGTGCTCTCTAGTTAATGGTTCCTCACCTGAGTGCTTGATTCATTGCAGTTACCTCCCTGGGCTTTGTAGATGTTCAGGTTGTAACCTTTGGCCAGGTAATGAAGGCTCTACTCACACATGCAAATGCTTACCAGGAATGGGGTACCTGATTTTTAGGATTTGAAAGTTGTTTTTTTCTTTCTTTTTTTCCCCCCAAGGTAAGGTCTCATTCTAGCCCAGGATGACATGGAACTTACTCTGTAGTCCTATGCTGGCCTTGAACTCAGTGATCCTCCTACCTCTGCCTCCTAATCTCTGTGCTAAGATTAAAGCTGTGGACTACCACGCCTGGCCTAGAAGGTTGTCATTTTCCCTCCTTCCAGATAAATGGAGTGGCTGGAGGATACCCCTCCGTTTGCCTTTGCCCTAAGACCCTAGCCAGTTTCTATGAGTTATATTCATAGCCTCACATCTTTTGCAGGATCACCTATTCCCTCAGATCCTCCCACATTGAGCAGGGCATGGAAACAACCCACCCCCAACTAGCCAGCTAACTTCTTGGCACACCTCCATTCCAGCTCAGTTAGTGGCATAACTGGGTGGAGGCAAGCCAGATAAATTGTATGCCCAGCACCATTATGGGCTCTAGTGACCCAAGTGGACAGTTTACAAAGCTCCTAAGTGACTTTGTTTCATGTCACATTTGTATTGACTCAGATTTCAGCCACATTAGAAGTGCCTTCCAGAGTTGCTGCTCACACCTGGTGGTTGTCTCAATGCTGAAACTGAAGGAAATACTGTGGTTTGAGGTAGGGGATGGAGGAGGGCTACACTTGGGACAGAATTTGCCAGTGCCTGCAGACTCTGGAGCAAGTATTATATTTAAAGGCCCTGTCTGGTGTCAGATTGTCATCTTAGTATGCAGTGGTTCAGAACACAAGCTAGCATTAGAACTGAGTGAGTGAACTGTCATAGCAGTACCGTAACTACTAGCCACATATAGTGATTTCACTTAAGTTTGGCTCCCTAGTCTCACAGACCACATTTCATATGCTCAGTACCCACTTTGGGCTAATGGCTGCTATATTAGACATCACAAGTAGAGAACATTTCCATCACTGCAGAAGTTTCTATAGATGTGGACAGTGATGGTCTAGACTAAAATAGGAGGGGTAGAAGGAAGAAATTCATAGCTGCCTGTGTGTTGATTTTTCTCTCCACTCCATTAAATCTAGGGAACCAACAGTATTTGTAATGAAGAACATCAGACTCTGAGCGTAACCTGAATTCTTGTCCAAAATTGAGCATACTGGCAGCAAGCACAGCAAACAGATTGCCATTTGTCCTGCCGGCGTCCTTGAGGCACACTTGCCCACCTAGGAAAGCAGCACAGGTATCTGTGTGTTCTGCCACCTGTGTGTCAGCCTGGACCAGCTCTCAGACGGCCCACCCTGCCTATCCTTACTTGGGCTACTTGGTGCCGCTCTCAGGGTCCCTGAGCATCCCTGAGTTCTCCGTGATTGTTGGAATGTGAGTATAGCCCTGTACTCTGAGCTCCTCTTTTGGTAATCCCATGAGGATGTCCTTGACCTCTAATCACGATGTAGGGTGGCTTGGGTGTTCAGGCTTCCTTTCCTTGGTCTGTGCAGCTGTCTGTCTCAGCATCTGTTAGCCAATTCCCTAGGGTTATCATGGGGTTGTCTCCATATCCTTTCCCACACCACCTCCTCTGGGAGGCTTGTGCTGTCTGAATGCAGGTGGAGTAGCTCCAGATGGCCCATACAGGATTTATTTCCTATTCCACCTGAACAGCTGGCCCAGCAGCCATGTGGTCAGATTGGATCACATTCCTGGGGTGATAGGCCCCTTTCTGCTCTGCTCTTTCCCATGTAGAGCTGGGGACTCCTGGGATTTGGGGGGGCATATAATATTTTGAGTGATTCCTGTTCTGACTTTTGTGTGTCATAGATGAGATGAACAGGCCTGGGACTTGCACCCACATCTGTTGTGTACAGCCACGGTGGGCAGTTGTGTTGTGCTTAGCTGGCTAGTGAGGGATGGTGGTGCCCACAGCTAGGCTGCAAACTTGCAGACCTGAATGTGTATATTGGGTCTGTGGTGGTTTGGCGTCTTCAGCCCCAGTTTAACCTGAGGGTACATTTTCATTTTCTTGGAATCACTCAAGCACCTGGATTCTAGTTACTATTATTATTATTATTATTATTATTATTATTATTATTATTTTCTCGAGGTTGGGTCTCACTGTAGCTCAGGCTGACTTGGAATTCACTATGTAGTCTCAGAGTGGCCTCAAACTCACAGCAATCCTCCTACCTCTGCCTCCTGAATGTTGGGATTAAAAGCATGCACCATCACACCCAGATAGATTCTAGTTACTTTGATTTGTTCCTTCATGGTACAGTTCTATAAGCACATTCCACTGGAGGTCTTCTGAGGAGAGCAGGGCTCACCAAGTTCCAGGGAGAAGGGAGGAACTGAGGCCAAGCCTTAATTGGGCTTCTCTATACTGCTTGGGTGAGCTGCTTCAGTGAGGGGCTATGGGTGGAGGTGGGGAGTGCTCCGTGCACCAGCATGCCCAGGAACGTGAACCTGTGTTTGATCCCTGGTACCAATAGCAACTTTAGGGGCACAGGTCCCAGGGAAAGCCAGCAACCATTGAGTGATCACGACAGTTCTTCAGCTGAGGGCTCTGCAGAAGAGGAGATAGAAGAGAGAGAATGGGCACGCCAGGGCATCTAGCCGCTGCAAATGAAAATGCATGTCTGCTGCACATCAGGTCTGCTGTGAACCATGTGTGGATGTCAACACTTAAATGCTAGTGTGCCAGGGACTGAGGTTTTTATCTATGTAAACCTAATTAAACAGCCACAGTTGCTTTGCAGCTGTCACATTTGTTTTGCACACATGGCCCAGGTCATCACTTTGCTGTAGTGCTTTTAGAGACCAGAGCTTTTGGCTCTGTTTGACACATAGGAAACTGGTTTAGGGTAACAAGGTTTTTTGCCCTTGGACACAAAGCCAGAGAGTGAACTTGAACCCACGACCCTGAGTTCTCACTTGGTATGAATATCCTCACTGCTTAGACTGAGGGGCTTCTCAGTCACCAAACACAGAGCAGCAACAGAGGTGACCTCTTACACAAGGAAGTGTCATGTGCCCTGTGAAATAGCCCCCTGGCTCTTTGGAATTGGCCTCAATGTATGGGACTCTCTGCCTGTCCCTCTCTTGTCCTCGCTGACCCTTACATTTGCAGCATAGGGCTGACTGACTGCTTCATTTTTCTGCTCTTTCCTTTCCTGTCCTGAGGAAGCAAAGCTTGGTTAGCCAAAAGTGAATTTCTGGGGCTAGAGAGATGGCTAAGCACTTAAGGCACTTGCTTGAAAAGCCTAAAGACCCAAGTTCGACTCCCTAGTACCCACATAACACCAGATGTATAAGGTGGCACATGCATCTGGAGTTTGTTTGCTGTGGTTAGAGGCCCTAGCCAGTCAATTCTCTCTATCTCCCTTTTTCTCTTTATCTCTGTCTCTCAAATAAATAATTTTTTTAAGTGAATTTCAGGCTGGAGAGATGGCTTAGCGGTTAAGGTGTTTGGTTTTACTCTTGTAAGCCAGATGCACAAGGGGAACATGCATCTGGAGTTCATTTGCAGTGGCTAGATGTCCTGGCGTGCCCATTCTGTCTCTCTTCTATCTCTCTCTCTCTCTCTGCTTGCAAATAAATAAATTAAATTAAAAACTATTAAAAACTGAACTTGGTCTGGAGAGATGGTTTAGTGGTTAAAGCGTTTATCTGCGAAGCCTAAGGATCCCAGTTTGATTCTCCAGGTCCCACATAAGCCAGATGCACAAGGGGGCACTCACATCTGTAGATCGTTTGTCTTTACCTCTCTCTGGGTCAAATAAATAAATAAAAATAAAATCTTTAAAAAAAAAACTGAACTTGTTTCTTTTTTAAAAAAAGTGAATTTTGCTGAGCATGGTAGCACACGCCTTTAATCCCAGCAGAGGTAGGGGGATCGCTGTAAATTCAAGGACACCCTGAGACTACATAGTGAATTCCAGGTCAGCCTGGACTACAGCGAGACACTACCTTGAAAAACCAAAAAAAAAAAAAAAAAATTCTCCTCAAACTAGAAATGCACAAGTGACTATATATTTATGATTCAAAAAGCAGCCTGCCAGGTGTGGTGGTACACACCCTTAATCCCAGCACTCAGGAGGCAGAGGTAAGATCCTCATGAGTTCAAGGCCACCCTGAGAATACAGAGTGAATTCCAGTTTAGCCTTGGTTAGAGTGAGACCCTACCTCAAAAAAAAAAAAAAAAAAAAAAAGCCTGACATGCCCAGCTTCATTATAGATTTCTATTAATGTTTTAGGAAACTGTTGCCTTCAGGCTCTGAACTAGTTGTAGGTGTCATGATGAAAACAGCATCTGTCATTCAGGAAACCGGAGTGCCTTTCCTGATTATGTTTTTTAGTGGTTTTTTTTTTGTTTTTTTTTTTGGTTTTGCGAGGTAGGGTCTCACTCTGGTCCATGCTGACCTGGAATTAACTATGTAGTCTCAGGGTGGCCTCGAACTCTCGGCGATCCTCCTACCTCTGCCTCCCGAGTGCTGGGATTAAAGGCGTGCACCACCACGCCCCGCTCCTGATTATGTTTTTTATTTATTTTATTTGAGACAGACAGAGAGAGGGAGAATGGGTACGCCAGGGCCTCTATCCATTGCAAAGGAACTCTACCTTTTCTTTTTGGTTTTTGAAGTAGGGTCTTGCTATAGCCTAGGCTGACCTGGAATTCACTCTGTATTCTCAAGTTGGCCTTGAACCCATAGCTATCCTCCTACCTTATCCTCCCAAGTGCTGGTATTAAAGGTCTGTACCACTACACCTGGCAATCAAAATATTTAAAACAAAACAGAACCAAAGCCAGGTGTAGTGGCAGAGGTAGGAAGATTGCTATGAGTTCAAGGCCAACCTAACACTACATAATGAATTCCAGGTCAGCCTGGAGTAGAGACCCTACCAAAAATAACTTCGTGACAGGGTTGGGGAGATGGCTCAGCTGTTAAAGGTGCTTGCTTGCAAAGCTTATTGGCCCCAGGTTTAATTCCCAAGGACTTACATAAAACCTGATGCACAAAATGGCGCATGGGTCTGGAGTTTGTAGTGGGTACTGGAGAATTGAACCTGGATCTTTAACCACTAAGCCATCCAGCCCAAATAAAAATAATTTTGTTTGTTTGTTTTCTAGGTAGGATCTAACTCTAGCTCAGGCTGACCTGGAATTCATTATGTAATCTTAGGCTGGCCTTGAATTCATGGCAATCCTCCTACCTCTGCCTCCCAAGTGCTGGGATTAAAGATGTGCACCACCATACCCAGCCCAAAAATAATTTTTAAAAAATTTATTTAAAAAATAAAAGTTAGCCGGGCGTGGTGGCGCACGCCTTTAATCCCAGCACTCGGGAGGCAGAGGTAGGAGGATCGCCGAGAGTTCGAGGCCACCCTGAGACTACATAGTTAATTCCAGGTCAGCCTGGACCAGAGTGAGACCCTACCTCGCAAAACCAAAAAAAGAAAAAAATAATAATAAAATAAAAAATAAAAGTTACAAAAAAGCTAGGACTTGAATAGATATATGTACAGCTTTGTTCCTAAAAGTGTAACAATAGTCAAAAGGTAGAACTAGTCCAAATGTCCATTGGCAGACAAGTAAGGAATCTTTTTTTTTTTTTTTTTTTGGTCATTCTGGTCCAGGCTGACCTGGAATTAACTATGTAGTCTCAGGGTGGCCTCGAACTCACGGTGATCCTCCTACCTCTGCCTCCCAAGTACTGGGATTAAAGGCGTGCGCCACCACACCCGGCTTTTTTTTTTTTTTTTTTTTTTTTTTTTTTTTTTTTTTTTTTTAGGTAGGGTCTCGCTTTAGCTCAGGCTGACCTGGAACTCACTCAGTAGTCTCAGGGGGAATCTTTGAGTATGAATATGTTTGTGGGCCTGGGTACTGAACCTTGCACATGTCAGGCAAGCATTCTACCACTGAGCGAGCTACTTCCTTAGTTTTGTTGTTTTTTTTTTCTGGTTTTTCTTTTTTTGTTTTTTTTTTTGTTTGTTTTTCGAGATAGGGTCTCACTCTAGCTCAGGCTGACCTGGAATTTACTATGTCATCTCAGGATGGCCTCAAACTCAAGGTGATCTTCCTACCTCTGCCTTCCAGGTGCCGGTATTAAAGGCATGCGCCACCACCCCCAGCTTTTCTGGTTTTTCGAGGTAGGGTGTCACTCTAGCCCAGGCTGACCTGGAATTCACAAATGGAGTCTCAGGGTGGCCTTGAACTCAAAGTGATCCTCCTACCTCTGCCTCCCAAGTGCTGGGCCCTAGTTTTTGTGTGTGTGTGTGTGTGCAGGTGAATGTGTATGAGTGCATGGAAGCCAGAGGACAACCTTGGGTGTTGCTCAGCAACGCCATCCATGTTTTTTTTTTTTTTTTTTTTTTTGGTTTTGTGAGGTAGGGTCTCACTCTGGTCCAGGCTGACCTGGAATTAACTATGTAGTCTCAGGGTGGCCTCGAACTCTCGGCGATCCTCCTACCTCTGCCTCCCGAGTGCTGGGATTAAAGGCATGCGCCACCACGCCCGGCCTGATCCATGTTTTTTTTGTTTGTTTTGTTTTTCGAGGTAGGGTCTCACTCTGGCCCAGGCTGACCTGGAATTAACTATATAGTCTCAGGGTGGCCTTGAACTCACCGCGATCCTCCTACCTCTGCCTCCCAAGTGCTGGGATTAAAGGCGTGCGACACCATGCCCGGCTGCCATCCATGTTTTTGAGACAAGGACTTTCATTGGCCTGAAACTAATTGTGCTAGGCTGGCTGACCAGCAAATTCCAGGAATCCTCCCCCTATGCTAAGATTACAAGTAGGTCCTTTTTTTTTTTTTTTTTTTTTTTTTTTTTTGTTTTCTGAGGTAGGGTCTCACTGTAGCTCAGGCTGACCTGGAATTGACTGTGTAGTCTCAGGGTGGTCATGAACTCTTGGTGGTCCTCCTACCTCTGCCTCCTGAGTGCTGGGATTTGCCACCATGCCTAAGTCCAGCTTACTTTGTTGGAGAGTGGAGGTTGAGGTAGGGTCTCACTCTAACCCCAGCTGACCTGGAACTCACAGCAATCCTGCTACCTCTGCCTCCCAAATGCTGGGATTAAAGTCATGTGCTACCATTTCTGGCTCAGACCTAGCTTTATTTTTTTTCTTTTAAGTTATTTTCATGTATGTATGTATGTATGTATGTATGTATGTATGTATGTATGTATGAATGAATGTATAAAGAGACTGTATTGGTACACCAGGGCCTACACACTGTGCATCTGTCTTTATATGGGTATTGGGGAATTTGACCCTGGCCATCAGGTTTTGCAAGCAAGTGCCTTTAACTGCTCAGCCATCTCTCCAACCCCAGTCCAGCTTCCCCCCTTCTCTCTCTGTTTTTTGTTTGTTTGTTTTTGTTTTTTGAGGTAGGGTCTCTCTTTAGCCCAGGCTGACCTGGATTCACTCTGTAGTCCCAAGCTGGCCTTGAACTCAGTGATCTTCCTGCCTCTGCCTCCCAAGTTCTGGGATTAAAGGTGTGTGCCACCATGCCTGGCTCTGTTCTCAAGCATTCTGACAAGGAATATTTAATCCAGTATTGCTTTTTATTTATTTATTTATTTATTTATTCATTCATTCATTCATTCATTCATTTTTTTGGCTTTTCAAGGTAGGGTCTTGCTCTAGCTCAGGCTGACTTGGAATTCACTCTGTATTCAGGGTGGCCTTGAACTTTCAGCATTCCTCCTACCTCTGCCTCCCCAGTACTGGGATTAAAGGCATGCACCACCACGCCAGGCTTAAAAATGTGTATTTTCTTTTATTTTTTAAATTTATTTGAGAGAGAATGGGCACACCAGGGCCTCTAGCCACTGCAAACAAATTCTAGATGCATGTGCCACCTTGTGCATCTATCTGGCTTGTGTGGGTCCTGGGAAATTGGACCCTTTGGCTTTGCAAGCAAGTTCCTTAACCACTAAGCTCTCTCTCCAGCCCCGGTATTGCTTTTTTGTTTTAAAAAAAAAAAAAAAAAAAAAACTTACATATTTGCATGTGTGTATATAGGTATACGAAGGCCTCTTGCCACTGCAGATGAACACTAAACATTTGTGCCACTTCTTGCATCTAGCTTACGTGGGTGGCTTTGGAATTGAACCTGGGCAGGCAGACTCTGCACGCAAGTGCCTTTAGCTGCTGAGCCATCTCCCCAGTCCCAAGTACTGCTTTCTAAATCTGCTTCCATGAACCAGGCGGGGGTCAGGCCACCCAGGATCTAAAGCCCAGGGCCTTCCAAGTTGGGGCTAGCTGGTGGTGCCATGAGTGGTTCAAGGCAGCTCTCCACCTGGGCTCATGACCAGGTTACATTTAACCTAGAAGCCTAAGCCAGCTGCTCCAGCTGGGTGCTAAGGTGGTTGGACTTGACTCTGCTGGGGAGCACAGTCACCAATTTCTGAAGTAGAAGAGTCCAGAGTTCCTCATCAGCCATGTAGACCTGGACCCTCAAATACCCACATGTGCCATGGCATACAGCACCTTTCCTGCCAGTGTATAATAGAGTGGAGTGCTCACTGCTTGTCTGCTCCACTGGGCTCCAACAGAGTTGCGTGTGCCTGTGTGTTTTGGTTTGAACCTTAGCACTGATTGTACTCCTGACCCACTGGAGCTACTCAAGCCCTTCCTGCAGCTGTAATAACCTCTGTCTGGCTTCTTGTTGGTTACAAGTGTCTTAAAAATGCTTTATCCTTCTGGGAAGAAACAACTGCAGGGACTTGTTCACCTTCTTCTGAACATTTGCTCCAGATGGAGAAATTCCAGAGGATCTTGTTGAGAAAACCCAGCTTTCCAGTTGAGCTTGTTAGCTGCCCAAGATCTCAGGCAGCCTAGTCACTGTTTCAGACTGTTGTTTTCTTAGCAGCACTAGGGATGAGCCCAAGGCCCCACCTCTGAGCCACCCTTATCTCCCTTACTGAGACTTCTGGACCCACTGGAGGGAATAGCTTTCTTCCTAATGCACAGTTGACTAGGGGCCTGTGATTTAATTAGGCCTTACCTGAGTCTAGCTTAATTACAGTTATTGGTTTAGGGTTAAGTATTCCCATTGCCTGAGTCTAAGCCAATGCCTTTTTATTAAAGGAGTTCCCACCTGAGCATTGGATCTCCTCCCTGTGCACCTGGAAGACAGATTTTGCGGGGGGGGGGGGATGGTTTCGAGGTAGGGTCTCACTCTAGCTCAGGCTGACCTGGAATTCACTCTGTAGTCTCAGGGTGGCCTTGAACTCATGGTGATCCTCCTACCTCTGCCTCCTGAGTGCTGGAATTAAAGGCATGCACCACCACTCCTGGCTAGAGTTTTATTTTATTTTTTTGGTTTTTCGAGGTAGGGTCTCACTCGGGCCCAGGCTGACCTGGAATTCACTATGTAGTCTCAAGATGGCCTTGAACTCAGGGCAATCCTCCTCCTTCTGCCTCCCAAGTTCTGGGATTAAAGGTGTGCGCCACCATGCCCAGCAAGAAATTTTTTTTTTTTTTTTTTTTTGGTTTTTTGAGGTAGGGTTTCACTCTAGTCCAGGCTGACCTGGAATTCACTATGTAGTCTCAGGGTGGCCTCGAACTCAACAGTGATCCTCCTACCTCTGCCTCCTGAGGCTGGGATTAGAGGCGTGTGCCACCACACCTGACTTCCGGCTAGATTTTTTTAATATTTAATTTTTATTTATTTATTGAGAGAGAGAATGGGCACTCCAGAGCCTCTAGTCAGTGCAAACTCCAGATGCATGCACCAACATGTGCATGTGGGTTCTGGGGAATTGAACCTGGGTCCTTAGGCTTTGCAGGCAAGTGCCTTAACCACTAAGCCATCTCTCCAGCCCTAGATTTTTTTTTTTTTTTTGGTTTTGCGAGGTAGGGTCTCACTCTGGTCCAGGCTGACCTGGAATTAACTATGTAGTCCCAGGGTGGCCTCGAACTCTCAGCAATCCTCCTACCTCTGCCTCCCAAGTGCTGGGATTAAAGGCATGCGCCACCACGCCCGGCAGCCCTAGATTTTTTTTTTCCCTAGAGGTAAGGTCTTGCTCTAACCCAAGCTAGCCTGGAATTCACTATGTAGTCTCAGGGTGGCCTCAAACTCATGGTGATCCTCCTACTGAGTGCTGGGATTAAAAGCCCATGCCACCATGCCCAGCTCTTTTTTTAATATTTTATTTTTATTTATTTATTTATTTGAGAGAGAGAGATACAGAAACAGGCAGGTAGAGAGAGAGAGAGAGAGAGGGCGCTCCAGGGCCTCCTGCCACTGCAAACGAACTCCAGATGCATGCGCCCCCTTGTGCATCTGGCTTACGTGGGTCCTGGAGAGTCGACCCTCGAACCAGGGTCCTTAGGCTTCACAAGCGCTTAACCTCTAAGCCATCTCTCCAGCCCCGAGCTTTTTATTTATTTATTTATTTTAATTTGACAGAGAGAGAATGGGTGTTCTTGAGGCTGGAGAAATGCTTTAGCAGTTATGACACTTGCCTGTGAAGCCTAAGGACCCAGATGCACAAGATGGTGCATGCATCTTGAGTTCATTTGCACTGGCTAGAGGCCCTGGCGTACCCATTCTGTCTTTCTGTCTGCCCCTCTCTCTCTCAAGTAAATAAATAAGCTGGGCATGGTGGTGCATGCCTTTAATCCAAGCACTTGGAAGGCAGAAGTAGGAGGATGGCCATGAGTTCCAGGCTAACCTGAATTCCAGGTCAGCCTGGGTTAGAGTGAGACCCTACCTTGGGGGGTGGGGGGAAGAGTTCTTAAAATGCTTAGTCTTGACTGGAGAACTCTGTGGTAGAATGTGTTCTTGACATATATGAGACAAATTTATCCCTAGCACCAAAACCATATAAACAAGGCTTAAAATAAAGCACCAAATCCTGCCCAGGAGTAACAACAGGAGGTCTGTTGGGCTCTGTGGTGCCTGTCATTTTCTTGATGTCTGCCTCAGTGATTCCATTTTCCCCACCTTTGGAGCAGGGTTGAGATCACAGTGTGCCAGGTTCTAGGGTTGACTGTGTTTCAAGTCTCTTTTCTAATCCCTATTAGTGACTGACAAGTCACTGCCCAGCTCCCTGTGGCTTTCTTCTGCATGGTTGCTAGCGTGTGTGTGCGTGCATCTGGGACAACCCAAGCAGCCAGGCTTTCTGTGAACACAGGAGAATATTCTGCTGGCCATTGGAGTCTAGCTCCTGTCAGGCAGCCAGCTGCAGGTAGATGGTCACACTGACTTTCATGTGGCTGAGTACACTTTCCCAGTTTCCCCAATTAGAAAAGCCTGGATTTGAATAAGGTAGTCATGACCATCAAGTCCCTGGGATCATGTTTCTTTTGTGGTCTTATCAACTGGGGACTTAGGGCTGCTTTTCATTGAGGCATGAGACAGAGATGGGCCTTTGTAGCATGGGTAATGAATTTGTGGATTAAAAGCTTGATCCTGCTTCAAGGGCTGTATTTATAGTGTCTCTGTGAGGCTTGGACAAAGGCTTCCTGTCAAACAGATAAAACTAGGAGAAGCAGTCTCAGATGTGAATAGGCTGAAATAAGGCTCATGAAACATCTTGTGATGTATCTTGTCAACTTGATTGAATTGAAAGATGTCTAGGTTATTAAGAAGTACACCTGGGGGTATGTGAGGGCATTTCCAAAGACCATTAGATTACCAGGGCTCTGATCTAATCAATTATAACTATAATGTATTATGGGTTAAAAAATACTAGGTTGTGGTAAAACTGGAAGGTGGGGCTTGTTGGAAGGAAGAAGGCCCAGGGACATATCTTGGCAGTGTTTGTATATGGGGGGGCGTGCATCTTGCTCTGGCCCCTTGCTGTCTTAACAGTTTCATGGGTACCACAAAGTGAACAGGTCTGTTCTACTGTGCCCTTCCTCCATGATCTAGCTTACCTCAGGCCCAGAAATACAGAATCAGACTACCATGACACTGATCCAAATTTTCTCTTAGTTTTTTTTCTTCAGAAATTCAGATTCAGTCTACTACATAAAGAGTATACAGCCTTATATTTAGGTTTGCCTGTCACAGTGGGAGAAAATTCTGCTCTGGGTGGGGATTCTGCACAGAAGAGGCCTCAAACTACGTAATAATGTTCCCTAATGCCATCATCACCACACCAAGGCCTGGCTGTCTTGGCTTTGGTGCAGAGCTTAGCCTTCCACGTTGCTCTGATTCCTTATTACTTGGTCAGAGGCCTGCCTACAGTCCATTCCCCGATGAGGTTGAGTCCCTGTGAACAATAGCAGAGCAGTATCCTTAGGCTGACAGCAGCCCCTCAGTGATGGCAGCTCTGGGCCTCCATGGTTAAGTGTGTAGTGTAGCATCAGGGCAACATGTTTGAAAAGCTCCGCAGATGGTCCTGCAAAGGATCTGAGATGTCCCTTCCAGCTCAGAGAGGGCTGCATTTGCTCCCAGTAGCTGGTGTTCCCTGCTCCTCTGCAAGAGCCCTTGCTGAAGAGATGGGCTGGTGCTGTACAATATCCTTCTAGGGGCCAGACTTGGGGTAGAGTTGTTCCTCATTACCTTTTGTTCTACAGGCCAATGTGACCAGTTGGGATCTGAGCCCAGAGCAGGGTGTTCAGCAGCAGCTGTCAGTTCCACTGAGGAACCTCCTGCAGGTGCTCTGAGGAGCCAGAGCAGCAGCACATGTTGACTTGTGCTTCTGTGACCTCGTACTCATGGTGTTCTGGGCTGAGACCCCTTTGCTTTGCTTTCATGATGGCTCACAGGTCTGTCAAATGCTGGGCAGGAGGCTCCCCACTAGCCCAGCATACAGCATAGCAACCTGTCATACAGTTGGTACTCCGTTTCCTGTGTCCTTTGTTTCACTGTTTCATTCTTTCAGAAAAAAAGCACCCTTGCTGAAGATTTTGTGTGCTGGGGTCTAAAGTACATGAACCCATAAGTGAACCATGCTTGAGGCTGAGGCACACACCTATCCTTCCGACACCCAGAATCGCTCAGCCTAAACTCTTTCTCTTTCCCTCTTAAAGGGTGAGCCTGTCAGCCACAGACTGCTACATCGTGCATGAGATCTACAGTGGGGAAAATGCCCAGGACCAGTTTGAGTATGAGCTAGAACAGGCGCTGGAAGCCCAGTACAAGTACATTGTGATCGAGCCCACCCGCATCGGAGACGAGACAGCACGCTGGATTACTGTGGGCAATTGCTTGCACAAGACGGCTGTGCTGGCAGGCACTGCCTGCCTCTTCACCCCGTTGGCACTGCCCCTGGATTACTCCCACTACATCTCCCTGCCCGCTGGTGCGCTGAGCCTGGCCTGCTGCACCCTCTACGGAATCTCCTGGCAGTTTGACCCTTGCTGCAAGTACCAGGTGGAGTACGATGCCTATAAACTGTCCCGCCTGCCTCTGCACACGCTCACCTCCTCCACCCCAGTGGTGCTGGTCCGGAAGGACGACCTGCACAGAAAGAGACTGCACAACACGATAGCACTGGCCGCCCTGGCGTACTGTGTAAAGAAGGTTTATGAGCTCTACGCTGTATGACTGCAAGAGTGGGATGCAGAACAGAACCACAAGGCCCACAGGACACAGAGGACTCAGATCGCTATAGCAACACTTTGGGCTTGCTCTGTGAGGCAGCGGTGCCTGGGAAGGTGTTTGGGTTAATACGTGTTATTTTTTAAAAATAACATCATGGGTGTTTTTTTCAGCTCATCACACTAAGATGTCTCTTTCCATAACCCAGGAGTGGGTCCGAGGCTGTAGAAGTCTTACTGGGCAGTGGATTGTGGATGGAAGCCAACCCTATTTACTGAGGGGGTGTGAACATGCTTGTGTGTGGGGGGTCTTTAAGTATATTGTTTAACTATACCATTCAGAGCCAACCAGAAGCTATTGACCATTAAAATTATGAGAATTTCAACTGCTGTTCTCTTTCTATGCCTGAGCCTATAGTGGCAGTGGCTGCATGTGGCATGTGCAGGTGCTATAGTTGCACCCTGCTCCTCCCCCTGCTGATTTCATCACTTGCAACAAGAATGGACCAAGATCTAAGTTCCTGCACAAAAAGACTGTGCAACATGATAACACTGGCCACACCAGTGAGTCAAGTCCAGTCGACTCCTTTGGCCCTGATGCACTATTTCAGAGAAATGGCACAATTAGGTGGCCCAGAGACCATAGGATCTCTCTTTTGTTCATTTGGGGACTTACTCATGAGCCCTCCTCCAAAGAATCCTTCCTATTTCCCAAGCTGCACTTTGATTTAGGGCCTAGAAACTTTTTTTTTTTTTTTTTTGAAGAGAGATGCCACTGCAATCGCACTCCAGATGTTTGCACCACCTAGTGGGCATGTGTGACCTTGCACTTGCCTCACCTTTTGTGCATCTGGCTTACATGGGATCTGAAGAGTAGAACATGGGTCCTTGGGCTTAACCACTAAGCCTTCTCTCCAGCCCTCTGCTTTCCTTCAAAGCACTAAAGCAGTTCCTAATGTGGACTGAGTCCTGCAGACCTAGGCCATGGGAGATCTGCTTGCTTAGGGGAGCTGATCACTTTTGTCTAGGATTTGGATAAGTGGAAGTGGTCCCCTGCACAGAGGCACAACCAAGCTAACTTCCTCTGGAAGGTCTGGTGCCAGTGTCAGGAATGGGTGTATAAGAGGTATAAGGCAGGGAAGCATTGTGGGGAGCTCAAGGGGCAACAGCCATTTTGGGTAGAGATTTTGAAAGATACAAGAAGGGACCTGTGGCCCTCCAAAATTTCAGAAACTTTGACTTAATTCCAAGTACCCTAGAGATATTAATGGCTTAGTTCAGATGGTAGTGATACACAGTATTGTTGACATGGCAGTATGGCTGGGGACGATACTGAAGAGGTAACTGCCTTAGCCACAAGCAATCCCAGATGAACAGCCTCCTGCCTCCTCTGCATGGTGAGTTGAAATGTGGCACACACAAGACCTCGGGTGTCCACAGGCTGGCTTTGAGCCTGCTGGCCAGGCATAGCATGGGTGGGGTTTTTGTAACAGGCACCTGGACATGCTCTTTCTGTACATCAGGTTGCATGGGGGAGGGGACTGTGGGCCAGGGACCTCAAGTAAGCTTAATAGGGGTTCTTGTCCAAACAGAAATCAGGTTCAAGGGCTGGATGATGGCTCAGTGGGCAAGTGCTTCCTGCACAAGCATGAACATTGCACATCTCCAGGAAAAGCCAGGAGTGGCCACATGTACCTCAAAAACCCCAGTGCAAGGGGTGGGATGTGGACAGGAGAATCATTTGCTGGGGCTCCCTGGTGAGCTAGTCTGACCCAAAAAAAACTTCAGGTGCTAGCAGCTCCTTTGCATTTGCCAAGCTACACTGCACTGAACCAAGTGACTTGTCAGTGATGGAAAAACCACCCGGCCTGGGCCTTCCTATGGGAAATCCACCTGACAAGGAAGTCCCATGTGGCCATTTCAGGACATGGGTCAGTCTAGTCTTCTGCCCACTCGCCCACTTTGGAAGGGACCCAAGAGCTCTGTGTAGAGGTCGCTAACGGGAAGTGTGGACAAGCAGACCCTGGGGCGCTCCTGCTTGCACCGGGATGTGTGTTCACCCTTTCCCTTGTCCTGCAGGATGAGCTGCTGTGGGCGTAAGAAACACCAGTGACCCGCTCCTGTCCAAGCACCAGGGGACATGTAGGCTTGAAGATACCTGAAGGCAAAACAAGCTTTGAAAACTTCCCGGAAGAATTTAAGGATGAAAAGAGTTGTGGGGGACAAAACACCCACTAACCTCTGAGGACCGAAAATTGGCAACAGTGGCAGCACTGTTAACCCCTGGTGGCAACCACTCCTATTCAGACACTGGCTTGAAGAGCCAGAGCAAAGTGAAGCTTGCAGAGGCCCTGAGCTGAGGGCAGGCTGCTGCTGAGGGGCCATCCCTGCATGAGGCTGTCTGGATGGCTGGCAGTGCAGGTAGACAGGAAGCGGAGCCTAGCTTCCAGGCAACTTAGAGCTGACTGGGAGCAGTTACATGTTCCAGACCCTCCTGGTACCCGCTTGCCCTCAGTCCTCAGCCAAAGGCACGGTCTAGCATAGGGTAGTGTGTTGTTTCTTTGTCCTAGAGGCCTCAAACTTTGCAAGCAATTATCTGTTAACATAGAATAAGGTATAGGAAGCAAGGTTTTTAAATTTTTTCAAAAATAAATTTGGATTTTTTTTTTTTTTTTGAGGTAGTCTTGCTCTAGCCCAGGCTGACCTGGAATTCATTATGTAGTCTCAAGGTGGCCTTGAACTCACAGTGATCCTCCTACCTTTGCCTCTCAGGTGCTGGGATTAAAGGTGTGCGCCACCATGCCCAACAAAATTTTAAAATTATTTTACTTATCTGAGAGAGAGTGAGAGAAGCAGATAAAGATTGGGTACGCCAGGGCCTCCGGCCACTGCAAATGAACTCCAGACATGTGTGTCACCTGTGCATCTGGCTTTACATGGGTACAGGGGAATCAAACTTGGGTCCTTTGGCTTTGCCAGCAAGCGCCTTAACCACCAAGCCATGTCTCTAGCCCAAGGTTTTTAAATTTTAGTTAAACTACCACTGGTATTGGCTAGTGTCCTTTAGGTACCCACAGGTTATATTAATTTTTTTTTTTTTTTTTTTTTTTTTTTTTTTGCTTATGTGTGTATGTAATGTGTGTGGTATGCCTCTTGCAGTGCCCCATATGCAAAACATTGGGTGTCCTGCTCCATGGCTCTTCCACCCATTCTTGGAGCCAGGGTCTCTTACTGATACCAGAGCCTATAGCTTTTTACAAGCCTGGGTGACCCCTGGTCTCTGCTCCCCTTGCCAGCCTTGCCCAGTTTATGTGAGCTCTGGAGATTCAAATGCGGGCACTCTCAGGCCCCCTCAAGCTCTCATGCTTGCACAGAAAGTGCACGTAACCACCGACTGAGGCAGCCGTCTCCCCAGCCCTATATGAACGCTAGTGCTGCTGTGCTCCAAGTCCTCCATACCACAGCTGGGAGTCACAGCAGTTCTGCAAACCAACTGCTTCAGCACGTTTAGTGTTCATCTTCTGATGACCGAGTGCTGTTGCTAACCTTGTGTTGCTCGGCGTGCATTGTGGCTACCATTTTATTTAATGGAGATGATTGGATGGTACTGGACATGGCCCTTCTCAAAGGACCAAAGTGTCCAAAGTCAGGTGTTCTTATTTCCACATAGAGGAAAGTGCTCTTGCTGCTGTCCCCTGGGAACCTGCTGAGTACCTTGTAGTTTCATCCCACTCGGGAGTCCTTTCTCCTTGTTGGAATGGAGGGTCTGCGCATCCACATTTCACCCCCAGCTGCTGGGCTATGCAGGACAAGGTATGAGCCAAGGTAGGTCACCGTGTCTGATCACTACTTGTCTTCCTCCTCCCTGCCGGGAAATTGAAAGCCTCCAACACTGACTCGCTGAGGTCATTTCCTTTTTTGGTTTTTGGAGGTAGGGTCTTATGCTAGCCTAGGTTGACCTGGAATTCACTATGTATTCTTAGGGTGACCTCGAACTCACTGCAGTTCTCCTGCTTCTGCCTCTGGAGTGCTGGGATTCAGGGCATGCGCCACGCCTGGTTGGAGTTTTTTTTTTTTTTTGGTTTGGTTTGGTTTGGATTTTTCGAGGTAGGGTCTCTCTCTAGCTCAGGCTGACCTGGAATTCACTATGTAGTCTCAGGGTGGCCTTGAACTCGTGGCGATCCTCCTACCTCTGCCTCCCGAGTGCTGGGATTTAAAGGCGTGTGCCACCACGCCCAGCTTTTTTTTTTTTTTTTTTTTTTTTTTTTTTTGAGGTAGTATCTTGCTGTTGCTCAGGCTGTCCTCAAACTCAGCGATCCTCTACCTCTGCCTATTGAGTGCTGGGATTAATGTCATCATCTGTCAGGGGCAGGTGATTCAGGTAGAAGTATAAAAGGGCCATACTTGAGACATACTGAAGAGGAAGGCCCCATTTGTGGGGGGGGGGGACTGCAAGTTGGGAGAAATCTACAATGGACCTCCTATGATATCAACTTTGTTTTAAAAACAAAACATTTTAGTTGGGCGTGGTGGTGCCTTTAATCCAAGAGCAGAGGTAGGAGGATCACTATGAGTTCAAGGCCACTCTGAGACTACATAGTGAATTCCAGGTCAGTCTGGGCTAGAGTGAAACCCTACCTCAGAAACAAACAACAACAACAAAAAAGACTGGAGAGATAGCTTAGCAATTAGCTTGCCTGTGAAGCTTAAGGACCCAGGTTCAACTCCCCAGAACCCATGTAAATCAGATGCACATGGTGGTGCAAGCAGCTGGAGGCCCTGATGTGTCAATTCTCTCTCGAATAAATTTTCTTTTTTAAAAATCATGTCAAAGGTAGATACAAATGTGTGCATGTATGTGTACAGAAGCATGTCCCCTGTCCCCATGCATGCAGAGGCCAGAGGAAGAGGTCCATTTCACTCTTCCACCTTATTTCCCTGAGACAGTCTCCCTGAATCTGGAGCTCATCATTTTTCAGTTAGACTGGCTGCCCAGTGATCCCCGCGCACTTAGCCATCCCTTCAGCTCCTACGTGAACTCTTTAATAAATTCTGCTGTGTTCCAAGTACACTATACCACGGCTGCGAACTGGCCTGTCTCCACCTCTTTAAGTGCTGGGATGGCAGCCATGTGGCCATGCCTAGCTTTTTTTTTTAAAGTTTATTTTTTAATTATTTTTAAAATTTATTTTTGGAGAGAGAGACAGAGATAGAGAGGGAGAGGGAGACAGAAATGGGCGCGCCAGCAGTGTCTCAGCTGCTGTGAACGAAATCCAGATGTGTGCGCCCCCTTGTGGGCAAGTGTGGCATTGCGTCCTTGCCTCACTTTGCATCTGGCTAAACGTGGGACCTGGAGATTGGAACCGCTGGACATTGGGACCAGCGTTCTTAGGCTTAGCAGGCAGGCGCCTTAGCCGCTAAGCCATCTCTCCAGCCCCATGCCCAGCTTTTTACGTGGGTGCTGGAGACTGAACTCAGGTCCTCACGCTTGTGCAGCATGTGCTCTCAATCTCGAGCCATTAGCAAGTTTCTTAACTTCATCCTACCTAGTCTCTACCAAGGAATTCCTCCCAACAGGAGACCAGGCATGATCTGGGAAATGCTGCTGCCTGGCCATTGTCTGAAGGTTGCCTTGCACAAGGCCAAGCAGGATGTCTTTCTTTTGGCTGCAGTCTCTTAACAGATCCATCTTCTACTTGGAGTGGTACCTGGTACCCTACAGGCTATAGTAAAAACGGGAACGTGAAGAATCCTGTTGCTAAAGCTGGTACTACATAGAATATGCCAACTAACCTATCACACCGACACCCATCTTCCACATGGAAAGAGCCATTATAAGGACCCTAGGAGTATCCTAAAGCAGGCACCAGAGCTAAGCCAGTGGTCTCAGGTTAGCTAAACATAAGAATACTTGGAGCCAGGCGTGGTGGCACACGCCTTTAATTCCAGCACTTAGAAGGCAGAGGTAGGAGGATTACCGCGAGTTCAAGGCCACCCTGAGACTACATAGTGAATTCCAGGTCAGCCTGAGTTAGCCAGAGTGAGACTGTGAGACCCTTTCTCGGGGGGGGGGGGGACACTTGGGGCAGGGACTCTCATGCTATCTGATGCCAAGTCATTTATTTTTTGAGACAGGATCTTACTCTAATCCAGGCTGACCTGGAATTTGCTCTGTAGCCAGGCAGGCCTTGAATTCACAGTGATCCTATTTCAGCCTCCTAAGTGCTGGGATTACAGGGATGAGCACAACGCTTGGCTTTGCTGCTAAGTCTTACAATTTTAGGAGCCAAAGGGGTTGGGATTCAAAGGACATATAGTTCTCCTGGTCCCAGAGGACTCTGACTCTTACTGTTCCAGCCGTTTATTTCACATTTTTACAGTTCAAGCCCAGCTCCATATTCATTCCCCTTGGGGAGAAGCTCATTGCTGGTCTGGTCTCAGTTTTCTTTTTTTTTTTTAACATTAAAAAAAATTTTTTTTATTTATTTGCAAGCAGAGAGAGAGACAGACAGACAGAAGACAGGCAGACAGAGAATGGGCACGCCAGGGCCTCTAGCCACTGCAAACAAACTCCAGATACATGTGCCCTTTGTGCATCTGGCTTACGTGGGTCCTGGAGAATCAAACCGGGATCCTTTGGCTTCGCAGGCAAACGCCTTAACCGCTAAGCCATTTCTCCAGCCCTAGTCTGTTTTCTGGAGCAGGGGCTATGCCAGAAACCAGCAGGAGTATTCCTTCCCACCTACAGGCAACAGACAGACCTCCATCGGGTCTCAGCCAATGCACAGTCCCTTGTGGAGCAAACCTGGCCCAAGAAGGTGTGCTGCTCAGCCCAATCAGGCTGGCCAGGAGCTGTCAGCTTGGACCTATTATCAGGAGTTCTTTGATTTCCTCTCCTTCCTGGCCCTGGAGGCCATGACACTGAAAAAGAGCCCAGGAGCCAGAGTTCGGAGGTAAATGGCCAGGGAAGGCAGGAAGTCAGCCAGGACCACATCTTTTTTCCTCTTGCCCACAGCAGCAAGGATATCCAGAGCCACTTCAGCAGGACTTCGGCCCTGGGCTGTATTCTTGTCCATAACTACAGTTAAAAAAAAAAAAAAAAAAAAAAAAAAGAGCATATGAGGCAGAGTCCCTTGGAGGACAAGGCAGGATCCACAAGGCCAGCTCTCCAGAGTCCCATTAGGGACGTCTTTCCCAGAGAACACAATTTTACACCGAGGATATGAGGAACCACTGGTAAGTGAGGGAAAGGGAAGTACACAGGATGAGAGGACAAGATGGACTGGGGATGCTAATGCTGAAGTCCCCTGCCTGGTCTATGACATGCCAAAGGCCAGCACAGATCGGTCTCAAAATGGGTCCCAGACCACATCTGAGGAGAAGCTTCCTGACCCTGGATGTTCTGCAACAGGAAACAACCAGTAACGAGGGAAAGGTATCCACTTATTCTTCTGGCTAGCTCAGCTCCAGGACTGCCAGAGGAGGACAGTGGTGACCATCTGACCCCATGCATGCCCCCAGAGCAGTTGGGAGTAGAGTGCCCAGCTTCTAATGACATGCAGTATCTGGTGAAAGACAGCTGGACGGGTGAGGGGCAGAGGTAACAGCTGATGTTTTTTCTTCACTAACGACGGGCATTTTACCAGCAAAGCAGGACCAGTGGGCAGGTACAGAAGGGAGTCCCCTAGCATACTGCCAGCTGAACCTGACCTCCCTTGCCAGTTATCTGCTCTTACTGTATGCTCATCACAGGAGAATGGGAAGTCTAAGCTGCTAGAGAGAGGATTGTTTGGGCTGAATCTTCTGGGCTAATCAGGCATGCAGCTGTGTTGCTCCTGCCACTGTAGCTTTCTGTGGAAAATCTGCTACAGCAACAGCTACCACTCAGCACAAGGTAGTCTTGGTTCAGGTCTGGCTAGGCAAGGTGGAGGACCAGCAGGCCTTGGGCAACATCTGCAACACAGACCTAAGGGAGAGTCTATCCCAGGACACAGGGCTCAGCAAGCAGTCCTCAACAGAAAGATGTCCTCAAGGGGCTGGCGGAATAGCCTAGCGGTTAAGGTGTTTGCCTGTGAAGCCAAAGGATCCCGGTTCAATTCTCCAGGACCCACGTAAACCAGATGCTCGAGGGGCACATGCATCTGGAGTTTATTTGCAGTGGCTAGAGGCCCTGGTGTGCCCCTTCTCTCTCTCTTTGTCTCTCTTCTCTCTCTCTCTGCTTGCAAATAAACAAAAAAAAAAATTAAGAAAGATGACCCCAATGCGGGGCATGGTGGCACACACCTTTAATTCCAGCACTCAAGAGGCAGAGATAGGAGGATTGCCCTAAGTTCGAGGCAATACTGAGAATACAGAGCGAATTCCAGGTCAGCCTGGGCTAGAATGAAACCCTACCTTGAAAAACAAAAACAAAAAAAAAAAAAAAAAGATGACCTCAAGTCCATCCAGGAAAAGAGGGCTGGCCCCAACACTCATGGAGACAGAAGTCAGCAGTCAACCAACTGCTTCCTTCCTGGCCCTGCATCTGCAAGCTGGGCCTGGCAGCTCAGCCCATGAACAGCACCTGCAAATCAGTTTCATACTGCCTCCGACTTGAAGCAAGATAAAAATGCTGACACTGGGCTGGAGAGATGGCTTAGTGGTTAAGGCGCCTGCCTGAGAAGCCTAAGAATGCCTGTTTGAATCTCCAGGTCCCACGTTTAGCCAGACACAAAAGTGACACAAGCATGCGATGTCGCCCAGGTGCACAAGGGGGTGCATGCATCTGGAGTCTGTTCACAGCAGACCATTCTCTCTCTGCCTCTTCCTGTCTCTCTCTCAAATTAAAAAAAAAAAAAAATCAAAACACTGACAACTGTCCACCTGCACTCATCCCCACAAGCCTGGCCCTGAAACCAGACATTTCTCCAACATCATAGAAAGGGGCAGGTCAGATCAAGTACCCCTCCCCTTATTAGCCATAAGCTGATTCAGTCCTAATTGTGAACATGTGGGATCTAAAGATGAAATAATGGGAAGCTTGGTGGCACTTCAATTAAGGAACTTTCTTTTTTTTTTTTTTTGTTTTTTGAGGCAGGGTCTTGCTTAAGTCCAGGCTGACCTGCAATTAGTCTCAGGCTGGTCTCAAACTCAACAATCCTCCCACCTCTCCTTTAGAGTGTTGGGATTAAAGGCGTGCACCACCATACCCAGCTCAGTTGAGGAAATTTCTACCTCTCAGTCCTCTATGTAAGAGGTTCTGTTCTTAAAGCTGCAGTGCTGGCGATAAGGCCAAGAGTGGCTCTCAATGCAGTCCATATCTGCAACCAATGTTCAGGCCAAGGCTTTTAATTTTGAAAATTATATTCCAAATGAAAACAACCAAGAATTAACTGAGGTATGAGCAACATGATGGGTGATCTCCAGTCAATAGCTTTTTGTGAGGAAGGAGAGAAACCAGGCCTTACCTCCATACTTGGAGCCATCACCTGTGACGGCATTGACAGAGAGGTTGGTGTGGATGTAGCCAGGGCTTATCACAGTCACCTCGATTGCATCCTGTGCCATCTCAGCACGCAGACAGTCAAAGAATGCCTGGGTTGCATGCTTGGAGGCTGCATCTGCAGACATGGACAGAGGGGATGAATGTTCTAGCAGTTGTTAGGAACAAAGTGGTACCAGCTGGGCTTTCTTCACCTGGTACATGTGGACAGCCTCTGAGTGGACCCTGCCAAGTGGGTTTTGCGGTCTAGGGGTCCTCAGTGATAGAAGTGCCTCTGAGGAGCCTTCATGTGTTGTTCCAGTCTCTTCACTGCTGGGTGTGCTTCCAGAGGCTCCCTGCCCACAGGGCTGTGCAAACCCAGGCCTGGCCCTCAGGAACTTCTGACAGCTTCCATCTGGAGAAACCTGAACTTACTCCACCTGTGGGAGGGGCCTCTCCTCCCCCCAGCAGCTCCCCAGCCTGGTGCCAGGTACTTTGAGGGACACAGTGACCCTAGAACCAGGCTTCTGGGAGACAAACCAGCATCTCCACAGAAGAGCTGTTACCTCAGCTCAGAGTCCTGAATTGAGCTTTGCTCTCAGCCCCTAGCCGCCAAGCAGATGGGAAAAGCAGAGTAGAGAGTATAGCCGGGCGTGGTGGCACACACCTTTAATCCCAGCACTCAGGAGACAGGTAGGAGGATCCCCATGAGTTCGAGGCCACCCTGAGACTACATAGTGAAATCCAGGTCAGTCTGAGCTGGAGTGAGACCCTACCTCGAAAAACCAAAAAAAAAAAAAGAAAGTGTCATAGTAGGCGGAAGGGCAGTGTGGGTGGAGGCACGGGGCTGGGTGAACAGACTGGGAAGGTGGGGAGAACTCTGTGATCCCAGGAGGCAGCCAAGAACTTGAAAAAGTGGGGACTACTGGGGACCCCAAAATAGAAGGCTACCCACTGACAGCTGGGTCACCCTAGAGCTCCCAGGCTACAGGTTGTAGGCCAAGCTGCTGTGGTCAAGCCCACACTGCTTCCATGTGCAGTCGGTCCTCCCTGGGCACGCAGGGTGCTGCGCGCATCCGTGTGGATCCTGTGACGTTCTCAGTGAGAGCAGATGAAGCCATTTCCCTTACTCTATGGTAAGAAAGTTGCTAAGGGGGTTATTTACCCACTTCTCCAGGAGGTCAGCCAAATTCAGTCTGGTCACCACACCCAGTCAGCCCAATCAGGCTGGCCAGGAGCTGTCAGCTTGGACCTATTATCAGGAGTTCTTTGATTTCCTCTCCTTCCTGGCCCTGGAGGCCATGACACTGAAAAAGAGCCCAGGAGCCAGAGTTCGGAGGTAAATGGCCAGGGAAGGCAGGAAGTCAGCCAGGACCACATCTTTTTTCCTCTTGCCCACAGCAGCAAGGATATCCAGAGCCACTTCAGCAGGACTTCGGCCCTGGGCTGTATTCTTGTCCATAACTACAGTTAAAAAAAAAAAAAAAAAAAAAAAGAGCATATGAGGCAGAGTCCCTTGGAGGACAAGGCAGGATCCACAAGGCCAGCTCTCCAGAGTCCCATTAGGGACGTCTTTCCCAGAGAACACAATTTTACACCGAGGATATGAGGAACCACTGGTAAGTGAGGGAAAGGGAAGTACACAGGATGAGAGGACAAGATGGACTGGGGATGCTAATGCTGAAGTCCCCCTGCCTGGTCTATGACATGCCAAAGGCCAGCACAGATCGGTCTCAAAATGGGTCCCAGACCACATCTGAGGAGAAGCTTCCTGACCCTGGATGTTCTGCAACAGGAAACAACCAGTAACGAGGGAAAGGTATCCACTTATTCTTCTGGCTAGCTCAGCTCCAGGACTGCCAGAGGAGGACAGTGGTGACCATCTGACCCCATGCATGCCCCCAGAGCAGTTGGGAGTAGAGTGCCCAGCTTCTAATGACATGCAGTATCTGGTGAAAGACAGCTGGACGGGTGAGGGGCAGAGGTAACAGCTGATGTTTTTTCTTCACTAACGACGGGCATTTTACCAGCAAAGCAGGACCAGTGGGCAGGTACAGAAGGGAGTCCCCTAGCATACTGCCAGCTGAACCTGACCTCCCTTGCCAGTTATCTGCTCTTACTGTATGCTCATCACAGGAGAATGGGAAGTCTAAGCTGCTAGAGAGAGGATTGTTTGGGCTGAATCTTCTGGGCTAATCAGGCATGCAGCTGTGTTGCTCCTGCCACTGTAGCTTTCTGTGGAAAATCTGCTACAGCAACAGCTACCACTCAGCACAAGGTAGTCTTGGTTCCAGGTCTGGCTAGGCAAGGTGGAGGACCAGCAGGCCTTGGGCAACATCTGCAACACAGACCTAAGGGAGAGTCTATCCCAGGACACAGGGCTCAGCAAGCAGTCCTCAACAGAAAGATGTCCTCAAGGGGCTGGCGGAATAGCCTAGCGGTTAAGGTGTTTGCCTGTGAAGCCAAAGGATCCCGGTTCAATTCTCCAGGACCCACGTAAACCAGATGCTCGAGGGGCACATGCATCTGGAGTTTATTTGCAGTGGCTAGAGGCCCTGGTGTGCCCCTTCTCTCTCTCTTTGTCTCTCTTCTCTCTCTCTCTGCTTGCAAATAAACAAAAAGAAAAAAATTAAGAAAGATGACCCCAATGCGGGGCATGGTGGCACACACCTTTAATTCCAGCACTCAAGAGGCAGAGATAGGAGGATTGCCCTAAGTTCGAGGCAATACTGAGAATACAGAGCGAATTCCAGGTCAGCCTGGGCTAGAATGAAACCCTACCTTGAAAAACAAAAAAACAAAAACAAAAAAAAAAAAGATGACCTCAAGTCCATCCAGGAAAAGAGGGCTGGCCCCAACACTCATGGAGACAGAAGTCAGCAGTCAACCAACTGCTTCCTTCCTGGCCCTGCATCTGCAAGCTGGGCCTGGCAGCTCAGCCCATGAACAGCACCTGCAAATCAGTTTCATACTGCCTCCGACTTGAAGCAAGATAAAAATGCTGACACTGGGCTGGAGAGATGGCTTAGTGGTTAAGGCGCCTGCCTGAGAAGCCTAAGAATGCCTGTTTGAATCTCCAGGTCCCACGTTTAGCCAGACACAAAAGTGACACAAGCATGCGATGTCGCCCAGGTGCACAAGGGGGTGCATGCATCTGGAGTCTGTTCACAGCAGACCATTCTCTCTCTGCCTCTTCCTGTCTCTCTCTCAAATTAAAAAAAAAAAAAAATCAAAACACTGACAACTGTCCACCTGCACTCATCCCCACAAGCCTGGCCCTGAAACCAGACATTTCTCCAACATCATAGAAAGGGGCAGGTCAGATCAAGTACCCCTCCCCTTATTAGCCATAAGCTGATTCAGTCCTAATTGTGAACATGTGGGATCTAAAGATGAAATAATGGGAAGCTTGGTGGCACTTCAATTAAGGAACTTTCTTTTTTTTTTTTTTTGTTTTTTGAGGCAGGGTCTTGCTTAAGTCCAGGCTGACCTGCAATTAGTCTCAGGCTGGTCTCAAACTCAGCAATCCTCCCACCTCTCCTTTAGAGTGTTGGGATTAAAGGCGTGCACCACCATACCCAGCTCAGTTGAGGAAATTTCTACCTCTCAGTCCTCTATGTAAGAGGTTCTGTTCTTAAAGCTGCAGTGCTGGCGATAAGGCCAAGAGTGGCTCTCAATGCAGTCCATATCTGCAACCAATGTTCAGGCCAAGGCTTTTAATTTTGAAAATTATATTCCAAATGAAAACAACCAAGAATTAACTGAGGTATGAGCAACATGATGGGTGATCTCCAGTCAATAGCTTTTTGTGAGGAAGGAGAGAAACCAGGCCTTACCTCCATACTTGGAGCCATCACCTGTGACGGCATTGACAGAGAGGTTGGTGTGGATGTAGCCAGGGCTTATCACAGTCACCTCGATTGCATCCTGTGCCATCTCAGCACGCAGACAGTCAAAGAATGCCTGGGTTGCATGCTTGGAGGCTGCATCTGCAGACATGGACAGAGGGGATGAATGTTCTAGCAGTTGTTAGGAACAAAGTGGTACCAGCTGGGCTTTCTTCACCTGGTACATGTGGACAGCCTCTGAGTGGACCCTGCCAAGTGGGTTTTGCGGTCTAGGGGTCCTCAGTGATAGAAGTGCCTCTGAGGAGCCTTCGTGTGTTGTTCCAGTCTCTTCACTGCTGGGTGTGCTTCCAGAGGCTCCCTGCCCACAGGGCTGTGCAAACCCAGGCCTGGCCCTCAGGAACTTCTGACAGCTTCCATCTGGAGAAACCTGAACTTACTCCACCTGTGGGAGGGGCCTCTCCTCCCCCAGCAGCTCCCCAGCCTGGTGCCAGGTACTTTGAGGACACAGTGACCCTAGAACCAGGCTTCTGGGAGACAAACCAGCATCTCCACAGAAGAGCTGTTACCTCAGCTCAGAGTCCTGAATTGAGCTTTGCTCTCAGCCCCTAGCCGCCAAGCAGATGGGAAAAGCAGAGTAGAGAGTATAGCCGGGCGTGGTGGCACACACCTTTAATCCCAGCACTCAGGAGACAGGTAGGAGGATCCCCATGAGTTCGAGGCCACCCTGAGACTACATAGTGAAATCCAGGTCAGTCTGAGCTGGAGTGAGACCCTACCTCGAAAAACCAAAAAAAAAAAAAAGAAAGTGTCATAGTAGGCGGAAGGGCAGTGTGGGTGGAGGCACGGGGCTGGGTGAACAGACTGGGAAGGTGGGGAGAACTCTGTGATCCCAGGAGGCAGCCAAGAACTTGAAAAAGTGGGGACTACTGGGGACCCCAAAATAGAAGGCTACCCACTGACAGCTGGGTCACCCTAGAGCTCCCAGGCTACAGGTTGTAGGCCAAGCTGCTGTGGTCAAGCCCACACTGCTTCCATGTGCAGTCGGTCCTCCCTGGGCACGCAGGGTGCTGCGCGCATCCGTGTGGATCCTGTGACGTTCTCAGTGAGAGCAGATGAAGCCATTTCCCTTACTCTATGGTAAGAAAGTTGCTAAGGGGGTTATTTAACCCACTTCTCCAGGAGGTCAGCCAAATTCAGTCTGGTCACCACACCCAGACCAACCAGGCATGCCTACCGTAGCCAGCAGGCAATTAAAGAATAAAAATCAAGAGTCAGATGTGGTGGCACACACCTTTAATCCAAGCACTCAGGAGGCTGAGGTAGGAAGATCGCCAAGAGTTCAAGGCCACCTTGACACTACATAATGAATTTCAGGTCAGCCTGGACTAGAGTGAAACCCTACCTCAAAAAAACAAAACAAACAAACAAAAAAGAATAAAAATCAGACCGGATGTGATGGTGCACTTTTAATCCCAGCACTCGGGAGGCAGAGGTAGGAAGATCACCATGAGTTCAAGGCTAGCCTGAGATGACATAGTGAATTCCTGGTCAGCCTGAGCTGAAAAAAAATAAATAAATAAAAAATAAAAAAGCTAAGGTTGAGGAGGTCATAAGCCCTAGGGGAGAAACTACTACTGTTGTCTGGTTAAATGCATATATTATGCCCAACAAACCGCCCTCTAATTATGTTTATGCCATATATTAATGCTACTCTCACTTTTGGTTAGAGAAGTTTCTCTTTTCAGGTGGTGGTGACCACTGGAGTGACTCACAAATAACCAAAATGCTGAAAAGAAGAGACAATGGAGCGTTCAGCATTGAGATATCTCTATCACACCCTCCAAGGCTCAAAGACCATTGCAGAAGAGGTGGTGGAAAGAATATAAGAACCTGGAGAGATGGCTTAGCGGTTAAGCACTTGCCTGTGAAGCCTAAGGACACCAGTTCAAGGCTCAATTCCCCAGGACCCATGTAAGCCAGATGCACAAGGTGGCACATGCATCTGGAGTTCATTTGCAGTGGCTGTTAGGCCCTGGCGTGCCCATTTTCTCTCTCTCTCTCTCTCTCTGCCTCTTTCTCTGTCTGCCTGTCACTTATAAAAATAAGAAGAAGAAAAAGAAGAAGAAGAATATAAGAACCAAAGGAAGGGGGGACTGCTTACAATACTGTCTTCCAGACACAAAGTGGCCATGGTATTCACGACCTCACAGTGGCTGACACTACTTACATAAGACCTAATAGGAGGGGAAAATGATGACATCAAGATAGAAGAGAAACTATTTGGAAAGAAGTATCCACTCAGTGGAGGGGGACTCAAGAGGGAGAAAGGGGAAGATGATGGAAGGGATTATTTATGGTGGTTTGAATGTGAATGTGTATCCCCCCATAGCCTTGGGAATTTTTTTTTTTTTTTTTTTTTTTTTGGTTTTGCGAGGTAAGGTCTCACTCTGGTCCAGGCTGACCTGGAATTAACTATGTAGTCTCAGGGTGGCCTCGAACTCTCGGCAATCCTCTACCTCTGCCTCCCGAGTGCTGGGATTAAAGGTGTGCGCCACCACGCCCGGCTAGCCTTGGGAATTTTTGATTAAGTTTACAAGCCAGGCATGTACCAGGAGGCCCAGGTAGGAGCACTGCTGTGAGCTCGAGGCCAGCCTGAGACTACATAGACTACATAGAGTGAGACCCTACCTTGAAAAAGTAAAAAAAAAAAATTAAGCTTACAACTGGAGGAGGTGTCATTAGGGGCAGATCTCTTAGTCCAGCCCTAAAATGTGTAGAGCAAGTTGAGCTCTGGCTGCTCATGTTTGCAGGCTGCTGGCGGTCTCTCTCTGCTATAGATCTATGGAAGTGAGCCAGCTAGAATGCCCCTGGACTCTGTGAAGCCTGAAATAAACCCTTTTCCTCCCCTAAGCTGCTTCTGGTCCGGTAGTTGTCCAACAACAAGAAGTAACTGCAACATTGTCTCTATGTATGGAAGTTGTCAATAAAAAAAAATTATACCATGTAAATATGGGCTTTGGTCCTTGCTCTATTATAGACAGGAATGTTTCTGATGTTGTTAGCAACTTTTTAAGCAAATTTTATAGGATATATACAAAAAAATGATAGAATAAAATGTGGAAGTATAAAAACTGTAAGCCTTGCTGAGTGTGGTAGCACACACCTTTAATCCCAGCACTCAGGAGGCCAAGATAGTAGGATGGCTGTGAGTTCAAGACCACCCTGAGACTACATAGTGAATTCCAGGTCAGCCTGGGTTAGAGTGAGACCCTACCTCAAAAAAACAAAGCCGGGCGTGGTGGCGCACGCCTTTAATCCCAGCACTCGGGAGGCAGAGGTAGGAGGATCACGGAGAGTTTGAAGCCACCCTGAGACTACATAGTTAATTCCAGGTCAGCCTGGACCAGAGTGAGACCCTACCTCGCAAAACCAAAAAAAAAAAAAAAAAAAAAAAAAAAAAAAAAAAAAAAAAACCCTGCAAGCTTTAACCTTGACTTGATTATTAATTAATTAATTAATTTTTTTTTTTTTTTTGGAGAGAGACACAGAGAGAGTCAGAGAGGGAGAGGGAGACAGAGAATGGGCATGCCAGCAGTGTTTCAGCTGCTGTGAACGAAATCCAGATGTGTGCACCCCCTTGTGGTTAAGTGCGGCATTGCGCCCTTGCCTCACTTTGCATCTGGCTAAACGTGGGACCTGGAGATTGGAACCGGTGTTCTTAGGCTTAGGAGGCAGGCGCCTTAACCCCTAAGCCATCTCTCCAGCCCTGATTATTAATTTTTTACCTCAGTTACTTAATCATTCTTGATTACAGTATTTTTTTCTGAGCACTCTTTTTTTTTTTTTTTTTTTTGGTTTTTCGATGTAGGGTCTTACTCTGGTCCAGGCTGACCTGGAATTCACTCTGTAGTCTCAAGGTGGCCTCAAACTCACGGTGATCCTCCTATCTCTGCTTCCCGAGTGCTGGGATTAAAGGTGTGCACTACCACGCCTGGCTTCTGAAAGTCAATTTTTAATATTTTGGTTTTAAGACTTCTACTTCTTGGAATTTATCTTATTAAAATTGCCCTGTGAGCAGCCCGGCATGGTGGCGCAACCCTTTAATCCCAGCACTCGGGAGGCAGAGGTAGGAGGATTTCCATGAGTTCGAGGCCACCCTGAGACTACAGAGTGAATTCCAGGTCAGCCTGAACTACAGCAAGACCCTATCTCAGAAAACCAAAAGAAAAAAAATTGCCCTGTGAACACCGAGAAATGGAAATATTCAGACATATTCAATGTCATAAATCAATGCTAAAGATCAAAGCCTGAACTGGGAGAAGTTCTTCAGTGTCCATGAAAATGGCTGAGTTAATTATGCCACATCTATTCACCTTTGTCTGTATATCCACTTCAAAAGATGAATAAATACTATAGAAAATCTCTGAGGTTCCCCAAAATGGCAAGCTCTGGAATGAGTGAAGGACTCCATCCCAAGGAAACATGCAGATGAATAATGGAGAGGGACACCTCCTTTCTCCTTTGGTCTCCACATACTTATCAAATAGAACCAGCAAGTCTCAAAACAGTAAGCAAAACGTGATCCCAGCCAGGCGCGGTGGTGCGCACCTTTAATCCCAGCACTCAGGAGGCAGAGGTAGAATTGCAATGAGTTCAAGGCCTTAGAATATCCAGTGAATTCCAGGTCAGCCTGAGCTAATGTGAGAACCTCCCTACCTGGAGGAAAAAAAATGTGATCCCATTTCTGTTTGATTATATGTAGAAAAGAAATGAAGGCATATGCACCAAAATGCTGCAGTGATTTTAGTCCACAGCACTCCAGGCTGGGCTGTCTCCATTTGCAAATAAGATGTGCATACAGAAGTGAAGACACCTGCCCAGGTACACACAGGGTAAGGAGTGGAGCTGGGATCTGAACTTGAGTATGTAGGTCCTGACAAAGTCCATTCATGTTCTCTTTAGGGTGTTTATGCAATGTCTGAATCTAGCTAACAAACATCATTTTTATTTTGTTTTGTTTTTAAATATTTTATTTTTATTTATTTGACAGAAAAAGAGGGAGAGAGAGAATGGGCACGCCAGGGCCTCCAGCCACCGCAAACAAACTCCAGACACATGCACCCCCTTGTGCCTCTGGCTAATGTGGGTCCTGGAGAATCAAATCTGGGTCCTTTGGCTTTTAACCACTAAGCCATTCCTCCAGCCCTTTGTTTTGCTTTTTGAGATAGGGTCTTGCTCTAGCCCAGGCTGATTCACCATGTAGTCTCAGGCTGGCCTTAAATGCATGGCAATCTTCCTACCTCTGCCTTCTGAGTGCTGGGATGAAGAGAGAGAGAGAGAGAGAGCGCCAGGCGTGGTGGTGCACGCCTTTAATCAGCTCAAACATTTTGAAAATAATTTTATTTATTTGAGACACAGAAAGAGGCAGACAGTAAGAGTGAGTATGCGGAAGTGCACCAGGGCCTCCTGCCACTGTAAAAAAAAAAAAAAAAAAACCAGGGCTGGAAGGATGGCTTAGCGGTTAAGGTGTTTGCCTGCAAAGCCAAAGGACCCAGGTTTAATTCCCCAGGACCCATGTTAGCCAGATGTACAAGGGGACGCATGTGTCTGGAGTTGGTTTGCAGGGGCTGGAGGCCCTGGCGCACCCATTCTCTCTCTCTCTCTCCCTCCCTCATTCTCTGTCAAATAAATAAAAATTTTAAAATATATATATTAAAAAGAAAGAAAAAACTCCAGAAGCATGTACCACTTTGTGTATCTGGCTTTATGTGGGTAGTGAGGAATATAACCCTGGTAGTCAAGCTTTGCAAACAAGTACCTCAACAACTGGGGTATCTCTCCAGCTCACCATATCATGTTTTTAAAGATTTATTTATATTTATTTATTAGAGACAGAGAGAGAAGAGAAAATGTGTACACCAGGGCCTCTAGTCACTGCAAATGAACTCCAGATGCATGCACCACCTTGTATAACTGGCTTATGTGGGACCTGGAGAATCAAACCTGGATCTTTAGTTTTTAGTTTTCATAGGCAAGCACCTTAACCACTCAGCCATCTCTCCAGCCCTCGGTTTTTTTTTTTTTTTTTTTTTTTTTTTGTTTTTCGAGGCAGGGTCTCACTCTGACCCAGGCTGACCTGGAATTAACTATGTAGTCTCAGGGTGGCCTCGAACTCATGGCGATCCTCCTACCTCTGCCTCCCGAGTGCTGGGATTAAAGGCGTGCGCCACCACGCCTGGCTCTCCAGCCCTCGTTTTTATAATTGGGAAAAAATAAAAATGCTTTGGAGGGAAAAGGAGGAGGTACTCACATGCTGATCGGAAAGGAATGCTGATTTTGCCCTGGATGCTGCTGATGGTGACAATGTGGCCTTGCTTTCTCTTCACCATGGAAGGTAGGAGCGCTGAGGGGAGAGGGTGCGAACTTAGTTTTTTTACCTGTCACTGTGCCAGATGCTGCTGGAGGCCGTTGGAGAACACTCCTGTGAATAGTTCTCCATGAAGCACCACAGGACAGGAGGGAAACAACAGGTGGCACCAGCAACAACCAGCATGTCCCCTTGTCCTACGGCTCCTGGACTGAAATCAGCTGCACACCAGAATATGCCCACCTCAGTTGGCTTCAAGAACCATGGAGGATATGCAAAACAATGCCAGTGAGGCCATCACTGATAGGAGGGCAGAAACAGATAAAATGTAAATGAGAGACCCTGCTGAAAGAAAGAAAGAAAGAAAGAAAGAAAGAAAGAAAGAAAGAAAGAAAGAAAGAAAGAAAAAAGGAAGGAAGGAAGGAAGGAAGGAAGGAAGGAAGGAAGGAAGGAAGGAGGGAGGGAAGGAGGGAAGAAAGAGAGGGAGGGAGGGAAGAAGGAAGGAAGGAAGGAAGGAAGGAAGGAAGGAAGGAAGGAAGGAAGGAAGGAAGGAAGGAAGGAAGGGGCAAGCAAGCCAGGCATGGTGGTGCACACCTTTAATCTCAGCACTCACAAGGCAGAGGTAGGTGGATGGCCAGGAGTTCAAGGCCAGCCTACAGAGTGAATTCCAGGTCAGCCTGGGCTAGAGTGAGGCACTACCTTGAAAAACCAAAACCAAAACAAAACAATAAGTAAATGAATGAATGATATAAAATAAAATGCAAGCCCAGAACAGGCCTAAAATAATGCCTAAAGTAATGACGACACCCACTGCAGGGAAGACAGCAAATGGGGACAGGCAATGTCTCACCAAAAAGAAACCAGGTGAGACAAAAGGCACACCCGTGCTTAGTGTTCATGCCTCTTTTAACCCAAGATGGCTACCTTTCGTTAGAGCAACTGGACCAAAGTAGTTTGTCTCCATCACCTTCCTGTCCACGTCCACTGTGGTGTCTGTGATGGTCCCACGGAAGCTGATCCCAGCATTATTGATCAGGATATCCACATAGCCAAAGCACTGCAGAATTTTGGCTGCTGCAACAGGGATGGCCCCAGGATCAGTGAGGTCGAAGGTCACTGTATGGGGCTTGTGGGTCTGTCCCTGGTCAAATACAAGACATGGATGCATTGAGTGAAAGCCATGTAAGCTATGTGTCCCTGCTTTTGAGGCCTGGCCCACTGGTCATAAGGGGATACAAGTTGTAGCAATTCCTTTATTTATTTAATTTTTTAATTGTTTTATTTATTAGATACAGAGGGGAGAGAGAGAGAATGGACACCCCAGGGCTTCTAGCCACTGCAAACGAACTTCAGAAGCATGTGCCACAATGTGCACCTGGCTAACATGGGACCTGGAGAATCGAATCTGGGTCCTTAGGCTTCGCAGGCAGGTGCCTTAACCGCTAAGCCATCTCTCCAGCCCTATAGTAACTAAGAGGGAACCTATGGAGTTCCTGCCAATGGTGCTCACACCTGGCTTGGGCAACTCTTCTCCTGAATGGAAGATGACTAGTATGACTACTGGCCGAGCGTGGTGGCACACGCCTTTAATCCCAGCACTTGGGAGGCAGAGGTAGGAGGACCGCCATGAGTTTGAGGCCACCCTGAGACTACATAGTGAATTCCAGGTCAGCTTGAGCTAGAGCAAGACCCTACCTTGAAAAAAAATTTAAAAAAACTTCACGCCAGGCGTGGTGGCGCACGCCTTTAATCCCAGCACTCGGGAGGCAGAGGTAGGAGGATCACCAAGAGTTCGAGGCCACCCTGAGACTACATAGTAAATTCCAGGTCAGCCTGGACCAGAGTGAGACCCTACCTTGCAAAACCGAAAAAAAAAACAACAACAAAAAAAAAAAAACTTCAGAAGAGAGCCAGGCATGGTGGTGCACACCTTTAATCCCAACACTCGGGAGGCAGAGGTAGGAGGATCGCCGTGAGTTCAAGACCACCCTGAGACTACATAGTGAATTCCAGGTCAGCCTGGACTAGAGTGAGACCCTTCCTCAAAAAAAAAAAAAAAAAAAAAAAAGCCAAAGAAAGGGTAAACTCCTTACAACGTGCTCCTCCAGACACAAAATGGCCTGGAGATCCATGACCTCACAGTGCCTGACACTACCTACACAAGACCATCATAATAGGAGATCATGACATCAAACTGAAAAGAGAGCCTGAATGAGAGGGAGAGGGGATATTATAGAGAGTAAAATTTCAAAGTGGAAAGTGAAGGGAGGGAGAGAAGTACCATGGGATATTGTCTACAATTAAAGAAGTTGTCAATAAAAATAAATAAATAATAAAATTTGAAAGAAAAAAAAAAACTTTAGGAGAGGGCTGAAGGGATGGCTTAGTGGTTAAGGTGTTTGCCTACAAAGCCAAAGGACCCAGGTTTGATTTCCCAGGACCCACATTAGCCAGCTGCACAAGGGGGTGTATGCATCTGGAGTTTGTTTGCAGTGGCTGGAGGCCCTGGTGTGCCCACCCTCCCTCTCTCTCTCAATCCCTCTTTCTCTGTCAAATAAATTAAAAATAAAAGCCGGGTGTGGTGGCGCACGCCTTTAATCCCAGCACTCCGGAGGCAGAGGTAGGAGGATCGCCGTGAGTTCGAGGCCACCCTGAGAATATAGAGTGAATTCCAGGTCAGCCTGAGCTAGAGTGAGACCCTACCTCGAAAAACCAAAAAAAAAAAAAAAAAAAAAAAAAAAAATAAAAATAAAATATTTAAAAAAAAACTTGGGCTGGAGAGATGGCTAAGCGGTTATGGTGACCGCCTGCTAAGCCTAAGAACACCTGTCTGATTCTCCAGGTCCCACGTTTAGCCAGACGCAGTGATGCAAGGGCGCAATGCCACACTTGCCCACAAAGGGGCATACAAGTCTGGAGTTTGTTCACAGCTGCTGAGAGGCTGCTAGCGTACCCATTCTCTCTCTCAAAAAAAAAAAAAAAAAAAAAAAAACTTCAGGAGAGGGCTGGAGGGATGGCTTAGCAGTTAAGGTGCTTGTCTGTGAAACCTAAGGACCTAGATTCAATTCCCCAGAACTCACATAAGCCATATGCACATGGTAGCACATGCATCTGGATTTCATTTGCAGTGGCAGGAGATCCTGGTGTGTCCATTCAATCTCCTTCTCAATTTCTATCAAATAAATAAATAATAATTTTTTTAAAATTTTAGGAGAAGCTGGGTGTGGTAGGGCATGCCTTTAATCCCAGCACTTGGGAGGCAGAGGTAGGAGGATTACCATAAGTTCAAGGCCACCCTGAGACTACATAGTGAATTCCAGGTCAGCCTGGGCTAGAACGAGACTCTACCTTGAAAAAAAATGTTTAGGAGATTACCTCTTGGTAACTACAACAAAAATATGTGTAAGGAGATGAGATGAGTACCAAGGTGTTTTTTTTTTCAGTTTTCTTTTTTAAATTTGAGAGAGACAGAGAGAAAGGTCACGCCAGGGCCTCTCAGCCACTGTGAATGAACTCCAGATGCATGCGCCCTCTTGTGCGCACATGTGACATTGCGCGTTTGTGTCACTTTTGTGTCTGGCTAAATGTGGGACCTGGAGATTTGAACGGGCATTCTTAGGCTTCGCAGGCAGGCACCTTAACCACTAAGCCATCTCTCCAGCCAGTATTAAAGATTTTTATTATCAAAAAAAGAAAAACAAGGGCTGGAGAGATGGCTTAGCAGTTAAGGCATTTGCCTGCAAAGCCAAAGGACTCAGGTTTGATTCCCCAGGACCCACAGAAGCCAGATGCACAAGGTGGCTAAAGCATCTGGAGTTCATTTATAATGGCCTAAGGCCCTGGTGTGCCCATTCTCTCTCTTTCTGCCCCTCTCTCTCAAATAAATAAAATTTAATTTAATTTAAAAAAAGAAAAAGAAGCTAGGCATGGTGGTTTATGCCTTTAATCCCAGCACTCAGGAGGCAGAGGTAGGAGGATCACCATGAGTTCGAGATCACCCTGAGACTATATAGTGAATTCCAGGTCAGCCTGGGCTAGAGCAAGACCCTACCTCAAAAAACCTAAATAAATAAGTGAATAAATAAAATAAGGTTAAGAATGACTGAGGAAGACACTTTACATTGGCCTCTAACTCCCATGCATACACACATGTACATGTAAACACAGAGGCACCCACACATATACAAAGACTACCCCCTATTAAAAAAAAAAAAAAAAAGATAGCCAGGCATGGTAGCGCATGCCTTTAATCCCAGCACTCAGGAGGCAGAGGTAGGAGAATCACCATGAGTTCGAGGCCACCCTGAGACTATATAGTGAATTCCAGGTCAGCCTAAGCTAGAGTGAGACTGTACCTTGAAAAAACCAAAAATAAAATAAAATTTAAAAAGATGATTCAGGGGTTGAGGGTTTAGAAGAGTATCCTAAGTTTGGCCCCCAGTACTGCGAAGGGGGGGAGAAGGGAGGAGGGTAGAGTCAGGAAGATGATCCAACTATATATTATGTATCAAAGTTACAAAGAAGGATGTTTATTATAGGCTGGAGAGATTGCTTACCAGTTAAAGATGCCTGCTAGCAAAGCCTGACTGCCTGGATTCAACTCCCCAGTACCCACATAAACCAGATGTACAAAGTGAAGTGAAGCACATATCTGAAGTTTGTTTGCAGTGGCAAGAGGCACCCATTCTCTCTCTTTCTCTCTCGCTCTTTGTAAATCAATAATTTTAAAGTTATCATTACCCACTGTTCCTACCCTCACTAGATGGGTAGAAGTTAGTCAGGCACAAGGAACAGGAGTGAATTCCCACAGTAGCCCTGCCAGGGTATATATTGTGGAATGTTTCTTGGGCTGTGGCTCATGTTGGCTGGAGCCCAGCTTTGTTCCCTGGCACCATGTGTGACTACATGGACGCTCAGCAGTCCAAGAGTGGACCACTGTGGCATCAGATGCCCATGAAAGACACATCCCTTTCTTTCCCAAAAGACCCTCACCTTCGGCTTACCTGGGAAGCAGCGAGCTCTGTGGAAAGTTCTTCAAGAGCCTCCACATTGCGTCCACAAAGCACCAGTTTAGCGCCTGCTGCGTGGAAGACTCTGGCACATTCTAAGGAAAAAGAAAAGGACTTTGACAGCCAATAATATCCAGTGCCTTTTTTTTTTTTTTTTTTTTTTTTTTTTTTGCGAGGTAGGGTCTCACTCTGGTCCAGGCTGACCTGGAATTAACTATGTAGTCTCAGGGTGGCCTCGAACTCTCAGTGATCCTCCTACTTCTGCCTCCCGAGTGCTGGGATTAAAGGCGTGCGCCACCACACCCAGCTCCAGTGCCATTTTTCAACACAGTCCAACCTGTCCAACTTGTTCTAGTCAGCTCTATGCTGCTGGGATAAACCTCTAAACCAGACAGTTTATGGGTGGAAGAGATCTATTTGAAGCTTACAGATCCAGGGGGAGTTCCACAGTGGCAGAAGAAGCTGGCCCCCTTTATCAAATCCATGAAGAGAAAAGCCAGCAGCAGTACCACAAGTAAGCACACTTCAGCACTCTGCACACCTTAGGCTGTAATTCAGATCTGCCCCTAGTAAAACCTTAGGGTTGGACCCCACATCCACCCAGTGACACCTCTTCCAGCCAGGCAGCTGAAAATCCAAGTTACAGGTTTTTTTTTTTTTTTTTGGTTTTTTAGGGTCTCAAAAACATGAGTCTCATTGGCCTTGAACATAAATTCAAATTACAAGTGCTGGGATTAAACATCACTCAATACAGGTTTTAAAAACAGAATTGGGAACATAAATTCAAATTACCACATCACTCAGTGTTGCAGAACGTGTGCTTCTCATGCACTCAACACATATGTGGACAGGTGCTGTGGACCCTAGTGGAGATAGGAGTTAGGGCCCAACATAAGAGTTCTTGTCCACGGATAAAAAGATAAAAAGATGGCTTAGTAGTTGCACGCTTTAATCCCAGCACAAAGGCAGAAGGAGGATCACCGTGAGTTCAAGGCCACCCTTACATAGTTAATTCCAGGTCAGCCCCAGGACCCATGTGGTGGCGCACGCCTTTAATCCCAGCACCAGAGGCAGACAAGGGTGGAGTTCGAGGCCATGAGCATAGTTAATTCAGGTCAGCCTGGACTGAGACCCTACCTTGCAAAACCAAAAAAAAAAAAAAAAAAGATGGAGTTTGCAGTGGCTGGAGGCCCTGGCACACCCATTCTCTCTCTTTCTGTCTGCCTCTATATCTCTCAAATAATAAATAAATATAATTTTTTTAAATGAGTTCCTGTCCAGAGGTAGTGTGACATACATCTGCAAGGCAGAGGGAGTCAGACAACTTTGTGCTATGCTCACAACTTTCCCTGGTGCTCAGTAACCCTGTGGGATAACCCATGTTCATGTCTGAAGAGGCCCAGCCACCCTGAGCAAAACTCTTAATAAGCAGGCAGGGTGCCTGTCCCTGTGCACGTATACAAGCAGTGCTGGCTATCAGGACACAGTGGTCTGCTTCAGCCCAGCACCATTGACCCTGCTCCTCAGCCACTAATACAGTCACATAATCAGCACAGATCTACTGGCATGATTCTATGTAAAGTCAGGGCAGAGGGTATGTGGGCTGGGTCCCAGGAAGTGCAAGGAATAGAGGGAACAGTGCCCAAAGAGTGCTCGGGAGGCCATGGGCGGTGATGCTGGGCAGAAAGTGGAGGGCCCAAAACCTTGCTAGACTGGGGAAGGGGTTCAGCCAGCAAAACTACATGAGGCAGAGGAGGAAGATGTATCCTGCTTCTTGCTCACCTTCTCCACAAACATGCCCTAGCTAACTGCCCAGTCTCTTGCAACTACTGCTTTGGGAAGGCTGTAAAGCTCAGTGCTCCAGAGAGCGAACTGGAGCTAGGCTTTCACAGTCACCACTGTGACTTCTCTCGTCACTGATGCTGTGATCTCAGCTGACTTAAACTTCTCTGTAAAATAATAACAGTGCCTAATTCAGAGGGAACTGAGGCTGAAAAGGTAAAGTAGGTAATCTACAGTACTGGACAGAGAAGAAGTACTATGAAGATTATTTTGTTTGTTTGTTTCAAGGTAGGGTCTTGCTCTAGCCCAGGCTGACCTGGAATTCACCATGTAGTCTCAGGGTGGCCTCAAACTCACAGTGATCCACCTAACTCTGCCTTCCAAGTGCTGGGATTAAAGGCATGCGCCACTGTGCCCAGCTCAGTTTTTTTTTATTTTATTGTAGAAGTAAGGTCTCACTCTAGCCCAGGCTGACCTGGAATTCACTATGTATTTTCAGGATGGCCTCCAACTCATGGCGATCCTCCAACCTCTGCCTCCTGAGTGCTGGGATTAAAGGCTTTTTAAAAATTATTATTATTTGTTTTCTGAGGTAGGGTTTCACCTATTCTTATTACTTATTTGCAAGCAGAGAGAAAACAAAAGAAAAGAGGAGAGATGAGAAGGGAGGGGAGGGAAGGGAAGGGAAAGAGAGGAGAGAATGGGTGCATCAGGGCCTCTTGCTGCTGTAAACAAACTCATGCGCCACTTTGTAGGTATTGGGGATTAGAACTCAGGATGGCAGACTTTGCAAGCAAGTGTCTTTAATCACTTTGCCATTTGCCCAGCCCCTATGAAGTTATTATTTTTTTTGTATTGAGATTTATTGAGTGAGCATGGTTGGTAAGGCTTGAGCTGTGGAAGACCTGCCACTTGCCCAGGGGACCACAATTGGGGATATATTTGACTCCACAACCATCAGGGATGAGCAGTTTCTCAGCCACCATATCTTCAATTTCATCTTCATGGAACTTGGTAAAGCCTCGCTTCTTTGACATTTGGATCTTCTGGCAGCCAGGAAACTTGAACTTGGCTCTCTTGCAGGGCCTCAATCACATGCTCTTTATTCTGCAGCTTGATGCAGATGGGCATGATGACCTGGCCAATATGAACCCTGACCACTGTCCCCTTGGGCTTCCCCCAAACATCCCCCCCATAACCTGTCTGGAGCCTAGATTGGGAATAGCATGAGATCAGAAGTATGGAGATCTGGGCTGGAGAGATGGCTTAGCAGTTAAGGCATTTGCCTACAAAGCCAAAGGATCCAGGTTCAACTCTCTAGGACCCACATAAGCAAGATGCACAAGGGGACACGTGTATCTGGAGTTCATTTGCATTGGCTAGAGGCCCTGGGGCGCCCATTCTCTCCCTCTCTCTCTCTCTGCCTCTTTCTCTCTCTCAAATAAATAAAATATTTTTTAAAAAAGAAATATGGAGATCTACCAGCAAACTGTCTCCAAGGTCCCTTAGGGCAACCTCCACAAGCAACAGGTTGCTACACTACCCTGTCTACAGACATCGCACGCGGGGCCCCATGAGGACAGGAACCCGGTCAGCTTAATTGGCTGCAGAGTATGAAGTATTTTTTTAATTAATTAATTTATTTGCAAGCAGAGAGAGAGAGAGAGAAGAGCGACAAACAGAGAGAGAATGGGCACGCCAGGGCTTCCAGCCACTGCAAACGAACTCCAGATGCATGCACCACCTTGTGCATCTGGCTTACATGGGTCCTGGAGAGTCGAACTGGGATGCTTTGGCTTCACAGGCAAATGCCTTAACCACTAAGCCATTTCTCCAGCCCCCGGAGAATGAATTATTTTTAATACTTATCTCTAATATTGTTCTTTAGTACTTTTATTTTTAATTTTTTTTGGGGGGGTTAGAGATAGGGTTTCACTCTAGCCCAGGCTGACCTGAAACTTACTATGTAGTCTGAGTGCCTGGATTAAAGGCATGCGTCACCACACCCAGCAATACTTTTATTTTTTTAAGATAGAGTTTCATATAACCATGCCTGGACTTGAATTGTTATTTAACCAAAGATTACCTTAAACTCCTGATCCTCCTGCTTTAACCTCCCCCTAGTGCTAGATTTACAGGCGTGTACCACCATGCCCAGAAGATATCTTAATATTTCTAAACTTCCCTTAGAAATGTTCTATAGGAGCCGAGCATGGTGGCACATGCCTTTAATCCCAGCACTCGGGAGGCAGAGGTAGGAGGATCACCGTGAGTTCGAGGTCACCCTGAAATTACCTAGTGAATTGCAGGTCAGCCTGGGCTACAGTGAGATCCTACCTCAAAAAAAAGAGAAATGTTCTACAAGGGCTGGAGAAACATCTTAACAGTTAAGGCGCTTGCCTGAGAAGCCTAAGGACTCATATTTGACTCTCCAGGTCCCGCATAAGCCAGACACACAGTGACACAAGCACACAAGGTTGCACACACACACACGGGGACGCACACATCTGGAGTTCAATTGCAGTGGCTAGAGGCCAGGCGTGCAAATTCTTTCTCTCTTTCACTCTCTCTCTCACTCTTGCTCTCTTGCATAAAAGAAAGAAAGGGAGGGAGGGAGGGAGGGAGGAATGTTCCACAGACTGATGTGACTGTAGACTGGGACCATCCATCCTCCTAAAGGCTGGTCTCCAACAGGTTCTTGAGAAGATCTGCATGGAACACCCAGGGCCCTGGTCGAGCACAGGACATAAACCTAATCTTAGAGGCCCCACTGGCTCATGGAAGGAACAGGCCTGCCTTGCAGGGCAATGCCACTTCTGGAAGCTATGTGGTAAGGGATCAGGGCTATCATTTGCTTACCTGGAAAGGGACAGAGTCAAAGGGTCTAAGCAGTGCACTGGTCTGAACCACCCTTCCCTCAAGTATCAAAATGGAGGAGAGAAGAAATCCGTGTCCTTCACAAAGGAGGGGTGGTCCGTCACCTGACCATCTCACAGTGCAGAGGCCCCTCTATGTCCTGGGTTACTTCTTCAATTCCCACACAGTATTCCCTGGTCACACCCAAGCCAACCTCCTCACACAGCTTTCTGGAAAGAGGTGCTCATCAGACTGCACAAGTACATCTTTAGGGGTGCTATGCATTCTGAAGGAGGTTTTAGCTTTGTCACTGGCTTATCCTGATTAATGGCAGTTGCCCGGAAAAGCACACCACTGCTTCTACCTGTCCCTGGGTGGCCTGGCCTGGTCACAGCCCTTCTAGTAGAGTAGCAAAGGACTCCTGGTGCAGGCAGGGTGGTGCGGAAACTAGTCCAGTGGCTGGAACTGCAGAAGGTTGAAATTGTTCATCTGGTTTACTTACTTAGTCTTAAGGTTGGAAGCCTTGGGCCTTGCTGGCTTCTTTACACCATTTTTCCCTTTCCTGACCAACATGGGACATTAAAAAAAAATTTTTTTTTTTGTTTTTTGTTTTTTTGAGGTAGGGTCTCACTCTGTCTGGCCCAGGCTGACCTGGAATTAACTATGTAGTCTCAGGGTGGCCTTGGTCTCTCGGCAATCCTCCTACCTCTGCATCCCGAGTGCTGCGATTAAAGGCGTGCGCCACCACGCTGGCTAAATTTTTTTAGTATTTATTTATTTGAGAGACAGAGACAGATAGAGACAGAGAATGACAGAGAATGGGCCTGCCAGGTCCTCTAGCCAGTGCAAACAAACTCCAGCCACATGAGCTACCTTGTGCATCTGGCTTATGTGGGTCCTAAGGAAATGAACCTGAGTCCTTTAGCTTTGCAGGCAAGCACCTTGACTTCTAAGCCATCTCTCCAGCCCCAACATGGGACATTTTATGGGTGCCAAATGGTGGTACATAGGAGCAAAGGCAGAGTCATGCTGGTGGACAGACAGCTTCTAGAAAAAGATGGCCTAAATTCTGCTTGCTCTCTGCTTCCCAGCAATGCCCCCAAGAGGAGACTGAAGTTATAAAGAGTGGGAAAAGTGAAAACAACAGATTAGGATTCTATTTTTCTTTCTCAAAAAAACAAACCTGACATTGGGAGGCAGGAGGACCATGGAAAAAGGCTAACCGTTATCTATGTACCAGTTATCTAGGGTTACAGACAAGTCTCAGTGCTGCTGGCAGCCCCGGGCTGTAAATCAAGACAGCTGCACAGGGCCATGCTTCAAGCTAGCTGAAGCTGGCATCTAGAACATTCTGTTCATTTAGTCAATGGTGTTACTGTTGTACAAGGACAAGTTCATGTAGCTCAAATGTAAAAAGCAGAAGACAAGCTGGGTGTGGTTGCTCATGCCTTTAATCCCAGCACTTAGGAGGCTGAAGTAGGAGGACTGGCATGAGTTCAAGGCCAGTTTGGGCTACAGAGTGAATTCCAGGTCAGCTTGGACTAGTGAGACCCTGCTTTAAAAAGCACAAAAACAGCCAGATATGGTGGCACATGTCTTTAATCCCAGCATTCAGGAGGCAGAGGTAGGAGGATCACTGTGAGTTCAAGGCCACCCTGAGATTACATAATAAATTCCAGGTCAGTTTGGACTAGTGAGATCTTACCTTGAAAAACCAAAAAGAAAAAAACCTCACAAAAACCTAAGCAGAAGATAAGCTAAGACAGAAAGCTCGTGTGACCCCTGACCTTCAGGGCAGTCGGCATGGCAGGTGTGCCACCAGGACAATGTGGCTCTTCTCAGCAGACACTAAGGGACTGAAGCATTGCTTGGGTAGATCAACAGTGGTTTCTGTACCTGAGATGGCCAGTTAAGACTCATCCCACTTTATTTGCATGGACTCCTGTTGCTAAGGTGTTAACTGGAGCAGAATACAAGCACAGTGACTGGAACCTGGGAAAGGTCTGAGTGACATCACATACTATACACCTAAGTGTGGTTTCCCCAATTTTATTTTATTTTATTTATTTTATTTTATTTTTATTTTTGAAATATATCTTATTTATTTATTGAGAGAAAGAAAGAAGCAGAGAGAAAGAGAATGGGTGCACCAGGGCCTCCAGCCACTGCAAATGAACTCCAGATGTATGCGCCCCCTTGTGCATCTGGCTTATGTGGGTCCTGGAGAGTTGAACCAGGATCCTTTGGCTTTGTAGGCAAATGCCTTAACTGCTAAGCCATGTCTCCAGGCCCCCCCCAATTTTATTTTATTATTATTATTATTATTTTTTTTTTTTTTATTTTTTTAGTTTTCTGATGTAGGGTTTCACTCTAGCCCAGGCTGACCTGGAATTCACTATGTAGTCTCAGGGTGGCCTTGAACTCATGGCAATCCTCCTACCTCTGCCTCCTGAGTGCTGGGATTAAAGGCGTGTACCACCACACCCGGCCTAGTTTTATTTATTTATTTTTCAAATATATTTAATTAATTAATTTATTTGAGAGAGAGAAAGAGACAGAGAGAGAGAGAGAGAGAGAGAATGGGTGTGCCAGGGCCTCCAGCCATTGCAAACAAGCTCCAGATGAGTGTGCCCCCTTGTACATCTGGCTAATGTGGGTCCTGGATAGTCAAACTGGGATCCTTTGGCTTTGCAGGCAAATGCCTTAACTGCTAAGCCATCTCTCCAGCCCCAATTTAATTTTTGTTCTTCAGTACTGGTGCCAGGAGAGGAAATGAATAACAGAGGACAGTGGCCTTCTGCACAGCCTCATATCCACACCTGCAACAGTGTTCCACCCAGCCAACTTTCAAATGCCCTTCAAAGGCCTTTTAAAAACTACTTCTCTGGAGGTGGGTGTGGTGTTGCATGCCTTTAATCCCAGCACTTGGGAGGCAGAGGTAGGAGGATCACCATGAGTTCAAGGCCACCTTGAGACTACAGAGTGAATTCCAGGTCAGCCTGGGCTAAAGTGAGACCCTACCTCAAAAAAAAAAAAAAAAAAAAAAAAACTGGAGAGATGGCTTAGCTTAAGCCAGGCATGGTGGCTCACACCTTTAACCCCAGCATGCACGAGGGGGGCAGGCAGAGGCAGTGGCTGGAGGATCCTCCTCTCTCTCTCTCTCTCTCTCTCTCTACCTGCCTATTTTGAGGCCACCCAAATAAATAAATAAAGTAAAATATTTAAAAAAACAAAAAAGCCTGAGTTAGTGGCTGAGACCTTTAATCTCAGCACTCGGGAGGCAAAAACAAACAAAGGCCAACAACAAAAAAAAACCACCTAGAGTGAGACCCTACCTCGAAAAAAAAAAAAAAAAACCACCTGCCCCTCTCGGCTGGAGAGATGGCTTAGTGGTTAAGGAGCTTGCCTGTGAAGCCTAAGAACCCATGTTTGACTCCCCATGTCCTACTTAAATCAGATGCACAAGGTCACACATGTGCACAAAGTAGTGCAGGTGTCTGGAGTTCGACTGCATTGACTAGAGGCCCTAGCATGCTAATATTCATTCATTCTCTCTCTCACACACATAAAATAAAAAACTGCTTCTCTCGGTTGCAGATTCCTACCCAGCCCACTGCCCTCTTCCACTGTACTCAACAAACTATTCTTCCTTTTCTGGTCTAAAGTGTGAATTCACCCATCAATCCCTTCCCCACTACAAAATAAGTAAAATTGCTCCTCCTCTCAAAGTGGGCATGGTGATGCATGCCTGTAATCCCAGCACCCAGTAACTGGAGATTATTGCAAGTTCAAGGCCATCCTTGTCTGTATAACAAGTTCCTGGCCAGCCAGAGCTTCACAGTAATACTTTCTCTCAAAAATAAATAAATAGGGGGCTGGAGAGATGGCTAGCAGTTAAGACACTTGCCTGTGAAGCCTAAGGACCCAGGTTTGATTCTCTAGTACTCACATAAGCCAGATGCACAAGGTGGCACATGTATCTAGAGTTTGTTTGCAGTGGCTAGAAGCCCTGGCACAACCATTCTCTCTCTTTGCCTCTTTCTCACTCTCAAATAAATAAAAAAATATTTAAAATGAAATAAATAGGGCTGGCAAGATGGCTTAGCAGTTAAGGTGCTTATTGGCAAAACCAAAGAACCCAGGTGTGATTCCCCAGTACCCACAATAAAACTGGATATGCAAGGTGGTTCATGCATCTGGAGTTTGTTTCCAATAACTAGAGGGCCTGACACACCCATTTTCTCTGTCTCTTTCTCCCTCCTTTCTTCTCTCTCTCTCATAAATAAATAAATAAATAAATAAATAAAATATTTTTAGTTATAAATAAATAGGGCTGGAGAGATGGCTTAGCAGTTAAGGCACCTGCCAGCAAAACCAAAGGACTCAGGTTCGATTACCCAGTACCTACATAAAGCCACATGCACAAGGTGGCATATGCATCTGAAGTTCGTCTGCAGTGGACAGAGGCCCTGACACATCCAAATCTCAATCTCTCATACATACGTGTGTGTATGTGTATGTGTGTGTGTGTGTGTGTGTGTGTGTGACTTTCTCTACAATAAATAAATAAAATATTACAAAAACAAATAAATAGTTCCTCTTCTCTAAGATCCAGGAAGGCAGCTGCTAACTATCCTATTTATAGCAGCTGAGTAAGGTTGGAGGACTGACCCATGGCAAAGAGCTTGATGGCAGCTGTGCCAGTATATCCAATGGCAGACACAGTGGTCACCACCCTCCCCCTGCATACCACTATATTAGGTACACAAGTAAGCTCAAAGGCCTTCTCCAATCTCCCTGGATGAATGCAGGACTCTTACCATACATGGAAAAGTCATCAGTCTGTTCCTTCAACCTCCATCTGCTCCTGCATTACTTTGTGTTCCTTCAACCATCCAGAATACCATTGCTTTCACACGTCCATTTTTTTTTTTTTTTTTTTTGATTTTCAAGATTACTCTGGCCCAGGCTGACCTGAATTAACCTATCTCTGGCCCATCTGGAATACCATTCCTTTGGCCCACACCATTCTTTTATGGGGCCACTTCCCCAGATGAGGCTTTAGGATTGAGCTTTGGAGTCAGAAACAGGGGTTTGGCTCTGAGTTCTTCACTTTCTTTTTTTATTTTTCTCTTTTGGTTTTTCGAGGTAGGGTTTCACTGTAGCTCAGGCTGACCTGGAACTCACTATGTAGTCTCAGGGTGGCCTTGAACTCAGTCATCCTCCTACCTCAGCTTCCCAAGTGCTTCCCAAGGGATTAAAGGCAACACCATACCCAGCTGAGGTCTACACTTTTTTTTTTTTTACTTTTACTTATTTATCTGAAAGTAACAGACAGATAGAGACAGAGAGAGAGAATGGGTGCACCAGGGCCTCCAGACACTGCAATGAACTCCAGATGCATGCACCATCTTGTGCATCTGGTTTATGTGGGTACTGGGGAATCAAGCCTTGAACTGGGGTCCTTAGGCTGCAAAGGCAAGCAAGCGCTTAACCGCTAAGCCATCTCTCCAGCCCAACACTTTTTTTTTAATTTGAGAGCAATAGAGAGAGAGAGAGAGAGAGAGAGAGAGGGAGAATGGGAGCACCAGTGGCCTCTCAACCACTGTGAATGAACTCCAGACATGTGCACCCCCTTGTGTGCATGTGCGACGTTGGGTGCTTGCATCACTTTTTTTTTTTTTTTTTTTTTTTTTTCGAGGTAGGGTCTCACTCTGGTCCAGGCTGACCTGGAATTAACTATGTAGTCTCAGGGTGGCCTCGAACTCACGGCAATCCTCCTACCTCTGTCTCCCAAGTGCTGGGATTAAAGGCATGTGCCATCACGCCCGGCATCACTTTTGCATCTGGCTATACGTGGGACCTGGAGAATCGAATGGGCATTCTTAGGCTTTGCAGGCAGGTGCCTTAACTGCTAAGCCATCTCTCCAGCCCAGGTCTATATTTTCTGGTGGAAGTTCTAGTGCTCGTCATGCCATTATGAATCTGAGCTGGGAGGAAGCGGGAGATCACACACTAAAATGCTCATAACAAGCAGTACAAGTAACTGTCTCCCCAACCATGCCTTGTTGGAAATATCCAGAGCTAAGCAGGTAAACCTGGGCCTTTCTCCAGGAGACTGTGACCTCCCCATGGGAAGGAACCCTTCATCTGTCTGTCCAGCCCTTGGCCCACAGCCTCACTCCCACCAAACAAAGCATGCAATGACTGGAAGCCCTGGCATGGCCATTCTCTCTCTATCTCACTCTGCCTCTTTCCCTCTCTCAAATAAATAAATAAAAATTTTAAAATATTTTAAAATAAGAGAGAGACTAATAGAGAGAGGGAGGGGATATGATGGAGTGTAGATCTGTGAAGGGGAAAGTGGGGATGGGAGGGAATTATCATGGCTTACTTTCTATAAGTATGGAAGCTGTCAATAAAAAGAAAAATAAATAAGTAAATTAATTAATTAAAAAAAAAACATGGGCTGGAGAGATGGCTTAGGGGGTAAGGCGCCTCCCTCCCAAGCCTTAAGAACACTGGTTCCAATCTCCAGCAGTTCCAATCTCCAGGTCCCACATTTAGCCAGATGCAAAGTGATGCAATGCCGCACTTGACCACAAGGGGGCGCACACATCTCGATTTCGTTTGCAGCAGCTGAGACACTGCTGGCGCACCCATCTCTGTCTTCCTCTTCCTCTCTCTCTCTCTCTGTGTCTCTCTCCGAAAAAATAATATTAAAAAAACATGTAATGACTGGGCATGGTGACATATGCCTTTAATCCCAGCCCTCAGGAGGCAGGGGTAGGAGGCTGACCTGGAATTCATGGAATTCACTATGTAGTCTCAGAATGGCCTCAACTCATGGTGATCCACCTACCTCTGCCTCCCAAGGCAAGTGGAATGTTAGTCAATGATGGAACAGGGCAGGGGGGCTCCACACAGTGGAATGTCAGTCAATGATAAAACAGGGCAGGGGGCTCCACACAGTGGGCTGCCAGAGTCAGTGATAGAACTCCAAGAAAAGGTTGCCAAGGAAGGAATGGGGCCAGGGCCTATAACCCAGAACACTGTCTCTGAGCCTCAGAAGCTTGAGGTATCCCCTGAAGGGGATGGAATTAAACCAGAAAACCTGGCTAAGGATCCTGTTTCCAAGGCTGCCAAGCCCCTGAAAAGGGAAGAGGGAGGGGAAGGATAGAGAAAACAAGCACAGAGCCCACAAACCAAGATCAGGGTACCTATTGAAACCAAAAAAGATAAAAACACTTGTTCAATTAGTTAACAATATTTGAAAATGAGATTTCATATCAAAATCCCTCTTTCAGGGACTAGGAAGATGGCTAAATGGTTAAAGATGCTTGCTTACAAAGCCTGCCAGCCCAGGTTCAATTCCCCAGCCACCCATGGAAAGCTGGATGGGCATTTATTTTCAGCAGCAAGAGACCCCAGTGTACCCATACACACACTCACACATCCCATACAGGTGAAAAATAAATACTTTTGGTTTGAAAAGGTAGGGTCTTACTCTAGCCCAGGCTGACCTGGAATTCACTATCTAGTCTCAGGGTGGCCTTGAACTCACAGCAACCCTCCTACCTCTGCCTCCCAAGTGCTATGATTAAAAGTGTGTGCCACCAACCCGGCTCAATAAATACATTTTTTTAAACCCCTCTTTCGGGGCTGGAAAGATGGCTTAGCAATTAAGGAACTTGCCTGTGAAGCCTAAGAACCCAGTTTTGATTCCCCAATACCCACGTAAACCAGATGCATATGGTGGCTCATGTATTAGGATTTCATTTGCAGTGGCTAGAGGACCTGGTGCACCCATTCTCTCTGCCCCTTTCTCTCCCTCTCCCTCAAATAAATAAATAAAATATTTTTTAAAAGATTTTTAAAAACATTGAAAAGGGGCTGGAGAGATGGCTTGGCAGTTAAGGCGCTTGCCTGCACAGTCAAAGGACCCAGGTTCAATTCCCCAAAATCACATAAGCCAGATGCACAAGGCAGCACATGCATTTGGAGTTCATTTGTAGCAGCTGGAAGCCCTGGTGCTCCCATTCTCTCTCTCTCTCTGGCTCTTTTTTTCTCTCTCTCAAATAAATAAATAAATAAACTATTTTTTTAATTTAAAAAAATCTATTGAAAAAAAAAAAGGACCCTCTTTCAGCAATCAGCTGAACTATGTAAGGCCAGTGCTTCTGGGGGCATGGCAGCTTCTTCACATGTTTTCCAGTCCACACTGAGATTTGGGCACTTTCTCACTGCTCACACGGTGTTTTTGCAATTGGACCAAGGGCAATGACATCTCTTTTGCTTGTCCTGTGGTTCCTAGGCAGCCTGCTGACTCTACCCTCCACATCACAGTCCCGTCCCCGTGACTCACCTCTCCCGAGCCCTGAGGTGGCTCCTGTGATCACCACCACAGCATTCTGCAGGTGGGCCCTTGTGCGTGTCCACTGTAGCAGCCGGAAGAGCCCAAAGATGCCCAGGCAGCCAAACAACAGGGGCAGAATGGTCGTGTGGGTGACCAAGTCCATGACCTTCCCTTTAAGTAGACTCTTCCTGCAGGAACCAAAGCAAATCCACCGGGGGTAAGTAGAAGCTGAAGACCAGCCGCAGCTCCTTTCCTAGCTGCTGCGAAGCCTACTGAGTCCCATCAGGTGTCTCAGGCTTCACACCCCACTTGGCTCTTCAGCATAGTGACTCATTTTCTCTCACTGTGCTAAAAAATGAGCAGACAGCAAAGCACCAGGCCTCAGGCTGTCCCTGAGAACAAGCTCAGAGTATGACTCAGGATTAGACTCTGGTCTGGCCACTGTGCAGACACTAGCACTCACCCAATTCCCCTTCAGCAATGTTTGGGGGAAGGAACCTATTTGGGGAAACATGTGGTCCTTTAACAGTTTCAATCCACAAGTAGTTATGAAATAAACAAAAAATATGTTTGTTCTTTAATTTTTTTTTTTTTTTTTGCCTTTTTTTGTTTTGTTTTGTTTTTCGAGGTAGGGTCTCACTCCAGCCCAGGCTGACCTGGAATTCACTATGTAGTCTCAGGGTGGCCTAGAACTCACAGTGAGATCCTCCTACTTCTACCTCCCGAGTGCTGGGATTAAAGGCGTGCACCACAACACGAGGCTCAAAAAAACGTTATTTTTATTTATTTGAGAGAGAGAGAAAGAAAGAAGCAGAAAGAGAAAGAGGCAGATAGAGAATGGGTGCATCGGGCCTCCAGCCACTGCAAACAAACTCCAGACATGTGCACCATCTTGTGCATCTGGCTTACATGGGTCCTGGAGAATCAAACCTAAGCCCTTTGGCTTGACCTTAACCACTAAGCCATTTCTCCAGCCCTTTAATTTTTATTTACCCATTTATGAGAGAAAGAGAGAGAGGGGCAGATAGAGAGGATGGACTTTAACTGTTAAGCCATCTTTCCAGCCCAACATTTTAAATATTTTATTTATTTGCAAGCAGAGAGAAAGAGAGGGAAAGAATGAGCACAACCACAGCCTCCAGTCACAGTGTGGTAGTTTGAATATATGTCCCCCAATATATTCAGTGTTTTAGTACTTATAGTTTGCATCTGCAATCACCTTGCTAGAGGCAATGTCACTGGGGGGCCAGTCTTAAGGTGTGGTGATGGTTTGAGATTCCATTGTAAAGATATGCAAATGTGCCTAGCAGGAGTTCCTGAAGTGTGCTGTGTGACCTTTTGGCGGTAGTTTTGCTCTGTGTGCTATGGTGGCTGGTTGGTTTCTCTCTCTCTGCTTGGCCCTGTGGAGAGCAGGCCGCTTCTCCTGCCATTATGGAACTTCTCCTGGATCTGTAAGCTTCAATAAATAATATCCCTTCCTCCATAACTGTGCCTGGTCTGGAAGTTCATCTCAGCGAACCTGAAGCTGTCTGCTACACACAGCAAATGAACTCCAGATGCATGCACCACTTTGTGCATCTGACTTTACATGGGTACTGTGTATCAAACCTGGGTCATTAGGCTTTTCAGGCAAGCACCTTAACTGCTCAGCCTTCTCTCCAGCACTGCCTGCCCCACAGTTTTTGACTTTTTTTAATTTTTATTTTCTTTGGTTTTTCAAGGTTAGGGTCTCAGTCTAGCTCAGGCTGACCTGGAATTCACTATGTATTCTCAGGCTGGCCTCAAACTCATGGCGATCCTCCTACCTCTGCCTTCCGAGTGCTGGGATTAAAGGCATGTGCCACCATGCCTGGCTGCCCACCATTTTTTTTAAGAAGAGAAAGTCATACCAATTCTTAAAAGTATTTTATTTTATTTTTGTTTTTCTAGATAGGGTCTCACTCTAACTCAGGCTGACTTGGAATTCGCTCTGTTTTCTCAGGGGAGCCTCAAACTCATGGCAATCTTCCTACCTCTGCTTCCCAAGTGCCGGGATTAAAGGCGCCGTCACCATGCCCGGCTAAAAGTATTTTTTTAAATATTTTATTTTTATTTATTTATTTATTAAGAGACAGGGGGAGGGAGAAAGAGAGAGAATGGGCACACCAGGGCCTCTAGCCACAGCAAACGAACTCCAGATGCAGGTGCTACCATGTGCAGCATCTGGCTTACGTGGGACCTGGAGAATTGAACCTGGATCCTTAGGCTTTGCAGGCATGCACCTTAATCACTAAGCCATCTCTCCAGCCCTCATACCAATTCTTATACTCCAAATGGACACATGGGGATGATCCTGAATGAATATCACAAATGTGCTTCTGATCCCGGGCCTTATGGCCCCTATGGGAACTCAGTGCAGGACACAGCTGCCCTATCGTGCATGGTGACACTTCTTAACTAGCACTTTCTAACGAGCCAGTTGGACACAAGAATCAGAACCCACTGGGGTGTTTGTCCAGCAGGGTGCAGTTGATTCTTAGGAAACACATTCATCTTGCCCACAACTGCCCTTAATTTCACATTGCCCCGAGCCTCCCTGTTGTGTCTTGTCACTTATCCATGTGTCTAAGGTACAGAGTGAGTGAGGAGACAGAAGTGAAGGGAGAGCAATAGAACGCATGTTCTGTCATTGCAGAATAAATGTTCTGTAGGATCCCTGGGCAAGCAGGCAAGAGTCTGTTAGACAAAGCTCCCCCATAGACCATCTCCAGGTCTGTGAGATTGTATGCACAGTAATCTTTTGCAGGTAGAGGCTGGGAACCAAGACCAGAGTTCTGCAAAAATTATTCATCAGTAAGCGAGATATATATATTCCCTCTCTACCTCTCCCTCCCAAGTGCTGGGATAAAGATGTGTGCCACCACACCTGGCCTAAAGCTTAATATTTACTTCTTTAAGGTTGGAGAGATGGCTCAGAGGTTGAATGTGCTTGTTTGCTAAGCTTGACAGCCTGAGTTCAATTCCCCAATTCCCACATAAAACCAGCTGCACAAAGTGGCACATGCATCTGGAGTTCATTTGCAGTAGCAATTGGCCCTGGCATGCCCATTGCCTATTTCTCTCACATACACACACACACACACTCTCCCTCTCCTTACAAATAATAAATTTAAAAATATTAAGATATTCTTATTTATTTGCACGTGTGTATTGTGTAAGTGTGTGGGCATGCCAGGGCCTCTTGCTGCTGCACATGAATGCAAGATGCCTGCTCCGCTTTTTGCATCTGGCTTTGAGTGCTAGGAGACTAAACCCAGGCCAGCAGGTTTTGCAAGCAAGTGCCTTTAACCACTGTGCCATCTCCCCAGCCCCTAATATTTAATTTTTCACCTGCCTATTCAAGCAGCTCTAATTTTTTCTATTAAGTAGAAAGTTGTATGGAATGGCTACACCATATGTTAGTACCATCATTTCCCTCCTTCCTTCCCCCATTCTGCTGTACTTCTAAACTTTTGAAAACTATAAAACAAATTAATATTCTTAGACAGTAAAAATGACTTTCTCATGATCTTCCACTAGGGGTCAGAGTGGCATCTCAATTACCACACTCTACCTGGGTGCTGTTGACACTGTCCTTGCCCTTCGCAGGAAGTTGTGAGTTCTGTTCTATGGACTATGCCGAGCCCCAAGCATACTCTGAGATCCATGGTTGCTTCAGCTGGATAGTTCAAAGCTACCTCCAGTGCATGTGCCCTGCTAGCTTCTGCCAGGGTCCTTCAGAGGCCCCAACTAGGAAGAATGTGGGTGAGGGAGGGTTTCCCAGGGATGAGGCAGAAAGGGCTACCAATGTGTTGGTACAGTTAAGTGACACAAAGTCCAGGCTGGCCCCAAGGTAAGCAAATATCAGACTTTCCAAGTAACGAACAGGGGGTAGGAGGGGTTGGGGCTTAATTTACCTGGGTGGCTACTTGGGAAGTTTTTTATTGTTGTTGTTTTGGTTTGTTTCTTATTGTAACCCAGGTCCTAGTTTCAGGAAGGCCTCAGGGTAGAACAGTACCTTGCCCAGAATGGCCCAAGACCCAGCCACCTTCCAGGATGAACAGGAAAGTGTTCAGTAGGGACCCTGCTCAGGGAAGGACCACATGCCTGTCACCAGGACCAAGAGCCCACTAGGTGTGTTATGGGAAAAGCACTGCACACTATCCCATGGGCCCCTAGAGACCACAGCTGGCAGAGCTGGTCCATTTCAGACCCACAGCTAGCACTTAGTCACCAAGGGTGCAGCCTATTACCTCTTAAGGTGCAGAGGTTCCAGAGACCACCTACGGACACCAGAGTGGCGGGGAAGCAGTGTGAGACAGAGGGAAAGCCTTCCCGCTGGCCTGACTGCTGTACATCCTGCCCTGCACTTCCAACCTGAGCCTCCGTGTCCTTGGTCCTTCAGGTCTGTCATCAGTATCTTTGTGCACGGCTCCAGGGATATGGCTGCCAGCAGCAGCATGACCCAAGGTGATCTCAAGAGCTCAGAAAATCATTTCACAACAAGCAAATCCCCAAGGTTTATGAGACAGTCTTCAGTTCCTGAACACTGGTTCTTTCCAAATTAAAGAAACTCACTCAACAGGGTTCAATGAAGTTTTTTTGTTTGTTTGTTTGTTTGTTTGTTTTTTTTTAGAGGTAGGGTCTCACTCTAGTCCAGGCTGACCTGGAATTCAATTCCCCAGGACCCACGTAAGCCAGCTGCACAAGGTGGCGTATGTGTGTGGAGTTAATTTTCAGTAGCTGAAGGCCCTGGCATGCCCATTCTCTCTCTCTCTCTTTGCCTCTTTCTCTCACTAAATTAAATAAATAAATCAATCCTAACTTATTCCATTTTGCAGTGCACATGACCACAGAGCCTCCTTGGGCTCTCGGAAATAACTGTATTAAAATGGCTGAGAGAAACAGATATGGACAGTTCCACTGCCTTGATGTGGTATCCAGGTGTTTTCTCCCAGTGAAGAGGAAGAAAGAAATTGTGTCCTGAATGGTCACATTTCCAGTTTAGGGGGGAAAAAATCTCTATATGTAAAACAAGGTCAAAGACAGAGGTAAGATGGGCGTGGTGGTGCATGCCTTAATCCCAACACTCAGGAGATAGAGGTAGGAGGATCACTGTGAGTTCGAGGATACCCTGAGATTACATAGTGAATTCCAGGTCAGCCTAGACCAGAGTAAGACCCTACCTCGGAAAACCAAAATAATAATAATAATAATAATAATAATAATAATAATTCGTTTTATACCCAAGTGTTTATTACCTGCTAGTTTCAGGATGAGGCTAACTCATAGGCCAGCAATGTAAGAGTGCTGGTGTGAAAAAGGAGTGTGATGGGCTGCAGAGATGGCTTAGTGGTTAAGGTGTTTACCTACAAAGCCTGAGGGCTCAGGTTCTATTTCCCAGGACCCACGTAAGCCAGATGCACAAGGTGACACATGTATCTGGAGTTAGTTTGCAGTGGCTAGAGGCACCATTTTCTCTCTCTCTCTCTCTCTCTCTCCAGGGTGTTCCTTGGACCGGGTAGCCACAGACTTGATGGGTTCTCACAGCCAGCTGATCCCTTTTTTTCCACTAAGAGTTCTTGTCAAGGGTTTCAAGAATCTCAACTTGAGGCTGGAGAGATGGCTTAGTGGTTAAGGTGCTTGCCTGCAAAGCCAAAGGACCCAGGTTTGATTCCCCAGGACCCACGTAAGCCAGTGCATAAGGTGGCACATGCGTCTGGAATTTGTTTGCAGTGGCTGGAAGCCCTGGTGTGCCCATTCTCTCCCTCCCTCCCTCTCTCTCATAAATAAATAAAAATAAAATATTAGCCAGGCATGGTGGCACACGCCTTTAATCCCAGCACTTAGGAGGCAAAAGTAGAAGGATCGCTGAGTCTGAGGCCACCCTGAGAATACGAGTAAATTCCAGGTCAGCCTGGACTAGAGTGAAACCCTACCTCAAAAAACAAAAAAATAAAATATTTAGCTGGGTATGGTGGCACACGCCTTTAATCCCAGCTCTTGGGAGGCAGAGGTAGGAGGATTGCTGTGAGTTTGAGGCCACCCTGAGACTACATAGTGAATTCCATGTCAGCCTGGGCTAGTGCAAGACCCTACTTGGAAAACCAAAAAAAAAAAAAAAAAAAGAAGAAGAAGAAGAAGAAGAAGAAAAGAAAAAAAGCAATCATTCCAGAATTCCAATCTGTAAGAGGACTCATGCAATACCATGTCACATTACAAGCAAACTGGGCCAAAGAGCAGAGTGGGTTCCAAAGGGGAAACAAGACACTGAACTGTCTGCAAAAAGTGGCTTATTGTTGCTCAAAGCAGCTAGGATCTGTTGTCCAAAACCTCCACCTCCTCTTCTACTGTCTGACTGATGTCCTACCCTACTCAGTTGGTCTATTTAAAGTAGCATATACTCTGGTTCTGACCCATATGTGAAGATAAACCTGAAAATTCCTATCTGGTTTCAGAAAGTAAAGGAAGGCTGGGCATGTGGTGAGCGAGGCACACCTGTAAGCCTAACATTCAGGAAACGATGGCGGGAGATCACACGTTTGAAGCAGCTTGTTCTACACAACAAGTACCAGGCCAGCCAGAGTTACAGTCAGCCTCTGTCTCCAACAACCCAAAACAGACAGAGGAAAACCATTCTTTTGTGACCTCAAGGATGTAGATGGCAGCAGCCATGGCGGGCGGTCTTCAGTTGGAAAAAGACAACCAACTACAGCTGGTGGCAAGTACTCTACCAACAGAACTCCTGGTGTCGGTGGCAGAGTGACTGAGACTGAAGGCCAAAGTGTCAGTGGAGAGGGGATTGTGACACGGCTCCTCACTGTCACCCTCAGCAGCCTGAGTAGTTTCTCTACACTTCTAGGAACCTCTCATTCAACTTGGGCTCAATCCAGGATTTGTGAGTTCAATATGGTTAAGAATTCCAGGACAGCAGGTATGAAGCAGAGTTGAAGAATCTAGTACAGACATTTTAAAACAGGCTTGAGGAGGAAGGTTGAAGGAGGGGAGCTCAGAAAGACATCATGGGTGTGGGCTCCTCTACAAGAGTTTCACACAGGAGCCGGGTGTGGTGGCGTACGCCTTTAATCCCAGCACTCAGGAGGCAGAGGTAGGAGGATCACTGAGAGTTCAAGGCCACCCTGAGATTACCTGGTCAGCCTGGACCAGAGTGAAACCCTACCTTGAAAAAAAAAAAAAAAAAAAAAAAAAAAAAAGAGTTTCACAGGGAAATGACATATGCAAAATGTGGGTATGGGCACCTCAAGGGACAGTCCTGGTATATGGGGTCCTAGAAGCCTTCTGGAATTCCACTGTTCAACAGGCTCCCTTCTCTGTTCTTCTGTTTGATCCCTGAGTTTATGGGCTGGCTCCAGAGAAGCCACAATCTGATGAGATAAAACCAAGAACCACCAGCTTACTATAAATGAAGTTCTGGATAACATTACTAGAAAATTGTAGGCTTACAGCTGGGAACAGAAGAAAGTCCTTAAACAGTTGTTAGCTGTGCTTAAATTGTTTCTCAGCCAGGTGTGGTGGTGCACAGCTTTAATCCCAGCACTTGGGAGGCAGAGGTAGGAGGACTGAGGTAACTTCGAGGTCACCCTAAGATTACATAGTGAATTCCAGGTCAGCCTGGGCTAGAGTGAAACCCTACATTAAAAAAAAAAAAAAAAAATTCTTGTTTCTCTTCGGTGAGAAGAATGAATCACACTCCTGAATGGGGGATCCTTTCCCATCTCATATCCCCAAAACTTTCCCTATCTTTCTATTCTGCCTCAAGACGATACCTTCAGGACAGCAGGAGCTTGCTGGAATACTAGAGACAAGCCATGGAGGAGTGGCCTGTCAAGTATATTTTCGTGGTGCCTGCCCAAGGGTCCCAGGTTTAAAGGATGCAGGCTGATATCAGTAACCATGCCCAGCTCATTTTCATTTACTGAAATGTTTCTATACAGTATAAATATTCTGCAACGTGCAACATACAAAGAAATATAACTGACATTTTCCTCCAAAGCTACATTAAATTGGAGTTCAATTCTGTAAGCCAGCTGCACAAGGTGGCGTATGTGTGTGGAGTTAATTTTCAGTAGCTGAAGGCCCTGGCATGCCCATTCTCTCTCTCTCTATTTGCCTCTTTCTCTCACTAAATTAAATAAATAAATCAATCCTAACTTATTCCATTTTGCAGTGCACATGACCACAGAGCCTCCTTGGGCTCTCGGAAATAACTGTATTAAAATGGCTGAGAGAAACAGATATGGACAGTTCCACTGCCTTGATGTGGCATCCAGGTGTTTTCTCCCAGTGAAGAGGAAGAAAGAAATTGTGTCCTGAATGGTCACATTTCCAGTTTAGGGGGGAAAAAATCTCTATATGTAAAACAAGGTCAAAGACAGAGGTAAGATGGGCGTGGTGGTGCATGCCTTTAATCCCAACACTCAGGAGGTAGAGGTAGGAGGATCACTGTGAGTTCGAGGATACCCTGAGATTACATAGTGAATTCCAGGTCAGCCTAGACCAGAGTAAGACCCTACCTCAGAAAACCAAAATACTACTACTACTACTACTACTACTACTAATAATAATAATAATAATAATAATACGTTTTATACCCAAGTGTTTATTACCTGCTAGTTTCAGGATGAGGCTAACTCATAGGCCAGCAATGTAAGAGTGCTGGTGTGAAAAAGGAGTGTGATGGGCTGCAGAGATGGCTTAGTGGTTAAGGTGTTTACCTACAAAGCCTGGGGGCTCAGGTTCTATTTCCCAGGACCCACGTAAGCCAGATGCACAAGGTGACACATGTATCTGGAGTTAGTTTGCAGTGGCTAGAGGCACCATTCTCTCTCTCTCTCTCTCTCTCTCCAGGGTGTTCCTTGGACCGGGTAGCCACAGACTTGATGGGTTCTCACAGCCAGCTGATCCCTTTTTTTCCACTAAGAGTTCTTGTCAAGGGTTTCAAGAATCTCAACTTGAGGCTGAAGAGATGGCTTAGTGGTTAAGGTGCTTGCCTGCAAAGCCAAAGGACCCAGGTTTGATTCCCCAGGACCCACGTAAGCCAGTGCATAAGGTGGCACATGCGTCTGGAATTTGTTTGCAGTGGCTGGAAGCCCTGGTGTGCCCATTCTCTCCCTCCCTCCCTCTCTCTCATAAATAAATAAAAATAAAAAATAAAAGGCATGGTTAGCTTTAATCCCAGGCATGGTGGTCTGAGGCCACCCTGAGAATTAAGGTCCCAGCTCAAAAAAAAAAAAATAAAATATTTAGCTGGGTATGGTGGCACACGCCTTTAATCCCAGCTCTTGGGGGAGGTAGGATTGCTGTGAGTTTGAGGCCACCCTGAGACTACATAGTGAATTCCATGTCAGCCTGGGCTAGTGCAAGACCCTACTTGAAAAAAAAAAAAAAAAAAAAAAAAAAAAGAAGAAGAAGAAGAAGAAAAGAAAAAAAGCAATCATTCCAGAATTCCAATCTGTAAGAGGACTCATGCAATACCATGTCACATTACAAGCAAACTGGGCCAAAGAGCAGAGTGGGTTCCAAATGGGAAACAAGACACTGAACTGTCTGCAGAGTGGCTTATTGTTGCTCAAAGCAGCTAGGATCTGTTGTCCAAAACCTCCACCTCCTCTTCTACTGTCTGACTGATGTCCTACCCTACTCGGTTGGTCTATTTAAAGTAGCATATACTCTGGTTCTGACCCATATGTGAAGATAAACCTGAAAATTCCTATCTGGTTTCAGAAAGTAAAAGAAGGCCGGCATGTGGTGAGCGAGGCACACCTGTAAGCCTAACATTCAGGAAACAATGGCGGGAGATCACACGTTTGAAGCAGCTTGTTCTACACAACAAGTACCAGGCCAGCCAGAGTTAGAGTCAGCCTCTGTCTCCAACAAACCAAACAGACAGAGGAAAACCATTCTTTTGTGACCTCAGGATGTAGATGGCAGCAGCCATGGCGGGCGGTCTTCAGTTGGAAAAAGACAACCAACTACAGCTGGTGGCAAGTACTCTACCAACAGAACTCCTGGTGTCGGTGGCAGAGTGACTGAGACTGAAGGCCAAAGTGTCAGTGGAGAGGGGATTGTGACACGGCTCCTCACTGTCACCCTCAGCAGCCTGAGTAGTTTCTCTACACTTCTAGGAACCTCTCATTCAACTTGGGCTCAATCCAGGATTTGTGAGTTCAATATGGCTAAGAATTCCAGGACAGCAGGTATGAAGCAGAGTTGAAGAATCTAGTACAGACATTTTAAAACAGGCTTGAGGAGGAAGGTTGAAGGAGGGGAGCTCAGAAAGACATCATGGGTGTGGGCTCCTCTACAAGAGTTTCACACAGGAGCCGGGTGTGGTGGCGTACGCCTTTAATCCCAGCACTCAGGAGGCAGAGGTAGGAGGATCACTGAGAGTTCAAGGCCACCCTGAGATTACCTGGTCAGCCTGGACCAGAGTGAAACCCTACCTTGAAAAACCAAAAAAAAAAAAAAAAAAAAAAAAAAAAAAAAGAGTTTCACACAGGGAAATGACATATGCAAAATGTGGGTATGGGCACCTCAAGGGACAGTCCTGGTATATGGGGTCCTAGAAGCCTTCTGGAATTCCACTGTTCAACAGGCTCCCTTCTCTGTTCTTCTGTTTGATCCCTGAGTTTATGGGCTGGCTCCAGAGAAGCCACAATCTGATGAGATAAAACCAAGAACCACCAGCTTACTATAAATGAAGTTCTGGATAACATTACTAGAAAATTGTAGGCTTACAGCTGGGAACAGAAGAAAGTCCTTAAACAGTTGTTAGCTGTGCTTAAATTGTTTCTCAGCCAGGTGTGGTGGTGCACAGCTTTAATCCCAGCACTTGGGAGGCAGAGGTAGGAGGACTGAGGTAACTTCGAGGTCACCCTAAGATTACATAGTGAATTCCAGGTCAGCCTGGGCTAGAGTGAAACCCTACATTAAAAAAAAAAAAAAAAAATTCTTGTTTCTCTTCGGTGAGAAGAATGAATCACACTCCTGAATGGGGGATCCTTTCCCATCTCATATCCCCAAAACTTTCCCTATCTTTCTATTCTGCCTCAAGACGATACCTTCAGGACAGCAGGAGCTTGCTGGAATACTAGAGACAAGCCATGGAGGAGTGGCCTGTCAAGTATATTTCGTGGTGCCTGCCCAAGGGTCCCAGGTTTAAAGGATGCAGGCTGATATCAGTAACCATGCCCAGCTCATTTTCATTTACTGAAATGTTTCTATACAGTATAAATATTCTGCAACGTGCAACATACAAAGAAATATAACTGACATTTTCCTCCAAAGCTACATTAAATGTTTTTTTGTTTTTTGTTTTTTCGAGGTAGGGTCTCACTCTAGTTCAGGCTGACCTGGAGTTCATTCTGTATTCTCAGGATGGCCTCGAACTCATGGCGATCCTCCTATCTCTGCCTCCCGAGTGCTGGGATTAAAGGTGTGCGCCACCACGCCCGGCAAATTTTTTTTTCAATAAAATTTTTGCAGTTACTATCTCAGAAACATATTAGGTATTATAATTTTTGTTGTTTTTTTTCAAGGTAAGGTCTCGCTCTAGCCCAGGCTGACCTGGAATTCACTCTGTAGTCTCAGGGTGGCCTCGAACTCATGGTGATCCTCCTACCTCTGCCTCCTGAGTGCTGGGATTAAAGGCATGTGCCACCACGCCCGGCCTTAGGTATTATAATTTTTAAATTAACATATTGAAGTTTTTAAAAATCCACTAGAATCAGGCAGTGGTGCATGCTTATAATTGCAGCATTCAGGAGGCTGAGGTAGGAGACTCACCATGAGTTCAAGGTTAGCTTGGGCTAGATTGAGACCCTGCCTCAAAAAACTAAAAACAAGAGCCAGGCATGGTGGCACACGCCTTTAATCCCAGCACTCGGGAGGCAGAGGTAGGAGGATCACTGTGAGTTTGAGGCCACCCTGAAACTACAGAGTGAATTTCAGGTCAACCTGAGCTAGAGTGAGACCCTACTTGAAAAAACAATAAAAAAACAAAAACAAAACAAAACTATCCCCCCAAAAAAATTTAATCCACTAGAGTGGTGGGGTTCTTCACCTTTTCATTAATATAATTTATTTCTGTTAAGAATGTAAGTATGAAAGCCGGGCGTGGTGGTGCATGCCTTTAATCCCAGCACTTGGGAGGCAGAGGTAGGAGGACTGCTATGAGTTCAAGGCCACTCTGAAACTACATAGTGAATTCCAGGTCAGCCTGAGTTGGAGCAAGAACCTACCTTGGAGAAAAAAAATGTAAGTATGGGACTGGAGAGATGGCTTAGTGGTTAAGGTGCTGGCCTGCAAAGCTAAAGGACCCAGGTTCAATTCCCCAGGATCCCCATAAGCCAGATGCAGAAGGTGGTGCATGCATCTGGAGTTCATCTGCAGTGGTTGAAGGCCCTGGCATGCCCATTCTCTCTGTGTCTATGAAATAAATAAAACAAAAATTAAACAAAAATAATAAAAATTTTAAAATATTTTTTATTAGCCAGGCATGGTGGCACATGCCTTTAATCCCAGCACTAGGGAGGCAGAGGTAGGAGGATTAGCTGTGAGTTTGAGGCCACCCTGAAACTACATAGTGAATTCCAGGTCAGCCTGAGCTAGAGTAAGACCCTACCTCGGAAAACCAAATATATATACATTTTTTAAAATTAATCTCAGGCCTCATGTATGATAGGCAAGCACTCTATCAATTAGCTACATCCCCAGCCTCAGTGCTTTTTAAAATTTTATTTATTTGTGTGTGAATGTATGTGCACATGTGCCAGGATGGCTTGCCACCACAAATGGACTCTGGACCAACAGACTTTGCAGGCAAAAGTCTTTGACTGCCAAGCCAACTCCTTAGCCCCCATCAATGCTTTTTATATATCACAAAATACTATAAGATCTGTCACAATTCCTCATTCCTTCAAAAGTTTAATGAAAATCCAGGGTTAGTGGCACAGGCTTTCAATCCCAGATACTCAGGGGGCTGAGGCAGGAGGATCACCAAGTTCAAGACCTGCTTGGGAAGATCAAGGCCAGTCTGGACAAGCTGTCAAAATTCTGTCTCCAAATTAAAATTTTCAAAAGGGCTGAATGGGAAATAGCTCAGTGACTGAATTGGTCAGGGTTCTCAAGAGAAGCAGAGCCCATGGAATGAGTAGTGCTATAAAGGGAATTTATTAGATGAGTTCACAGGATATGGCTGCCTGCTTGCTGGAGGGCCTGAGAACCCAGTAGCTGCTCAGTACAGGAGGCAAATCCTCAGCAGTCCCAATATGACACAGGAGTCCTGGAGGATTCCTGGAGAACTGCTGGTCTTCAATCCAGGCCAGAAGGCTGAGGAAGCTGGGTTCTGATGTCCACAAAGGATGGAAGCAACAGGGTAGGTGCACTGACCAGCAAGTAGCACAGGAAGCCAGGAAAGGCCCGTGTTCTCCTGAAGCCACCACCAGAAGGGCCGCCCACTCTGGGGGAAGGGCTTCTAACTCCATTAAATCCTTCTTGGAAATTCCCTCACAGACCTACCTATGAGGCATATCTCTTACTCGATTCCTAAACCTTATCAAGTTGAAAACAATTTATCACAGCAGGAAAGAGTGTTGGTCATGCAAGTATGCGGGCCTAAGACAGAAGGCCTGCGGCCCTCGGAGCTCAATCTAGTACACATGTAAAAACCTAGACATGGAGGGCTACAGAGATGGCTTAGTGGTTAAGGCACTTGCCTGAGAAGCCAAAGGACCCAGGTTCGTTTCCTCAGAACCTATATAAGGTGGGGCATGTGTCTGAAGTTCATTTGCAGCAGCTAGAGGCCTTGACGTGCCCATCTTCTCTTTCTCCCCCTCTCCTCTCTGCTTATAAATAAACATTTTTTTAAAAAACCTGGACGTGCGGCTGGAAAGATGGTTTAGCGGTTAAGGTGCTTGCCTGCAAAACCAAAGGACCTAAGTTCGATTCCCCAAGACCCAGGTAAGCCAGCCCAGGTGGCCCCGCCGAAGGACACCGTCTCCGAGCTCCCGTCCTTCAAGGTGGAAGCACCGCGGGGCACTGCAAGTCACCGGGGCCCGCGGGCTCCGCGCCACGTCCCTCCCTTCCCGAGAGCCAGAAGTCACCGGGCCCGCGGGGGAGGAGGCGGCTGCCCCTCAGCACTCACCCGGAGGACCGAAAAACCATCGCAGGTCACTTCATCCCGCGGAAGTGACGTAAAAGCCTCCGCCAGCCCCGACCAATCATAGCCCTGGGAATGCGCGTGCGCGTCGGATTCGGGCATGGTGTAGGCGGAGTCGGCTGGACACTAAGGAAAGTCTTCTTCAGCCCTTCCACGTCTTCAGGAGGGAAGTTGGAAACGTGTTTGGTGTTTTCAGGGAGAAACTAAGGGGTTTTGTTTGTTTTATTTTAGGATTCAGTGCAGTGCTGAAGGTGGTGTGGACTCCTGTAATGGCAGCACTTGGGAGGTGGAGGCAGAAAAGGATCAGGAGTTCAAGGTCTTCCTCCATCTGGGCAACAAGACACTTCCTTAAAAAAGAAAAAAATTGAGCCGCATGCCGTTAATCCCAGCATTTGGGAGGCAGAGGTAGGGGGATCGCCATGAGTTCGAGGACACCCTGAGAATACATAGTGAATTCCAGGTTAGCCTGGGCTAGAATGAGACCCTACCTCGAAAAAAAAAAAAAAAATACAAGAGAGACTGATGGAGAGGGGAAGGGGATATGATGGAGAGAGGAGCTGCACAGGGGAAAGTGAGGGGAGGAGGGAATTATCATGGTTTATTGTCTATAACTATGGAAGTTGTCAATAAAAAAAAGAATAGACTGTAGTGCTGGAGAGATGGCTCAGCGGTTAAGGTGCTTGCCTGCAGAGCCCAATGATCCAAGTTCAATTTCCCAGTACCCACATAAAGCAGTAAAGCCAGATGTGCAAGGTTCGTGTGGTGGTTTGATTTAGGTGTCCTCCATAATCTTAGGTGTTCTGAATGCTAGGTTCCCAGCTGATGGAGATTTGGGAATTAATGCCTCTTGGAAGCAGTGTATTGTTGGGAGCAGGCTTATGGGTATTATAGCCAGTTTCCTCTTGCCAGTGTTTGGCATACTCTCCTGTCACTGTTTTCCGTCTGATGTTGGCCAGGAGGTAGTGTCCACTCTCTGCTCATGCCATCATTTCCCCTGCTTCATGGAGCTTCTGCTTGGGTATGTAAGCCAAAAAAACCTTTTTTACCACAAGCTGCTCTTGGTCGGGTGATTTTTGCCAGCAGTGCGAACCTGACTGCAACAGTTCATTTACTGGGCCTGGAGGCCCTAGTGTACTCATATTCTCTCCTCCCCTCTCCTCCCCTCTCCCCTCCCCTCCCCTGCCCCCTACACCCCCTCCTCAGGAGGCCTCCCACACTGTGGGTTCTCTCTGAGACTATATAGTGCCTGGTGTGGAGACCCTACCTCAAAAACCAACCGAACAGACAGGCATACACCCCTTTAATTCCAACACTCAGGAGGCAGAGGTAGGAGAAACACTGTGGGTTCAAGGCTAGTCTGAGACTATATAGTGAATTTCAGGTCAGCCTGGGCTAGAATGAGACCCTACCTCAAAAACCAACCGAACAGACAGGCATGGTGGCACACGCCTTTAATCCAAGCACTCAGGAAGCAGAGGTAGGAGGATCACTGTGAGTTCAAGGCCACCCTGAGATTACATAGTGAATTCCAGGTCAGCTTAGGCTAGAGTGAAACCCTACCTGGAAAAAAAAAAAAAAGAATAGACTGTAACTTGGTGGGAGTCTGTGTATGTTCCCAAAATTTTTTAACAAATTATTAATAACTAGAATTCAGTATTATATAAAAATAAATATATACCCAAACTAAAGAGGGCCTCTAGATTTTCTCTGTCATAATGCTTTTAATTAATACATTCAATTTCCTTACTAGGCCTTTTTTTTTTTTTTTTTTTTTCCCTCAAGGTAGGGTCTCAGTGTAGTTCAGGCTGACCTGGAATTCATTCTGTAGTCTCAGGGTAGCCTCGAACTCATGGTGATCCTCCTACCTCTGCCTCCCGAGTGCTGGGATTAAAGGCATGCGCCACCATGCCCGGCTCCTTACTAAGCCTTTTTGTATGTTTAGAGTCAGCTTCATATCTTTCAACAGGACTAGGATAGGGACATAAATGACTTAACTTTAGACAATGGACTGGTTTTAGAATATGTGGATGGTGTCTATCTCTTCTCCTTCCTTAAAGGAAGCCCGAAGTCACGTAATACAAACTTTAAAGTTCCTAACTAAAAATTACTGCCCACTGGAGAGAGACCTCAGCAGTTAAGGTTCTTGCCTGAAAAGCCTAACAATCTGAGTTCTATTCCCCAGTACCCACATAAAGCCAGACACGCAAAGTAGCATATGCACCTGGAAGTCCACCTGGAGCACCAATTCTCTCTTCTATTTCTCTCTGCTTACAAGTAAATAAAATAAAATATTTAAATATATATATTTAAAAGACTGCCCAGGGGCTGGGCATAGTGGTGCACACCTTTAATCTCAGCACTAGAGAGGCAGACATAGGAAGATCACCATGAGTTCAAGGCCAACCTGAGACTACAGAGTGAATTTCAGGTCAGCCTGTGCTAAAGCAAAACAAAAACAAAAGACTGCCCAATCTCTAAGCATAAGGCCCAGTTATTTTCCTGTGGTGGTTTGATTCAGGTGTCTCCCATAAATTTAGGTGTTCTGAATGCAAGGTTCCCAGCTAATGGAGATTTAGGAATTAATGCCTCCTGGAGGCAATGTACTATTGGGGGTGGGCTTATGGGTATTATGCCAGTTTCCCCTTGCCAGTGTTTGGTACACTCTCCCATTGTTATTGTTCCCCTTATGTTGGCCAGGGGGTGATGTCCATCTTCTGCTCATGCCATCGTTTTCCCCTGCCATCATGGAGCTTCCCCTCGAGTCTGTAAGCCAAAATAAACCTTTCCCCCCACACACATGCTGCTCTTGGTCGGGTGATTTCTGCCAGCAATGCAAAGCTGACTGCAACATTTCCCAAAAGGTATTATTATATCGAGGATTCATTTTAACTCCAGGAATACAGTTCTTTGAGCTGATTCTATCAGCGCTGCTAGCCAGGCCCTTCCAATTCTCAGCAGTAAAACACACCTTAGGGCCAGTTAGTACTAACAGGTTACTGTTAGCTTTAGAATCCACAATAAATCCTTTTGGAGTCCTGAACACAGCCTTGTGGCAGGAGAGTAAAGATGTGTGGAGGGAGGCTTATAGATGAACATATGGAAGAAACTAGTTGCCAGAAAGCCTGGAAGTCCATCCTCACCTAGACACATATAACAACTGAGCATGCATGGAAAAATCCTGCAATATACAGATGTGGAAAAGGGTGACTACCACGTCAGTGACATGTCAAGAGTCAGGACATATCAAAGGTCAGGACTCTGTTGTCATGAGTCTTTTGGGTTTTGATCCTGTGCCAGCTTTCTAGAGTGTCTCTTTCTTTTTCTGTCTTTTTTTTTTTTTCTGACGTAGGGTCTCACTCCAGCTCAGTCTGATCTGGAATTCACTCTATAGTCTCAGGATTGCCTAGAACTCATGGTGAGATCCTGCTACCTCTGCCTTCTGAGTACTGGGATTAAAGGTATGCGCCACCACACCCAGCTTTGCCTATCTCTTTCTTAATAAATTGTATCGAATTTCTTTCTTGATTTTTCGAGGCAGTGTCTTACTCTAGTCCAGGCTGACCTGAAATTCACTATGTTTCAGGGTGGCTTCAAACTCATTGAGATCCTCCTGCCTCTGCCTCCCAAGTGCTGGGATTAAAGGCGTGTGCCACCACACCTGGCCTCAGCTTGTCTCTATTTCTATTACAGTTTAAGCCTGCGTACATATGTGTGCCCACACACATACAAACACACACATATACATGTGCAACACATACACATGCAAGAAATAATTTTTTTCTAACTTGTATTTGTTTTTTTCATTTGTGACATTTTCATGTGTATATGTAATGTATTTTGATCTTATTTCCCCAATTGCCCATTTTTATTCTCTCCCCATCCCTTTTTCCTGCCCATTAATGGGGGACATCTTACTTTCATGCCTTTTTTATTAACCCATTGAGTTAAATTTGGGTTGCTTGCCGGGTGTGGTGGCTCACGCCTTTAATCCCTGCACTTGGGAGGCAGAGGTAGGAGGATCGCCAGGAGTTCGAGGCCACCCTGAGATTACATAGTGAATTCCAGGTCAGCCTGAACCAGAGTGAGAACCTACCTCGAAAAACCAAAAAAAAAAAAAAAATTTGGGTTGCTTGCATGATTGTGGGTAGGTTATTTAGTAAAGAATGGGGCCTTAGCTGGGCGTGGTGACACATGCCTTTAATCCCAGCACTAGGGAGGCAGAGGTAGGAGGATCGCCGTGAGTTCGAGGCCACCCTGAGCCTACTAGTGAATTCCAGGTCAGCCTGGGCTAGAGTGAGACCCCACCTTGAACCCCCCCCCAAAAAAAATATGAGCGTGGTGGCACATGCCTATAATCCCAGCACTCAGAGGCAGAGGTAGGAGGATTGCCATGAGTTCAAGGCCACCCTGAGATTACATAGTGAATTCCAGGTCAGTCTGGGCCAGAGTGAGACCCTACCTCGAAAAAAACAACAACAAAAATAAATAAATAAAATAAATAAATAAAAAGGACAATTTGCCAGTGGCTGCACCAGTGATGAACCTAAGTCCCTCCACTATTCATTAACCACTATTATTTATTTTGGGAAGTGTGAGGTTTTATGTATCTCTCACTCATTTATGTTGATGTATTGATAGGATCAATCTTTTTTAAAATTTTTATTTATTTATTTGATAGAGAGGAGAGAGAGAGAGAATAGGTGCGTCAGGGCCTCCAGCCACTGCAAACGAACTCTAGACACATGCACCCCTTTGTGCATCTGGCTAATGTGGGTCCTGGGGAATCGAACCTGGGTCCTTGGCTTTGCAGGCAACAAACACCTTAACCACTAAGCCATCTCTCTAGTCCTAGGATCAATCTTTTTTTTTTGGAGAGAGTGAGATAGATAGAGAATGGGTGCTCCAGCAGCCTCTGAGCTGCTGTGAACGAACTCCAGACAAGTCCTCCCCATTGTGGGTAAGTGTGGCATTGCACCCTTGCATCACTGCATCTGGATAAACATGGGACCTGGAGAATAGAATGGGCATTCTTAGGCTTAGCAGGCAGGTGCCTTAACCACTAAGCAACCTTTCCAGCCTTAGGATCAATCTTTTTTTTTTTTTTTTTTTTTGGTTTTGTGAAGTAGGGTCTCACTCTGGTCCAGGCTGACCTGGAATTAACTATGAAGTCTCAGGGTGGCCTCGAACTCTCGGCGATCCTCCTACCTCTGCCTCCCGAGTGCTGGGATTAAAGGCGTGCGCCACCACGCCCGGCGCAGATCAATCTTTTTAAAACTATTTTTGTTTATGTTTTTTCAAGATATGGTAGTTTTTTTGTTTATTTTGGTTTTCTAGGCAGGGTCTTGCTCTAGCCCAAGCTGACCTGGAATTCACTACATAGTCTCAGGCTGTCCTTGAACTCACAGAGATCCTCCTACCACAGCCTCCCAAGTGGTAGGAATAACGGTGTGCACCACCATGTCTGGCTTTGACTCAGATGTTTTATTCAAGCTTATAACTTGGTTCTCTAGCACCTGACTGTCCAGCCTCCTAGCTGGAGGAGCTGTCACTGGGGGTGGATCCTGGGGTCCAGCACTAAGGTATATTTGGATGTGGATCTGATTTCCAGCCCAAAGGTATGCAGAGCAGTCTGAGCTCTGGTGTGATCCCTGATGTTTGTTGCCAGTTTTGCTGCTTTTGGGTTTTTCTGACTGATGATGGTTTCTCTCTGCTTGGATGTATAGAAGCAGCTTCTTCCGCAACTGACTGATAGAACTTCCCCTGGATCTTTATACTTGAAATAAATTCCTTTCTCCCCTAAACTGTGCCTGGTTTGGATGTTCACCCCAGCAATGTGAAGCCAATTACAACAGAAATTTGGTACCAGGAGTGGGGTTGTGTTGTTGCATAATTAATCTGACCATACAGATTTTGGTTTTGAAAAACAAAAACACAATTAAGACTTCTAGGTAGCTGGACATAGTGGCACACATCTTTAGTCCTAGTACTTGGGAGGCTGAAGTAGAAGGACCACTGTGAATTCTAGGATAACCTGGGGCTCAGAGTGAATTCTAGGACAGCCTGAGCTACAGCAAGACTCAGTCTTGTCAATACTACATAAAAGACTTCTAGGAGCATTTTATAATAAAGCAGTTCTTAATTTTTCTTTGTAGATAGGTCAAGCACTTCCAAAATACGAATTCCTATGCACAATGAGTACTGGACTTAAAAGGAACACTTACTGAACGTGACCAGCCTCATGATAAGTTGATGGTATGCATTCAGCTAGGCAGGCAACAAATCATACTGACAAATGGAAAAAGGGTTGTTGGGCTGGAGGGATGGCTTAGCAGTTAAGGCATTTGCCTGCAAAACCAAAGAACCCAGGTTCGATTCCCCAGGACCCACATTAGCCAGATGCTCAAGGGGGTGCACACATCTGGAGTTCATTTGAAGTGGCTGGAGGCCCTGGCATGCCCATTCTCTCTCTCTTTCTCTTTTTCTGTCAAATAAATAAAAAATAAAAATAAAATATTAAGCTAGGTGTGGTGGCACACGCCTTTAATCCCAGCACTCAGGTGGCAGAGGTAGTGAGTTTGAGGCCACCCTGAGACTACAAAGTGAATTTTCAGCCTGGGTTAGAGCACTTGCTGGCAAAACCTAACAACCTGGGTTCGATTTCTCCAGTACCCACATAAAAAGCCAGATGCACAGTTATGCATGCATCTGGGGTTAGTTTGCAGTGGCAGGAGGCCCTGGCACCCCATTCTCTCTTTCTCTGTGTGTCTTAGAGAGAGAGCTAGGTGTTGTGCCACACTCCTTTAATCCAAGCACTTGGAAGGCAGAGGTAGGAGGATCACTATGAGTTTGAGGCCAGCTTGAGACTACTGAGTAAATTCAAGGTCAGCCTAGTCTAGAGCGAGGCCCTACCTAAAAAACAAAAACAAAAAAAGAAACAGACTTCATGAAGAATGCAGAGACAGGGATAGCTTAGCGGTTAAGGTGTTTGCCTGCAAAGTCAAATGGCTCAGGTTCGATTCCCTAGAACCCACATTAGCCAGATGCACAAGAGGCACACTCATTTGGAGTTTGTTTGCAGTGGCTGGAGGCCCTGGTACACCTATTCTCTCTCTCTCTCTCTCTGTCAAATAAATAAATAAATGAAAAAGAATGCAGAGACATTCTGTTTAGTTCAGGTGTTTCAGAATGCTGCTGGATGTCTTATGAAGAATCTGAGGGCACAATTTCATACAGGCAGGTGCTAATGTGTCCTGGATTGACTTAAAGGGCAGCCCCACTGGACTATGAAAGTGCAGGCTGCGGGGCTGGAGAGATGGCTTAGAGGTTAAGCGCTTACCTGTGAAGCCTAAGGACCCCGGTTCGAGGCTCGACTCTCCAGGACCCACATAAGCCAGATGCACAAGGGGGCACATGCATCTGGAGTTTGTTTGCAGTGGCAAGAGGCCCTGGAATGCTCTCTCTCTCTCTCTCTCTACCTACCTACCTGCCTATTTCTGTATCTCTCTCAAATAAATAAATAAAAAATAAAATATTTAAAAAGAAAAGAAAAGAAAAGAAAGTGCAGGCTGCCTACATTCAAGCTGCTGTTCAGAAACCTTGCCTCCCTTCCTCTCTCCCCAAGCTTCCCTTCCTCCACTGGCTGTGTCTAGCATCTCAGAGTCTTCTTTCCTGGTGTACGTCTTTTCCTTCCCCAGTTATGCAGAATAATTGGCTAATGAGAGAGCACGCCTCTCTACCACACACAAGCTGCTGTCCCAAGAAGACTGGTACATGGCTCTAGCTGAGCCAAGTTTGCCATTCTTTTTTCCTCCTCCTCCTCCTCCTCCTCTTGGCTTACTGACTTTGATATCAAGCTTTTCAGTTTGAGTGGGAACAGTGAGCTCTTCAAGTTGCTTAACATCAGTAGAAGGTTCACAATGTGAACTAATCTGAATATGATGAAGGAACAAAATGGAATCCTTGCTTCACCATTTCCATGCTAGCCAGCTGCAGGGTTGCCTCCTCCCAGCTTTACCCAATCCATTCGTTTCATGCTTTGACATGTTTTTCTTATCAGATTTCTCTTTGCTTTGGTCTTTCCATTTGGAAAGATCTGTAATGAGTTTGGGTTCATAGTAATGGTTAACCTCACTCTCTTTCCAAACCAAATTATCTAAAACCAAGGATGTGGTTACAAGTATGGCTATACTCCAGATCACAGCACCTGTTTTCATGATGATTTAGCTATTGCCACCATGGCTCAGTAGTGATTGGTGCCAAAAGCTGGAGGGCTTAGCCGTTAAGGCACTTGCCTGTGAAGCCCAAGGACCCATGCTCGACTCTCCAGATCCCACATAAACCAGACACACAAAGTGCAAGGTTGCACATGCGCACTAGCTGCTGCAAATATCTGGAGTTTGATTGCCATGTCTGAAGCCCTGGTGTGCCAATTCTCTCACACATACACTCTCACTTTCTCATAAAAAAAAAAAAAAAAAGGCAAGCTGGGCATCGTGGTGCATGCCTTTAATTTCAGCACTCGGAAGGCAGAGGTAGAAGGATCACCATGAGTTTGAGGCCACCCTGAGTCTACATAGTAAATCACAGGTCAGCCTGGGCTAGAGAGTGAGACCCTATCTCAAAACAAACAGACAGACAGACAGACAGACAGAGACAATTTGTTGGGCTTGCCTCAAAAAATTATTTATATGACAGAAAGAGAATGCATATGGGTGAGTGAGGGTCTCTAGATGCTGCAAGCGAACTCCAGATGAATGCGGCACCTTGGGTATCTGGCTTTACATGGGTACTGGGAGTCAAATCTGGGTTGTCAGGCTTTGTAGGCAAGCATCTTAACCACTGAGAGCCATCTCTCCAGCTCTTAAATGTCTTTTAATCCTCACAGCCATTCAAGGCAGAAAGAGCTGTTCCCAATTCAATGGTGGTGGGGGGGAACCTCAAAAAACCTAGTGCAAGCTGGGTGTGATGGCTCTTGTATAATCCCAGTAGTTGAGAGGCTACAGCAAGATTGCTGCAAGATCCAGGCCAGCCTGGACTGCACAGTGAGTTTCAGGTTAGCCTGGATTAGTGTAAAATACTGTCCCGAAAATGACTACAAGGAAGCCAGGCCGGCATGGTGATGCACACCTTTAATCCCAGCACTCAGGAGGCAGAGGTGGGAGGATTGCCATGAGTTCAAGACCATCATGAGGACTATGCAGTGAATTTCAGGTCAGTCTGAGCTAGAGTGAGACCCTACCTCACCCCCAAAAAAAAAAAAAAAAAAAAGACTACAAGGGACTGGAGAGATGGCTCAGTGGTTAAAAGTGCTTGCTTTCAAAGCAGGGAGCAGGGTTCGATTCCCAGTACCCACATAAAGGCAGATACACAAAGTAGCGCCTGCATCTGGAGTTTGTTTGCAATGGCAGGAAGTTCTGGAACGCCTATATTCTCTCTTCCTCTCTCTTACATAAGTATATTTTTAAAAGATTTTATTTTTATGTATTTGAGACAGAGAGGGGGAGAGAGAAAGAGAGAGTGAAAATGGGCACACCAGGGCCTCTAGCCACTGCAAACCAACTCCAGATGCATGCGCCTGCATCTGGCTTACGTGGGACCTGGGGAATCGAACCAGGGTCCTTAGGCTTCACAAGCATGTGCCTTAACTAAGCCATATCTCCATTAAATAAATATTTTTAAATGAATAAGGGCAGCCCCACTGGACTATGAAAGTGCAGGCTGCGGGGCTGGAGAGATGGCTTAGAGGTTAGCGCTTACCTGTGAAGCCTAAGGACCCCGGTTCGAGGCTCGACTCTCCAGGACCCCATAAGCCAGATGCACAAGGGGGCACATGCATCTGGAGTTTGTTTGCAGTGGCAAGAGGCCCTGGAATGCTCTCTCTCTCTCTCTCTCTACCTACCTACCTGCCTATTTCTGTATCTCTCTCAAATAAATAAATAAAAATAAAATATTTAAAAAGAAAAGAAAGTGCAGGCTGCCTACATTCAAGCTGCTGTTCAGAAACCTTGCCTCCCTTCCTCTCTCCCCAAGCTTCCCTTCCTCCACTGGCTGTGTCTAGCATCTCAGAGTCTTCTTTCCTGGTGTACGTCTTTTCCTTCCCCAGTTATGCAGAATAATTGGCTAATGAGAGAGCACGCCTCTCTACCACACACAAGCTGCTGTCCCAAGAAGACTGGTACATGGCTCTAGCTGAGCCAAGTTTGCCATTCTTTTTTCCTCCTCCTCCTCCTCCTCCTCTTGGCTTACTGACTTTGATATCAAGCTTTTCAGTTTGAGTGGGAACAGTGAGCTCTTCAAGTTGCTTAACATCAGTAGAAGGTTCACAATGTGAACTAATCTGAATATGATGAAGGAACAAAATGGAATCCTTGCTTCACCATTTCCATGCTAGCCAGCTGCAGGGTTGCCTCCTCCCAGCTTTACCCAATCCATTCGTTTCATGCTTTGACATGTTTTTCTTATCAGATTTCTCTTTGCTTTGGTCTTTCCATTTGGAAAGATCTGTAATGAGTTTGGGTTCATAGTAATGGTTAACCTCACTCTCTTTCCAAACCAAATTATCTAAAACCAAGGATGTGGTTACAAGTATGGCTATACTCCAGATCACAGCACCTGTTTTCATGATGATTTAGCTATTGCCACCATGGCTCAGTAGTGATTGGTGCCAAAAGCTGGAGGGCTTAGCCGTTAAGGCACTTGCCTGTGAAGCCCAAGGACCCATGCTCGACTCTCCAGATCCCACATAAACCAGACACACAAAGTGCAAGGTTGCACATGCGCACTAGCTGCTGCAAATATCTGGAGTTTGATTGCCATGTCTGAAGCCCTGGTGTGCCAATTCTCTCACACATACACTCTCACTTTCTCATAAAAAAAAAAAAAAGGCAAGCTGGGCATCGTGGTGCATGCCTTTAATTTCAGCACTCGGAAGGCAGAGGTAGAAGGATCACCATGAGTTTGAGGCCACCCTGAGTCTACATAGTAAATCACAGGTCAGCCTGGGCTAGAGTGAGACCCTATCTCAAAACAAACAGACAGACAGACAGACAGACAGAGACAATTTGTTGGGCTTGCCTCAAAAAATTATTTATATGACAGAAAGAGAATGCATATGGGTGAGTGAGGGTCTCTAGATGCTGCAAGCGAACTCCAGATGAATGCGGCACCTTGGGTATCTGGCTTTACATGGGTACTGGGGAGTCAAATCTGGGTTGTCAGGCTTTGTAGGCAAGCATCTTAACCACTGAGAGCCATCTCTCCAGCTCTTAAATGTCTTTTAATCCTCACAGCCATTCAAGGCAGAAAGAGCTGTTCCCAATTCAATGGTGGTGGGGGGGAACCTCAAAAAACCTAGTGCAAGCTGGGTGTGATGGCTCTTGTATAATCCCAGTAGTTGAGAGGCTACAGCAAGATTGCTGCAAGATCCAGGCCAGCCTGGACTGCACAGTGAGTTTCAGGTTAGCCTGGATTAGTGTAAAATACTGTCCCGAAAATGACTACAAGGAAGCCAGGCCGGCATGGTGATGCACACCTTTAATCCCAGCACTCAGGAGGCAGAGGTGGGAGGATTGCCATGAGTTCAAGACCATCATGAGGACTATGCAGTGAATTTCAGGTCAGTCTGAGCTAGAGTGAGACCCTACCTCACCCCCCCCCAAAAAAAAAAGACTACAAGGGACTGGAGAGATGGCTCAGTGGTTAAAAGTGCTTGCTTTCAAAGCAGGGAGCAGGGTTCGATTCCCCAGTACCCACATAAAGGCAGATACACAAAGTAGCGCCTGCATCTGGAGTTTGTTTGCAATGGCAGGAAGTTCTGGAACGCCTATATTCTCTCTTCCTCTCTCTTACATAAGTATATTTTTAAAAGATTTTATTTTTATGTATTTGAGACAGAGAGAGGGGGAGAGAGAAAGAGAGAGTGAAAATGGGCACACCAGGGCCTCTAGCCACTGCAAACCAACTCCAGATGCATGCGCCACTGTGTGCATCTGGCTTACGTGGGACCTGGGGAATCGAACCAGGGTCCTTAGGCTTCACAAGCATGTGCCTTAACTAAGCCATATCTCCATTAAATAAATATTTTTAAATGAATACAAAAAACCGGGCGTGTTGGTGCAGGCTTTTAATACCAGCCTTGGCAGGTGGAGGTAGGAGGATCACTTTGAGTTCGAGGTCGCCCTGAGACTACATAGTGAATTCCAGGTCAGCCTGGGCTCGAGTGACCCTACCTCGAAAAAAAAAAAAAGAATACAAAAGGTCAGTGATCTTGGATTCAGTTCCCTCCTAGAATTGGTTCAATCTACTAATGGGAAGTAGCAACACGAAAAAGTTAAATATGAACAACAACCGCCCCCACACCGCGCGCACAGCGGCGCAGCCCACCGCTCAGGGACGCCTGGGGGCGGGGCCTTCCCGGATACGCTCTCTGATTGGGCCGTTGAGGGGGCGGTGCCAAGACGGGGGCGGTGCCAAGACGGGGAGCGTCTAGTAAAGCTCCCGCCGCTAGGCGCCAAGTTCAGGTTCCGGGTGGACGCGGCCGCTCACGTGTTGCTCTCCGGGCAGGGTCCAGGTCGGCGGGTGTTGGGTTCAGCTGGGATCGTCCAGCCGCGGAGGCGTTGGGATTCGGGCGTCGCCGGCTTCGAGTTGGGGGTTCCGGTAAGGTGTGCGGCCTCTGGTTGGAAGGACTTGGCGGCGGGCGATGCCGCGTGCTCCCCACGCCCGTGGAGAGCCGGCCATAGGCGGTTAGCGCCTGGCCCGACGGCTCGGCAGAGGCCAGCTTCGGCTGCCCGTGTCCGTGCGGTCGGTGCGGGCCGGGGTGGGGGGGGTGCTCGTGGCCCACCGAGAGTAAAAGGAGCTGCCTTGTTCTGAGCGCTGTTCTCATTGAACTTTTTTTGGGGGGTTGGGTATGTTGGGGGAGTTGGATGGGCTCATTGACCGTTTTCGAATTGAGGACACCTGTTCACTTCGCTTCTGTTGGGTGAAATTCCAGGCTGGGGGAGATGGAAACAGGAAGATCTGAAGTTCAAAGCCACCCTGTGCTGCAGTGTGGTACCATTGTCTCAAAACAAGTGCATGCTCCTAAAACTATGTAATCTCTATTTTTCTGTTTCTTTTTTTTTTTTTAAAGTTTATTTGTAGACAAGACAGTAGGCACGCCAGCCGCTGCAAGCGAACTCCAGATTCACGTGCCACTTTGTGGTTTTGTGTGGGTACAGGAGAGTCGAACCTGAATTGTTAGGCTTTGCAGGCATGCGCCCTAACCGCTGAGCCATCTCTCCAGCCCTTGCTTTGTGTGTGTGTGTGTGGGGGCGGGGAAAACAGGGTCTCATGTGGTTCAGGCTGGTCTTGATCTTGCTTTGTGGCAAAAGATGACCTTGAACTTCTGATCTTCCTGCTTCTACTTTTCCAGTGCTGGAATTGTAGCTGTCCACCACCAGTACTGGTTAATGTGGTTCTGAGAATCAAACCTAGGGCTTTGTGCATGCCAGCCAACACTCTTACCAACTGAGCTACATCTCTCGCTCTATAATCTACCTTTGGAGTGCTCCTAGATCTCTGCTGTCTGCAGACTCTTCCTCTTGATCTAGGAGACAAATGTTGCACTGTAGAGTTCTTGGCCAAGTGCCAGTACTTCAGAGATTATAAAACTTAGGTGACCCTTGGACATTTGAGGCAAGCACAGCCAAGCTCCCTTTCTATCAGGCAGTTATTGGTCTGGAAACAGTTTAGGTTCCTGTGGAATCCAAATTTAAATTTCTTACTTGAGGGAACATGTGAAGGAGGTGGTTCAGATTGTGACTCATAGTGTTACATGACCATACACAAGGTAGCCGAGTCTTCCTGTGTAAAGCAGAGAGTACAAAAATCCGTGTGTGAGACAGGTGTTCTGTGAGGAAGTTTCGTCTGCAGCCCCTGCTTGGATTCACCAGTGTGGCAAAGTCCCAGATTAGATGCACACATATAGTCTGTAAATTACAGTTGGTCATCTTGCAAGTGATTTCTTACTAGATTTCTTTCCCTGGAGTTGTGAGCATTGTGCCACACATGGATGGCACTTCTACAGAAATATCAGCACTTGAGTGGCGGGACACTGCAGTGGGCTTGGCTGGGGTACTCAGCAAAGGATACCACCCAGGCTTCTTTAATAACAATAAAATAATCACCTGTGTGGGTTTTTTTTGTTTTGTTTATTTATTTATTTTTGTATTTTATTATTTATTTATTTAAAGAGAGATACAGAAATAGGCAGCAGAGAGGGAGAAAGAGTCTCACCAGGGCCTCCAGGCTGACCAGAGCATGAATTCACGTGGGTCCTATCGAACGGGGTCCTTATCTCAGCATGGCCTCCAGCCCTGTTTTTGTTTTTAAAGAGAGTCTCACTCTAGCTCAGGCTGACCAGGAATTCAATATATCATCTCAGCCTCCCTTGTGATCCTGTGATTAAAGGCCTGCTGTCCACGCCTGGCCTTTTTATTATTATTATTATTATTATTATTATTATTATTTTATTATTTTATTTTATTATTATTTGGTTTTTGCGAGGTAGGGTCTCACTCTGGCCCAGGCTGACCTGGATTAACTATGTAGTCTCAGTCTCAGGGTGATCCTCCAAACTGCCTCCAGGGCTGATCCGGCCTTTATTATTATTATTTAACAGTGTCTCCCTAGACCAGGCTGACCTGGAGATTTAATGGTGATTCTTTCACCTCATTCTTCCAGGTGCTGAGATTAAAGGTATGCACCATCATGCCCAGCTGTTTATCCCTTTTGGTCTTTTTTGTTTTTGACCTGGAATTTTTTGTTTTGTTTCCTAACTCTTTTGAGTGCTGAGATTTAGGGTCTCGCCACTCTGCCTAGCAGTTTTTTTTTTGTTTTTGTTTTTTGTTTTGTTTTTGGTTTTGTAGTCTCTCTGGTCCAGGGTGGAATTCATTCACTATGTAGTCTCAAGGTGGCCTCGAACTCTCAGCGATCCTCCTACCTCTGCCTCCCGAGTGCTGGGATTAAAGGCGTGCGCCACCATGCCCGGCTTCTGTTTTGTTTTTTGAAATAGTCTCATTCCATTTGTAGCCTAGGCTGGCCTCATTTGTGGTAATTCTCCTGTTTTAATCTCCTTTATGCTGGGGTGACAGGTGTCCAATTTCATGCCCACTTTCACCTGTGGTTTTGAGTAATTAACTCTGTGTGGCATTGTTCTGAGTGCTCAGTGCCTGATGTCTCTGATTCACAGCTGGCTTCAGAATGTCATTATCTTTGTCAGATATGAGGAGTCTGAGACACAGATGCCAGTAAATGGAGTCATGTGTTAAAAATTGGCAGTGTAGCTGGTGTGGTGACGCATGCCTTTTTAATCCCAGCACTAGGGAGGCAGAGGTAGGAGGATCGCTGTGAGTTCAAGGCCACCCTGAGACTACATAGGGAATTCCAGGTCAGCCTGGGCTGGAGTGAGACCCTACCTCGAAAAACAAAACAAAACACAGTGAAGGATTTGAATCTAAAGTCATCTTACTTTAAAAAAATATTTTATTTATTTACTTGTTGTGCCAGGGCCTCCAGCCACTGTAAACAAACTCCAGATCCATGTGCCCTCTTGTGCATCTGGCTTACCTGGGTACTAGGGAATTGAACCTGGATCCTTAGGCTTCACAAGCAAGTGTCTTCACTGCTAAGCCATCTCTCTAGCCCCCAAAGCCTTTCCTTTAGCTCACACCTTGTGTATGGCTGTTGCCTATTGGAAATAAGAAAATCTGAGGTGTCCATCTTGTAAAATGCCCGCCTATTGTTTCACTGAATGATCTTGATCTTCCATTGGTTTTCTCTAGTCATTAGACTTTACAGGTGGATTGGGAAACTCGGACCCAGTTTGAAAGGTAAAAATCTGACCTGAGGTGCTCTCTTTGGGCCGGTGAGTCTTAGTGCCTATGACACTGCCTTGTTCTCCCCGTGTCAGCTTCATGAGCCTGCTCTTAACCTTCAGCCAGTCCAGCTTCCTCCTATCTCTTCAGTGTTTGTTTTTCCGCCAACGGCTTGGCTCCTTTCCATTCTTGGGGTTGCAGTGCAGGTGCTCTCTTGGGACCAACGAGTTTTTTTTTTTTTCCTTAAGATTTTATTTTATTTATTTACTTGAGACAGGTAAAGAGAGAGGGAGAGTGAGAATGGGTGTGCCAGGGCCTCTAGCCACTGCAAATGAACTCCAGATGCAAGTGCCCCCTTGGGTGTCTGGCTTATGTGGGACCTGGAGAATTGAACCAGGGTCCTTAGGCTTCTCAGGCATGTGCCTTTACCGCTAAGCCATCTCTCCAGCCCTAACGTGTGCTCTTTTTAGGGTGCTGGATACCGAACACACAAGCTGCGCAAGCACTCTACAACCAAGCGGTATCTTTCTCCACTCATCAGTCTAACGTAGCCACACCATTCTATGGTCCTTTATCATCACTACCTAGAATTATCTTAGATATTTCTTTCTGTTTTTTCTTTTTTGGTTTTTCGAGGTAGAGTTTTTCTACGTAGTCTCAGGGTGGCCTTGAACTCACAGCGATCCTCCTACCTCTGCCATGTGCTGGGATTAAAAGTGTGTGCCACCACTCCCAGCTTGTTTTCTTCTTTTTTTTTAATATTTTTTAATTTTTATTTATTAGAGAGACAGGGAGAGAGGAAGGGAGAGAATGGAAGTGCCAGGGCCACCAGCCACTGCAAATCTGGCTTACGTGGGTACTGGGAATCAAACTTGAGTCCTTAGGCTTCACAAGCAAGTGCCTTAACCCTAAGCCATCTCTCCAACTCCTTATGTGTAGCTCAGGCTTCCTTCAACCTCCACATGTCACCATGCTCAATGTTATCTTGTGTATTTTTTTTTAAATTTATTTATTAGAGAGAGAGAGGGAGAATGAGAATGGGCACACCAGGGCCTCTGGCCACTGCAAACGAACTCCAGATGCATGCATCCCCTTGTGCATCTGGTTTACATGGGACCTGGAGAATCGAACCAGGGTCCTTAGGCTTCACAGGCATGAGCCTTAACTGCTAAGCCATCTCTCCAGCCCTATCTTGTGTATTTTTTGTTTACTTGTTTGTAATCTATTTCTTGTAAGTACAAGGGCACTTAGGTTTTTTTTTTCTTTTTCTTTTTTTTTTGGGGGGGGGTTTCGAGGTGGGGTCTCACTCTAGCTCAGGCTGACCTGAAATTCACTATGTAGTCTCAGAGTGGCCTCAAACCCACTGCGATCCTCCTGCCTCTGCCTCCCAAGTGCTGGGATTAAAGGCGTGCACCACCACGACAGTCTCAGTCTCTTTTATTTTGATGTCATGATCTTTTCCTCCTGTTATGATGGTCTTGTGTAGGTAGTGTCAGGCACTGCGAGGTCATGGATATCCAGGCCATTTTGTGTCTGGAGGAGCACATTGTAAGGAGTCCTACTCTTCCTTTGGCTCTTACATTCTTTCTGCCCCCTCTTCTGCAATGGACCCTGATCCTTGGAAAGTGTAATAGAGATTTCAGTGCTGAGCACTCCTCTGTTACTTCTCAGCACCATGGTGCCTTCTGAGTCATCCCAAGGTCACCACCATCTGAAAAGCGAAGCTTCTGTAACCAAAAATGAGAGTAGCATTAATATGGGTATGGACATTAAGAGAAGTGCTTACTGAGCAGTTTGGTAACATAGCATATACATTTAGTCAGATACCAGCAGACATTACACCCCTAGGGCTCGTGACTACCCCTGTTGTAGGTTTTCAGTATCAGGGATGTATTCCCTCCCATGGAGAGGGCCTCTAGTCCAATTAGAGAGTGGTCGGTTCCCCCATAACAGACATGCCACTATTGCACCCATTGGCTCATTTGGCCTGACTGACCAAACTTAAGGCTTGCAGTGTCCACCTTTGAGTATCTTCACTGGTGATTTCTCTTTCTCCCATTGAAATGCATGAGGCATAGCTTTTTCCAGCTTTCTGTCAGCTGGTCTACATGGAGGTTTTCAGCTCAGCTCCATCAGGATTTCTCAGTGACCTTGCAGCCCAAGTATGTGGAGTCTTCAACAATACGGTCTTATCATCCATTCCTGGTGGGAAACCAAGAGCCTTGGTAATGGCCTGCAATGTTTAGGGGATATCAGTAACCTCCCTGGCCAACATCTCACTGGTTTTTTGTTCCTTTTGAGATAGGGTCTCATAGAGCCCAGGCTGTCCTCAAACTCCTGACTTCTGTCTCCTTACCAAGTGCCAGGAATATAGATATGCCCCACAACATCCAGGTAGGTTTCATTTAATTAACTTTCATAGTTTTTTTCTTTTTTAAGGTATTTTATTTATTTCCAAGGAGAGAGAGAATGGGTGCACCAGGGCTTCTAGCCACTGCAAACGAACTCCAGATGCATGTGCCACTTTCTGCATCTGGCTTTATGTGGGGACTGAGGAATCGAACTTGGGTCGTTAGGCTTTGTAGGCAAGTGTCTTAACAGCTGAGCCACCTTTCCAGCTCCAACCTTTGTATTCTCTTTAAAAATATTTTATTTTCATTTATTTATTTGATAAAGAGGGAGAGAGAAAATGGGCATGCCAGGGTCTCCACCCACTGTAAAGGAACTCCAGATGCATGTGTCCCTTTGTACATCTGGCTAACATGGGTCTTGGGGAATCAAACCTGGGTCCTTTGGCTTTGCAGGTAAACGCCTTAATAGCTCAGCCATCCCTCCAGCCCTGTATTCTTTTTTAAAAAAATATATTTTATTTTTTTGAGAGAGGGAAAGAGGCAGAGAGAGAGAAAATGGGCACCAAGGCCTCTACCCACTGCAAATGAACTCTTTGGCTTTGCAGGCAAACACCTTAACCACTAAGCCATCTCTCCAGCCCCCAACCTTTGTATTCTTACTGCCTCACCCTGTTCCTGGGCTGGGACATAGATGATGCTCAGTAAATATTGGTTGTCCCAAATGAACATGATGGTGCACACCTATAATCCTGGCACTCAGCAGGAAGGAGGATTGCTCTGGTTCAAGGCCAGCCAACGCTGCATAGGTATGACCCTGTCAGAAAACAAAAACATGAGGCTGAAGAGATGGCCCAGTGGATAAAGTCCTTACAGCATAACTTGAGTACCTGAAGTTCAGATCACCAGACCCTATGTAAAAACTGGAAGCTGTGGTGGGCTTCTATAATCCCAGCAAGCTGACAGAAGAGAGGTGAATATAGAACAATTTCCTAGACCAGCTAGCCTAGCCAGCTATGAGAGAGATCCTGCCTTAAAATGATGTGGATGGTGAGGACCCACCAAAAGTTGTTCTCTGACCTCCACACTTGCACATGAGTTCCCACTTCACTCTCATATATACACACACTAAATATATATTTTTTGTTTTTTAAAATATTTTTTATTTATTTGAAAGGGGGAGAGAGAGAGAATGGGCACACCAGGGCCTCTGGCCACTGCAAACGAACTCCAGATGCATGTGCCCCTTGTGCATTTGGCTTACGTGGGTCCTGGAGAATTGAGCCAGGATCCTTTGGCTTTGCAGGCAAATGCCTTAACTGCTAAGCCATGTCTCCAGCCCCCAATTTTTTTTTTTTTTTTTTTGTAGTTTTCTGTTGTAGGGTTTCACTCTAGCCCAGGCTGACCTGGAATTCACTATGTAGTCTCAGGGTGGCCTTGATTTCACGGCAATCCTCCTACCTCTGCCTCCTGAGTGCTGGGATTAAAGGCATGTACCACCACACCCGGCCTAGTTTTATTTATTTATTTTTTCAAATATATTTAATTTATTTATTTGAGCGAGAGAAAGAGACAGAGAGAGAATGGGTGCCAGGGCCTCCAGCCATTGCAAACAAACTCCAGATGAGTGTGCCCCCTTGTGCATGGTCTGTCTTCCCACATAAAGGCCCCAAAAGGCAGGGCTCCAGTTGGACTTGTTCACCACGGGACCAAAACGTGGTAACTCATAGAAGATTCCCAGTAAGTACTTGTCAAGTGACGTTTCCATGCAAACATCCCCAAATTGATGGAAAAGAACAGATGAGCTGAGAACCATTGGTTAAAGGAAGTCCTTCTGAATGTTTAAACTTCTACGTCAGAGTTGCTGTGAAGCGCATCCTTTAATCCCAGCACTAGGGAGGCAGAGGTAGGAGGATCGCTGAGAGTTCGAGGCCACCCTGAGACTACATAGTAAATTCCAGGTCAGCCTGGACTAGAGTGGGACCCTATCTCGAAAAACCAAAAAAAAAAAAAAAAAAAATAGAAGGAGGATACAGAAACATTCTGTGTTCTCTGGCCTCCTAGCTCACGAATTTAAAAAAAATAGTGATAGAGGAATACCTTTAGTATTGACCTCTGAGTGCCTCATGCATGCATGCATACCCTGTGCAGGTAAAATATTAAACACCACACACAAAAATTATAAAATGCTGCTGATGGCATTTTGGAAAGAGTATCTTTTTTTTTTTTTTTTTTTTTTTTTTTTTTTTTTCGAGGTAGGGTCTCACTCTGGTCCAGGCTGGCCTGGAATTAACTGTGTAGTCTCAGGGTGGCCTCGAACTCCAGCAATTCTCCTACCTCTGCCAGGTGTGGTGGCACATGCCTTAATCCCAGCACTTGGGAGGCAGAGGTAGAGGATCTCCATGAGTTCAAGGCCACCCTGAGACTACGTAGTGAATTCCAGGTCAGCCTGGGTTAGAGTGAGACCCCACCTTGGGGGGGAAAAAAAAAATTGAAAGAATAAGTGGGCACATCAGGACTTCCTGCTGCTGTAAACTCTAGACACACGTGCAACTGTGCATTTGGCTTTACATGGGTATTGGGGAATCAAACCTCTGCTGCCTGACTTCTGCCGCCTGAATACTGGGATTAAAGGCGTGCACCACCACACCCGGCAAGAGTATCTAATATCGTTTTTCTTAACCTTTTTTTTTTTTTTTTTTCCTCTTCGAGGTAGTGTCTTGCTCTAGTCCAGGCTGACCTGGAATTCACTATGTAGTCTCAGGCTGGCCTTGAACTCATGGCAATCCTTTTACCTCTGCCTCCCAAATGCTGGGATTAAAGGCGTGTGCCACCACATCTGGCTAGTTTTTTGTTTTTTTTTTTTTTTTTTTTTTGGTTTTTCGAGGTAGGGTCTCACTCTGGCTCAGGCTGACCTGGAAATCACTATGTAGTCTCAGGGTGGCCTCGAACTCTCGGCGATCCTCCTACCTTTGCCTCCCGAGTGCTGGGATTAAAGGCGTGCGCCACCACGCCCGGCTCAAGTTTTTGTTTACTTTACCCAGAAAAACCTGAAAAATTGATAAGAGAATTTGAGCCCTTTAATGGGACCCTACCAGTTCTTTGCCAGTGATTTCAGTCAACAGTTATCTGGTAAATATCACTTGTGCTGTGGCAGGAAAAACAAAAATAACATTTAGTCCTTCCCTTCCAAGACTTTTGTCTAATTGAGAAAAAGGGAGTGCCAAAGGGGGCTCTCTGGGTTTGATGTATGTGCTGGCAGCTTCCTGGAGAGGCTTGGTGGGAGGAGGCTTTAGTGGACAGCATTGGAAGAGGCTTGGAAAGGAGCCACAGGTTTGCACAGTGTTTTCACAATAGATGATGATGTTCTTTTCCTATAAAAAAGTTGAAAAAGGTGCTGGAGAGATGGCTTAGTGGTTAGGGCGCTTGTCTGTGAAGCCTAAGGACCTATGTTCGACTCTCCAGACCCCACGTAAGCCAGACACACAAGGTACCACGAGTGTGCAAGGTGGCACATGTGCACAAGGTGGTGCACGCGTCTTTAGTTCCACTGCAGTGGCTGGAGGCCCAGGCGTGCCAATTCTGTCTCTCTTTCATAAAAAAGAAAAAAAAAGTTGAAAAAGTGTGTTAGCAATCCAGAAGAGCTTTCAGGTTTCTCTGGGGTTAATGTTAAAAGCCATGCATGCTTTTTTTTCTTTTTAGGCAACTTTGAACCAGTGCAATGGCGGCTTCAGTCAATGGAGCCCACAAGGATGCTGCCTTGTGGTCCTCCCATAATAAGATGCTGACTCAGCCCCTCAAGGACAGTGACATCGAGGTGAGATTTATGACATTTTCACGTATGTTTGCATCGGAGGCTTCGTTTAGATCTCTACAGGTTATTTATTAAAGACCGAGAGAGGGAAAGAGAGAGTGAGAATGGGCATGCCAGGGCCTCTAGCCACTGCAAATGAACTCCAGATGAAGAGTACCAGATTGTGGGGCCAGGGTGTGGCTCAGTGGTGGAGCACTTGCCTAGCAAGCTTAAGGCCCAGGGTCTCATTTCTAACACCACCAAAATGGGGGGGGGGTGATGTGGCAGATTGAGAGGATGTGGCTAAAAGTCATCTGAGGGTAAATGTGGCATTTGTGAGTTTGTAGAGGTGAAAGCATTGTGGGGTGCTGTGGAGGAAAGTCAGAGGAGGCTGATCTTGCCCTTAGAGTGCACAGGAAACATCTGCTTGGATGTTCAGAAACAACTTGTAGTTTTTTTATAGTAGTTTTATCGAGATACTGTTCACTTACCATACAGTTCATTACTTTTAGCCTACAGATGATTCTCAGTGCTCTGACAAGCATGTCATAGTTTGAAAATATCATCAAAGTGCATTGAATGCACACACCTCTCACCTACCACACGTCTTGTAGAATCTTGAGTGCTTGCTCTGGTGAGAGTGGGGCTGACTGGGTGCTGTGGTTTGCTGCTGCTGCCCAACATCAGAAGAGAGGGTCAGACCATGTCAGCCCAGAAAGAGATCCATGTTCAGAACTGGAAGTATGGTTTCTGCTGAATGCTTAGCACTCTCCCGCCACCATAAAGTTAAAAAAATCTTGTGTCAGGAAACATCTGAACTCTATCAATTTTAGAATATTTTTGTCCCCAAGAACTCCTTAGCAATTACCCCATCCTTCCCAAATTCCCAGCCCTGGGCAACCACTAATGGACTTTCTGTTTCCCTGGTTTTGCTAAAGCATTCTTCTTTAAAGAAGAAGAATAAAGTTTAGGGAGGTAGGAACTTGGTAAAATGTAAGGATAGAATTCAAAATTCAGATACTAAATCATGTTGTCTTATTTAATTTTTTTTGTTTATTTTTATTTATTTGAGAGTGACAGAGAAAGAGGGGAGAGAGAGAGAATGGCACACACCACGGCCTCCAGCCACTGCAAATGAACTCCAAATGCATGTGCCCCCTTGTGCATCTGGCTTACATGGGTACTGGGGGATTGAGCCTTGAACTGGGGTCCTTAGGCTTTACAGGCAAGTGCTTAACCACTAAGCCATCTCTTCAGCCCCAAATCTTTTTTTTTTTTTTGAGGTAGGGTCTCAGAATTGCCCAGGCTGACCTAGAACTCCCTCTGTAGTCCCAGGCTGACCTGGAACCCACAGCTTGATTCATTTTTGTTGTTGCTTTTAAAAATATATATATATAATCATTTATTTGAGAGAGAGAAAGAGGCAGAGAGAGAGAGAAAGAGAGAGAATGGGCACACCAGGGCCTCCAGCCACTGCAAACAAACTCCAGGTGCATGCACACCCTTATGCATCTGGCTTATGTGGGTCCTGGAGAATTGAACCAGGATCCATTGGCTTTGCAGGCAAACACCTTAACTGCTAAGCCATCTCTCCAGCCCCTTCTTCTTTTTTTTTTTTTTTTTGAGGCAGGGACTCATGTAGCCCAGGCTGACTTCAAACTTGCTGTGTATCTGAGGATGACCTTACACTTCTGATTCTCCCGCTTTTACCTCCTGAGTGATTACAGGCTTCTACCACTTTGCCCATGGTAGGCATGCACAGTGTCAGCCCCATGTCTGTTTTCTTCTTACAAGGTTTACGACATCATTAAAAAAGAGAGTAACCGGCAGAGGGTTGGACTGGAACTGATTGCCTCAGAGAATTTTACTAGCCGAGCTGTATTGGAGGCCCTGGGCTCATGCTTAAATAACAAATACTCTGAGGGATACCCAGGCCAGAGGTAAGGAAGTGTCCTCAAAGTCCTGCTCTGATAGTTTTGTTTGTTTGGTTGGTTGTGGTTTTGTTTGTTTTCAAAGTAGGTTCTCATTCATTCTAGCCTACACTGACCTGGAACTGGCAGTGATCCTGCTACCTCAGCCTCCCAAGTTCTGAGACTAAAAGTGTGCACTACCATGCCTAGCCCAGCTGTTTTGTTTATTTATTGTTCTTTTGTTTTGAGACAGTCTTGCTGTGTAGCCCAGGTTAGCCTTGATCTCTAATTGTCCTGCTTCAGCCTCCTAGGTACTGAGATTACAGGTATGTGCTACTACAAGGTGGTGCACGGTCTTTAGTTCCACTGCAGTGGCTGGAGGCCCAGGCGTGCCAATTCTGCTCTCTTTCATAAAAAGAAAAAAAAGTTGAAAAGTGTGTTAGCAATCCAGAAGAGCTTTCAGGTTTCTCTGGGGTTAATGTTAAAAGCCATGCATGCTTTTTTTTCTTTTTTAGGCAACTTTGAACCAGTGCAATGGCGTGTTCAGTCAATGGAGCCCACAAGGATGCTGCCTGTGGTCCTCCCATAATAAGATGCTGACTCAGCCCCTCAAGGACAGTGACATCGAGGTGAGATTTATGACATTTTCACGTATGTTTGCATCGGAGGCTTCGTTTAGATCTCTACAGGTTATTTATTAAAGACCGAGAGAGGGAAAGAGAGAGTGAGAATGGGCATGCCAGGGCCTCTAGCCACTGCAAATGAACTCCAGATGAAGAGTACCAGATTGTGGGGCCAGGGTGTGGCTCAGTGGTGGAGCACTTGCTCAGCAAGCTTAAGGCCCAGGGTCTCATTTCTAACACCACCAAAATGGGGTGATGTGGCAGATTGAGAGGATGTGGCTAAAAAGTCATCTGAGGGTAAATGTGGCATTTGTGAGTTTGTAGAGGTGAAAGCATTGTGGGGTGCTGTGGAGGAAAGTCAGAGGAGGCTGATCTTGCCCTTAGAGTGCACAGGAAACATCTGCTTGGATGTTCAGAAACAACTTGTAGTTTTTTATAGTAGTTTTATCGAGATACTGTTCACTTACCATACAGTTCATTACTTTTAGCCTACAGATGATTCTCAGTGCTCTGACAAGCATGTCATAGGTTGAAAAATATCATCAAAGTGCATTGAATGCACACACCTCTCACCTACCACACGTCTTGTAGAATCTTGAGTGCTTGCTCTGGTGAGAGTGGGGCTGACTGGGTGCTGTGGTTTGCTGCTGCTGCTGCCCAACATCAGAAGAGAGGGTCAGACCATGTCAGCCCAGAAAGAGATCCATGTTCAGAACTGGAAGTATGGTTTCTGCTGAATGCTTAGCACTCTCCCCGCCACCATAAAGTTAAAAATCTTGTGTCAGGAAACATCTGAACTCTATCAATTTTAGAATATTTTTGTCCCCAAGAACTCCTTAGCAATTACCCCATCCTTCCCAAATTCCCAGCCCTGGGCAACCACTAATGGACTTTCTGTTTCCCTGGTTTTGCTAAAGCATTCTTCTTTAAAGAAGAAGAATAAAGTTTAGGGAGGTAGGAACTTGGTAAAATGTAAGGATAGAATTCAAAATTCAGATACTAAATCATGTTGTCTTATTTAATTTTTTTTGTTTATTTTTATTTATTTGAGAGTGACAGAGAAAGAGGGGGAGAGAGAGAGAATGGGCACACCACGGCCTCCAGCCACTGCAAATGAACTCCAAATGCATGTGCCCCCTTGTGCATCTGGCTTACATGGGTACTGGGGGATTGAGCCTCGAACTGGGGTCCTTAGGCTTTACAGGCAAGTGCTTAACCACTAAGCCATCTCTTCAGCCCCAAATCTTTTTTTTTTTTTTTTTTTTGAGGTAGGGTCTCAGAATTGCCCAGGCTGACCTAGAACTCCCTCTGTAGTCCCAGGCTGACCTGGAACCCACAGCTTGATTCATTTTTGTTGTTGCTTTTAAAAAAATATATATATATAATCATTTATTTATTTGAGAGAGAGAAAGAGGCAGAGAGAGAGAGAAAGAGAGAGAATGGGCACACCAGGGCCTCCAGCCACTGCAAACAAACTCCAGGTGCATGCACACCCTTATGCATCTGGCTTATGTGGGTCCTGGAGAATTGAACCAGGATCCATTGGCTTTGCAGGCAAACACCTTAACTGCTAAGCCATCTCTCCAGCCCCTGCTTTTTTTTTTTTTTTTTTGAGGCAGGGACTCATGTAGCCCAGGCTGAGTTCAAACTTGCTGTGTATCTGAGGATGACCTTACACTTCTGATTCTCCCGCTTTTACCTCCTGAGTGATTACAGGCTTCTACCACTTTGCCCATGGTAGGCATGCACAGTGTCAGCCCCATGTCTGTTTTTCTTCTTACAAGGTTTACGACATCATTAAAAAGAGAGTAACCGGCAGAGGTTGGACTGGAACTGATTGCCTCAGAGAATTTTACTAGCCGAGCTGTATTGGAGGCCCTGGGCTCATGCTTAAATAACAAATACTCTGAGGGATACCCAGGCCAGAGGTAAGGAAGTGTCCTCAAAGTCCTGCTCTGATAGTTTTGTTTGGTTGGTTGTGGTTTTGTTTGTTTTCAAAGTAGGTTCTCATTCATTCTAGCCTACACTGACCTGGAACTGGCAGTGATCCTGCTACCTCAGCCTCCCAAGTTCTGAGACTAAAAGTGTGCACTACCATGCCTAGCCCAGCTGTTTTGTTTATTTATTGTTCTTTTGTTTTGAGACAGTCTTGCTGTGTAGCCCAGGTTAGCCTTGATCTCTAATTGTCCTGCTTCAGCCTCCTAGGTACTGAGATTACAGGTATGTGCTACTATGTCTAGATTTTTATTTTGTTTTTTGTTTTTTCGAGGTAGGGTCTCACTCTAGCTCAGGCTGACCTAGAATTCACTATGTAATCTCAGGGTGGCCTTGAACTCATGGCAATCCTACCTCTGCCTCCCGAGTGCTGGGATTAAAGGTGTGCACCACCACGCCCAGCTGGATTTCTTTTCTTTTTCTTTTTAGATTTTATTTATGAGCATGCATGTGTATGTGTGACACCAGAGTGTCTTGCCACTACAAACAAATGCCTGTGCCTTTTGTTGTTGTTTTTGTTTGTTTTTTCCAGGTAGGGTCTTGCTCTAGCCCAGGCTGACCTGGAATTCCCTATGTACTGTCAGGCTGGCCTTGAACTCACATCAATCCTGAGGGCCAAGTTGGAGGCCTTGTTTTTCTCCCACTGTGGATAACTGTGTTTAGGTGTGATTTCACAATTAACAGTTCACTGGATCTTCATGGCAACTTTAGGACAAGACTCACTCACTTCCCCCCACCATGCTTTGCCCACCCATGAGCATCTTTAGCCTCTAGGTACAGAGGTTGGGGCCATGGTGGAAGCGGCCCCTGCTTTTCTCTCCACAGGTATTATGGTGGGACTGAGTTCATTGATGAGCTGGAGAGGCTGTGTCAGAAGCGTGCACTGCAGGCCTATCATCTGGACCCTCAGCACTGGGGGGTCAATGTCCAGCCTTATTCAGGTGATTGCCACATCTAGATAGGCCCATGCAACTCCTCAAGCACAGCTCCCAGGGCTGACATTCACAAACAGGAGTCCCGAAAAAGGCTTCTGAGAAACAGCAGGGAGAAATAAGTCAAACTCAATAGGAAGTGCCTTCTTTCCCATTGTCGCTTGGCTCCTGGCTCCACATAACCTTCCCAGGCAGCACTATCCCTGGAACTTAAATTACTGTCAATGCCACTTGATAAAAAGTCACCTCCCAGGGCTCAGGGAAGATAATGTTGATGCCCAGGTGTGTCCTTGCCACTCTAGTGTGGTTGTCTAGTAGCCACTTACCTGGATCCACTCAGTGTCTCGGGAAATAATCATGGCTCTTCTCACGTCCCTGTTTCAGGTTCCCCTGCAAACTTTGCTGTGTACACTGCCCTGGTGGAGCCCCACGGGCGCATCATGGGCCTGGACCTGCCTGATGGAGGCCACCTGACTCATGGTTTCATGACAGACAAGAAGAAAATTTCTGCCACATCCATCTTCTTTGAATCTATGCCCTATAAGGTAGGGGTGTGTGTTTCTCCAGAGCTTTCTTTCCTCAGGAGGCCTGCAGTATTGGCAGTACCTGCCAGGAGAAGTAATTTAATTCTGTGGCACTGCCAGCTTTAGTTCTGGGTATTAGGAAGCCATTCCTGTGCTCCATTGCCCAATTTTGTCATGTACTGTGCTGGCTGCAGCCTGATATAGGCTATGATGGTGCTTCCCTGTAGTGGCCAGTGGAATGTAGAGTGGCAGGGCCAGGATGGGCTGGCTTAGGCCCAGGAGGTACAACTTGGCTGCTGCAAGGCTACTGTGAGCCCTTACCTTGATGGCCAGGGAGGAGGAACCAGGAATAACTGGCCACTGCCTAGTCTCTTAGGCCTGCCTGGGCTGCTTTCTACCCAGACTTCCCCAGACCATCTGCTTCTGTCTCCAGTTTCTGCCCATTGCTAGAGGACTCTTGACAGCTGCCCACTGAAGATCCCTGTGTTGCTTTCTCTGTGGAGCAAGAGCAACCCTGACCTTTACTGTGCTTCCAGCTCACTCTTTGTAATAACCTGGCCTAAGAAACTTGTTAACCTGTGAATACTTCAAACTGCTCTTTTGTTTTCTGAGTCAGGGTCTTACTCTGTAGCTCAGGCTGGTTTCAAACACATAGCACTCTTCCTGCCTCTGTCTCCCAAGTGCTGAAATTATAGGTGGGAGCTACTATACTTGACTTTGTCTAATTTTCAAGATCAAAAAAATTTTTGTTTTATTTTTATTTATTTATTTGAGAGTGACAAAGAAAAAGAGGCAGAGAGAGATGGGCGCACCAGGGCCTCCAGCCAATGCAAACGAACCCCAGATGCATGTGCCACCTTGTGCATCTGGCTTGTGTGGGTACTGGGAATCAAGCCTCAAACCGGGGTTTGAGGTTTTTGAATCCAGCCCAGCCTAAAAGTTTTTTTTTTTTAATTTTTTGATCTTGGGCTGGAGAGATGGCTTAGTGGTTAAGCACTTGCCTGTGAAGCCTAAGGACCCAGGTTCGATTTTTCCAGGTCCCATGTAAGCCAGATGCACATGGTGGCACATGCATCTGGAGTTCCTTTGCAGTGACTAGAGACCCTGGCATGCCCATTCTTACTCTCTCTCCCCCACTTCTGTCTCTAATAAATAAAAAAATAAAAATAAAATAAAATAAAAACAGTTTCTAGGCTGAAGAGATGGATTTAGTGGTTAGGTGCTTGCCTGCAAACTCAAAAGACCCAGGTTTGATTCCCAAGTACTCGCATAAAGCCAGCACAAGGTGGCACATGCATTTGGAGTTTGTTTGCAGTGGCTAGAGGCTCTGGCACACCCATTCTCTGCCTCTTTCTCTCTCAAATTAAAAAAATATAGATAGATAGATATGGTGGCAAGAGAGAATGGGCTTCTTGCCACTGCAAATGCCAGATGCATGTGCTGCTTTATTTACATGGGTACTAAGGAATTGAACCCAGGCCAACAGGCTTTGTAAGCAAGTGCTTTTAATTGCTCCAACCCTTAAAAAAAATTTTTTTTAAACCTGTCTTCCATGTGCCAGGAGTTCTCTGTACTTCTTTTAATCTAACAATGTCTCTAAACCTTTAAAAAAAAAATTAGGCTTGGCGTGATGATGAACACCTTTAATCCCAGCACAGCCATGCTGGGGTGAGAACTGTCCTTTTTTTTCTTCTTTCCAAATCTTCGCTTTTCTTTTCTTTTTCTTCTTCTGCCTCAAGGGACTTAGAATGGACATGGTGTTAACTGGCAGTTTTGTGCCTGAAGATAACAGAATTTAGGATTGTGCATCATGAGGTGTCTATTGTCTTTTTCATTTTTTTCTTGTAGGGCTGGAACCCAGAGCATCATAATGCAGTCTCCTGGTGGCCTTGAACTCAGGGCAATCCTCCTACCTCTGCCTCCTGAGTGCTGGGATTAAAGGCGTGCGCCACCAAGCATGGCTTTTTTCCCCACCATGCCTGGCTTTTTTTTTAAGAGAGAGAGAGAATTGGTGCACCCAGGGCCTCAGCCACTAAAATTGAACTCGAGACACTTCTGCCATCTAGTGCACATGTGCAACCCTGTGCTTGCATCTGGCTTACGTGGGATCTGGAGAGAAATCAAACACAAGTACTTAGGCTTTGTAGCCATGTGCCTTAACCCCCAAGCCATCTCTCCAGCTCCATGTGGACTTTTTTGTTCTTCCTTATCATGGGTGTAGCAAGTCTCTTCATCTTGAGGTTCCTTGGAGGGCTTCCCAGGTTTGTGTGATTCTTGGCCCTCTATATTCCTTGTGCAGGTTGAATACAGTACACTGCCTCAGATCCTGGACTGGATCATGGCAGGTGTAGGGGATTAAAGTGCATGGGCAGGAGACTTTCTGTATCCAAAGGAAGCAACTAAGCCTGTGTTTCCCTGACCTCAACAGGTGTACCCAGATACTGGCTACATTAACTATGACCAGCTGGAAGAGAACGCCCGCCTCTTCCACCCGAAGCTGATCATTGCAGGTGAGCAGAAGGCAGGAAGCAGCTGGGTTCCCAAGCAGGGCCTGTACCTCCTGCAGAGGATGTAAAGCTGTCTCACCTTCTAGCTCACTGCAGAATCCACTTTGGATAGTTGAGCTTTGTCACTGAACGTATTTTGGGACTCAGTTGAAGTTGCCCACCAATAGCAGTGGTTCAGATCTAAAGCTGTTCTCAGCATCACATTTAGAAATGTTAGTCCCAAGCCGGGTGTGGTGTTGCACGCCTTTATTCCCAGCACTTATGAGACAGGTAGGAGGATCACCGTGAGTTTGAGGCCACCCTGAGAATACAGAGTCAATTCCAGGTCAGCCTGGGCTAGAGTGAGACCCTACCTCGAAAACAACAAACAAACAAAAATGTTAGTTCCTTGCACCATGACCTGAAGAACAGGTCATGTGCCCACCTTCAGTGCAGGGAGTGTCTCTATTTTTGTCCTCAGATGAAGGAGCATCTCCAAGCTTCAGATCTGTACATCCCAGACTCAAATGTCCTGGACATCCCTGACACTCCCATGTCACCTCTCCTTTCTCAGGCACCAGCTGCTACTCTCGAAACCTGGACTACGCACGTCTGCGGAAGATTGCTGATGAGTGTGGAGCATATCTCATGGCAGACATGGCACACATCAGTGGGTTGGTGGCAGCTGGTGTAGTGCCCTCCCCTTTTGAACACTGTCACGTGGTGACCACCACAACCCATAAGACCCTGAGAGGCTGCCGTGCTGGCATGATATTCTACAGAAAGGGTAAGCTCTGTTCACGCAGGTCAGGGGCTTGGAAAACTCTGGTATGGAGACTATTGGGATCTGGTGCCTTGAAGAGCTCCTTAGGGAGGAGTAGTGATGGGCTTTGAAGGAAGCCCTAAGCTACCTTAGTCTTTGTGTCTGCCCCCAAAACAGGAAGCAGGTTAGTTACTGCTGCATGTTACAGTGGTGCTGGGGGCCAAGAGGCCCCAGTATGCAGCATTACTTTGGTGAACTTGCTGTGGCCCAGCGTGTTTCTTAAAGAGAAAGATAACATGGGTTGTGTGTAGTGATGTGCACCTGTAATCTTAGAACATAGAAAGCTGAGGCAGGGAGGATCATGAGTTTAAGGCCAGGCTGGGCTATTAGTGAGACCTTGTCTCAGAAAACAAATGAAAGAGAAAAAGAGAGACTGACTCACAGAAATCAAGCTGTAAGACATTGATGCAGGCCAGGAGACCTAATCTCAGTCAGATGCTGGAAGATGACTGCAAGTTCCAGGCCAGCACAGCCAGGGCTACATAGTAGACTCTGTCACAGAAAGAGAGAGAGAAGAAAGAAAAAATAAAGGAGAGAAAGAGAGGACAAGATGGCAGGTAGGAATGGTGGCAGGAACCGGAAGCTGGCCTATCACATTGTCAGGCAAGAAGCAGAGGATGAACAGGAAGTGAGGCAGAGCTATAAAACCTCTAGGTCCACCCCTAGTGACCCAGCTCCTCCAGCAAGGCTCTACCTCCTACAGGTTCCACCACTTTCTCAAATAGTGCCACTGGCTGGGACCAAGTATTCAAACATGTAAACGTATGGGGAACATTTGACATTCACAAGGCAATAAGCCTTATTATGACTAATCATTTTTGTGAGTTATCTTCCCAGTACCTGGTAGCCGCATCTGGGCACATAATGCCCTTAATTTTGTGATCGTCAGACCCGTGAGAGCCACTTTAGCAGTCAAGTGCTCATGTAGCCTTGGTGATATGTGATGCCTGAGCCTCAAAGCACCAGCATTCTGGTGCTGTGTGACTCTTAAGTAGGCAGGGTCTCTTTGGCCAGTCCCACTAGGATAAGACCCTGTCAGGTACCCACTTACCTTTCCAGGTGTCAGTGCCCACTGCACTCCTGAGGATCTTCAGCTTGGGTGGTAGTATTTTTTTTTAAGATTTTTAATTTTTTCATTAATTTTTTTTTCAAGGTAGGGTCTCACTGTAGCCCAGGTTGACCTAGAATTCACTATTTAGTCTCAGGGTGGCCTTGAACTCATGGTGATCCTCCTACCTCTGCCTACCAAGGGATTAAAGGCGTGTGCCACCATGTCCAGCTAAAATTATTTGCACACCAGTTTCTTGCCACTGCAAACAAATGCCAGATGTAGGTCCACTTTTGCATATGGACTTGTATGGGTGTTGGGGAATTGAACCCAGGCCAGTAGCGTTTCCAAGCAAGTGCCTTTAACTGCTAAGCAATTTCCTCAGCCCTTGTTTTTGTTTTGTTTTCCAAGGTTGGGTCTCACTCTAGCTCAGACTGACCTGGAATTCACTATGTAGTCTCAGTATGGCCTCATGGTGTTCCTTCTACCTTTGCCTCCTGAGTACTGGGATTAAAGGTGTGCGCCACTATGCCCGGCTGTTGGCCTTGAACTCACTGTGTAGCCTAGGTTAGGCTTGAACTCATGGCAGTTCTCCATCTAAGCTTCCTAAGTTCTGGATGAACTGCCAAGGGGACTCTTGGTTTCTCCCCACTGTGAGCTAATGAGGGGCTTCGGAGTTGGTACTGGCTTTTTTTTTTTTTTTTTTTTTTTTTTTTTTTTTTTTTTAAGGTAGGGTTTCACTCTGGTCCAGACTGACCTGGAATTGACTGTGTAGTCTCAGGGTGGCCTTGAACTCATGGTGATCCTCATACCTCTGCCTCCTGAGTGCTGGGATTAAAGGCATGTGCCACCACACCTAGCTTGTGTTGGTTGTTTTGTGCCAGCCAGGGAGAGCAAATCCAGACTCTGCTGTTCACTGTCATCTTGAGTCTCCAGAGTGAGGACCATCATAGTCCCTGTCCCTCTGGTTTGCTGTTTCGGGGATTCATTGAATGTACACAGAGTGTTTAGTGTAGTTCTTGGCTCATAAGAAGCTCTGTATAGATAGCTTACAGGTGAATAGCAGTTACTGCTTTAAAAAAAGTTGGGTTTTTTTCCCCCTTTTTCAAGGTAGGGTCTCACTCTAGCTCAGGCTAACCTGGAATTCACTCTGTACTCTCAGGGTGGCCTCGAACTCATGAGGCTTCTTCTACCTATGCCTCCCAAGTGCTAGGATTAAAGGCATGTGCCACCATGCCTGGCTTTTTAATATATTTTTATTTGTTTGAGAGAGAGAAGAGGGAGAGAATGGGCACACCAGGGCCTCCCTCCGCTGCAAATCAACTCCAGATGCATGCACCACCTTGTGCATCAGGCTTATGGGGGTCCTGGGGAATTGGAACTGGGTCCTTCGGCTTTGCAGGCAAGTGCCTTAACTGCTAAGCCATTTCTCCAGCCCAGAGTTACTACTTTTGAAACCTCTTGCAGGTAGCTGTCTGAGCATTATTTCCATCAGTTCATCATCTTGAACATTTTTTTTTCCTTTTTGAGGAAGAAGCCCAAGGCATGTTCCAGCAGGCTCAGTGAGGAATATCTCTGTCCTTTACTTTAAGGCCTAGTAATAGGTGTTAAGAAAATATGCCATCAACAGGTCAGGTGTAGAACTGTGGTACTGAAAGCAGCACTTCAGCCACTTATCCATGTACCAGAGCCCTTCTGCTCTGGCATTACAAACCAGCTCTCTTCACAGCCAGGCTGATCTGTTAGCATTCTAATGACTTTATTTTGGTTTTTCAAGGTAGGGTTTCACTCTAGCCCAGGCTGACCTGGAATTCACTATGTTGTCTCAGGGTGGCCTTGAGCTCACAGTGATCCTTCTACCTCTGCCTCCCGAGTATTGGGATTAATGGTGTGCACCACCATACTCAGCTTCTAACAACTTTCTTTACCAGGTGTGCGCAGCGTTGATCCTAAGACTGGCAAAGAGATTCTGTATGACCTGGAGTCGCTCATCAACTCCGCCGTGTTCCCAGGCCTTCAGGGCGGCCCCCACAACCACGCCATTGCTGGTAGCATATTGTCATGCTCATCTCATCTTGTGGGTGCCACTCAGGTTCAGCTTCAGCCATGGAGGCCACTGTGTAGTCTGGAAGTCATTCCATGGCTCAAAATTCCCATTTTGCCTGTCCTCCAAAACATGTGCTAGAGGTTGACAGTGGGGAAGGGGTGTTAGGGACCATCTCTGTCCAGGAGATGATAACACTGGAGGTAATGAGAATAACAAGGAAGGCTGTTAAGAGAGGTACAAGGGGGGACAGGAGAGAAGCATCCATTCAAATGGCCTCCCTTGGGCAAAACTACAGCAGGGAAGAAATAACACAGAAAAGAGTATAGCAAGAATGAGGAAAAGTAGGGCTCAAATCCTGCTTCTGCCTATGGACCTTGCCTATAGGGGTGTAGGCTCCCACATGGGAACCTTGCACCCCAAACCTTGGCCACAGCAGTAATTAATTCCTGGGTCCAAATCCATGGCAGCCCCTCATATTCTCTTAAGCTTGTTCCTTGTGCTTGGACACATGGTGTATGGACATCTATGTGAGTCTTCCCATTGTTGTCTTGGGTGACGGTGGGGCTCATTGGCATGGAGAGCTCAGGACAAGGTGAGCTTCTCAAGTGAAGCACCTGTGTGCCCACTGAGATTGGAGAAAGCAGCAGAGTCGGATGAAGGCACAGGTGTGTGAGGGAGTGGAGCCCAGGAGGCTTTTGAGGTTCTCCATGCTCAGCACTCAGTTCCTGCCACCCAGAAATGCTGAGGCCCAGCTACCAACAGGTTTTCTAGGTGTTTGCACAAGCAGACAGGAGGCTCCAAATAAGGTGCGCGGGTTTGGCATGATCGTCTGTCCCTGAAGTAATGCAGTCCTCAGCACTGACCCCTGGGTGCTCATTGCACTTGGGTGGTGAAGGGGAAAGCTGGCCTTCCTTCCCATGGGAATAGTGCATGAGATAGTGCCAGGCAACAACTTTATGGGCATCTAAGGATTCATATTCATGTCAAACATGAAGAAAACTAAAATCCATCTTGCTGCTGATGGTTTTCCTGTGGCAATTGAATAGCACTGAGCTTTACTGCCTCAAGATAGGCTACCTCCAAAGCATTCCTTGAAAGGGTTATTCCTTCACTGAGGTCTGCAAGATAGCCAGGTAATTGTAGGGTCAAAGCAGTATGGCTGTGGTGTGGCTCAGAGACAGAGCATATGCTTGATCTGAATAAGGCCCTGGATTCATTCCATCCCTGGCACTACATTAAGAAAAGCATATTGTTTGGGGGAGCTGATCCACATCCACTGGATAGCAACAGTGCAAAGCAGGAGGTTTCCTTAGCAACACTCTGAGAAGCCCATATCCATGATCTCAGATGTGTCTTTGCAGCACTTCTCTCTTAACCCTTATGCTTTGAATCTATGTTAAAACTGTCTTGTGAGCCAGGCACTAGCACACCTTTAATCCTAGCTCTCGGGAGATGGGTAGGAAGATCACCAAGAGTTCGAGGCTACCCTGAGACACTACATAGTGAAGTCCAGGTCAGCCTGAGCTAGAGTGAGACCCTACCTCGGAAAACAAAAAAGTCTTGATAAACAACTCCACCTCCACCTTTTTTTTTTTCTGTTTGTTTGTGTTTGTTTTTCAACAAACCCCTTGGTTCATTTCATCAGGATGGGATTTGCCAGATAGGGTCTCACTCTACCCCAGGTTGACCTGAAATTAACTATGTATTCTCAGGCTGGCCTCAAACTCAGCATCTGCCTACCTCAGCCTCCCAAGTGCTGGGATTAAAGGCCTAAGCCACCATACTTTTTTTTTTTTTTTTTGAGAGAGAGACAGAGAGGGAGGGACAGATAGAGATGGGCGCGCCAGCAGTGTCAGCTGCTGAGAACAAAATCCAGGTGTGTGCGCCCCCTTGTGGTCAAGTGCGGCATTGCACCCTTGGGTCACTTTGCATCTGGCTAAACGTGGGACCTGGAGATTGGAACCAGTGTTCTTAGGCTTAGGAGGCAGGTGCCTTAACACCTAAGCCATCTCTCCAGCCCCACTTTTTTTTTTAATTATTTGAGAGCCAGACACCTCTGTGAACGAAGTCCATATGTGTGTGTCCCCTTGTGGGCAAGTGTGGCATTGCGCCCTTGTGTCTTTTTTTTTTTTTTTTTTTTTTTTTCGATTTTTCGAGGTAGGGTCTCACTCTGGCCCAGGCTGACCTGGAATTAACTATGTAGTCTCAGGGTGGCCTTGAACTCACGGCGATCCTCCTACCTCTGCCTCCCGAGTGCTGGGATTAAGGGCGTGCACCACCACGCCCGGCTGCATCACTTTTTGTGTCTGGCTAAATGTGGGACCTGGAGATTGGAACTGGCATTCTTTTTTTTTTTTTTTTTTTTTTTTTTTTTTTCAAGGTAGGGTCTCACTCTGGTCCAGGCTGACCTGGAATTAGCCATGTAGTCTCAGGGTGGCCTTGAACTCATGGCAATCCTCCTACCTCTGCCTCCTGAGTGCTGGGATTAAAGGCGTGCGCCACCATGCCTGGCGGAACCGGCATTCTTACGCTTGACAGGCAGGCGCCTTAACCGCCAAGCCATCTCTCCAGCCCACATTTTCTTTTTTAACAATTTTTTTAATTTTTATTTATTTATTTTAAATTTATTTATTTGAGAGTGACAGAGAGAGGGGAATGGGCACACTAGGGCCTCCAGCCACTGCAGACGAACTCCAGATGCATGTGCCACCTTGTGCATCTGGCTTATGTGGGTACTGGGGAATTGAGCCTCAAACCAGGGTCCTTAGGCTTTACAAGCAAGTGCTTAACTGCTAAGCCATCTTTCCAGCTCCCCTCCCTTTTTTTTTTTTTTTTTCCAAGGTAGGGTCTCTAGCTCAGGCTGACCTGGAATTCACTATGTAGTCTCAGGGTGGCTCGAACTCACAGCAATTCTCCTACCTCTGCCTCCCAAGTGCTGAGTTTAAAGTCACGTTCCACCAAGCCCAGCCGTTTTTTTTTTTGTTTTTGGCTTTTCCAGGTAGGGTCTCACTCTGGCCCAGGCTGACCTGGAAATAACTATGTAGTCTCAGGGTGGCCTCGAACTCTCGGTGATCCTCCTACCTCTGCCTCCCGAGTGCGGGGATTAAAGGCGTGCGCCACCATGCCCGGCCCTTTTTTTTTTTTTTTTTTTTTTTTTTTTTTTTTTTTTTAAAGGAGGCTTCAAGGTTTACTGCTGTGTCTTCAACTCTGATCCTGCCTTTCTGTTATCTCCCTGTCCAGGTGTTGCTGTGGCCCTGAAGCAGGCCATGACTACAGAATTTAAGGTCTATCAGCTCCAGGTGGTAGCCAACTGCAGGGCTCTGTCTGAAGCCCTCAAAGAACTGGGCTACAAAGTAGTCACAGGTATTAATACTCATGGCGGTGGGCAGGCATGCTCCCCTCCTGGGTGGGTGCACAGAAGCCTTGCCCCTTGGTTCATTTCATCAGGATGGGGCTTGCCAGATAGGGACTCTGGGCACTGCCATCACTGCTGTGATGGTCTCAGACCCCAGGCCCTCAAATGGAGAGCTTGCTTTGTAGCCTGTCCCCTGCACATGTCTCCACTATCTGTCCCCTTAGGTGGGCCACACACAATAGTAATCATAACTGCCACTTAGCCCCTAGTATGAGAACTATACATTCTGGAAATAGCAAGTTTTGGGGGAGGATGTGAGGCTCACCTGAGAGGGGTCAGCTAGAGCTGTCCTCGAGCTGGCTGGTGCAGACGCAGCATTCTTCACTGTGGTGACATCTCATGCCTCACCTCCACAGCAGGTTCTCCCTGCTCGAAGAGGCTTTGGTTGGCTGCTGGGCTTTGATTTACTAGAGCCTTGTCTGCTTTAAAATAAACCATACTGGTCTTTCTCAGGGATGGCCCTGATGTGAGGTGCTGCCCACCTTCCAGGTGCTGTGCATTTCCATAAGAGTGTGGAGCTTTCTCAGTACACAGTTACTGCGAGGGAGGCTGAGGTGGCTTGTTTATAATCACAAGGCTTCAGTGCAGCTCAGTGAGCCAGGAAGATGGGTTCTGGCATCTGCCAACTCAGGCTTCCTCCCTGCTCCCTCCACCGTTTGTTTTTTTCTTTCTTTCTTTTTTTTTTTAAGGCAAGCTCTCAGTCTAGCCTAGGCTAACCTACAACTCACTCTGTAGCCAAGGCTGGCCTCACATTCTCCATGATCCACATCCCAGCCTCTAGAGTGCTGGGATTACAGGCCTGAAGGTCCATGTTGGGCTCCCTTTACTCTCTCTCTTTTCTCCTAAATATTTATTTTTTGAAAGAGAGACAGACTATGGGTGTGCCAGGACCTCTCGCTGCTGCAAACAAACTTCAGACACGTGCTATTTGTGCATCTGGCTTTACATGGATATTGGGGAACTAAACCCAGGCCTTCAGGCTTTACAAGCAAGCACCTTTAACCACTGAGTAATCTCTCCAGCCTTCCCTTGACTATGGATTACAAGTACCCCAGTGTGTAGAGGGGCTCATACCCAACTGTTGGCAGCAGAGCTGGCAGGGGCTGGGCAAGCAGCCCCTTCCCTGAGTCTTGGGTACACCCTTCTTTTGTGTTGTACTTCTTCAGCCTTCACATCTTAAAGTAATGAAGCCCAAGAAATCCCAGTGTTCCAGTGTGGACTATGTCCTTCAAGGCCCTTAAAGTCATTTTTCAAACTTAGATGTGCTTATGAATTCCCATTTAAGTCACAGCTTCGGACTTGGGTTTGGGGTGGGAGCTACAATTGTAGCCAGATGGCACTGGTCTGTGAATTGTCCATGCAGTAGTAAGGAGGTAGGTCCTGTACCTTTCTGCCATAGGCCCTGTGGGGTAGCCTTGATATCAAGATGTCTTAGTCTCCTTGGCCCTTTTGCATCCAGGCCTGCCCTCTTCCTGGTGCTCTGCTGGGTATATCATTAAACCTCCTGATAGCCTTGTGCCTTATTGCTTTTTTTTTTTTTTCCCTCCGAGGTAGAGTCTCACTCTAGCCCAGGCTGACCTGGAATTCACTATGTAGTCTCAGGGTGGCCTTGAACTCATGGTGATCCTCCTACCTCTGCCTCGCAAGTACTGGGATTAAAGGCGTGTGCCACCACACCCAGCTTTATTGCTCAGTTTTTACACATGGACATCTGAATCCAGTGTTGACTGATGGAAGGCACATAGCAAGTCTGTGAGCCCTGGTTGTGGGCTCCAAAGCTAAACTGTGGGTTTAGTTAACCTGTGTCTTTGAAACCATCCCAGCAATATAGTCCATGGCTATAATCCTTGAAAAGCCATACCCTAGTTTAATAAAGTTTGAAGCAGAAAAATTTTGAAGGAGGGGGCAAAGAAGACTTGGGACTTTGTGCTGGATCCCGAAAGCTGTTTTATCCATAGCCTCATCTGTGTTAGCCAGCTGTCATTAATTAACAGGGACCTGAGATAATCATCTTTAAAACAGAAAAGACTTTGGTTCAGTTTTGGAGTTTCCAGTCCATAGCTGATTAACCCGATTCATCCCATTCTTTTTGGGCCCATATCAAGAGCATATGGTGGAACACAGCCATTCACCTCGTGGAAGAGGAAGGGATGGTGTCCCACAAGTACTCCCGGTGACCTACCTAGTAGGCCTATCTTGTTTTATTTTATTTAAATTTATTTGAGAGAGAGAATGACCTCCAGTCTCTGCAAATGAATGTTACATTCAGTGATACATGTGCCACCTAGTGCATCTGGCTTAACATGGGTCCTGGGGAGTTGAACCTGGGTACTTTGGTTTTGCAGACAAGTGCCTTAACCACTAAGCCATCTCTCCAGTCCTGTTTATTTTATTTTTAGGAAGAAACAGAATTGGCACTAGGGCCTCAGCTGCTGCAACTTGGATCTTGTACACCTAGTGGGAACTAAAGTGGGATCGGATGCTTGTATCCACCTAGTGGGCATGTCCCACGACTTTGTGCTGGGATTAAGGCGTGCGCCACCACGTGCGGCTTCGTTTTTGTTTTTGAGATAGGGTTTTTTGGGCATCTGACTAAAGTGGGGGATGTGCCACCAAGCCCAGTGTTAGAGAGTCTTTACCACCTGTGGTAGTTTGAATATATGTCCCCCAATATATTCAGTGTTTTACTATTTTATAGTTTGCATCTGTCCTTAGAGGCAAGGCTGGGGCCCGGTCTTAAGGTGTGGTGATGGGTTTGAGATTCCAGTCTAGCAGGAGCGTCTGCTGTGTGACCTTTGGCTGTAGTTAGTTTTACTGCTGTGGTGGCTGGTTGGCTTTCTCTCTCATCTCTTCAGCCCCGCTTCAATAAATAATATCCCTTTTTGTGCCTGGTTGAAGTTGGAGTGTGGGGTGAGATTGGTTGGTTGGTTTTTGCAACTGAAGAGGTCTGGATCTCACTCTGGTTCAGGCTGACCTGGAATTCACAGAGGACTTTGTTGGAACTGGGCTACTGGCATAAGGGATGGCTACGTTCTGCTATCCAGGCCCAGAAAGTTTGTCCCAGGGTGGCCTTGAACTCATGGTGATCCTCCTCTGACACATTAGCAATCTTAAGGAAGGTGGAAGGAAGGTGGCCTGACTTGATTTACATTAAAACAATGGAGAGGATGCCCTGAACCTGCTTTTCAAGGCTATGGTTTATTTTGTCCCTAAATTTAGAATATGGCTGTGTCCTGCACACCTGGTATTATGGAGGATTTAAAAAATTTAGGCGTGCGCCACCAAATGAAGGAGGGCATGAAGACCCTCAGGAATAGGCTGGAAGAGCCTTTTGGAATGAACCGTGGCTTCCGTTTTTGTTTTTGAGATAGGGTTTTACCATGGAGTGCAGTGTTGTAGCCCAGATTGGCAACTCTGCCCCTAGGGAAGGAATTGGAAAACTCATGGTTATTTTACCTTCTCAAGTTTAATGTGCTGGGATTACAGGTATGTAAAATGTTTACTCAAGCCCAGTGTTAACTTGTTTGATTTCTTACAGGTCCTAGTGCTATACTGTACATTAAGAACCAAGTCTTTACCACCTTAGGAGACAATCCAAATTGTAGAATGATCTTTACCATTGATAATACAGGTTAACATTCCTAATCCAAAGTCTGAAAGTTTGAGGTCTGGTAAGATACCTAAAGTTTTGGATTTGAGACTTTTGTGTTAGAAACAATCAACCCTAAAGTCTAGTTTATTTGAAAATACAAAAATACTCCAAAATCTGAAATGTTGCTTCTGATCTCAAGCTTTTAAAATTAGGGATCTGAGGGCCGGGCGTGGTGGCGCACGCCTTTAATCCCAGCACTTGGGAGGTAGAGGTAAGAGGATTGCCGTGAGTTCGAGGCCACCCTGAGACTACATAGTGAATTCCAGGTCAGCCTGAGCCAGAGTGAGACCCTACCTCGAAAAACAAAACAAACAAACAAAAAAAAGGATGTGTACTGGTAGCCTCATAAGGTTTGGGATGAAGTGACTGGTAAGACTAGCACAGTATCTCCTAGTGAGTATGTGCTCACTGTGTTACTGTTTGGAGGGAGCCTTTAAAATGGGCTTCAGAGGGCTGGATATGTGATTCAGTGGTAGAGCGATCATCTAGTTGTGCATAAGCTCTGGGTTTTCAGACAGAGGCAACTAGGAAAGTCCCAAGTCATTTGTCACAGAACCTAACTTCTTAGCCAGATATGCCTCAGTCTGTGCAAGCACCTTGTGTGTCCTGGTTTGGACAAGGGCAGACTGGGCTACAGAATCTGTTTTACCCAGCAGCCTCATCTTTTAATCAGGAACACCATTTTCAAGAGTTGTACCTTTTCTGATTTCTAGGTCTGGGGCATCTTTGCTTGCATGGGTGATTCTCATTCTGGGACTCATGCTTGGGTACTCCCTTTCCTGACCTTGGCTCTGCCTCTACCACTGGATATATGCTCAGTGAATGTGGCCATTACCCAATTTCTGCCCACATCTCTCTGAAATACAGGTTCCTTGTAGTCAACCATGTACAGATTCCATTGGGTCCAATTCTGCTTCCAGGTGGTTCTGACAACCATTTGATCCTAGTGGATCTCCGTTCCAAGGGCACAGATGGTGGAAGGGCTGAGAAGGTGCTAGAAGCCTGTTCCATTGCCTGCAATAAGAATACCTGCCCAGGTGAGACTTCTCCATGGTTTTCCCTTCCATTCTCCACCCACCTGCATTTCTTCCAGCCACTATTGTAGCCGATATTATTTAGTTCAAGAGAAAACTAGACTACAGTAGGGGTCCCTGCCCATTCCTCCAGACCTGGCCTTACTTAGCCTATGTGGAACAGAAAGGGAAAAGCTAATGTGAGTGGCTCAGCTATTGGTGAGAGGCAGGGTATCTTGAAAACAAGACATTTCTCACATCTGAGACCCAGACAGATAAGTTACCTACATGGAGGACTCAGGACCACACTATAGAGAACTACTTTGCACAGGCTAATCAGTGGTCCACACTCCTTCACCTTCATCCTCAGACTCTCTTTTTTTTTCTTTTCTTTTTTTTTTTTGGTTTTGCAAGGTAGGGTCTCACTTTGGTCCAAGCTGACCTGGAATTAACTATGTAGTCTCAGGGTGGCCTCGAACTCTCGACGATTCTCCTACCTCTGCCTCCCGAGTGCTGGGATTAAAGGCGTGCGCCACCACGCCCAGCTACATTTTTTAATTTTTTTTTTTGAGGTAGGGTCTCATTTTAGCCCAGGCTGTCCTGGAATTCACTACGTACTCTTAGGCTGGCCTTGAACTCACAGCAGTCCTCATACCTCTGCCTCCCAAGTGCTGGGATTAAAAGCATGAGCCACCATGCCTGGCTGTGTTTTAATATTTTACAAATATATATGTGTGTGTGTGTATATATATACACATACACATATATACACACACACACACACATATATATACACATACATATACACACATATATATATACATATATATGCCAGATAGAGAATGGGTGCACTAGGGCCTTCAGCCACTGTAGACAAACACCAGACACGTGCCACCTTCTGCATTTGGCTTAACATGGGTCCTGGAGAATCAAACCTGGGCCATTTGGCTTTGGAGGCAAGTACCTTAACCATTAAACCATCTCTCCAGTCTTGCTTTTAGGTTTTGCTTTTGGTTTTGGTTTTCTGAGGTAGGGTCTCACTCTAGCTCAGGCTGACTTGGAATTCACTATGTAGTCTCAGGGTGGCCTCGAACTCACGGCGATCCTCCTACCTCTGCCTCGCGAGTGCTGGGATTAAAGGCGTGCACCACCGTGCCCAGCATGCTTCTAGTTTTTAAGTCAATTGCCTTCTTGCTAGATCAAGCTGGGATCCCTTGCCTCAGTGTCCTCTCAAAAAAAAAAAAATGGGCTGGAGAGATGACTTAGTGGTTAAACGCTTGCCTATGAAGCCTAAGGACCCCGGTTCAAGGCTCAATTCCCCATGACCCATGTAAGCCAGATGCATAAGGGGCACCCGCATCTGGAGTTCATTTGCAGAGGCTGGAGGCTCTGGCATGCCCATTCCCTCTCTCTCTCTACCTGCCTATTTATCTCTCTCCCTCTCTACTTCCCTCTGTCTCTCTCAAATACTTTTTTTTGTTGTTGTTTTCAAAGTAGGGTCTCACTGTAGCCAGGCTCGCCTTGAACTCAGTCATCCTAACCTCTGCCTCCTCTGAATCCTAGGATTAAAGATGTTCACCACCACACCTAGCCAAAAAAACAAAACAAAACAAAACAAAACAAAACAAAAAACAAAAAAAAACCCACCCTTTTTAATTTATTTTCAAAGAAGGGGCTGGAGAGATGGCTCAGCGGTTAAGGCACTTGTCTGCAAAGCCTAACAGCTGGGTTCGATTCTCCAGTACCCACCTAAAGCTGGATTCATGGGGTGGCACATGCATCTGGAGTTCATTTGTGGTGGCTAGAGGCTCTGGCATACCCATCCTTTCTCTCCCTCTGTCTCATCTCTCTCTCTCTTCCTGCATGCAAATAAATAAATAAAATATTTAAAAACACTGGGGCTTCTTGCTGCTGTAAACAAACTCCAGACACATGTGCCACTTTGAGCATCTGGCTCTATGTGGGGAATCAAATCCAGGCCATCAGGCTTTGCAAGCAAGTGTATTTAACTGCTGAATCATCTCCAGCCCTCCAAGTGTCCCTGTTTAAATGCAGTGGTCACAGTGGTGTGCTGGGGTGTAGCTTAGGGCCCCTTTCTATCTTGCAGGTGACAGAAGTGCACTGCGGCCCAGTGGACTGCGTCTAGGGACCCCAGCACTGACCTCCCGAGGACTTTTGGAAGAAGACTTCCGAAAAGTAGCACACTTTATTCACAGAGGTAAGGATGATGTTTGGACATCAGCACAGTTACCGTGTGAAGTTTAAGACCTGGTCATTGGAGGGCATTTCAGTGTAGAAGGTGAGGGCTGGGGACAGGACAGCGAAATCACTCTAGTAAGACATCTTGTCTGAAAGGGTTGTCAATGTGTGCTGCCTAAGGATACACCTGAGAATCACCTGAAGGGAGTGCTCACGCTTATGAAGCTTGGTCACTCCCAGCTGTGGGGACATTATGGAAAATGTCTACTGAGGGGAGCCTCACAGGGCACTCACTGTTTTGTATCCAGGAATAGAGCTGACTCTGCAGATTCAGAGTGACATGGGCACAAAGGCCACGCTGAAAGAATTCAAGGAGAAACTGGTGGGGAACGAGAAGTACCAGAGTGCCATGCAGGCTCTCCGGGATGAAGTGGAGAGCTTTGCTTCCGGCTTCTCACTGCCTGGGCTGCCCAACTTCTGAAGGTGCCAGCCCACTCCCACACCTGCCAGCTAATGGGACTGCCCAGAGGACAACCTGCTCCAGGATGCTATGGTTTTTACCCTAAGGGACCCCACTGAGCTGCTCTCTGTCGTCATGAGGACATTTCTTTTAGGCTTTTCTCATGTTTTCATAAATCAAAAAGCCCCATTGTTAGTATTTCTGAGACAGACTACAAGGAATTTAAACTTGAAACTCATTTCTCAAAAACTGTATTTTTCTGGCAGGGTGTGGTGCCAGCGCTTGGGAGGCTCAGGTAGGAGGATAACTGAGTTTGAGGCCAAACTGAGACTTTATACTGAATTCCAGGTCAGCCTGGGCTACAGCAAGGCCCTACCTTGCCTTGAGGGCGGGGGTGGGGGGTGGGGGAGAACTACATAATTCTGGAAAAAATAAGTATTTGGCCTTAATCAGATAGCAGCAGTATGACAGGGCAAAGCTATTAGAAAGATCCCAGGATTCTTTTTCTCAAAGATCACTGGGCCCCGTAGCATGTAAGGAAGGTTCGGGTTCACAGCTTGCAAATGCTGCTGCTGCTTTCTATTGTGCTGTGCAGGGGATGCCAGAGCAACACTGAATTATAGCTGTTAAAATGGCTGGGGCTGGAGGAGATGGCTTAGCGGTTAAGGTGCTTGCCTATCAAGCCTAAGGATCCAGGTTTGATTCCCTAGATGCACAAGGTGGTTCATGTACCTAGAGTTCATTTGCAGTGACTAGAGGCCCTGATGTACCCATTCTCTCTCTCTCAAATAAAATAATTTTTAAAAATTGGGTTGGAGAGATAGCTTAGCGGTTAAAAGCGTTTGCTTTAAAGCCAAAGGACCTTGGTTTGATTTCCCCAGGACCCACGTAAGCCAGATGCACATGGTGGTGCATGCGTCTAGAGTTCGTCTGCAGTGGCTGGAGGCCCTGGCACACCCATTCTCTCTCTCTCTCCTCTCTCTGTCTCTAATAAATAAAATCTTTTAAAAAAGAAAACACATTGCTGGAGAGATGGCTCAGTTGGTAAATAAAGTGCTTGCCACACTAAGACCAAAATTTGGAGTCCTCAGAGCACCCACAAAAAAGCTAAATGTGGTGGCACATGCCTGTAATCCCAGTACTGGGGAGGCAGAGAGATCGAAAGGTCTCTGGGATTTGCTGGCCAGCTAGCCTGAGTCCATGAGCTCCTGGTTCATGGAGAGGCCCTGTCTCAAAAAATAAGGTGAAGAGTGACTAAGGAACGCCTACATCAACCTCTGGCCCTCCTTAAGCACAGTGTGCACACATGTAAACATACACACAATAAAAACAATAGCACAGTACAATTTGGACTCTTCTGCTCAGAGCTTCATGTAGCTAGACAAGTATATAGTGGAATGTTATAGAAGGGTAGGTATATCACTTGAAGATGAAACGTACTCAATATGCTGAAGGCCTGAGTTCATCCCTAATGCATTTATACACACACACAGTCTCATAAAAATGGTCTGCTCCACTTCCCACCCAGAGACATGCCCAGTCTTTCCCTGGTTTAACAATCAGCAACAGCCAGGGACTTCCTGTGTCACCTGCACAGAATAACTAACTCCTCCAGGATCCCAGATGTCACCTTCCCAAAGAATATTTTATTTTTCACATAGTGGAAGTGCAAACTATAGGTGAATTTTTTTTAAAATATGCACAATTCTTTTGTACCACAGAATGTTTCTACAAGAATTATAGCCTTAAAAAATACAACCAGTTTTTATATTTTAAAAATACCTGAACTCAAATCCTTAAAAAGTACAGTCTTCATAGTATTTGTTTAGCATTTACTCTGGTTAAACTTGTGCAGTGACACTTGTGGGATATAGTCACATCAGTTGTACTCTGGCTCCAGCACTGTGGCTGCAGTTCACAGGGCTGGGAACACATTCAGAGACATGGTAGGGCTGGAGAGACAGCTCAGCAGTTAGGAGATGCTTGCAGAGACACAGTAGGAACATGCAGTAATAAAATAGCTTTTTAGAAAATGACAAAAGTTCATTTTAGCCTGTACTTCTCACTGCAACCTCAGACAAGTTATCTCCCTCAGTTCAACCTGCTTCCAACTATCCTGTACTAAACAGCTAGGCCAAGGTTGCCTCGTGTCCAGACCATTGTCAGCACTTCTCCATGCTGTGTCCATCTTCATGGGGCATGGTGACATAATAGTTTCTACATCTTTGATTCTAGGGCTGCTCTGTTACCTAAGCAGGTTTACATCTAAGATCCTGACTCCTGCTTGGCTAAAGGCAACTGCACATCTCCAGGGCCTCTGTGCATGGCCACCTTGAAAGCTGAGCCAGCTGGTTAATACACTGCAGCATGCTCATTTCCCACCTCATCTGCTACTGCTACCTCCTTCCCAAAGCTTTAACCAAATCAAAACTTAATGGGCTCAGGGAAACTGTGCACCTTATTAGCTCACATTGGCTTTGCCAAGAGAAATCTGATGCTCTCCTTTTCACATCTAAGACAGTATATATAAATATATGAATGATACCAACTTGATCACAATATTGGGGTAAAGCCAGAAAGCTGGCTAATTTGTTTCAAAGCATATGCAAGGCACTTTCTTGTGAGCTTTCTAGGGAAATAGGTTAAGGAGCTTGGGAGGGCTGGCAGGCCTGCCTGTCTCCAAAGGCCTTGCATACCTGCTGATCCATCCCATTCTTCCTGTCTGGTAGCCAAGCTGCTACCAGACATGCATAAAATACAACAGCAGCACAGGACACTGGGCCAGCATGTAGCATTTCAGGCTGGAGAGTGGCATGTACTGGCAGATGGGTGGTCAGTATATTCAAGATGTCCAGGGCACAGAGGTTATATGCTCTCTCTCCAGGCCATGGAGCCTGGCACTTTGTTGGGGGCTTGTGGGTGGGGTGAAATCTGGCCTAGGATTGTTTAGTAGGACTTGTTATAAATGTTGCAACTGATCTGAAGTAAAGGAGTTAAGAGCCAGGTTGGGAATGACAGGCCTCTGCTAGTACAGTCCACTTCCAAATTTGGAAATGACTTTAGGCTATTGTAGGAAATTATGGAAGAATCACATTTTTTTTTTTTTCTTTTTTTTTTTTTTTTGAGGTAGAGTCTCGCTCTAGCCCAGGCTGACCTGGAATTCACTACGTAGTCTCAGGATGGCCTTAAACTCATGACGATCCTCCTACCTCTGCCTCCCAAGTACTGGGATTAAAGGCATGCGCCACCACGCCTGGCAGAATCACAATTTTTTTTTAATCCAATGTTTCTACTGAAGGAAATAAGGTAGGACACAGCAACTCAGGCCAGTGAATCTCTCCTGTCCCCATGCTATCGGAAACCATGAACTGACCTCTGAAGTGGAGTTTCTGAAGGTTCACTAGTGTACAGCTATCATCTTGATCAATTGGTTCTTAAAATGGGGAGGGAAATGTTGCATTGATGGTCAAGTTGAAACAAGCTTCAGATTTAAAGTTTCAGTGCTGGGGCTCTCAAACTGAGAGGAGGGAAGTAATGAAGGGCTCTGATATCATCTCCTTTTTAGATGTTATTAAATGCATTAAAAACTTACTATCCAGATGGGGATGTAGTTCATTCAGTAGAGTGCTTGCCTAGTTGGCACAAAGCTCTAGGTTTGCTCTCCAGCACTTAATAAACCTCTGTTGTGCATGCCTGTATGTAATCCCAGTACTCAGGAAGGTGGAGGCAGAATAATGAGGACACGGTCATCCTCAGCTATGTAGTAAGTTCAAGGCCAGCCTGGGCTACATAAGACTCTGTCTTTAAAAACAGAATTATTAGCCCATTAGTGCAGAGAAACCTCAAATGGAAACTCTTGAGTGGATGCATAAGTCTCCACTGTCAGGGATATAGATGTGAGACTTGTAGAAGGGTCCAGTCCTCAATCCCAGCACCATTCATGTCGTGATCCCTTTTTGCATGAAGTAATCCTTTGAAATCACCACGCGGAAGTTTTTAAACCAAAAGCTTAATCTCAAAATCAGCGCTGGTGGCGTGTAATCTCAGCACTTTATGAAGTTGGAGAATCAGAAGTTGAAGGGCATCCTTGACTACATAGCAAGTTTGAGACCATCCTGGACTATGAGACTATGTCTTTAAAAAAAAATTTCAGAATTCAACCACTGTCAGACCATCTTTACTTAAGTGCTTTGAAGGGGAGGAACCAAATGCCATACCTGTGGCTGCTACACAGGACTCTTCTGTTTGGTCCCCACTAGTCTTGCCTTTATCCTTTGAGCCACCCTTGTGGCTAAGTGCCAAGGAAATACCCCAGATGGACCTCCACTTTAGACCACTACAGGGCATGGCTTCAGCATCTCGAAGGCCAAGCATGGTTACAGTTCAGCATCTGCTTGAAGCTCATCTCCTGCTTTAGCACTTTTCCAGGGGTAGTGTTGGCCTAGAGTTGCCATGCTAATGTTGCCCTCAAGAATGTGGCAACAGTGGTGCCAGTGACCACTTCCCAGCCTGTCAGTTGAGACTCTACACATTCCTTCAAGATAAAATGCCACTTGTCCTTGGAGGCCTGAAGGTAGAGCACTTAGCCACCAGTCAGAAGGCAAAATGGCATCTAAAACAGGAGGAGCCATTGGCAGATAAGAGGGCCCATGAGAAGTAGATGGCTCAGCCAGAAGCTCCCAAGGTGTCCGTTACATGTCTGCTGTGTGTAACAGGGACAAACTGATGAGATGTATGCAGTGCCATCTGCCACAGCATCAGAAGCAAAAATCATACCTCCTGACAAGAAATAGGGACCATGACCAATTGGACACAAGACTGGAGCAAAGAAGGTGACCATAGGAGTGACATGCTTCCAGCCATCTTTGGTCACATGGCTTCCGTAGGGTCCCTGCCTTCCTCAGAGATCTCAGTGGTGTGCCCAGCTGACAGGAGACTAAGCCTCAGCACCAGGACCCAGGTACAGTGTACACAGTGCCTAACAAATGCACACATGAGACTGACTCAAGTTCAGTTTACCACAATGCTTTGGAACAGATTAAAAAGCAGTAATTCCCAGTTTGCCTGCTAAGGAAAGAAAAAGATAGCTTTCAAAAAAAAAAAAAGTCTGATCTTTTCAAGCTTGTGAAAAGCCCTCCATTCATACATCGATGATAGCTGCATTAGAAGCCCTAGGCCACTGGGTTAGGTGTGGAACCAGAAAGGTGTCTCCTTCCCAGGCTCAAACCCTTTCCTTGAAGGACAGAGGACTCACATGGGGGTGGCTGTGAGCTAGTAGGGACAGAGATGGACACAGCCTCCCAAAAGTGAGTCCCACAAGGACAGCTTCTCTGGATGAAAGTTCTCACCAGACAGGCTGACCAGCCATTGCCAAGCCCACAAGACCCCAGTAAAGTGGCTGTAGAAGCGTCGCTGGAGTGTGACCTGCAAAGTCCCAGCGTGTCTGCAGACCTCCCCAGGGAAGACAGTACTCATTTTAGCCAAGAAGAGCCTGTGGGCAGCGCCAGGACAACTGCTGGCAGCTTCTGTCTTACACAATGGTGATGGCCATGTGGCCTGCTCCATCTATAGATCCTAGGACAGTCCCCATACTGGCTGTGGTCATTTGGCACCTGCTTCACATTCAGGCCTAGTGACAACTGTGAGGAATAATCTCCAGGGACTTATAAGCATTTCTGGGTGGACATGAGGGTGGGTTAAGAGGTCACATGCTCTAGAGCCCAGGAGTCTACCACTTCATCTGACCAGAATACTCTCCATATCCTTGTTCAGGGGCCTCACCTGGGACAATGGGCTCCAGGAGGCCAAAGGCCACAGTGGAAGGTCAGAATGAGGCAATGGCTATTGTGTGCTGTTTTCCACCACATTATCACAGCTAAAGGCTGCTTCACAGACTTATTTTGTCACTCCGATGTCTGATGGTGCTGGATGTGTCCAGTGCATTCTTCCCATCCAGGCTTTGGCCACTCTTTTCCAGCCTGAGGGGTTAGAGCCTTCTCTTCCTGCCCAAACTGCCAGTCTTCAGGGGCCACTCTTTCCCAGGATCTACTTCTGCCCAGCCCACCTCACAAACTTCCCAGAACCACATGGGAACCATGGCTGCCACCTGTTTCCTTCCCACTTAACTACTTCAAAAGGCTAAACAATGCAGCTCAGGCAACCATTTAGTCATGCCAATCCTTCCCCTCCTTGTACCAAGTCACAGGTCTTGGTCACAGTGTCAGGGATGAACCTCAGATTTTGTATAGAAAGCTGGGGACATAGTCAAACCTGAGCAGGGGATGGGTGGTCCCAGGTGACTCCTGTATATAGTGCAGCTTCAGCAGCTCGGCCAGGTACTGTACCACCTTGATGTCCTCATTCACCAGACCCAGGTTCAGCTTCAAGAAGTTTGCCTGGCGGCTGGCCACCACTTCCTGGGTCTCCTCATTGTGGGCAGGCAGGTGCAAGTGGTGGCAGAAGGTGTAAAGAAAGGCCTTGGAGCAGAGCTGGGTGAGCATGCTCTGGACATGCAGGTAGTAGGTGCTGCCCCGCTTGATCTGAGTCCGGTGGTCAGCCAGGCGAGGCACCAGCGTGCCTCTGTATAGTGGGCAGCGTAGGGTCTTGCTGTCCAGGTCCAGGATGCTTATATAGCGGCTGTAACGGCTCAGGGCATGAAGGGTGTTCACACTGGCAGGGGAGGCCACTCTGAAAAAGGGCAAGGTCAGGAGGAGAGGCAGGGGTCAGGAAAATGGAGGCAGACCCTCAGGACATGGGGCTCACATACCCAAAGTAACACCCATCTAGTTAGCACCTGCTAGCACCTTTTGGAAGGCCAACTATGACCAGGATCTTCAAAGGACTCCTCTCACTACCCTTATACTGAATTCACAATCCTTGCCTTGGCCTCCAAAGCCCTGATGAGTCTGATTCCTGCAGACCTCGGAGGCCTCATGCCAAAGTAGATGTACCATGGAGCAAGCCAAGCTTCAAAACCACCTGTGCACTTGCTCTTATGAGAATGACTTTCTCTCTCTTGAACTTGGACTCCCATCAAGTTAAACTATATCCAGCCCTCCCTGATCTGCTCCTCACCTTCTAGGCCATGTCCTTACTCAAGCTCCTTTCACCCTTTCTAAGCCTCATCTATGATGTGGAGATAATAGTTGTATTTCTACTGAAGTCAATATAGTGACAAATTGAGTCTTTGTACGACAGTGCCTGGCCTTTAGTGGGTGCTGTTATCATTCCTACTTTGGTACCAGAATCAACCAGTGTGGTACCTACTGTTTACTTATCTTCCCCAATGGACTGATACTTCTTTATTCTAGAGCCCCAGTACTGTCTGACTTGTTATCATGACCCCATTGCTTCCAGGGGAGGGAGCAGGGAGGAGGCCAAGTGCTCAGCCTTCCCAGGCTATTCCTTAAAAGCCTTCCTTTAGGGTAGGGCTGGGGGTGGCTCAATGTTAGAGCATTTGCCTAGCATGTACAAGGTCCTGGGTTCAATCCCTAGAACTGCAAGTAAACAAAGCCTGTAAAGCAGTTTTCTAAGAGGAGCAGGCACTTATCCTATAAGTCTCATAAATATGACTGGTCAACAAGATTTACAGATAACCCACTTCCAACATTTAAGATTTGATTGACATAGATGGGTTGTATGTAAAAAGAACTGACAGTGGGACCAGGGTCATTTCACAGTATCTCTTCCTCCCTGGGTGTTACTGTTTATTTAACAGTCATTCACTGAACATCTATTCCATACATCTATTCCATACCAGGCATTGGCCTGGGAGCTGAGGCTGAGATGAACAGTGACCTGGAATCTCGTCTGCACAAGCTCCATCTGACTGGGAGACTTTTACCTCCTTTAGCAAGGTGAAGGAAGATGTGGCCTCAGTATCCATGGCAGATCCAGGGGCTTCATGGAAAATCTAAGCCTTGGAAGGAGGATAAGATCTAGTGATCATGGCAAGGTCACATTAGAACTGGAAAAGTAAGACTCCCACAGGCCCTGTACCATGGACCATAAGGAGCAGCAGTCAGGATAGCACACCTCAAAGGCAAGGGGAAATTGAGGCCTGCTGGCAGGAAACAACTTGGCAAGTTCACAAGGATAGTAAAGAGGTTTCAAAAGAGCCTTTCCACACTGTGCCACTGGTTTCAAACTCTTGATCTACCTCAGCCTCCAGAGTGCTGGAATTACAGGTATGTACCACCACACCTAACTTGCTCTTCACTTTAAAAAAAAATTTTTTTTTTTTTTAAGTAGGAATTCACTATGTGTCTCAGGGTGGCCTTGAACTCATGGTGATCCTTCTACCTCTGCCTCCTGAGTGCTGGGATCAAAGGCATGCACTACCACGCCTGGCTTTAAAAAATATTTGTATTTATTTATAAGCAAAGAGAGAGAGAGAGAATGGGCATTCCAGGGTCTCTTGCCACTGCAAATAAATTCCAGCTACATACACACTACTTTGTGCATCAGGCTTTACGTGGGTACTGGGGAAATGAACCTGTGCCATAGGGCTTTGCTAATAAGTGCCTTAACCACTGAGCAAAATCTCCAGTCCCCCTCTTCACTTTAAAAAATATATTTTAGGGCTGGAGAGATGGCTTAGGGGTTAAGGCACCTGCCTCCTAAGCCTAAGAACACTGGTTCCAATCTCCAGTGGTTCTAATCTCCAGGTCCCACGTTTAGCCAGATGCAAAGTGACGCAAGGGTGCAATGCCGCACTTGACCACAAGGGGGTGCACACACCTGGATTTCGTTCGCAGCAGCTGAGACACTGCTGGCGCGCCCATCTCTGTCTTCCTCTCCCTCTCTGTCTCTCTCTGCGTCTCTCTCCAAAAAATAATAATAATAATAATAATAAATTAAAAATATATATATTTTATTTTTGCCAGGCATGGTGGCACACACCTTTAATCCCAGTGCTTAGGAGGCAGAGGTAGGAGGATCACTGTGAGTTCAAGGCCACCCTGAGACTCCATACTGAATTCCAGGTCAGCCTGGGCTAGAGTGAGACCCTACCTTGAAAAACCAAAATAAATAAATAAATAAATAAATAAATAAATAAATTTTATTTTTATTTATTTGAGAGAGAAAGAGAATGGGTGCACAAGGGCCTCCAGCTGCTGCAAATGAACTCCACACACATGTGCCACCTTGTGCTTCTGGCTTTATGTGGGTCCTGGGGAATTGAACCTGGGTCCTTTGCCTCTGTAGGCAAGTGCCTTAACTGCTAAGCCATTTCTCCAGCCGCCCCCCCCAACTAAAAAAAATTTTATTTAGCCATGCATGGTGGCGTACGCCTTTAATCCCAACACTCAGGAGGCAGAGGTAGGAGGATCACTGCTAAGAGTTTAAGACTGCCCTGAGACTACATAGTGAATTCCAGGTCAGCCTGAGCTAGAGTGAGACCCTACCTCCAAAAACAAAAAACAAAACAAAACAAAAAAATTTGAGAATGAGAGAAGAATCAGGGGGGGGAGGGAGGGAGAGAGAATGGGCATACCAGAGCCTCTAGCCACTGCAAAAAAATTCCAGATGCATGCACCACCTTGTACATCTGTCATTACGTAGGTACTGGAGAATTGAACTCAGTCCTTAGGCTTTGCAAGCAAGCACCTTAACAGCTGAGCCATTGTTCCAGCCCCCCCCATTAACTTCTTTTTTTTTTAAGTTTTTTTTTAATTTTATTTATTTTTGGAGAGAGACAGAGGACAGAGAGGGAGAAGGAGACAGATAGAGAATGGGTGCTCCAGCAGTCTCTCAGCTGCTGTGAATGAAATCCAGATGTGTGCGCCCCCTTGTGGGCAAGTGAGGCATTGCACCCTTGCATCACTTTGCATCTGGCTAAACGTGGGACCTGGAGATTGGAACCGGGTTCTTAGGCTTAGCAGGCAGGTGCCTTAACCGCTAAGCCATCTCTCCAGCCATCCCCCCACCCATTAACTTTTAAAGGTGGGGCTCAGTCTGTCTCCAATGCTAGTCCTGCCTGTTGGGGACTTGCCATCTGCCCATGTATCTAATCAGTTCAAAGGCCAGCTGCTATTCTAAAACAAGACATTCTCAATATGGGCTCTTCCCATAGCTCCATACAGTGAGTAGGGGGAGCCCCCTCTGCACAGAGGGAAAGGTGCCCAACACAATTTGAGGAATGAGTGAACAAGGGAGTGACTAGTCTCAACCCACACGGTGAGTGGTGGCAGCATCAGGCCTGACTGGATTCTAGCTGCTACTCCTCCAACAGCCCATGATAGTTTTCATGTTATAATGCTCTAGTATCATGGCCACTGACCACTTCTCACCAGGCTTCTCTGGGTGATCTGTAGTCAATCCATTGCTACATCATTTCTGGCACTTCAGTGAACCATTTGTTGGGGGCACTTTACTGGGATCCTGACACACCAGACTGCTAATTCCCAACATTTGTGCCCCCTCAGAGAGCTTAAGGGTTGTACATGGACACTTTTACAGCAAGTGGTCCCAGCTGTCATTTCTTTTTTTTTTTTTTTCCAGGTAGGGCCTCACTATAGCTCAGGCTGACCTGGAATTCACTATGTCATCTCAGGGTGGACTCGAATTCACGGTGATCCTCCTACCTCTGCCTCTCGAGTGCTGAGATTAAAGATGTGTTCCACCATGCCCAGCTCCCAGTTGTCATTTCTTTTCTTTTTTTAAAATTTTATTTATTTGAGAGAGAGAAGGAGAGAGAAAGAGGCAGATTGAGATTGGGCATGTCACAGCCACAGCAAATGAACTTCAGACACATGCGCTCCCTTATGCATCTGGCTTACTTAGGTCCTAGGGAGTTGAACCTGGGTTCTTTGGCTTTGCAGGCAAACGCCTCGACTGCCAAGCCATCTCTTCAGCCCCCAGTTGTCATTTCTAAGGGCCCCTATCTAAAGTCTTGCTAGCCAGAACCAAATGACCCTGCCTGTCTCCCTTATAGTCCAGTAGGGTGTCAGAGAATCACTCACTCACAGGCCATGGTCAGATGCTAGGACATCTGCTATCATGAGGCAGATTTGCCAGTTCTATCTGTAGCAAAGGAAACAGCCCCAGAGAGGTGAAGCTTGGCATGACAGAATGGAGGCTGCAGTCACCATGGCTAGTTTACCCTGTAATTCTGGCAGTAGGCAGTAGTTGGCACTTAGTTGCCCTCATAAATATCCAGCAAATGACCATTCAATGACCCAACCCTCCTATTTTCTTAGAATGCAAGAGTAACCTACCCAGATACCCACTGAGAATGTGCCACAGGGCAGGACAGGACCAAAACTCAGGACCAAACCTCCCCAAGCAGTACAGGTGGCAGGGGAATGAAATAGCCTTCAGAGGGAGAGGGAAGCAACTGGCTCTTGTGGCTCCTCATTGAGTTTGGCTTTCAGAGCAAATAGAACAGCGGAGGAAAAGCCACTGTAGCCTTCCTGCAACTCCTAGAGGTGGGCAGACGTTTTACACCAATGTGAATCTAAGAAAAAAGTCGTCAGGCTGGAGAGATGGCTTAGTGGTTAAGACTCTAGCCTGCAAAACCAAAGGACCCAGGTTCAATTTCCCAGGACCCACATAAAGCCAAATGCACAAGGTGGCGCATGTGTTTTGAATTCATTTGCAGCAGAGGCCCTGGCATGCCCATTCATTCTTTCTCTCTCCCTGTGACTTTTTTTCCTCTCTCAAATATATATTTTTTAATTTTTATTTGTTTATTAGAGGAAGAGAAAGGCAGACAGAGTGAGTGAGACTGGGCGTGCCAGGGCCTCTAGACACTGCAAACAAACTCCAGACATATACGCCACCATATGCATCTGGCTTATGTGAGACCGGGAGAATCAAACCTGGGTCCTTAGACTTCACAGGCAAGCACTTTAACTGCTAAGCCATCTCTCTAGCCCTAAATTTTTTATTTTAATCCAGTCATTCTGAACCTCCCTGTGTATTAAGATTTCAGATCTTGGGCTGGAGAGATTGCCCAGTGGTTAAAGGCACTTGCCTGCAAAGTGTGCTAGTCCGGGTTTGATCCCCCAGTACCCATGTGAAGCCAGATGCACAAAGTGGCACGTGCATCTGGATTTTGTTTATACTTCCAAGATGCACTTTTGCACACACGCTCACTTTCAAGCAATTTTTTTTAAAAATTAGGGAAAGAAAGTAAATTTTCTGTTGCATCTTTCCACCCTGCACTCCTTTCAAAACAAGAGATTTGGGCCAGAGAAATAGCTTAGCAGTTAAGGTGCTTGTTTGCAAAGCCAAGGTTTAATTCCCTGGGACCCATGTAAGCCAGATGCACAAGGTGACACGAGTCTGGAGTTCGTTTGCAGCGGCTGGAGACCCTGGTGTGCCCATTCTCTCTCAAATAAAAACTTAAAAATAAAAAAAATAAGCTGGACATGGTGGTGCACGCCTTTAATCCCAGCACTTGGGAGGCAGAGGTAGGAGGATTGCTGTGAGTTCAAGGCCACCCTGAGACTACATACTGAATTCCAGGTCAGCCTGGGTTAGAGCAAGACCCTACCTCGAAAAACCAAAATAAATAAATAAAAATAAATAAGAGCTTCAAGGCTGGAGGGATGGCTTAGAGGTTAAGGCACATGTCTACAAAGTCAAAGGACCCAGGTTCAATTCCCCAAGGCCCACGTTAGCCAGATGCACAAGGAGGCACACGTGTCTGGTGTGTGCTCTCTCTCCCTCTGTCAAATAAATAAATTTAAAAAAATTTTTTTAAAAGGAAATTTCCTAAAAAAGTTCAGACACAAAAAAAAGTAGGGGTAGATCAGGGATCCATAATGTCAACCTGTCTCTTTCCAAACTGTGGCCCTTCCCCACCACCTGGAACCAGTTACCTCTGTAGGCCAATAAGCTTCCACTTCTGGAAATCCATAATTTGCAAAGGGGAGGAAATCCAATGCTTCACAGGCTTGGCATGGTGGCCATAGTTGGGTACAAAAATGGACAGTGCTGACACAAGCTTCCTGACTATGGTCTCATCTTCACCAAGGACCACAAGTGTCCTCCCACTAAGCAAGGAATAGATGGCTGGGTGTGCAAAGGGGTACTGGCGGATGAATTTTAAGGCGTTCTGGCCAGCCCTCTTTTTGTGTCTCTCGGAGGACAGGCCACCAGGATGAGCAGAGGGGATTCTGTCCGAACTGGTGGAGGCCAAGCTACTCACGTAGCTGGTGGTGTCTGAGTAGTTGTCCAGGCTGGTCTTACTAACATCCCGGCTAGCCAGCAGACGGCTTGGATCCAGCTCATAAGATGGGAACATCTCACAACTTTTGTCTTGGGAAGGACTGGCATTTTCCACTGTGAAGTCCACATGGAACACCTGGTCTTTCTGCCTGTAGGGCTGTGGGGGGATGCTCACCACACCATCCTCGTCAGAGAGAATGTGAACTGGAGTGGGGAGTGGCACCAGCTGACCTTCACTTTCTTTCCCAATACAGCAGGAAGAGTCTACTTGGGATAAGGTGTTTTCCAAGCTACCCTCCTGAGCCCCATCCAGCTCCGGTGGACTAATGCTTGCCTCGAAGTGGATGGCCTCCTCATTATCTGCATAAGTTTCTTCCTCATTAATGGCACTTGGGTAGCTGGCCTTAAAGTCATCAGGGATGAGGGCCTCAGAAGGGCAGGTACTTAGAACTTCGATACTATCCTCACTGATTGTCCTGTGGCTGACTGCTTTGCTACGGACCACCTGGGGGCTCAATGGCACTGTGAGGCTGGCCTGGCTGTCAGACTTAGATAAAACAGATGTGAATTTCTCCATGCCCAGAACCTCAATGCTTTCCCCACTGCTGATACTCCCTTTCATATCCATATCTAGGTAGTCCAGGTTTTCCTGGAGGTCAAAATTGCTTGCCTCTGGCGCTTCCACTTCCTTGTTGTACTCATCTCCAAGTTCCTGTTCCATCTTTATCAACACAGACTCCACACTAGACTTGTAAGAACCAACACTAATTAACACTTTAGGGATGGGGCATTCTTCCACAGACCTGGAAGGTGGCCGGTCCTGATTGGGCTGAGAGGACACGCTCTCTTGTCTCTCTGCCATCTTGTCACTGACCTCCACAAAGTCTTCAAAAAGGAAATTAGTTATGCGCTGTTGTTTTAGAAGTGCTCTGTCAATCTGACTGGTCAGGAGGTAGCACAGGTCTCCTCTGAACATGTGTTCGATGTGGCTGAGCTGGGCAAGAGTCTGGGTGAAATATTCAGTGTCACAGAGCTCTTCCAAGGTCTTCAACTTCTTGTCAAAACACTTGGTGGACTTTGCTTTGATAAGTTTGGGGGTATAAGTTGGTCTACACGTGTAAAGATCTATATCAGCCGATTCATCAGGGTGAGAGGTAGTGGATGCCTGGTCAGCCTGCTCGTGGGTGTGCTCCATCTCACGAGGACACAAATCAGACCCCTTCATCTTCTGACGAGGGTATGAGCGGATCTGCTTCAGCAAGTCTTGATGCTCAATGATGGACTTCTCCACACTGGCCAGTTCATTGGCTTTCTCAATTGCCTGAGATGAGTAAAAGCCTTTGTCGTTGGCTTTCTTCTGGATCTCGGTTTCTGTGTGCAACACTGTCCTAGTGTAATCCAAGTCTTTGAGCTTTTTTTCAAGCTCCCCAGCAAATGCCTTCCTGTTGCCTGTCTTCAAACACTCGGATGCTTTGGAAAACTCAGCTGAAAGCTCCTGAAATTGCTGCATGATTTTATGTTGGTCTGAAGAAATATAAGCCATGCAAAAGGGCCTCACAAAGCCACGGGCTTCCAGGTCGTACAGAGTAAGGTGGTGAACGTAAGCAAAAGCCCCTTCCTTGGAGTCTCCCAGTACTACCTTGGAGTCCTCCACGAAGTTCAGCTTGGGGTAGGCCGAACCAGGAGGATGACCCACAAAGGAAGCCTGGTAGTCCACAGACATGATCCGCAAGGAGAAGTAATTGAGATCGAAAGTGCCAAAAACTTTAGTGTCATTGGGGATGGTCAGCAAGGGTTGGGGTCCCACCTGTTCAGAGAACTCGGAGATAAGGATGAAGTCCCTGGAGAACTTGGCCCCGGACAATTTGGACCACGGGTTGGCTCCCTGGCTGGTAAAGGGGAAGAGGGGCACAGAGTATTCCTCCGGCAAGGCCGGCTCATTATAAGGCTCTTCCTCGTACTCGTCTTCTTTGGTGAAGGCCACCACATCAGGGGCGCTGATCATATTTCCTGAAATACGGAGAGAACATGGAGAGGAAGTAGAAGATGATGCGGGGAGGTCAGGCCTTGGGATGAGGACGCGCAGATCTTGCGGCCGCCCGGCAGACCCTCAGTGGTTCATGAGCTCCAAAGCTGCAGGCCCCGATGACCGGGGAGGCTTGTCACTGTCCTCTTCCCGCGGCCAGGAAGGCAAGGCATCCGCACCGAGACCGCCGCACTTCCCTAAACCCACCGCCACGGCGACTGCGTCAGCTCCCGGCCCGATCAGGTGCTTTTCACGCAGGCTACGGGCCGGCGCAGGGTCAGCCAAACGTTGCCGCCCCCACGACCCAAGGACAGAAACCGCCGCAGCTCCGGGGACGCCACAGCCTCGACTCGGTTACCGCGGCGCCGCCATCTTAGTAACACATGACTCGCCGTCATCCGGGTCACGGCGACCCGGAAGCACCGCTGCCGAATTCCGAGCGGAAGAAAAACATCGTTAGCGCTCTGGGAGGCAGTTTTCAGCGACCCTCTACAAAGAATGAGTCTCAGTACCCAACCGCTGTCCTAAAGGAAGGCAAAGTGGCACCCAGAAGGGTGGAAGGTTTGAGACATAGGCTTTGATGAGCATCCGGGGGATGGGGGACGTGAGGCATTGTGGGAGTTGTAGTTCGCGGTCGGTTTGGAGCGCGGACCTGGCGGAAGTCGCCCGAGAAGGCGGGCGGAAGCGGGAATCTGAGATGCTGGTTCGAGGCCGAGACTGGCGGTGAGCGCAGCTTTGAAGGCCAGCCTGTCATTGGCGAGGTGACCGGCAGCGCGGGGTGGCTCGCCAGGACTTTGATTCCTTATCGTGAGCGCCAGGAGAGTCTCTCCGCCCGCTTCCCCAGCATGCCCGGGCACCCGTGGGGCAGCTGCCGGCGCCGGGCCCAGGCATGATCTTCTCGGTCGCTCTCCTCGCGCTCGGCTGGCATCGACGGCCCGGAGCCCGTGCCCTGTCCCGCGCTGCCATGGAAGTGGCCTTCCGAGGCGTGCGGAAAGTTCTCTGCGTGGCGGAGAAAAACGACGCGGCAAAGGGGATCGCCGACCTGCTGTCCAATGGCCGTATGAGGCGGGTAAGAAGAGCTCGGGTCAGCTTCCCTGGAGGAACGCCCACCCAGCGGGACAGCGCGGTGGACCCCCAAAGACTTGTCGAGAGCACCTCCTTCTCCCGCTCGGTGACAGAGGCCTCCCGTCTGCTGCCCCAGGCTGTTGCAAAATGTAGTTCCAGGACGTTTCATGCACGTCTCTGTGCAGCAGCGTCCTCAAACTTGTCTGATCACCCCAACCGCCTTGGGACACGGATGGCTCTTCCGTGGGTCTGGAGCCATTCTAGGGAAGTCTGTATTTTAACGTTATTCTTTAGTGATTCTAAAGTGTTTTGAGTTGGAAACTCCTAAGCAAACTCCATTGACACGTAATTCAAAGCTTGCTCCATCATTGCCACCTACAGGGGCGCGGTCAGTGCCACATCCTCTTGGCGTTCTGCAGTCCCTAATGGCATCCTGACAGTAGGGTAGCACTGAGGTTTGGGGACCAGAGGTAAATGAAGTCAGCCCTGTTCCTACTGAGACACAAGAAGGGATAGGAATGAGTCTTAGACACAGAGGCACAAAGTCTTAGAGTAAATCTTGAAATGATATACCATGGAAACTTCCTCTGAGCTGTTACTTTTTTGTTGTTGTTTATTATTTATTTATTTGAGAATGACAGACACAGAGAGAAATAGGCAGAGAGAGAGAGAGAATGAGAGAATGGGCACGCCAGGGCCTCCAGCCACTGCAAACGAACTCCAGATGCATGTGCCCCCTTGTGCCTCTGGTTTATATGGGTCCTGGAGAATCGAGCCTTGAACCAGGGTCCTTAGGCTTCACAAGCAAGCGTTTAACCACTAGCCATCTCTCCAGGCCCTGAGCTGTTACTTTTTCTTTACAAATCCCAGTGTCCTTGGACTTCTTGCCAGCTCTGTGGTGGGGTGTATGGGTGCTTGTCCAGGCCTTCAACTTTAAAAAAAAAATTACATGTAATTGATTAGCTTTTTGAATTTTCATTAAGCTTAGAACAAGCCACAGTAAAATTTTAATTGTCTTATGAAAATGCTTCAACATTATGATATTGTAGCCATTTTCAGGGACGTATTTGTCCTTAAGATATATAACATGGGATCACTATTGCCAACTTTTTCTACACTTCTGCAGAAACATTTAGATAAGCAGATTAATAATTGGCTGGCTTCAGGTCTTCAACTTTTTAATGTGTCAAATGGTCAAATGGCCTTGTGAGCAATCCCACCACTTGCTCTTATGGCCACTGAGCTTTTTTTTTTTTTTAGGTTTAGAGAGATTGTATTAGATTAAGAGAAGAGGAACTCCAAGGACATGCAGAGAGCTCCTGCAATGTGGGATGCAGGAGGGGATAGAATCCATGTGGGACTGAGCTGGACTGAGACAAGGGGGGCTTACCAGAGCAGGAAACTGTAGGTTCATGTAGCCCAGGTTGACTCAAACTAGCTATGTAGCTGAAGATGACCTTGAATTCCTTGATACTCCTGCTGTCATCTCATCTCCAGCACAACTCTATCCTTCAGGACTCTGCTTAAATATCTTGTCAAGGAACGTTTCCCTCACTTCCCCCACTACCACCACTAGACAAGGGGTCCTCAGTGGTATGCCCTCATGGAACTTAGAGATCTACCACTTAGAGATAAAAAATGTGCCATGTAGTTGTTTATTTGGGTTCTGTTGCTGCTCTTCTTTGAACTCAGCTCTAAAGGGAAAAAAAAAAAAACCTTTATTTTGTTTTCCTATCCTAATGCCTAATTCAGTGTCCGAAGTACAGGAGGACTTTGAGTAAATATTGGCTAGGTGAACATCTGAGCTGAGCCTAGAAATTTTCACCAGGTAGCAGAAACAGTGTAAAGAACAACCCAGTGATTCAAACTGCTTGCATGTTCAAAAATCTGACAAGCTAGCCGGACATGGTGGCACTTTCCTTTAATCCCAGCACTCAGGAGGCAGAGGTAGGAGGATCGATGTGAGTTCCAGGCCACCATGAGGCTACAGAGTGAATTCCAGGTCCGCCTGAACTAGAGTGAGACCCTACCAAAAACTAAAAAACAACAAAATTTGACAAGTTAGGGATGTGGTTATGGTGGAAGGAGGAGCTAGGGAGTTAAACAAGAGTGGCATGAATGCAGACCATGAGGATATCTGGGAGCCTTGTAATTTGTGTATGTATTGTGTGACTTTTCCTGGGGAGATGAGAACAAATCCCTATGGACCAGCTAGGGTACTGACAGTAGACCAAAGAAACACTTCCACCCAAGTCCAGCTTGTTGAACCATTTGAGCTTATTGGGGTCACTCCCATGAGCATGGGTAAGGGATTAGAGGAGTGTGGGTGACTCAAAGTCACCAGCATCACCAAAAAGCACCCCCAGCATGAGTGCTGACTCAGGAAAACCATGTCTCTGGAGCTCCCTGCACAGCTTGCAGTCAGCGCCAGTGAAGTGTCTCCTCTCCCCGGCGGTTATTTTCTGCTCATATATATAAACTTGGGGAGCAGTGTTGGGAGTCTTGTAAGGTAATTTTCCTAAATCTTAGGGCCTTCCCTCCAGGAGAGAATATTTCAATTTCAATTTTGTATCACTCCTAAAGAAGACCTCATTACTGTTAAGGCAGTCTCTATCATGCCCCACACACTAAACTGCTTTTTTTTTGGCATGGGAGAAGAGGAGATTAAGACAAGATCTAGGTAGTCCAGGCTGGCCAGGAAGTTTCTAGGTAGTAGAGGCTGACCTTGAATCCTCTTGCTTTCATCTCCCAAAGGCTGAGCCGGGCGTGGTGGCGCATACCTTTAATCCCAGCACTCAGGAGGCAGAGGTAGGAGGATCGCTGTGAGTTCAAGGTCAGCCTGGACCAGAGTGAGACCCTAAAAAAAAAAAAAAAAAAAAAAAAAAAAAACCATCTCCCAAAGGCTGGAATTAACTTTGTAGTCTCAGGGTGGCCTTGAACTCATAGCGATCCTCCTACCTCTGCCTCCCGAGTGCTGGGATTAAAGGTGTGCACCACCACGCCCGGCAATATTGTATTTTTTAATATTATATATGTATATATTTTTATCAAGGTAAGGTCTCACCCTAGCCCAGGCTGACCTGGAATTCACTATGTAGTCTCAGGATGGACTTGAACTCACAGCAATCCTCTTACCTCTGCCTCCCAAGTGCTAGGTTTAAAGGTGTATGCAACCATGCCCAGCTAATATTGTATTTTCAATTTATATTTTCCTAATGACTTATTGACTGATGATATCAAACACTTTTTTCTCCCTTTCTTTCTTTCCTTCTTTCTTTCTTTCTTTCTTCTTTCTTTCTTTCTTATTTTTTTTCTGAGGTAGGGTCTTGCTGTAGCTCAGGCTGACCTGGAATTCATTATGTAGTCTCAGGGTGGCCTTGAACTCTCAGCCATCCTCCTACCTCTGCCTCCCGAGTGCTGGATTAAAGGCGTGCACCACCACACTTAGCTCCAACACATCTTCATGTGTTTGTTGGCCATTTATCTCTTTTGGAGAAATTTTGGTTGTGCTTTTGGTTTTTCTTGTTTCCTTTCTTTCTTTCTTTCTTTCTTTCTTTCTTTCTTTTTTATTTATTTACTCATTTTTGAGACAAGATCTCATGTAGCCCTTCATTTTTTTCTTTCTTTCATGAACCTTGGCATGAGACTCATGCTGGGCATCTGCTCTACCATTGAGCTATATCCCCAGCTTACTTTTGGTGTCATATCCAAGAAGTCTTTGGCAAATCCAAGGTCAGAAAAATTTGCATGTTTTCTTCTTGGGATTTTGTAGTTCTTATATTTAGATCTTTGATGCATTCTGATTTTTCTTTTTTTTTTTTTTAGTCAATATTACCATATAGTGTGAGGTGTACATTCAGCCTCATTCTTTGGTATGTGGAGATGTATTTGTCCCAGTATTATTTGTCAAAGATTATCTTGGGTGGGTGTGGTATCACTCTTGTCAAAGGTCTGTTAGATGTGATGGCACAGCCTGTAATCCCAGCATTCAGAAATCTTAGCAGGATTGCAAATTTGAGGCTATATATGAAAACCTTTTTCAAAAAAGTAAAACATGCCAGGCGTGGTGGCGCACGCCTTTAATCCCAGCACTTGGGAGGCAGAGGTAGGAGGATCACTTTGAGTTCAAGGCCACCCTGAGACTACATAGTGAATTCCAGGTCAGCCTGAGCTTGAGTGAGACCCTACCTCAAAAAAACAAAACAAAACAAAAAAAAACAACAACAACTTTTGGGGCTAGAGAGAGGGCTGGCTCCATGATTAAAAGCACTTGCTTGCAAGGCTTGATGGCCTGGGTTTAATTCTCTAATACCCACATAAAGCCAGATGTACAAAGTGTTATATGCACCTAGAGTTGTTTTCAGTAGTACTTGGCCCTGGTGTGACCATTCTTATTCATTCTTTCATTCTCTCTCTCCTTGCAAATAATTAAAGTTTTTAAAAATCAAAAGACAGGGGTGAATAGATGGCTCATCAGTTAAAAGAACCTGCTAGCTGGGTGTGGTGGCACACATCTTTAATCCCAGCACTTGGGAGGTAGAAGTAGGTGAGTCACCATGAGTTTGAGGCCACCCTGATACTTCATAGTGAATTCCAGGTTAGCCTGGACTAGAAAGTGAGACCCTACCTCAAAAAACAAAACAAAACAAAACAAAAAGTGCTTGCCTATAAAGCTTGATGGTCTGGGTTCAAGTCCTCAGTACGTACATAAAGCCACATGCACAAAGTGGCACATGTGTCTGGAGTTTGTTTGAAGTGTCTAGAGGCCCTGATGTGCCCAATCCCTCCTGCAAATAAAAATATTTTTAAAAAACACTTAGCTGGATGTGGTGGTTCATGTTTTAATCGCAGCACTGAGAAGCTGAGGTAGGAAAATCGCTGTGAATTTAAACCAGCCTGGAGCTACAGAGTGAGGTCAGCCTGAGCTAGACTGAGATCCTACCTCCAAAAAGCAAAAAACTTTTCTGTGTGGAATACTGGATAAATGACATTTAAGACTAAAAGATATTTCTTTCTTGTTTTTTTATATTGGGGATGGAATCTAGAGTTTATTGATGCAGTTGTATGGCCTTGAAGTAGCAAAGATGTGGAGAGAGGAAAAAGTACAGAAACTACCATTATGTGACCTTGGATAAGTTTATTCCCTTATGTATGTGTGTGTGTGTGTGTGTGTGTGTGTGTGTGTGTGTATGTATGTATGTATGTATGTTGTGTTTTTTCTTTCAAGGCAGGGTCTCACTATAGCCCAGGATGTTCTGGAACTTACTTTGTAGTCCCAGGCTGTCCTCAAATTCATGGCAATCCTCCAACCTCTGCCTCCCAAATGCGATTAAAGGTGCGTGCCACCAAGCCTGGCTGTTATTCTCTTTCATATGATATTCCTGATCTAAAGTTTACTTTCCAGCAAACAAATATGGTGATTCTATCAAGGACTTTCTGATTATTATAGCAACTTGTGAAAAGTGTAGCATAATTTTGATGCTTAGTACCTGTGTTTTGAGAGACCATTTAATAAATGGTCGTAGTCATTTAGTCTGTTTTTCTATTTTGTGGTACTGGAGATTGGACCCATGGCTTTGTGCATGCTAAGCAAACTCAGTACCACAAAGCAATACCCCAACCAACCTAGATACCAATAGGAAACACTGTTACTTAAAGATAAATAAATAAAAGAGGCTCTGGCTCTGCAGCCCAGTCTTCCCAGCCAGCTGGCTTCAAGCTTACAGTGCTCGGCCTGCTTCCGGAGTTGTAGGCTTACAGGCATGCACTACCACACCTTGTTGCTGTTTTAATTTTCTTCCTTATAAAGTTTTGCTTGATCTTTATGTTGAGAAATCATTTAATTTTTCATATGATTTGTATTTTTTAATATATTTTTGTTTTGCTTTATAGAAAGAAGGACTTTCTAAATTCAACAAGATCTATGAATTTGATTATCATCTGTATGGCCAGGTAGGCACTAAATGTTTTCCTCATAAAGCTGACATGTAAGCTAGGTGTGGTAACTGATACCTGTAATCTCAGCACTTAGGAGGCTGAAGCAGGAGGATCATTGTGAGTTCCAAGCTGGCTTGGGCTACATAGTCAGGACCCTGTTTCAAAAAAAAGAAAGAAAGAAAGAAAGAAAGAAAGAAAGAAAGAAAGAAAGAAAGAAAGAAAGAAAGAAAGAAAGAGAGGCTGGAGTGATGGCTTAATGGTTAAGATGTTTGCCTGGGAAACCTGGGTACCCAGGTTCTATTCCCCAGTACTCATGTAAACCAGATGCACAAGGTGGCGCATGTGTCTGGAGTTCATTTGCAGTGGCTGGAGGCCCTGGAATTCTCTCTCAAATAAGTAAATAAAATTAAAAAAAGAAATAACAAGAAAGGAAAAAAAAAAACCCGATGTGCTTTTCAGTCTGTAAGTCTTCTCTAAATTGCTTATATTTTAGAGTTACTTAAACAAGAATTAATCAGCCTGACGATATGTAAAATGTCACTGTCTTTTTGTTCTTGTTGTTTTGAGGTTGGGTCTTGTTCTAGCCCAGGCTAACCTGGAGCTCACTATGTACTCTCAGGGTTGCCTCCAACTCAGAACTAACGGCAATCCTCCTACTTCTGCCTCCTGAATGCTGGGATTAAAGGCATGTACCACCACACCTGGCTTTTGTCATTGTCTTGAGATAATTATTTTTCTATTTTATTCTTTGTCTTCTTTCCTTTTTTTTTTTCCTCAAGGTAGGGTCTCACTGTGGTCCAGGCTGACCTGTAATTAACTATGTAGTCTCAGAGTGGCCTCAAACTCATGGCGATACTCCTACCTCTGCTGGGATGAAAGGCCTGAGCCACCATGCCCAGCTTTTTTTGTTGTTGTTGTTTTTTGTTTTGTTTTTCAAGGTAGGTCTCACTCTAGCCCAGGTTTGCCTGAAATTTATGTGTAATCTCAGACTGGCCTTGAAATCACAGTAAACTTCCTACCTCTGCCTCCTGAGTGCCGGGATTAAAGACATGCACCTTTAATTTTTTTAAAATTTTTATTAGAATATTGTCTCATCTCAACTGTTCAGCAAGATCAGACAGTAATATATAATCTGCCACACATACTTCCACCCTGTGCTGGAGACCAAATCCAGGGCCAAAGCCAAGCACCCCATCCCTAGCCCTGAGGAAATTTTAAATGATCCAAAAAGGCATGTAGGTACTAGTATTAGAATGGTAATTGTACCACTTTGACTTTGTGTATTTATGTTTGTTTCTTCCCACTCTGCTTTGTTTGTTTGTTCTTTAGTCAAATGTCCTCCCTTTCATTTGAATGATTTAGCAAAATGACTAACTTTCATTTTGTTATTATTCAGAATGTTACTATGATAATGACCTCAGTTTCTGGACATCTGCTGGCTCATGATTTCCACATGAAGTTTCGGAAATGGTTAGTACAGTTAGTAGGGAAGGACTTTCTGATTATTAAAGTAAGTTGTAAAACGTGTTTCATAATTTTGAAGTATGTTGGTATTACCGTGTCATTTATAATACTAAGGTGACCTAGGGTTGTCTAATCCATCATAAATTTTTATCCTATCTTCAGAAATACTCATTTTTAGGTGTTCCCTCACAAATAGACATTTTCATGCAGTCGTTGGATTGCATTTATCCTGTTGCATATGTGCATGAAAGAATTAGAAAATGTCTTCTTGAAAAAACCAAAAAAAAAAAAAAAAAAAAGGCCAGCCGGGCGTGGTGGCGCACGCCTTTAATCCCAGCACTCGGGAGGCAGAGGTAGGAGGATCGCCGAGAGTTCGAGGCCACCCTGAGACTACATAGTTCATTCCAGGTCAGCCTGGACCAGAGTGAGACCCTACCTCAAAAAACCAAAAAAAAAAAAAAACAAGAGGTCTTCTTGGCATCTCCTATTAATCTTGTGAGAGTATGGAGTTTGTGCAGAAGATCATACATCTTAATTTTCTGAGCCATTTTCCTTTTCTCTCTCTCTTTCTTTTGGGGTCTTATTATGTAGCCAGGTATAGTAGACAGCTTCAGGTTGCTGGGATGAACCTTCAGACCAGACACAGTTATGGAGGAAGGGAATAGAGGGGATGTTTTAAATGGCAGGTGAAGTTGGCCCTGCTTTCACAGATCCAAGCAGAGAGAAAGAAAAAAGTGAAATGCAACCCATACCAGCATAGGCAAGCATACTCCAGGAACCAGAGGCAAAACTCAAGTACTTTGAATATCTTTTTTTTTTTTTTTTTTTTTTTTTTTTTTTCAAGGTAGGGTCTCACTGTGGTCCAGGCTGACCTGGAATTAGCTATGTGGTCTCAGGGTGGCCTCGAACTCATCATGGTGATCCTCCTGCCTCTGCCTCCCAAGTGCTGGGATTAAAGGGGTGTACCACCACGCCCAGCTCTGAATATCTTTTGATTGGAATTCCAAATCTACCCTCACACCTTAGGGCTGGACCCTAGGTTCCACCGAGTGACACCTCCTCCAGCCAGGTGAATGTTGATCTTTAACTCTCCTTAACTCAGGTTCCCCAAATGCTGGGACTTCAGGCAGTGTGCCTCCAAGTCTGGAGTTTTGTTTTTTTTTTGTTGTTGTTGTTGTTTTTTAGAATCAAGGTGTTGCTGCTACATTGCCCAAGTTTGTCTCAAATTCCTGGGCTGAAATGATCCTTACGCCTCAACCTTTCAGAGTAGCTAGAAATACAGTTGCATTGCACTGAGCCCACATTCTCTTGACTGTTTCCTGCAGGAGGGCTACACATGAGCCTGTGGGAGTGTTACGTTTTCCTTAGTATGGGGGCCCTCCATCACATGTTAAAGTAAAGCTCTTCATGCTTTTGTTTCTTTTCTAGGCAGAGCTGCAATCCCCTTGTCCTCTTTGAAGCAGAAATTGAAAAGTACTGCCCTGAGAATTTTATAGACATCAAAGTAAGATCCTTGGAACCCCACGCTTGAACTGAGTGATTTCTATGTTTTTTATTTATCTGCAAGCAGAGAGCGAGAATGAGAAAGTGAGAATGGGCATGCCAGGGCCCCTTGTCACTGAAAATGAACTCCAGATGCATGCAGCACATTGTGCATCTGACTTTACTGGGTATTGGGGAATTGAACCTGAGCTGGCAGGCTTTATAAGCACCTTAGCCACTGATTCATCCCCTCAGCCAGCTTCTTTGTCTTTTTTTTTTTTTTAAATTATTTATTTGAGAGAGAGAGAGAGGAAGAGGCAAAAAGAAAGAGCAAATAGGTGTGCCAGGGCCACTAGCAACTGCAAACGAACTCCAGATGCATGTGCCCCCTTGTGCATCTGGGGAATCAAACCTGGGTCCTTAGGCTTTGCAGACAAATGTCTTAACCACTAAGCCATTTCCCCAGCCTCCCCTTTTTTTTTCAAGGTAGGGTCTCACGCTAGTCCAGGCTGACCTGGAATTCACTATGTAGTCTCAAGGTGGCCTTGAACTCACAGTGATCCTTCTACCTCTACTTCCCAAGTGCTAGAATTAAAGGCATGAGCCACTACACCCAGCTTAAGAATAAGTATTTTAATCATGATACTAAGTTTGGTAGCAACCCTTATGTTAAAATTTCAATACATCAAAAAAACAAAGAAATCAGCTGGGTGTAGTGGCTCATGCCTTTAATTCTAGCACTTGGGAAGTAGAGGTAGAAGGATCACTGTGAGTTCAAGGCCACCTTGAGACTACATAGTGAATTCCAGGTCAGCCTGGACTAGCGTGAGACCCTACCTAAAAAAAAAAAAAAAAAAAAGTTATTCTTGGAGCCTGGGCTGATGGCTCAGTGGTTAAAGGCACTTGGCATGTAAAGCCTGCTGGCTTGAGTTCAATTCCTCAGTACCCATGTAAAGCTGAATATAAAGTGTCACATGCATCTATGATCCTAGGAAGCCTATGACGATGAGAGATGGAGCCAGGAGAATCCAAAGCTCCCAATTCCTTTGCAATCTGGCAGCTCGTTTGCAACAGCAGGAGACCTGTCTTGAAGAAGGTGTGGTTAGGGCTCTCAGAACAGAGAAGACAGATGCATATGCTACCATGTGCATCTGACTTACGTGGGTTCTGGGGAATTGAACCTGGGTCCTTAGGCTTTGCAGGCAAGTGCCTTAACTGCTAAGCCATCTCTCCAGCCCACAATATAAATTTTTAAAAAATCTAAAATAAAGTTATTCTCACTCCCTTCCCGTGCTGGGGGTGGGGGTGGCAGTGAAAGGAAGCAGGGGCACAGTCTCCCTCTACTAAGCTCCGGTACATAATCTGGAGTGTGTGACTTTCAGAGCTTTTCACTTGTACCTTATGCAAAATGATTCCTGTGAGAACTGCAGGCTGGAGGGTAGTGAGCCTTGGGCCTCAGGGAGGTGCCTGTGGAGTAGAGGGAGTTCAGAGAGGCTAGACTCGGGTTAATTTGGGGTAGAGGGCTCCTGCATGTTGCCATAGGCATGGGGATTCTTCCCACCCCTCTCTGCCATCTCAACTTAAGTTGTACTTTCTTTCTTTTTAAACATTTTTGAAAAATATTTTATTTATTTGTTTGTTTGTTTGAGAGAGAGAAGTGTTCGGGGGGAATGGGCACACCAAGGCCTCCAGCCACTGCAAAGGAACTCCAGATGCATGCCCCCTCTTATGCATCTGGCTTACCTGGGTCTTGGATAATTGAAGTGTGATCCTTTGGCCTTAACCTCTAAGCCATCTCTCTAGCCCCTTGAATTGTACTTTCTAAGAAAGTGATTCCTCTGTCATTGTTGTCCCTGTCCCCAAAACAAAACATGTTGATCATGTGCAATATTTCTTACAGTGCTGAGAAACCACAATGACTGAGATTAAAGCTATTGAACACACACACACACACACACACACACACACACACACACACACACACTATTCTCAGCCAGGCATGGTGGTGCATGCTTTTAATCCTAGAACTCAGGAGGCAGAGGTAAAAAGATGACCATGAGTTCAAGGCCAAGTCAGCCTGGGCTAGAGTGAGACCCTACCTCAGAAAACCAAAAGCAGGGCTGGAGAGATGGCTTAGCAGTTAAGGTATTTGCCTGCAAAGCCAAAGGACCCATATTCAATTCCTCAGGACCCATGTAAGCCAGATGCTCAAGGAGGCTCATGCATCTGGAGTTTGTTTACAGTGGCTAAAGGCCCTGGCACACCCATTCTCTCTCTCTTATAAATAAATAAATAAATTAATTAATTTAAAAAAAACAGGGCTGGAGAGATGGCTTAATGGTTAGTGCATTTGCCTACAAAGCCAAAGGACCCCTGTTTGATTCTCTAGGACCCACATAAACCAGATGCACAAGGGGGTGCATGCATCTGGATTTTGTTTGCAGTGGCTGGAGGCCCTGGTGTGCCCATTCTCTCCCTCCCTCCCTCTTTCTCTTTCTCAAATAAATAAATAAAATATATTTAAAAAAATAAAGTTATTCTCATCAGGTGTGAACCCAGGTTGTTAGGCTCTGCAGGCAAGTGCTTAACCACTGAGCCATCTCTCCAAACCCCATCATTAGTGTTTTTGTTTTGTTTTTGTTTTTGTTTTTGTTTTGAGGTAGGATCTCCCTCTAGCCCAAGCTGACCTGGAATTCACTATGTTGTCTCAGGGTGGTCTTGAACTCACAGCAATCCTCCTACCTCTGCCTCCCAAATTCTGGGGTTAAAGGCATGTAACAACATGCCCAGCACAATCATTAGTTTTGTTTTAAATTTTACTTATTTTATTTTATTTATTAGAGAAAGAGAGACAGAGGGAAATAGAAAGAATAGGTGCACCTGGGCCTCCAGCCACTGGAAACAAACTCCAGACGCATGTGCTCCCTTGTGCATCTGGCTTATGTGGGTACTGGGAAATTGAACATGGGTCCTTAGGCTTCTCAGGTAAGTTAGGGTCTCACTGTAGCCCAGGCTGACCTAGAATTCACTATGTAGTCTCAGGCTGGCCTTGAACCCACAGAGCTCCTCCTATCTCTGCCTCCTGGGTGCTGGAATTAAAGGCGTGCAGCACTATGCCCAGCTCCCATCATTAGTTTTTTTGTTTTTTGTTTTTCTTTCAAGGTAGGGTTTCACTTTAGCCCAGGTTGACCTGGAATTTACTATATAGTCTTAGGGTGGCCTTGAACTCACGGCAATCCTCGTACTTCTACCTCCCCATCATTCGTTTTTTTTTTCTTTTTTTTTATTGACAACTTCTATACTTACATACAAAAAACACATGCTATTTCCCTCCCCTCACTCCATTCCCCTTTAGAACTCCAATCTCCATTGCCCATCATTAGTTTTTATTTTATTTTTTTTGGAGAGAGACACAGAAAGAGACAGACAGAGAGAGAGGGAGAGGGCTACAGATAGAGAATGGGCGCGCCAGCAATCTCTCAGCTGCTGTGAACGAAATCTAGATGTGTGCGCCCCCTTGTGGTCAAGTGCGGCATTGCGCCCTTTCGTCACTGCATCTGGCTAAACATCGGACCTGGAGATTGGAACCGGCTTCTTAGGCTTAGCAGGCAGGCGCCTTAACCACTAAGCCATCTCTCCAGCCCCCATCATTAGTTTTTTTTTTTTTTTTAATATTTTATTATTTATTTATTTATTTGAGAGAGAGAGAGAGAGAGATACAGAAATAGGCAGGTAGAGAGAGAAAGAGAATGGGTGCGCCAGGGCCTCCAGCCACCGCAAACGAACTCCAGATGCACGCACCCCCTTGTGCATCTGGCTTACGTGGGTCCTGGAGAATCAAGCCTTGAACCGGGGTCCTTAGGCTCCACAGGCAAGCGTTTAACCGCTAAGCCATCTCTCCAGCCCCCCCATCATTAGTTTTTATGAGCACTTTCCTCTGTTCTTTTTCTCTAACAAAGTTGAAACATTCTAAGAATAATACTAATCCTCAGTCAAATAGATTTCTTAGTGGTTTTAGTTTTTTTTTTTTTTAATATTATTTATTTTTACATGTGAGTGGTGGGGGATGCCAGGGCCTCTTGTTGCTGTAGACAAAGACCAGACTCTTGTGCCTGCTTTTTGCATCTGGCTTATATGGGGAGCTTAGGAGTTGAATCCAGGCCAGCAGGCTTTGCAAACAAGCACTTTTAACTGCTGAACCATCTTCCCAGCCCTTTTGTTTTGATTTTGGTTTAATTTGGAGTTTCACTTTGTAGCTTAGGTTGGTCTGCATTCATAGCAATCCTCCTGTCTCAGCCTATCAAGTGCTGAGATTATAGGCATGCGCTGTTTCCCAACTCAGTTAGAGTATTTTAGAGGTGCCAAGTAATTGTTTCCTTCTATTAATTTCAGAAAACCTTGGAACGAGAGACACGCCAATGCCAGGCCCTGGTGATCTGGACTGACTGTGACAGAGAAGGTGAAAACATTGGGTTTGAGATTATCCATGTGTGCAAGGCTGGTAAGTCTGCTACAGCTGAGCTTCTCTGTTTGGGGATCTGTAGCTAAGTTCTTCCACACATGCATTCCTTCCTGAATTGATCTTTGAGTTGGGGGGGGGGGTGGGCTATGTGTCGTGGAGTAGATCATTGCACCTTCCAGAGCTTCAACTTGACATCTGTAATGTCAAGCTAATCTGACATGCTTCCTAGAGCTGTCACGAGGATTGAATGAGTACTTTAGTTTAACACTTATGTATTGAAGACAGCATGGTGGTACACACCTATACTTTTAGCACTCCAGGCACAGTATGATCATGTTTGATGTTGGTGCCCCCATGTGTTCTGCAGTGAAGCCCAGTCTACAAGTATTGAGAGCCCGTTTCTCTGAGATCACGCCCCGTGCTGTCAGGACAGCTTGTGAAAACCTGACCGAGCCTGACCAGAGAGTAAGCGATGCAGTAGATGTAAGGCAAGAGCTGGATCTGAGGATCGGTGAGAAGCCAGATGGGCCCACCTGTAGCCCAAGTGGCACCTTGGCATTGGGTTCTGAAACCAAACACAACCTCATCATCCATCAATTCGTCATTCCTTCCTTCTTTCACCTTCACTTTCCAGGAGCAGCCTTCACTAGATTCCAGACTCTGAGGCTCCAAAAGATTTTTCCTGAGGTGTTAGCAGAGCAGCTCATCAGCTATGGCAGCTGCCAGTTCCCCACACTGGGGTTTGTGGTGGAGAGGTTCAAAGCCATTCAGGCTTTTGTGCCAGAAGTCTTCCACAAAATTAAAGGTAAGGCCGAGCGTGGTGGCACACACCTTTATTTCCAGCACTTGGGAGGCAGAGGTAGGAGGATCGCCATGAGTTCAAGGCCACTCTGAGACTACATAGTTAATTTCAGCTCAGCCTGAACCAGAGTGAGACCCTACCTTGAAAAAAAAAAAAAAAATTAAAGGTAAGGCTGAAAGATTGGTTATGGTATGGGGCTTCTGAGCCCATGATAACAAGGGGATTATGGAGTTAATATTAAACGTGCCATTGTTTTTCAGTCTTGCTGTCCTTACCCTGCCCTATTAGAACATGCAGAATCACATCACTAGTTCATAATCTTTTGATTTTTCCCTTTATTCTGTGTGTCATATGGTGGCTTCTGTGAGACAGACTCTGTCTTTGTCTCTCCCCAATATAGTAACTCATGAGCACAAAGATGGTACCGTAGAATTCAATTGGAAAAGACACCGTCTCTTTAACCACACAGCTTGTCTTGTCCTCTATCAGCTGTGTGTGGAGGTAAGGAGTTCTTTCTTTCTTTCTTTTTATTTATTTATTTTTTTTTTTGGTTTTTTTTGAGGTAGGGTTTCACTCTAGCCCAGGCTGACCTGGAATTCACTATGTAGTCTCAGGGTGGCTCAAACTCATGGCAATCCTCCTGCCTCTGCCTCCCAAGTGCTGGGATTAAAGGCGTGTGCCACCACGCCTGGCTCAGGTAAGTTGTTCTTTGAGAGTTTGGTGATCTAGGAACACCTCTCAGACATACACCCCTCCCCGTTGTTGGAGGTGACGTGTCCTTTCACCCACTGTACTGTATTTGTTGGCTTAGTTTGTATCTTAGAGCATCACTTTTGGGGGACCAACAAGACTAGAACCCCATGAAAAAGCACTAAAAAGTCTTCAAAGAGCCTGAGCATGACAGCACACACCTAAACTCCTAACCCTCTAAATGCAGAAGTAGAACACCCCAAGTTTGAGGCTAACCTGGTCTGCCATAGTTAGTTCAGGGAAGTCTGGTCTATGTAGTGAGACCTTGTCTCAACACCCTTCAAAAAGTGCAAGAAGCTGGGTGTGGTGGTGCACACCTTTAATCCCAGGACTCAGGAGGCAAAGGTAGGAGGATCACTGTGAGTTCAAAGCCACCCTGAGACTACATAGTGAATTCCAGGTCAGCCTGGACTAGAGTGAAACCCTACCTCGAAAAAAAAAAAAAAAAAGTACAAGGAAAGCTGGGCAAGGAGATGCATACCTGTAATCCCAGCACTTAGGTGAAAATAGGAATATCAAGAGTTCAAGGCCAGCCTACACTACATAGTGATTTTGAAGCCACCCTGGTCTACATGAGGCCCTGTCTCAAACCAAAGAAAATAAAAGTATAAAGGAAAGATCTATAGAATTTTTCGATAATGTCCAAAATTTTAGAAGTGGGGCTAGAGAGATGACTTAGCAGTTAAGGCACTTGCCTGCAAAGCCTAATGACCCAGGTTTGATTTCCCAGTACCCACGTAAAGCCAGATGCACAAAGAGGCACATGCATCTGGAGTTTGTTTGCAGCAGTTGGAGATCCTGGCATGCCCATTCTCTCTGTCTTCTCTCAGTCTCAGCTTGCAAATAAATAAATAAATAAAATTATTTTTTAAAAAATGAAAGAAATTTTAGAAGTATATGACTAACATCCTTCTGAGACATATCAACAAATGGGTCAGCTAGGCCAATCTAGACCATAAACTAATGGAGTCGGGAGGAGGTTTAAATAGCATATAGTGCAGCCTTCTTCCACTGGTCATATGAAGACAGGAAAATCACAAATGAACAAGGTAATTTATTTTCTTTCCCCTCCTTCCTTCCTTCTTTCCCTCCTTCCTTCCTCCCTCCCTTCCTCCCTCATTGTCTCCCTCCCTCTCTCCCTCCTTCCTTCCTTCCCTTTCTCTTTCTTCTTCCTTCCCCTCCCTCCCTCTTTCTTTCTTTCTTTCTTTCTTTCTTTCTTTCTTTCTTTCTTTCTTTCTCTTTCTTTTCTTTCCAAAGTAGGGACTCATTAACCTAGGCTGTCCTGGAATTCTCTCTCTGTAGTCCCAGACTGGCCTTGAACTCATAGCAATCCTCCTACCTCTGCCTCCCAAGTACTGGGATTAAAGGTGTGCACCACCACACCCTGCTTATTTATTTATTTTTCTGAACAAGATAATTTTAAAATTTTTATTTATTTATTTATTGGTTTTTTTGAGGTAGGGTTTCACTCTGGTCCAGGCTGACCTGGAATTCACTTAAGTACTTAAGTGGGAAGGGAGTGATGTAGTGTCAGCTATAAATGGCATTACATGGAACACTCCTGGGCTGCAGCTTTGGTCTCCATTGGCCGTAGGTGATCTGGAATGGTGAACAAGGGCTATGGTAGGCTGGAGACAGTACATCATAGGCTAATGCGGGCTTTGCTTTTTTTGGCTTTCTAGGATCCCATGGCAACTGTAGTAGAGGTCAGATCTAAGCCAAAGAGCAAGTGGAGGCCTCAAGCTTTGGACACTGTGGTATGTTCCAGATAGGCTATTTCAGACACCAAAAAACAATTACTTCCTATTTGCGGGACTACAGTTCTACTGGTTCTGTTGCATGAACTGTGGGCCAGTGGAAGGAAAGAATATCACCCATCCCAAGGCCGTACAACAAAGCACTTGGGGAAGACCTGAGTCTTCTTGGCCTCTTAATGCTTTTGTTTTTAAAGTTAACAAAAGCACTGTAACACCACCTTCAGCTATATGATGAAGTTGAGGCCAGCATGGGCTACATGAAACCCTGTTTCCAAAACAAAACAAAACAAAAAAAACAACCAGTGACTGGGATCAGCCTGGCAGGTCCAGAAATCCTTCTTAGCGTGAAGGCAGCAGCTGAACTGATAGGACCAGACCTTCCCAAAGATGAATCAGATAGTTGTGTCATGTCTTGACTTACATGTTGCATCCTAACTGTCCTTTGACCTTCTTTGCAGGAGCTGGAGAAGCTGGCTTCTCGCAAGTTGAAGATAAATGCTAAAGAAACAATGAGGATTGCTGAAAAGCTCTACACTCAAGGGTAAAGCTAAGAACCGCCACCACTGGTTCTAGAAATTAAATCCAGAGCATTGTACATGCTAGGCAAGCACTCTATCATTGAGTACATCCCCAGCCAAAATCCTACCCTTCACTCTTCAGCAACTTCCCCTGAGATCCTGCAAGTGACAGACGACAGGTAGACCTTTAGGAGTTGTTAGCCTGTGAGAATCATCCTTACGTCAAGGGTCATGAGCACGCCATTACTGAAGTCCCTTTACTGTGTTGTCCAACATGCCACTGGTACAAACTTGAAATTTGCATTGTCTGAATTGAGATGCATCATTGTAAGTGTAAAATATACAGTAGATTTTATTTTATTTATTGACTTATTTTGAGAGGGAGAGGGAGAATATGGGCATGCCAGGGCTTCCAGCTACTACAAACGAACTCCAGATACATGCACCACCTTGTGCAGCTGGGGAATTGAACCTGGGTCCTTAGACTTTGCAGGTAAGTGCCTTAACTGCTAAGCCATTTCTTCAGTCCTTTTTTGTTTTGGTTTTGGTTTTGTTTTGGTTTGTTTTTTGTTTTGTTTTCTGAGATAGGGTTGTACTCTAGCTCAGGCTGATAGTGGAATTCACTATGTAGTCTCAAGGTGGCCTCGAGCTTTTGGCGATCCTCCTACCTCTGCTTCCCGAGTGCTGGGATTGATAGTCCTTTTTTTTTTTTTTTTTTTTTTTTTTTTTTTTTTTTTATTTGTATTCACTTATTTGCAAGCAGACAGAGAGATAGAAGAGAGGCAGACAGAGAAAGAATGCGCATGCCAGGGGCCTCCAGCCACTGCAAACAAACTCCAGATGCATGTACCCCTTGTACATCTGGCTTATGTAGGTCCTAGAGAATTGAACCAGGATCCTTTGGCTTCATAGGCAAACGCCCTTAACTGCTAAAAGCTATTTCTCCAGCCCAACAGTCCTTTTCTTTTTTTTTTTTTTTTTTTTTTTGAAGTAGGGTCTTACTCTAGCCAGGCTGACCTGGAACTCATTCTATAGTCTCAGTGATCCTCCTACCTCAGTTTCCTAAGTACTGGGATTAAAGACATGAGCCACCCACCCAGCAGTACAGTAGATTTTGAAGAGGTATATGAAAATAAAATGTAAGGCATCTAATTTTTTCCTTTGTTTTTTCTTTTTTGTTTTATTTATTTATTTTTTATTTTTATGTTTTTGGTTTTTCAAGGTAGGGTCTTACTTTAGCCCAGGCTGACCTGTAATTCACTATGTAGTCTCAGGGTGGCCTCAAACTCAAGGCAATCCTCCTATCTCTGCCTCCCAAGTGCTGGGATTAAAGGCATGTGCCACCATGCCTGGCTGCTTTTTTCTTTTTTTCAATGCTAAGGTTTAACTCTAGTCCCTCACATGCTAGACACACTCTTACTGAGTCTTTGTCTCGGTTTTTAAGTGGCCAGTATAAAATTTTAATTCGTGTTCTTTTTTTTTAATATATTTTATTTTTATTTATTTATTAATTTGAGAGAGAGAGAGATACAGAAATAGGCAGGTAGAGAGAGAGAGAGAGAATGGGTGCGCCACGGTCTCTAGCCACTGCAAACGAACTCCAGATGCATACACCCCCTTATGCATCTGGCTTACGTGGGTCCTGGAGAATCGAGCCTCGAACCGGGATCCTTAGGCTTCACAGGCAAGCGTTTAACCACTAAGCCATCTCTCCAGCCCTAATTCGTGTTCTTTTAACATTTTATTGGACAGCATTGTTCTTTGTATGCTTTAAGAACAGTTTATAGGAGCATGTACTTTTGACACTGTGAGGTCCAGCAAGGCTCACACACACCATACAAGGTCTTTCTGTCAGACTGACTCTTTTTTTTTTTTTTTTTTTTTTTTTTTTTTTTTTTTTTTTTTTTTTTTTGGTTTTTGCGAGGTAGGGTCTCACTCTGGTCCAGGCTGACCTGGAATTAACTATGTAGTCTCAGGGTGGCCTCGAACTCTCGGCGATCCTCCTACCTCTGCCTCCCGAGTGCTGGGATTAAAGGCGTGCGCCACCACGCCCGGCTCAGACTGACTCTTAAGAGATGCCAGTGATGGGGTTGGAGAGATGGCTTAAAGGTTAAGGTGCTTGCCTGCAAAGCCTAAGAACTCATGTTCAAATCTCCAGGTCCCACGTAAGTTAGGCACACAATGGTGCAAGCCTACAATGTCACACATGCACACAAAGTTTGGAGTTTGGTTGCTGAGGCTGAAGGTCCTGGCATGCCCATTCTCTCTCTCTGCCTCTTTCTCTCTCTCAAAATAAATAAATACATAAAAACAAATAAAAATTGAAATAAAAAGTTTGCAATACATTACAAACAAAGTTTGAGTTTGGTTGCTGAGGCTGAAGGTCCTGGCATGCCCATTCTCTCTCTCTGCCTCTTTCTCTCTCTCAAAATAAATAAATACATAAAAACAAATAAAAATTGAAATAAAAATAAAGTATATGAATTGCAATACATTAAAAAAAGGGGGGGAGAGCCCAGTGATGACACTGGGCATGCTAAATACCAGCACTCAGGAGTTTTATTTAATTAATTAATTTATTTATTTATTTATTTATTTTTGGTTTATTGAGGTAGGGTCTCACTGTATAGCTCAGGCTGAGCTGGAATTCACTATGTAGTCTGAGAGTGGCATCAAACTCAACAGTCATCCTCCTACCTCTGCCTCCCGAGTGCTGGGATTAAAGGCGTGTGCCACCACGCCTGGCTTTAATTTATTTTTTATTGACAACTTCCATAATTGTAGGCAATAACCATAGTAATTCCCTCCCTCTCCCCACTTTCTCTTTTGAAACTCCACTCTCTATCTTCTCCCTTTCAATCAGGCTCTCTTTATTTTGATGTCATGATCTTTTCCTCCTATTATGATGGTCTTATGTAGGTAGTGTCAGGCACTGTGAGCTCATGGATATCCAGGCCATTTTGTGTCTGGAGGAGCGCATTGTAAGGAGGCCTACCCTTCCTTTGGCTCTTACATTCTTTCCTCCACCTCTTCTGCAATTGACCCTGAGCCTTGGAAGATGTGATAGATACATTTCAGTGCTGAGCACTCCTCTGTCACTTCTTCTCAGCACCATGGTGCCTTCTGAGTCATCCCAAGGTCACCACCATCTGAAAAGAGAAGCTTCTCTAACCAAAAGTGAGAGTAGCATTGATATATGGGTATGAACATTAAGAGAAGTGCTTACTGGGCAGTTTGGTGAGCATAGTATATACATTTAGCCAGACGCCAGCAGATATTACACACCTAGGGCTCATGACTACCCCTGTTGTAGGTTTTCAGTGTCAGGGATGTATTCCCTCCCATGGAGAGGGCCTCCAGTCCAATTAGAGAGTGGTTGGTTTTCCCTATAACAGACATGCCACTAGTGCACCTGTTGGCTTATTTGGTCTGGTTGGCCAAATTTAAGGTTTGCAGTGTCCTCTGTTGAGTATCTCTACTGGTGTTTTCTCTCTCTCTCTCTCTCTCATTGAACTGCATGCAGTGTAGCTTTTTCCAGCTTTCTGTCAGGTGGTCTACATGGAGAAGGTTTTCAGCTCAGCTCCAGCAGGATTTCTCAGTGACCTTGCAGCCCAAGTATGTGGAGTCTTCAGCAATAGGGTCTTACCATCTATTCCTGGTAGGAAACCAAGAGCCTCGACAATGGCCTGTAATGTTTTGGGGGCATCAGTGACCTCCCTGGCCAACAACTCACTGGAAGTGCCACCCCTGGCACTGAAAATTTTCTAGTAACGATCTATGGCTTCTACAGCACTCAGGAGTTTGAGGTAGTAGGATGGTTGAGAGTTTGAGGCCAGCCCTGGCTACAGAGTGAGTTCCAGGTCAGCCTGGGCTAGAGTGCCATCTTGCCATTAAAAAAAAAAAATGCCAGGTGTGGTACTGCATACCTTTAATCCCAGCACTCGGGAGGCAGAGGTAGGAGGATTACCATGAGTTTGAGGCCACCCTGAGACTACATAGTGAATTCCAGGTCAGCCTGGACTGGAGTGAAACCCTACCTTGAAAAAACCAAAACAAGCAAACAAAAAAATAAAACAGGAGACATCAGTGATATACCCAAGGCCACAGGCCACTATAGAGTCTTGGGCCTTTATTCTATTCCGCTACCTTTTGTCTGTCTCCCCCTTGAAAGGTGCTAAAGAAAGTCTGCTGCTTTTCACCCTGACGAGGCCCGCCTGAGACCTTTTCTCAGCTGAGGTCACTTACGTGATGCTCAGTGCATTGGCAGTGTCAGATGGATGATTGCAACTATTAGCTGTGGCTTTCAGTTATTATAGACCAATGAGAGAGCCTAGTAATTTCTTTCTTGTGTCTTTCTTTTAGGTATATCAGCTATCCCAGAACAGAAACAAACATTTTCCCCAAAGACTTAAACTTGGTGACATTAGTGGAGCAGCAGACGCAGGATCCACACTGGGGGGCCTTTGCTCAAACCATTCTTGAGCGAGGTGGCCCCACCCCACGCAATGGGAACAAATCTGACCAAGCTCACCCTCCCATCCACCCTACCAAATACACCAACAACTTGCAGGTGGGTTTCTTTTCTTTTCTTTTTTGTTTGTTTGTTTGTTTTGTTTTTGGAGGTAGGGTCTCAGTCTGGTCCAGGCTGACCTGGAATTCACTTTGTAGTCTCAGGTGGCCTCGAACTCACGGCGATCCTCCTACCTCTGCCTCCCGAGTGCTGGGATTAAAGGCATGTGCCACCACGCCCGGCACAGGTAGGTTTCTTTATGTGCAAGCCCTGCTGGAACCAAGAGGCAGGTGCTAGGGTCAAGAGTACAATTGGAATTTGCTCAGTGGGCTCTAATCTTTGGAAATAAGTGATCCAGAAATGTCTCGTTTCAAGAAAGTCAATGTTAGAATTCTAGTTTGTATAACAGTCCTATGTTTGGCTCCCATGGTGGGCTCTACTCATGGTAAGTTCCACTGCTTTGTCATGGTCCCTTACATGGTCACCTTCCCTGAGCCACAGGGCCTTCCTGGCCCCATGCTAACCATCCCCAAGACTGGATTGATTTCCACAGTCTTCCCCACCACCTTGCCCTCTGAGCAGTGTTCATACTTAGCCATACTGGGCAGTCTCTGTGTAGCAGCTATGGTGGCTTCTCTGACACCTGCCCTAAGTACACTTTGGTCTCTTTTTGTTTGTTTGTTTGTTTGTTTGTGGTAGGGTCTTGCTCTAATCCATGCTGACCTGGAATTCACTATGTAGTCTCAGGGTGGCCTCAAATTCATGGCAATCCTCCTACCTCTGCCTCCCAAGTGCTGGGATTAAAGCTGTGAGCCTCCATGCCCAGTTCTTTTAAGAACACAATATTCATGTGCTGGCAGGGATGGGGTAGAATGAGAGACCCTGCTTCAAATGAGGTGCAAAATGAGGAATAACCCAAAAGATGTTCTCTGGCCTCCACATCTTCACACACAACTGCCTTCACATTCAAACACAACACACACACAAAATAATATTCTTTCTGATTTTAAAAAGTTCCACATTTCTTTTAACTTAGGAAATATAAAAGATTATAAGGCTGGGGGCTGGAGAGATGGCTTAGCTGTTAAGACACTTGCTTGTAAAGTCTAACAACCCAAGTTCAATTCCCCAGTACACGTGTAAAGCCAGATGTCCAAAGTGGCACATTCATATATGGTTCATTTGCAGTAGCTAGGGGCTTTTGCATGCTTATTTTCTCTATCTCTGTGTCTCCTCTCTATCTCTCTCTGCTAGCAAATAAATAAAAAATATAACAAATATATTTAAAAGATTATAAGATTGAAAAAATTGCCTATAACCATACCTACTGCTCAAATCCTTTTTTACTTTGAAACAGGTTGTTATATAGCACAGGCTGCCCTCAAATTCACTATGTGGCTTAGAGTGATCTTGAACTCCTGATCCTCCTGCCTCCATCTTCCAAATGTGCCACCATGCCTGCTTTATTTGACACTAAGGATTAAATGCCAGCCAAGCACTCTACCAGCTGTGCCACATCCCCAGCCCATGTTTTGTGTTTAGAATTTATTTGTTTGTTTGTTTGTTTTGTTAGGTTTGTTTTTTTGTTTTTTCAAGGTAGGATTTCACTCTAGTTCAGGCTGACCTGGAATTCACTATGTAGTCTTAGGATGACCTTGGATTCGGCAATCATCCTACCTCTGCCTCCCGAGTGCTGGGATTAAAGGTGTGCGCCACCACACCTGGCTACAAATAAATAATTTAAAAAATATATTTTTATTCATTTATTTGCAAGCCTTGGGAGACAGAGAGGAGGAAGACAGAGAGAATGGGCATGCCAGGGCCTCTAGTCACTGCAAATGAACTCTAGATGTATGCACCACTTTGTGAATCTGGCTTTATGTGGGTACTAAGGAATCAAACCCAGGTCCTTAGGCTTTGTAGGCAATTGCCTTAACTACTAAGCCATCTTCCCAGCCCCTAATTTTTTTTGGGGGGGTGTGTGTTTTTTTTCTTGTTACTGGGTGTTGAACCCAGGGCCCTGGGGGCCCCAATCCCTCCCCTGCCCCCTCGGGCCCCCTCAGTTCACACTACAGAGAGTGAGCCCGAACCTTCTTGGTGATCTGTCAATACCCTAGGCCTGCTCTGCCTGCCACCGTTTGGTTTCATTGTTTAGACATGTTCTGTGAGTCTTCTTAGCTGAATGTGTGTTTTCTGCCTGCTTGCTGAAATGTAGGCAGAGCTGGTCATAGTAATGTCAGGTTATAGGGGTCGGTCAATCCATGAAAAATGGCTAGAATATTGTAATGTTGAAGTGTTTTCCGAAGATCTTTTTTTTGTTGTCTGTTTGTTTGTTTTTTTGAGGTAGGGTCTCACTCTAGCCCAGACTGACTCTGTAGTCTCAGGGTGACCTTGAACTCATGGTGATCCACCTACCTCTGCCTCCCGAGGGCTGGGATTAAAGGTGTGCGCCACCACGCCTGGCCCGAAGATCTTTAATTAAAACTTTACTGCCATTTGTTTTAAGTGTAAAAGTTAACAAATTGGATGTCATTGTTTTAAGAAAAGCAGGAGGAAGCTGGGCGTGGTGGTGCACGCCTTTAATCCCAGCACTCTGGAGGTAGAGGTAGGAGGATCGCCGTGAGTTCGAGGCCACCCTGAGACTACATAGTGAATTGCAGGTCAGCCTGAGCTAGAGTGAGACCCTACCTCGAAAAAACAAAAAAAGAAAAAGAAAAGAAAAGAAAAGCAGGAGCGAGAGGAAAAGAAAAAGTCAAGAGAAGAAAATACAGATCTATTGAGGGTAAGGGTCAGGCTCTTGAATGCATTTCCTTTTTCTTTTCCTTTTTATTTTGAATGCTTTTTTTTTTTTTTTTTTTTTTTTTTTTTTTTTTTTTTTGAGGTAGGGTCTCACTCTGGCCCAGGCTGACCTGTAATTCACTATGTAGTCTCAGGGTGGCCTTGAACTCTAGCCCAGACTGACTCTGTAGTCTCAGGGTGACCTTGAACTCATGGTGATCCTCCTACCTCTGCCTCCCAAGTGCTCGGATTAAAGGTGTGCGCCACCACGCCCAGCTTTGAATGCATTTTTCAAGCAGGCACCTTTAAACTCTGAGTCCTCTCTCCAGCCAATGGATGCATTTTTTGGAGTGGCTGGCTATCTTTTTCACCCTTAAAAATATGGGTAGCCTGGTGAATGAACTGGCTACTCCTCATTTTGTCTGGCTCCATCAAAATGTGTGGAGAATAGCCCTGTGAGTCTGGGTGGGACAGAAAGGCCAAAGAGAGATAAAGGCATGTGCTACCACACCCAGCAATTTTTAAAAATTATAACTACAAATAGCTTTGTAAAAACTATTTAACAGTCTAATCATAAGCATTTCCATATATCTTACATGCTGCCATATTTAAAAGGGTGATAGGTAACAATTGCATCTGTGTAATATATTTTGCAAATTTTTTTTCATAAAATTTAAGGGTTTTTTCACTATTTGGTTATGTGATATCATTTATACACATTTTGACACATTTGTGTACATCTCCAATTATTTCCTTTGAACAGGTTCTCAGAAGGATAATTGTTGGATGTATGAATGAATGTCTCATGAGTTTTTGTTAGGTTGAGCCTCACTAAATCCTTGCTTACTTGTTTAATGGAAAATTTCCCCATTTCATAGAAAATCATGGCTTAAGTGCATGCATGAAGGTAGCCTAAGGCTGTCCAGTGCAGTGTTACTGTCTAATACTCAGAAAGTTTACTGCTAGTTTCCTATGCTTTCATCTCAGTTTAGGTTCACATCAAAAACTCATTTATTTACCTTCTGATTAGAATTGTACAGTATCACTCACATTGTTGCAAGGACTGATAGCCGTGTGGCCTCTTCTGTACTGTGTGTTCATGCTGATAGTGGCATGAACCAGGTTGCAACTAAGGAGCACAGCTGTCCTTGAGACATGTTGTTTATTTTATCAGGAGAAGGTGTAGGTCAGGACAACTTTAAGTTGTCCATCTTCTCCTTCCACCTTGAAACAGAAGGTCTTGTTTTGTCCCTGCATGTGCCAGACTAGCCGGCCCACAAGCTTCCAGATTTTCCTGATTCTGCCTCCCATTTCTGTAAGTGCATTGTGATCACAAATGAGTGAGCCACTTTGCATCCAGCTTTTTTTGGGTGCTGGGAAGGATCATCCTTATATTGGTAGGCATGTAAGCAAGCACCTGAATTGTTGAGCCATCACCTGACCCCAATACATGTTGTTCTGAAAAGAGATTCACACTCTTCCTTTTCTTCAGGGAGATGAACGGCGATTGTATGAGTTCATTGTTCGTCATTTCCTGGCTTGCTGTTCCCAAGATGCTCAGGGACAAGAAACCACTGTGGAGATTGACATTGCTCAGGAACGCTTCATAGCCCATGGCCTCATGATTCTGGCCCGTAACTACCTAGATGTGTATCCTTATGATCACTGGAGTGACAAGGTGATGAGGTGGACCCCAGGGAGAAGGGAACAGTTGTGCTCCAGCCCTGTGCTGGCTGATAGAGCAAGACTGAATTGAGTGTGATGACAGAATGATTTGATCTCCACACCTACTTTCCCTGTAGCTCCTCCCTGTCTATGAGCAAGGTGCCCACTTTCAGCCCAGCACTGTGGAGATGATAGATGGGGAGACCAGCCCACCCCAGCTGCTCACTGAAGCTGACCTCATCGCCCTCATGGAGAAGCATGGCATTGGTCAGTAGCTTGTGTGGGGTGCTCTTGTGGGCCAGGCATGACCTCGTCTCATTACAGGTGCTATATTCCTATCCCATTTTATAGTTGGAATAAGGGGCTGAAGTGGAACTCAGTGGTAGAGCACATCCCTAGCATACATGAGGCCCTCAAAAAAATAGTGTTAATAATAGGCAACATTGTGTCCAAAAGACAGCATTTAACAGCACGCCTCCCCATCCTCTCGTTCTGACATTCTTTCTATTGTTTCTGGATGCTGGAGGCTTGGTAGATACTTGTGTCCCATTTAGGGTTAAGCACACTACACACATTTATTCTCAGCGCTTTGACCACTGAAAAAAGAAACTTCTATAGTCGAGGATAAGAGCAGCATTACTCTACAGATATACACATAAACATTATAAGGCAGTTTGACAACCTGTCCATTTAGCATAAAACAGCAATTGATTCACCCCCTAGGGCCTATGTCCTCCCTAGGTTTTGACCAGGTTTATGGTACAGGCATGAATTCCCTTCTGTGGAGCAGGCCTCAATTCCAGTTAGAAAATGGATGGTTATCCCCGAAACAGTTATGCCATTATTGTACTAAAGGGCACATCTTGTTTAGCTGGTCAGTTGTGGAATACACAGGGTCTAAACAGGGTAATACTGTGGATGACTTTTTTTACCCAGCAGCCTGCATAGCACCTTTCAGCTATGAAAAATAATTCTAGCTCAGTGTCAGCTTGATTTTTCTATGCTCTGCAACTGAAGTGTGTGCTGAATAGGGGCTTACCATCTAGTTTTGGTGGATATCCAAGTAGACTGGTAACAGTTTGTATTGTTTTAGGGGCCTCTGTATCCTCCCTGACCAACAACTCATTGGGAGGCACCTAGCACTGGGATTTTTGATTAATAACCTATGGCTTTTGGGAGCAGCTTTATCCACCCATGTGGATAAAGAGTAATTTTCAAAACTTCAAACTTTAAAAAATTTATTATTAAGCCGGGCATGGTGGCGCACGCCTTTAATCCCAGCACTCGGGAGGCAGAGGTAGGAGGATCACTGTGAGTTCAAGGCCACCCTGAGACTACATAGTTAATTCCAGGTCAGCCTGGACCAGAGTGAGACCCTACCTTGCAAAACCAAAAAAAGAAAAAAAAATTTATTATTATTATTATTATTTTGTTTTTTCAGGGTGAGGTCTTGCTCTAGCCAAGGCTGACCAGTCAGGGTAGCCTTAAACTCACAGTGATCCTCCTACCTCTGCCTCCCAAGTGCTGGGATTAAAAGCGTACATATGCGGGGGCTGGAGAGATGGCTTAGCACTTAAGGCATTTGCCTGCAAAGCCAAAGGATCCTGGTTCAACTCTCCAAGACCCATGTAAACCAGAGGCACAAGGGGGCATATACATCTGGAGTTCGTTTGCAGTGGCTGGAGGCCCTGGCGTGCCCATTTTCCCTCTCTCTCTCTCCGTCTCTCTTTCTCTGCCTCTTTCCCTCTCTCTCAAATAAATAAAATATTTTTTTTAAAGTGAGCTGGGTGTGGTGGCACACACCTTTAATCCCAGCACTTGGGAGGCAAAGGTAGGAAGAGTACCATGAGTTTAAGGCCACCCTGAGACTACATAGTGAATTCTAGGTTAGCCTGGGCTAGAGTGAGACCCTACCTCGAAACCCTCCCCCCCCCCAAAAAAAGTGTGCACAACCATATCCAGTCTTTTTTTAGGTTTTTGGGAAACCTTCTCATACAGATTTTCACAGTGGCTGCACAAGTTCACACACCTACCATAAAAAGATTTTTTTTCTTTTTTATTAAGAACAAGTAATTTGAGAGATTAAGGCTAATTATACAGCATGAAGGCCTGAGAAGGCCTGATTCTCCCTGAGTTGTATTCCCCAGTACCCATGTAAACAGCTGGGCATGGCCATACATGCCTATAACCCCTGTCCTTTGGAGAGCAGAGACTAAATAATTACTGGGCCTCATAAAAATGGCAGCTGCGGTCTCAAGAGAGAAATTCCATCTCAAGGAACATTGGAGATGAACATTAGGGGAAGACACCTGATATTCTCCTCTGGCCACCCACTCATTCACAGGGTGTGTGCATTTACACACACACACACAAGCTAGAATCTGCACTTGATAGTACATCCCTATAATCCTGGCACTGGGGGCGGGTAGAGGTATAATCATCACTGCAATCAGTTTTAGAACATCGTCCCCATTCGTCCTTACTTTCACCACTATCAACAACAGCCTGGTCTTCTTTTTGACTCAAATCCTGCCCCTCATCCTTCCCAGTGATGAGGACAAACCCAGGGCTTTGTGCTTACTAGGCAAGTGTTTTTACTCTGAGCTGAATCCCCAACCCTCTGACTCACACTTGCCTTGTTTAGACCTTTCATGTGAATAGTATCCTAGAATATGTGAGCTTTTGCAAGTAGTTTTCACTGTATAATATCCTCGGGGATGTGTTAGCATATGTCAGAACTGCATTCTCTTTTTATTACTGAGTAATATTCCATTGTATGAATAGACCATATTTTAATATATATATTCAACAGTTTATAGACTCTAGGATTGTCCTATTTTTGGACTATTAGGAACAATGCTGCTATGAACAGCTGTGAGTGAGTGTCTGTATAGATCCATTTTTAGTGCTCTTGGATATGTACCTAGGAGTGGGTTTGTTGTAAAATATTTATTTATTTGCAAGCAGAGAGAGATAGACGAGAGAGTGAGTGCGCCAGGGCCTCCAGCCACTGCAAATAGACTCTCGATGCATGTGCCACTTTGAGTGTCTGGCTTTATATGGGTACTGGGGAATTGAACTCCAGTCATGCTGAGACATCTCTCCAGCCCCTTGTTTTATATATGTATGTATGTGTGTGTATATATATATATGTATATTTATTTGAGAGAGAGAAAAAGGCAAATAGAGAGAAAGGGAGAATGGGCACACCAGGGCCCCTAGCCACTGCAAACAAACTCCAGACGCATGCGCTCCCTTGTGCATCTGGTGTATGTGGGTCCTGGGAAATCGAACTGGGGTCCTTAGGCTTCACAGACAAATGCCTTAACTGCTAAGCCATTTCCCCAGCCCTGTTTTTTTTTTTTTTTTTTTTTTTTGTTTTAGTGACCTTTATTAACTGATAATTGTGTGCTTAGAAAATCCAACTAAGGGCTAGAGGGATGGCTTAGAGGTTAAGGTGTTTTCCTGCAAAGCCAAAGGACCCATGTTCAATTCCCCAGCACCCACATAAGCTAGATGCCTAAGGTGACACATGAGTCTGGAGTTTGTTTGCAGTGGCTGGAGGCCCTAGTGTGCCCATTCTCTCTTTCTCTCTCTCTCTCTCTCTCTCTGCCTCTTTCTCTCTGTAAAATAAATACATCAATAAAATATTTTAAAAAGGGAGCCGGGCGTGGTGGCGCACACCTTTAATCCCAGCACTCGGGAGGCAGAGGTAGGAGGATTGCTGTGAGTTCGAGGCCACCCTGAGACTACATAGTGAATTGCAGGTCAGCCTGAGCCAGAGTGAGACCCTGCCTCGAAAAACCCAAAAAAATAAATAAATAAAAAAGAGAGCCGGCATGGTGGTGCACGCCTTTAATCCCAGCACTCGGGAAGCAGAGGTAGGAGGATTGCCGTAAATTCGAGGCCAGCCTGAGAAAACAGGGTGAATTCCAGGTCAGCCTGGGCCAGAGTGAGACCCTATCTCGAAAAAATGAAAGAAGGGCTGGGTGAAGTGGCGCACGCCTTTAATCCCAGCACTCGGGAGGCAGAGGTAGGAGGACTGCCGAGAGTTCGAGGCCACCCTGAGACTACATAATGAATTCCAGATCAGCCTGGACCACAGTGAGACCCTACCTCGCAAAACCAAAAAAAAAAAAGAAAGAAGGAAAAAGAAAATTAGAAAGAGAAAGAAAGAAATGAGGGAGGGAGTAAAGAAGAAAGGGAAGGAGGAAGGGAGGGAGGGAGGGAGGGAGGGAGGGAGGGAGGAAGAAAAGAAGGAAGCTGGGCGTGGTGGTACATGCCTTTAATCCCAGCACTTGGGAGGCAGAGGTAGAAGGATTGCTGTGAGTTCGAGGCCACCCTGAGACTACATAGTGAATTCCAGGTCAGCCTGAGCTAAAGTGAGACCCTACCTTGAAAAACAAAAAAAAAAAAAAAAAAAAAAAAAATTCCAACTAAAGGGGCTGGGGAGATTGCTCAGTGGTTAAAGGCTCTTACTTGCAAAGTCTGCTGGCCCAAGTTCAAGTCCCTATCACCACATAAAATTAAACACAAAGAGGTATATGCCTTGGTGCTGGGGAATCAAACTCAGGTAAATCAGACCTCTCAGGTCCTCATACTTGGATGGCAAATGCTCTTAACTTCTCAGCCATCTTCACAGCCCTTCCCAGTGACTTTTCATGTTATGATAAGGTCTCCCTCAGTTGCCTAGGTTGGCCTTGAACTTATACTACACCTGCCTCAGCCTCTGACATTTGTATCTCTGGTGTGCCCATACATATATACATGCTTGCCAGGCGTGGTGGCGTACGCCTTTAATCCCAACACTGGGGAGGCAGAGGTAAGAGGATCACCGTAAGTCAGGGCCACCCTGAGACTACAGAGTGAAATCCAGGTCAGCCTGAGCCAGAGTGAGACCCTGCCTTGCGGGGTGGGGGGGAATACATACATGCTTGCATGAACATGGAATAAGTTAATTTAAATTTTTCATTAAAAAAAAAATGTCTAAAGGCTATGCAACGGATCACAACTAGCAATTAGAAGGCTGAGGTAGGAGGATTGCCATGAGTTTGACACCAGCCTGGGTTACATAGTAAGTTTCAGATTAGTTTGTGATAAAGTGAGACCTTTAAAAAAAAAAAAAAGGAGCTAAGAGGTTGCTCAGCAGTAAAGGTGCTTCCTACATCAGCGTGAAGGTTCAGAAACCATCTACGTTCAAATTTCCAATTCCACATAAACAGATGGGTGTGGCCACACATGCCTGTAACCCCAGTCCTGCCCAGGGAAGCAGAGACCAGGAGATCCCCTAGGCTTACTGAAGATGGCAAGCTTGAGTATCAGTAAGAGACTCCAGCGCCAATCAGAATAAGTGGTAGGGCAATGGATCAATGGACGGGACACCCAATGTTCTGCTCCAGCCACCACAGGCTAGCACTTAGGCACATACACATGCATACATACAAGAAAAACGAGAGGGGGGAGGGAGAGAGGAAAGGAAAAAGGAAGGAAGGAAAGAGCTGGGCATGGTGGTACACGCCTTTGATCCCAGCACTCGGAAAGTCGAGGTAAGAGGATTGCTGTGAGTTTGAGACTACATAGTGAATTCCAGGTCAGTCTGGGCTAGAGTGAGACCCTATCTCTAAACATCAAACAAAACAAAACAAAACAAAAAAGGAAAAGAAAGAAAAAGAAAATCCAGCTAAATCTATGAAACAGATAGATTTGTTTGGGTTTTTTTTTTTGTCTGTTGTGTGTATGTGTATGCATGTGCGTGCTTGCCTGCCTGTCTGTGTGTGCATATGTTGATGTGTGAGTGGAGGCAGGCATGTGCCACACTGCATGTGAGGTTAAGAGAACAACTTTGAGTTAATCTTGGCTTTTACCGTAGCCTTAACCTCTAAGCCATCTCTCCAGCCCCATCCAATGTTTCTTGTTCCCCTTTCTGGTTACATCAGAGCTAGCTAGTATGGGTGGTAGTACATCATGGTTTGCATGAACTTTTTAAAAAATTAATTAACTAATTGACAACTTCCTTAATTGTAGATAGTATCCAATGGTACTTCCCTCCCCCGATTTTTTTTTTTTTTTTTTTTTTTTTTTTTTGGCTTTGCGAGGTAGGGTCTCACTCTGGTCCAGGCTGACCTGGAATTAACTATGGCCAGGGTGGCCTCGAACTCTCGGCGATCCTCCTACCTCTGCCTCCCGAGTGCTGGGATTAAAGGTGTGCACCACCATGCCCGGCTCCCCCCAACTTTTTAAAAAAATATTTTATTTATTAGAGAGAGAGAGAAAGATGCAGAGAGGGAAAGAATAGTACACTAGGGCCTTTGCCAGTGTAAAGAAACTAGGCTCATGGACCACTTTGTGCATCTGGCTTTCCATGGGTACTGGGAAATCGAACCCAGGCCATCAGGTTTTGTAAGCAAGCACCTCTAACCTATGAGCCATCTCCCCAGCCCCAGGTGCTGCTATTTGTAGCACCTCAAAATATAGAAAAATGAGCCAGGAATATTAGCACATGCCTATAGTCCCAGCATTAAGGAGGATCAACATTTCAAAGCCATCTCTGGCTATGTAGCAAGCTCAAGGCCAGCCTGAGTTATAAGAGACCTTATCTCTGATAATAATAACCGGGAAATGATTTCCAGGTACTGATGCCACTCACGCAGAACATATCGAGACCATCAAAGCCCGGATGTACGTAGGACTTACCTCAGACAAGCGGTTCCTCCCTGGGCACTTGGGCATGGGACTTGTAGAAGGTAAAGGGGAATGGAGGTTGCACTGAATGGGAAGCCATGCCATCCAAGATCCTTGAAGGTGTCAGCAGAACCTCACAGCACCGCTCTTTCCCTACAGGTTACGATTCTATGGGCTATGAGATGTCCAAGCCTGACCTCCGTGCTGAGTTGGAAGCTGATCTGAAGCTGATCTGTGAGGGCAAGAAGGACAAGTTTGTGGTTTTAAGGCAGCAAGTGCAGAAATACAAGCAGGTTTTCATTGAAGCAGTAGCTAATGCAAAAAAGTGAGTGCTAGACCCTGCTGCCTTGTGCAGTAGGTCATGTAGCTCCCGGCCATGGTATAGCATTTTCCTGTGAGGAGTAGGAGTACCTGGGGCATTTCAGCAGAAATGAAGCAATGTAGCTGTGCTGCTCTGTGCCTTTGGACTATCCCCTTAGGGTTCAGTTTATTACTTTTGTAGAGTTTTGCCAAAGGGAGGGAGGGAGGGAGGAAGAAAAGAAGGAAGCTGGGCGTGGTGGTACATGCCTTTAATCCCAGCACTTGGGAGGCAGAGGTAGAAGGATTGCTGTGAGTTCGAGGCCACCCTGAGACTACATAGTGAATTCCAGGTCAGCCTGAGCTAAAGTGAGACCCTACCTTGAAAAACCAAAAAAAAAAAAAAAAAAAAAATTCCAACTAAAGGGGCTGGGGAGATTGCTCAGTGGTTAAAGGCTCTTACTTGCAAAGTCTGCTGGCCCAAGTTCAAGTCCCTATCACCACATAAAATTAAACACAAAGAGGTATATGCCTTGGTGCTGGGGAATCAAACTCAGGTAAATCAGACCTCTCAGGTCCTCATACTTGATGGCAAATGCTCTTAACTTCTCAGCCATCTTCACAGCCCTTCCCAGTGACTTTTCATGTTATGATAAGGTCTCCCTCAGTTGCCCTAGGTTGGCCTTGAACTTATACTACACCTGCCTCAGCCTCTGACATTTGTATCTCTGGTGTGCCCATACATATATACATGCTTGCCAGGCGTGGTGGCGACGCCTTTAATCCCAACACTGGGGAGGCAGAGGTAAGAGGATCACCGTAAGTCAGGGCCACCCTGAGACTACAGAGTGAAATCCAGGTCAGCCTGAGCCAGAGTGAGACCCTGCCTTGGGGGTGGGGGAATACATACATGCTTGCATGAACATGGAATAAGTTAATTTAAATTTTTCATTAAAAAAAAAATGTCTAAAGGCTATGCAACGGATCACAACTAGCAATTAGAAGGCTGAGGTAGGAGGATTGCCATGAGTTTGACACCAGCCTGGGTTACATAGTAAGTTTCAGATTAGTTTGTGATAAAGTGAGACCTTTAAAAAAAAAAAAAAAGGAGCTAAGAGGTTGCTCAGCAGTAAAGGTGCTTCCTACATCAGCGTGAAGGTTCAGAAACCATCTACGTTCAAATTTCCAATTCCACATAAACAGATGGGTGTGGCCACACATGCCTGTAACCCCAGTCCTGCCCAGGGAAGCAGAGACCAGGAGATCCCCTAGGCTTACTGAAGATGGCAAGCTTGAGTATCAGTAAGAGACTCCAGCGCCAATCAGAATAAGTGGTAGGGCAATGGATCAATGGACGGGACACCCAATGTTCTGCTCCAGCCACCACAGGCTAGCACTTAGGCACATACACATGCATACATACAAGAAAAACGAGAGGGGGGAGGGAGAGAGGAAAGGAAAAAGGAAGGAAGGAAAGAGCTGGGCATGGTGGTACACGCCTTTGATCCCAGCACTCGGAAAGTCGAGGTAAGAGGATTGCTGTGAGTTTGAGACTACATAGTGAATTCCAGGTCAGTCTGGGCTAGAGTGAGACCCTATCTCTAAACATCAAACAAAACAAAACAAAACAAAAAAGGAAAAGAAAGAAAAAGAAAATCCAGCTAAATCTATGAAACAGATAGATTTGTTTGGGTGGGTTTTTTTTTTGTCTGTTGTGTGTATGTGTATGCATGTGCGTGCGTGCTTGCCTGCCTGTCTGTGTGTGCATATGTTGATGTGTGAGTGGAGGCAGGCATGTGCCACACTGCATGTGAGGTTAAGAGAACAACTTTGAGTTAATCTTGGCTTTTACCGTAGCCTTAACCTCTAAGCCATCTCTCCAGCCCCATCCAATGTTTCTTGTTCCCCTTTCTGGTTACATCAGAGCTAGCTAGTATGGGTGGTAGTACATCATGGTTTGCATGAACTTTTTAAAAAATTAATTAACTAATTGACAACTTCCTTAATTGTAGATAGTATCCAATGGTACTTCCCTCCCCCCGACTTTTTTTTTTTTTTTTTTTTTTTTTTTTGGCTTTGCGAGGTAGGGTCTCACTCTGGTCCAGGCTGACCTGGAATTAACTATGTAGTCTCAGGGTGGCCTCGAACTCTCGGCGATCCTCCTACCTCTGCCTCCCGAGTGCTGGGATTAAAGGTGTGCACCACCATGCCCGGCCCCCAACTTTTAAAAAAATATTTTATTTATTAGAGAGAGAGAGAAAGATGCAGAGAGGGAAAGAATAGTACACTAGGGCCTTTGCCAGTGTAAAGAAACTAGGCTCATGGACCACTTTGTGCATCTGGCTTTCCATGGGTACTGGGAAATCGAACCCAGGCCATCAGGTTTTGTAAGCAAGCACCTCTAACCTATGAGCCATCTCCCCAGCCCCAGGTGCTGCTATTTGTAGCACCTCAAAATATAGAAAAATGAGCCAGGAATATTAGCACATGCCTATAGTCCCAGCATTAAGGAGGATCAACATTTCAAAGCCATCTCTGGCTATGTAGCAAGCTCAAGGCCAGCCTGAGTTATAAGAGACCTTATCTCTGATAATAATAACCGGGAAATGATTTCCAGGTACTGATGCCACTCACGCAGAACATATCGAGACCATCAAAGCCCGGATGTACGAGGACTTACCTCAGACAAGCGGTTCCTCCCTGGGCACTTGGGCATGGGACTTGTAGAAGGTAAAGGGAATGGAGGTTGCACTGAATGGGAAGCCATGCCATCCAAGATCCTTGAAGGTGTCAGCAGAACCTCACAGCACCGCTCTTTCCCTACAGGTTACGATTCTATGGGCTATGAGATGTCCAAGCCTGACCTCCGTGCTGAGTTGGAAGCTGATCTGAAGCTGATCTGTGAGGGCAAGAAGGACAAGTTTGTGGTTTTAAGGCAGCAAGTGCAGAAATACAAGCAGGTTTTCATTGAAGCAGTAGCTAATGCAAAAAAGTGAGTGCTAGACCCTGCTGCCTTGTGCAGTAGGTCATGTAGCTCCCGGCCATGGTATAGCATTTTCCTGTGAGGAGTAGGAGTACCTGGGGCATTTCAGCAGAAATGAAGCAATGTAGCTGTGCTGCTCTGTGCCTTTGGACTATCCCCTTAGGGTTCAGTTTATTACTTTTGTAGAGTTTTGCCAAGATGGAGACAGTGATTCATTTTTTACAATATCAAAAAAAAAAAAAAAAAAAAAAAAGGAGCCAGGCATGGTGGTGCACACCTTTAATCCCAGCACTCGGGAGGCAGAGATAGGAGGATCACCATGAGTTCGAGGCTACCCTGAGACTACATAGTTGAATTCTAGGTCAGCCTGGGCTAGAGCGAGACCTTACCTTGAAAAACCAAAAAAAAAAAAAAAATTTTTTTTTAATTTGAGAGAGAGAGAGAGATGGAGAATGGGTGTGCCAGCGGCTTCTCAGCCACTGTGAACAAACTCCAGACACATGCACCCCCTTGTGCTCATGTGCAACATTGTGCACTTGTGTCACTTTCACATCTGGCTAAACGTGGGACCTGGAGATTCAAACGGGAGTTCTTAGGCTTCTCAGGCAGATGCCTTAACCGCTAAACCATCTCTACAGCCCTCGTTTTAATATGAATTAGGCTGCATAGTCTCTCCACCACCACCCCCCCGCCCCATAGTCTTTTAAACCAGTAAATCCAAGTGCTGGTATGGGATCCATTTGTTCTCTGAGCATTTGGAGGTAGCCATTTAGTGAGAAGCATGTGTATATTATGTTGAAAGTAACATTTTGAAGCCGGGCGTAGTGGTGGTGCATGCCTTTAATCCCAGCACTTGTTTTTGGGTTTTTGTTTTTTTTTTGAGGTATGGTCTCACTCTGATCCAGGCTAACCTGGAATTAACTATGTAGTCTCAGAGTGGCCTCGAACTCATGGTGATCCTCCTACCTCTGCCTCCCAAGTGCTAGGATTAAAGGCGTGCGCCAGCATGCCCGGCAATCTCAGCACTTGGGAGGCAGAGGTAGGAGGATCGCCATGAGTTTGAGGCCACCCTGAGACTACATAGTGAATTCTAGGTCAGCCTGAGCTACAGGGAGACTCTACCTTGAAAAACCAAAAAAAAAAAAAAAAAAAAGAAAAAAAAGAGAGAGAAAAGAAAAGAAAAGAAAGTAACATTTTGGAGCTGGAATTGGTGGCTCTTGCTTCCCATCTTAGTACTTGAGTGGATGACTGGCAGAGGGATTGCTGAGAGTTCCAATCCAGCCTGGGCTAAAGTAAGATGCTACCTCAAAAAAGCCAAAGGAAGCCAGATGTAGTGGCACATGCGTTTAATCTCAGCACTCAAGAGGCTGAGGTAGGAGAATTGCTGTGAGTTAGTTCAAGGCTAACCTGGGCTACAGATCGAGTTCCAGGTCAGCTTTGGCTAGAGTGAGACCCTGCTTCCTAAAGGAAAAAAAAAAAAGAAATAACATATTTTCTATCAATAATGTTGGTACACATATTTGGTCTTCATTTCCTCCTAAAGTCCTTAGACTGTCCACAGTGATAAGTGTCTTTGTAACCATGTGACTAGTGGAGAGTACTTGATGAGCCGCAGGGAGGCTTAGTTGCAGGGAAACATCCGAATGGCTAGAGGATTGGCACTTTCAGCTACTCCTAGGGGTTGAAGTGTCAGAATTGACTTGAATTAGGGCATCCAGCTAGTGCCTAGACAGTTGCTTGGTGTGTAGGGAAGATGCTATATATGGCAGTTATGTGGATAGTAGGAAATAATGGTTGGTTTTTTTTTGGTTTGTTTTGATTTTTTGATGTTTTGTTTGTTTTTCAAGGTAGGGGTTCACTCTAACCCAGGCTGAACTAGAACTGACTCTGTAGCCCCAGGCTGGCCTCGAACTCCCAGTTGTCTCCTACCAAAGCCTCCCCAGTGCTGGGATTAGAGGTGTGTGCCACCACATCCAGCTATAGTCATGGGCCTCTACTCCTTCATGCTATGGTGGGGAATTTGAGTAGATACTGCTGTTTGTGCTAGAATCCTTCCAAGAGTCTGGAGCCAGGGGTAGTGGAGTAGGGAGTACCATCTCCTCTGCCCCTTGTTTTCTGTATCAGTTTGGTTCCTTGACCAGTGGGTTGCAGGCTCGTGTGTGTTGTGGACATGGTACTAAGAGAACTATAAACGCCTTTTCAGTGATGTCGGTTGGTATAATATCTGCTTTTTCTTCAGGTTGGATGAGGCCTTGTCTCAGTACTTTGGGGAAGGGGCAGAAGTGGCCCAGCAAGAAGAGATCTACCCAGCCATGCCAGAGCCCATTCGGAAGTGTCCACAGTGCAACAAGGACATGGTCCTTAAAACCAAGAAGAGTGGTGGGTCAGTACCTGTCTTCTGCTTACCCCGCACATGCTGCGTTGGCTGGCCAGCTCATGTTCATGTCATTATAAGAGGCAGGCCTGCAAGGTTTTGGAGCTAGAAGGATTATAGGATGGTACCTGGAGTGTGAAGTGCTATGGGAATTCATATTCAGTTATAAACAGAAAGTCAGAGCCAGGTGTGGTGGTGTTCATCTTTAATCCCAGCACTTGGGAAGCTGAGGTATGAGGATCTCTGTGAGTTCAAGGCCAGCCTGGAGCTACAGAGTGAGTTTTAGGTCAGCCTGGAGTAGAAGGAAACACTGCTAAAAAGAAAGAAAAACAGTCAGCAGTCTCTACTTCACAAAGCTGCTTTAAGGGTGGGGATTGTATTTCAATCCTGGGGTAAAAACCCCAACCCCAGGATATTACTGTTTTTTTTTCTCTTTGTGGCAGAGACTTGCTGTGTAGTTTAACTGACTTTGAGCTGAAAAATTCTCCTGCCTCAGCTTCCCAGATGCTAAGATTACAAGTGTGAACAGCAACACACAGTTATAAGTGGTGGCATTTATGTAAAACATAGTGGAAAATAGTTTACTTTTTAGGGATGTGAGAAGCATATGCAGACTAGATTTTCTAAGTCATCTGAGATCAGTGATATAGTATATGCAGTAAAAAGTCATCTTAGATGGGCGTGGCGGTGCACGCCTTTAATCCCTGCGCTTGGGAGACAGAGGTAGGAGGATCACATGAGTTCGAGGCCGCCCTGAGACTACATAGTGAATTCCAGGTCAGCCTGGGCTAGAGTAAGACCCTACCTTAAAAAACAAAAACAAAAAAATCACCTAGAAAAATGAAGGTCCTCTTCATCCTAGAAGGGGAGACTTTTTGGCAGACAGATGGCAACCCAAATGTGTGTGCTGTATTTCTGGGGTCTAACCTAGCCACCTGCTCCCCAGGTTCTACCTTAGCTGCACAGGTTTCCCAGAATGTCGCTCAGCCATGTGGTTTCCTGACTCGGTGCTGGAGGCCAGCAGGGACAACAGTGTGTGTTCCATTTGTCAGCCATCTCCTGTGTACAGGTAAGCCAGAGACCTCTCAAGACATGTGCTACAGGACCATCTTTTCCCCTCATTCTGCTGGAACCCAGGCAGCAGTGTCCAGGAAATACTTTTCTCGGCCATAATAAGCTCACCTCTCAGCTGCCCAGGTAGCAGTGTTCTGTGGAAGCCCAGTTTGAGAAGGAGCCCCGCTGTAACTCAAGGTGCCACTGAGGTGTCTTTATCTGTCCTTACTTGACAGTTGCTGCAGCGTTTGGTTCTACAAATTGTCTACATATTAAATATGGTGTCCAACCTTATCCCAAATGCCCAGAGCCCAAGCGTAAGGCAGTGGTCCTTAAACCTCCTAGAAACATGCCAAGAAATCATTGAGAAGCCCAAACACTTTTTCTGTGGGTAGTGCTTTTCAATTTGTACCAAACTTAAAGTGGGGGCATTTATTTATTTTTGCCATGCTGGTTCATCCAGGGTCTTGTACATACCAGACAAGTATTCACACTGACTTAGGCCCCCAGCCTTGGAGGCATGTTTAAAGTGTTAGTCATTTATAGCAAATGCACTGCTTACTAAGATAAATTTTAAAAATGATTTGTACCAGGTGTGGTGGCACACGCCTTTAATCCTAGCACTTGGGAAGCAGAGGTAAAAGTATTGCTGTGAATTGGCGGCAAGCCTGGAACTACAGAGTGAGTTCCAAGTCACCCTGGGTTAGCGTGAGACCCTACCTTGGAAAAAGGGAAAGGTTAAAAATAACTTGTAGGACAAAATACTTATTTTCCCAAACAAAAATACAGTACTACTAAAGAGAATGACATTGCTTTTCATTCAGGCAAGACTGGGTTTCCATCTCTGCCTCTGCAGTGCATGAGCATTGCATGTGTTGTCAACTCTGCAGACCAACATGCACACATGGAAGAATGAGAGCAAATTAGATGTGCCTCCTTAGCATCGTTTTGGTTTTGGCCTTATTTTAAAAGGGCTCCAAAACCCTGACGTGTCCTGTAACCACACCTAGAGCCAGCAGTGTGGAGAAATAGAACCTTTCATAGATGTCTGCAGCTAGGTGATTGATTGATGTGGTCTGAGTTATCTGCATGGCTTCCCAGTCTGCACTCTACATGGACTTCCCATGGCATGAGAGGAGGCTGGGGCTTGTCACCCCTGTGGACCAAGGAAGATGATGGCACCTGCTGATTAATATCTTTTCTCATCTTCCGCCTCACTAGGTTGAAGTTGAAGTTTAAACGTGGTAGCCTTCCCCCAACCATGCCCTTGGAGTTTGTTGGCTGCATAGGTGGATGTGATGAGACCCTCAAGGAAATCATGGGGCTAAGATTTTCACAGGGGCCCTCAAGAACTGGCCAGCCTGCTAGCCAGCCCTCTGGATACCTGCAGGCCAGTCAGGTCCTGAATAGGATGGACAGCAGCCAGCACAGCCACCCCCAGCCTCCCAGAAGCAGACAGACTGGACTTTCAAAGGCTGTGGCCCCAACCTTCCTACCAGCCATGGCCTCTGGGGAAAGCAACTCTGTGACCTGCAACTGTGGCCAGGAGGCCGTACTGCTCACTGTCCGAAAGGAGGGCCCCAACCAAGGGCGACACTTCTACAAGTGCAACCATGGTGGCTGTAACTTCTTCTTATGGGCTGACAGCAGCCATCCCACCACAGGAGGGCCCCCCACATCTGCATCAAGACCCCCAGGTGCCTCACTGGGACACCCACTTGGCTCGGATGGCCCCCTGGGCGAGTTTGGCAGCCCTGCTGACAATGGCAGTGGTGGCAGCACGTCCTGCCTGTGCAGCCAACCTGCTGTCATGCGGACTGTACAGAAGGATGGGCCCAACAAAGGGCGCCAGTTCCACACCTGTGCCAAGCCACGAGAGCAGCAGTGCGGCTTCTTCCAATGGGTTGATGAGAACGTGGCCCCAGGTGAGACAGCAGGGCATATAGATCTGTGCGTAGCTTTCCTCAGTGGTCTCCACCTCAGAAGCAGTAGTGGACAGAAAGTAAGCCAGTGTCGTGGGGAGCCTAAACAGTTACTTTTTCCCTCCATTTCCTCAGCAGCCACTTTCAGTGAGGTAATAACCACATAGTCTTCATTACAAATTAAAGGGTAGTAAATACACTCTTTTTTTTTTTTTTTTTTGGTTTTTCGAGGTAGGGTCTTGGGCTAGCCCAGGCTGACCTGGAATTCACTCTATAGTCACAGGCTGGCCTTGAACTCACAGCCGATCCTCCTACCTCTGCCTCCTGAGTGCTGGGACTAAAGGCGTGTGCCACCACGCCCAGCAATGTCCGTTTTTTAAAATAGGTTTTTAAACCTTTTTTTTTTAAATTGTATTTATTTGAGAGAGAGAGAGAGAATGGGCACACCAGGGCCTTCAGCTGCTGCAGATGAACTCCAGACACATGTGCCACCTTATACATCTGGCTTATGTGGGTCCTGGGGAATCAAACCTGGGTCTTTTGGCTTGGCAGGCAAGTGCCTTAACTGCTAAGCCATCTCTTCAGCCCATAAATAAACTTTCTATAATAGGCATCTTTCATCTTCAGCAAACAAGTGTTATGATCAGTTTTCCAAATGAGAAAGGCAGTGACGGCCCAAAATAGGAATAAGCATCTGCCCTTCCCTGCAACCTGTCTCCTTTGCAAAGTCATTGACATCAGCTTCATTTCATCTGATGACATTCTGACTGTGGTGATATGTAGGAACCTGCTCTGGGATGGGCAGTTTCTCCAGAATGGGTATTGTGAGAGCTGGCACCAGACATTAGCTCAAGAGACTGGTGTATGTGAGGGCACTTTGATTCATCCTTGCAACTCTGCTGCCCAGCAGTAACTTAATTAACTAGCTTATCTAACCCAAAGCCATACAGAAGCTTTGGTGTTACACAGATGTGGTTTCCAAGACAAGTTATATAATTTCAAACAAGACTGAACCTTTTGGCCTCATTCTCCTTAGCCATAAGATGGCATCTGCTAATTTCATAGATTTCCTGTTCTAGTTTTACACAGGAACTGAATTAGTCTCAGACTTTTTTTTTTTTTTTAGGGGTATTGAAGTAGGATCTCGCTGTGTAGCCCAGACTAGCATTCATGCCTCAGCCTTCTGAGTGCTGGGATTGTAGGCATACGCCATTATGACTGGCTTCAAATTATTACTCTTAAACTCATGTCACCAGCTCTGTGGTGACCTGGAAGGCTGGCTAAAAAGTACAGGAGTAGCTGGGTGTGGTGGTACACACCTTTAATCCCAGCACTCAACAAAACACAACAACAAAAAAAGCACAGGAGTTAGGGCCAGCTGTCACTGCATCCTGTGCTAGACTCATGTGTAGTGTAGTGACTACAGAACAGCTGGCTTTTGCACACACTTGAGACTTGCCAGGACCACAATAATTAAATGACTTCTGACCTCCATGCTAGCTGATGGGTTGAGTGACCAGGCATCCAGTACTGAGAGACCTGTTTATGAACTGGAAAAATCCATAGCTCATGGTTGTAGGTAGGTAAGGTAATATGGGGAGATGGCCGGTGATCACAGACTCATCTCAGTTATTGTTTGCCTAAGTTACTGGTGTGTAGAAGGACCTATATAAAGTGGTACTATTGGCTTTTTTTTTTTTTTTCGAGGTAGGGTCTCACTCTGGCCCAGGCTGAGCTGGAATTAACTATGTAGTCTCAGGGTGGCCTCAAACTCATGGCGATCCTCCTACCTCTGCCTCCCGAGTGCTGGGATTAAAGGCGTGCCCCACCACGCCCGCCTACTATTGGCTTCTTATAACAATAGTAGCTCTTGGAGCTGGAGAGATGGCTTAGCAGTTAAGGCATTTGCCTGAAAAGCCAAAGGATCCCGGTTGACTTCTCCTGGACCCACGTAAGCCAGATGCACAAGGGGTGCTTGTGTCTGGAGTTGGTTTGCAGTGGCTGGATGCCCTGGTGCACCCATTCTCCACCCTTCCTCTTTCTCTCTCCGAAAGGAAGGAAGGACAGTAGCTCTTGGTTAGGCACTTGCCTGCAAAGCCAAAGGACCTTGGTTTAATTCCCCAGGACCCTTGCAAAGCCAGATGCACAAGGTGGCACATGCATCTGGAGTTCATTTGCAGTGGCTGGAAGCCCTAGCACGCCCGTTCTCTCTCTGTGCCTCTCAGCCTCTTTCTCTCTTTCAAATAAATAATTTAATTTAATTTAAAAAGAGTAGCTCTTAGGTTGGAGAGATGGCTTAGCAGTTAAGGTGCATGCTTGTGAAGCCTAAGGATCCTGGTTCAATTCTGCAGGTCCCACCTAAGCCAGATGTACATGATGGTGCATGTGTCTGGAGTTCGTTTACAGTGGCTAGAGGCCCTGGCATGCCCATTCTCCCTCACTCTCCCTCCTTCTGTCTCTCATAAATAAATAAATAAATAAAAGAATAGTAGCTCTTAAGAACTTAGGTTACTTTGTGGAGAGGAAGCAGGTAACAGGTGGTAGGTGCATCATGTCCTAACATTGTAGAGCTGTCCTTCACAGTGCAAAGGCAGTCTGGCCTGTGGTTATACCTGACGTGCAAAAGATATGATACTTCCACCCAATACTGTACAGTACTGTTTTCTTTTTTGAGATGTTCTTGTGGTTCAGGCTGGACTTGAACTCTTATTTTTGGTTTGTTTTTGAGATAGGGTCTCATTTTACCCCAGGCTGGCCTTGAACTCACAGTGATCCTTCTACTTCTGCCTCCCAAGTGCTGAGATTAAAGGTGTGCACCACCCCACCCAGTTGAACTTGAACTCTTTTTTTTTTTTAATATATATATATTTATTTACTTGTTTGCAAGCAGAAAGAGAAAGAATGAATGGCTCCAGGGCCTCTTGCCAGTACAAATAAACTCCAAATGAATGTGCCATTTTGTGTATCTGGCTTTACATGGGTCCTAGACTGTAAAGCTTTGCAAGCAAATGCCTTTAACCACTGAGCCATCTTTCCAGCCCTGGGCATGAACTCTTATTGGTCCTGCTACCTCCACTTTCCAGGTGCTGAGATTTCAAGCATGTACCTGGCTTGTACCAATATTTCTTGCCACCTCAGGGTATCACTTGTAAACTTAGTTTTTCTATGTGTCTTCCCACAGAGACATTTGCAGCCCCACCATGGCCAGGAGGCAGAAGAAAAACCCAGAGACCAGAGACCACAAGCAAAAGATCAAGAGCCAGTTCCTCAGATGCAGGGTCTACAGCAAAGAATCCCCGGAAATGCAGTCTTTGCCACCAGCCTGGACACACCCGACCCTTCTGTCCTCAGAACAGATGAAGGCAGCAAGGTGGAGGAGGCTATGTTCACAAACCAGGAAATGAGCCAACTCGAACCAGGTGGCCTTCACTGCCCTGGAAACCTAGGAAAATACTTGGTTTTAGAGCAGGCCTTTTGTTGACAAGTTCAGGGACTAGACCCCTGGAGAAGGCTGGCTCTGCTCGACAGTGGTCATCTGTCCAAGGCTCAAAAATGACTGTAGCCACTATGCTGCTGAGAAATCAAGACATAAGCCCCCATGGCTCCCTGAGGGTAATCACAGTATGAAATGGCAAAGCTGGTGGCAGAGATTTTACCTTAGGAGGTCTGTGTGCCCCAAATGTGACATGACATGCTGTCATGTAGAAACATCCAAGGTTTCCTTCACTCTGGGTAAACAGCCAGTGCTCCCAGCACAGGCGTTGGGCAGCCTGGATGGGGCTTCTCTGTATAGCCATCCAGGAAGGAGGGTAGAATGCCAGGAAGTAGCCTTCCTGACATTGCATATGTAGCTTTATTCATGCTTAAAAGCCAGGATACCCATAGTTCATGTGCCTTAATAAAGATTTCACCCCCCCTTTTACTAGTAGCAATGTAGTACCTGGGCTACAAGACCATCTCAAAAAAAAAAAAAAAAAAAGGGAGCGGGCTGGAGAGATGGCTCAGCAGTTAAGGCATTTGCCAGATGCACAAAGTGGTGCATGCATCTGGAGTTCATATGCAGTGGTTAGCGGCCCTGGCACACCCATAACCTACCTCCCCCTCCCCCTGCTTACAAATAAATAAAATATTTTAAAAATGTATAAAAAAGAACTAGGGACTTCTACCCAAGAGCTCTCCTATCTCGCAGTCCAGCCCTTCTTCCCTGACACAGCTAGCACTAAGTCCTACTTCTCTCTGCCTGCCACATTCATTCTGTGGCACTCCTGCACCCATATATACATATACTCACAATCCTGAACACCATGACTGATTGACTTTTAGGGATTTTTGTTGTTTTGTTTTCTTGTAAGCAAGCACCTTTAACTACTGAGCCATCTTTCCAGCCCATTGTTTGTGAGGTAGGGTCTCACTCTAGCCCAGGCTGACTTGGAACTCACTCTGTAGCACAGGCTAGCCTCAAACTCACAGCAATCCTACCTCAGCCTCCCAAGAGTGCTGCGACTAAAGGTGTGCACCACCATGCCCTTTTTCTTTTTTTCTTTTTTCTTTTTTTTGGGGGGTGGGAGGATGGGCTTTTAGTTTATTTTAACTTTTTTTTTTTTTTTTTGGTTTTGTGAGGTAGGGTCTCACTCTGGTCCAGGCTGACCTGGAATTAACTATGTAGTCTCAGGGTGGCCTCGAACTCTCAGCGATCCTCCTACCTCTGCCTCCCGAGTGCTGGGATTAAAGGCGTGGCCACCATGGCTGGCTTATTTTAACAATTTTTTAAACATGTATATAATGTCTTTTTTTTTTTTTTTTTGGTTTTTCGAGGTAGGGTTTCACTCTGGCCTAGGCTGACCTGGAATTAACTATGTAGTCTCAGGGTGGCCTCGAACTCACGGCAATCCTCCTACCTCTGCCTCCCAAGTGCTGGGATTAAAGGCGTGCGCCACCACGCCCAGCTCTTATAATGTCTTTTGATCATATTCACCTATTGACTTCCCTTCTATCTTCCCTTCCACTGAACCCCTTCCCATTAGCCACTCTTTTGCTTTGATGTGTGTGTGTGTCCCACTGAGTTTAATTAGGGCTGCTTGCATGAGTTGGGGGTTATCAGAGCATAGACATTACCAATGGCTAAATAAAAATCTCTCCCAGCAACCATTAACTGCCAATAACTCCTCAGAATGTTGAGAGGCCCAATGTTGTGCAGTTAAGGATAGCTGCTCTGAGTACAAGAGCCATGTCATACCTGGAAAGCAGTGTCCGCAGCACTCTGGAGGTGGAGACAGGCGATTACTGGGGCACACTGGCTAGACTAGGCCAATCAGCAAGCTCTGGCTTCAAGTGAGCGACCCTGTGTAGTAGTTACCTTCTTTCTGAGACAAAGCACCTGACAAAAATTGGCTTAAGGGTTGACAGTTCCAGTTTACAGGCCATCATGGCAGGGAAGACATGGTGACAGGAGCTTGAAGTATCTGCTCAGCGAGCAGGCAGAGAGTGATGAAGGCCAGTGCTCAACCAGCTCTCTCTTGTTCATACAGTTTGAGACCCCAGCCCATGGGATGCTCTTACCTTAACCTAATCAAATAATCCCTCACAGGTGCTTCTAGGTCCTGTGGAGTTGACATTATAAACCATCCCACCTTTTCTCAGTAAATAAAGTAAAGGGCTATCAGGAAAGATACCTAGTGTCAACTCCTGGCCTCCAAACGCAGGTACCCCACGCATTTGCCCACACACATACAAACATGCATACACATGCCACAAACTTCCTCCATCCTGTCTCTCATCCAGTCAGTCCTGTTAGTCACAGGTGGAAGGTGAGGCAAGGTGCAGAGATGGTTTCTTCCAGAAATACAACTTCGTGGTCAAGACAGAAACAGGACGGAAGTGGCCTAGGTGACAGCAACTGGACCTAGCTTGGGCTCTTCGTAGCTGTTCAGTCATCCAGTCATAGAGCCTCAAGAAGAGGCAATGGAGACGGGGAAAGAGTTCATCAGGGTGGGATTTGAGGAAGATGCAGTAGGACCAGGAGTTCAAGGTTATCTTTGGTTACATAGCAATTTTTTTTTTTTTTTTTTGGTTTTTTGAGGTAGGGTCTCACTCTGGCCCAGGCTGACCTGGAACTCACTATGTAGTCTCAGGGTGGCCTTGAACTCACGGCAATCCTCCTACCTCTGCCTCCCGAGTGCTGGGATTAAAGGCGTGCACCACCATGCCCGGCTACATAGCAATTTTGAGGCCAGCCTGGGCTACAAAAAAATAAATAAAGAAAGACCATCTGAAAAAAAATTCTCTGGGGCTAGAGAGATGGCTTAACAATTAAGGCACTTGTCAGCAAATTTAAAAGACCCAGGTTTGATTACCCAATACCCACATAAAGCCAGATGCACAAGGTGGCACATGTGTCTGTTCATTTGCAGTGGCTGGAGGTCCTTGGGATGCCTATTTGTCTGCCTCTTTCTCAAATAAATAAAAATATTTTTTCCAGGCATGATAGCACACACCTTTAATCCCAGCACTCAGGAAGGAGGTAGAGGTAGAAGGACCTAAAGTGAGACAACCTTACCTCAAAAACAAAAACAACAACAAAAACAAAATAGCTGGACATGGAGGCGCACACCTTTAATCCCAGCACTTGGGAGGCAGAGGTAGGAGGATCGCTGTGAGTTCGAGGCCACCCTGAGACTATAGAGTGAATTCCAGGTCAGCCTGGGCTAGAGTGAGACCCTACCTTGAAAAAAACCAAAAGAGAGAAAAAAATTCTCTGAAGACTGAGGGTCATAGACTAAGCCTGTAGAGCAGCCCCATAGATCTCAGGAAGCAGGTACACGTTGGGGCACTTGGCAGCTCAGCCTCTGGAAGAAATTCCTAATCAGCTGGTGCCCATTGCTGAAGCCTCTTGACTGCTCGCCCTCCGCACAGCTGCCTGTTACAAACCCAAGCTCCGTGTCCACCCACATGCCTGTGTTAAAGCCCTCGGTGTCAGGAAGTGGGAGCTTTGAAGGCCATGGGAAGAAACTGCTAGGTGACATCCAGGATGTAAACCCCCACCAGACATAGAATCTACAGGCTGACCTGGAACTCACTCTGTAGCCCCAGGCTGGCCTTGAACTAAGTGTCCTTTCCACCTCAGCCTCCCAAGTGCTGAGATTAAAGGTGTGGACCACCATGTTCATGTTCAGCTGTAAGATACTACTTTAAAATTTTTTTTTTTTTTTTGGTTTCTTGAGGTAGGGTCTCACTTAGCTCAGGCTGACCTGAAACTCGCTATGTAGTCTCAGGGTAGTCTCGAACTCATGGCAATCCTCCTACCTCTGCCTCCCAAGTGCTGGGATTAAAGGTGTGCACCAAGCCCAAGCCCGGCAAAGTTTTTTTTTTTTTTAGAGAGAGAATAGGCATGACAGGGCCTCAGCCAATGAAATTGAACTCTAGATGCTTGCGCCACCTAGTGGGCATGTGTGACCTTGCACTTGCTTCACCTTTGTGCATCTGGCTTATGTGGGATCTGGAGAGTTGAACATGGGTCCTTAGGTTTCACAGGCCTAAGAATTTTTTTTCCTGGGTGTGCTAGCATATGCCCATACGCTTTTTTTTTTTTTTTTTGGTTTTTCAAGGTAGGGTCTCACTGTGGTCCAGGCTGACCTGGAATGAACTATGTAGTCTCAGGGTGGCCTTGAACTCTTAGCAATCCTTCTACCTCTGCCTCCCGAGTGCTGGGATTAAAGGCGTGCGCCACCACGCCTGGCTAGCATACACCTTTAATCCCAGCACTAGGGAGGCAGAGGTAGCAGGAGGATCATTGTGAGTTCGAGGCCACCCTAAGACTACATAGTGAATTCCAGGTCAGTCTGGGCTAGAGCGAGACCCTACCTTGAAAAGCAAAAACTATATATATATATTGTGTGTGTACATCCAGGAGCATATACCTGCTTGTGTGCACATGGAGGTCAGAGGACAACATTTGGGTTGGTCTTTGTCCACCTCATCTGAGGCAGGATTTTTGCTGGGCTTGTCTCAAACTTCCAGAATATTCTGTCTCTGCCTCCCATCTTGCCATCAGCTGTAACATGCTGGGATTATAGAAACCCACCATGGCTTCCTGCTTTTTATGTGGGGCCTGGGGGTTGAACTCAGGTATTCCAGTTTGAGTGGCTAGGACTTTATCTACTAAGCCATCTCTACATCCCCTAAAGACTAAGTACTGAAACCCTGCCACCTACAAGTTGATCTCAAGCTACTAGGCCAAGCCACAGGACTCACTCAGAAAGCTCCAAATAGCCAACTGTGATGGTGCCAAGACTGCTGTTGCCAGCAAGAATCACACACACATAAGACTTTTCTCCTTTTATTCCTGTTCACATTATTCAAGGCATAGCTTTTTATCCGCTTGGGAGTGAAAACCAAAGACAGGAGGGGCCCTGGGGAAGGGAAGTGGTCTTTCTCCAGCCCTGCTAACTCAGGCTGTAAGGTCAGAACAAAGACATCCTCCAGAAGCAGTTCACTTTGGCACATTGCAGAGGCCAGGGCTGCACATGGGTCTCTGGGAAGGGCATGTCCTCTGCCTCTAGTGAGGTCCAAGAATGGCTACCGTGGGACAGTCCTGCATAGGCAGCACACAGCTCAGCTCCCCCAGCAAGGAAGGGGCTCTCGAGGACTTTGCAGCCTGTACAGAGAATTCACCCAGTGGGAGGAACAGGGTCTTCCCTGAGGTATAAGATGGGGAGCAGGTGAGACCGAGCTGCTGTAGAGCCCGAGGACTTGACCAGTAAAACAAATGCATGGACCTCAGGGGAAACTTCAACAGCTAAGCCACGACATCACGTGACTCAGGGACGTAACTAACACGTGACACTCAATGACCAGCTCCAGGTGCCCAAGAAAATTGTTTCTCTCTCAGAAGAATGATGGAACTGGCCCTTGCCAGGTGTTCACCTAGGAAGGCAGAATCCACCTCATGCTCTTGGTGGATTTGTTGCTGGTGGTGATGGACGGAGTCCGAGGTCCTGAGTCAACCCCAGAAGGTTGAGGGCACATCAGAATGCACTGGCACTGCAGGCTAGCAGCCAGGGTGGACCAGCCACACTCAGGTGACAGTAACCCAGATTCTCTGGACTCCGAGATCTGGGCAGGCATCACACAGACACATGCCCGTCCATGGGCTCAGGTATTCTCTTTCTTTGCTCTGGCTAAAAGCAAGCAAAACCCACTCTACACTCTGGGAGGTCAGTGGCTGCAGCAGCTTACCAGCATCCTAAAACAAGCCAACCCCAGCCCCTGGCCACTTACAGCAGACTCTCAGGTGCCTGTAAACCACTATACAGCGCGTAGCCAATGTCATCGATAGCCTCCTCTCGCAAGCTGCCCAGGAGGTTCACGCTGGGGTTGAAGTGACAGGGCAAACTGGCCTGCTCCAAGTTACCCACCAGCAGCTCCAGGGCCTGCAGAAAGCGGTCCCCAAGGCATCCTCAGTCCAGGCCACTTCCTCCTCACTCAAACGTAGAACCACTTGGGTCAAGTGCCCCCGGTCCAGCTGTCTCAGGGCTGGGTGGCCACGGCACACACCACACAGCAGCAGCAGCAGCCTCCGGCGAGTGCCGGCATCCTGGTCATCCAGGGTCCGCAACCTAGTGGCCTCTACAGGATACAGGTCCTGTAACCACAGATTCCCAGCCAGCCCTTCCAGGGGCCACGCCAGCAGGAGGCGGTCATCTGCACTGGACCCGGGGATCACCAGGAGCATGACCACAGTGAACTCGAGGCGCTCATGTTGCACCTCCAGCAACAGCTCCTCTGAGGCCACACTGGGCCGGATGAGACACCCGAGCAGGGTGCCAATGGCAGGCCAGTTGACAGAGGCAGTCAGGGCCTTTCGGAGCAGCTCCAGTAGGATGCGAGAGGAGAGGTAGCCCCCCACCAGGAAGCGGTCCCAGGAGCTGCTACCACGGGGATGGAACTCAAGGTGGGTCCTGCGCACAGCCCAGCAGCGAGGGTCCCTGGCCACAGTGTCCACGCCAGGCACCAGGCTCCACAGACCTGGCTCCAGAACCAGTGGTGCCAGCAGACGCACATGCTCCACAGCACCCGCCTGTAGCCCGTCATAGAGAGGTCCACCTGGCACGAGGGCACCAAAGGGCAGTTCCGGGAACTTGCTCTGCAAATAAGCCTGCAGCTCCAACGCAATATCGCCAGCCAGCTGTTTGGCCAAAGCCACGTGGGCTTCTGGGATAACCACACGGTCCCGCTCGAAAGCCAGCAGCTTCTCCTGGAACGTCAGGCATAGTGGTGCTGGGGAGCTAAGCTGAGGTGATGTCTGAGGATGAGTGTGTATGGGCCCCACTGCAGAGTGAAGGGGTCAGGGGAACATGTCAGAAGACTCCAAGTTAAGAAAGCTCCACTAGCTGTGTGATGGTCACATCCTCACCTGTAATGGCCACTGAGAAAGACCCAAGTCCAGTCCTCAGGACAGTAAGTGATTGGTGGGAATGAAAGTTTCACTGGCCCAGAGTGCCAACAGCTAACTCCTACGGCTAAAACCGCTTCACACAGACTACTGCTAAAGACAGGTCCTGCCCCTCTCCAGGCCTGTTTCCCCATCTCAGGCTCTTCAGCATTCAAACTGCTACCTTGTTCTGGTAGTATGCAAGAGGACAAAAGCTATAATCTCAGAATCCCATGGCCAGCTCAGCAGAGCTAAAGTACTTGCACAGCATCCATGAGCTCTAGGTTTGACCCTTAGCGCACACAAAATTAGATATCCCATTCAACATCTGAGGAGGAGCCCACAGCCCAAAGAGCAGACACTTGTGAAGGTATGTCTCCTATATGTGATATATGTGACTATGAAAGGGGAACTCACCCACATAAAAAGGGAAAGGGTGCCCATTACCTGGAGCAGAGGTCAGGGGTGCTATGGGCTGGCTGAGGGCAGCAGGAGGGGGCTGGCGCTGCTGATGTGATGTGGCCTTCAGCAAATTCAGTTCCTTCCAACTCTCACCCTTGGTGTCATCCTCATCGGGGGAGCTGGTGGCCCTGTCAATGAGCTGCAGGCAGAGTGACACAGAATAGAATATCCAAAATCTGGGGGCTATGGAAAAGCTTAGGGCAAAGCAAGCCAGGGAGCTGTGCTAGAGAAACAGGGACCCTAGGCTTCAGTCCAGCCTTAGGAAATCCCACCACCCCATAAGGCCCAGAGCTGGCCTTCTCTCCTGGAAGCCTTAGGAAGGTCCTCCCCACCTGACCTTACCCGCTTTACAGCCAAGGTGGCAATGCTCAACACGGCGGCCCCACACACACCCAGCACCAGGCGAGCATTGGCCAGGAGAAAGTCTACCACACTGCTCAGGCCCTCATTGGCACGGTGCTTCCCCCGCTTCTGGAAGAACTCTGCCATGGTCTGCCTGCAAGAGAGGTGTGAATGTGTTGTTGAGGGAGGGGGCCACCTGGTTGGCAGGGCCCAACACAGTCAGGTGCTCCATAATAGGAGGTGGAGCACACAAGGGTGGCTTCCTGAAGAGACTGAGAAATGGGTTTCTTAAAGGCTTTTGGGGAAGGACATGAGGGAGCTTCTAGATCTTACCCTGAAACCTTTAAATAACCCACTCCTGGAAAGGGGGTCTCGCATGAAAACGCCCTAAAGCCTCTTGCTTCTGACCCTATTATCCAAACTCTCTGACATCAACAAAGACCTGGAGAGATGGGGCTTAGCATCACCACCCTTATTCTACAAAGACACAAGCCAAAACACACAAGTCTCAAACACAGCCTCAGAACTCAGGGTCTTTTTCATGTTCTAAACCAGGATCTACCAGACATAGCAGCTCTTTCTGACCAACCATCAGGACAAACACAAAGGTCACAGAAGACCTGCAACTTGCTGGGCCTTTGATAAGACCTCAGTAAAGTTTAGGAGGCTATTTAATAATTGTCCCTCAAGGGCTGGAGAGATGGTTTAGCTGTTAAGGCATTTGCCTGCAAAACCAAAGGACCACAGTTCAATTCCCCAGATGCACAAGGTGGCACATGCATCTGGAGTTTGTTTGCAGCAGCTAGAGGCCCTGGTGTGCCCTCTCTCTCTCTCTCTCTCTCTCTCTCATATAAATAAATAAATAATTGTCCCTCAAATCTTGACAAAGAAACTGCCAAAAGCAGAGAAGGCAACCACATCAGAAGACGGGCTGAGTGAGGGCATGTGCAAACCAAAGCTGAAGGCTTCTTGGTCAGATAGTGGGTAAGTATGTCTAACCATGCTGATCCCAAACAGAGGGCTGCCCAGTACCTCTGAAGAGAGCTTGTTAGGCCCCTTGGGTTTGGGACAGTGTTGGGGGTGGGAAGAGGAGTACTCAGATGCTGGGAGGCCAAACACTAGAGAAGGTGAGATGGGGCCTGAAGCCAGGCACAGGAAGCAGTGAAGAAGGCTGGGAAATGAGCAGTCCTGTGTGTCTGAGTGAGGTCAGGCACCTGGGAAGTGGAAGCAGAAATCTGCCAGGGCCCAGTCCATCATGCCAGGAGGTTATAAGCTGTCAAGAATGTCAATGTCAGCCAGGCAAGATGGCACACGCCTTTAATACCAGCACTCAGGAGATAGAGGTAGGAGGATTGCCACCCTGAGACTACACAGTGAATTCCAGGTCAGCCTGGGCTAGAGAGAGAGATACCTTACCTCGAAAAACCAGTAACAACAAAAGAAAAGAATGCCAATGTCTTTTTAACTCTCTGCTGGGCTATGGGTGTCTTGGGGCCCAGCTCCCCAGTTAACAATATGCCTGGAGTAGCTGAAGCCTGAAGCACTGTGTAACTCAGCCCAGACACCTGACCACTTGTCCCAGACTAAAAATAAGACCCTGCTCTGGGGTCTGGTGAGGTCACAGGCCAGACAGGTGACCTATTACAGCCCTAGAGAAAGTTTTTGCTTCCTCATCCCTGCCTGCCATCGTGGTCAAAACGGCCACCTCCCTTAAATTCCAGCACCTGCATAAAGTGGGACTCAGCACTGTCTCTGGAGGGGTCGTGCTGAGTTCCAACTCCGGACCGCCGAGAGGCCAAGGGTGGTTAAAAATAACTCGACTCTGCCCAGCCAAACCCTGGGGTCTGCTTGTCCTTCCCCTCTGGCCAACACACAGCTCCGTACGGCCCCAATTCACTGGGGAGGACACTGAGGCCCTGGACACCAAGTGCAATATCCAAGACAGGGAGGAGCAGGGCTGGGATTCGAACTCGGACCTTCAGGCCCAAAGTCCTCCCTCCTTCCGCGGCTGAACGCAGGCCACGCCCCACCAGCAAAGGACGCTTGCCACGCCCGGGCTTTCTAGACCCCGGGGCCGCCGGGCGCGCCCAAGCCGTACCTACGTCCCGGCGTCAGCACACCGACCCGTGGACGCAGCGGACCCGCCTGGGAATGGAACGTGGAAGACCTGGGAACAGAACGCCGGGGCCGGGCGGTGGGTGACCGTGGAGGCACACAGACGAGTAGGCCTTTACTCCAATCAGAGCGCTCAACTGCTGCGCACGCGCAAGATCAGCCAATGACTATCTGGACACGCCCCCTCGCCGCCAGCGCACACTCCCTCAGGGGCGGAACCTAAGGACACACTGGATTTAAAGGCGTACTGTCATATTTCTAGCTCACGATAAGGAGTGACAGTCTTCCAGGCCCTGTGTGGCTCATACGCGGTTCTAATTTAGTTAATTTTTAAAAATTATTTTTATTTATTTGTTTAGGAGAAAAAGAGGGAGATGCAGATAGAGAGAATGGTCGTATCAGGGCCTCCAGCCACTGCAAATGAATTCCAGACGCATGCATCACCTAGTTCATTTGGCTTCCGTGGGCACTTTGGAATCGAACCTGGATCCTTTGGCTTTGCAGGCAAGCGCCTTAACCACCAAACCATCTCTCCATCCACTTTAATTTCTTTTATTAAGTCTTTAGTAAATTTTTGAGAGAGGTTCTCACACTGTAACCCAGGCTGCCCCCGCACTTGAAGCCATCTCCCTGCTTCAGCCTTTCAAGTGCTGGGAATACATGTGTTGCCACTATATGTCTGGCCTTATGCACAAGAAGATCTTACGCTTGTAATGGGAACCTCAGTGTGGGGAAAGCTGTTTGGGGCCCTCATTACCTCCACAGGCCAGGCAGACAGATGACACTTGGCCCAAAGAGCCACATTCTCTCTCTTGGAATCAACTCAGCGGGAGTACCTGGTGGCCTCCTTAATACCTTTTTCCTGCTGGGTGCAGTGTGGTGAAAGAGCCAACTATGGCCAAGTGCTTCATGCAACTTCTTGTTTTCTCTTTTTGAGGGATGCTATACTCCCCCCCCCCCCACTGCCCTAGGAAGGATGGTTATTCCTAGAACTGCTGTCACCCATTTATTGAGGACCTGCTTTGTGCAAAGTTGAGAGCTGGTCTTCTGCAGCATGAAACAAGCCAACTGAGCAGCTCAAGACTGACGCTTAATGGGAAGAATAAATTAACCTTTTGTGTGCATGGTGTTTAGGATGGAACTCAAAGCCTTATGCACACCACTTTACCTCTGAACTACATCCCCATTCCTGTGCTGCTACCCCCTGAATGCCTGCTACATGCTGCAAGCTAAATGTGTTAGCTCACTTGCTTCTGACAGTCACTTGTGGAAGTACCTTACAAAGAGGAAAGACGAGTTCAGAATTTCTGCAAGGTAGGCTCCAAGTACCCAGATGTCTCCCTACTATCATTCTGCCATGCTGAGGATGCTTGTGGCTCTGGGGTTGGGTCAAAACCAATTTCAGGGCTGGAGAGATGACTTGGTGGTTAAGGCGCTTGTCTGCAAAGGTTTGATTCTCCAGGTCCCAGATACACAAGGTGGTGCACGTGTCTGAAGTTCGTTTGCAGTGGCTGGAGGCCCTGGCGTGTCCATTCTCATTCTCTTTGTCTCAAATAAAAATAAAATAAAATAAAATAAAATAAAATAAAATAAAAAGCTGGGCGTGGTGGTGCACGCCTTTAATCCCAGCACTAGGGAGGCAGAGGTAGGAAAGTTCGAGGCCACCTTGAGATTACACAGTAAATTCCAGGTCAGCCTGAGGTAGAGTGAGACCTTATCTCGAAAAAATGAAACAAAAAAAGAGTCTGGGGCTGGAGAGGTAATTTAGCGGTTAAGGCGCTTGCCTGCAAAGCCAAAGGATCCTGGTTCCACTCTCCAGTACCCACATAAGCCAGATGCACAAGGGGCGCATTCATCTGGAGTTCGTATGCAGTGGCTGGAGGCTCTGGAGTGCCCATTCTCTCTCTTTCTTAAATAAAAAATATTTTAAGAATCTATTCTGGGCTGGAGAGATGGCTTAGCGGTTAAGGCACTTGCCTGCGCAAAGCCAAAGGACCCAGGTTCAATTCCCCAGGACCCACTTAAGCCAGATGCACAAAGGGATGCGTTCATCTGGAGTTGGTTTGCAGTGGCTGGAGGCCCTGGCGTGCCCATTCTGTGTGTGTGTGTGTCTAAATAAATGAATAAAAATTTTTAAAAAGTCTGTAAACCAAAAACAAACCCAATTTCAGCAGCTGCTGCAGCCCAAGGGACCAGTGCCTGGACCTGCGAGACTGAAATACCCTCCGCCCTCGGCGCTGCAACTCCAGCTTGGCGGTGGTGGAAATCTGCAGCCTGGAAAAGTCCTCTTCAGTTCCCGAACCCGTGGGGGAAACTGAGCCCCTAGAGGCCCCAAACGCCCCAGCCTCGCCCCCGCCCCCCATCCAGTGCTTCCCGGCGGCGACGGCGGCGCGCAGGCGGGTTAAAGGGGCGGGGCCGGCGATGGTCCAGCCCGCGGCTCCGGCTCTGCCTCCGCGCCCGGCCGCCCGGCAGCGAGAGCAGCGCCGCCATGGAGGCCACCGGGGTGCTGCCGTTCGTGCGCGGCGTGGACCTCAGCGGCAACGACTTCAAGGTGAGTGTCGGGGATTGGTGGTTGGGGTGTCCTGCGCCCAGGCTAAGCGGCTCTCCTCTTCCGGTGCCGCCACCGTGGGGATCCCCCTCCCTCGGAGCAGGGCGGGGCGGGGCGGGGTGCAGCTCTCGGCTGGGCCTGTCTGCCCCGAGCCGATCCCGGCCTCCGCCCCGCGCCCTCTGCGGAAGACTTGAGACTCGGGGTCGGCGTCTCGGTTTTCCGCCCGCGCGGGACAGGAGACGGGTCCGGGGCTCTCGCGTCCAGGCGTGGGCCCTGGTGTCCGGCTGCCCAAGGGTGGGCTGGAGCCGCCGCCCCAGCCTCAGCCCCAGCCCCATCCTATGTAGTCTTGGGCAAGTCACTTCCCCCCTCGGGGCCAGGGCTTTCTCTTCCTGCCCGGGAGCTTCCGAGGAACCTATTTGGAGGGGTGCAATGGAGCGAGCCGCGTTGGGCAGGTGTGAGGTTCTGGGGCGTTGTCTGCGCAGCTGTTTGATGGACGGATGGACCGGAACGGGAAACCAGAACCCAACCCCCGCCCCCTCCCCCGGGCCAGACCAGCCCTCTCCCGAGGGGGGGGGAGGGAGAGAGAAAATCCCAGGGGAGACAGAGCTGGCCTGCAGGGACCGCCCAGCGGCCCTGGCTCTCCACTGGCTGAGGTCCCTTTAGTTGCCAGTCTGGGGCTGGTGAGGAGGTGAGTTTGTCCAGTGATCACTTGCATGTGTGTACATTTAACCCTATGACCCTATACCAAGGTGGCTATATTTCCCTACCCGTCCCCCCCAACACCCCCCCCCACACCACCATTCTCACCTGGGATCTCCATGTGTCTTCCCTAGACTGGGAAAGTCTGACTCACCCCCAGGAATGTGGCTGGAGGGGGAGGGGACAGCATGCAAAGGCTCTTATGGCTTATGTTGCTTGACAGTGTGGTGACACGATGGCCAGTGGTGCTGAGGCGGGCCTTTAATAAGGGAAATGGGTTGTTCGGAAGATGGCTCTGCTATTAAACGCACTTGTTTGCAAATCCTGCCTTGCTGGTGCTCAGTTCCCAAACAGTCCAGGCGGACAGACACACAACACACAGAGAGAAAGAAATTTAAAAAGTAAATATGGGGAATGAATGAATGAGGTGGTGATACTGGGATGGAGACCTGGGCTCCCAATGTAGTAGGGTTTGAACCTTGTCAGAGTGAGACCCTACCTCAGAAAAAAAGAAGAAAAAGAAAACCTGACAATGGTGTGCTGTCCTGGAATTCACTATGTAGTCTCAGGGTGTACTCAAACTCACGGAGATCCTCCTACCTCTGCCTCCCAAGTGCTGGGATTAAAGGCGTGTGCCACCATGCCCAGCCTTTAAAAAAAAAGTCGTTTATTTTATTTGAGAGAGAGAAAAAGACAGGGAGAGTGTGAGAATGGGTGCTCCAGGGCCTCCAGCCACTGCAAATGAACTCCAGACACATGCACCACCTTGTGCAGCTGGCCTGCTTGAGTACTGGGGAATTGAACCTGGGTCCTTAGCTTCTCAAGCAAACTCCTTAACAGCTAAACCATCTCTCCAGCCCCTCTTTTTTTTTTTTTTTTTTTAACAGCTTCCATAAATATAAACAATAAACCACGATAATTCCCTCCATCACTCCCATTCTCCCCTTCTCAAATCCATCCTCCATCAAATATCCCTCCCCTTCAAATTAGTTTCTTTTATTTCGATGTCATCATCTTTACCTGCTATTATGAAGATCTTGTGTAGGTAGTGCCAGGCACTGCGATGTCATGAATGTCAAGGCCATTTTGTGTCTGGAAGATTGCATTGTAAGCAGTCCTACCTTTCCTTTGGCTCTTAGATTCTTTCTGCCACCTTTTCCACAATGGACCCTGAGCTTTGGAGGTTGTGATAGGAATGTCTCATTTAGTGTTGAACATAACGTTCCACTATCAGTTCTCAGCACTATGATGACCTTGATCTTTTTTTTTTTTCTCTCGAGGTAGTCTCATTCTAGTCCAGGCTGACCTGGAATTCACTGTGTGTAGTCTCAGGGTGGCCTTGAACTCACTGTGATCCTCTTACCTCTGCCTCCCAAGTGCTGGGCTTAAAGGCATGCACCACCACGCCCGGCACTATGACTTTTTTTTTAATATTTTATTTTTATTTAATAGCGAGAGAGAGAGAGAGAGAGAGAGAGAGAATGGGCGTGTCAGGGCCTCCAGCCACTGCAAACAAACTCCAGACGCGTGTGCCCCCTGTGCATCTGGCTAACGTGAGTCCTGGGGAATTGAACCTGGGTCTTTTGGCTTTGCAGGCAAACGCCTTAACCTCTAAGCCATCCCTGCAACCCACTATGGTAACTTTTTAAAAGCAATTTTTAAAATTTTTATTTATTTGAGAGAGAATGAGAGAGAGAGAATGGGCACACCGGGGCCTTTAGCCACTGCAAACAAACTCCAGATGCATGCACCACCTTATGCATCTGGCTTATGTGGATCCTAGGGAATTGAACCAGGGTCCTTTGGCTTTCCAGGTAAGTTCCTTAACTGCTAAGCCATCTCTCCAGCCCTGTAGTGACTTTTTAAAGTCACCCCAGTGGTCACTGACATCTGAAGAGAAGCTTCTCTAACCAAAAGTGAGAGTAGGGCTGGAGAGATGGCTTAGCAGTTAAGGCGCTTGCCTGCAAAGCCTAAGGACTTATGTTTGATTCTCCAGGTCCCATGTAAACCAGGCACAGTGACACAAACACACAGTGTCACACATGCGCACAAAGGGTACATGCATCTGGAGTTTGATTGTAGTGGGTGGAGGTCCTGGCATACCAATTCTCTCCCTCTCTCAAAGAAGTAAGAGAGCTGGACATGGTGGGGCATACCTTTAATCACAGCACTTGGGAGGCAGAGGTAGGAGGATTGCTGTGAGTTCAAGGCCACCCTGAGACTACATAGTGAATTCCAGTTCAGCCTGGGCTAGAGCAAGACTTTATCTCAAAAAACTAAAAAAAAAAAAAAAGAAGAAGAAGAAGAGGAAGAAGAAGAAGAGGAAGAGGAAGAAGTAGTAGTAGTAGTAGTAGTAGTGAGAGTAGCATTAATATATGGATATAAACATAAAAAATATTTACATGGCAGTTTGGTGGGCATAATATATGCATTTAGCTTATAACCACCTGCCATAAGCTTTTGACTAGGTTTTTAGTACGAGGCATGTATTCCCTTCAATGGAGCGGGCCTCCAGTTGAATTAGAGAGTGATTGGTTTCCCCCATAACAGATATGCCACTACTATATCAGTTGGCTCATTTGGCCAAGCTGGCCAGTCTTAAGGCTTACAGTGTCCACTGCTACTTACCACCATTAATGACTTCTCTGTCCCATAGAGCTGCATACAGCATAGCTTTTTCTAGCTTTCTGACAGGTGGTCAACAGGAAGGAAGCTTCCAGCTCAGCTCCAGCTTGGTTTCTCAGTGACCTGCAGCCCAAGCATGTGGGGTCTTCAGCAACAGGGTCTTACTATCTAGCTCTGGTGGGAAACCAAGAGCCTTGCTTGGCATGTTTTTATGCCCATACAGGAATGTGTCAGTGTAGTCTGCAAAGAGTCAGGGGGAACCCCATCCCTGGTAGCCCAATTTGCCTGGAACACCAGGCAAAGTAATGTGAGTGGCACCAAGCACAACTCCAGTACTGGCTGTCCTCTGACACACCAGGTTCACGAGGTTTGTCCTGGCCTCTCTGGGGTCCAGCCGGAGAGATAATCAAGGCTAACACTTTAGTCCTGCGGGGGTTTTAATTAATCCCATTGTATGAGTGAAGAAGTTGGGGTTTAGAGTAACTTGTCCAAGGTTTCACAGCTGGGGAATTGGCTGTGTTGCTTCCAGACTCTTACAGCCATTAGAACGCACCCACATAAGGTAAATGTGTGGGGGCACCACCTCACAGTTCAACCTCACTATGACCTCTCCTACCAGGGTGGCTACTTCCCTGAGAATGTCAAGGCCATGACCAGCCTTCGATGGCTGAAGTTGAACCGTACAGGCCTCTGTTATCTGCCTGAAGAACTGGCTGCCCTGCAGAAGCTGGTAAGAGGCAGTGGGAAGTAGGGAGGGTCCCCAATGCAGGACCAGGAGGGTGGAGCCTGCAAAGATAGCAAAACATAGTGAAAGAACAGGGCTGACTGTGGGCAGAGCAGGCAGGACTGCGTCTGGGAAGTATGTTAGGGGTTGGTCTGTGAGACAGAGGGGCTGCGGGAGTGACTGTCCTGTATGGGGCAGAGTTGCATGGGCAGACTGACACTTGTCACTTCAGCCTCCTCCCTGATCCTTTGGCCCCCTGTCCACTCAGGAGCACCTGTCCGTGAGCCACAACAACCTGACCACACTGCACGGGGAGCTGTCCAGTCTACCTTCGCTTCGAGTGAGTGCTGGCTGGGATCAGCCATGGGTGGGGTGGAGTGTTTCCAGGGCCTTGATGGGGCCAGACCAGCCTGAGCCAGTGCATTGGGCCCTCTTGTTGTAAGAGATAGGTATTCCCCATGAGCTTCACGAGCCTGTGTGAATGGGAGAATTCCCTGTAGAACAAGTGAAAACAGTTTCAGAGCTCACCACTCATTTTGTTTATATTTTTATGTTTTGGATTTTCAAGATAGGGTCTCACTCTACCCCAGGTTGACTTGGAGCTTACTCTGTAGCCCCAGGCTGGCCTCGAACTCACAACTGTCCTACCTCAGCCTGTCAAGGGCTGGGATTAAAGGTATGTGCCACTGTGTCCATCTTCACCACTCATTTTGGACAACTTTGATCACAGCCAGCACAGGCAGAGCACAGTATCGGCTAGTCCTTGTGGGTTTGTCAGGTGCCCCTAACTTCCACCAATAAACAATACAAGGTGAGGAGTCTTGGCCACACAGGCAGGTTGCTTTCCTGGAGTCACCTGCAGACAACGTAGCTGGCGTGGCTGGACCTGCAGGATGGCCTGAACATCAGGCCCCTGGGCAGTCCTGCATATACCTCAGATCATCCTGTCCAGGGCCAGAGCCCTGAGATGTTCAGGGTACAGCTTTGGGACTTAGGCTCCCTGACTGAAATCAAGGCTCTACCACATCCTGGTTTAGTGGCCTTGGACCAGTCCCTCCTCTTCACCCCTGCAAATAGGATGGGCTTGAAAAACAGCAGCCTGCCTCTGCAAACAACGTAAGGGAAATTTCAGGGGTGCTCCCCTAACTTCACGTCATGTGTAGAATACCACCGTTCCCTGCCCCTACCTCTCCCCTGCTCAGACTTTCTGTACGCTAGTGCAGTAAAGAGGCTTCAAAGGTATAGAGCGACAAGAGACTTTTCCAGGATCTTACAGCTGGAGAGTTGGCTCTGCTGCCCCCAGCCATGGTATATGCTTTTGGCTTATGTAAAAACAGCACTTCTGTGGTGTGCATGTGCACATGTTTGTGTGTATGGATTATTTATTTATTTATTTGGTTTTTCGAGGTAGGGTCTCATTCTAGTCCAGGCTGACCTGGAATTCACTATGTCGTTTCAGGGTGGCCTCGAATTCTCGGAGATCCTCCTATCTCTGCCTCCCAAGTGCTGGGATTAAAGGCGTGTGCCACCACGCCTGGCTTGTATTATTTATTTACTTATTTATTTGGGTGCTTTTTTTTTTTTTTTTTTTTTTTTGGTTTTTTGAGATACAGTCTCACTGTAGCCCAGGCTGACCTGGAATTCACTATGTAGTCTCAGGGTGGCCTCGAACTCACGGTCATCTTCCTCCTATCTCTGCCTCCTGAGTGTTGGGATTAAAGGCGTGTGCCAACACACCTGGTTGTTTATTGTTTTTTTTTTTAATTTAATTTATTTTTATTTTATTTTATTTTATTTTTTCGAGGTAGGGTCACACTCTAGCCCAGGCTGACCTGTAATTTACTCTCTATTCTCAGGGTGGCCTCAAACTCACAGCAATCCTCCTACCTTTGCCTCCCGAGTGCTGGGATTAAAGGCGTGCCAACCATGTCCAGCTTAATTTATTTTTTTATTGACAACTTCCATATTTGTAGATAATAACCCATGGTAATTCTGTCCTTCCCCGCACTTTCCCCTTTGAAACTCCACTCTCCATCATATCCCCTCCCCCTCTCAATCACTCTCTCTTTTATTTTGATGTCATCATCTTTTCCTTCTATTATGATGGTCTTGTGTAGGTAGTGTCAGGCACTGAGAGGTCATGGATATCCAGGCCATTTTGTGTCTGGAGGAGACATTGTAAGGAGTCCTACCCTTCCTTTGGTTCTTACATTCTTTCTATTGCCTCTTCCACAATGGACTCTGAGCCTTGGAAGATGTGATGTTTCAGTGCTGAGCACTCCTCTGTCATTTCTTCTTAGCACCATGCCTTCTGAGTTATCCCAAGGTCACCACCTTGTGTGTGTGTGTGTGTGTGTGTGTGTGTGTGTGTGTGTGTGAAAAGAGAAGCTTCTCTAACCAAAAGTGAGAGTAGCATTAATATATGGGTATAAACATTAAGAGAAGTGCTTACTGGGCAGTTTGGTGAGCATAGTATATACATTTAGCCAGACACCAGCAGATATTACATACCTAGGGTTCATGCTACCCCTGTTGTAGGTTTTCAGTATCAGGGATATATTCCCTCCCATGGAGAGGGCCTCCATTCCAATTAGAGAGCGGCTGGTTTCCCCCATAACAGACATTCCACTATTGCACCTATTGGCTCATTTGTCCTGGCTGGCCAAATTTAAGGTTTGCAGTGTCCTCTGTTGAGTATCTTCACTGGTGATTTCTCTGTCTCCCATTGAACTGCATGCAGCGTAGGTTTTTCCAGCTTTCTGTCAGCTGGTCTACAGCAATGTCCTGTAATGTTTTGGGGGTATCTGTGACCTCCCTGGCCAACAACTCACTGGAAAGTATCCCATTGCTGGCACTGAAAATTTTCTAGTAACAATCTATGGCTTCTGAGTGTTCCACTGTCCAAAAAAGTAGGTTTCCATATGATTTATTTATATCCTCTTAGATTTTGATTAGCCCTTCCTCTACCTTTCTTTTACTCAATCTCTTCCCTGACCTCACTTAGGCCTTTTCACTCCCATTAATCTGTTCTTCTACTTACATATATACAATATCATCCTATTAAGTCCCCCCTCCCTTTCTATTCCCTTTATATCTCCTTTCTAGCTTACTGGCCTCTACTACTGAGTTTTGTTCCTACTCACATAGAAGTCCAATCATTTGTAGCTAGGATCCACATATGAGAGAGAACATATGACGCTTGGCTTTCTGGATCTGGGTTACCTCACTAAGTATAATCTTTCCCAGATCCATTGATTTTCCTGCAAAATTCATAACTTCATTTTTCTTTGCCACTGAGTAGAACTCCATTGTGTAAATGTGCCACATCTTCATTATCCACTCATCATATGAGGGACATCTAGGCTGGTTCCGTTTCACTATGTAGTCTCAGGGTGGCCTTGAACTCTTGGTGATCCCCCTACCTCTGCCTCCCAAGTGCTGGAATTAAAGGTGTACACTACCATGCCCAGGTTAAGACTGACTTTTTTTTTTTTTTTTTTTTTTTTGAGGTAGGGTCTCACTTTGGCTCAGGCTGACCTGGAATTCACTATGTAATCTCAGGGTGGCCTCAGGTTAAGATCCTCCTACCTCTGCCTCCCGAGTGCTGGGATTAAAGGAGTGCGCCACCACGCCCGGCAAGACTGACTTTTTAATGCAAGAGAGAGAGAGAATTGGTATGCTTTGGCCGGGTATGGTAGACACACCTTTAATCCCAGCACTCAGGAGGCAGAGGTAGAAGGATCACCATGAGTTTGAGGACACCCTGAGAATACACAGTAAATTCCAGGTCAGCCTGCACTGTAATGAAACCCTACCTCCAAAAAACACACACACACACACACACACACACACACACAAAGAAAGAAAGAAAAGGAAAAAGAATTGGTATGCCAGAGCCTCCGTCTACTGCAGTCAAACTCCAGACACGTGTGCCTTCCTTGTGCACATGTGCGACCTTGCACACTTGTGTCACTGTGCATCTGGCTTATGTCATACCTGGAGAGTCAAACATGAGTCTGTAGGCTTCACTAGCATGCACTTTAACTGCTTAGCCATCTCTCCAGCCCCCTTCCCTGTTTTTTCTTTTTGGTTTTTCGAGGTAGGGTCTCACTCTGGCTCAGGCTGACCTGGAATTCACTATGTAGTCTCAGAGTGGCCTCGAACTCTCCGATCCTCCTACCTCTGCCTCCCAAGTGCTGGGATTAAAGGCATGCATCACCACGCCTGGGTTCCCTTCCCTTTTTGAGCAAAGGTGGGAGAACACTGAGGCCTGGCCTCCATGAGGGTCCTAAGCAGGCATCCCTCCCTGGCCTATGCTTCTTTCTGGGGGTAGAAGGCAGGAATCAGACTCCCCATTTATCTCCAGGCTATTGTAGCTCGAGCCAACAGCCTGAAGAATTCTGGAGTCCCTGATGACATCTTCAAGCTGGATGATCTCTCAGTCCTGGTCAGTGGTTGCCTGCCCATCTGGCCCCTGCACTGCCCAACCCATGTTCCCACCCATGACAGTGGTGTCTGAGTCTACCATTATGCCATTTTACAGGCCGAGGTCACTCCTGCAGTCAGTTCCCTAATCCAGATACCCTTCCACCTAGGATCCCACTGTCTCCTACCCTGTGTCCCTCATCACTGTCTGTTCAATGTCCTGCCAGATTCCTGAGCATGGCCAAGGCCTAGTGAGGTGGGGACACCCTGACCTGGTCTTGCTCCTGCTCTCCAGGACTTAAGCCACAACCAACTGACAGAGTGCCCACGGGAGCTAGAAAATGCCAAGAACATGCTGGTGCTCAACCTTAGCCACAACAGGTGCTGAGGACGTGGAAAGTGGGACCGGGTGGGCAGGGCAGGGCAGAGCTGCGTGTGCATGGAGGCGGGCACTGATTCTCAGCCCCCTCCTTTTGCCCCTCAGCATCGACTCTATTCCCAACCAATTGTTCATCAACCTCACCGACCTGCTATATCTGGACCTCAGTGAGAACCGCCTGGAGAGCCTGCCCCCTCAGATGCGCCGCCTTGTACACTTGCAGACACTGGTGCTCAACGGGAACCCGCTCCTGCATGCGCAGCTCCGGTAGGCGCCTCTCTCACCCTGGCCCATCCACCCTAGCCTTTGTCCCTCCAAACCAGCCTCTGCATGCTGAGCATCATGCCCAATCCTTGGGTCTTGTCCTGTCCACCCTGCCAGCAGCTGCACCCCTCATGTGGGCCCGTCCTGGGTGACAGCTCTTGTTGTCCTTGCAGGCAGCTTCCAGCCATGATGGCCCTGCAAACCCTGCACCTGCGGAACACACAGCGCACCCAGAGCAACCTCCCCACCAGCCTGGAAGGCCTGAACAATCTTGCAGGTCTGTACTTCCTTGAGACCTCTAAATTCTCACCCTTTTGGGCTCACTGACTTCCTTGGAAATAAAGAGGGCTGAGTCCTACTTCTCTAGTTACAGTCCACACACACATAGGCATTTCTTCATTATTATTTTTTTTCTGCTTTTCCTTTTCTTTTTTTCTTTCTGCTTTTTCGCGTAGAGAAAATGGGTACACCAAGGCCTCTAGCCACTGCAAATAAACTCCAGAAGCATGTGCCACCTTGTGTATCTGGCTTATGTGGGTCCTGAGGAATCAAACCTAGGTATTTAGGCTTTGCAGGCAAGCACCTTAACCACGAAACCATCTCTCCAGCCCATTATTTTTATTTTTATTTTTATTTTTTTATTGACAAATTCTTTAACTGTAGACAATATCCCCTGCTACTTCCCTTCCTCCCCCCACTTTCCCCTTTGAAACTTCACTCTCCATCATATCCCCTCCCCCTCTCAATTAGTCTCTTTTCAGTTTGATGTCATCATCTTTTCCTCCTATTATGATGGTCTTGTGTAAGTAGTGTCAGGCACTGTGAAGTCATGGATATCGAGGCCATTTTGTGTCTGGAGGAGCACGTTGTAAGGAGTCCTACTCTTCCTTTGGCTCTTACATTCTTTTTGCCCCTCTTCCACAATGGACCCTGAGCCTTGGAAGGTGTGTTTGAGGCATTTCAGTGCTGAGCACTCCTCTGTCCCTTCTTCTCAGCATCATGGTGCCTTCTGAGTCATCCCAAGGTTGCCACCATCTGAAAAGAGAAGCTTCTCTAACCAAAAGTGAGAGTAGCGTTAATATATGGGTGTGGACATTAAGAGAAGTGCTGACTGCAGCCCATTATTTTTATTTGCAAGAACAGAAAGTGAGTATGGGCCTGTCAGAGCCTCTTGCCCCTGCAAAGGAACTACAGTCACTTGAGCATCTTTGTGCATTTGAATTTTACTTGCGTGCTGGGGGATCAGACCTAGGCTGGCAGCCTTTGCAAGCAAGTGCCTTTAACCACTGAACCATCTCCCCCCCTTTTTTTTTTTTTTCAAAGACAGAGTCTTGCTAGGTAGCCCTGGCTGGCTTGGTACTCACAATCACAATGTAGGCAAACTGGCTTTGAAGTTGTTCTAATCCTATTTCAGCTGAGATTAGACATGGCTACCACACCCAACTTACATTGGGCTTAAGTCACTAGACCCGCCTGCTATGAGGGACTTTTCCAAATTAAAAAATTGCAGGTCAGAGAGGTAGTCACTTTCCTAAGGGCACACAGATTTGAGGTTCATGCTGGGGCTGGCTGTTCTAGTGCCCGCTGTGAGACTCAGCTGACACACTCCATCCCATGCCCTAGATGTGGACCTGTCATGCAACGACCTGACACGGGTGCCCGAGTGCCTGTACACCCTCCCTAACCTACGCCGCCTCAACCTCAGCAGCAACCAGATCTCTGAGCTGTCCCTGTGCATTGACCAGTGGGTGCATGTGGAGACGTTGAATCTGTCCCGCAACCAGCTCACTTCACTGCCAGTGAGTCTGGGACCTGGGGCAGGTGGGGTCAGGGTGCTGAGCTTCACCCTGACTGCCACCCTGCATCCCTTCAGTCCGCCATTTGCAAGCTGACCAAGCTGAAGAAACTGTACCTAAACTCCAATAAGCTGGACTTTGACGGGCTGCCCTCCGGCATCGGAAAGCTGAGCAGCTTGGAGGAGTTCATGGCTGCGAACAACAACCTGGAGCTGATTCCTGAAAGTCTTTGCAGGTGCTGGGCAGGGCAGACTCTCAGAGTAGAACCAGCTGGGACCCATGCTGTCACCTGCCTGTGTCATGCCAGAGAAACTGATTTGCCTTGAGACCCTGCTGTCCTGTCCCACACCCAATTTGGGCTCCCTGGAGCACCCTTTGGGTGGCCAATAGTAGGCTCTAAGCCAGAAGGGCTGTGGCATCATGTGAATTTAGGGCTCTTACCCCTTCTGGAGGTCTCTAGCCTTACCCCTACCCATACCTCCCTCCGGCTCAGCTAACCCTATCCTTATAGGTGCCCAAAGCTGAAGAAACTTGTCTTGAACAAGAACCGCCTGGTGACTCTCCCGGAGGCTGTCCATTTCCTGACAGAGATCGAGGTCAGGCAGGCTGGGCCAGTGCTGGGAGAGGGGATGGGGTGCCAGAAAGACTGAGTGCCTCCACTCAGTCCTGCCAGTGTGCCTGCATCTTGGAGTCAGGGCAGTGGCCAGGTCCCAGAGTGGGGAGCTGCGCTCCATCATCCATAGCACACAGCATGTTCCAGAAGCCCCACAGGTGGGGTGGGTGGCGTGGGGCACAGCAAGAACCTGATACCTGGACCTAGCTGCAGGCCACAGCAAGCAGCTGGTGGGATGTGACTGGGAGGTGGAAGCCCAGCTTCTCACCATCTCTGCTCACCCTGCAGGTCCTGGACGTACGGGAGAACCCCAGCCTGGTCATGCCACCCAAGCCCGCCGACCGTGCTGCAGAATGGTACAACATCGACTTCTCACTGCAGAACCAGCTGCGGCTGGCAGGTGCCTCCCCTGCTACAGTGGCTGCTGCTGCAGCTGGTAAGTAGAGTGAGGTCTGGCTGGGAAGAGGGTACCTCCCCCTGCCCCGGGCCTCAATTTACCCATTTGTAACTGGACACAGGGTGGGATTGGTTTCTGGTTGGCCAGGTGTCTAAGGGCCTGCCCAGAAGAGCTTAGCTGTTTGCTTCTTCCATAAGTAGGGAGTGGGCACAAGGACCCCCTGGCTCGGAAAATGCGGCTACGGAGGCGCAAGGACTCGGCCCAGGATGACCAGGCTAAGCAAGTGCTAAAGGGCATGTCAGACGTGGCCCAGGAGAAGAACAAAAAGCAGGAGGTTCGCCAGGCTGGGGCTAAGGCAGGGCCGGTGGCTTCAGCCCTTCTCAGGAAGGAAAAGGAGCTCTGGGCAGAGAGAATGGCCAATGGCAAGGCCCTGGGTTTGGTGTAGGCAGAAGCCAGTGACTGTCAGTCAAGCACTGCACCTATCTCTAGGAGAGCGAGGACACCCGAGCCCCTGGAGGGAAGGTGCGGCGCTGGGACCAGGGCCTAGAGAAACCACGCCTTGACTATTCAGAGTTCTTCACGGAGGACGTGGGCCAGCTGCCTGGCTTGACCATCTGGCAAATCGAGAACTTTGTTCCTGTGCTGGTGGAGGAAGCCTTCCATGGCAAGTTCTACGAGGCTGACTGCTACATTGTGCTCAAGGTGAGGACTTGGCCTCTGCTGACCTCCATAGCATGGCCCAGGGGGACCAGGCCGCGTGTGGGGTGTGTCCTTCTTGGCTTCCTGGGAGGCCCTCATGGTCAGTACTTTGGTCCCCAGACCTTTCTAGATGACAGTGGCTCACTGAACTGGGAGATCTACTACTGGATTGGCGGAGAGGCCACTCTTGACAAAAAGCCTGCTCTGCCATCCATGCCGTCAACCTGCGCAACTACCTGGGTGCCGAGTGCCGTACTGTGCGAGAGGAGATGGGCGATGAGAGCGAGGAGTTCCTGCAGGTGCAGCGAGCTAACACTGGCAGGGGCAGCTGGGGATGCTGGGGCTGCACAGGGAGCTGAGGGCCAAAGGTGGTGATAAAAAACCTCCGGCAGACATCAAGGTGAAATCTGGGGAGTCTGAAGGTGGCCACAACCTTCTGGGGCAGAAGTCAATGGCTGAGGGCAAGGGGGCAGAAACTTGGCATGGGAACTGGGTCATTAGCTAATACTGTCAACAAGAGCTAGAAGACATGGTAAGGAGTGTGGGAAGAAGGGGGAGGGCAGGAACAATAGCTGTTAGGGGTTGACCACAGGCTCCATGGTAAGGGCCAAGAGTAAACAGAAAAAAAAGGTTGGCAAATTGCCTTTTTCTGCATTGCCAGCTGGTTTACATACATACATACATACATACATACATACATGTGTGTGTGTGTGTGTGTGTGTATTTTTTTAATTTTTATATTTTGGTTTTTTGAGGTAGTGTCTCACTTTAGCTCAGGCTGACCTGGAATTCACTATGTAGTCTCAGGGTGGCCTCAAACTCATGGCAATCCTCCTACCTCTGCCTCCCAAGTGCTGGGATTAAAGGCGTGTGACACCACGCCCGGCTATAATTTTTTGAGAGAGACAGAGAGAGGGAAAGGAAGATAGAGATGGGCACACCAGCAGTCTCTCAGCTGCTGCGAACGAAATCCAGATGTGTGTGCCCTCTTGTGGTCAAGTGTGGCATTGCGCCCTTGCGTCACTTTGCATCTGGCTAAACGTGGGACCTGGAGATTGGAACTGCTGGAGGTTGGAACCAGCATTCTTAGGCTTAGGAGGCAGGCACCTTAACCGCTAAGCCATCTCTCCAGCCCCCGGCTATAATTTTTTTTTTTAAGGTAGGGTCCCACTCTAGCCCTGGCTGACTTGGAATTCACTATGTAGTCTCAGGATGGCCTCCAACTTACAGTGATCCTCTTACCTTAGCCTCCTGAGTGCTCGGATTAAAGGTGTGTGCCACTGGGACACCTGGCTAAGCAGACTTTTTTGGTTTTTTGTTTTTCTAGGGTTCTCGCTGTAGCCCAGGCTGACCTGGAATTCACTATATTGTCTCAGGGTGGCCTCGGATTCACAGTGATCCTTTAAAAGGATCCATTAAAGCCCCCACATCTGGCTTGAAGCAGACATTTTTAACATTATCATAGATTTGTAGCATTCACTTCACTTGTGTATGCAGCTACTCAGCCTGACAGGTACTTGGGGCACAGAGGGACAACTCAGTGATGGAGAATCATATACACATACAGGTGTTTGACAATGACATCTCCTACATTGAGGGTGGAACAGCCAGTGGCTTCTATACTGTGGAAGACATGCACTATGTCACCAGGTGAGGGTGTAGAGGTGGGTGGCACTATCGTGGACTGTGACGAAGGGGAGGTGTTGGGGTCAGTGGCCCCTGTTGCCCACATTGAGCCCCTTGTGCTCTGGCTCCCAGGATGTACCGTGTGTATGGGAAAAAGAACATCAAGTTGGAGCCTGTGCCCCTCAAGGGGGCCTCCCTGGACCCAAGGTGAGCCTCTTCATGGAAGGAAGATAAGGGTACTTGGCCCTCAGCTGCTCCCCTTCTGTGGGAAAGCAACCCTGTTCACAAATATTTGTCCCCTCCCCAGAGCCTAGCAGGAGGGCCTGAATCCCACCCAGAAAGGGGGGGCTAGAGCCCCATCTTTGGGAAATGTTTTGGGGAGTGAGTCAAGAGCCTATTACAGCCCCTCCTGCCCTCCTGCCCAGGTTTGTGTTCCTGCTGGACCAAGGGCTGAACATTTATGTGTGGCGAGGGGCCCAGGCCACACTGAGCAGTACCACCAAGGCCAGGTAGGCTGGTCCTACAGGGTGTTTTGGGCAAAGGAAGGTGTCCCCTAAGAAAAGTATGGCCTCACTGGGGGTTTTGCATCTGTCTTCAGGCTCTTTGCAGAGAAAATTAATAAGAATGAGCGGAAAGGGAAGGCAGAGATCACACTGCTGGTGCAGAGCCAGGAGCCCCCCGAGTTCTGGGAGGTGCTGGGTGGGGAGCCCTCTGAGATCAAGAAACATGTACCTGATGACTTTTGGCCACCCCAGCCCAAGCTGTACAAGGTGAGCCGTGGTGCTGGAATATAGGGGAGGCCTGGCTTCAGCCAGTTGGATTCAGGGCAGGTACCCCTATAGTGCTATGGATTTGGGTGGGGAGAGGCTACCATCTTCTGGACAAGCAGCAGCCTGAGGTCCAGTGGTAAGCTGTGAGGAGGGCCCAGCCTTCACTTTCTGGCAGGTGTGCTGGAAGGGAGACAAAAGTACCTGAATGGTAGGGCTGCGAACCTGGCCTTAATTTTGTGAGCTATAGGAAAGGGACAAAATGAAAAATTAGAAATAGAGCTGGAGAGGTGGCTTAGCAGTTAAGGCACTTCCCTGTAAAGCCAAAGGACCCGGGTTCAATTCCCCAGGACCAACTTAAGTCAGATGCACCAGGTGGCACATGCGTCTGGAGTTTCTTTGCAGCAACTATAGGTCCTGGTTTGCCCATTCTATCTGCCCCTCTCTTGCATGAATAAAAATAAATAATGTAAGCTAGGCGTGGTGGCACACACCCTACTCAAAAAAACCACAATAAATAAAGTATTTTAAAAATAGAAATATTGCCTGTAATCCCAGCTCTTGGGAGGCAGAGGTAGGAGGATCGCCATGAGTTCAAGGCTACCCTGAGACTACATAGTTAATTCCAGGTCAGCCTGGACCAGAGTGAGACCCTATCTCAAAAAAAAAAAAACCACAAAAAAATAAATAAAGTATTTTAAAAATAGAAATATTGCCTGTAATCCCAGCACTCGGGAGGCAGAGGTAGGAGGATCGCTGTGAGTTAGAGGCCACCCTGAGACTACATAGTGAATTCCAGGTCACCCTGGGCTAGAGTGAAACCCTACCCCCCAAAAAAAAAAAAAAAAAACAAAAAAAAAAAAAAAAAAATATATATATATAGAGAGAGAGAGATTTTGACAGAGAGAGAGAGAGAGAGCGCGAGCCAGGCATGCTGGCTCACACCTTTAATCCCAGCACTTGGGAGACAGAAGTAGGAGGACTGTGTGAGTTCAAGGTTACCCTGAGACTATATAGTGACTTCCAGGTCAGCCTGGGCTAGAGTGAGACCCTACCTCAAAAAAAAAAAAAAATATGTTGGGCATGGTGGCTCACCCCTTTAGTTTCAGCACTTGGAGGATCCCCAGGAGATTGAGGCCAGCCTTGGCTAGACAGAGATTCTGCCTCAAACAACAAAGGGAATTAGAACAAACAGAAAAGACCTTAATTAGGCACAGAAAGCACCATATTTAAAAGCCCTTCTACTGGCTGGGGACGGGCTCATAGGACAAGCACTTGCCTTACTCCTGGCATGACTAATGCCCTAGATTCCATTCCCAGCACTAGAAAAAAGCTCATCACTAAACCCACTCATAGGCTGCCCTTAAAATGCCCTTTGGTTGGAGGAAAAATGGGTCCGAAGACCAGAGTATAGGCCTGAGCCACACAGCAAGGTGGGGCCAGACCCCAAGTCAGAGCTGATGTGGGTGGGATCTGCCACATCCATCTCTTCCTCCTGCCAGGTGGGCTTAGGCCTGGGCTACTTGGAACTGCCACAGATCAACTACAGGCTTTCAGTGGAGCATAAGAAACGGCCCAAAGTGGAGTTGATGCCAGGAATGAGGCTGGTATGTGGCAGGAGGGAGGCACGGGATCCACATCTTTCCGTGGTGGTGGCCAGGTATTAACCTCGCCTTCCGTCCTGCAGCTGCAGAGCCTCCTGGACACCCGCTGTGTGTACATCCTGGACTGTTGGTCCGACGTGTTCATCTGGCTCGGGCGCAAGTCTCCACGACTGGTGCGTGCTGCAGCACTTAAGCTGGGCCAGGAGCTGTGTGGGATGCTGCACCGGCCGCGCCATGCCACCGTCAGCCGCAGCCTTGAGGGCACTGAGGCACAGGTGTGCCCCCACCCCAATATCTCCACACTACTCCCCAGAACTGGGCCCAGACCTACTTCATCTTTGTGGAACCACTCACTTGTGTCTTTGTGCCCCCTCGCTTCTCTTTAACTGTGCTCTGCAGTTAATGGCCTGAAACCCCCCTGGCAGGTATTCAAGGCCAAGTTCAAGAACTGGGATGATGTGTTGACCGTGGACTACACACGCAATGCAGAAGCAGTGCTGCAGGGTCCAGGGCTCTCCGGGAAGGTGAAGCGTGACACTGAGAAGAAAGAGCAGATGAAGGCTGACCTCACCGCACTCTTCCTCCCCCGGCAGCCACCCATGGCGCTGGCTGAGGTGGGGCAGGTGGATGAGATGAAGTGTGTGGGGAGGGGAGGTGTTGCACCATGTGACGCTCAAACCACCTGCTGGGGGGTGGTGGGCATAGGCTGAGCAGCTGATGGAGGAATGGAACGAGGACCTGGACGGAATGGAGGGCTTCGTGCTCGAGGGCAAGAAGTTCGCTCGGCTGCCAGAGGAAGAGTTTGGCCACTTCTATACACAGGACTGCTACGTCTTCCTCTGCAGGTGCCACTGCAGTACACCACTTTCTCCTGTCCTGGGTGGGCCCTGGGGCTGGGAGCTCTAGCCCCTGCTCACCACTATCCAATCACAGGTACTGGGTGCCCGTGGAGTACGAGGAGGAAGAGAAGAAGGAAGACAAGGACGGGAAGGCGGCGGTGGAGGGCAAAGACGGGGAGGCAGCAGCTGTGGAGGAAGAGAAGCAGCCCGAGGAGGACTTCCAGTGCATCGTGTACTTCTGGCAGGGCCGCGAGGCCTCCAACATGGGCTGGCTCACCTTCACCTTCAGTCTGCAGAAGAAGTTCGAGAGCCTCTTCCCTGGCAAACTGGAGGTGCCTTCCCCTCCCTCTCTGCCTCCCCCCAGCTCAAGGCTATGCCTCGTGGTGTGACAGGGGGTCAAACCCAGATCTGGAGAGGCTTACCCCCTTGAATGGCAGAGTTGAGAGAGCTGTCCACCACCTCTACCCCCCCCCTCAGGTGGTACGCATGACACAGCAGCAAGAGAACCCCAAGTTCCTGTCTCACTTTAAGAGAAAGTTCATCATTCACCGGGGCAAGAGGAAAGCGGCCCAGGGTGCCCTGCAGCCGAGCCTCTACCAGATCCGCACCAATGGCAGTGCACTCTGCACCAGGTGGGTGCCTGGTTGGGGGGCAGGATGGACCTCAGGGGCCACTTCTCACTAATTCTCCTTTCCCAGATGCATCCAGATCAACACTGACTCCAGCCTCCTCAACTCGGAGTTCTGCTTCATCCTCAAGGTGGGGCTGTGGGCAGGACAGTGGAGCAAGGCAGTGGGCAGAGGACTGGACCTAACCCAAACCCTCCGTACACATCACAGGTCCCCTTTGAGAGTGAGGACAACCAGGGCATCGTGTACGCCTGGGTGGGCCGGGCATCAGACCCTGATGAAGCCAAGCTGGCAGAAGACATCCTGAACACCATGTTTGATGCGTCCTACAGCAAACAGGTGATAGAGGTGGAGGTGAGCCGGCCGGTGAGCCAGGGCATGCCAAGGCCCCGGCTGGCTAACCCTTCCTTCCCACAGGTGATCAATGAAGGGGAGGAGCCAGAGAACTTCTTCTGGGTGGGCATTGGGGCACAGAAGCCCTATGACGATGACGCAGAGTACATGAAGCACACAAGGCTCTTCAGGTGAGGACCCTGACCCCTCCCCCAGCTTCATTAGTCCTGGCACTGTTGCTTGTGACCCTTGACCTCTCTTGGTGTGCAGGTGCTCCAATGAGAAGGGCTACTTTGCAGTGACTGAGAAATGCTCCGACTTTTGCCAAGATGACCTGGCAGATGATGACATCATGTTGCTAGACAATGGCCAAGAGGTTAGGACTCCCCGACCCCCCAAACATCAACTGTGTCTAGTGGATGGAGTCAACCCATTTACAGATGGGAATCACGGGACCAAAAGGGGAACATTCCCAAGTCAACCCTGTGCCCACTATCCCTTTTGTCCCCTCAGGTCTACATGTGGGTAGGGAACCAAACAAGCCAGGTGGAGATCAAACTGAGTCTGAAGGCCTGCCAGGTAAGCAACGTTGGGGAGGGGGCAGTAAGGCCAGCCTGATGGTCTTGGGGGCCACGTGGGTCGGTCGCACCATCCTGGCCAGATGTGGAGGGGGACATTGTTGCCAGCCTAGCAGGTCTCAGTACCACCTGGGCCCACTCTTCCTCTTGCCAGGTATACATCCAGCACACGCGCTCCAAAGAGCACGAGAGGCCCCGACGCCTGCGCCTCGTCCGCAAGGGTAACGAGCAGCGTGCCTTCACCCGTTGTTTCCATGCCTGGAGTACTTTCCGCCAGGCTCCTGCCTAGGCACTGCCTGGAGCCCCAGTGCACAAGAGGAAGGGGCCTCTTCCAAGCTGTATGCACATGATAGTGCATGCTTCAGCCACCTACCCGTGACCCCTCCCACCCCACCAAGCAGTAGCACACAGCTCCAAGCTGAATCACGGGAGAGGATCCTGACCGGCGCCCCTCACAGTGTGTTCAAATGTGTGAAACCCCTCCCGCCAGGGATGAAACAGATGTAGTTGCCCTTTAAGAGATATTAAATGCTTTTATTTTCAATATTAAAAATCAGTATTTTTAATATTAAAACAGCTAGTTTTTTTTTTTTTTTTTTTTAAAAGCCCAAGAAAGTCTATGGGAAGTCCATCCTTACTCCCTCCAAACATACACCACACACACATCTGGCTGGCTCCAGCTGTGGGTGCCCAGTAGAGCTTCCAGTCACACAAGCACATGCACTTACACACAGGATAGAAGGTGGGCGCAGGAGTAAGTACCAAAATAATTTTAGAAATGACTGTCCCACCCAATCAAAGTGTTAGAAAAATATTCTTTCCAAAGCGAGGAGGGACCCAGCCCAACCTGTCCCCTCCACAGGCTGGAGTGGCTCCAAGGCCCAGTGATGGTGGTGGCAACAGGTCCCACTGGTTCACACAGATTAGCAGGTGTGGTCAGTGTTAGGGACCAGGCAGGACAGACAGTGGCTAAGGTAGCGCTGGTCTTCCTGGCAGAGGGAGGGAAAGGTGCCAGCAGAGGGTGAGGAAGTATTAGGCCATACCAATGACCCCCTCAACCCCCTATCTAGGGGCAGACAGGGCCCTTTAGTGACAGCCTGAGATGGGCTTGCTGGAACCAAGTACTGGCCATATAACCCACTACAGAAGTGACCCAGGAACAAGTAGTATTTGTGCCCAGTGTAGGGAACAGGCACTACACAGCAAGGTTTAGTCACAACTCCAGGATCAATCTGCCTCAGTTACCCTTCTGTGAAATGGGCCAACCAAGCGGGCTGACCTCCACAGGGTCAGAGCTGGCCGGCTGTGCGCTGAGCTGAGATCATCATTAACAGTGAGAGTCCCCTAAGATGCTACACTTCAGGGGTGACACCACCGTAGGGCCTGCCAGGGTCCCAGGTAGGGCTAGAGGAACTGCAGCTGCTGGGTGGTGAGCAGGGCACAGCACCTCATTTAATCAGAAGGGCACAGGACCGGTCCTCATCTTCGACCAAGTTCCTCAGATTCTTCTCAGACTCCTCAGAGGAGCTGGGGATGGAGCAGTGATCAGAAAGACGGGGGAAGAGCCCTGGTGGACTGAGTTGGGGACCAACCGAGTGACAGACCATCTGGCCTCACCTCAGGAAATCCTTCACATCTTCCACTGTGACGTCCCCTGTCGTGTCCAGTGTGGTATCCCCGCTGGTGGCCAAGTCAACAGATGTGGGTGAGAGTGTGGCCTCAGGCAACTCTGCTGTCTCTGTAGGGAGGAAGTGCTCAGCCCTCAATACCTTCTGCATCTGAGGACACAGCTCCTAATCTAGCTAGCCCACAATGGGATGTGGCATTGACACTGCCATCCCTCTCCTGGCAGCCTCCAGCTTTGAGCCAGTGGCCCCTGAGTTGTATTCTCCCTAAGGCCAGGACCTGTCCCTACCTTGTGACTACTTACCAGTTCGCTTCCTGTGAGTGACAGAGGGGCTTCCTTCACAGCTCTTTGGGGCCAGGATGATGCTCGGGGTCCCGTTTGCTTGGCTCAGCTTGGGTGATTCTCGGGGCTTGTGGCTGCAGAGATCAGAGTAATGGTGACTGCTGCCTGCAGGTGCTACTCCCCCATTCCTCCCATCCCTGAACAGAATAGGGAACAGACAGGCATAACACCAGAGTGGGCAGAGCTCAGGCGAGCTGAGACCTGTCCTACTGCAGACCCAGGCCCAGCCCTAGCTCAGATCTGATCCCCACACACCCGGGCCAGCTGATATCCAGAGAGCAGAGGGGCTCTGTGATGTTGCGGGCACTCAGGGAGAAGCGCTCAAATTCTGATGGAGAAATCAGGTAAAAGCCTGTGGGCAGGAAGAGGGCCAAAGAGCACATCAGGAAGACTGACCCCTCGGCTGCTATCACCCAAGTGCATGGGCAGGGCCTGCACCCCACGTAGAATGCCCTTTCTTTTGACTTCCCAGCTTTTGTTCCAGACCACCTGCCACACCTCACCCTGGCCATGGCGCGTGAAGACACAGGAAGCAATGCCACTGATATCCTCCTTCCGGATGCAGGAGTAGTGCACCTGAGGCCGCAGGCCAGGCACCGAGAAGACGTGGACATCGCCCAGGTTGGTGAGGCAGGCAAGGCAGGTCTCAGCATAGTCCTCACATGCCACACTGGCAAATGTGGCCAGAGCCACCTTGCGTACACGACAACCTTCATGGGCTGTCAGCTTGAATTTGGTCTTAGCGCTCACCTTGGGCAGTGTGAACACCTGGCGGTAAATGGCTGATGAGCGGGGTCCAGGCCTGTCCTGCCCACAGGACCCTTCATTCTGTTGCAGAAACCCAGCTTGCCCTGCAGTTCTCAACCCAACTGCACCCTATGTCTCGATGCCACCCTCTTAACAACCCATTCCTTCCTGAAGACAGCCCTGACTTCATTGCACCCAGAACTCCTGGCCTTCAACAGTGCCCCAATCAATCTAACAGGATCCTAAGAATCTATCTGGTATCACCTCTAAACCATAAGCTCCTGGGGACTGGACTTAAGGTTGGGGGCAGTAAGGTTAATGGGGCTTAGGAGAACTTGGCCCCAAAAGCATCTTGCTTCTTGAGGGACTTACTCTGGCTGAGGGTACTTCCGACGGGGTGGAATGAACATAGGAGGTCTCAGCCAAGTAGAGGACATGGGCAGAGTAGGGATTCTAGAGGGTCCAAGACAGAGACCTGGGGGACCTCCACCACCCAGCAGCAGCTTACCTTGAACTGCTCCTCAGATGCGATAAGCACGGCATGCCCACCCTGCATATCAGGCGCCTGTGCCAGGTCCCGAGAGGCCTCATATGGCTCAGGCAGCGGGCGGCCACGGCCATCCAGCACAGCGATGGCCACCACTGGTGCCCGGTGCATCAGCTGCACCTCCTTGCCCAACACAGCCTCCACCACCTGCTCGGGCCGCTTTTCACTGCCTGCTGCAGCTGCTGGCACTTCCAGCGCATAGGCAAACACGGAGCCTGAGTTGGTGCCTGCCCACATGGTGGGCCCGTGGTGGGCAGCTGTGGGGGACAGGCACACTGAGAAGAGCCTACAGTGGACTCCCATGCCCACAAATCCTTCTCCACTTTTCCTGTACCTCGACTTTTTTTTTTTTTTTTTTTGGGGTTTCGAGGTAGGGTTTCACTCTAGCTCAAGCTGACCTGTATTCTCAGGGTGGCCTCGAACTCATGGTGATCCTCCTACCTCTGCCTCCCGAGTGCTGGGATTAGAGGTGTGCGCCACCATGCCCGGCTTCGACTCCTTTTTTTGAGGCAGGATCTCACTCTAGCCCAGGATGAACTGGTATTCACTATGTACTCTCAGGGGGCCTTGAATTCACAACAATCCTATCTTGCCTCCCAAGTGCTGGGATTAAAGACGTGTGCCACCATGTCCGGTGGTACCTCCACTTCTTAAGTAGTCATGAGGTTCAGAACTCCGGGTGGGTTCTCTCCAGCCCCTTGCCTCCCAGGTGGCCTTGACTCCCTAGCCCAAGACACCCGCACAGCCTGATACACCCTTCTACACAGGCACAAGCCACCTCGAGGGCATCTACATACAGAGGATGGGTGTCCCCAACCATCCTGCTGTATCAACCTCCATCTCAGGAAATCCAGCTCCTACAGGCCTGTCACTCACACTCCAACCCCACAGGTGAACCATTCTCTCAATGTCCCCTCACAAGTCCCATCCATATGCTAGGAAGTCAGCTTTCACTCAGCTGGGGCACCCTCTGCCCAGGCCCAGTCTAGCTCTGCCCCTGCAACACACAGAAGCCTCTTCACAACATCTTCAGTGGAGGACATTCACTGGTGATGTAGCACCAGAGCTTTTGGGGATATCATTTCTTGGAATTGGACTGTGGGCATGGAATGAATCCCCCCACACACAAAAAATCTTCAGTGGAGAATCAGAGCTGAGCAATCCAGGAAGGAGAAGGGCAGGCATTCACCACTCTGCCCTCACAACTACTAAGCTAGAGCAAAGACACCAGGAAGCCCAGGACCCAGGTAAAGAGTAACAGGGCAATAGAAGCAGGATGCTGTCACCAGAACAAGTTAAAACCCTTGGGTAATTAACACTGTTTATTATCCTTAAAAAAATAAAATAAAAACCTTGGTGGCATCAGTCACATCTAGATAGTGTGAAAAGCTACTGAACCAAGACCCTGGACAAGGAGATGGCTTCAGAGAGAAGGACGCACAGACTGACCACCAGAAGAGCCTTAGGATGTGCAGGGTAGGCAGCAATGGCTGTACTCAGACACTTGCTGTAGAACTCATGCCAGGGTTTTCATTTAGAATACTGCAGTAGAGCCAGGTGGTGACGCACACTTTTAATCCCAGCACTTGGGAGGCAGAGGTAAGAGGATCACTGTGAGTTCAAGGCCAGCCTGAGACTACATAGTGAATTACAGGTCAGCCTGGGCTAGAGGGAGACCCTACCTCAAAAAACCAAAATAAGAGTTGGAGAGATGGCTTAGCGGTTAAGACTCTTGCCTGCAAAGCCAAAGGATCCCAGTTTGACTCCCCAGTACCCACATAAGCCAGATGCACAAAGGGGCGCACACATCTGGAGTTTGTTTGCAATGGCTGGAGGCCCTGGCATGCCCATTTTCTCTCTACCTGCCTATTTCTGTATCTCTCAAATAAATAAATGAAAATAAAAAATATTTTTAAAAACCAAAATAAATAAATAAAATCCTGCAGTAGGGGTCTGGAGAAGTGGCTTAGCAGTTAAGGTGCTTGCCTGCAAAGCTAAAGGACCCAGGTTCAAGCCAGATGCACAAGGTGGCACATGTGTCTGGAATTTATTTGCAGTGTCTGGAGACCTTGACATACCCATTCTCTTTCTCTCTCTCTGCCTTTCTCTCACTCTCAAATAAGTAAAAATAAATTTTAAAATTTATTTATTTATTTATTTTGGTTTTTCAGGGTAGAGTTTCCTTCTAGCCTAGGTTGACCTGGAATTCACTATGTAGTCTCAGGGTGGCCTCAAACTCATAACAGTCCTCCTACCTCTGCCTTTCAAGTGCTGGGATTAAAGGCATACACCACCACACCCAGCTAAAAAGATATCTTTAAAAAAAATACTGCAGTAGGGCTGGAGAGATGGCTTAGTGGTTAAGGCGCTTGCCTGCAAAGCCAAAGGACCCAGGTTTGACTCCCCAGGACCCATGTAAGCTAGATACACAAGATGGTGCATGTGTCTGGAGTTGATCTGCAGCTGCTAAAGGCTCTGGTGCACCCATTCTCTACTTGCCTCCCTAATCTCTGAAATAAATAAAAATAAATATTAAAAAATAAAATAAGGGGACTGGAGAAAGGGCTCAGCAATTAAAGGCTCTTGTTTGAAAAGCCAAAGCCTGATGGCCCAGGTTCGATTCCCCAGTACCCATGTATAGCCAGATGCACAAAGTGGCACATGTATCTTAAGTTCATCTGCAGTGGTTGGAGGCCCTGGCATGCCCATTCTCTCCCCCTCATTCTGTCTCTTCTTGCAAATAAATAAAAAATATTTTAAAAAATAAATAAGGGACTGGAGAGATGAATTAGCACTTAAGGCCCAGGTTCAACTCCCCAGAACCCACATAAGCTGGACACACAAGGTGAGCACGTGCACAAGGTGGCACATGTGTTGTCTGGAGTTTGACTGCAGTGGGTAGAGGTACCACCCATTAAAAAAAAGCAATAGGGCTGGAGAGAAAGCTTAGCAGTTAAGGCGCTTGCCTGCGAAGCCTAAGGACCCAGGTTTGATTCTCCAGGTTCTGTGTAAGCCAGATGCACATGGTGGCGTATGTGTTGGAGTTCGTTTGCAGTGGCCCTGATGCACCCATTATCTCTCTCTCTCTAAATAAATAAAAGATTAAAAAATTAAAATAATAATAAAATACTGCAGTAGCAAAGCATGATGACACATGCCTTTAACCCAAGCACTCAGGAAGCAGTGGTAGGAGAATCGCTATGAGTTTGAGGTCAACCTGGAACTACAGAGAGTTCCTTGAAAAACAACAAAATATTGCAATAGTCGAGCATGGTGGTATATGCCTGTCATCTGAGCTGAGATGTGTGGAATGACTGTGCCCCCTTTATGTGCTTCAAATACACCATTATACAATGTAAAAACCATCAAAGGACCAGGACATAAGAGGGGCTTTCAAGCCATCAGTCAAAGCCAGGTTCCCAGCAGGACAGCCAGCATCAGCTTTCCCTCCTCTGCTCTTGGCCCACAGCAATGCCTTCTATTCCACATGCCTGCAGTGGTACCTCCATACCACCCGGTCCTGTATGCCTGCACCACAGACTCTTTTTTTTTTTTTTTTTGGTTTTTGCGAGGTAGGGTCTCACTCTGGTCCAGGCTGACCTGGAATTAACTATGTAGTCTCAGGGTGGCCTTGAACTCGCAGCGATCCTCCTACCTCTGCCTCCCGAGTGCTGGGATTAAAGGCGTGCGCCACCACGCCCAGCTACCACAGACTCTTGTTCAACTTTGCAGGGCCTGTGTAGCAAACTCAGCAACCTCTCCACACGTGTCCCCACAGAGGACTATACTGAGTCCCCAAGTGTGGCCAAATTAGCAGGTGCTCATGCCACTACCTCATCTACCACTACAAAGGCCAACCCACTTCCCAGCCAACTTCTGGTAACCAGTCTCTAGCCCATCCCTGCCATGGCCTCACCGTCTCGAAGGAACGTGTCAGCAAAGTAGAGGCAGCGCACAACACCTGAGAGGGAGTCGTCAGCAGAGCGGGGCTCGATGCGGCGCTGCACGGGCGTCATCTCTACATCATGGTGGCAGCCCTGCTCTACCAGTTGTGCATTGGCCTCCTGCAACTACAAGGGCCAGGGCTCTCTGACATGCTCTTCTATGCTGCCCAGCACCCGCAGATACTGCCATCCATGCACCTGCTCTCAGGCTTACCACAGTAGGAACATGGCAGTTGGGCAAACCCACCCCAGTGCTCCTGGTCAGGGCACCACTACTGGGAGGATGGTCCCAACTCACCTTGGTGGTGGTATTAGTAGCCCGCTTCTTGCCTGAGACACGGCTCTTACGGATGCGCCGAAATGACTGGCGCAGCGACTTCTTGAGGGACTTCACCCGGGACAGTGGCCCCTCCATGGCCAGTGAGTCATTGGGGTGAAGGGTACACCTGGGAGGGGGTCACAAGAACAGCTATGGAGCTGCACTGCACTACTGTGGCCCGAGGCCAAGAAGACAGAGCCCCTAGGTGCTGCCTGTGGCCCCAGTAGCTGACAGAGCTCAGCCTGGTCATAAGGGAACTGACTAATTCCCTCTTCCAGGGTGATGGAGGGTCTGGGGGCCTTTCCAATCAGCTTCAGGAGGAAACCCAAGTCCAGATCCATCTCACCAGGGCTCTGACTCCCCGCCCTCTCCCTGTTCCACGTACCTGGCTAGCACTGCACTCTTGCGCTGGTAGTCAAAGAGGCCAAAGCCATGACTGGTGCCAAAGGCCACAAGGCTCCACTCGGCATGGAGCGTGACAGCAGTGACAGCAGCTGGTGGCAAACACTGCACCAGCATGCGGGGTTGGAAGCCCGCAGGCCAAGGCAGCAGGCCTGTGCGCGGGTTGAGCCGCTCATGGCCCTTCCACGTGAAGCCCTCACGGTCCTGCAGGAGGTCCACACTGGCCACATTGACCGCCTGCTCGGCCGGCACGTCACTGAGCTCCAGCACCAGCACCTGGACCACAGTGGGCAGGGGAGAGGCCAAGTGAGAAGGGACACCCTGGGCCTCTCCAAGACATACTGTCTTCATTCACCCGCCCAGGGAGCACTGAATGTCGTATATACCCAGAAACAGTGTGAGCAAAACCACTGGTCCCTGCCCCCCTAGAGCCCATGACTCTCCCTGAGCCTGCCTCCCACCAAGCAGTAAGCAAACATTGAGCCCTCCATACACAGTGGAGTGTGAGAAGCAACCTGTGACAGACCTGCAGGTCCCTGCCCTCACAGAACACCCATGTTCCGGCCACTTGCCCTAAGCCTCTGTGGTTTCCCCATGACACCTGACTCAAGACACGTGGTGGACTTCGCATCGGGCCTCACCCCATTCCCACTCAGAGCTGCTGCCCATACTGGTCCCTCTACCCCAGTACTGAGCACTTCCCGTCAGCCCCTTCCCGCCCACCTCTCTCTCTCTCTAACATCCCCACCTAGGGACAAGACCCACCTGGCCTGCAGTGCCAGCCACCACCATCTGTGCTGTGTACTTGCAGAGCACAACCTTCTGTACTCCGAGCCGGGGGTCATCACTGTAGGGGTCAAAGCAACCCACCTAAGAGGACAGGAAGGAGGGACAACAGAAGTGATGACACCAGGCAGAACTGGGACCGGCTCCCAGTCCAGGAAAGGGGCTGGGCCCACCTTGCGGAAGGGCGGCCAGTCGTCCTCAGCAGCCTGGGCCAGGCTGTCAGCATGTTCACAGTCTGTCTGGAAAAGGTCAGCTGTGCTCAGCTTGTACAGGGGCCGCAATGCTACACCAGAAGCATCCCAGAACCGTACGGTGCCATCCTCATGGCTGCAGGGAGGGAGAGTAGGTGTCAGGAACACTCCTAGGAGGGCCACACACCTCTCACCCACTCTTCCAACATCTACTTGCATATACCAAACACTGGCTAGAATCCTACCACACATCAGTAAGCACCTACTATGTAGGACATAGGTCCTTGGTGCCTACTGCACCGTCACACATACTTGAGCCCCTCAAATAGGGTGGGCAGGGGTAGAAATGAACACCTTCATAATCAAAAGATGCAGCCGGGTGTGGTGGCACACGCCTTTAATCCCAGCACTCGGGAGGCAGAGGTAGGATTGCCATGATTTCAAGGCCACCCTGAGACTACATAGTTAATTCCGGTCAGCCTGGGCCAGAGCAAGACCCTATCTCAAAAAAAAAAAAAAAAAAAAAAATGCAGACAGGAAATGTGGGGGACAGATTCGGCAGTTCTACCCCAACGGGAGCACCCAGAAATCAGAGCAGGTGCTAGGAGAACCAGTGAAGGCCCAAAATAGCCACGCAAACAGAGCAACAGCAAGGCTCTGAGGTGAGGGAGGAGGACACAAGGAGCTAGAAGGAAAGAGGAAACCAGACTAGGTTACAGCTGCAGAGCCCAAATGGGGCTCTTGGATGATAGGGGTGCCCAGAGTCAGAACAGAAGGAGTTAGAGGGTAGGGCTGGTTCAGACTCTCCAGCAGCCTGAAAGGCCACACAGCAAGCTCTCAATAGGGAGTGGCAGGTAGCCATGAGAGGCCCAAGGGTCCCTGCACAGGCAGGAGGTGAGGGCAGGGCAGGGCAGGAAGTAAGGTTTGAGTCACCAGGCATGTCAGCACCCTGGCCTGGCCTGGCTCTGCAGCACCTGACTTGGGGAGTCAGTATGGGCTAGCCCAGATTTTCCAGTCCAGAGCAGGCAGGCTGGGTGGGCGGAGTGTAGGCTGTGCTGTGATGGAGCTCAGTTCCAGGCCAAGGGGAAGAGTAAGGCAAGGCTTTGAGCCAGATCTGTTACTAGATCCTGGCTTCCTCCATACAACCCTTTCTGAGCACAAAGGACAACCTATACCAGTGGGGGACAACTGGACCCACTGGAACCAGGTCCAAGTCACCTGGCACCTCAGTACCCTAAGAGTCTAGGAAACACAAGAGGGAACAGGTGCTGGGCGTGGTGGTACACGCCTTTAATCCCAGCACTTGGAAGGCAGAAGGAGTAGGATCACTGTGAGTTCGAGGCCAGGCTGGGAGGACAGAGTGAGTTCCAAGTCAGCTTGGGCTAGAGGAAAACGTTACCACCTTACCAAAAAAAAAAAAAAAAAAAAAAAAAGTAGAATAAAGAGGTATCAGGCATGGGGGATGCAGGGCCTCATCTACTTCCCCTCACCTACCCAGTCAGTAGTAGCCCTCTCTGCAATGGCTCCTGGGCCAAGTTCCGGCCCCCAGTGATGGGCCAGCTCTAAGAAAGACAGCAAAGATGAGAACTCAAGGTTAGAATAAAGGTCTCCTTCCTCTCACCCTGGACTCATCACATAGGCCCACCACCACCACGAGAAACCACCATGGAGCCCTCCATCAGGAACACGCATCCCCATAGACACTCAGACTCACCGAGGCACTGGAGGCAGGCTGGGGGCTCTGCTGCTCACCAGCACGCACAATGCGGGCCCACAGCTTGCTGGGGACATTGGCAACATGGGCAGAGCAGGTGATGGCTGATGAGTGCAATGGGGCCAGGTAGGGGGCAGGCATGGCGGGCCAGCCGGGGGTCAGCAGGTCCAGCATCACCAGCTCCTCCTCTAGCAGCACAGCTAGGGCCTGAGGGTCGTCAAATTCTGTGGGATGGGGTGGGTGAACTTGGTCACAGGCTTCAGTGGGTGGCTGGGATGGGTAAGCTTGGTTACAGGCTGCACAGAGTGGCTGGGACAGGTGGGGGTGGGACACACACCATCCTCTGGCCTCGTGCTATGCACTGTGAAGAAGTCAATGATGCGGGAGGTGAAGTCCAGGGTCACCAGTGTCTCTGCTCGTAGCACACTCACACAATGACGGTCACCATAGCTGGCACGGGGCATACCACCACTGAAAATGATATAATGACCCCTGCAGGATTGGGGAGGGGGACGGAGTCATGTGAGCCAGAAGCCCCAGGGAATGGGACATACACTAAACAACCCAGAGATGGCTTCACTCCGACGTACCCAGAACCCAGTCCCATAGACCCTTAGCCAGACAAGCCCCCACCCATGCTGTTCACTCCACCTACCCCAACTCACAGCTCCGCCACAGAATCTTGTTGATAGCCTTGCAGGGGAAGGGACCTGGGGGTGGGGAAAGTGTCAGACCTTCCATTCCTGGTCCATCTGCCTCTCCCCTGGGGAAGGCCATGCCTCCCAAACCAAGGCCAGATGACTCCCGTTCCCATCCTCTACTCAAAGTCTCCCCAGTGCTCACCATAGGGCGTGGTGGCTACCGTGGGCTGCAGCGTCAGGGGGCTGCCAGCATCTGTGGACCAAATGGCATAGCTGCCATCACTGTGCGAGCTGATGATGGTGCTGCCGCCACGCCCCCAACACAAGCTCTCCAGTTGCTGTGGACGGGGGTAGGATAGTATAAGCCCGCGGGCGTGTACAGGGACCCAGACTGAGGAAAATGCAGGCCTCACCTGCTTACCTGGTTCCCCAGGAAAACGTGGTCCACACTCTGACTGGTCTGGCTCCAGATAACCAGCAGGCCCCGGCTGTAGCCTATAAGGATCTTGGTGGGGTCCTGCAGGTGTCCTTGGAGTGATTCCACAGGACCCAGAGCCTTCCCACACCGGTAGTCATCTGGCACACTGCAGAGACAAGCCTGCTGAGTCAGGAGAACTCCCCAGAAACAGGAAGTTCCTCCCGCCTGCAGCTTACCTGCGCAGAACCTCATCTGGGCTGAGGGTCTGCCCCTCAAGCAGCGTCAGGGTGGTGACATCCAGGAAGAAGACACTGCCACCTTCAGTTCCCAGGGCTGCCATGGTGCCAGCAGCTAACAGCAGGATCACAGTGACACGGGTGAGGCTGGCAGGGGCACCGCAGGGAAGAGGAGAAGGGGGTGAGGCTGAGCCCATCTACCTGCTGGGGAGGGCAGACTGGACTGGGCCCTTGCTGTGGGCTTACTTGCACCCCTTTGAGCTCACAGCACAGACTGACACCCCATAAAGGCGACGTGCAGTGTAATTAGCACATTCAACTATCTGTCAGGATGTTAGCAGAAAAAAAGGATAAAAATAGGCTCCCCAGGTCTCAGAGAAGGACTCCCCGCATTTCCTGCCACCAGAAGGGGAAAGAAGAACCAGAGCACTGCTCTAGTCGGGACACCTGTCACCAACCCACGGACACTTCAGACTGTAGGAGGTCCCACACAATCTCGGTCTGTAAAGACGGTTTGCCCAGGAGCCCACCTGTGGGCCAAGACCCATTCCAACCACGTATAGCAGGGCTGAGGGAGAGGCCCTTTATTCTCACCTGGGTGGCAGCAGCGGGGGGGGGCTGATCTGTGTACCCAGAGCACTCTGCCAGCACCTCACTAGGCCTCATCCTGTAGAATCTTCCTTGTCCCAAACATGCTGTTTGCTGATACACAGGAGGCCTATGTCCCACCCCAATTCAAGAGGAGAGGGGACTGTGCTAATAATAATGTCAGCTTGGCTTAGACTCCTGCCCCAAGCCTCCAGACCCATTATCCTTATGGGGCGCACAGCACCCAGGTCTGAGGAGTTAGGCATGTAACATACCTATCTTCTGGGGCCCCTAAACTAAAAGGTCCCACAGTGGGAAGCAGGCTTCAATGGGTGGCTGGGATGGGTGACCTTGGTTACAGGCTGCACAGGGTGGCTAGGATGGGTGGGAGTGGCCTCAAATTCAGCCAACCTCACATCTAATCCTAAATCCAGAGGGCACTGCTGCCTAGTAGGGTCCTGCCCAGGCAGGATATTATGGACCCATCCTGAACTGCAGGCCCTCAGGGCCTCCCTGATACCTCTGCCCAGTGGCTGGCCTTGAACTAGTCTTCCAGTACCTGGCACCATCAAAGCCTGGACGGCTTGGCAGCTGGAAGCTGAGTGTTTCCTCCAAGTGGGCACAGCCGTGATGGTGGGTGATCTCCCACAAATGAAGGCTGCTGTCATCTAACAGGGTCAGAAGGCGGCCCTGGTGGGGAAGCAGAGACCAAAACAGAGCTCGCTTGAAGCGTGGGAGGTCACGGGGATGGGGACCACATGGTGCGGACAATGGAGGGTAGATGTTCACCTGGCCAGGCAGAAAGTGCATCTGGGTGACGGTAGAAGCATCTCGGTGTAGGCCTGTGAACTCCACGCCGGGTGCACCATAGCTGAGGTCACTGGTCAAGGACAAGCACATGATGGACAAGCCAGGACAGTTCAGATGGGACATGCCAGTTCAGGCATCCTCCGGGACATGACAAGGCCCCCTTCCTGAAGCAGCTCTTACAGCCCCCAAGTAGGGTTGTGCTATAAATCCTTCATGTCCTCACCGGACAGCAGACTAGTGACTCTTACCTGGAAGGATGCTACAGATGGAGGAGGATAAAAACGTGCCCGTATCACAGCCCAGGCCTGGTACACAGCTGTGGGGCTCTCTACCTCAGCCTTCCACGCATCTGCATGGGCTGAGTGCCTAGCAGCTGAGGTCAGACAGGCCAAGCCAGAACAGCTACCTCTCACACAGCTTCCGGCCTAACACCAGCTATGAGCAAAGACCCCAACTTCTCTCTGGGTCAGGCAGCCAATAGCTTCCACTGCCCATAGCAGGGAAGAACACGCAGACTGAGAGAGGCAGGTGAAGGTGATCTGCCCGAAGTCCCCAGCACCAGTGCTCTGAGTCCCAACAACTCCAGGACTGATGGTGGCCGGCAGAGCCTGAAGGGCTCCAAAAGGACAAAGGGACAAGTTACGGATGTTGGGTCAGTGATGTTGCCCCAGTGACAAAGCAGAAGCTGTTGCTTGGAGATTGAGCGGAGACTCCCTGCAGGAGCTTGGCAAGGACAGAAGAGGGACAAAAGAGAGGGCAGGAGCAGCTGGGCGGGAAAGCAAGGTTGCCTAGGAGATGGGGCCAGCATTGCAGGAAGAGGGGCAGCTTCTGAGACTAGGGCTGGAATTCTCCAGCCTCAGTTTCCCAACCCCAGGGGCTCCAGACTATACGGGAGTTTGGAGGGAGGAGGAAAAAGAAGGGGGACCCGAGTTCTGGCCTCCTCCTCTGGGTGTCTCCATCTGTACTGAACATGAGTCAGTACACCAGGGACCCGCCACCAGACGGACAGCTCCAGGCACCTGACAGTGAGTCCTGTGTAGACACTGGAAGATGGACAATGGAACAAGGAACAAGGCTAAAGGGACATGTGTGGAGGCAGCACAGCTCCCACGAGGGCTGGAAGCAGCAGGCTGGGGGGGAGGGGTGAGCAGGTTACTGTCCCACTTCACAGGGCCCTATGGGAGAGGAAAGAGAAGCTGGCCGCACACTCCTTTAGCAGGCAGGCAGTTCCCAAATCATAGGCCATCCTCCCTATCTCCTCTCCTGACCAACGCCCCCAGCTCTGGGTGAAAAGACACCTCTCTATCACCACCCCCCTTCCAGGCATTAACTTATTTTCCTGCCAACCACTATCCGTAAGTTAGGGTACCAAGACCCAGCATACCACACAAGGAAGGGAGGCATGGGGTAGGCACCATCAAGCAACTGCCAGACTGCACTTCCGTTTTCTCCAAAGCAGTTTTGGGGGTGGTAGCCTACAACCCCCAGCCTGGGCTGCAGAAAAATGGTAGCAGGTCTGTACAGTTCACTCAGCACATTGTGTGGCACCAGGCTCCATACTGGTCACATCATGCTGAGCCTGACAATGCCCTTGTCCATGTATCTTCACATTGGCACACTGTGTATCCACTCACCTGGGTCCCCAAGAAGATGAAAGGCAGCAAAAGGCAACTGTGGCCACTCTACAGACTAACACCCTGTCTCCCAGCAAAAGACCCCAACAGCTCCACAAAGAGCTGTCCCAGGCCTGTCAGGCACACAAGGCAGAGACAACCTCTTGAGAGGCCGCAGTGAGCACGGCCATCTGCCACAGCCAGGACTCGGGCACAAAGGGTGTACACAGGTGGTCCTAGCAGTCTGAACACCACAGCTGTAAAGGATACATCTTGACAGCCCCAGACCTGGTGCCGATGGCCATGACGCGGAGCTCAGGGTCGAAGGCCAGGGCGCTAGGCTGGTTGGGGAAGCCATGCTCCACCGTCTGTGAGGGAGGGAGAGGCTGCTGGGGGTGCACACCAAGGCACTGCTGCCCTGGCCAACCCTAAGGCAGTCTTCAGACTCTGCCTTCAAGCACTGGGGGGCAGGAGCCAGGTCTTCCTATTTCCTGTGAAATGGGTGACTGGGCCCTGGGCCTCCCATTTGGCTGAGCCCTGAGCCACACCATGACTGTGTGTGTGTGTGTGTGTGTGTGTGTGTGTGTGTCCGGCCCAGAGGCCCTCCCCTTGATCCCGTCATCACTCTACTGTGCACAAGACTCTAACATGAAACAGTGCGTCTCCTAGGAGTGGCACTGAAGAGGACGCCATCACCCCAAAAAGGTCCTGCACCCCATGCATGGAAGAGCTCTGTGAAGTCCAGGGGGCTTCCCAGACATAGGCACTACATGGAGGTCAGAGGACAAGGTCACTTCGAAAGATCTGCTAGGTAGCTCTGGACTCCGTCCAGGCACTGGGAGACTGAGGCCCAGAAACAGGTCGCTTCCTGCATGGCCCCTGACTGTTGCCCACCTCTCCAACCCACAGAGAACCAGGCAACAAGAGTCTCAGCTCGTCAACAGTGGGGACAGCATCAACACAGAACACTGCCAGTGTAGATGGCACTGCTTCCCATCTAACCCTCTGTTCCTTGTGGAGCCAGGCCCAACATGGTACAGCACTTTCCCAACCAAAAGGCTCCATGCCCACTCCTTTCTTTGGCCCCACTGTGCTTCCCCCTAACTGCCCACACTCAAGGCTGGAAGGTACCTGAACACCCTAGAGGGATGCTCAGTGTGGCCACAGCCTCACTGGAAATCACACACTTATATGAAAGCCCATTCCCAACCAGGTGTGGCAGCGCATATCTGTAATCATAGCACTCGGGAGGCTAAAGCAGGGGGATCAGGATTGTGAAGTGGAACCATGTCTCAAAAAGAACATAGATATGGGCTGGAGGGATGACTTAATGTTTAAAATGTTTGCCCGCAAAGTCAAAGGACTCAGGTTTGATTCCCCAGGACCCATGTAAGCCAGCTGCACAAGATTGCACAGGTGTCTGGAGTTTGTTTGCACTGGCTGAAGGCCCTGGCATGCCCATTATCTCTTCTGCCCCATTCTCTCTTATAAATAAAATAAAATAAAATTTAAAAAGATACATAAGTAAAAGAAAGTCCAGGCTGGGCATGGAGGTGCATGCCTTTAATCTCAGCACTCGGGAGGCAGAGGTGTAAGTATTGCCGTGAGTTCAAGGCCATTCTGAGACTACATAGTGAATTCAAGGTCAGCCTGGGCTAGTATGAGACCCTACCTCAAAAAAAAAAAAAAAAGTCTTGAATTGGAGAGATGGCTTAGCAGTTAAGGCACATGCCTGTGAAGCCTAATGACCCAGGTTCAATTCTTCAGGTCTCATGTAAGCCAGAAGCACATGGTGGCACATGCATCTGGAGTTAGTTTGCAGTGGCTAGAGGCCTTGGCATGCCCATTCTCTCTCTGTCCCTTTCTCTCTAATAAATAAATAAATAATAAAATCTTTTTTTAAAAGTCCATTCAAATAAGGACAGCCACTTGGGCAGCTGGCATGGTGGGGCCTGGCTGGTAATTCCACCCCTGGCAGAGTGAGACCTCAGAGTCCATTATGGCCTGGGAAGGCAGAGCTGCCATTTGACTGCCATGACTCACCACTACTGTCATTCCCTAGCTAGCCCAGACTATAGCAGATGAAGTACACGTGACAACAGCACAGCACGCGTCCGCATCCGAGTCAGTGCCACCAGGCTGACATTTTATGGGAGAAGGCTAGGTTATTTGTCTAATGTCTTTGTCTTTGCACCCCAACCATTCTGAGACCCACCAGTTCATCTTCAATACACGGCAGCTGGCATGGTGGGGCCTGGCTGGTGTACCCTTGGGCTGATCAGAGTGCTATGGCCTGAAGGCAGAGCTGCCATTTGACTATACTCACCACTACTGTCATTCCCTAGCTAGCCCAGACTATAGCAGATGAAGTACACGTGACAACAGCACAGCACGCGTCCGCATCCGAGTCAGTGCCACCAGGCTGACATTTTATGGGAGAAGGCTAGGTTATTTGTCTAATGTCTTTGTCTTTGCACCCCAACCATTCTGAGACCCACCAGTTCAGCTTCAATACACACGCACAGAAGTCACCTCTTCCATACTCCACTAACCCCATCCTGCTCCAGGCCCACCAATGCCTGCCATTAGTTTGTTCCCCACACAGAAGTGGGGGAGTCTGTGAAAACTGGTCACTCCCCTTTGCTAGTGATGACCTTCAGGAGCTCTCCCACCATCCAAGCCAAGTCCTTGCCATGTGGCCCCTCGGTCAACATCTCCCCCTGACTACGGACCCAAGGCTTGTTTTGTCCTCTTCACTTGGCAGCCTCCTGCCTCCGGGCCTCTGCATCTGCAATCCCTCTGCACCCTCCACCACCACATGTGTGCTACACCTGGCATGCCCCATGGCTGGCCTCTCTGAATGGTCCTGATGGTAGCCTCCTTGTTCTACACTTCCTCACCATGCTGTATTCTGTGTTTGGTAGGTTGGTTGGTATTTTTGTTTTTTTCCAGGTAGGGTCTCACTCTAGCCCAAGCTGACCTGGAATTCACTATGTATTCTCAGGGTGGCCTTGAACTCACAGCAATCCTCCTACCTCTGCCTCCCAAGTGCTGGGATTAAAGGCGTGCACCACCATGCCCGGCTTACCATGCTGTATTTTCTTCACAGCACTGACCATCATTGTCATCAATGTCTGACTTTTTTTAAAAAAAAATTTATTTATTTATTTATTTATTTATTTATTTATTTTTGGTTTTTCGAGGTAGGGTCTCACTCTGGTCCAGGCTGACCTGGCATTCACTCTGTAGTCTCAGGGTGGCCTCGAACTCACAGCGATCCTCCTACCTCTGCCTCTCGAGTGCTGGGATTAAAGGTGTGCACCACCACGCCCGTCAAAAAAAAAAAAAAAATTTTATTTATTTATTTTCTTGAGAGCAAGGGAGAGAAAGAGAGAGATTGCATGTGCCAGAGCTTTCAGCCGCTGCAAATGAACCCCAGATGCATGACACTTTGTGCATCTGGCTTATGTGGGTCCTGGGGAATTGAACCTGGGTCCTTTGGCTTTGCAAGCAAGCACCTTAATGGCTAAGCCATCTCACCAGCCCCAATGTCTGACTTCTTAAAAAGTATTTTTTGAGCCGGGCGTGGTGGCACACGCCTTTAATCCCAGCACTTGGGAGGCAGAGGTAGGAGGATCGCTGAGAGTTTGAGGCCACCCTGAGACTACATAGTTAATTCCAGGTCAGCCTGGACCAGAGTGAAACCCTACCTCGAAAACCCCAAAAAAAAAAAAGTATTTTTTACATATTTGAGAGAGGTTCAGCAAACCAAGGCCTTCTGCTGCCGCAAACGAACTCCAGACACATGTGCAATTTTGTACATCTGGCTTTACATGGGTAATGAGGAATCAAACCTAGAAAAATCAAGCTTTACAAGCAACCACTTTTAACTACTGAGCCATCTCTCCAGTCCTCATGCCTGACTTTTTTGTTTTGGCTTTTCACCCTCTTCTCATATCAGCACCCTGAGGAAGGGATATTTATCCTTTTTTTGGTTTCCACTGTGTCCCCAAGACCTTCTGAATTAAAATGACATGAAGCCAGGCGTGGTGGCACACGCCTTAAATCCCAGCACTCTGGGAGGTAGAGGTAGGTGGATCACTGTAAGTTCGGGGCCACCATGAGACTACATAGTGAATTCCAGGTCAGCCTGGGATAGAGACCCTACCTTGAAAAAAAAATCAAAAAAAGAATGAGGTGCACATTCCACATGTAACTTGTGGTTTGGCCTGAATCTGAACTCAAAAGTCAGTCTACGCTCAACCCTAACCAGCACCCCCTAAACACGAGTCTGATGCCTACTCCCTAAGGACTGCCTAATACTCCTGTTGGCAATCAAGCCCCTTCCCCAAAACCACCCCAGTCCCACCACTGCTGCTCACTCAGATTGGACTCCCCTCTCCCCCACAGTATTGGATTGAAATCCCCAGGGACTACAGCTTTCCAGGCAAATGTTCTACCAGTGAGCTACATTCCAATCCTTGCCCACTCAGACTGGGTCCCACCTTCCTCATCTCCTGCCACCCCAGCATGAGCCAATTCTCAGGGCCTCACTGTAACTGTGTAGAACTGAACATGGCTCAAGGTCTTTCCCTACCCTCCTGGAAGGGCCAATCTCCTCTGTCTCAGGAGGCCACACCAGCAAAGAAGAGTCCCCAACTGAGGGCCAGCCTTCCTTCTCAGGTCTCTAGCAGGTCCTCAGTCACTGTATCTAGGGGTTCTGCAGCTCCACCACTACCTGGAACCATGGCAGGGCTCCCCTGAGACATGAAGTATCCTCAGGAACCATGGGTTCTGCTCTGGACCACAGAAGCGGATCCAAAATTCCCTGCCTCTCCCCATTCTCCCGTCCCCCCCCCCGTTACAGCAAAGGCAAAGACAAAGTGGCCCAGCTCAGTGCCACTTTGGGCAAGTCCTCACTCTTCACCGAACTTCAATTTTCTCAAGTGTATGGTGGAGAGAGCAAATCTACACAGAGTCGTGAGAACTCTGGGGTAAAACTGAAGCCCAGGCTGAGAGCCTCACCATCCTAAATAAGAATTAGCCTGTGGGGCTGTCCGCCCATCACTGCGAGGGGGACGGGGCTGAGGCACTTTCAGGGCCCCTCCAGCTTCACCCAGGGAAAGAAGGCAGGACCCGTGTCCAGTCTGCTGGCCCACAGACAGGGATACAAAACCAACAGCAAGGAGGAAAAGTGGCTCCCATTCATGGCTAGGGAAACTGAGGCACCACGGCTTGATGTGCAGTTGGGCACAAAGCCTGGAAGGTCTCCCTAGACAAGGGGGCCCCTGGCAGGGCAGGGCCTGGAAAGGGAAGAGGGGGAGGCTCCACATTGGGGTTTCCCGGCCTCTCCCCTTCACTTATCCCTCTCAAGCCCCGTCTAGGTGCGAAAGCAAAACAAAACCAAGGCCTGGACTGTCCCTTGGGCCGGGCAGAGCCACAAAAGAGAAAGGGATAAAGAGACCGAGAGTGAGAGACAAGACAGGTCGGGGGACTCCAACAGAGCTCGAGAGAGAGAGACGCAGAGGAAAAAACGAGGGGCAGAGTGCATAAAGGGGAAGAGATCCCGAAAGGAGCCATTCAGAGATGCTCCAGGACAAGAGGCGGTGACCCCGACACACAGGCATGCACACCGAGGAGGGCGTCGGTCTCGGGCGCAGAGATGCAGAGGACACAAGACAGAGCCTGGCCAGCTCCGGGACGCGCGCGGGGCTTGAGGCACAGAGGCCCCGGGGAGGCTCAAGAGTGCGCGAGCTCAGGGGCCGGGTGCGGCACGCGCAGGGGCCCTCGGAGGGGCGCTGGCCCGACGTGGCTCCCCATCCGCACCCCAAGGACCCCGCCGCCCCTCCGAACCGGCCCGAGCCGCCGTCGCCACCGATGCCGCTGCCGCCGCCGCACCTTGTTGAAAGCGAAGAGCTCCTGCTTGAGCTTCTCGCGCTGCGGGTCGGCACCCTGCCGCCGGAACCGAAACTTCATCATCTTGCGCCCGCCACCCGCCTCCGCCTCCGCCGCCCGCGGGATGCGCCGCGCGGCCCCGGCCGATCCAGAGGCCCGGGCGGGGCGCCAGGAGGCGCGGGCGCGTGGGGGGCGGGGCCTGCACCGGGAGTCGCAGCCCGACCAACCACGTGAGCGCGCCCGCCCCAGCGGGACAGACAATGGACGAGGAGGACAGCCCCCCCCCCCGCCCCGCCTTCCCCACCCCCATCCTCCAGACACAGCCAGGCTCGCAGAGAGATGTCCACTGCGCGTGCGCCCTGAGGCTGGGAAGCGGGGGCGGGGGCTGCCGGGACTTGTAGTCTGCAAGCCGGGTCTCCAGCGTGGGCGGCTGGGACGTGGTTTTGGATCGGGCTTGCTGGTGATCTGGAGATGGCAAGGAAGCTAGAAGTCCGTCTTAGCTCGGGCTGGCGATCGATTCTCATAATGTTCAATTCTCATAATGGAACAGCGTCAGCCCGGAAGCCAAGAACCCCCTCGAACCCGTGTGAATCCTATCCAGTGCCCCTCTTTGCCACTGGCCCACAGTTGCCAAGCTTGTCTGTTACCAGTTTGTGGGACACTGCCCTGCCTTTTCCCGAGTGAGACCGAGCACCTCCCACCGCCATGTTCTTGTGGTTGGTAAGGAATGTTTTCGCAGCCCTTGGGGGGAATTCCTACACATCCTTCTGGACCCAACGCGGAAGTTTCGGTTAGCCCAAGCACCGGGCTTTACAAGTGGCATGAGACAGCAGAGCGTGGGATCAGGAGGGGCTGGGCGTGGGGGTAGCATGTGGGGGCTGGCCTGGGATGGGAGATGGGCTTTTTTCTTTCTTTCTTTTATTTATTTATTTTTGGTTTTTCAGGTAAGGTCTTCACTCTAGTTCAGGCTGACCTGGAATTTACTATGTAGTCTCAGGGTGGCCTCGAACTCACAGCGATCCTACTTCTGCATCCCGAGTTGGTGGGATTAAAGGCGTGTGTGCCACCACACCCAGCCCAGTGTAAGCACTCCCCTTCTCTCCTATCAGCCTGGCTCATACTAGGATTGGGATTGTGGAATTACCTACTGTTAAGGTAATTGAGGACGCTTGAGCTATGAGGAAGTCTTGCCACCTCCTGTCACCAGCCCCCTCCTCAGTCATGTCACTCAAGGTCCCTCCCTCACTGTGCAGTTTCCCTCCTGCACTCCACAATAACCCTACAAATTCCCTCATCTCCTCACTCAGAGTTCTGGAGTGTCTCTCTTTCCTCCTTTCTCCACCTCCCCTCTCTCTCCTCTTGTGTATCTCGAACACTGAACCTGGCAGGGGGAAGTGCTTCTGCTCCAGAGGGAACGCTGTAAAAACAAAGCTGCGCCCCAACTCCACTGTGCCGGCTCCCCATCTAAATGGAGAGGCTCACAAGGCTCATTATTGAGCTAGGTCCCAGGAGCTTTGGTGGGCCTGGCACTGAACACACTAGCAGTGTGAAGGGAGCAGGAGCTGACCTCTGCCCCTAGGGCAGTTAACAAGCAACAGGAATTATGCTGCCCCCACTCCACCCTTGCTCTGCCCATTCTGGGAGCTGGAGCTGGTGAGGGAACCCGCTGGAAGAGCCAGGAAAAGTTTAGGAGTGCCCACCATGCGGTGCAGCAGGCTGAGAATCCTACTCAGACCTCTTTCCTGGGGCCTGGCATGGCCTGGTACAGAAGGCTTGCCTAGCATGTGCCAAGCCCTGGGTTCATCCCCAGCACATCAAGAAAGAAAAGGGCCCTTGTTAAAGAGTCCCAGAGCTCCCTACCCATCCCCCCTCTCTCCCCTACCACCTGGCCATGTTAACCCTGGGACCGTGGGACTAACTCCTAGTATGGCAATTGAGGGTATCTCTTGGCTAAAAAAACCCACAAGAGGCCATCTCCACCCCCAGCCCTCACCTCTGCACACCACCCTCCCTGCTAGGGCAATTTCTCTCCTACCCGCATAAAACCCTACCCCTATGGCTGGCTCTCACTTGCTCTCTTTTGCCTCTCCTGCTCCAGGTGCATGTACCCTCCCTACCCCCTTCTCTGTCCCTCGTTCTCTCTCTCTCTTTTTTTCCTCTTTCTCTCTCCCTCCCCTCCATTGCAATAAAGTATTGGATTCAAGAAACCATCTGTTTTGGTCCTCCATTATAAACCAGAACCTAACAGCCCTTCAGGGTTTCAATAGGATTAAGGTTTCAAGAACCCACTGAGGGAAGCATGGATACACCCAGTTTTACAGATATACATAGTACCCCAAATCCACAGAGGAAGCAGGAGTAGCCAGCCAAAAGCTAAGGGGTCTTTCCTGAGCAGAGCCGGATCCACTAAGCAGGATTCAGACCCCAACTAGCCTACTGTCAGCAGTGAGGGGACAGACAGACACAGCTCCATGCTGTCACTCTTGGCAGCCTTAGGAGTACTCTTAATATTTTAGGGACCTCCAGTCATGCAAACCTGATTTGTGGCTTTGACGCTAAAAAGAATTTCAGGACTAGCCAGTATGAAACATAGTTGGAAATTTTTTGTTGACTTACTTTCAAGCAGAGTGAGGGAGGGGGGCGGAGAGAATGGGCACCAGGGCCTCCAGCTGGCTGCTGCAAATGAACTCCAGATACATGTACCACCTTGAATATCTGGCATTTCATGGGTACTGGGGAATCGAACTCAGATCTTTAGGCTTTGCAGGCAAGCACCTTAACCACTGAGCAATTTCTCCAGCCCTAAAGCTACATCTCAAAAGGTTACAAAGAAACCTTCTTCCTTTTTTTTCTTCCTCTATCTCTTTTTTAATAATTTAAGTCAGGCATGGTGGCACACACCTTTAATCCCAGCACTTGGGAGGCAGAGGTGGGAGGATTGCAGTGAATTTGAGCCCACTCTGAGACTCCATAGTGAATTCCAGGTCAGTCTGGGCTACAGTGAGACCCTATCTCAAGCCCACCCCGCCCCCAAAAAAGATTTGTTTGCAAGCATGGGGGGGATGTTAGAGAGAGAGAGAGAATGGGTATGCCAGGGCCTCCTGCCACAGAAAATGAACTCCAGATGCATATGCCACTTTATGTATCTGGCTGTTAAGTGGGTTCTAGGAATTGAACCTGGGCCATCAGGCTTTGTAAGCAAGTGCCTTTAACCCCTGAGCCAGCTCTCAGCTAAAACAGGGATTTGTAGTTCAAGAAGAATTTATGAACCCCAACGTTTTTTTTCCAGGTAGGGTTTTACTCTAGCTCAGGCTGACCTGGAACTCACACTATAGTTAGTTCCAGGCTGGCCTTGAACTCAAAGCGATCCTCCCAAGCGCTGGGATTAAAGGTGTGCGCCACCACAGTCCCATCACAGCCAGCTTCAGGTGTTTTTGATTAAGATTGAGTTTGCAGCCCGGCGTGGTAGCGCACGCCTTTAATCCCAACACTCGGGAGGCAGAGGTAGGAGGATTGCTGAGAGTTCAAGGCCACCCTGAGACTACATAGTGAATTCCAGGTCAGCCTGGACTAGAGTGAAACCCTACCTCGAAAAAAAAAAAAAAAAAAAAAAAAAAAAAAAAAAAAAAGCTTGAAACTTGAGTCTCCAGTTGACAGAGTCCTGCTGGGGAAGAGGTGTGTCACTGGGAGTGGATCTTATAGTCCAGCCCTAAGGTGTGTTCACAGCATTTTGCACTCTTAGCTGTCCGTTGGTTCTATGGAAGTGAGTCAGCTTCCTCCACCATTGATGGTGTTTCCCCTGGATTCTTGTATGGCAAATTTCCTCAGCAACTTTTGCTGGTTTTATCAAAAGCAGCTGGGTCAACTCACAAGAGGAGGTGTGGGGAGGGTCATCAGACCCCCACCTCAAATTTAGGTGCCCCCCCCGCGCCAGCTATATACAATAACACATAAGATCTAGTGATCCGAGCAGAGAGAGAGGATATAGAGAGAGGAAAAGATCTAGGAACAAGGAGCTCCAATGAGGTGATGTCTCTAGAATCTCCATGCTTTGTAAGTAAGCCCTCACCACGGAGCTGAGGGTTTGAGGAACCTCCATGAGGATAATCCCAATACAATGAGCCCCACTGAAAGGCTGCTCTGTGGTCTCATACTCTTGAACAGGGACAGGGAGCTTCTAAAAGCGGCCACAGGGAAGTCATCATTCAGGGTGGGATGAGACTCCTCCATGGTGCGGCTGCTCTGGGGTCCTGATCCTGAGGCTGAAGGAGGAGCATCCAAGGAGTAATTCTGACACAGGAATCTCCATCAAAGTGGCTGCTTTGGGGGCCCCATGTTCTTACATGCTCTGTAAATGATCCCCCCCATAAACTCATTGGTTCACCAAACTGGTATTGGTGTAATCGTACTTAGGTCTGCCATCTGAGCCCTATTTGGGTTAAAGACTTGTGTCCATGTCTCCCCAGGGGAAAAATTTCCCCACAATTCTGTGAACCAGAAATAAACCCTTTCCTCCCATAAACTGTTTCTGGTCAGGTGTTTGTTCAGCAATGTGAGAGTAACTGCAAGAATAAAATTATGGGTGTTTATACCCACATGGAAACAGAGACTGAGAGTCCATTTGGGGAGCAGAACATGGGCTCAGGGGGGGAAAACACGAAGGGGGGCTTTTCAAGAAAAAATTTAAAAGGAAATAAAATGAAAAAGGGGCCGGGCGTGGTGGCGCACACCTTTAATCCCAGCACTTGGGAGGCAGAGGTAGGAGGATAGCCGAGAGTTCGAGGCCACCCTGAGACTACATAGTTAATTCCAGGTCAGCCTGGATTAGAGTGAGACCCTACCTCGCAAAACCAAAAAAAAAAAAAAAAAAAAAAAAAAAAAAAAGGGCTGGGCATGGTTGCTCATGCCTTTAATCTCAGCACTCTGAAGGCAGAGGTAGGAGGATTGCTTCGAGTTCGAGACCATCCTGAGACTACATAATGAGTTCCAGGTTAGCCTAGGCTACAGCAAGACCCCTACTCGAAAAACAAAATAAGAGAAAATCACAAAGAGCCAAGAGGCTATCAGGCTTTGCACACAAGCACCTTTAAGTGCTGGCCATCTCTCCAGCCATCCCCCCTTTTTTTAAGTAGGGCTCCGCTCTAGCCTAGGCTGACCTAGAACTTATGCTGTAGTCCTAGGCTGGCCTTGTACTCATAGTGATCCTACCTCAGCCTCCTTAGTGCTGGGACAAAGATATGTGCCTCCACACCTGGCTCTTTTTTCCCTTTTGGTTAATTGAAATTATAGGTGTCTCCAGAGATAACTTGGGTGGAATTATAACCTGGTTAAAGTAAAACCAGGAGCCACTAGGGTTGCACAAGGGGTTTGGTACATGTCCTTTCCCTGTATATGAGCTTTCTAGTGAGATTTCTAGAAAATTGCAGGTCTATGGCTGGGAAGGGAGAAAGACCCTTTGCAGTCGTGCTGGAATTCTTGCTTTATTGCTCACAAGAGGTTTCCACCAGACTCCTGGTGAAGGGATCCCTCTCCGCCCCCCCCACACCCTTTTTTTTTTTTTTTGTTTTGTTTTTTCAAGGTAGGGTTTCACTTTAGTCCAGGCTGCCCTGGAATTCACCATGTAGTTTCAGGGTGGCCTCAAACTCACAGCGATCCTACCTCTGCTGGGATTAAAGGTGCCACAATGCCCAGCTCCTTTTCCCTTTTTGAGTCCGCATAATTTTCCATTTTCTATCCTGCCTCACTATTTCAGATAGCTCAGGCCTGGGCTCTCCTGCCACACAGCTGTACTTGGAAGGCTAAGGTAAAAAGAACACCATGAGCTTGAGGTCAGCCTGGACTACAGAGTGAGTTCCAGGTAAACCTCAGAAGAGTGAGACACTACTTCCAAATAAAAAAAAAAAAACCTAAATAAATAATATATAAAACATTTATTTGTGTGTATGTGTAATTATGTATGAGTAGGTGGGTAAATTTATGGCACAGTGTGTGTACGGAGGGCGAAGAACAATCTCAAGGTGTCTGTGCTTTTCTTCCACCTTCCTGGCCTCACCTCCCATTGTTGTAGGCACTCTGGGATCACAGATGTGTGCGCCACTTTGCATCAGGTTGAGGTCAGTACATTTTCTTTTTTTTGTTTGTTTGTTTGTTTTTCAAGGTAGGGTCTCACTCTAGCCCAGGCCTACCTGGAATTCACTATGTAGTCTCAGGGTGGCCTCGAACTCACGGCAATCCTCCTACCTCTGCCTCCCGAGTGCTGGAATTAAAGGCGTGCGCCACCACGCCCGGCTAGTCAGTACATTTTCAAACAAGTGCCTTTAACCACTGAACCATCTCCCTAGCCCTTCATTCTCTCCTTGAGCTCCTTTCTTAGTATCTTGGAGAATATCTCCAACTCTGATTCATATTAGCTCCTCTTTTGGCTAGTGTCAAGGTTGCTAGACAATTAAAGGGAACTCCTCTGCTGAGGGCGCCATCATGGAGCTGTGTCTTTGTCCCCTCAACCACTGACAAAATGAGATCACTGGGCAGTTCCTATGTGTTGAATAGGATCTGGCTGGTAAGGTAAAGCCCTGGCTCACAAGGGCTGCAGTACTGTAGTGTAGCTTCTCAGAAAATATCTGGGTATGGGGCTTAGGTCTTAAGCATGATTCAGTGTTGTTTTAACATTCTTCTCTCTATAGAAGGAATATTGTCTCTATGTCAGCAACCTTCATGACAAATGAAGCCTAGTTCTTATTTATTGCTATTTGACCAGGTCACCTCTCACCTAGGGAGGTGTTCACACTTCCATCTCTATTTTGGCCACCACACCTATTTATTTATTTAGTTGGTTTTTCAAGATAGGGTCTCACTCTAGCTCAGGCTGACCTGGAATTCACTATGTAGTCTCAGGGTGGCCTTGAACTCACAGCACTCCTCCTACCTCTGCCTCCCCAGTGCTGAGATTAAAGGCGTGCACCACCATGCCTCCATCTCCATTTTGGAATTGGACTTGGTCATCAAACAGTAAGTAGCACTTCCCTGCACACCCAAGTTCCCAGACTCGGGTGAAGAAAAGAGCTGAGTGGGGTCACAACTCCCTTTATTACATTCTAGGACAGTGGGAGTAGAGCAGAGTCACCAGACCCAGGGTAGGTGTCTTGGGGATACACTGGATAACTTGAGCTACCCCTTAATGCACATGGAGTTTACCAGGCAGAAGGAGCAGTGAGACAGAAGTCTCCAGCAGGGTCCTTAAAATGTCAGAAGCACACACCCCCTTGTTAATAGGCTCCTAAATATCAGTGTGTGAAATAGAACCCCTGAATCTACTTTTTTAAAATTCATTTTTTAAGTTCTTAAAAATATTTTTATTTGCAAGAGAGAAAGGAGAGAACGGACATTCCAGAATGTATTGCCACTGCATATGAAATCCAGAAACATGTGCCACTTGGTGCTTCTGGCTTTATATGGATGTTGGGGAAATGAACTTGGACTGGCAGGCTTTGCAAGAAAGAACCTCATTGCTGAGCCATCTCCCCACCGCCCTGGCTTTTTGTAATTTTAAAATATTTTTTTAATTTATTTGCAAGCAGATTGAGATAGAAGAGAGAGACAGGAGAGAATGGGTATGCCAGGGCTTTTAGCTGCTACAAATGAACTCTGGATGCATGTGTCTCTTTGTGCATCTGGCTTTATGTGGGAACTGGGGAACTGAACTCAGGTTGTTAGGCTTTACAGGCAAGTCCCTTAACTGCTAAGCCATTTCTCCAGCCTGCCCTGGATTTTTTTGAACAGACTTTCTGTAGCACAGGCTGGCCTCAAACTTACAGTCTATCTGATTCTACTTCCTGAATGCTGGGAGTACAAATGAGCCACTTAAAAAAAAATATATATATATATATATATATATATATATATATAATTTATTTATTTGAGAGAGACAGACAGACAGACAAATATATAGAGAAGGGCGCACCAGGGCCTCTAGCTGCTTCAAATGAACCAGATGCATGTGCCACCTTGTGCATCTGGCTTACATAGGTCCTGGGGAATTGAACCTGGGTCCTTTAGCTTTGTCAGCCAGCACCTAAGCCATCTCTCCAGCCCTGCTCTGCTTTTTAAATTCTGTATAGATTGCTTGCCTACCTTGCTTGAAAATGAGCTCCTTGAGGTCTGAGTGTTGTTATAAGTGCTGGCATCACATTCAGGGCTTCTGTCCATGTATGCCAGGGAACCCTTTACCACTGAGTTACACCCCAGTCCCAAGGGCTTGGGCATTAACTGCCATTATTGTATCCCCAGTGCCTAAAATAGTGCTTGGTATTTAGCACATACTGAATGCTCCAATTTTTGTTTTGAAACAAGTTCTCACTATGTATCCCATGCTGACCTTGAATTTGTCATCTTCCTGCCTTAGCCCTGGCAGTGCTGGGATTACAGACATCCACTACTATATACAGCTTGAATTTTTTTTTTTTTAGACAGTCTCATTTAGTCTTGGTTAGCCATGAACACTCCATGTAGCTGAAGATGACCTTGAACTTCTGATCCTCCTGTTTCCAGCTAGGATCACAGGTGTGTACCAACACCCAGTTTTATGTAGTGCTGGGGGTGGAACTCAGGCTGTTTATATGCTAGAAAAGCACTCTACCAACTAGGCTCCATCCCCAGCCCCCTTTTGTGAGGGATTTTGCTAGTTATCAGGCTAGCCTCAAACTCCTGGGCCCAATAAATCATCCTGCCTCAGCTTCCTATAAGTAGCTAGACCACATGCACGTTAAAATATCTATTAAGGACTGGAGAGATGGCTTAGCGCTTAAGGCGCCTGCCTACTAAGCCTAAGAACCTGGTTCCAATCTCCAGGTCCCACGTTTAGCCAGATGCTAAGTGACGTAAGGGCGCAATGCCGCACTTGACCACAAGGGGGCGCACACATCCTGGATTTCGTTCACAGCAGCTGAGAGACTGCTGGCACACCCATCTCTATCTGTCCCCCTCTCCCTCTCTCTCCAAAAATAAATAAAATAATAATAAAAATCTATTACATTTTTGGGGGCCTGGGGAATGGTTAAAGGCACTTGCTTGGAAAGCCTGCTGGCCTAGGTTCAATTCCCCAGCCACTCACATAAAGCTGGACAAGTGTTCATTTGCAGCAGCAAGAGACTTTGGGGTGCTGCTACATACATGCAAATAAATATTTTTAAATTTTTTTGGGGGGGCTGGAGAGATGGCTTAGCAGTTAAGGCATTTGCCTGCAAAGCCAAAGGATCTCGGTTCAACTCTCCAGGACCCACATAAGCCAGATGCACAAAGGGGGCGCATGCATCTTGAGTTAGGCTTATGTAGGTACTGGAATCAAACCTGGGTCCTTAGGCTTCACAGGCAAGCACCTTAACCCTAAGCCATCTCTCCAGCCTTATTTATACATTTTTTTTTTGAGGTAGGATTGCACTCTGACCCAGGTCAACCTGAAACTCACTCTGTAACCCAAGCTGGCTTCAAACTTATGGCAATCATCCTATCTCAACCTCTCAAGTGCTGGGATTAAAAGTGTCAGCCACCTACCTAATTTTGTTGTCCCAAATTCTAATCATGTTTTGCCTTTGCCACCTACCCTCTCTGATCCATTTTCTCATTGCAAAATGGAAGATATTGGTCCATTATTTGGTAACCATGAACACTTAAAGTCTTTGGAAGTACTACGGCTACTCCTTTAAAGCTACAACCATTTTACACAGGAAAAAAATTGAAGCCAGAGAGGGGTTGGCCACTCCACCACCACAGGGCTATAGTCAGGACTGGACTTTTAAATGTATATATATTTTAAAATATATTTTATTTTGTTTATTTATTTATTTGAGAGAGAGGGAGATACAGAAATAGGCAGGTAGAGAGAGAATGGGTGCGCTAGGGCCTCCAGCCACTGCAAACGAACTCCAGATGCGTGCACCCCCTTGTGCATCTGGCTGACGTGGGTCCTGGAGAATCGAGCCTCGAACCGGGGTCCTTAGGCTCCACAGGCAAGCGTTTAACCGCTAAGCCATCTCTCCAGCCCATAAATGTATATATATTTTAAATTTGCATTTATTTATTTATTTATTGGAGAGAGAGAGAGAGAAAGAATGGGCACACCAGGGCCTCCAGCCACTGCAAACGAACTCCAGATGCATGCACCACCTTGTGCATCTGGCTTACGTGGGTCCTGGGGAATTGAACCACAGTCCTTTGGCTTTGCAGGTAAACACCTTAATTGCTAAGCCATCTCTGTATCCCAGGATTTGACTTTTAAGTGTAGTCTTAGAGGTTGTGGTGAGAATGGGACAATAAAACAAGGAGACAGCCTTGCTCACAGAGAGAAAAGGGAAAGGGGTGGGGGGGAGAAAGGTCCCAGGCCTCCAGCCTGCAGAGGTAACATGGGGCTGCCCTGTGTACTGTGGGCAGTAGGAGGTGAGAGGTCTGCACCCACGGCAGCCACAGAGATCAGGCCAGAGAAGGAGCTTGAGGAGTAGTGAGTGCTACCTGAGGCAAAAAGCATGTTATGTGCATAGATATAAAAGCTTCCACAAGTTAAGATGAGGCCTAGATTGGGAGCAATTCCCCCAACTGTCATTGGCCGGTGTGACACCCGGTGACATCAGGACCATGGTGTGTCCCTGCCTTTTAATGACTGCTATCCCCAAGTGTCCTGGCTGAGCAGCTCAGAAGCAGTGAGTAATATATGGCAGATTCTGGGACCACTGGGAGCTTCAGTTCCTAATCCAAACCCAGGGCCAACTGACCCTTGCCTCACCACAAAGCACCATCACTAGGGTTCTGCTGCCACATAGTGGGCACAAGCAGAACTGCAGCAATGAGTGTCATACCAAGCTGAAGGACCCAAACCCTGACAGGGCCCAATGGCTCCAGCACATCCCAACACACCTGAGACCCTAGCTCCCTAACTTCACATCTCCTGTTTGTACCAGTGCAGTAGCTTTTTTGTTGTTCATTCCGATTTTGACTGTTCTCAACACAAGCAACCTACATCTCGTTTCTTTAAAAGAGGGAAGTCAGCAGCATGCTGAAGCCACTTGTATGATTCAACTGGCAAGTCTTTAAAATTTTTGGAGGCCTGGGATGTAGCTCAGTAGAAGAGCACTTGCCTAACATATGAAGCCCTTGGTTTAGCCCCTAGCATCTAAAGGTGAAAAAATATTGTGTGTGTTCTCTCAGGAAGCCAAAGCAGCATAATCCTGAATTCAAGGTCAGTTTAAACTACAAAGCAAGCCTGTTTCAAAAAACATTTTTCTGTGTCCGTTGTTTGAGTTTGGGGGGGGGGGGATGTGAATGAATGTCTATTTCCCCAAGATAGGGCATCAATGGTGGGATAAAGAAATTATTTCACCCAGGCTGGGCATGGTGGCTCACGGCTTTAATCCCAGCACTTGGGAGGCAGAGGTAGGAGGATTGCCAAGAGTTCGAGGCCACCCTGAGAATATAGAGTGAATTCCAGGTCAATCGAAAAAAATAAAAAATAAAAAGAATTTCTTTTTCTTTTTTTTTTTTTTTTTTTTTGGTTTTCTGAGGTAGGGTCTCAGCTAGCTCAGGCTGACCTGGAATTCACTCTGTATTCTCAGGGTGGCCTCGAACTCATGGCGATCCTCCTCCTACCTCTGCCTCCCAAGTGCTGGGATTAAAGGTGTGTGCCACCATGCCCACCTAAAAAAAAAAAAAAAAAAAAAAAGAAATTATTTCACCCAAGCTTAGTGAGCCAGTGAGTTTACTAAAGTTTGTTGGAGTTACTTACAAACGCATAGGTGACTCAAAAAAAGTGCACAATAAACTTCAGACAAATGGGGCAATCTGAGAGTCTCTTCCCAACAACTTTGCTGCTTGTACCTTGGAAAGAAGGCCTAGGAATATTACCTTTCAGAAGCTTTCTGAGCCTTGTGAGTTTTGCTTATTTTGAGTCTTAGGTAGCCTCCCTCTAGGATTGAATGCTTTAATGTGAAGGAAAGAGCTACACAACACTTATTAACAGTCATAACTGAAAAAACGGGTTGGGATGTAGCTCAGTGTTAGTGAGCTTGCCTAGTACGTACCCAGTTCTAGGTTTATCCTAGCATCAGGAAGGGGGTGGGTGGGAAGAAACAAACAAACAAAAATTACATCATATAAAATTGAAATTCTATTTAAAAACTAAGATACTAATGTTCAAAAAGTAAGCATTTCATATTTATTTCACTTTGTTTACTATTATCTCCTCCAACTGGGTGCTGGGATCATAGATGTGGACCACCATGCCCAAGCTGAATTTACTATTATTTATGCCCTTATTAACTTTTGCAGTGCTGGAGATTGGACCCAAGGCCTCATGTATGCCTCTATCCAGTCCTATACTGATTTTTGGTACTGGGGATTGAACCTAGGACTTCCTAGGTTCATTACACAGTACTGCAAAATAGTCCAATTTGAAAGTTGAATAAGTAAAATAAAAAATTCCTGTTGTTGAGGTGTAGCTCGGTGGTAGAAGACTATGCTTAGCATGCTTGCAAGGCCATGGGTTCAATACTTGGCACAAAAATTTAAAAAAACAAAAACAAAGAAAAGCTCAAACAGATTCAAAACAGAAGCAAACAAAAAAAATGGGTAAAATTAATTTAAATAGTGTATTTTATTTAACCCACTTTGTCCAAAATAGTATTTCAACATGTAAGCAGTATAAAGTTATCAATGATCTATTTTACATTCCTTTTTCATACTAACTTCAAATTCTCATATGTATCAAGTATCAGTTTAAATTAGCCCCCATTACAAGGGCTCAAAAGTCATAGTTCAGTGGCTTCATACTGGATAGCACACGTCTATATTTAAGAAAGCAATGGAGAAAATATTAATGATTCAGATTAAATTTAAAAATAGTGCTGAGGTGATAAATTTTAACCCAATTAAAATTTCTTTGAGGCATCAGTAGGTCATATCTGATTTAATGTTAATCTATCTACGGGAAAAAGTGTAGTAAGCTCAACAGTGGCCCCCAAGGCTATCACTACTGGATCCTGTAAATTTTCCTTCATAAAGAGGGGTTGGGGCTAGGTGTGTGGCTCAGCAGTAGAACTCTTATCTAACATTGAAGAGTATGTATGGTGGTTTAAATGCAAAATGTCTCCCACAGACTCATGTGTTTGAACACTTACACCCCAGTTATTGGGGTTGTTCATGAAGGTTGCAGAACCTTTAGGAAGTAGAGCTTTGCTAGAGGAAGTGTGTTACTGGGGCAGGACCTTCAGGAATTACAGCCTAGCCCTGCTTGCCTTGCTCTTTCTCTACTTCCTCCCTGCAGATATGACGCTGGCTTTCTGTCCTTGTCTTGTTTTTCCTACCATGATAGACTTCCCCCTAAAAAATTTGTAAGCCAAAAATAAATGTCTGCCTTAAGCTGCTTCTGGTCAGGCATTTTGTCCCAGCAATGAAAGTAACTGATACAGAAAACTGGTACCAGGAGAGGGGTCATGGCTGCAATAAACCTGACCAAGTGGTTCCTAAGATTTTGGAAGTAGTTCGTGGGAGGAATGTAGATTTAGAACTTTAGACTACAAAAGCCTTACAATGCTGTAAGCAGAGCTTTATGGGCCATTCCTGTGGAAGTTTAAAAAGACCAGAAGGCCAAGAGAAATGTGGACTGTGAAAATTCAGCTTATGAGATTTCAGAGAGGAACGAAGACTATATGGGGCACTGGGCTAGAGGTAGTTCTTGTGATATTCTGGCAAAGAAAGTGGCTGCATCTCTGCCCACGCCCTGAGAACTTGAGCAAAGTTGAATTTAAAAGTAATGGACTAAATGTGTTTGGTGAAGGAAATTTCAAGGCAGAAAAACATTGAACCTGTGGTATGGGTTCTTATTGCTGTCCTGATTTAGATCTATCAATGAAATACAAAGCAGGAAAATATGAATATAAAGTTTGGCACAGAAAAAAAAAAAGTTTCAAGTCTCAGACCCAGAGACTATAGCTTGCATCAATTGCAATTGTTAAAAAAGATTATTACCATGATAAGGGTAAACCCACTGTTCTGCACCCAGACAACAGGAAAGATGCCCTGGGGGCAAGACCCAACCCAAAAGGCTCAAGGAAAAGGCCTGAAGAAGAATGAGTAACAAAAGAAGTCTCTGCTTCCCAAGATCAACATACAGAGGTTGCTATAGGTGTAGTCCAAGGCCAGCCAGGTTTTATCCTGAGCTGATAAAAGAATATGGCAGCATAGTCCACATGGTACTGGCTTTGGAAAAATGAAAGATGCAAGATGGAGGTGATGGAATATTGTACTATGGTTCCTGAGAGCTTCTGAGGCTAAGCAGTGTGAGGCAGGGTGAGGGTCCCCGCAAGGAGGCCCTATGAAGCCAATGTATGAAGCTGAAAAGGTGAACTATAAGGTGCAATGGAGACTCCAGGATTTTGAAGATGCCAGGACTATGGGAAAACTGCCAAGGAAACCTTATCTGGGAGACACTAAAAGCAACACAGCTGGAGGGCAGAACTACCTAAGCCCTCCCCAACCTTTTTGTGGTTTTATTGAGGTAGGGTCTCACTTTAGCCCAAGTTTATCTAGAACTCATTACTCTGTAGCCCCAGGCTGGCCTCTAATTCACTGCGATCCTCCTTCCCTCCCAACTGCTGGGATTAAAGGCATGTATTACCATTCCTAGATATCTAAGCCTTTGGGAGCTGAGATTTCATCATGAGTCCAATACCAGACATGGAGCTACAGGATTTGACCTTAGCCCTGCTGGTTTTCAGTCTGAACAATCTTTCCTTGTTATGCTTCATTCCTCCCTTTTGGAATGGGAATGTTTATTCTGCATCATTATATAAGTATGTGATCTGTGTTTTGATTTTTTTTTTTTTGAGGCACAGTTTCACACAAGTCCAGGTTAACCTGAAACTTACTCTGTAAGCCCAGGCTAACCTCCAACTCACAGCGATCCTCCTACCTCAGTCTCCCAAGCACTGCACTACCATACAAGCTTGTGTTTTGATTTCATTAGGTAGACAGTTAAAGAGACTGCCTTGAATCATAGATGAACTTTAGACTTTTGAACAATGTAGGGATTGGTAAAGACCATGGGGACTTTGAACTGGAGAAGATATATATATATATATATATATATTTTTGTTTGTTTTGTTTTGTTTTGTTTTTCAAGGTAGGGTCTCACTCTAGCTCAGGCTGACCTGAAATTCACTCTGTAGTCTCAGGGTGGCCTTGAACTCACGGCGATCCTCCTACCTCTGCCTCCCAAGTGCCTTTTTGAAATTTTGTTTTTTTGAGGTAGGATCTGACTCTAACCCAGGCTGACCTAGAACTCGGACCCAAACTCACATCAATATGCTTATTTCTGCCTCCCACATGCTGGGATTAGATGTGCACCATCATGCCTGGCTTGGACTGAATATATTTTGCCATGAAATGGCCATGAATTTACACAGACTAGAGATGGGATGTGGTGGTTTGATTTAGATGTTCCCCATAAATTTGTGTGTTCTGAATGCTAGGTTCCCAGCTGGTGGTAATTTGATAATTGATTCCTGGAGGCAATGTATTGTTGAGGGTGGGCTTATGAGCGCTGCAGCCAGATTCCCCTTGTTAGTGTTTGGCACACTCCCCTGCTGCTGTTGTCCACCTGATGTTGGCCAGGTCATGTTCACCCTTGGCTCATGCCATTGTTTTCCCCTGCCATCATGGAGCTTCCCCTCTTGAGTCTGTAAGCCAAAATAAACCCTTTCCTCCCTCACGCTGCTCTTGGTTGGATGTTTTCTGCCAGCAACATGAAGCTAGCTGCAATAGTACTTCACAGCCTAATGTGTTTTAATACTTAATTCTCAGTTGTTGGCACGGTTTGGGAAGGTTGTAGAACCCAACGGAGGGGAAGCCTTGCTGGAAGACGTGTCATCAGTGGTGGGCCTTGAGGTATTAAAGCCCTACCTCACTTGTTTATTTTTTTTCTCTACTGCCTCCTTGCTTATGTGACTATTTCCCCTGACATGCTTTTTCCCACCATGACAGATTTCTCTTGAAACTGTAAACAAACCCTGTCCTTCCTTAAGCTGCTTCTGATGGGGTGTTTTGTCCAGCTAAAGGGGCTGGAAGCAGAATCACTGGTGCTCACCCTTCAGCCAATCTGACTGAAAGGCAGTAGTTCCAGGCTCAGTGAAAGACTCCATCTCAAGGAAACAAAGCAGAATGATAGAGATACTTGATATTCAACTCTAGCATCTGCAGGTGTGTGCACAGGGTACATGCATCTGCAAATACACCACACGCATACCAAAAAAAGGGGAGAACAGAGCAAGTTAGGTGTGGTAGTACACACCTGTAATCCCATTACTCAGGAGATTGAGGCAGGAACATTGCCAGAAGTTCAAGGCCAGCTTGCTTACATACAGAGCAGTTCCAGAACAATCTGGACTATAGCATGAGACTCAAAGCATGCAGGCACGTACGCGTGCGCGCACACACGTGCACACATTAGAGGTGCAGAGAAAAATAGCTTATGAGAGGCTATGTAGACTACCTGCAAGTGAAGGTACTTGTAGCTAATGCAAATGTGAGAAGCAAGGAACAGGCTTCCAACCAGAGCCTTGGATGGAACATGGCCTTGCCCACAGCTTTTTGTTTTGAGACAGGGTCTCAATATGAAGCCCTGGTCGGCCTCAACTCCCTATGTAGACCAACTTGGCCTCAAACTTGCAGTGCTCCTCCTGTCTCTTGCTTTCCAAGTGCTGAGATTGCTAGCATGCATCACCATGCCTGGCTGCTTTGTTTTCTTTTGGGGACAAGGTCTTGCTCTGTAGCCCAGGTTCACCTTGAACTTTGACTCTTGCTTCAGTCTCCAAGTGCTGGAATTATAGGTATACACCACCACATTTCTATTGTTTTAGGCCATTTACGGTAATCTCTTTTAGCAATCACACAGAACCAGTAGTAGATAAAATACACCTTCCTTGCATTGTGGTTGAATTACAACCAAAGGCATATTGCAAATACCACATTTCAACAAGAAGCCAATAAAAGCATTCTATGGGAAATAACTGACTTATAAGAACACTATACATTTTATTACTTACAGCTTATGTGCTTCACTACCTTCATATCCACCTACCACATAATTCCTTACACATATGTGCGTAAGTGTGATGGCACACACCAGGTCTGTCTTCCAAGTCCAGCACTGAGCACCACAGGACACATTTTCCCTGGCGCTTCTCAGCCTCAGTTTTCTCCTCCACCTAACGGAGTCAGAAGAGTGGTGTGGGCTCCTATGTGGATGGGGCTAGTGCTGGCTGCTGCTAGATCAACTACTGTATATCAGAAGGACTGGTCCAGGGGCTAATGGGATGGATCCTGGCCTGGTACCCACGGCTGGAACCAGCAGATTCAGGAAGTCAGGTGTGAGACTGTAGGGGGACCTGCTTAAGTTTATCAGCCTTATATAGATGGGGACTACAGGACCTCTGTACAGGTACAGAGACTGATACCAAGGAGCCTGGGATAAGAGTCTTTTTCACCAAGGGGCTGGGAAGATCCTAGGTCTTTGTCACAGCTACAAAAAAGGTCCCCCCTTCTAGTCTCTATCCCTTATCCCTGGAGTCAGGGGCCCAGGCATGGGTTGGGGGTAATCATGTCTGTCACACACTGTCAGGATGACATCTGGCAATCACTTTTCTCTCAGCTCCAATGTGTCTTCTCAAGGGTACCCAGGATCCAATGTGTCCAGGTCAATGCTGCCCCTGTGGGCCCAGTTGGCACAGACCACAGAGGTTCTGGCCCTTCTTCTTACCCTGGAACTAGTTTCCAGATTGAGCTGGCCAGCTACTCTCTTACAAATGAATTTGGATGGTTGGGGCCAAAAGAGTTGTGCTATAGCAACAGTTCCAGTGGGTGAGCTCAAGAATATAGCCACCAGCATATCTTCTACAAGAGCCTGTTCTGCAGGGTGTGGTGGTGCATGCCTTTAATCCAAGCACTAGGGAGGCAGAAGTAGGAGGATCACTGTGAATTCAAGGCTACCCTGAGACTACATCATGAATTCCAGGTCAACCTGAGAGAAGAGTGAGATTCTACCACAAAACAAAACAAAACAAAACAAAAACCAAATGAACAACAACAAAGAGCCTGTTGGGCTGGAAAGATGGCTTAGCGGTTAAGGCGCCTGCCTGCGAAGCCTAAGAACACCAATTTGATTCTCCAGGTCCCACGTTTAGCCAGATGCGAGTGACGCAAGTGCAAAATGTTGCACATGCGCACAAGGGGGCGCATACGTATAGAATTCACAGCTTCTGAGAGGCCACTGGTGCGCCCATTCTCTGTCTCTCTCTCTCAAATTAAAAAAAAAAAAGGGGGGGCGGGGGACTGGAGAGATGGTTAGTGGTTAAGCACTTGCCTGTGAAACCTAAGGACCCCGGTTCAAGGCTCTATTCCCCAGTACCCACATAAACCAGATGCACAAAGTGGCACATGCATCTGGAGTTTGTTTGCAGTGGCTGGAGGCCCTAGTGTGCCCATTCTCTCTCTCTCTCTCACCCTGTCTGTCGCTCTCAAATAAATAAAAATAAACAAAAATTTATATATATATATATAAAAAAAAACAGCTGGGCGTGGTAGCCACAACTTTAATCCCAGCACTCAGGAGGCAGAGGTAGGAGGATTGCTGTGAGTTCAAGGCCACCCTGAGACTACACAGTGAATTCCAGGTCAGCCTGGACCAGAGTGAGACCCTACCTTGAAAAAAAAAAAAAAAAAAAGTTCCACTCTGCTCTGCCTCCCAGCTGCATCATTTTGCACTGTCCTGCAGCTTCTCTGTATCAGGCCCAGGAAGAGTGTGGTCTCCAGAGTCCAGCAAGGTGTACCCCGGACACCATGGTTCACAAAAGTATCCTCCTTGAAGGGGCAAAGTTAATGGGTGAGAGAAAGCCCATGTTCAGCCATCAAAACCAGGAGGTCAAGTAACAGTGGCTGGTTGTTACCTCTGGAGGCCCTAAACCCTGTTCAAAGGTCAAGAAAATAAAAGGGCTGGGCGTGGTGGCACACACCTTTAATCCCAACACTTGGGAGGCAAAGGTAGGAGGATTGCCATGAGTTCAAGGCCGCCCTGAGACTACACAGTGAATTCCAGGTCAGCCTGGGCTAGAGTGAGACTGTACTTTGAAAGAAAAGGACTGGGGGCTGGGAAGATATTTTAATGGGTAGGTAAGGTGCTTGCCATGCAAGCATGAGGTTCTGCGTGCAAATCCATGGCACCCATATGAAAATGTCCAGTGTAGTGGCCCATGTCTATAATCTCAGCACTGGGGAGGTGCACACAGAAAGATCCCTCAGGCCTATTGAATAACTTGTCTAGTTCAATTAGTGAGCTCTGGGTTCAGTGAGACCTTGTCTCAAAAAATAAGGTGCAGAATGATAGAGGAAGACACCTGATGTCAACCTCTGGCTGCCACATGCATATGCACACATGTACATGCACCCACACACCCACATGCACGCATACCACACAAGTAAAAATGAAGGGATTGAGGAAGCACCAAGGGCAAGCTTTCTCTTTTTAACAGCATCAGACAACTGTTTCAAAATATATTAGATTTGGTTTTTATTGTAGAGCACACATATCAGGGCAAAGTGCTGTACACACAACTACAAATCATTTTTTTTGAGGGGGGGAAGCTGTAAAAACAAAACAAAAAACAACAACAACAACAAAAAACTGCAACTGCTTTAGTTATGCAGTCCCAACTTGAGGGATCCACACTGGCAAAGGAGTTCTGACCCCAGAGAGGGTCTCCTTGATAGTGGCTGCCTCAGATTTCTACAGCCTATATGGCCTTAGGTCTGGGTCTCTGTACACAAAGTTGCCTGGAGTGATGGTGGCTTGGTAGCTGCGAGGGCCTCTTCTTTTGGCAAGCCCAGGCCCTGGCCTGGCTGCCAAAAAGACATGCCTAATGAATTTAAATTAGCAAAACCCCACAGCCTTCCAGGATCTGAGTGGGTAGAAATTGCCAAAAGACTTCACCATTTTTTTTTCCTTTTCTTATTTTTTAGAACTCTTATCCCTATCCCAAGCATCCACATCCCTGAGGCAGAGAAACCAACCCAGTCTGCAGGTCTGACTTTTGACCTGGGATGCATGCTGTATGTGGACAAAGAGGGCGCACCTTCCTAGAGGGATGACATAGAAAAAGATGCCCAAGCTGGCCAATGGAAGAGAACCAGAAGGAAAAGGAGAAAGCCAGAGACCAAAGGGAGAGAGAAATACCTCAAGAGAAAGCAAAAACCCTAACATACACCACAATAATTTCCCATACCTCAAATGCTAGACTTGGAAGGACACTGGTCCCTCTAGCTAGAAACAACTCCTACAACTGACTTAAGTCTAACTGTCCCATACAATCACACACGCATATGCCTGAAAGGAGCAACCCAGCAAAGATGCATGCTCTTGGCAAGAGAGGTCAGGACCACTGTGCTAGCCCCTTGGCAGTCCAAGGAACAGTAGGCAAAGGAGACCAGAGGGCGTGCAGGAAGCCTGGGGCTCAGCAATGGCTTTGGGGTGGCAGGGACTGGCAATATCTAACCTCTACCCAGCCAACCGGAATAGAGGGAAGAGGGTATTTGCATGAGCTTCCAGAACCTGAAGAGCAAGTGAGAAGTGGGGGCAGCAGGCTCTACACAGGGCCTGTAAGGCTTTAAGAGATCATAATTGAGCATGAATATCAGTGAAAGAAAGGGGCGGCAGGAGAATGAACTTCGTGTGGAACACTGTGAAGATTTACATTTAAAGCCAAAACAAGAATTCCTTAACCAAACATTCTGTTGCTTTGAAATAATCCTAGCCTGACAGTCCCACTTGAAAACAGCTGTCCCCCATCTCTCTACTGGCTACTCCTACATGACCTGTTTCCTACAGATGCCAACAACCTTTCCATCCAGGAGGGAAGCCAAGAACATGAGAACCCAGGTCTTGGGACAATTCAGTCCTTCAGCCTTAATGGGCAACAAAGCAAGGAAAAAGTATATAGGATTTTAAAAAACAAAAAACAAACAAACAAAAAAAAACACAACTTTCAAACAAGACAGAAGGTGGGGCAGCTACATGAGGATTAGCCAAAGTTCTAGAAGGGCGCAAGGCCTCAGTGCCTACGCATCTTCACCTTTCGAGCAGGGCTGCCTGCCACCTCCGGGCAGTCCTCTGAGGACTCGTAGGACTTGCGCCAATAGTTCTCAGAGCTAAAGCTACCCCTCCTCCGGTGTGTGGGCAGCAGGACTGAACGTCGGTTCTCTTCTTTGTCCATCTCCAGGATCCGGGGCCTACAAGCAAAGGGGAAAAGCTGTTACCTGAGGCCAGCAGGAAGGGCCTGGTCTTGCCACCCACTGTGCCTACACTCAAAGTTCTTGTCCTTGGATTGGGTTGCTCTAGCTCAGTGGTTTTCTTTTTTTTCTTTTTTCTTTTTTTGGAGAGAGACACAGAGAGAGAGGGAGAGGAAGACAGATAGAGATGGGCACACCAACAGCCTCTCAGCTGCTGTGAACGAAATCCAGATGCGTGTGCCCCCTTGTGGGCAGTGGGCAAGTGTGGCACTGCGCCCTTGGGTCACTTTGCATCTGGATAAACGTGGGACCTGGAGATTGGAACCGCTGAAGATTAGAACCAGCGTTTTTCAGGCTTAGGAGACAGGCGCCTTAACCACTAAGCCATCTCTCCAGCCCTAGCTCCATGGTTTTCAATGTAGGGTATTACTGGCAGAATCACTGACACTGAAGTGTTTCTGTCCACTAAGTATCAGTGGCTGCCCCTTATTTGGGGTTAGTCTTAGTCACCCTGTGCGTTTGCTTGGCACTGAGTCTGGTGCCCTGTCAGATATGCTGGGGACAAAGAGTCCCTATCCCAGTTTCAAGACCCTGGGTAATTCTGTTGTTTCAGTCTATTTCCTCACTCGCTTCTTCCTCCTCCTTTTTTTTTTTTTTTTTTTTTTTGGAGGGTCTCGCTCTAGGCTGACCTGGAATTCTTTTTTTTAAGATTAAAAAAAAAATTACTTATTTATTAGAGACGGGGGGTGGGGGGGAGAGAATATGGGCATGCCAGGGTCTCTAGCCAGTGCAAATAAACTTCAGGCGCATGTGCCACCATGGGCATCTGGCTTACATGGGACCTGGAGAATCAAACTGGGGTCTTTAGGCTTTATAGGCAAACACCTTAGTCACTAAGCCATCTCTCCAGCCTGACCTGGAAATTTTTTTTAAAGTTTATTTTATTTGAGAGAAACACACAGAGATAAAGAGCTAGAGAGAGAATAGGCGCATCAGCCGGCTCTCAGCCGCTGTGAATGAACTCCACATGTGTGCGCCCCCTTGTGGGAGAATGTGGCATTGAGCCCTTGTGTCACTTTTTGCATCTGGTTAAATGTGGGACCTGGAGATTGGAACCAGCATTCTTAAGCTTGGCAGGCAGGCGCCTTAACCGCCAAACCATCTCTCCAGCCCACCAACCTAGAGTTCTTTATGTAGTCTCAGTGATTCTCCTGCCTACCTCTGCCTCCTGAGTGCTAGGATTAAAGGCATGTACCACCCCACCCAGCTTCTTTTTTTTTTTTGTCTCACTCTAGTCCACACTGACCCGGAATTTACTATGTAGCCCAAGTTGGCCATGAACTCATGGAAATCCTTCTACCTCAACCTCCTCAGTGCTAGGTATTCCAGCCACCACACACAGCTTTATCACACCTTCTTTTCTTTAAAATATTTTATCTATTTGGGGAGGGAGAATGGGTACACTAGGGCCCATTGCCACTACACCTAAATTTATGGATACCCCAATCAGTATGGTTGCAAGCAAGTGCTTTTAACCACTTAGCAATCTCTCCAGGATTTTTTTTTTTTTTTTTTTTTTGAGGCAGGGTCTTATTCTAGCTCCAGGCTAACCTGGAAATCACTCTGTAGCCCAGACTGGCCTCAAACTCACAGTGATTCTCCAATCTCAGCATCCCAAATGCTGGGATTAAAGGTATGCACTGTAATACCTGGCTCTTCATTAACCCTTTTAAGCTCACTAGTAGTTCTAGCTTCTGAAACTACCAAACTCTTTTCTGCCTCAGGGCTTCAGCCTATCTAATGTCCTTCTGTATGGCTTCTTTACCCTTCTAGTATCATCTTAAACATAATCCCCTCAGAAACATTCCCCAGTCCTCCTCCAAGAGCTCTTTGGGGCCTATAGATTAGCGCTGCTTTCAACTAGGAAGACTCAAAAATCATTGAAGTACTGAGATAAAGTAGTGAATGCTCAACTCAAAATGAGACATCTGTACCATTTCATCCAAGGCTGAGGAAATATTGTAGAAAAGGGGTAGAAAGAATTAAGAACCAGAGGATAGGGAGGAGTGTGTTCTATGGAACACTTGTCTTCCAGACATGACATGATGCACTCATGAACTCACAGAAGCTAGGCACATCAACATTCTATCATGGACGGTGGAGGGCTCACAGGGGCCTCATCCTTCCTTGAGGAGTTACTGGCAATAATATTGCTTGGGAAAAAAAGACATTTTCATCAGTGGTACGGCCATTGATAAGTTGTCCATACTGTAGTAAATAACCCCCAGTCATGCTCATACAAGCAAACATACCTAAACTAAGTGGGTCACAATAAATATATGTGTGTGTATGTATAAATGTGAAAGTAGAACCAGGTGTGGTAATGCACACCTTTAATCCCAGCAGTTGAGAGGCAGAGGTAGGAGGATTACTGTGAGTTTGAGGTTGCCCTGAGAATATATAGTTAATTCCAGGTCAGTCTGGGCTAGAGAGAGACCCTCCCTCAAAAAAACAAAATTAAAAAATAACAAGTTTAAGTGGGACCAGTTGGGAAGAAATGGTTTGGCAGAAAAGGAAGAGGGATAAGAGAAAGTAATGGGGAGGGGTGAATATGATCAAAATACATCATATACATGTAATGCTAAGATTCCCTCCTAACGTCTAAATATAAACACACGAGTTTATATATTCAGGCGAGACAGACAATGGAAGTCTTGGGAAGGACATGATACATTCTCATTTGTCAGAATCTCTGCCAGATTGCTTCCCTCTGGGGGTATTGTCAGCTTTAAAGGGTAGACAACCCCATATGCCTAAGCAGCCTATCCCTATACCATCTGTAGCCAGTCCTGGGCTGTGTTGTTGGCTCTTGTTGAGGATCCTAAGCTGGGTACCTGTGGGCAGCATCAGGGTCTGCCTTGCGGTGGGACCGCTTGGGTTTCGGTGCAGAGTCCCTGTTGTTTCCTGACAGGCGATCTGAAGCATAGCTGGGTGGCAATATGGAGCCGCTCAGGGACTTTGTTTCCAACCGTGGTGCATCTAATCTTGTCCTGCAAAGAAAACATATATTGGCCTGGGGTAAGGTCATAGGGTCCATCAGACCATTCTCTCTCTAGCCAGGCCAAATGGAGACCAATGGGGCCTATGTCTCAATCTCTTTGTGGTTCAACTAGAGATTGGTCTAGCTTAGTTCCAGAGAAAATCCTTCTCAATTTCAGGCCCAGGAATACAGAATCAGAGTGCTTCTATTTAGATACCTCCAATGATACATACCTGTTATCAAAGGGTGGATCCCACTGTGGGTACCACACACTCTAATATATGCATTCATCCCTGCCAGCAGTACCAGTACAAGGAGAGTCCTACTCCAGGCTTACAGGCAGAAGGGCTGCAGGGAAAAAGAACCAGAGCCACTCTACTTCATATAGACACAGAGACATATAGGCTGAATGACAGAGCCAGAGAGCAGGGAGCAGCTCAAGCTCCTTCCACAATCAGGAGTTTGGCTCTGGCCCTGTCATAGCCACTTGGTGGCACCTACCATTTCCAAGATGCTAACCAAACAGAAACGTTTGAAAGCCAAGTCTCCGCCCTGCACAAGGCGCAATTTTTTTTTTTTGAGGTAGGGTTTCAGTCTAGCTCAGGCTGACTTGAAATTCATTCTGTAGTCTCAGGGTGGCCTCGAACTCATGGCGATCCTCCTACCTCTGTCCCCCAAGTGCTGGGATTAAAGGCATGGGCCATCATGCCTGGCACAAGGTGCAAATTTCAAGAAACATCTAGCCAAGCGTGGTGGCGTATGCCTTTAATCCCAGCACTCAGGAGGCAGAGGTAGGAGAACTGTGTGAGTTCGAGTCCACCCTGAGCCTACAGAGTGAATTCCAGGTCAGCCTGAGCTAGAGTGAAACTCTACCTCAAAAAAAAAAAAAAAAAAAAAAAATTGCACCTTGTGCACATAGTGACACAGAGACACATAGTAAATTCCAGGTCAGCCTGGCTACAGCAAGACCCTATCTTGAAAAACAAAAAAAAAAAAAAAGAAACATCTTGCCTATAAAGGCAAAATATACAAATACATAACAAGGAAGAAGAAGATGGAGAAGCTGGGCAGACATGCTCAGAGCAGTAGTCTGAGTACTATATACAACCAGACCAGGGCTTAGCAGTTAAGGCACTTGCCTACAAAGCTAAAGGACCCAGGTTTGATTCCCCAGGACCCACATAAGCCAGACACACAAAATGGCACATGTGTTTGGAATTTGTTCACAGTGGCTGGAGGCCCTGACATGGGCCCACTCACTATCTGCCTTTTTCTCTCTCAAAAACAGACCAGAAAGAAATTGGCCTGGGAAACCTCAAAGAAGCCCTGATGCTTCTTAGGTGGCACAGAGAAAGTTGGTAAGTCAGGCAAACAGAAACAAGGGCCTGGAGTTTATAACTGGGTGGAGAGTGATAGAGGACACAGCTGGAAGAAGGCCCCAAAGCAGCTTTGCTGGGTGCAAAGAAGAAACTGTTCTAAGGAAGCAGGTGCTACCACCTGGTGGGGAAGAAAAGATACCCTTCACAATAATGCCAAGGGAAAGAGAGAGTGGGAAATCCAAAGCTGCATGAGGTCCTCATAAATCCCCCTATTCCTACAGCTGCCACTATCACTCTCCACGGGGTGACCTGCTACAAGTGAATGGGGAAAAGTGGATCAGAAAGGCAGTACGACATCATAGAAGTCATGAGAGGAAGGTTCAAGCCTGGAAGATTTCAAGACTGACAGGCAGCAGCCATTGTGCGCCTGGGAAGGGATCTCTCTCCTAAGGCTGGCAGCAGTGTCTCCTTTCTTCCTTCCATGTAGGAACAAATGTTCTGATTCCTTAGGTCCAAACTGGTGGGTAAACAGGAAGGCAAGTGGGACCCAGCTTACCAACTACCCACTAGTTAGCTTCCACTGGGCTGTTCTAGACTTGGGGAAGCAGAAACTAGTAGCAAGAGGAGGAAAGCTCCACCCTGCTGCTTACTCATACTCTGTGCTGAGCGGCCCATGTGGCAGATTGGCCCAACAAGACATTAGCCATTGAGCTTAACTTGGCCAAGAGTCTGTATCCTTATAGAAAAAAAGTCTCTTCTCTGCCATCCACAGGAAAGGTAAGACCTCACAGGTGTCAGGCATCTACTTTAGGGGAAGGCCCCTGAGGCACAGGTAGCTCTCAATGCAGCAGAACAAAGCACAAACTATATGGGAACAGTACCACCATTCTGGGTGATGGGGAACCAGCCTGCACTTACAGCCAACTATTCTCCAACTTCTGGCTCCAATCTTACTAGGAACTCTATGCTCTGAAGCCTGGCTTTCCAAAACAGAAAGCAAGCAGGGACCCGTACAGCAGGCCTGATCAGAGCCTGTATCTCTCCTCTAGGTCTTAGGACTCAGCCCCAGCACCTTAGAACACTGGACTCCCAACAAAACCCAGATCTTCATCCCGATGTCTCACCAGCAATAGATCCCTTACCCATCACCCACCATGTTTCTAACTTCTACCCTTCTCTCTCCATAGAGCAGTGCTGGAACAGAAGTAGCCATATGGCCGGGCGTGGTGGCGCACACCTTTAATCCCAGCACTCGGGAGGCAGAGGTAGGAGGATCGCTGAGAGTTCGAGGCCACCCTGAGACTACATAGTTAATTCCAGGTCAGCCTGGACCAGAGTGAGACCCTGCTTTGCAAAAACAAAAAAAAAAAAAAAAAAAAAAAAAAAGAAGTAGCCATATGCTTATGTTCAAAGAGCTCATGAGGAGTAAATATCACTTAGGGAAAGCACTCCTAGCATATGATCCCATCAGGCTCCCAAAAGAGCTCCTCATACAAAGGCCTGCAAGGTATTGAGGCACCAAGAGGAGCTGCTCCAAACTGTTCAGTCTGGGTACCATCATGTCACACTACATGTGTCTACCTCTAAGATCCCAGGAACCAGGGCTCCTAAGTGCCAGCCACACAATTAGACCAGAATCTCAGTACCCAGAAATCCTCCCAGGCTCCCTGGCTCATTTCCAGCATTTAAAAAAAATAAATATGTTGCCAGGCGTGGTGGTGCACACCTTTAATCCCAGCACTCGGGAGGCAGAGGTAGGAGGATTGCTTTGAGTTCAAAGCCACCCTGAGACTACATAGTGAATTCCAGGTCAGCCTGAGCTAGTGAGAGACCCTATCTTGAAAAACCAAAGTGCTGGGAATGAACAGGCATGTCTGTAACTCCAGTTAGTCTGGATTTAGTGAAACTCAAGGAAGCATGTGGATGAGCAACAGAGGAAGACACTCGATGTTCTCTGGTTAGTGTGCAAATCTGTACATACACATGCACAAATCATATCACACACCACACATACACTAATCCACCCCCAAAAAACGAAAAGCCATTTGGGAGCCAGGCGTGGTGGCGCACGCCTTAAATCCCAGCACTCAGGAGGCAGAGGTAGGAGGATCGCCATGAGTTCGACACTCTGAGACTACATAGTGAATTCCAGGTCAGCCTGGGCAAAAGTGTGACCCTACCTTGGGAGAAAAAAAAAAAAAAAAAAAAAAAAAAAAGACTTCCAAGGGCCTGAAAGCTATCTCTTAAGGAACAATGGTAACCCAAGGCCTTCCTCCTTCTATCCCTGATCTGCACAGGTCTCCTAACCTTTCCTGCTTTACAGTTTATGAACATACCATTTCTGCCTGGCCAGTAGTTTCTAGCTTAGGAGCCAGATATAACAAGCCTGCCCTGATCCTCCCACTAAGATGGCCCTAAGTATTTTTTGTTTTCTTTTTTGGTGAGCTTCCCCTTACTCCGAGGACATATTCTATCTTTTGTACCAGTACCCCCTCTACTTTGTGATATAATGGTACGAAAACATCGGAAACACCAAGGGTGCCTTGTAGTGTCTACCTTGGATGCCTTGATGTTTCTAAGCCAGAAACCCCTGGTCAAAGATCATTCCTAGCAGCTTACTTCCAACCTGAGCCCCGTTCCAAACACTACACACCACCTACTCTCAGGGTTAATGTGTGAGTGTTTGGCAGATAACCAGGTTCTCCAGGGGGCAGAGGGCAGTAGGTTGTATGCCAGGGAATCATACAAACTGGAACTCTAGAACTGCGGCCTGAACTGACTGCTTCACCTCCACAGTTAGTTATATACCACTACTTTAAATCTTTAGTTATACCTCAAAAAGGTTAGGTCTAAACCAAGCGTGGTGGTGCACGCCTTTAATCCCAGCACTTGGGAGGCAGAGGTAGGAGGATCGCTGTGAGTTCGAGGCCACCCTGAGACTACATAGTGAATTCCAGGTCAGCCTGGGCCAGAGTGAGACCATACCTCAAAAAAACAAAACAAAACAACAACAACAACAACAACAACAAAGGTTAGGTCTAGCTTCCCTAGCAGAGGTACAAATGACTACAAAGAAAATTTATGTATTGGACAGCTTATCATGGGTACAGAAGGTATAGCAACATCAGGGACATTGGGAAATGCAAGGACCTCAAGCAGTCTAGCTACTGCTTTACTCCACTATAAGGTAGGCCCCCTGGATACTCAAAACTTACCAATCAGCTCTCTACTTGCAGAGGCAAGTAAGCCCTTATATATCTGAGGTTCATTTGTTCTTTCTTTCTTTCTTTTCGGGGTTTTTCAAGGTAGAGTCTCACCACTCTGGCCCAGGATGACCTGGAATTAATTTTTTTTTTTTTTGAGGTAGGGTCTCACTCTAGCTCAGGCTGACCTGGAATTCACTATGTAGTCTCAGGGTGGCCTTGAACTCACTGCGATCCTCCTACCTCTGCCTCCCAAGTGCTGGGATTAAAGGCGTGCGTCACCACGCCCGGCGGGAATTAACTTTTTAGTCTCAGGGTGGCCTCAAACTCATGGTGATCCTCCTACCTCTGCCCCCCCCCCCCAGTGCTGGGATTAAAGGCGTGTGCCACCATGCCTGGCTGAGGTCATTTCTTGACTCAAGAATCCACTACAATGACACATGGGAGTGGGGCAAGGGCAAGGGCAAGACCTAGGGTGCTCCATTGTGCAAACCACAAAGGGACCACACGACCCAACATCAGGAAAACCCAGATTCAAAGTCTCACTCAATCATTTACTGATTATAACCCCAAATATAAATTGGTTTATAGCTTGAAGACCCCATTTCAAGATAAGCTCTCAAGCCGGGCATGGTGGCACACGCCTTTAATCCCAGCACTCAGGAGGCAGAGGTAGGAGGATCGCTGGGAGTTCGAGGCCACCCTGAGACTACATAGTGAATTCCAGGTCAGCCTGGCTAGAGCGAGACCTTACCTCGAAAAGCCAAAAAAAAAAAAAAAAAAAAAAAAAAAAAGAAAAGCTCTCAAAGGTCACTTCTGGCCACCTAATATAAGACAAGAAAGAGCATCATGTATGAGGACCCAGGACAATTCATGTTCAAAGAGGCTATATTTGGTTTAGCCAAAAAGTACTTGGCAGCTATCTATTCACTTCTATGAGATCCGTCGAAAAATCTTGCCAGCACTGATTGACCTAAGCTGGTATCAGAGCTACCAAGCCTTCCCTCAGCAACCTGTGTCATCCTTATCTAATCTTAAGAAGGCAGGCCTGGCTCTAACCTACTATGCATGTAAGCAGCAGGCTAGGCTCAATGCCCAGACTCTACCACTGGAACTTGGCTTCACTAGAAGATAGCTAATCAGCCAGGTATTCCCAGAATGCCTCCGACCTCTAGGCAGTGCCTGTATGCCCAAGTTAGGATACTCTTCAATTTGTCTCAGCTTATCATTGTTCAAGATAAGCCCCCATGGCTACTCTGGAACTGCTCCTTGGCAGCCCAAATAATTCTTTTTCATATGCCAATTGATGCTTCTTCTGTGCATACTAGGCACTAGAAGAACAGGGATTGTCTTACTCTCTTCCCTGAACCCAAACATGAATTTGGAAATTCACAATGGTCAAGGTATGGGCTTTAACAACCTAAAACAGAGGTGCAAGCTGAGGGACTACAGGTGTGTAATGTGTCCTGTATGTCAGGATGGTCAACACCTGGGCCTTGAAGGATAAACTAGGTTGACCCTTCAGTGTGTACATACAAATCATTGAGAGTGGTGATGAAGATTATCACCATGTTAGATGGGGGGTTCCCAACAGAGGCCACACTATTAGACAGCCCAGAACATACATTCATCAGCTACACTGGGATATGCAGGTACTTTAGGGTAGGTAGTGGAGGACTAGAGGATGAATGGAAGAATATCTAAAGACTAGGCTGGATGCTTGGATAGCATCTGAAAATGCAAGAAAGACACATGTGCCTCCCTTTGGACCCCTGGGTTGGGTCTCTACAGGTGGACACTTCCCCAGCTTGGCTACCTAAGGAAATCAGGAACTTAATTCTTTCCAGTTCCTTCTCACCAAAGATCTCTGCTTCTGTCCTCCCTGGTTAACATATGGACCTATTCAATGCAGAAGGTGAAAGGGTCACCCACAATAGCCACTACCAAGGTCAGATAACTGTTAGGGTCCAGCCAGGCTCCCAGAAGAAAATCCTAGCTGTGCTGAGGTGCATCTAACTCAACAGCTGGCCAGTCAGGAATGGGCGTCCCCATTCAAGAAGGAAGCAGCTGTAAGACTGACTAGAAAGTCCAACAATGGCAAAGATTTCCTAGGAAAGGCTACTGAGGACAACTGAGAGGGAAGACTTGAGAAGTTACTGCTTTAGGAGTTCCTCTATATATTCCTGGCCTGGGTGGGCCACCTGTTCCGAGATCAGCTGAAGGCACCAAGGTATATCCTGATAAGAATGATTGGAAGAAGAGGCCAAAAGGAAGCTACTCTCTGGATTTCATTATTTCTGGGGCCTGGGCTGAGAAAAACAGGAAAAGAAACTAGAAAAGCAAATAAAACTGGCTGTGGTTGCTCACTATCGTAACCCAGCACTTGGGAAGCTGAGGTAGGAGGAATGCCTTGAATTTGAGGCCAGCCTGAGATAGGAGTTCCAGGTTAATCTGGGAAAGAGTGAGATCCTGCTTTAAAACCCCCCAACACCAACAAAAAAAGAAAAGCAAACCAGGCGTGGTGGCGCAAGCCTTTAATCCCAGCACTTGGGAGGCAGAGGTAGGAGGGTCGTTGTGAATTCGAGGCTACCCTGAGACTACATGGTGAATTCCAGGTTAGCCAGACCAGAAAGAGACCCTACCTCAAAAAAACAAAAAAGGAGCCAGGAGTGGTGGCGCACGCCTGTAATCCCAGCACTCAGGAGGCAGAGGTAGGAGGATCGCTGTGAGTTCAAGGCCACCCTGAGAATACAGAGTGAATTCCAGGTCAGCCTGGGCTAGAGCAAGACCTTACCTCAAAAACAAAAGGGGGGGGGTCTGGAGAGATGGCTTAGCGGTTAAGGGGCCTGCCTGCTAAGCCTAAGAACGCCTGTTCCATTCTCCAGGTCCCATGTTTAGCCAGATACAGTGATGCAAGGGTGCAATGCTGCACTTGCCCACATGGGGGCGCATGCATCTGGAGTTCATTCACAGCGACTGAGAGGCCGTGGCGTGCCCATTCTCTCTCTCTCTCCAAAAATAGAAAAGAGAGAGAGAAAAGCAAATAAAAACCTCTAAGCCGGGCGTGATGGCTCATGCCTTTAATCCAAGCAGATGTTGGTGGATTGCCTGAGATGACATAGTGAATTCCAGGTCAGCCTGGGCTAGAGTGAGACCCTACCTTGGGGAAAAAAAAACAATCATCTTGCCTCAGTCTCTCAAGTGCTGGGAAAAGTGTCAACTACCTATAAATCCTTTTACTTTAATCAATTCTGGGTGTGTTCTTAGGCTAAAGAAAGAGGCTACCAATCCAAGTTGATCAAAATTAGTTGGGAAATTAGTTGGGCATGGTGGCACACGCCTTTAATCCCAGCCCTCGGGAGGCAGAGGTAGGAGGATTGCCGAGAGTTCGAGGCCACCCTGAGACTACATAGTTAATTCCAGGTCAGCCTGGGCCAGAGTGAGACCCTACCTCGAAAAAAAAAAAAAAAAAAAAAAAAAACTTCAAAAAAGTCCTTGAGCAAAGCAAGCCAGGATATAGACTAAAGCTACCCTTGATCAGGATGTGTACTATTTACTATCTTTTTTTTTTGTTGTTCCCTTTAAAATTTAAATGAACTTTTTTTTGGAAATAGTTTTTTTGAGGGGAGTGTCTAGATAAGGTCTCACTTTAGCTCCGGGTGGCCTCAAACTCAGTGATCCTCCTACCTCTGTCTCCTGAGTGCTATGATTAAAGGCATGCACCACCATGCCTAGCTGGAAATATATATATTTTAAATTTTATTTATTTGAGAGAGAGATTGGGTGGACCAGGGCCTCTATCCACTGCAAACAAACTCTAGATGCATGTTCCACCTCCCTCTGGCTTTACATGGATACTGTGTAATTGAACCCAGGTGCTTAATTTTTGCAGGCTTGCGCCTTAACGGCTGGGCCATCTCTCTAGGCCCTGGAAATAGATTTAGATTGTAGAACATGTGATAATACAAGTTCCCTTGGGTCTTGTATTTCATTTCCTTTATTGTTAAATTAGTGTGGTATATATTTTTTTATTTTTTGAGAGAGACAGAGAGGAAGAGACAAAGAGAGAGAATGGGCGTGCCAGGGCCTTTTCAGCTGCTGTGAACGAACTCCAGATGCATGTGCTACATTGCACACTTGCGTCACCTTTGCATCTGGCTAAACGTGGGACCTGGAGATTTGAATAAGCATTCTCAGGCTTCACAGGCAGGCGCCTTAACCGCTAAGCCATCTCTCCAGTCCAGTGTGGTATATTTCTTACAGTCAAGAGACCAATACTGGGCCTGATATTCTAGGCCTATAATCTCATCTAGTCTGGAGGCTGAGGCAGAAAGGTAGCACGTTTAGGACCTGCCGGGGCAAGAGGGTCAGAGACCAGACTGGGCAAATTTGTGACACACTGTCTCAAAGAAAAAAGGGTTGGGGGCTGGAGGGATGGCTTAGCAGTTAAGGCATTTGCCTGCAAAGCCAAAGGACCAGGGTTCGATTCCCCAGGACCCATGTAAGCCAGCTGCACAAAGGGGCACATGCATCTGGAGTTCGTTTGCAGTGGCTAGAGGCTCTCTCTTTTTTTCTCTGTCAAATCAATACATTTTTAAAAAGGGTTGGAATGGGGATCTAGCTCAGCAGTACAGTGCTATGTATAGGGCCATGTATTAAATCTGAGCTATAGAAAGATAGACACTGACCAATAACTAGGCCTGAGCCCTGGATTTGAAGACTAGCTTTGCAATATAGTAAGACCTATCTCTAAAAGAGAGAGGGAAGTAGGGAGGAAAAGGAAAGAAAAAAAGAAAAGAAAAACCAAGAGTGGCTGGGAATGTAGTCCAATGATACAGCACTTGTTTGGCATATCTGAGGCCCTGGGTTCCACTTATAACTTGTAGTTTTAAATTTATTTAGATATACTTCATTTTTTCCTAGTGTCTTTTTTTTTTCTCATCCAGGGTGCATCCTGTGTTACATTTAGTTGTCACATCATCTTTTTTTTATTTTTAATTTTTATTTTATTTATTTATTTTTGGAGAGAGACACAGAGGGAGACAGAGATAGGCGCTCCAGCAGTCTCTCAGCTGCTGTGAACGAAATCCAGGTGTCTGCCCCCCTGTGGGCAAGTGCGGCATTGCGACCTTGCATCACTTTGCATCTGGCTAAATGTGGTACCTGGAGATTGGAACTGGGTTCTTAGGTTTAGCAAGCAAGCACCTTAACCGCTAAGCCATCTCTCCAGCCCAGTCACATCATCTTTTTCAGACTTCATTGGGTGGATTTTTTTTTTTTTTGGTTTTTCTTTTTTTAAATATATTTTGTTTATTTATTTGAGAGAGAGTGCGCGCTCCAGGGCCTCCAGCTACTGCAAACGAATTCCAGATGCACGCATCCCCTCGTGCGTCTGGCTTACGTGGATCCTGGAGAATCAAACTGGGATCCTTTGGCTTTGCAGGCAAATGCCTTAACCGCTAAGCCATCTTTCCAGCCTTTTTTTGGTTTTTCGAGGTAGGGTCTCACTCTAGCTCAGGCTGACCTGGAATTCACTCTGTAGTCTCAGCGTGGCCTTGAACTCATGGTGATCCTCCTACCTCTGCCTTCCAAGTGCCGGGAATAAAGGCAGCATGTACGGCTTTTTTGGTTTTTTGAAGTAGGGTCTGGCTCTAGCTCAGGCTGACCTGGAATTCACTATGTAGCCTCAGGGTGGCCTTGAACTCTCTAATCCTCCTACTTCTACCTCTGGAGTGTTGGGATTAAAGGCATGTGCTACCACACCCAGGTCATTGGGTGGATATTTCATGGAACATTCCTTAGTCTAGAACCTGTCTGATTATTATTCTTTTTTTTCCAAGGTAGAGTCTTGCTTTAGCCCAGGCTGACCTGGAATTCACTATGTAATCTCAGGGTGGCCTCGAACTCAAGGCAGTCCTCCTACCTCTGCCTCCCATGTGCTGTGATTAAAGACCCTACCTCTTTTTTTTTCTTTTTTTTGGAGGTAGAGTCTCACTCTAGCCCAGGCTGACCTAGAATTCACTAGATAGTCTCAGGGTGGCCTCGAACTCATGGCAATCCTCCTACCTCTGCCTCCCGAGTGCTGGGTTTAAAGGCGTGTGACACCACCATGCCTGGCCTTATTTATTTTTGTTGTTGTTGTTGTTTTTTAAGAGGTAGGGTCTCAAGCCTGGCGTGGTGGCGCACGCCTTTAAACCCAGCACTCGGGAGGCAGAGGTAGGAGGATTGCCAAGAGTTCGAGGCCACCCTGAGACTACCTAGTAAGTTCCAGGTCAGCCTGGGCTAGAGTGACACCCTACTTTGGAAAACCAAAAAAATAAATAAAATAAAATAAAAACAATAAACAAATGATGCATACATGCATGCATATATACATACACATACACACACACACACACACACACACACACACACACACAAAGAAGTGCTTTTTCTAACATATGCCAAAAATATATGCTATGGCTGGATGTGGTGGCTCATGTCTTGAATCCCAGCACTATGGAAGACTAAAGTTGGAGGATTGCTATGAGTTCAAGGACAGCTTGTGCTACACAGTCAGTTCCAGGTCAGGCCAGGCTAGAATGAGATACTACCTCAAAAACAAAAAAGACAGAAGAAAAAAGAAGAAGGGAGGGAGGCAGGCAGAAAAGAAACAAACTATTGAACACAAATTGGTGCCATTGATTAGTATGTGGCTGGTGCAGGGGTCAGATTTTCCACTCTAAAGTTAATATTCTTCCCATTCATGCATAGCTCACTTAAAGAGTACATCCAGATACTCTTGCCTGTAACTGGGAAGGCTGAGGCAGGAGAATCCCTTGGGGTCAGGATTATTAGGTCTGAGCAACATAGAGACAGCCTCCTCCTATCTTTTTAAAACCATCAACAGTCTGGTGTGGTAGCATATCCCTGTAATTCCAGCAAAGACATTTCTGGTTACTGTGATGATGGCCCCTTTTTTTGGCTGTCACTGTGGAGCTCTGGCTCCTGGGAACTTGGAGATAAACACAGCTAGTATGATGTGCTAATCAATCCTTGTTCTCCTGGTACCTAGAATGCAGTACAGAGTAGAGATACAGAGGAAAGTCAGGAGTTAAAGATTGTCTTGAGCTTCATAATAAGTTCAAGTCTAGCCTGTACTACATGAAACCCTGTCTCTAAAAAAAAAAAAAAAAAAAAAGAAAGAAAGAAGGAAGGGCTGGAGAGATGGCTTGGCGGTTAAGCACTTGCCTGTGAAGCTTAAGGACCTCGGTTCAAGGCTTGGTTCCCCCATACCCACATAAGCCAGATGCACATAGTGGCACATGCAACTGGAGTTCATTTGCAGTGGCTGGAGGCCCTGGTGCATCCATTCTTGCTCTCTGTTGCTCTCAAATAAATAAAAATAAATAGGGCTGGAGAGATGGCTTAGTGGTTAAGTGTTTGCTTGTGAAGCCTAAGGACCCTGATTCAAGGCTTAATTCCACAAGATCCATGTAAGCCAGATGCACAAAGTGGCGCATGCATCTGGAGTTCGTTTGCAGTGGCTGGAGGCCCTGGTGCACCCATTCTCTCTCTATAATAAATAAGTAAACAACAAAAAAAAAAACCTTAAAAATAAATAATAAAGCAAGCCAGGCACAATTGCTCATGCTTATAATCCTAGCACTCTCTGCCTCTTCCTGTCTGTTGCTCTCAAGTAAATAAATAAAAATAAACGAAAGTTTAAAAAATATTTTTAAAAATTTATTTTTATTTATTTGTTAGAGACAGAGAGAATGGGTGCACCAGGGCCTCCAGCCACTGCAAACGAACTCCAGATGCATGTGCTACCTTTTGAATCTAACTTACATGGGGGTACTGGGGAATATAGCCTCAGACCGGGGTCCTTAGGCTTCACAGGCAAGTGCTTAACTGCTAAGCCATCTCTCTAGCCCCAAAATAAATATTTTTTTAAAACTCACAAAACAGCCAGGCATGGTGGTGCACACTTTTAATCCCAGCACTTGGGAGGCAGAGGTAGGAGGATCACTTGTGAGTTCGAGGCCACCCTGAAACTAAATAGTGAATTCCAGGTCATCCTGGGCTAGAGTGAGACCCTACCTTGAAGAAAAAAAAAAAAACAAAAAAACAGCCGGGTGTGGTGGCGCACGCCTTTAATCCCAGCGCTCAGGGAGGAGGATCACCAGGAGTTCAAGGCCATCCTGAGACTACATAGTGAATTCCAGGTCAGCCTGGGCTAGAGTGAAATCCTACCTCAAAAAAAAAAAAAAAAAAAAAAAAAAAAAAAAAAAAGACTCACAAGACAAAAAAACTTTTTGGGGTGTGTGTGTGTATACATACCTATATATAAATAAACCAATGAAAGGCATTAACTTTACCTCCTTAAATGTTGAGGGGGGGAATATCCATATGAATTATTCAACTTTTTTGCATGAGAGATTTGTTGATACCATATTCAGATTGTTTCAGCTTTAGTCATTGGGAAATGTTATTGTGTGAATGTTTTTTCAACTTTAGTCAGTAACGTTGACATCCTGTCTTTGACAGTCTCTCTCACTTTATCAAGTCAAAACTTTGAGTTTGTATTGCTGTCAGTAAGTAGTGTGCATATGATTCAGACCTAGGGGGATGGTCCTATATACATAGTACCATACACATGTGGAACTCCCAACTAATTTTTTTTTTTTTTTGGTTTTTCGAGGTAGGGTCTCACTCTGGAATTAACTATGTAGTCTCAGGGTGGCCTTGAACTCAAGGCGATCCTCCTACCTCTGCCTCCTGAGTGCTGGGATTAAAGGCATGTACCACCACGCCCGGCTTTTTGAAGTTTTTCTATGTGGTCCAGACTGGACTCAAAGTCTCAGTCGTCCTACCTTAGCCTCCTAGGTGCTGAAATTAGAGGCATGAGCCACATGGCTAGCTAGAAGAAGCTAACTTATTGATTTTAATCAGTACATCCCTGAATCCCCTTCACCAAAAGGGAAACAGTCACTGCTATGAGCCAGCTATTTAAATACTGAATCCCAGCCCTCCCACTCTTGTCTCTTCTGCTCACTTCCTGCTCCTCCTAGAGGTGGAAACCCAGGAATTTTTTAAAACAGGCCACTAAGCCACAGTAAAAATCAGTATGAAAGCACATGTGACAAATCAGAAGAGAGAGCAAGGGGTTGGAAAAGTGCTCTCCTAATTTTGTTGCAAGACTGTGCAAGCAGAAGTATGGGCCTTTGCTCAACACTAAACTTACTAGCTGAACAAAGCACTTAGAAGTAACAGGCCTTAGGCAGGCGTGGTGGTGCACGCCTTCAATCCCAGCACTTGGGAGGCAGAGGTGGGAGGATAGTTCAAGGCCACCCTGAGACTACATAGTGAATTCCAGATCAGCTTGGACTAGAGTGAAACACTACTTCGAAAAACAAAAACAAACAAACAAAAAAGGACTGGAGAGATGGCTTAGTGGTCAAGGTGCTTGCCTGTGGAGCCTAAGGACCCAGGTTCAATTCCCCAGTACCCATGTAAGCCAGATGCACAAGGTGGCACATTTGTCTGGAGTTTGTTTGCAGTGGCTGGAGGCCCTGGTGCGCTCATTCTCTCTGCTTCTTGCCCAATTCCCAAATAAATTCCCCACAGATGCACAAAGAGACCCCTGGTATATTAATTCTTTCTCTTTCTCTCCCTCTCAAATAAATATAAAACTTAAAAAAAAAAAAAAAAAACTATATATAAGAGACCTTATAGATTTTACTTTGGAATGCCAGGGGTAAAAGAGTGAGTTCTAAGGGAATTTTGAAATAGGCCTGTAGGTGGGGCAGAGCTCGAGACAAGAGGGCACTTACTTCCTGAGGATGATGACCGCTCGGCGCTCCTTGATGTCCTGAGGCCGTATGCAGTGAGTGATTTCATCAGCAGCATACCCACTGGAAAGAAACAGAACATATCACCAGGAAGTGGAAAAACAACCAAAATTCCTGGGGACAGGAATAGGACCAAGTCTTATGGTTGCCCTCTGAGAGAGGTTCCAGGATCTACATGGAAGAGAAATACCATGTTTAAGCTCTAAAAAACTTTTGCCTGGCCGGGTGTGGTGGCGCACGCCTTTAATCCCAGCACTCGGGAGGCAGAGGTAGGAGGATCGCCGAGAGTTTGAGGCCACCCTGAGAATACATAGTGAATTCCAGGTCAGCCTGGACCAGAGTGAGACCCTACCTCACAAAACCAAAAAAACAAAAAAAAAACAAACAAACAAAAAAAAACTTTTGCCTGGAAGGGACATGTTCACACCTTTAACCCCAGCATTCAAGTAGCTGAGGTAGGACAGATCTGAATTTGAAGACAGCCTTAGCTACAGAATGAGTTCAGGTCAGCCTGGGTTAGAGACCCTGCCTATAAAGGAGGGGGCTGAAGAGATGGCTTAGCGGTTAAGGCGCCTGCCTGCTAAGCCTAAGAACCTGGCTCCAATCTCCAGGTCCCACGTTTAGCCAGATAGATGCAAAGTGACGCAAGGGCGCAATGCCGCACTTGCCCACAAGGGGGCGCGCACATCTGGATTTCATTCCAGCAGCTGAGAGACTGCTGGCGCGCCCATTCTCTATCTGTCTCCCTCTCCCTCTGTCTGTCTCTCTCCAAAAATAAAAATAAAAATAAAACATTAAGAGGATGGGAGAGGCGCTTTCCCCCACTCCTGCCTTCTCAGGGCAGGGTCTCTCTGTACTCTCTCCTCTTCCCTTCTGGTAAATCCTTAAAAGCCAGGCCCGGTGGCACATGCCTTTAATCCCAGCACTTAGGATGTTAAGACAGGAGGAGCATCATGAGTTCAAGGCAGCCTCAGCTAGAATGAGACCTTATCTCAGAAAAGCAATAACAAAAACCCTAAGTTCTAACTATAATGTACTAAAATCTCTCAAATAAAATTACACACACACACACACACACACACACTCTCTCTCTCTCTCTCTCTGCCCAGAAGCGACTCAAGGAAAATCCTGCCATGAAGCACATAAGACCCAGTGGTTGTGCCGGGCGTGGTGGCTCATGCCTTTAATCCCAGCACTCGGGAGGCAGAGATAGGAGGATCGCCATGAGTTCGAGGCCACCCTGAGAATACAGAATGAATTCCAGGTCAGCCTGGGCTAGAGTGAGACCCTACCTCGAAAAACCAAAAAAAAAAAAAAATAAAATAAAAAGACCCAGTGGTCTCTTAAGGCAGAGGTCAAAGCAGGACTCTCCTCACATAGTCCAGAAACCCTTCTTGTCAAGAATCCTTAGGGTTGAGGTATATTTCAGAGGTGCAGCAAGTATTACCTGAAGAATGAGTTCTTTATATAAAAACAGAGAGGCCCCCAAAAGGCAGACCTTTAGAGGGTCAACAGGCAACTGTAGTGAGGATGGGAGTCCTTGATGGGGAAACAAAGAATGGAACTTCTCCTCCCTACTTTCAGCATGCAGAGGAAGCCAAGGCAGTGCTGACAGCTCTGACTCACAGGGAGAACTGGGACCGCCAAGTTCCAAATTTATCCAGAATTTATCTACTTGGAAAAAAGCTTTCAAAAGCATCCTCTGGGATCCAAAATCTTGAAGACAGCTGTGTTTGGGGTATTTTAAGAATTTCCATCACATTCAGATTTCTACTTTCAATAAGTTACAGAATTTTAAAACTGCTCACAGGCCAATGAATGTGAGTCTATGTGACTGTCCTCTTCTCAGCTGGCACTCTTCTGATTTGGAACTCTGGAAACAATTCTGATTCCTGAACAACCCCCACCCCTCCATGCTCTCAAATGGGAGCACAGCACACAAGAGACACTCCTCACCCTAAGTTCCTCCACTGAACTTCAGGAGCTCAAAGCCGGACACCTGCCCTGCCACAAGCCTGCTTTCAGCTTCCCCAGCTACTCAGGATTCCTGGACGTCCCTAGACCACACACCTCTTCTCTCTCATGGCTGCTGACTGGTTCCTTCTTTTTCTTCTCTCTCTCTCTCTCTCTCTCTCTCTTTTGGCAGGATCTCATTCTAGCCCAGAATGACCTAGCATTCTGTAGCCCAGGCTGGCCTGAACTCAGCCTCCCGAGTGTTAGGAAAACAGGCATGCTTGGCGTGGTGACACACATCTTTAATCCCATCACTCAGGAGTCAGAGGTAGGAAGATCGCTGTGAGTTCGAGACCACCCTGAGATGACTGTTAATTCCAGGTCAGCCTGGGCCAGAGTGAGACCCTACCTCGAAAAAACAAACAACAAACAAACAAAAAACAGGCATGAGCCACCATATCAACATGGTTTTTTGTTTTGTTTTGTTTTGTTTTTTGGTTTTTCAAGGTAGGGTTTCACTCTAGTCCAGGCTGACCTGGAATTCACTATGTCGTCTCAGGGTGGCCTCAGTGATCCTCCTACCTCTGCCTCCCAAGTGCTGGGATTAAAACTGTGTGCGACCACGGCCGGCTTGATTAGCTCCTTGAGCAAAGCTGTACACATTTAACTATCAGAAACAACACAGACCTGAGAATGACTCCTTGAAGTGGCCAGCCTGACCCAACAACCAGTGCTAGATGGAAGAGACAATAAGAAACACAAAGCCAGGGTTGGCCCCTAAAGGGAAGCACCTCTGATATGTAAATCTGATTTGAGGCCCTATTGGTGGCAGAATAAACCTTCATTTTACAAGCACCTGACCTGCCTCCTAAACCGCTCTGCCCTAGATCAGAGTTCTTTGGAGTTTTCTTTGCAAATACCATCTCCATAACAGACTATGGATAAATGCCCACAGTCAAATTAATTTGGAAAATATGGATCAGAGAATTTCAAAGAACATTAGTATAGCCACCAGGTAGGGAGTGTTCTATTATTCCCATTTTCCAGATGAGGAAGTGAGGCTCTGAAGGGAAGGGATTTGAGGCTCTGAAGGGTTGGGGAAATGGCTCAGTGGATAAAGCACTTGCTAATCAAAGTGGAAGGCAAGGACTGCCACCTGCAAGTTATCCTAACCTCCACACTCACTGTGCCTACACTTAAACACACATACCACAAAGGGGGAAAAAAGACTACAAGATTTTGTTTTGTTTTGTTTTGTTTTTTGTTTTTCGAGGTAGGTTCTCACTCTAGCTCAGGCTGACCTGGATCTCATTCTGTAGTCTCAGGGTAGCCTTGAACTCATGGCGATCCTCCTACCTCTGCTTCCCGAGTGCTGGGATTAAAGGTGTGTGCCACCATGCCTGGCAGACAACAAGATTTAAGGCAGACATCACCTCTTCCCTTCTAGGCAAAATAAGAGTTACAACGCTTTCATGGTTTGACACCCTGGAAAGGGGCAGGGAGGTCTAAATGGAGGGTTGAGAATGAAGCTAGGTAATTCAGGGTGCCTGGTATCTTACTATCATCTGCTAAGCATCTGACACAGGTAGAGGGACTAGACCACCTGGGACAAGCCAGCCTTGGGTTTAGCACCTGCCAAGGAAGAGATATAATCTGGGACCCTCTTAGGGATCTTTACTGGCAGAAGACTTCTGACCCATTCTCAGGGCTAGGAGCTAACTCTAGGTCTCATTCTATGTTTCTATTGTAATTTCAAAAAACAAACAACTTTTATTTGAGAGAGGGAGAGAAAGTGAGCATGGGTGTGTCAGGGCCTTTTGCCACTGCAAATGAGCTCCAGACACATGTACCACATTGTCCATCTGGCTTAATATGGACTGGGGAACTGAATCCAGGCCAGCAGGCTTTGCAAGCAAGTGCTTTAAACAGCTAAGTCATCTCTCCAGCCCATTTAAAAACACAAAAAACAAGTCAGGCATGGTGGTGTACGCCTTGAATCCCAGCATTCGGGAGGCAGAGGCAGGAGGATCACCATGAGTTCGAGGCCAGCCTGAGACTACATAGTGAATTCCAGGTCAGCCTGGGTTAGAGTGAAGCCCTACCTCGAAAAAAACCAAAACCAAAACAAAACAAAACAATGTTTCCATCATAATAGGAGGAAAAGATCATGATATCAAACTGAAAAGAGAGACTGATTGGGGGGGGGATATGATGGAGAGTGAAGTTTCAAAGGGGAAAGTGGGGGGAGGGAGGGAAATAACATGGGATATTGTCTACAATTAAAGAAGTTGTCAATAAAAAATAATAATAAAATTTTTAAAAATGGTTTTACTCTGTAACCCAGGCAGACCTAGAACTCCTATGCAGCCTGGGATGGCCTCTAATCCATGGTGATTCTCCTGCCTCAGCCTCCTCAAATGCTGGATAACAGACATGAGCCACCATTCCCAACTCATCCCATGTTCATCTACATTAGTGACTAGAGGCCTGGGTTGCATAAGACAGTACCACATACTGTATATATCCAAGTTTTACCAAAAGAACTGAGTCCACAGATACACTTCAAAGGCCTGAATCTGCAGTGCAAACTAAAGGCAATGTCCCCTGCTGTTAACAAGTGTTACCAACTGTTTGGCTTGGCTATAAAAATGACCAAGGGCCTTGACTTCTCATCTCCAACAAGGAACCACTTCTCTTAATGTAGCTCTGGAGCAAATCCAGATGTTTATAAAAGCCTGACTGCTCCCACACTCCTTACCCTCACCCCTCAAAGGGCTTTAAGTCCCAGACCTAAGAGCTAGTATGACTGTAGGGCTGCAGAGAACCACAGAAATGGCCTGGACACACTAATCCTACTTGGAGGGCTCATTAGTACTGGTATTCTAAAACTTTCTGTTAGCTATGACAGTCCAAACTGTTCCTCAGAGTACTGAGCTCCTCTGGGAGAGAGAACTCCCAAGTTATTGTTTTTTTTCTTTTGGTATTTCAAGGTAAGGTCACACTCTAGCCCAGGCTGACCTGGAATTCACTATGTAGCCTCAGGGTAGCCTCTAACTCATGATCCTCCTGCCTCTGCCTCCCAAGTGCTGGGATTAAAGGCCTGCACCACAAAGCCTGGTTCAGGAACTCCCAAATTCTAAAAGAAGCACTCTCCTACCAGGCATGGTTACGTGCCTTTTTTTTGTTATTATTGTTGTTTTTAGAGGTAGGGTCTCACTCTGGCCCAGGCTGACCTGGAATTCACTATGTAATCTCAGGGTGGCCTCGAACTCACGGTGATGCTCCTACTCTTGCCTCCTAAGTGCTGGCATTAAAGGCGTGTGCAACCATGCCCAGCTGTGACATGCCTTTTTTAATCCCAGCACTTGGGAGGGAGAGGAAGGAGGATAGCCATGAGTTCAAGGCCACCCTAAGACTACATAGTGAATTCCAGGTCAGCCTGGGCTAGAGTGAGACCTTACTTTGGGGGGCGGGGGACACTCTCCTGGCTTAACTTTGGCATAAAGTGCCCAGCAGAGGCCACAAGAGTGTCACTTACTGTTAAGAAACCTGCTTGCTAACAAAAGACACTGGAAGTCTCACTTTGCCAGCTTGAAACTTAATATGCTCTGGGTCCAGCCCTACCCTTTGCATGAAGGAAAGTTCCAGGGCCTCCTGCTCTTGTTTTCACAGGGAAATGAAAAGGAGGAAATACATTGTGCTATACAGCCAGCCTGCTCCCTGTCCAGGCTGAGCTTTCATACCCAGCAGTTAATAAGCACCAAGAATGCTAGGATCAGAGAGAGCTACAGAGAACACTCCACTCCTACCAAACCAGAGATCCAGAGTCACAGAGGTTCCCAAGACCTCATCACTAAGGTAGACCTAAAACGAACCCAATATGGCTCAGGGAAATTGGTGGAAGAGGGGGCAGAAAGATTGTTAGAGACACAAGTTGAGACATTATACAGAGACATTGACTCTTCCCCATAACCGATGGCTAAAGACCCACGATGCACGACCCACAATCCCCATGGGGATAACTGGCATCCCCAACGAGGAGGGTCCCTTTGGAGTAGGGAAAACAAGGATGAAGGTATGGATGGACCAACATGTGCTATTTATACATGGAGTATGTCCATAACTAATAAAGAAGAAAAAAAAGAATACTAGGACCTAGCTTGGTCATTCACCAATCCTACCTTAAAAGTAACTTGAGAAAACTGACCTATGACATCTAGCCTATGAAAATTATCTCTTCCCTATAAGACAAAACTTTTCAAAGGCCTTACTTAACTCTGCACATAGTGGGAGGGGAAGACATGCATATTAATGTTTTATACCAAAGTATTTTATTACTTTGGATACTCAGTTCCATCACCTGCATAACAAGGATTATAGCAAACCTTTCCTCAGAGGATTATATGCAAGTTAAATGAATCTGAAAAACTATTTATAAGGGATTACTGTATATGACTACACATCTCCTATGGGGACATTTGTGGAGACTAGAGTTGGTAAGAAACATTTCCAGTATATCTACCATTTCCTACCTGCCCCAATGCCCTAAGCCAGGGCAAACCAAAGATGAAAGAACTGGACAAGGTCATAGGTCTAGTACCAGCCTCCTTCTGGCAGAGGCTACCTTCCCTAGGCAGCCCCCTTGGGCTTGCCTAACCACTGATAGACCTGCAGAGCTGAAAAGTTTAGGGTTCTGGGGAGCAGCAGTCACTTGGACACAGAGGCAGGACTGTGAACTCAAGCTCAACTTATCTACTAGATCTGACCCTCCAGAAGATAGAGCTTATAACTTTCTAAGAAGTCCTATGGCTTTTCTGGATCCGGAAGGAAGACGATAACCTTGAGGCATCCCAACTGTACACATATCAAGGTACGTATAGTAGCTGAACACAGAAGTCAACTCATCTCCAGAGAAACCTTTAGCTAACTTCAAGCATTCTGCAGTGTGACAGAGATTCAATATTCTTTACCAAGTCTAAGGCATTGTTGGCTTCATTTTGCACATGAGGAAAATTGAGGCCCATGAAGATTAATTGCTCACAGTCAAACAGTGGAAAGTGATGATTCGGGAACTTCCACCAAATCTGTCATCAAGCTTTTCAGTTTTGGTATTGGAGTGTATTAGGTAACAAGGGTAAGCAGAAAAGCCCATCTGTGTTTCCTGGTAACAAGGTTTAACTTGTTCTGGGCCTTTTGCTGGCCTCACAGAAGGACACAGGCATGAGAGGGAAGGAGAAAAATAGGAGGACGTAGGGGGAAAGGAAATAAGGGACAGAGGGAATGAGAGGGGGAAGGGGAAAAGGAAAGAAGAGAGAAAGAATATACATTGCAAACAAGTAATGTGACTAAACACCTATCTGCCCTATTTTCCCAAATATTTTAAGCCAGAAAGCTAAATTTTGCTGTCAGCCAGCCGAATGAGATCAATCCTTAGTTCCAAACAGGGATGCCCACTCCACCAAGAGTCAAAGGCTAAGTTTACCAGGGCACAATGGATGACTGGGCAAAGCACTGTCGTCTCCAGACTGACGGCCTTGTCTCTGGGTACAACCATGAAGTAGTGATTAAAGGGAGAAACAAACAGCTTTGAAGTGATTACTGTTTTTTGTTTTCCCTGTTCTATAAGAATTTGACAATTTTTATACATGTATACAATGTATTTTGACCATAATACCCATACATTATCTTCTCTTGCCCCCTTTTCCTTTCCCTCTATTAAACACCTCCTTCTTCCCAACTAGTAAATGAAGTGATTATTCTAACTTGCCCAACTGGAGTCTGTTCTAATCTGCCCCATTCACCTTACAGAGATAGCAGAAATGTGATATGAACTGACATGTAAAATGTATTTGTGGGGCTAGAGAGATGGCTCAGCAGTTAAAAGCAGTTGCCACAGCCGGGCGTGGTGGCGCATGAGTTCAAGGCCACCCTGAGAAGACAGAGTGAATTCCAGGTCAGCCTGGACTAGAGTGAAACCCTACCTCAAAAAACCAAAAAAAAAAAAAAAAAAAAAAAGCAGTTGCCAGGGGCTGGAGAGATGGTTTAGTGGTTAGTGGTTGCCTGTGAAGCCTAAGGACCCCAGTTCGAGGCTCGATTCTCCAGTAACCACGTAAGCCAGATGCACAAGGAGGTGCATGCATCTAGAGTTGATTTGCAGTGGCTGGAGGCTCTGGCGCACCCATTTTCTCTCCCTGCCTATTTCTGTATCTCACTCTCAAATAAATAAAAATTTTTTTTAAAAAAAGCAATTGCCAGCCTAGAGTTCAATTACCCAGTACCCACCACATTAAGTCAGATGCACAAAGTGGTGCAGGTGTCTGGAGTTTGTCTGCAGTGCCAAGAGGCCCTGGCACACTTATATAAATTTGCAAATCTAAATTTTTTTTTCTAGAGAACAGCATAAAAATGGGGAGAGGGGGAATCAAGACCAAATATGAAAAGGTTACCAAAACAAAACAGGCCTTGGTGGCACATACCTTTAATCCCAGCACTCAGGAAGCTGAGGTAGGAGGATTAGTGTGAGCAGCCTGAAACTGCTGAGTGAATTCCAGGTCTGCCTGGGCTACAGTGAGACCCTACCTCAAGTAACCAAAAAAAAAAAAAAAAAAAAAAAAAAGCCAAGTATCATGGTGCAAACCTTTAATCCCTGCATTTGGGAGGCAGAGGTAGGAGGATCGCCCTGAGTTCAGGGCTACATTGACACTACATAGTGAATTCTAGGTCAGCCCCTGGGCTAGTGTGAGACCCTACCTTAAAAAAAAAAAAAAAAAAAAAAAAAAAAAAAAAAAAGCCAGGTGTGGTGGCACAGGCCTTTAATCCCAGCACTCAGGAGGCAGAGGTAGGAGGATTGCCATGAGTTCAAGGCCACCCTGAGACTACATAGTTAATTCCAGGTCAGCCTGGGCCAGACTGAGACCCTACTTCAAAAAATAAAAATAAAAATAAATAAAAATAAAAAACCAGCCAGGCATGGTGGCACAAGCCTTTAATCTCAGCACTTGAGAGGCAGAGGTAGGAGGATCACCATGAGTTGGAGGGCACCCTGAGGGTACACAGTAAATTCCAGGTCAGCCTGAGCTACAGTGAGACCCAACCTTGAAACCCCCACCCCCAAAAAATTACCAAGCTGGGTTCACAAAAGACTGTAAAAAGCTTCCAGAAGGATCTGTGAAGCCTTGTTCTAAATGTACAGGTTTAAACATTGAGTCAATTGTTTCCCATGAACCAAAATCCCTGGTGACCACTACTGAACATACAATCTATTCTTGCTCATTGCCTTGGACAAATACAGATACTACTGCCACTAACAAGTGAAGACTCAGACAACTGCTAGACTCCACCTACGTCTGCACAGCACCACTATTTTCACCAGGATTTCCTTTCCTAACCTGTAGCCTTACTCACCTCTGGGCTGTGGATTTAAAGTAAGAGAGGGCTGGAGAGATGGCTTAGTGAATAAAGTACTGCCTGCAAAGCCAAAAGACCTAGGTTGGATTCCCCAGGACTCACATAAGTGAGATGCACAAGGTGGCACAGGTTTCTGGAATTCGTTTGCAATGGCTGGAGGCCCTGCGTGCCCATTCTCTATTCCCCCCACCCTCTGCTTCTTTCTCTCAGTCTCAAATAAATAAAAATAAAATATTTTTAAAAAATAAAGTAATGGAGCCGGGCGTGGTGGCGCACGCCTTTAATCCCAGCACTCGGGAGGCAGAGGTAGTAGGATCGCCAAGAGTTCGAGGCCACCCTGAGACTACATAGTTAATTCCAGGTCAGCCTGGACTAGAGTGAAACCCTACCTCGAAAAAACCATAAAAAAAAATAAAATAAAATAAAAATAAAGTAATGGAAAACACTGCCTCTTACCTGCTTCCATGAAAGAATTGATGTCGGGGCCAGGCATGGTAGCACACTCCTTTAATCCCACCACTCGGGAGGCAGAGGTCGGAGGATCGTCATGAGTTCAAGGCTACCCTGAGGCTATCTAGTGAATTCCAGGTCAGCCTGAGCTAAATTAAGACCCTACCTCAGAAAACAAAACAAACAAACAAACAAACAAACAAAACTGATATGTGTCACTCTTAATAGGCAGGATACCAAACAAATGGTGCTAAGCGAGCAGATGCTAGAAAATTTAAATGGTGGCTGTGTTGGGAACTCTAGAGCAATAGCATTTAACTGGGGATGATGCTGTCCTGTGACTCTTTTTTTTTTTCTTCGAGGTAAGGTCTCGCTGTAGCCCAGACTGACCTGGAATTGACTATGTAGTCTCAGGGTGGCCTCAAACTCTTGGTGATCCTCCTACCTCTGCCTCCCGAGTGCTGGGATTAAAGGCGTGCGCCACCACGCCCAGCTCTGTCCTGTGACTCTTACGTCAGAGGACATGTGGCAATGTCTTAAGACATTATTAGTTTTCATAAAAAGTCCTACCAGGGGTTAAAGGTGCTTACTTGCAAGTCTATCTGTTCCTCACCGTCCTTTCCAAAGTCACTCACGTATGCCGGATGCAAAAAGTACAGCAAGAGCTTGTGCAAGTGTGCACACATATGCAAATAAGCAAAAAAATTAATATTTTATTTTTATTTATTTATTTGACAGAGAGAAAGGGGGGTAGAGAGAATGGGTGCACCAGGGCCTCCAGCCACTGCAAACAAACTCCAGATGCATGTGCAACCTTGTTCATCTGGCTAAGAGGGTCCTGGGAAATCGAATCTGGGTCCTTTGGCTTTGCAAGCAAGCACCTTAACCACTAAGCAATCCCTCCAGCCCTAAGAAAATTTTAAGTGCTACTAGCATTTCACATAAAGAGTCCAAGGATGTGCCTACATTTTCTATAACACATGGGTAAGCCCACCCATTGAAGAACTGGCAATCCCCGAGATTCAACAATGACAGTTGAGAAACCCTAATCTAGACTTTCATTAGGGCACCTGTCCCACTCTGACACACACCAAAGCCTGGAACATACAGGACTACATCTGCCTCACATCAACATCCACCAATTCCCCTTTACCAATGGCCGTGCACTGCTGCTGCAGCCACCCAAGCCTTGGCTGTTGTGTGCTTCCAGCACTCTTTGGCTAACTTCTAGTCATCCCTCATATTTTAGGCTTACTTCCTCCCTAAGAACTTCCAACACTATACAATGAGAAGAGTGAGATACCCCTTCAGAATGCTTTTGCAATTACCTTCCTGGGCTGTTTCTAGCCACCTGGTCTGAGGCCTCCACTAAGTTTGAATTACATGAAGATCAGAGACAAGGTTCAAGATCCCTACCCCTTACCATGAAAAGAACAAGGACTCATTAAGTGGTTGTAAAAGCATTTGAGTGTCAATCCTGCGTCAGACTCTATTAGACACCAAATCACCATATTTAATTCTATTATGGCTTCAAAAGGTGGCATCAATCCCCATTCTAGAGTTAAGAAAGCTCAGCTGAGTACACACCTGTAAGATTCACTTAGGAGGCTAAAGCAGGATTTCTGTGAACTGGACAAGAGATCCTGTCAATAAATAAAGAAATCTAGAGCTGGATTCAAAGCCTGGAGGGCTGGATTCAAAGCCTGGAGGGCTGGATTCAAAGCCTGGAGGGCTGGATTCAAAGCCTGGAGGGCTGGATTCAAAGCCTGGAGGAGGACATGGTTGGGTCTCCCACACTAATTCTGCAGACAAGTAAGTCTGAGCCCAGAATCAGAAGATACTGGGAAAGCTTTAAGACATTACTATTGGTAAGGAGAAAATGAGGATTTTCCTGATGATGCAATTCTGTTGCTGATCACAAACAGACCTGTAAGAATTTGAAACTTCTGGGGCTGAGGAGATGGTTTAGCAGTTTAAGGTGATTGCTTGCAAAACCTGCCGGCCCATGTTCAATTCTCCAGTACCCACATAAAACCAGATACATGTGTCTGAGTTTACAACAGCAAGAGACCCTGGCACACCCATACTCTTCTCTAAACTGGTCTCCTTGCAAAAATTTTTTTCAAAAAATTTGAAGCTGCCAAGCATGGTGGTGCACAGCTTTAATCCCAGCACTTTGGAGGCAGAGGTAGAGAATGACTAAGTATGAGGCCACCCTGAAACTCCATAGTGAATTCCAGATCAGCCTGGGATAGTGAGACCCTACCTTGGAAAAAAATTTTTTGAAGCTTCTGGGGTGGTCAAAATGGCTCTGTGGATCAAACACTCACCCAATAATCAAGCTGGAGTACCTGAGTCTGATCCTCAGACTCCACGTAAAAAACCAGAAGCCATGGAGGGTTTCTGTAATCCCAGTACTCTGATGGGGACAGCAAAATGACAGGCAGAGATAGAAGAATTTCCTGAAAGTGTGTGGTGAACACATCAAAGAATAGCACAGTGAGAAACCCTGCCTCAAATGAGGTGGACAGGTGATCTGAAAGTTGTCCTCTGACCTCCACATGTGCAATGGCATGCCCACACGTGTGCACACATAAATAAGATTATGCAACTTCTATGCGCCCATGGTGGTTTACACCTTTAATCCCAGCACTCAGTACTTGGGTGGCTGAGGTAGGACTTTGCCACCAGCCTAGCTAGGGCTATATAGCAAGTTCTAGGTCACTCTGGGCTAGAATGAGACCCTATCTGAAAAAAAAAATTTCTGGGACTGGAGAGATGGCTCAGCAGTTAAGGTACCTGCCTGCAAAGCTTAACGACCTCGTTTCAATTCTTTAGTACCCATGTAAAGCCAAAATCACTAAGTGGGGCATGCATCTGGAGTATATTTGCAGTGGCTAAAGGCCCTGGCAAGCCCATCTCTCTCTCTTCTTGCAAATAAATAAACTTAAAAAAAAAAAGGAGCCAGGTGTGGTGCCTTTAATCCCAGCACTCAGGAGGCAGAGGTAGGAGGATTGCTGTGAGTTCGAGCCCACCCTGAGACTACACAGAGAATTCCAGGTCAGCCTGGGCTAGAGTGAGACCCTACCTCAAGCCCCCCCCCCAAAAGAAACTTCTGCTCTTCCATCTAGGACTGTGCAACGGGTAAGCCTCAAAGTCACAAAATTTCCTTATTAAGCAGCCAGCTGACTGCTGTTAAATCAGACAACCTAAAAAGTCTGACTATGTAGAAAATGAATACACCATTAAAAGACTAAATGGGGGCCTAGGGAGATGGCTCAGTGATTAAAGAAACTTACTTGACAAACCTGCTGATCTGGGTTCAATTCCTCAGCCACCCATGTGAAGCCAGATGGGCATTTGTTTGCAGCAACAAGAGACCCTAACACATGCACAAGTAAATAAAATAAAATGGTCCCTGTTAGAGGACTTTAAAAAAAAATTTTATTTTTATTTATTTATTTATTTATTTATTTATTTATTTGAGAGAGAGACAAGAGGGCCGGGTGTGGTGGCGTTCGCCTTTAATCCCAGCACTCAGAGGCAGAGGTAGGAAGATCACCATGAGATCAAGGCTACCCTGAGACTGTGTAGTGAATTCCACATCAGCCTGGGCTAGAGTGAGACTACTTCTCAGAAAAAAAAAAAAAAAAAGGGGGAGGGACAGGGAATGGGTGCACCAGGGCCTCCAGCCACTGCAAATGAACTCCAGATGTATGTGTCACCTTGTGCATCTGACTTACATGGGTCCTGGGGAATCGAACCTGGGTCCTTTGGCTTTGTAAGCAATGGCCTTAACCACTAAGCAATCTCTCCAGCCCACTTTTTTCTTGAGATTTTTTTTTTTAAAGCACCAGGAGCCTTCCATGGAAATAGAACCCCCAAACCTGTCTTACACAGTAAACTTCCTAGGGAAGGTCAGCCTTGGAAATTTTACTTTTTTGCTTTTCTGAGACAAGGTCTGAGCCCACAAACTTATGACAACCCTCCTGTCTCAGCCTCTCAAGTGTTAGGATCACAAATGCGCCATCAGACTTAGCTGGAAATGTTCTCAAAAGATCCATCTGGAAGCACTAGGAACTTAAAAGTTCAGAAGTCCAAACTGGCAGGGAGGCTTCTGACAAGTAATTAGTCCTTTAGGTTTGAGACCTAAAAGGGAGCCAAAGTGCTGTTTCTGCTACCACCAACTTCCCAGGTTTCCATCAGGAGGATCTGAACACCTCATGGCTCTCCTGCCGTCCCCCACATGGAGGCAGCCTCAGTTGCTCAAATCAAATAAGACCAGCTCTCATGATAATAAGGTTCCTGGGACTCTGTGTCTCCCCACAACTGTAGCCTTACCAACTACACTGCAGAGGTTAAGCTGCTCATAACAAAACCCTACCTAGTGTGTTTTGATCCTATGATTGGTGATGGCAAACCATGCCACTCTGAACAGCTGCAGACCTCGTAAGTTTTGGGATCTGGGCATGGTGGCTCATGCCTTTAATCCCAGCACTTGAGAGGCAAAGATAGGAGGATCTCTGAGTTCCAGGCCAGCCTGGGCTAGATCAAGAACCTACCTTGAAAAAAAAAAAAAAAAAAAAAAGGCTTGGAGATTACTAAGTACATTATAAGGGTCACCTTCTTCACAGCTAGGAGGAGATAGATTTCATATAAACAGAGACAATGTTCCAGGAGATGAACTATTCAGTGGGCCAGAGCACTGAGCTAATTCTCACTAGGCTCTGGGATCCCAAACAGGCAAAGAACCACCTGCTTACAGAACCACAAAGCTAAACACCAGGTCAAGAGACCAGCTGTATTTTGTTTTGGTGGATCCCAAGAACAGGTAACATGTTGGCACAAAGGGCTTATCCACAACTAAGTGTGGATACTTACACTATCCCTAACCAAACCACTGAAGTGTTCAACTCCAGGAAGCCCTTCACTAGAGAGGCAGAGGTAGGAGGATCACCATGAGTTCAAGGCCACCCAGAGACTACATAGTGAATTTCAGGTCAACCTAGGTTACAGCAACACCCTACCTCAAAAAAAAAAAACAAAATAAATAAATACTCTCAGGAGCCTGTATTTTCTGTTAATGGTCAGTAAGACTTTTACATAGTAAGCACAGCTTTTTTTAGGGCTGGGGATACAGTTCGGTTGATAAAGAGTGCCTAACGGGCACAAAGTCCCAGTACTACATAAATCAGACCTGGAGGCTCTGATTTGTGATCTCAGCAGGTAGAGGTAGAGACAGGACGAACATCGGTTCAAGGTCATCCACGGGCTACATAATGAGCTTAAGACCAGCCTAGGATACAAGAGACTGTCTCAAAAGAAGGGGGGAAAAGGGCCACAAGAAGAACAGACTCCCATGCCAGGATTCTGGAAAGGCTTCGCCTCTTAGATACATCTTCAGTTAAGCTGCTATAACCACATCAGACCTGCTTTCACATACAGAACCCCACATGGTTCACAGACTTCTTTTTTCTTGAGCTACGAGTTTTATACACATGCCCCTTCCTTCTCCCGCTCCCTTACAACCTACACACAGAAGGCTGGGTCAGCGCACCCTAAAGAAGCACGGGCTTCCCCAAGCTCCAGCTTCCTGGGACCCCGCTGGGTAGTTAGTGCAGGCGGCAAGGTGCAGGGCCCGCCCCGCCTCCCAGGTGGGTTACCTGAGCACAGTCACGCTCCCCCTGCGCACCGGAAGGGAAAGCACAGGTTCTGACACCCGGATGGGCTTGAACTGGAACTTGCAGCCGAAGGACAGCGCCGAGTCGCTGAAGAAGGACACTGACACGATGGGGCGCTCGAAGATGTGGATGGGGTCCACGTGAGAGACGATGCAGCCGCCGGGCTGGTAGTCGTTGATGACGGCGCTGTTGACGAAGCCTTCGGGGATGACGCGGTGCTCCACTAGTTTCTGGATCACCAGCTGGTGCACCCACTCGGGGATCTCGTCTACGTCTCCCGGCGGGTACAGACGCTCCTGACCCGGCCCGCGCTTCTGCAGTTGAGCGCCGTACGTGTAACCCTCGCCGAAGAAGTACTTGTTGCGCAGCGGGGCCCGGTCCACCGTGTGCTCGTTGTACAGGCCCTTCTCGGCTCGGGACACCACCTCGTCTATGCGAGCCTCGATCCGGACGCACTCGTCCTGGCTGAAGAGGCGCATCTGCCGGATGCCGCTCTTCACCTTGCGCGCCTCCTCCTCTTTCTGCAACTGCTGCTCCTCGTAGTCGCTGCGCTCCGGGTCCGAGTCCTCCTGGTACTTGCGCTTGGTCCCCGACGCCGGGTAAGGCTCGGCGGCGGCGGCGGCAGCAGCGGCGGCGGCAGCCACGGCGGCGGCGGCAGCGGCCTCCCGACTACCGGCCTTGTAGTTGTCCCGGGACGTCATGGACTTGAGCTTCTCACGCAGGTCCGTGTAGCCGCTGGCGGCCGCCATGACCCCGCCCCGCCGCCGCCCCTGCCCACAGACAGCTCTAGGATCCTCCGTCCAGAACAGGGCAGCCGGACATGTCTCTCTGGGGGTGGGGGGGCGGGATGCGCGCCCGCGAGGGGGTCCACGAACGAAAGGATGTGTGTGATGGTGGTGGAAGGGAAAGTCCTCAGCGCCCGGTCCCCATACGTGGAGCTGAAGCAACCCCGACGAGCAGCGTCGAGGGTTTGAACCTCACAAGCGGCGGGTCATGCAACGGCGACGACGAGCGAGGCTTTCTCTTCTTCCACTTTCTCCACGTCCCGGGGGTGGGGGTGGGGAGTGGTCAGGGCGCCGGCACTACCTCATGCCACGGAGAGCAGTGGCGGAGGCTCGGCCAGACGCCCGGGCCCCAGGGCCCGCACTTTAAAGCGCTCCTCCAAGACGTCACACGGAGCAGCCGCCCGACAGCCAACAGCGAGAGGAGGGGAGGAAAGGTGGGGGAATTTCTCCGCGCGCGCACGCGCACCGCCGCCGCCGCTCCGCGCACGGTGCGCACGCGCGTGCGAGCGGCCGCCTCCTCCTCCTCTTACCCCCCCCTTCCCCGGTAAGCAAGAGGTCCCGGCGCAAGCGCACACCGGGAACCCCACGCTTGTCGTCGGGTCGCCCCTCCCCCACCCGCCGAAGGGATTCGAGAGGGAACACCCTCCCAAAAAAAAAAAAAAAAAAAGAAAAGAAAAGAAAAAAAAAAAAAACCAGCGACCTGCCTCTACGCCAAGCCGCTTCCGCACGGAAACGCTCCCCGCGGGGCTGGATGTGCGTTCGCGGCTTCTACGCTGTTGCTCGGGCCGCGTCAAGGCATCGTGCGTACGCTCGTAAGACGCTTCAGTCCCCGGCGCGCAGTCACGGAGGGTGGGGTGGGGTGGGGTGGAATGGAATGGGGGGGTGGAAGTGGGGGGGAAGAACCGCCACAACCTAAGCCGCCCCGTGACCGCCCCCTTTGGCACTTCCACTTTTTTAATTGGACGGCCGGCCACGCGCTGGGCCGAGTGCACACTGGAGTTTCCGTGAGTCGGTTGGTAAATCACGCCTGTCAATCAAGCGGTCTCCTTGGCGACTGCGTCCATCACTTAATTAGCTTGCGGAAAGGCACAAGGACCCCTGAAGGGCGAACGGGTGGCTAAATGAGTGCCTGAAAGGAGATCCCTGAAGGGAGGCGGCCACAAGCGGGGGGGGGGGTAAGGGGGGAGGGAAACTTCTCCAACTGCGCGACCGAGACCCTCCCTCGAGCCTTGGCCGTGAAGCAGGCGGTGACAGCCACAGAAGCTTGGACGACGCCGTTGTTGGATCATCGCCGCCGCCGCCGGCCCCTCCCTCCTCCCTTCCCTCCACGAGAGGACGTTCCACTAGTCACGTTCCGGAGCGGGGGACACGTGCGCGGCCACGGGCGCGCGCCAGCGGCCAGGCGTAGCGTATCCCCCCCCCCAACCCCGGCAGGTAGTTGGGTGGAGACAACCCGTCGAGGCAGAGACTTCTGTCGCAAACGCACACGTTTACGACGGGTGATGTTTACTTGACTGTTCAAAAAAGTTTGCAGAGGACTGGAGCGATGGCTCGGTGGCTAAGGTGCACCGGAGCCGATTCCCCGGTACCCTCTTAAAGCCAGATGGACAAAGTGACACATGCATCTGGATTTCGTTTGCAGTAGCTCGAGGCCCTGGTGCGCCCATTCTTTCTGTCTTCTACCTCTTTCTGCTTGCAAATAAATAATTTTTTAAAAAGTTTGCAGTGACAGTAGGATTGCCCGCGAGCTGAAGGCGGGCCTGGACTGAGGGGTGGGGGTAGAGGCAGGCGGGGACTCCCCAACAAAGCGGAGCTTCTTGCTCCAGACCCTTTTCAACACACTGAGCCAGGTCCATTTTCCCAGGCTACCCCCTAGATGGCAGGATTAAAGGTTCTTGGTGAAGAAGCTTCAGAAAGACATTACTCTCTGCTAGCTTCTGAGAAGTTTGTTGGGTTTTTGTTGTTGTTGTTGTTTTTCAAGGTAGAGTCTCGCTCTAGCTCAGGCTGACCTGGAATTCACTATGTAGTCTCAGGGTGGCCTCGAACTCGCACTAACCTCCTACCTCTGCCTCCCAAGTGCTAGAATTAAAGGTGTGCGCCACCACACCCGGCATTTTATTTATTTATTATTTGTTTGTTTGTTTGTTTATTTTGGTGGTGGTGGTGGTGCTGGGTATTTGAACCCAGGGCCTCTCACTATGCTACTTCCCAGCCCCATTTTCCAGAATTCTTGTTAGGAGTCTAGGCAGAGGGAGGAGTTCATCCCCACGGGCGGAAATGAGGTGGTTACTTACCCCGACTGACTGAGAGGCGGGTTATTGTATAACTGGACGATGTACACATGCTTATACTGTCTATCCTATAATTTTGTTTGTTTTTCGAGGTAGGGTTTCACTCTAGTCCAGGCTGACCTGGAATTCACTATATAGTCTTAGGGTGGCCTCGAACTCACAGTGATCCTGCTACCTCTGCCTCCTGAGTGCTGGGATTAAAGGCGGCTCTATCCCATAATTTTAAGCACATGTAAGGCTGTCATGCATGCACATAAGATGGTAAGTAGGGTTCCCCACCCCCACAGTTGGTCATTTCAAGGACACATTGGCTTGCAACCATCACTGGCCTAAGCTGGTTTTTTTTTTTTATTTTTAAATATTTATTTATTTATTTGACAGAGAGGGAGAGAGAGAATTGGCACGGCAGGGCCTCCAGCCACTGCAAAGGAACTCCAGATAGGTGAACCCCCTTGTGCATCTGGCTAATGTGGGTCCTAGGAAATTGAACTGGGGTCTTTTGGTTTTGTAGGTAAATGCCTTAACCACTAAGCCATCCCTCCAGCCCTTTTCTTTTTTTGATAATTGCATATTATATGATTTGATCATCTTCACCCCATTGCCGTCTTATCCCCCTTCCACTCCCACTCAATCCCTTAGTCCCCCTTTTACTTTCATGTCTTTTGTGATCCACTGAATTTAATTCACTTAGGATTGCTTGCATGACCATATGTAGAGATGCATGGGCAACTTACCAGTAGCTGAACCACTGAAGAGCATCATTCACCCCTCCTCCAGCCACTATCAACTGCCAGTATACCCTTCCATGATTGAATGCTGACTGGTTCCATTGTGAACAGAAAGACACAGCTGCTGTGAGTTCATAAGTGTAACAGACATGGAGTCAAGAAGACAACATTGTGTAGCACTCCTCTCCATCCTCTGGCTCTTATACTTTCCCCCTTCCAGGATGTTCCCAAGTTTTGAAGAGGATAATATAGTTGTCCTGTTTAGGGATGAACATACAATAGTCGCTCAACCTTTGCCCACTGCAAAAAGAAACTTTTGTGATGGAGGGTTGGGGAGATGGCTCAGCAGTTAAAGGTACTTTCTTGCAAAACCTGCTGGCCTGGATTTGATTCCCCAGTACCCACATAAAGCCAGATGGACACATCTGGAGCTCATTTGTGGTGGCAAGAGGCCCTGATGTGCCCATTCTCATGCTCTTCTCTCAAATAATTAAAAATATAAAACAAAAGAAACTCAAAGCTGGGTGTGGTGGCACATGCACATGTCACCGTGAGTTCGGGGCTACCCTGAGACTACATAGTGAATTCCAGGTCAGCCTGGACTAGAGTAAAACCCTACCTTGAAAAACCAAAAAGAAAGAAAGAAAGAAACTCAAACTAGCAGGCTTACAAGCAAGCTGAATCATCTCACCAGCCCCTAAAATTTTCTTACAAATTGTTCATTTTAGCATCTCTTTTTTTCTGTTTGTTTTCTCAAGGCATGGTCTCACTTTATTTTTTTAATATTTTATTTTTATTTATTTGTTTATTTGAGAAAGAGAGAGGCAGATAGAGATAGAATGAGAATCGGTGTGCCAGGACCTCCAGCCACTACAAATGAACTCCAGATGCATGCACCACCTTGTGCATCTGGCTTACGTGGGTCCTGGGGAATTGAACCATGGTCCTTTGACTTTACAGGCAAGTGCCTTAATCGATAAGCCATTTCTCCAGCCTTATTTACTTATTTATTTTGGGTTTTTCATTTTTTGAGGTAGGGTCTCACTGTAGCTGTAGCTCAGGCTGACCTGGAATTCACTGTGTAGTCTCAGGGTGGCCTCAAACTCTTGGCCATCCTCCTACCTCTGCCTCCCAAGTGCTGGGATTAAAGGCGTGCACCACCAGACCCAGCCCCATGGTCTCACTTTATCCCATGCTGACCTGGTACTCACTCTGTAGTCCCAGGCTAGTCTTGAACTCATGGTAATCCTCCTACTTCTGCCTCCCAAATCCTGGGATTAAAGGCATGAGACACTATGCCTGGTTTGATTTCTTTTTCTTTTGGCAGGGTAGGGAGTTTTTTGAGATAGGGTCTCACTCTACCCCAGGCTGACCTGGAATTCACTATGTAGTCTCAGGATGGCCTCGAACTCATGGCGATCCTCCCAAGTGCTGGGATTATAGGCTTGTGCCACCACGCCCAGCTCTCCAACTTTTAAAAAAAAATTTAAAAAGATTTTATTTTTATTTGTTTATTTATTATAGACAGAGAGAGAGTGAGAACGGGCGCGCCAGGGCCTCTAGCCATTGCAGATGAACTCCAGATGCATGCACCACCATGTGCATCTGGCTTGCATGCAAGGGACCTGGAGAATGGAACCAGGGTCCTTAAGCTTTGCAGGCATGCACTTTAACCTCTAAGCCATCTCTCCAGCCCTGATGGAAGTTTTTTTTAAATTTTTTAAAATAATTGTATTTATTTATTTGCAAGCAGAGAGAGGGAAAGAGAGAAGAGAGACAGAGAATGAGCATGGCAGGGCCTCTAACCACTGCAAACGAACTCCAGACACATGTGCCTCTTGTGCATCTGGCTTACGTGGGTCCTGGGGAATCAAACCTGGGTCCTTTGGCTTTGCAGGCAAATGCCTTAATGATTAAGCCATCTCTCCCGCACAGAAGTTTGTTTTAAGAAAAAGTTTTTTTAAAAAAAAAGTCAGAGCGGGGCTGGACAGATGGCTTAGCGGTTAAGGCGCCTGCCTCCTATTCCAATCTCCAGGTCCCATGTTTAGCCAGATGCAAAAGTGACGCAAGGGCGCAATGCCGCACTTAACCACAAGGGGGCGCACGCATCTGGATTTCGTTTGCAGCAGCTGAGAGGCTGCTGGCGTGCCCATCTCTGTCTCCCTCTCCCTCTATCTCTCGCTGTGTCTCTCTCTTAAAAAAAAAACTTCCATCATTATATACAATAAACCATGATAATTATCTCCCCTCCCCCACTATAGACAATTTCCACTCAAATAAATAAATAAGTATATATATAAATGAATATATATAAATGAATGTATACATATATATATTCATAGACACAATGTAACCTCATCATAATCTCTCCCCACCCTCTTTTGCCTCCCTTCCTGTGACCCCCTCCACTGAACCCCTTCTTTCCAACTAGTACTTCTTTTATTTTTTGCCCTTATTTTGTGTAAGTAGCCTCAGCCACTGTGAGGTTATGAATGCCTCCATCACTTTGTACCTGGAAGACAGCATTCTAAAACCTTCCTCTCATTTCTTGTTCCTGTAGCTCTTTTTTTTTTTTTTTTTTTTGGTGGTGTTTTGTTTTATTTTTCAAGGTAAGGTCTTGCTCTAGTCCAGGCTGACCTGGAATTCACTATGTAGTCTCAGGCTCACCTCGAGCTCACGGTGATCCTCCTGCCTCTGCCTCCCCAGTGCTGGGATTAAAGGCGTAAGCCACCACACCTGGCTAGCTCTTACATTCTTTCTACTACTTCTTCCACAAGGCTTCCTAAGCCTTGAACTGTATGATAGAGGTGTCTTGCTAAGTGCTGAAAATTTCACTGTCTTGTCTTCTCAGCACTTTGATGAGGTTTGAGTTTCCCCAGTAGTCACCATCATCTGAAAAAAGATTTTCTAAGTATACATGAGAGTAGCAATAAGATATAAACATAAATATTTAGAGAGCAATTTAGCGGGCATATTATATACACTTAACAAACAACAATAGTAGCTTACCCCCAGGACATATGAACTGGCTAGTCATAGGCTTTTTTAAAAATTATTTTATTTATTTATTTTTGTTTTTTTGAGGTAGGGTCTTGCTCTAACACAGGCTGACCTGGAATATTTATTTATTTATTTATTTATTTATTTATTTATTTATTTATTTATTTATTTTCTTTATTTTCGAAGCAGGGTTTCACTCTAGCTCAGGCTGACCTGGAATTCACTATGTAGTCTCAGGGTGGCCGTGAACTCACGGCGATACTCCTACCTCAAAGGCGTGTGCCACCACGCCTGGCCTCTGACCTGGAATTCATTATGTAGTTTTAGGGTGCCCTTGAACTCACAGTGAGCCCAGGCTGATCTGGAATTCACTCGGTAGTCTCAAGGTAGCTTGAACTCACAGTGATCCTCCTGCCTGTGCCTCCCAAGTGCTAAGATTAAAGTCGTGCACCACTACGCCTGGCTCCAGCCCCAATTTTTTTTAATTTATTTTTTTATTTATTTGTATGTGGAGGGGAAGTACCAGTGTTCTTGCCACTGTAAATGAACACCAGATGCTTGCACCAGTTTTTGTGCCTGGCTTACATGAGTGACTTGGGAATTGAATGCAGCCTAGCAGGTTTTGCAAGCAAATACCTATAACCATTAAACCATCTTCCTAGTTCCATGATTAAAAAAAAAAAATTATTGCCTAGGACTTCTTGTTTAATACTAAAAAGAATTAATTTGAGATAGTAAATGTTCTCCATTGAGGGAAATATAAAGCCAAGTTTAGTTAGATTTCCTCATTTTTTAAAAGATACTTGCAAGTTGAATTAACATAATTAATCAAACATAAAACAGCTGGAGTAACCAATGGCAGTTTTTTCTCCTTCCTTGAACAAGACACTGGAGGAGTTGCAGGAGTAACAGGCTGAATTCTAGCAAATTAACAAACTCAATTGTCAGAAACCAAAATGCTTTCAAAGTAAGCAAACAAAATGGGTGATTAAACCATAAACCAAATGTTTGAAAGCAAACAAAAAGAGGCACTCCAGTGAATAAGGATCCCACTATAGACAATTTCCACTCAAATAAATAAATAAGTATATATATAAATGAATATATATAAATGAATGTATACATATATATATTCATAGACACAATGTAACCTCATCATAATCTCTCCCCACCCTCTTTTGCCTCCCTTCCTGTGACCCCCTCCACTGAACCCCTTCTTTCCAACTAGTACTTCTTTTATTTTTTGCCCTTATTTTGTGTAAGTAGCCTCAGCCACTGTGAGGTTATGAATGCCTCCATCACTTTGTACCTGGAAGACAGCATTCTAAAACCTTCCTCTCATTTCTTGTTCCTGTAGCTCTTTTTTTTTTTTTTTTTTTGGTGGTGTTTTGTTTTATTTTTCAAGGTAAGGTCTTGCTCTAGTCCAGGCTGACCTGGAATTCACTATGTAGTCTCAGGCTCACCTCGAGCTCACGGTGATCCTCCTGCCTCTGCCTCCCCAGTGCTGGGATTAAAGGCGTAAGCCACCACACCTGGCTAGCTCTTACATTCTTTCTACTACTTCTTCCACAAGGCTTCCCTAAGCCTTGAACTGTATGATAGAGGTGTCTTGCTAAGTGCTGAAAATTTCACTGTCTTGTCTTCTCAGCACTTTGATGAGGTTTGAGTTTCCCCAGTAGTCACCATCATCTGAAAAAAGATTTTCTAAGTATACATGAGAGTAGCAATAAGATATAAACATAAATATTTAGAGAGCAATTTAGCGGGCATATTATATACACTTAACAAACAACAATAGTAGCTTACCCCCAGGACATATGAACTGGCTAGTCATAGGCTTTTTTAAAAATTATTTTATTTATTTATTTTTGTTTTTTTGAGGTAGGGTCTTGCTCTAACACAGGCTGACCTGGAATATTTATTTATTTATTTATTTATTTATTTATTTATTTATTTATTTATTTTATTTTTTATTTTGAAGCAGGGTTTCACTCTAGCTCAGGCTGACCTGGAATTCACTATGTAGTCTCAGGGTGGCCGTGAACTCACTGGCGATACTCCTACCTCAAAGGCGTGTGCCACCACGCCTGGCCTCTGACCTGGAATTCATTATGTAGTTTTAGGGTGCCCTTGAACTCACAGTGAGCCCAGGCTGATCTGGAATTCACTCAGTAGTCTCAAGGTAGCTTGAACTCACAGTGATCCTCCTGCCTGTGCCTCCCAAGTGCTAAGATTAAAGTCGTGCACCACTACGCCTGGCTCCAGCCCCAATTTTTTTTAATTTATTTTTTTATTTATTTGTATGTGGAGGGGAAGTACCAGTGTTCTTGCCACTGTAAATGAACACCAGATGCTTGCACCAGTTTTTGTGCCTGGCTTACATGAGTGACTTGGGAATTGAATGCAGCCTAGCAGGTTTTGCAAGCAAATACCTATAACCATTAAACCATCTTCCTAGTTCCATGATTAAAAAAAAAAAATTATTGCCTAGGACTTCTTGTTTAATACTAAAAAGAATTAATTTGAGATAGTAAATGTTCTCCATTGAGGGAAATATAAAGCCAAGTTTAGTTAGATTTCCTCATTTTTTAAAAGATACTTGCAAGTTGAATTAACATAATTAATCAAACATAAAACAGCTGGAGTAACCAATGGCAGTTTTTTCTCCTTCCTTGAACAAGACACTGGAGGAGTTGCAGGAGTAACAGGCTGAATTCTAGCAAATTAACAAACTCAATTGTCAGAAACCAAAATGCTTTCAAAGTAAGCAAACAAAATGGGTGATTAAACCATAAACCAAATGTTTGAAAGCAAACAAAAAAGAGGCACTCCAGTGAATAAGGATCCAAGCAACCAGCTCAGAATAAACTAATAGTCTAGGGCTGGACAGATGGCTTAGCAGTTGAGGCACTTGCCTGCAAAGTCAAAGGACCCAGGTTCAATTCCCCAGGACCCATTTAAGCCAGATGCACAAGGGGGCACATGTGTCTGGAGCTCATTTGAAGTGGCTGGAGGCCATAGAATGCCCATTTTCCCCCCACTTCTCTCATTCTGCCTCTTTCCCTCTCTGTCAAATGAATAAATAAATAAGAATTAAAAAAAAAAACTAATGGTCTATACCAAATAAAAGTAGTCCATGTCCCAGAAAGAACTCACCAACATGTACTCAAAGACACAGGACCAGATAGAAGATGGGACTGAGAAATACTGCTAGAGCTGAGCTGAAAACCTCCTCTGTGTAGACCAGCTGACAGCTGAAAAAGCTACGCTGCATGCAGTTCCATGGGAGAGAGAGAAAACACCAGTGGAAACCAACCACCCTCTAATTGGACTGGAGGCCTGCTCCATGTGAGGGATTACATGCCCGATGCTGAAAAACTACAGCAGGGGAAGTCATGAGCCCTAGGGGTGTATCGTCTGCTGGTGTCTGGCTAAATATATATACTATGCTCACCAAACTGTCCAGTAAGCACTTCTCTTAATGTTCATAACCATATATTAACGCTATTCTCACTTTTGGTTAGAGAAGTTTCTCTTTCAGATGGCAGTGACCTTGGGATGACTCAGAAGGCACCATGGTGCTGAGAAGTGACAGAGGAGTGCTCAGCACTGAAACATCTTTAACACACCTTCCAAGGCTCAAAGTACATTGCGGAAGAAGTGGTGGAAAAAATGTAAGAGCCAAAGGAAGGGTAGGACTCCTTACAACGTGCTCCTCCAGACACAAAATGGCCTGGATATCTGTGACCTCACAGTGCCTGACACTACCTACACAAGACCATCATAATAGGAGGAAAAGATGATGACATCAAAATAAAAGAGAGATTGATTGAGAGGGGGAAAGGTTATGATGGACAGTAGAGTTGCAAAGGGAAAATGTGGGGGGAGGGAATTGCCATGGTTTATTGTCTATAATTATGGAAATTGTAAAAAAAACTTAAAAAAAAAGAAAGTGGGGGCCTATGTTTGGGTACCATAAACACACACAAGCTCTCACCTCAAAGGGAATAAGAGATGATTTATTCACCCCAAATATGTTCCAACATAGTAACCGTTTCATGAAGCTTTTATTTATTTATTTATTTATTTTAAAGAGAGACACAAAGAGAGACAGACAGAGAGGGAGAGGGAGACAGATAGAGAATGGGCATGCCAGCAGTCTCTCAGCTGCTGTAAACGAAATCCAGATGTGTGCGCCCCCTTGTGGGCAAGTGCGGCATTGCTCCCTTGTGTCACTGCATCTGGCTAAACATGGGACCTGGAGATTGGAACTGGGTTCTTAGGCTTAGGAGGCAGGCGCCTTAACTGCTAAGCCATCTCTCCAGCCCTCATGAAGCTTTTATATTAAAAAAAAAAATAGCCAGGCGTGGTGGCGCACGCCTTTAATCCCAGCACTCGGGAGGCAGAGGTAGGAGGATCGCCAAGAGTTCGAGGCCACCCTGAGACTACATAGTTAATTCCAGGTCAGCCTGGACCAGAGTGAGACCCTACCTAGCAAAACCAAAAAAAAAAAAAAAAAAAAAAAAAAACAAGGAAAGTCATAAATCATAGTATTTTCAAAACCATTGATGGAAATATCACATAGATGGTTACAGCAAAGTGGGGGAAAGCTCTGCTAGGCCTTAGATGCCATCTGATTAAATATTAGCCTTTGAGTTGGTGGAGCACTGGGAGGGGAATGTTGAGGACAAGCTGTGCCCCCTGAGAGGCATGTGCCATTTCGGAAGTAGATCATCCACCACATCGGGGTGGGGTTGGTGTTCCCTGTCTTCTTAGCTTCTTTGTAAAAGGAAGAGGGAAAGGCCTGATGTAAGGAATTTCAGACCATATTCCCTTTTTTCCGCCTAAGGTTGTCTGGGTCAAATTTATACCTGTGAGAGAAGTCTTGTGGAATGAAACATGAGTTCCTCATGATGACCTGTAATGGAGAGGAGAGTTTCTCCAAAAAGAACATCCCATTGAGGGAGGAGAGCAGATTATATTTGAAGACTCCAGGGGAAAAACCCTTTGGCATTTTTCTTGGGAGTCTTAAATGGCCAATATTGTCTGTGCAAAGGTTTTCTCCATAACTTAAACCATGCCTTTAATTCCAGCACTTGGGAGGCTGAGTAAGGAGGATAGCTTTGAGTTCAATGGGCAGCCTGGGCTACAGAGTGAGGTCTAGGTCAGCCTGGGCTAGAGTGAGACCCTCCTTAAAAAACAAACAATTAGGGGGCTGGAGAAATGGCTTAGCGATTAAGGTGCTTTTCTGTGAAGTCTAAGGACCCAGGTTTGATTCCCCAGTATCTACATAAACCAGATGCACAAGGTGGCACATGCATATGGAGTTTGTTTGCAGTGGGTAGAGGTCCTGGCATGCCCATTTTTCTCTCTCTCTCTTTCTCTACCTCCTTCTCTCTCTCAAATAAATAAATTATATATATTTGTTTGTTTGTCGAGGCAGAGTCTCGCTCTAGCCCAGGCTGACCTGGAATTCACTATGTTGTCTCAGGGTGGCCTTGAACTCACGGTGATCCTCCTACCTCTGCTTCCCAAGTGCTGGGATTAAAGGCATGCACTACCACGCCTGGCTCATAAAATATTTTTAAAATTATTTAAGAGCTGGGCATGGTGGAGTACACCTTTAATCCCAGCACTCAGGAGGCAGAGGTAGGAGAATCACTGTGAATTCGAGGCCACCTGAGACTACATAGTGGTGAATTACAGGTCAGCCTGAACTAGAGTGAAACTCTACTTCACAATACCAAAAAATACATAGACTTCAATTAGATATGTGTGTGTATGACTGTGTGTGTGTGTGCACATGCATTCCATTGCACATGAGTGGAGGTCTGAGGACAATCATGAGATGTCCTTTTGCCTTATTTGAGATAGGGTCTCTCATTGTTTTGCTCCTATATGCATCAGTTAACTGACCCAGGATTCTTCTGTCTCTGCCTCCTATTACCATACTTGTTTTGGCTTGATGTGGGTGCTGGGGAATTGAGCTCAGGCTGACAGGCTTGTAAACAATCATTTTTTTTTTTTTTTTTCTCGAGGTACGGTCTCACTGTAGCCCTGGAACTCTGTAGCTCCAGGCTGACATGGAATTCACTATGTAGTCTCAGGGTGCCCTTGAACTCACTGCAATCCATTTACCTCTGCCTCCCAAGTGCTGGGATTAAAGGCATGCGTCACCACGCCCGGCCACAATGGCTCTTAAATGATCTTCCAATTTGAGTATATGATGTTTTTCCAGTGACTTTCAATTGATAGGCATTGATTGCTCTCTTCTTTATTTACTGAGACAGGGTCTCTCAATTGAACCCAGAGCTCACTACTTTGGCTAGTCTAGCTAGGGAGTTTGCCCGGGGATGCCATCTTCATTCACTCCAGAAGTGCTGGATTACAGGCAGGCAGCAGTGCCTACCTAGCATTTCCACGGATGCTGGGCATTCAATCTGCAGTCCTCATGCATGCATGCCTGGCATTCTATCCACTGAGTTAAAAAAGAATCCCCAGGGGTGGGAACAAGGTAGATCCTTACCCTGACTGATAGATGAGCTGTTAGGTAACTTTGGATGATATGTGTATGTGTGTGTGTGTGTGCGCGTGCACGCATCCACACACCTTTTTTTTTTTTTTTTTTTCGAGGTAGGGTCTCACTTTAGCTCAGGCTGACTTAGAATTCACTATGAAGTCTGAAGTCTCAGGGTGGCCTCGAACTTGTGGCGATCCTCCTACCTCTGCCTCCTGAGTGCTGGGATTAAAGGTGTGCACCACCATGCCCGGCTTTTCTTTTCTTTTTTTGGTTTTTTGACATCTCATAATTTTAAGCATATGTATGTTCCATCATGGATACTCATGAGATAGTGTATTAGTTACTTTCTTTTTTTTTTTTTTTGCGAGGTAGGGTCTCACTCTGGTCCAGGCTAACCTGGAATTAACTATGTAGTCTCAGGGTGGCCTCGAACTCTTGGCGATTCTCTTACCTCTGCCTCCCGAGTGCTGGGATTAAAGGCGTGCGCCACCACGCCCAGCTAGTTACTTTCTTTTTTAAAAAATATTTATTTATTTGAGAGAGAGAGAAAGAATGGGTGTTCCAGGGCCTCCGGGCACTGCAAACGAACTCCACATGCATGTGGCTTACATGGGTCCTGGAGAATTGAACCAGGATCCTTTGGCTTTGCGGGTAAATGCCTTAACTGCTAAGCCATTTCTCCAGCCCCTTTAGTTACTTTCTTTTTGCTATGAACAAATACCTGAACAAAAGCAATTTAAGGAAGAAAGGATTTACAGCTTAAGGTTACAGGCCATCAAGGTATGGCAGCAGAAACCTGTAAGAGCCCCAGGGATTCTTTGGGCTCTACTCCCCACAGGACTGGGATACAGACATGCATGGCTACCTCTCAGCCATTTATGTGGGAGCTGAGGGAATTGAACTTGGGTGAATTAGGCCCTCTCACGCTCTCATGTTTATGCAATGATTGCTCTTATCAGTTGAACCATCTCCCCAGTGTGTTTGCTCCTTTTTTTTTTTTTTTCAAGGTAGGGTCTTACTCTGGCCCAGGCTGACCTGGAATTCACTGGTAGTCTCAGGGTGGCCTCGAATTCATGGTGATCCTGGATCCCAGCAATAAATTTTATTTTTTAAAAAGGAGCAAACAAGCTGGGCATGGTGGCGCACACCTTTAATCCCAGCACTCGGGAGGCAGAGGTAGGAGCATCTAGGATCACCATGAGTTCGAGGTCACCCTGAGACTATACAGTGAATTCCAGGTCAGCTCGAGCTAGAGTGAGACCCTACCTCAAAAAAAAAAGGGGGGTGGAGGGGCTGGAGGGATGGCTTAGCGGTTAAGGCGCCTGCCTCCTAAGCCTAGGAACGCTGGTTACAATCTCCAATGGTTCCAATCTCCAGGTCCCACGTTTAGCCAGATGCAGTGACGCAAGAGTGCAATGCCGCACTTGACTACAAGGGGGCGCACACATCTAGATTTCGTTCACAGCAGCTGAGAGACTGCTGGCGCACCCATTCTCTATCTGTCTTCCTCTCCCTCTCTCTCTGTGTCTCTCTCTAAAAATAAAAAAAATTAAAAAATTAAAAAAATTTAAAAGAAAAGAAAAACCAATGAATAAATAAATAAATAAAATTTATTTGTGTGAGAGAGAGAATGGGTACACTAGGGCCTCTAGCCACTGCAAATAACCCCAGACCCATGCACCACCTTGTGCATTTGGCTTACATGGGTTCTAGGAAATCAAACCTGGGTCCTTAGACCTCACAGGCAAGCACTTTAACTGCTAAGCCTTCTCTCCAGCCCTGTTTACTCCTTTTAAAATATTTATTAGAGACAGAGAGAGGAAGAGAATGGGCACACCAGGGCCTCTAGCCACTGCTAACTCCAGATGCATGTGACACGTTGTACAGCTGGCTTATGTGGGACCTGGAGAGTCAAACCTGGATCCTTAGGCTTTGTCGGCAAGCGCCTTAACCACTAAGCCATCTCTCCAATCCTGTTTGCTCCTTTTCTACAGTCCAGGACTGCAGCTCATGGCATGTTGTCACCCACCATTACAGTGGGTCTTTCCACTACAATTAACCTAATCAAAATAATCCTTCACAGGTTTCTTAGATGAGTCTAAATCCTGTCAATTTGACAATCAGTATAAATCATCACAAATGGTAAGTAGGGCTTTTTTTTTCTTCTTCCTGGCAGGAGATTGGTCCTCATTGTATCTGTGCCCAACACCAGTCTAAGCCAGCCTTCTTTATCTCTCCTTCTACCAGGATGTTCCTAACCACAAATTATCCACAGGTGGGGAGGTGCTGAGTGTTGTCCTACCAGGAAGGAGCAAAAAAACTTTTTTTCCAAGGGGAGGTACCCTGGGTTGCTAGGCTGTCCCTATGTTTGTCTACCTCCAGTCCATTCTACCATGTCCTTTGCTCAGCTCACCTCTGTCCAACAGCCTTCCCAGATTCTGGTCTGTAAAACTGGGGTAACATTAGCTTCCACCTATAAGGTGGTCATGAGTGTTAAGTGGACGTTTTATCTATTAAGCAGAGGGATTGCTGATCACAAACTGAGGGTTACACGGTCATGTTGGAAAGTGGGGATTGTGTGGTAAGGCCAGGCAAGGGGCATGTGGGATAGGAAGCCAGGACACTAGGGACAAGCCATCCTTTCTCCCAAGCAACAGGCAGGTGAAGGGGAAAATAGAGCCTGGTTAGCTGGCTGGCCCCTGTGAGTTCCTGGTGCAGTCCCATGCTGCCAGCAGTGAGAATGTTAACTTGTGGGCGAGGCCAGAGCCAACTGATCTGGACCCTGGCCAAGTCCTGCATGAGCCATACAGTATGAACCCCTGGGGAGGTCCTTTACCTGCATGATGGGAAGTTTGGCTGGAAGGTAAGAGTCCTTTCAGAAGCCTAGTGCCCTGGAGCCTAAGCTGTCCTTCCCGCTTGCTCATTACTTCCACATCCAGAAAGCCTCTCATTGACTAAGGACTCCAGCTCCATGCATTTATGCAAAACTGTAGCCAGGCGTGGTGATGCCTCCTTTATAGGTTGACACAGGTCTTCCCAACTAAGGCAACTGTTATTTTTTTGTTTGTTTGTTTTTTGTTTTTTTTTTTTTTTTTTTTTTTTTTTGGTTTTTCAGGCTGACCTGGAATTAACTTTGTAGTCTCAGAGTAGCCTCGAACTCACAGTGATCCTTCTACCTCTGCCTCCTGAGTGCTGGGATTAAAGGCGTGCACCATCACGCCTGGCTTTTTTTTTTTTGAGGTAGGGTTTCATTCTACTCCAGACTGACCTGGAATTCACTATGTAGTCTCAGGGTGGCCTCAACAGTGATTCTCCTACCAAGACATGTGCCACCACGCCCAGCTAAAACATTATTTATTTATCTGAGAAAGAAAAAGAAGCAGAGAGAGAGAGAGAGAGAGAGGCAGATACAAAATGGGCACGCCAGGGCCTCCAGCCACCACAAACGAATACCAGACGCATGTGCTACCTTGGGCATCTGGTTTACATGGGTCCTGGGGAATTGAACCTAGGTTCTTTGGCTTTGCAGGCAAGTGCCTTAACCACTAAGCCATTTATTCAGCCTCAAACTGGTATTTTTCTTCCTGTTTATGAGCCAGGCAGGCCCTCAGTACCTGTGAGGAAAAGCCAGACTGCCCAGTCAACCTTCACAAGGCCATGTGTAAGCTCTTTCATTGCCCTGGCATCAGTTTTCCCATTATACAATGGTGGTGATGATTACTGGCCTCATTGGCAGTATTAGGAGGATTAACTGGATTAGTATATTGCAGGATTGGCACATAGTAAAAGCTTGATAAAACTAGCTGTTTTGCTTGCTTGGATTTTTTGTTTTTTGAGACAGGGTCTCAAAGATACCCTTAAACTCCTGATCCTCCTTCCTCTACCTCTTTAAATTACTTTTTTAAAAAAATGCATGTGAAAAAAATGCATGTGAGCATGGGAGTGAACATCTTTAATTGGATGGCTTTTAGAGGCCACCCTCATACTACATAGTGAATTCCAGGTCAGCCTGGACTAGAGCAAGACCCTACCTTGAACAACAACAACAACAAAAGATTAAAAATGCATGTGTTGGGGCTGGAGAGATGGTTCAGTGATTAAGGGCACTTGCTAGCAAAGCCTGCCAACCTGAATTTGATTCCCTAGCATTCACATAAAACTAGATAAAAAAAAAATCTGGTGTTGGGCCTCAAACTCACAGTGATCCTCCTCTGAGTGCTGGGATCAAAGGTGAGTGCCACCACTCCTGGTGCAAATAAATTTTTAAGAACTTTTTTAAAAGCATGTGTATTTAAAAAGCAAGACCCTACCTCAAACAAACAAAAAAAAATGTATATATTTGTGTGTAGGGTTGGTGGTGTATGTGCTTGTGTGAGGACAGAGGACAACCTTGGATGTAATTCCTCATAATGTCATCCACCTTTTTTGGGGGGGGTTCTAGATAGGGTCTCCCTCTAGCCCACACCGACCTGGAATTCACTATGTAGTCTTAGGGTGGCCTTGAACTCACAGCGATCCTCCAATCTCTGTCTCCCAAGTGCTGGAATTAAAGGATTTAAGGCGTGTGCCATCATGCCTTTTTTTTCTTTTTTTGGTTTTCCAAGGTAGGGTCTCACTCTAGCTCAGGCTGACCTGGAATTCACCATGTAGTCTCAGGGTAGCCTCAAATTCATGGTGATCCTCCTACCTCTGCCTCACGAGTGCTGGAATTAAAGGCATGGACCACCATGCCTGGCCACCTTTTTTTTTTTTTTTTTTTTTTTTTTTTTTTTTTTTGAGACAATGCCTGTCATTGGCCTGAAGTTCACTGATTAGGTTAGACTGGCTGTTTAGTGAGTCCCAGGGATCTGTCTGTCTCCACCTCCCCAGCACCAAGATTACAAACAGTGGTTAAGGTGCTTGTCTGCAAAGCTAAAGGACCCAGGTATAGATATGATTCTCCAGGACCCGCGTAAGTCAGATGTGCAAGGTGGCACATGCATCTGGAGTTTGTTTGCAGTAGCTGAAGGCCCTGGTGTGCCCTCTTTTTTTTCCCTTTGTCTTTTCTTTTCTTTTCTTCTTTCTTTCTTTCTTTCTTTCTTTCTTTCTTTCTTTTTTTTTTTTTTTTTTTTTGAGGTAGGGTCTTGCTCTAGCCTAGGCTGACCTGGAACTCACTATGTATTCTCAGGGTGGCCTTGAACTCATGGTGATCCTCCTACCTCTGCCTCCCGAGTGCTGGGATTAAAGACATGTGCCACCATGCCCGGCTGTGCCCGTTTTCTATCTCTCTATCTGCCTCTTTTTCTCTCTATGAAATAAATAAATAAAAATTTTTTAAAAATTACAAACACATGCTACCATGCCTGGCATTTTTTTTTGTGGTACTGGGGATTGAACTCTGACTCTCATGCTTACCAGGCAAACATTTTACCAACTGAGCTATCTCCCCTGCCCCTAAAATTACCTTTAAAAGCAAGTATGTTCATTCTAGACATCTACTTGCATAGCATGCTAGACTTACAGAAGAATATTTAGAAACCTTGCCAAAGCTTCTGTCAGCCCTTCCAGTTTATAAAGATAAGACTCAGAGAGGGCTGGAGAGATGGCTTAGTGGTTAAGGCACTTACCTGCGAAGCCTAAGGACCCATGTTCAACTCTCCAGATCCCACATTAGCCAGACGCACAGAGTTGAGGCAGGCACAAGGTCACACATGCCCACGAGTTGGTACAAGTGTCTGGAGTTCAAAATTTTTAACTTTTTTTTTATTGACAACTTCCATAATTGTAGACACTAACCTATGGTAATTCCTTCCCCCCACTTTCCCCTTTGGAACTCCACTCTCCATCATATATATCTCCTCCCCCTCTCAATCAGTCTTTGATTTTATTTATTTATTTATTTTTTATTTATTTATTTATTTATTTTTCGAGGTAGGGTCTCACTCTGGCCCAGGCTGACCTGGAATTAACTATGTAGTCTCAGGGTGGCCTTGAACTCTCGGTGACCCTCCTACCTCTGCCTCCCGAGTGCTGGGATTAAAGGCGTGCGCCACCACACCCGGCTTGTTTGTTTTTTGTTTTTCAAGGTAGGGTCCCACTCAGCCCAGGCTGACCTGGAATTCACTCTGTATTCTCAGGATGGCCTCAAACTCATGGGATCCTTCTACCTCTGCCCCAAGTGCTGGGATTAAAGGTGTGCACCATCATGCCTGGTTTCTCTTTTATTTTTATTTCTCTTTTATTTCCTCCTATTATGATGGTCTTGTGTAGGTAGTATCAGGCACTGTGAGGTCATGGATATCCAGGCCATTTTGTGTCTGGAGGAGACATTGTAAGGAGTCCTACCCTTCCTTTGGCTCTTACATTCTTTCTACCGCCTCTTCTGAAATGGACCTTGAGCCTTGGAAGATGTGATTGAGATGTTTAGTGCTGAGCACTCCTCTGTCACTTCTTCTCAGCACCATGGTGCCTTCTGAGTCATCCCAAGATCACCACCATCTGAAAAGAGAAGCTTCTCTAACCAAAAGTGAGAGTAGCATTAATATATAGGTATGAACATCAACAGAAGTGCTTACTGGGCAGTTTGGCGAGCATAGTGTATAAGTTTAGCCAGACACAAGCAGATGTTATACCCCTAGGGCTCATGACTACTCCTGTTGTAGGTTTTCAGTATCAGGGATGTGTTATATAAAGGTAATAAAAAGGGAAGGAGGGGGAGACTTAATAGGATGGTATTGTATATATGTAAGTAGAAGAGCAGATTAATTGGGGTGAAAAGGCCTAAATGAGGTCGGGGAAGAGATTGATTAAAGGAACGGTGGAGGGAGGGCTAATCAAAATCTAAAAGGATATAAATAAGTCATATGGAAACCTACTTTTTTGGACAATGGAACACCCAGAAGCCATAAATTGTTACTAGAAAATTTTCAGTGCCAGGGATGGGATATCTTCCAGAGAGTTGTTGACCAGGGAGGTCACTGATACCCACAAAACATTACAGGCCATTGCTGAGGCTCTTGGTTTCCCACCAGGAATAGATGATAAGACCCTATTGCTGAAGACTCCACATACTTGGGCTGCAAGGTCACTGAGAAATCCTGCTGGAGCTGAGCTGAAAGCCTTCTCCATGTGGACCAGTGGACAGAAAGCTGGAAAAAGCTATACTGCATGCAGTTCCATGGGAGAGAGAGAAATCACCAGTGGAGATACTCAACAGTGGACACTGCAAGCCTTAAATTTGGTCAGCCAGGCCAAATGACCCAACAGGTGCAATAGTGACATGTTTGTTATGGGGGAAACCAACTGCTCTCTATTTGGACTGGTGGAATTCAATTTTAATGGCTGAGGCCCTGGCATGCCAATTCTCCCTCTCTCTGCCTTTCTCTTTCTCTCTCTAAAACAAAAATAAAAAAGAAAAAGGACTCATAGAGAGAGCAAGCAACTTATACCAGGCCACACAGCTAATCAGCAAACAAGTAGACTTGAACATAGGTAGACTTGAACACTGGTTCTCCAGTGTGGACTGGCCTTTAAATATCCTTAAGACACTTATAGATGTTGGACGGTAGGAGACAAACCTGGGTGGTTGTGGGGCATGGGGTAGAAATGTATGCCTACCTGAAGTTAGACTAAGCCCAGTCCCTTGTCCTACATGGGGCAGCAATGAAGTCTTTTGTTGTTGTTTGTTGTTGTTTTGTTGTTGTTTGAGGTTGGTTTCACTCTAGCTCAGACTGACCTAGAATTAGTCTTAGGGTGGCCTCGAAATCATGGAAATCCTCCTACTGTTTTTCTGAACCTTGACTCAGTTTGGTCCCCCTAAGTGTCTGGAAACATACAGAGCCTGAATCTTCTACCCAGGACTCTTCCCACCTCTTGTAGGAGGGCTCTGCCCCTGCTGATGTCAGCACAGAATGTGCAGAACGGGAAGCCTGGCTCTTAGGGCCCAGGTCTGATTATCCAGTGGCATTAACAAATACCTCTCACCTTGAACTTCAGCTCACAGATTCATTCTGGCTAGAGCTCAGCTGGGAGCTCTGCCCTGTCACCTGGGGAGAAACTTCCCAGGGCCTCTGTCTCATGGTAACCTATTTGAATTTTGAAACCCCAAGGTGGCTCTGGTTTTTATTTGCCATGAGTGAACCTCAGAGATTTCAAAGCAAAAATAGTTAATGAGCCTTCAGACCCCTCTCATGAGGTCCCATGGAATTTTGAGCAGTGGAGTGGCATGGGATGGGGACAAGGATAGCCCCAGGCAAGTCACCCGGGGTCACAGACCCTGTGGCAATGCTGATATGACTGTGTCCTGCCTACTGGCACCTGCTTCTGGAGAAAGCCATCCCAGGCAAGGCTGAGAAGTGAGATGGGTATGGACGTGCACATCAAGGCTCTTCCTTGGCCCTCTGTAGCAACCTTCTGATTGGGTCCTGCCCCCAACCCTGCCATCTGGGCCTTCTAAGTGTTTCCTAAGTTAACCCCCAACTCCCACCACCATCCCCAGGGTCCATGCTGGAGTTCCCCAGGTCCTGACCACAGCAGCCTCCCCTTGGGTCTCTCTGCTCCTCACACCTGGTTGGAAGGGCAACAGACCTAACTTCATGCAATGCCATTCAGGCTTCTCCTGGCCCCTGGGTTACAGAGCTGAGAAGCTGGACCCAAGTCACCCTTGTTGGCCTCCTTAGTCCCATGGCCACCTGCCTCGGGCACCATTACCTCAGGCACTGTGAGCTGGGTCCTGGCCTCATCACCTGGCTGGCTTCCACTCCTGGGGCTGGTTCTGGTTCAAAGTCACCTTGTATAGCAGCTCCCAGGGCCTTGCAAACCCCTGAATAGCTAAATAATGTCATGGTTCCACCTGCCCATCAGGACCTGGCTCCCAAGCCTTTGTGCCAGCCACCAACCTCCCATCTTGAACCATTTCCATTCATGATCACTCATTTTATTTATTTATTTATTATTTATTTATTTATTTATTTATTTATTTATTTATTTTTGTTTGTTTTTCGAGGTAGGGTCTGGCTCTAGCTCAGGTTGACCTGGAATTCACTATGTAGTCTCAGGTTGCCCTTGAACTCATAGCCATTCTCCTATCTCTGCCTCCTGAGTGCTGAGATTAAAGGCGTGCGCCACCACACCTGGCCCCATTCTATTTGTTTTTGAGGCAGGGTCTTGCTATGTAGCCTTGGCTGGCCTGACACAATGTTGCCTAGGCTGGCCTTGAACTTGCATCAATCCTGCTGACTCAGCTTCCTGATATTATAGCTGTATACCTCCATGCCTGGTTTTCATTCATTGATTTGTTCTTTCATTCACATAAGTATATTTTAAGGGCCTACTTTCCATAGACATTCTTGTAGACTAGGCCCTCCTTTTTGGGATACAGTGGGAAACAGTGTTCAATATTTATCCTTTCCCCTGCCATCTATTCTTAGCTAACTCCTACTCATCCTTCAAAACCCAACTATAATGAATCATCCTTTGGGAGGCTCATTCTCTGCCTCCTCAGCTTCACCCCCACACGGAGCCTCTCCTCTCCACTCAGTTATAGAGACTACGACTGGGGCTATCTAAGGAATGTGGAATGGGGTCAGAAGTCCTCAAGGAGGGATAAGGGCGGATATGTCTGCTAGAAATGCTGCCCATGGCAGTGAGTCAAGAATCTGTCTGCGTGTCTCTCTCCTGCCTCCTCCCTCAGGCTTGCTTTGCAGACCCTCAGCAGCTCTATGGAGGACATGGCTGCCAGACTAACCTTTTAAAGTTATACAGGAATGGGGCTGGAGAGATGGCTTAGTGGGTAAGGTACTTGCCTGTGAAGCCTAAGACCCATGTTTGACTCTTCAGATCCCATGTAAGCCAGATGCACAAAGTGATGCAAGCACGCAAGGTTGCACATGTGCACAAGGTGTTGCACACGTCTGGCATTCTATTACAGTGGCTGGAGGTTCTAGCACACCAATTCTTTCTTTGTCTCTCACACTCTCTCACATTAAAAAAAAAAAAGGTGGGGGGACAGTCTGTTGACTTGCCTCAAAAAAAAAAAAAATGAAGTTGCACAGAAATGACCAAAGGTTAGAACCAGGCTAAGGGGCAGCACAATGTGGAGCAGCACAATGTAGGACACCTGATGAAGACATGTGGAGGGCTCTGGTGAGGTGGAACACATCTGAGTGTCACCTGGGAAATGACAACGGAGCGCAGTACAACTTACCCCCTGCTGTGGGGTCTCCTGGGTCAGGATGGGAGTCAGGGCAGGAGGCTCTATTTTCTTTCCCACTGTATGGTGGGCCAACTTTAGAAAATTCCTCCTGATCAGTTGACCCTAGGTAGGCTACATGCAGTGACCCCATGCTAGTTCTGGGTCAGTCTTCTTGGGTTCTTAGGTTGTTCCTTCTGCCTCCCCTGGTCTTCTCCACCAAGACTCTGGACCTTTCCAGGGGTCACTGGCCCAGACAGACCCAGCAACAACCTTCAAGCCACACAGAAAGTCTTTTGGCAGGAGGAGGATGGAAGGCAGGACTGTCAGAGCAGGGTGATCTCACTGGGGGGCAGCGTGAGCCGTTCCTCCCGAGCACTCAGCATGTTCTCCACGTGCACAGCCACCACTCGACAGAGCTCCAGACCCTGCAGGAGACACAGGAAGTCTAGGATTCCTAACTATCACCTCCCCCTCATCGTGGAGTGGGACCTGCAGAATGGAGATGTGACTGAGAAAGGTATCCCCTGGAAGACATGGCAAGCTCTTCAGGTTCTTTACAGAGCCTGAAGTCTCAAATGTGGAACATCCAGGCTGGAGAGATGGCTTGGCAGTTAAGGCGCCTGCCTGCCAAGCCTAAGAACACTGGTTCCAATCTCCAGGTCCCACATTTAGCCAGACACAAAAAGTGACACAAAGCCGGGCGTGGTGGCGCACGCCTTTAATCCCAGCACTCGGGAGGCAGAGGTAGGAGGACCGCCGAGAGTTCGAGGCCACCCTGAGACTACATAGTGAATTCCAGGTCAGCCTGAGCTAGAGTGAGACCCTACCTCGCAAAAAAAAAAAAAAAAAAAAAAGTGACACAAGTGCGCAATGCTGCACTTGCCCACAAGTGTATACACACATCTGGAGTGTGTTCACAGCTGCTGAGAGGCTGCTGGCACACCCATTCTCTCTCTCTCTCTCTATCTATTTATATATATAAAATCTCAAATAAAAAATTTTTTTTTGTTGTTTTTTGAGGTAGGATCTCACTCTAGCCCAGGCTGACTTGGAATCCACTGTAGTCTCAGGGTGGCCACGAACTTATGGTGATCCTCCTACTTCTGCCTCCCAAGTGCTGGGATTAAAGGCATGCGCCACCATGCCCGGCTCAAATAAAATTTATTTTATTTTATTTTTTATTTTATTATTATTATTATTATTATTATTATTATTTGGTTTTGCGAGGTAGGGTCTCACTCTGGTCCAGGCTGACCTGGAATTAACTATGTAGTCTCAGGGTGGCCTCAAACTCTCGGTAATCCTCCTACCTCTGCCTCCCGAATGCTAGGATTAAAGGCGTGCGCCACCATGCCCGGCTAAAATTTATTTTTAAATGTGGAAGATCCATACTAGGAAGGAACGCAGGAGACCAGAAGCAATAGCAAGCAAGGGATCGAGTGTATTAGACAACAATTCTGTTGTCTGTGAGCTGTTTGACTCAGGGCCAGTCAATGCACTTCTCTGTGGCCTCATCTTAAGGTCTGAGTTTACCACACCCCACCCTGATGGGACTGTGGTGGGATCTGATGAGATTTTTTTTTTTTGTTTTTTGATTTTCAAGGTAGGGTCTCGCTCTAGCCCAGGCTGACTTGGAATTCACTCTGTATTCTCAGGGTGGCCTTGAACTCATGGTGATCCTCCTCCCTCTGCCTCCCGAGTGCTGGGATTAAAGGTGTGTGCCACCATGCCCTGCTAGAGATTTTATTACATGTAAATCATTTAGATTTTAAAAATACTATGTTGTGGGGCAGGAAGTGTGGCTCAGTGTGCAATGTTTGCCCAGCATGCAGAGACCCCAGCACTGCCCCTTGTATTAGTTCAACCTATAAATGGTAACAGTTAAACTGGGTGTGGTGGCGCACGCCTTTAATCCCAGCACTCAGGAGGCAGAGGGAAGTGAATTGCCATTAGTTTGAGGCCACCCTGAGACCACATAGTGAATTCTAGGTCAGCCTGAGCTATAGTGAGACCCTACCTCAAAAAAAGAAAAAAATATGAGAGAATGGGTGCACCAGGGCATCCAGCCACTGCAAACGAAGTCCAGATGCATGCACCCCCTTGTACATCTGGGTTACATGGGTACTGGGGAATCAAACCTAGGTCCTTAAGCTTTGTAGGCAAATGCCTTAATCACTAAACCATCCCTCCAGCCCAAATACCAGGTTTTATGGGGTGCTGAAGATTGAACCTAGAACCTTGTGTATGCTAGGCAAGCACTCTTCCAACTGAGCTGTGTCCCCAGCCCCCAGGTTCTTAATATTCTAAGAACTCTGAGATCTTCGCTCTGGCCCTGGTGTCTCATCAATGTCCTGCCAAATGCCTCCCCATTCTGCAAACAACCTAGGTCTTTACCCCACAAGGCCAATGCCAAGTAATCGTGTCCCTGAAACACCTCTATGATAACTTGCAGCTGTTTTTCCCTGCACTGGGATAAATGTTCCAGAGGTCCAGCCAGCCCAGAGTAGAGACCAATATGCATAACGAGGGATCCAAGGGAACCAGGACCTGGGTGATGACCAGGCGTGGCCTGTGGGACTGGACCCACCTGCTCTAGTTGCAGCTGCATGGTATGCTGGGCTGCCACGTCCCCCAGTGCAATCTCCACATAGGGATAGCTGGAGTTGGCTGTGGGCCTTTGGGTCCGTGTAGACTGGATATCCTTCAGGGGGAACTTCACAATCAGCTCCTGGGGATGGTGGGAGAGGGGCCAAACATGCATGAGTGTGGAGACAGTCTAACACACCACCCTTCGTCCTGAGTCACACCAGAAGCCAGGAGGCCCTTGCTCTGTGCAGTTTCCCAGGCACTGGCTTGGTAAACTGGAGCAAGTCACCTGACCACTGGATCAGTTTCTTCATCTGGAGGCAGGGAGGAACAGATACTGTTAGTATCCTGGCCTGAACATCAGAACTGCTTCTGGGAATATTGGAGGGCTTTATTTTTGGTCCCCATGTAGAAGAAGTTAGAATGATGGTGAATTAATGCCATAGGGGGAAAATAAAAACCCTTAACTGACAACCAGTGGGGATAAAGACCGGTAGGTCATGGGAGCTCCTTGTCTCAGGAGAGAAGGTACACACTAAAGGGTATTGCTCTGCACAGTCTCCCAGGGTCTCTAGCATACTAGAACTTCTTTTTTTGTTGTTGTTGTTGTTGTTGTTGTTGTTGTTGTTTTGTTTTTTGAGGTAGGGTCTCACTCTGGCCCAGGCTGACCTGGAATTTACAATGTAGTCTCAGGGTGGCCTCGAACTCAGGGTGATCCTCCTACCTCTGCCTCCTGAATGCTGGGATTAAAGGTGTGTGCCAGCATGCCTGGCCTAGAAATTCTTGTAGTAACCCACACTGATTGTCTCTGCCCCTTCCCAGACCTACTTCTTTCCTCCTGTGTCTCCTAGATTCATCTGCAAGCAAAATTCCTGCCTCAGAATCTTAAGAGAGAGAGAGAGAGAGCCGGAGAGATGGCTCAGCAGTTAAGCCACTTGTCTGTAAAGGCTAAAGATTTGAGTTTGATTCCCCAGTACCCACATAAAGCCAGATGCACAAAGTGGCACATGCATCTTGAGTTTGTTTGCAGTGGCTAGACACCCTGGTGGGCACATTCTCTGTGTGTCTGTCTCTCTTCTCTCTGTGCTTACAAAATAAATAAATAAATAAAATATTGTTTTAAAAAAAGAAAGTGAGGGCTGGAGAGATGGCTTAGCAGTTAAGGCGCTTGCCTGCAAAGCCAAAGGATCTTGGTTTGATTCCCCAGGATCCATGTAAGCCAGATGCACAAGGGGACGCATGCATCTGGAATTCCTTTGCAGTGGCTGGAGGCCCTGGTGCGTCCATTCTCTCTCTCAAATAAAATATATTAAAAAAAAAAGAAAAGGAAAGCTGGACACACTGAAGCACGATGTGCCTGCACAGAAGCCACGTGAGGACCCAATAATAAGACAGCAGAACTTCTGAGTTCTTGATCTTGGAATTTTAGCTTCCAGAACTGTGAGAAAATGACCTTGTACTGTGTGTGGAAGCCACCCTGAGCAGACCAACACAATGCTAGAGCTTTGCAGGTGTGTTTTCCTGAATGTCTCCTTCACATAGTCCTATCGGGTGGGGAGTGTTCTATTATTCCCATTTTCCAGATGAGGAAGTGAGGCTCTGAAGGGGAGGGAAGAGACTGGTGAGAGATGAAGACAGGCGATAGGGAAGGGATGAAGTTGGCTTTCAAAACCCACAATCTGTGGGGCGTGGTAGCACATGCCTTTAATGCCAGCACTTGGGAGGCAAACTGTGAGTTCGACGCCAGCCTGAGACTAACTACATAGTGAATTCCAGGTCAGCTTGGACTAGAGTGAAATACTACCATGAAAAACAAAAACAAACAGAAAACCCCAACAACAACAACAAAAACTGACGATCTTGATGCCAGGAGCAGATGAGGAACCAGAGGACAGATGAGACAGATGGGAAGGGCCAGGCTAAGGCCACTCACGTGGGTCTTGGTACTGAGGAAGTTGAGGCCGTTATGGTTGACAGCAAGGATGCAGGGGGCTGGCACCGTGACGTTGCTGCAGCTCTGGACGAAGAAGAATGAGGAACCAAACATGGGAAAGGCACTGAGGAGGCCTGCGGTGGGGAGACGCTGTTAGCAGGATAGCTGGGCTTATGTAGGCTGGACCTCCAGAGCCCTGAGCTGCCAGGCCACCTGCAAATGCCGCCCTGGGCTTCTGTGTCCTCCTACCTCTCTGGCCTCCCCCCCCCACCTTGCTGGCCTTTCTGCCCTGCCTCTCATACCCTAGCTCCTGACTTGTTTGCTTCCGTTTCTCTGCCCAAGGTCACTACCAGCCCTGGTGATTCTTTTGGGAAAGTGTTAAAAAGTCTTCTCTCAGCTGGGCGTGTTGGCACACGCCTTTAATCCCAGCACTCAGGAGGCAGAGGTAGGAGGATCCCCCTGAGTTCGAGGCCACCTTGAGACTACATAGTGAATTCCAGGTCAGCCTGGGCCAGACTGAGACCCTGCCTCGAAAAACAAAAAACAAAACAAGGTTTTGTGAGGCCAAAGTAGGGGGTAACTACCTCAAGTTCAAGTCCACCCTGAGTGAATTCCAGGTCAGCCTGGGCTACAGTGAGACCCTGACCTCAAAATACCAAACCAGACCAAAATAAAATAAAATAAAATTGTGGGGCTGGAGAGATGGCTTAGTGGTTAAGGCGCTTGCCTGAAAAGTCTAAGGATTAGGGTTCCATTCCCCAGTACCCATGTGCAAGCCAGATGCACAAGTGACACATGCGTCTGGAGTTTGTTCATTGCATCAGCTAGAGGTCCCTTCTCTCTCTCTGCCTCTTTCTCTCTCTCAAATAAATAAAATATTAAAAAACTAGGCAGCTGGACATGGTGGCACACACCTTTAATCCCAGCACTCAGGAGGTAGAGGTAGAAAGATAGTCATAAATTGGAGGCCACCTTGAAAATACAGAGTGAATTCCAGGTCAGCCTGGGCTAGAGTGAGACCCTACCTAGAAAAAAAAAAATAGGCCAAGATTGGTGGTGCACACCTTTAATCCCAACACTTGGAACCAGAAGTAGGAGGATTCCCTTGAGTTTGAGGCCAGCCTGAGACTGCATAGGTCAGCCTGAGCTAGAACAAGACCCTACCTCAAGAAACAAAAAAAAAAAAAAAAAGTAATAATAATAATAATAAAATAGTGTCTTCATGCCCCTCCTCTAAGCCACCCTTTGCACTCCCCCCTCCAAAGTCTCTAGCCTTCCTCTCAGCTCTCACCCAGGAACTGGGCGCGGGCCTGGTGGGGGCTGAGTGCCTGTGTCTGCTGTCGGTGCTGGCTGACCAGGCTGAGCCAGATGTCGCTGGCTGTCGTGTGGTAGAGCTGAGTGGGGATGTACTCCTGGATCTCCCGCCTGTGTGCAAAGGGTACAGGGCTCCTGAGCATCTGCTGCTTGCTCCCCACTGAGTGGCAGGCATGATGCCAAGCAGACATCACTGCTACACTGCCTTGGGAGACCAAGTGTGGGGGAGAATTGAAGGGGAACATGGGGTTCCTGTTTGCAGCAGAGGTAGCTGAAACTCTGAGCAGTTCGCCAAGAAGTCCAGGGTCACATGGTGATTGAATGAGGTGTGATCCTGGGCTGGATTTCCTAGTTTTAGCCCCCAAGGAGAAGTCCCAGCCAGAGCTACACAAAGAACCAAGATGGCCAGGTGGCAACGTAGTTGCTTTGGGGTTGGTCAGAGCAGGGGACAGAGAAGTGCTGGGCCTCTCAGTCAAGTCCCCAAGAGCCATGAGCCTCCCCCCGCCCCCCGCCCGCCTTCACTTCCTGCTCCAGCCCTCTTCTTTCTGGCATATGGAGGCTCCCCCTCAGGGAAGTCTTAGGAATGGTGGAGCAACAACAATCCCAGTTGTCCTGTCTGTAGATGTCAGAAAGGCTGGGAGCCACCTCTCTTCCCAGAGGTGTCCTTGGTAACCTCTGTCCTTCCCTTCCATGGTGGGAGAAGAGCTGGGCTATGGAACCAGCTTCCTCAGGTTTGGATCTGTTTCCCCAACCTACTAGCTGATAAACCATAAAAACCCCTTGGGGGTGGGGGAGTTCTCAGTTTCCTCATTTGTAAAAGGAGAAAATGAGTGAGTGAAGCTGGATGCTCCAACACTCAGGAGGCAAAGGTAGGAGGACTGCTGTGAGTTCAAGGCCAGCCTGGAACTACAGAGTGAGTTCCAGGTCAGCCTGGGTTAGAGTGAGACCTTACCTCAAAAAAAAAAAAAAAAAAAAAAAAAAAAAGCCAGGGCTGGTGAGATGGCTTGGCGGTTAAGGTACTTGTCTGCACAGCCAAAGGACCCTGATTCAAATCCCCAGAACCCATGTATGCCAGGTGCACAAGGTGGGGCATGCATCTGGAATTCTTTTGCAGTGACTGGAGACCCTGGCATGCCAATTCTCTCTCTTTAAAAAAAAATATATATAGTTTTCCAAGGTAGGGTCTCACTCTGGCCCAGGCTGACCTGGAATTAACTATGCAGTCTCAGGGTGGCCTCGAACTCATGGCGATCCTCCTACCTCTGCCTCCCGAGTGCTGGGATTAAAGGTGTGCACCACCATGCCCGGCTATATTTTATTTATTGGAGAGAGAGAGAAAGAAAGAGAGAGGGGGAGGGAGAAAGAGGCAAATAGAATGGGTGTGCCAGGGCCTCCAGCCACTGCAAACAAACTCCAGAGCAAGCACCACCTTGTGCATTTGGTTTATGTGGGTCTTGGGGAATTGAACCTGGGTCCTTAGGCTTCACAGGCAAGCGTCTTAACCGCTAAGCTATCTCCCCAGCCCCCAATTCTCTTTCTATCTGCCTCTTTCTCTCTCACTCTCTTAAATAAATAAATAAATTTTAAAATAAATAAATAGAAATAAAAACCAACAAACAAAATGAGTGGTTAGGAAAACTAGCCTTTAATCCCAGCACTCAGGAGGCAGAGGTAGGAGGATCACCATGAGTTTAAGGCCACCCTGAGACTGCATAGTGAATTCCAGGTCAGCCTGGGCTAGAATGAAACCTATCCTGAAGGGTGGGGGAGGGAAGGGACAAAAAGGGCTGGAGAGTTGGCTCAGCAGTTAAGACACTTGCCTGTAAACCCTAATGACCTGAATTTGATTCCCCAGTGGTGCAGGTGTCTGGAGTTTATTTGCAGTGGTGGGAAGCCCTGGCGCGGCACTGTCTCTCTGTCTCCCTCTGCTTGCAAATAAAATAAAAATGACTCTTTCTCTCTCTCAAATAAATAAATAAATAAATAAATAAATAAATAAATAAATAAATAAAATTTAAAAAAAGTGCTGGAGAGATGGCTTAGTGGTTAAGGTAAAAGACCTTGGTTCGACTCTCCAGGCCCCACACAGGCCAAATGCACAAGGGGGCACATGCATCTAGAGATCGTTTGCAGTGGCTGGAGGCCCTGGAATGCCCTTTTTCTCTCTCTCTCTTTTTCTCTGCCTTTTTCTCTCAAATAAACAAATGAATGGAAATATATTTTAAAATAAATAAATAAGCTGGTAATGGTGGCACACACCTTTAATCCTAGCATTGGGAGGCAGAGGTAGGAGGATTGCCGTGAGTTCAAGGCCTGAGTTCACCCTGAGACTACAGAGTGAATTCCAGGTCAGCCTGGGCTGGAGTAAGACCCTACCTCAAAAAACCAAAATAAATAAATAAAATAAAATAATAGGGCTGGATAGATGGCTTTGCAGTTAACTGCAAAACCAAAGGACCCAGGTTTGATTCCCCAGGGCCCATGTAAGCCAGATGCACAAGATGGTACATGCGTCTGGAATTCCTTTGCAGTAACTGGTTGCCCTGGTGCAGCCATTCACTCTCCCTCCCCTCACCCTTTCTCTCACTCTTTTTCTCTCCCTTAAATAAATAAATGCATAAAAATAGTTTTAAAAAATGAGCTGGGTTTGGTGGCGCATGCCTTTAGTCCCAGAATTTGGGAGGCAGAGGTAGGAGGATCGCCATGAGTTCAAGGCCAGCCTGAGACTACATAGTGAATTCCTAGTCAGCCTGGGCTAGAGCAAGACCCTACCTTAAAAACCCCAAACTAAACTAAACTAAACTAAACTAAACTAAACTTAACTAAACTAAACTAAAATTTAAATTAAAAAAAATTTTTTTAAAGAAAGGAAAGGAAAGGAAAGAAAAGAAAAGAAAAAGAAAAGGGCCAGGCATGGTGGTGCACACCTTTAATCCCAGCATTTGAGAGGCAGAGGTAGGAAGATCGCTGTGAGTTCGAGGCCACCCTGAGACTACATAGTGAATTCCAGTTCAGCCTGGACTAGAGTGAGACCCTACCTTGGAAAAAAAAAAAAGGCACTGGATATACTTCCCAGTTAGCATCTTTCTGTTATTTTACATCAGGGCTTTTCAAAGTGCAGTCCAGGGTCTGTGAGGCCAAACTCATTTTCATAACAAACATGTCATTTGCCTCCCTCTTGTCTTCTCACTAGTGAACTGTGAGTGACCTGTGGAGCTTTCCAGAGGCTGTGGGACAGGTGAGATGGTAGCAGACTGAGGATACAGATCTTTTGGATGAAACATCCAGGAAAGGGACAGGACGCTGTGAACAGCAGACTGGACTGCCCTTCTCACTCATGCACTGTGGACAGTTTCATCAAATGCTATTTCTATTAACATCACTGGACTTATTATTCTTATTTTTTAAAGGTTTTTTTTTATGTATTTGAGAGAGAAAGAGAGAGAGAGAGAATGGCATGCACCAGGGCCTTCAGCCACTGTGAACAAACTTGGCAGGTATGCCCCTTGTAGTCATTGTGACATTGAGTGCTTTCATCACCATGTGTCTGGCTACATGGGACCTGGAGATTCAAACATGAGTTCTTAGGCTTTGCAGGCAAGTGCCTTAACCACTAAGCAATCTCTCCACCCCTATTATTCTTATTTTAAAAAATATTTTAATATATTTATTTGCAAGCACAGAGAGATAGAAGAGAGGCAGACAGAGAGGACAGGCATGCCAGGGTCTCCAGCAGCTGCAAACAGACTCCAGATTCATGTGTCACTTTGTGTATGCATCTGGCTTTACATGGGTATTGGGGAATCGAACTTGAGTCATTAGGTTCTGCAGGCAAGTGCCTTAACTGCTGAGCCATCTCTCCAGCCCTATTACTCTTTTATTTATTTATTATTTTATTATTATTATTATTATTATTATTATTATTATTATTTTTTTTTTTTTGGTTTTTCAAGTTAGGATCTCACTCTGGCCCAGCTGACCTGGAATTAACTATGTAGTTTCAGGGTGGCCTCAAATTCACGGCAATCTTCCTACCTCTGCCTCCTGAGTGCTGGGATTAAAGGCGTGTGCCATCATGCCTGGCTATTTATTTATGTTTAGGAAGGGCAAGACAGAGAGAGAGAGAGAGAATTGGTGCACTTGGGCCTTAGCCACTGCAATTGAACTCCAGATGTTTGTGCCACCTAATGGGCATGTGTGACGTTGCGCTTGTGTCATCTTGTGCATCTGGCTTACGTGAGTCATCTCTCCAGCCCTATTCTTATTTTTAAATGAATTGATAAGCTATGTTTTGTTTTGTCTTTTTGAGATGGAGTCCTTGATATGTTGTCCAGACTGGCCGAGAACTCCTGGGCTCAAAGTGATTCTCTTGTTTCAGTATTCTGTGCAGCTGAAACCACACATAGGAACCACTAAGGTCAGCTTAAATTTATGATTTTTTTTGAGGCAGGTTTCACTCTAGCCCAGGCTAACCTGGAATTCACTATGTAGTCTCAGGCTGGCCTGGAATTCACAGTGATCCTCTTATCTCAGCCCCCTGAGTGCTGGGATTAAAGGCGTGCACCACCATGTACAACCTGGCTTGATGTTTTTTTAAAAATATTTTTCCAGTTTTAATTTTGTTATTGTCTTTTAAAATTTATTTTATTTTTAATTGTTATTGTCATATATATGTATACATATATATGACTGGAGAGATTGTTTAGCGGTTAAGGCATTTGCCTGTGAAACCTAAGGACCCAGGTTTGACTCCCCAGAACCCATGTAAGCCAGATGCACATGGTGGTGCCTGCATCTGGAGTTTGTTTGCAGTAGCTAGAAGGCCTGGTGCACCCATTCTCTCTCTATATTTTATATATATACATATATATATACATATATATATATGTTTTGGTTTTTCAAGGTAGGGTTTCACTCTGGTCCAGGCTGACCTGGAATTAACTATGTAGTCTCAGGGTGGCCTCGAACTCTCAGCGATCCTCCTACCTCTGCCTCCCGAGTGCTGGGATTAAAGGCATGCGCCACCACGCCCAGCTTTTTTTTTTTTTTTTTTTGAGGTAGGGTTTCACTCTAGTCCAGGCTGACCTGGAATTCACTATGTAGTCTCAGGCTGGCCTGAACTCATAGTGATCCTCCTACCTCCACCTCCTGATTGCTGGGATTAAAGGCATGTGCTACCACAACCAGTTTAAAAAGAGAAAAGGGGGCATGGGGGGGTGGGAGAAAGAATGGGTGCACCAGGGCCTCTAGCCACTGCAAATGAACTCCAGATGCATGTACCATGTTGTGCAGATGGCTTACGTGGGTACTGGGGAATTGAACTTGGATCCTCAGGCTGCACAAGTAAGCGTCTTAACCGCTAAGCCATCTCTCCAGACCCTGAAAGCTTTTTATCATTAAAGTTGCTCTGAGCTACTACTTTGTCACCATGGGGAAGTGAGGTCCCAGCTCCTATGGTGAGGGGGAGGAGGACAGCCCCTTCCAGAAAGCCTTGCGGTACAGAAGGCTGAGGCCTGGGATAGGCGGCTGTGAGCACACAGGGGTGATCAGCCTGGCTCCCTCCACCTCAGACAAGGACAGGTGCTCACACACTGGGCAGGTACAAGTGGTCCTTGGCGCGGTGCTGCAGTGAGGCCAGCTTGGACACTTGCTGCAGCTGTTGCTCGCTGGGCCGGCTGGCTGACACACTGCTGAAGAGGCCCTTCAGGTAGTCAGGCAGTACCTGTGAGGAGCAGTTGCATAAGGGACCACCAAACAGGTACACTCACTCACTGCCAGGGGGCCTGAGGCAAGCAACCCTACCAACTCCAGCCCTGTGCACTTCTGGAAGGATGATAATGGAGCTGTGTGGGCTGAAGCCTAAGAGGGAGCTTTCACAGGGTGTGAATAAGTCTTTGGATACACATTTCTCAAAACTGAGCATGGGGCTGGAGAGATGGCTTAGCAGTTAAGGTGCCTGCCTGCCAAGCCTAAGAACTCTGGTTCGAATCTCCAGGTCCCATGTTTAGCCCCAGATGCAAAAGTGCCACAAGCATGCAATGCCACACTTTCCCACAAAGGGGCACATGCATCTGGAGTTGGTTCACAGCAACTGAGAGACCCTGATGTGCCCATTCTCTCTCTCTCTCTCTCTCCCTCTCAAAAAAAAAAAAAAAAAAACAACAAAACTGAGCATGCTCCACAGACCCAGGGCAGAGAGTGTTAAAGGAGACCGCAGGAGCATGTCCCCAGATTCTGATGCGGTAGATCTAGGGCAGGCATAGAGGATTTGCCTGGGGGTTTTACTAAACATACTACCAGGTTATGCAGAGCTACGTATCAACAGCGCCATTGTGTGGCCACTGGCGCTAACTGGCACATTTTGTATGTGGAATTGCCTAAGCCTGACTCATGTTCCAAAAACAAATCTGACCTGTGTGCTACCTGACAGACCCCCAGCGGCCCACACCATTCAGAGCAGGCGAAGAGCCACGTTGCTGACCTGGTTGTAGTGCATGGTCACGTACAGCTCGTTTTCAAACTTGAGTGGCTGATCCCAGAGCACTCTCCGAAACCAGAGCATGTAGCTGCCATCCACCTGCTCCATTTCTGAGGCTACGTCCAGAATGTAGGCTTGGCGGCTGAGAGGACACACGTGCTGACCTGCAGGGCAGAGATGGCCGGGCTGACAGGGCTTGTTTGTGGACGTGTGTACCTATGTAGAGCAAGCACTCAGTCCCAACCTGCCAGCCAGGCAAACATTACCTCCAGCAACCCACCTCTCTGCTCTAGGACACACCTTTTTCAGGAAGGAGATCATACTTATGCAATAGGGCGCCTTATGCATTACTGAAATGTCGGTAACCACAGAGGGGAATAATTCCAATTCAAAGGGACAAGTGACATTCCATTTTTTTCCCCAAGAAAGGGGCCCTCAATAGTGCTTGGGAGTGCCTGCTGGGGTCTAGAAAGGGCTATGCTGAGGAAGCCTAGATACTTTCTAGAGGAGGCTAGGAACACAGAGAAACACCACAGACTGCAGCCACAATCCTTGATGCAGACCTCCTCCAGGAGAGAACCCTTGCTGGGCATCTGCTGTGGATGAGATAGAAGACTAGGATCTAAGCTGGTAGAAAAGTCTAAGCACTTATTTATTTTTATTTGAGACAGAGAGAAAGGGAGAGAGAGAGAGAGAGAGAGAGAGAGGGAGAGAATGGGTGTACCACGTCCTCCAACCACTGCAAACGAACTCCAGACACATACGCCACCTTGTGCATCTGGCTTACGTGGGACCTGGAGAATTGAACCTGAGTCCTTAGCCTTTGCAAGCAAGTGCCTTAACTGTTAAACCATCTCTCCAGCCCCTCTCTTGCACTTATATTTCTGCCACCTGTTCCACATCTTCAGAGGGGCTTGGCAGGATGATAAGAGTCCAGATCCTGCAGACAGATTTCCTGGGACCAGATACCTACTTTGTGACCTTGAACAAGTAACTTAATATCTGATAATGGCCCCTCAGAGATGACCACACCCTAAAACCTAGAGCCTGTGACTGTTACCTTCATGGCAACATAGACTTTGCAGATGTATGTCTTGGATTATCCACAGGGGTTCACTGTAGGCATTGCAAATCTTTCTTTCTTTTTAAATTTTTTTATTTTTAGAGGGAGATAGAGAGAGAGAGAACTGGCATGCCAGGACCTCGGCCACTGAGATCAAACACCAGATGCATGTGCCACCTAGTGGGCATGTGCGACCTTGTGCTTGCCTCACCTTTGTGCATCTGGCTAACATGGGATCTGGAGAGTAGTACACGGGTCCTTAGGCTTTGCAAGCAAGTGTCTTAACCACCAAGCCATCTTTCCAGCCCATCTTTCTTTTTAATTTTTTTTTTCAAGGCAGGGTCTCACTCTAGCCCAGGCTGACCTGAAATTCACTATATAGTCTCAGGGTGGCCTCAAACTCTCGGCAATCCTCCTACCTCTGCCTCTCGAGTGCTGGGATTAAAGGCGTATACCACCACACCTGGCTAAAAATATTTTTATTTAATTGCAATCGGAGAGAGATAGAGGGACAAGAGAATGGGCACACCAGGGCCTCTAGTTGCTGCAAATGAACTCCAGATGCATGCACCACTTTGTGCATCTGGCTTTATGTAAGTACTGGGGAATTGAACCCAGGTTGTTAGGCTTTGCAGGAAAGCACCTTAACCGCTGGGCCATCTCTCCAGCCCAGCACTGTGGGTCTTTCTAAGAGAGAGGCAGGCAGCCCAAGTCAGAAGAAGAGATGTGAGGGCAGAGCAGAGGCTGGGGCAGGAGAGAGAAAAACATCTGAAGATTCTACATTCCTGACCTTGGAGGTAGGGGAGGGGAGTCACAAACCCAAGAAGCATATGTGGCCTGTAGAAGCCAGGAAGGGGAGGAGATAGACTATTCCCCAGAAGGCATGTCCCGGGGTAGGTAGGAATGTGATCTGACACACAGCATGTATAGATGACAGTGTCATGTCTCAAGGTCAAAAGCTTGGACACCTCTGTGCCTAAAGCTCCTGGAAGAAATGTGACCCTGCCCACCCTCTGATTTCAGGAGTTCTGACTCTTAGAATTGTAAGATGATCTACCTATGCTGTTGTCAACCTCTGGACCTCAGTTTCTCCAGCTGTAAATGGCAAAGGGAATAGTCTCCCTTATAGAGTTCTGTTGTGGGAATTAAAAGACTTCTATAGCATTAGGAGTTCAGAGGAGACATGGCTCCGTTGAGGGTTATCATAGCATGCATAGGGCCCTGGGTTTGATTCTTGGTACACACCACACACACACACACACACACGCACACACATACACTCATACACAAGTTTAAAAACATTAAATTCAGCTGGTGTGGTGGAACACACCTTTAATTCCAGCATTTAGGAGGCAGATATAGGAGGATCACTGTGAGTTTGAAGCCACCCTGAGATTGCATAGTGAATTACATAGGTCAGCCTGGGCTAGAGACCTTACCTCATGGGGAAAAAAAAAAGGGGGCTAGAAAGATGGCTTAGTGGTTAAGGCACTTGCCTGCAAAGCCAAAGGACCTAGGTTTGATTCCCCCAAATCCACGTAAGCCAGATGCACAAGGTGGTGCATGCATCTGGAGTTCGTCTGTAGTGACTGGAGGCCTGGTGCACACATTCTTTCTCTCTATCTGCCTCTCTCGCTTTCTGTCTTTCAAATAAATAAAAAAAATTTTTTAATTAAATGCTAAAAATTGACAAATTGAGTGCTCAATAAATTTTCACTACCATTCTGTTACCTGCCATCCCTGTCCTCTATATCTTCTCTAGATTTGGCACAGGCAGAGCTGGGGCACTAGTGAGGGTGGCTAGTTGGACGTGTCTGGAGTGACCAGCTGATAGAAAGTGTCAAGAATGGCCTACAGCCAGGTGTGGTGACACATGCCTTTCATCCCAGCACTTGGGAGGTTGAGGATTGCTGTGAGTGCTAGGCCATCCTGAGACTAATTCCAGGTCAGACTGGGCTAGAGCAAGACTCTACCTCAAAGAACGAAAGAAAGAAAGAAAGAGAGAGAGAAAGGGAGAAGAAAGGAAGGAAGGAAGGAAGGAAGGAAGGAAGGAAGGAAGGAAGGAAGGAAGGAAGGGGGAAGATGCATGGCATATGGCGTATAGCAGGTGGGCAGCACAGCAGATGGGACTTGGGTTGTAGAAGGCCTCCTATGTCCAGGAGTCCAGGAACTGCTGAGACCTTGGCTGGGGCTCCCATGACCTCTCTCTGAGGGCAGGAGGGCTGGAACAAATGCTTGTGCTTAAAATTTCAGGGGCTGGGAACTTTGGACTGAAACCTTCCCAGGGTCTAGAGAACAAGAGAAAGCTCTGAGGGGGCCTTAGGGACCAAGGCAGGAATCAAAAACACTGTCCTTGGGGCTGGAGAGATGCCTTAGTGGTTAAGGCATTTGCCTGCTAAAGACTGAGGACTTGGGTTCAATTCCCTAGTACCCACACAAGCTGGATGCACAAGGTGGTACATTCATCTGGAGTTCGCTGCAGTGGCTCAAGGCCCTGGTGTGCCCGTTCTCTCTCTCTCTCTCTCTGTTTCTCTCTCTGTTCCTCTTTCTTTCTCTCTATCAAATAAATAAATAATAATAATAATAATAATAATAAGAAGAAGAAGAAGAAGAAGCACTGCCCTTTATAATCCCTAATCTGGAAGGGGATTCAGACATGTAGAATAAAGCCCAGTGGGACAGATGAAGCACTGGGGCTCTCAGAGCACATGAAGTCCTTCTCTGACCTGTCCTTCAAGGCTGCATGAAGGCCCCTTTAGCCAAAGCTGTCAGGGCAAGAAGGAGCCCAGCATACTCAGTCCTCCTGGCTCCTTACCTCCATTGGTGACAACAAAGATGACATACTCATCAAAGGCTTCAGGGCGTGTCAGGGCCATCTCAGCACAGATCTCCTCCACCACATCCCGGGCCACCTAGACAGGGCCAGAAGGTGAGGCTGGACCAGCTCCACCCAGGCCTCAGGAGCTCAGCACAGACTTCCTTAGCCCACAAGCCTGCAAAGCCTAAGGACCCGGATACAACTGTCCAGGACCCATGTGAGCCAGATGCACAAGGTTTGGCCCTGGTGTTCCCATTCCCTATTTGTCTCTTTCACTCTCTCTCTCTAATAAATAAATAAAATAAAAATAAAAAATAAATGCAAAACAAAATCCCAGGGTTCCCAAAGTGTCTTACTTGAAATGTGAAATATTTGCATGTGACTAACACACATCCTCCTTTAGACTTTCTTTTTCTTTTTTCTTTTTTTGGTTTTCCGAGGTAGGGTCTCACTCTAGCTCAGGCTGACCTGGAATTCACTATGTAGTTTCAGGGTGGCCTCAAACTCATGGCGATCCTCCTGCCTCTGCCTCCCGAGTGCTGGGATTAAAGGCGTGCACCACCACACCCGGCTCTTTTTCTTTTTAAAAAAATATATTTGGGCTGGAGAGATGGCTTAGGGGTTAAGGCGCCTGCCTCCTAAGCCTAAGAACACTGGTTCCAATCTCCAGTGGTTCCAATCTCCAGGTCCCACGTTTAGCCAGATGCAAAGTGACGCAAGGGCGCAATGCCGCACTTGACCACAAGGGGGGCCTACGCATCTGGATTTCGTTCGCAGCAACTGAGACACTGCTGGCGCGCCCATCTCTGTCTTCCTCTTCCTCTCTCTCTCTCTCTGTCTCTCTCCAAAATAAAATAAAATAAAATATATTTTATTTATTTATTTATTTATTTGAGAGAGAGAAAGAGGCAGAGAGCGAGAGAGAGACAAAGAGAGAAAATGGGTGAACCAGGGCCTCCAGCCACTGAAAACAAACTCCAGATGCATGCGCCCCCTTGTGCATCTGGAGAATCAAACCAGGATCCTTTGGCTTTGCAGGCAAATGCCTTAACCACTAAGCCATCTCTTCAGCCCTCTTTTTCTTTTTCTTTTTTTTTTTTTTTAGGTTAGGGTTCCTTTAGACTTTCAATCATTCCCAGATGATGACTGATAATATGAAATACAATATACATGGTATTTAAAGAGTCATCTTATAGCATCATTTAGGGAATAAGAACAAGAAAAGAAATCTGTTCTCTTCAGTTGCAACTTTTTTTTTCCCTTTGGTTTTTGCAGGGGAGGGTCTCACTTTAGCCCAGGTTGACCTGGAACTTTTTACTCTGTATTCTCAGGGTGGCCTTGTACTCATGGCAATCCTCCTACCTCTGCCTTCCAAGTGCTGGGATTAAAGGCGTGTGTCACCACACCTGGCTTCAGATGCAACTTTCCTCCCCCAATTTTTTTCTCAAGGTAGGGTCTCACTCTAGCCCAGACTGACCTGGAATTCACTATGTCATCTCAAGGTGACCTCAAACTCACAGCGATCCTCCTACCTCTGCCTCCTGAGCGCTGGGATTAAAGGCCTGCGCCACCACACCCAGCACCTCCCAATATTTTCAAACTGCAGTTGGTTGAAGCTGCAGATGCAGAACCCACAGATATGGAAGATCCACCTGAAGTCCTGCTTTGTGGGGCTGTGGGAGAGCCTGTGAGGAACTCTGCACCCTTGGGCTCATGGCATCCCCACTTCAGAGCCTAGGTGTCCCTGCCCCTTCAGGCACTACGCTCTCACTTACAGTGCATGTTTTGATCTTTAGGTGGCGCTCAAGGCCTCCAGGAAGAAGAAAGAGCTGCCTCTTGGAACTGCGGCCTGCCTGGGGTGCCAGTAAACAGGAAAGAGTAAAAGACTGGGCCTTTGTCCCCTGCCATGGGAGTCCTCATGCACATGCAAGAGACCCTTGTGTACTGAGACCTGGCAGGGCCCATCAGTACATGCCTTGCAGAGCATGCACCCCCAGCAGGGGGGTTCTGGGAAGGACCCCCACCCCACTGCAGACTCACCAACATGGCCCGTAGCTCCATTCTACTAGGGAGCTCCAAGCGGCCTCCGAAACGCAAGGTCTTCTGCAGGTTCTGCTCACAGGCCTTGGCGATCCCTGTAGAGGCAGGGAGTCTAGGCCTCGTCCAAGGTCGGCAGTGGGAGGGCCCCTCTTAGGCCGACCCTGAGCCCTCTGCATTCCTTCCATAACCTGTGGTGCAGGTGTCTTGCTCCATTTTTGTTAGTTTAGGAAACTGAGCTCAGTGAGGGGCAGTGAGAGATTCATCAAGGTCAGGAGAACCCACATCCCATGGGGTTATGTTCTTGTGTTGCCCTTGGCTATCCACGGGTCTGGAGATAGCGATGACCTTGAACTGCTCACCTTCAACATGCTTTGTAGCTCACATGATGGCTCTCTGGCCCTATCGGCTAGCTGAGACCCAATGCCAACTGTCCTACCTCACCCAGCATCCCAGGGCGGAGACCTCAGTGTTTTATGCCTCTGAGCTAAGCAGTGCCCTTGTCTTTTCCAAGGATGGAGTCAAGCATTCTAGGGACACCCTGCAGTCTTCTCCCATGTGGGAGCCCTTCCTCAGGTAGCCAGGCCAGGGGAAGTTTGTTAAAGGAAGGTTCAGTGGTTGGAGGGGGTTTTCCTCTATGTGCTCCATGGCTGCTGTCACTACTAATGATGAGAGAGGCCCTGACCTTTATTATTTGTTTATTTATTTGAGAGAGAGAGAGAGAGAGAGAGAGAGGGAGAGAGAGAGAGAGAGAGAAATAAGCAGGTTGAGAGAGAGAATGGGCATGCCAGGGCCTCTGGATATGGCAAACGAACTCCAGATGCATGTGCCCCTTGTGCATCTGGCTTACATGGGTACTGGGGAATCGAATCTGGGTCCCTTGGCTTTGAAGGCAAGTGCTTTAACCACTAAGCCATCTCTCCAGCCCCTATTATTATTATATTTATTTATTTATTTTTGGTTTCTCAAGGTAGGGTCTCACTCTAGCTCAGGCTGACCTGGAATTCACTCTGTAGTCTCAGGATGGCCTTGAACTCAAGGTGATCCTCTTTCCTCTGCCTCCCAAGTGCTGGGATTAAAGGCGTGCACCACCACGCCCGGCCCCTATTATTATTATTATTATTATTATTATTTTATTTTTATTTATTTATTAGAGACAGAGAGAGGGAGAGAAAGAGAGAGAAAGAATGGGTGCACCAGGGCTCTAGCCACTAAAAACAAACTCTAGACGCATGTGCCACCTTGTGCATCTGGCTTATGTGGGACCTGGAGTATTGAACCTGGTTCCTTAGTCTTCGCAGGCAAGTGCCTTAACTGCTAAGCCATCTCTCCAGCCCTATTATTATTTTTAATATTTATTTTTATTTATTTATTTGAGAGTGAGAAAAGATGCAGAGAGGCAGAGAGAGAGAGAGAGAATGGGCATGCCAGGGCCTCCAGCTGTGGCAAACAAACTCCAGACACATGCACCACCTTTTGCACCTGGTGTACGTGAGTCCTGGGGAATTGAACCTGGGTCCTTTGGCTTTGCAGGCAAGCACCTTAACTGCTAAGCCATCTCCCCAGCCCTATTATTATTATTTTGAGATAGAGTCTCACAATGTCACCCAGACTGACTTGGAACTCCTGATCTTCCTGCTGGGCTAGAGAGAGAGAGACCCTACCTCAAAAAAAAAAAAAAAGAAAGAAAGAAAGAAAGAAAGAAAGAAAGAAAGAAAGAAAGAAAGAAAGAAAGAGGGAGAAATAAGGCTGAGAGCCAGGCGTGACAACGCATGACTTTAATCCCAGCACTTGGGAGGCAGAGGTAGGAGGATTGCTGAGAGTTCGAGGCCACCCTGAGACTACAGAGTAAAAAGTTCTAGGTCAACCTGGACTAGAGTGAAACCCTGCTTTGAAAAAACAAACAAAATAAAAGAGAAGAAAAGAAAAGAAAGGAAAGGAAAGGAAAGGAAAATAAAAGTAAAAGAAATAAGGTTGAGAAACAGCCCCTTCCTCTATGTTGCAAGGGGCAAAGTCTCTACCTGCTTTAGGCCACTAAAGACTCAGCCCTGGCAGCCAGAGAAGTGGGGCCTACCCAAGTACTCTGGGTTCCTCCCTCCTCCTCTGCTTCTCTCCCATGCCAGACACTCTAATTCTGGGCCTTTATTTCTGAAAAAGCCACCTGGTAATCCCTTTTGTGCACACACACACACTCTCTCTCTCTCCCTCTTTTTTTGGTTTTTGGAATTAGGGTTTCACTCTAGTCCAGGCTGACCTGGAATTCACTATGTAGTCTCAGGATGGCCTTGGACTCAGAGTGATCCTCCTACCTCTGCCTCCCCAAGTTCTGGGATTAAAGGCGTGCGCCACCACGTGTGGCTTTTTCCTTTTGTAGACTCTCTACCCAGGGTAATCCTTGCTCTAGGAAGCCTTTCTTGACCACCCCTGCCATGAGATCAGATGAGCCATTGTGCCACCCCCTCCCCTGGGATCTCCAGGAATGTTTGGGGAATCATTCATACCAGGCACTTGTCAAGAGCAAGGCTCTCTGGGTTTCAGGGCCCATGGCTGGCTGTCCTGTACCAGTGTGTTATGCAACCGTGAGTCCTCATTTGTGGCTCCTTACCCTGGAAGGGCAGACCTGGGGTCCCGCTCACATGTTGGAGGAAGCGAACAAGGTGTGGGTAGAAGACCTCAGAGCAGCTGTGGTAGGCAGTCACAATGTACAGCAGCCTCCAGCCCCGCTGGCAGCTGTCCCTGTAGGCACACACATGGGGTCCCATCACAGGTGATGGCAACACCTGGCTTAAAAATGACACATGACCCAGAGCTGGCCATTTAGAGTTCAGATCCAGGTATAACTAACCAGCACCTGGATCCTGAGTCATTGTGGTTGGTTCAACAATGAGCATGTGGGCTGGAGAGATGGCTCAGCAGTTAAAGTGCTTGCCTTCAGAGCCTAAGGATCCAAGTTCAGTTTCCCAGTGCCCACATAAAGCCAGATGCACAAAGTGGCACATGCATCTAGAGTCTGTTTGCAGTGTCTCTGTCTCTCTTCTATCCTTCTCTGTTTGCAAATAAAAATAAATGAATAAAAAAAAAGGAATGAGCATGTGGCCGTGCATGGTGGCACACACCTTTATTCCCAGCACTCAGAAGGCAGAAGTAGAAGGATCACTGTGAGTTTGAGGCTTGGCGGAGACTACAGAGTGCGTTCCAGGTCAGTTTGGGCTAGAGTGAAACCCTATCTTGTGAAAACAAAACTAAACTAAACTAAAATAAAATAATAAAATAAAATAATAAAATAAAATAAAATAAAATAAAATATGAAAGAATGAGCATGTGACCAACTAGAGCCAACAAAGCTGGATTTGGGCTCTAGGAAGCCTTTCTTGACCACCCCTGCCATGAGATCAGATGAGCCATTGTGCCACCCCTCCCTGGGATCTCCAGGAATGTTTGGGGAATCATTCATACCAGGCACTTGTCAAGAGCAAGGCTCTCTGGGTTTCAGGGCCCATGGCTGGCTGTCCTGTACCAGTGTGTTATGCAACCGTGAGTCCTCATTTGTGGCTCCTTACCCTGGAAGGGCAGACCTGGGGTCCCGCTCACATGTTGGAGGAAGCGAACAAGGTGTGGGTAGAAGACCTCAGAGCAGCTGTGGTAGGCAGTCACAATGTACAGCAGCCTCCAGCCCCGCTGGCAGCTGTCCCTGTAGGCACACACATGGGGTCCCATCACAGGTGATGGCAACACCTGGCTTAAAAATGACACATGACCCAGAGCTGGCCATTTAGAGTTCAGATCCAGGTATAACTAACCAGCACCTGGATCCTGAGTCATTGTGGTTGGTTCAACAATGAGCATGTGGGCTGGAGAGATGGCTCAGCAGTTAAAGTGCTTGCCTTCAGAGCCTAAGGATCCAAGTTCAGTTTCCCAGTGCCCACATAAAGCCAGATGCACAAAGTGGCACATGCATCTAGAGTCTGTTTGCAGTGTCTCTGTCTCTCTTCTATCCTTCTCTGTTTGCAAATAAAAATAAATGAATAAAAAAAAAGGAATGAGCATGTGGCCGTGCATGGTGGCACACACCTTTATTCCCAGCACTCAGAAGGCAGAAGTAGAAGGATCACTGTGAGTTTGAGGCTTGGCGGAGACTACAGAGTGCGTTCCAGGTCAGTTTGGGCTAGAGTGAAACCCTATCTTGTGAAAACAAAACTAAACTAAACTAAAATAAAATAATAAAATAAAATAATAAAATAAAATAAAATAAAATATGAAAGAATGAGCATGTGACCAACTAGAGCCAACAAAGCTGGATTTGGGAGCTGGGCGTGGTGGCGCACGCCTTTAATCCCAGCACTCGGGAGGCAGAGGTAGGAGGATCACCGTGAGTTCAAGGCCACCCTGAGACTACATAGTTAATTCCAGGTCAGCCTGGGCCAGAGTGAGACCCTACCTGGAAAACCAAAAAAAAAAAAAAAAAAAAAAAAAGCTGGATTTGGGAATTTCTGCAGCAAATAATGATGTCTTGTTTTTTCCTGCAATGCTGAGCTGAGGAAATGTCCCCCAGAGTTGTTACTTTGCTAATCTGTGAGAGAGACTGCTTGGGAATTATATCAATACAGAGGCAGGAGGCAGAGAAAGCTGGTTTCCTAGTGGTACGTGGATTAGGTTTCTGTCATGTGTAGCTGTGAATCTGGACTCATGCATTATCATAGCCACTTTTTTTTTCAAGGTAGGGTCTCATTCTGGCCCAGGCTGACCTGGAATTCATTATGTAGCCTCTGGGTGGCCGCAAACTCATGGCAATCCTCCTACCTCTGCCTCCTAAATGCTGGGATTAAAGGCGTGTGCCACATCCAGCTTGATAGCCTTTTATTTATTTATTTTTTGGCTCATAGCCACTTAAAAAATTTATTTATTTGCAAGCACAGAGAGATAGGGAGAAGAGTGACAGACAGAGAATGAGCACACCAGGGCCTCTAGCCATTGCAAACGTACTCCAGACACATGTGCCCCTTGTGCATCTGGCTTATGTGGGTCCTGGGGAATTGAATCTGGGTCTTTTGGCTTCACAGATAAATACCTTACCCACTAAACCATCTCTCCAGCCTGGTCATAACCACTTTTAAGAGGAGGAAACTGAAGCACAGAGAGCGGAAGTGGTGTGTCCTAGACCAAACAACTCCAAAAAACACATGGGTGGGGAGGAAAGTGAAGGGAGCAAGGCTGAGCAGGGAAAGGCTTGCATTGGAGGCCAAGCTGGGCCCTCCTGGAGTGTGGGCACAGAAGGCTGAGAGGCCCAGGTGACTCACTGCTTGTTGCTGGTGTTGTCTGTGATCTGCTTCACAACCTGGCAGTAGCATTCATCTCGCATGACCTCATAGTCCTCACAAAGCTGGAAGAAGTTAGACCAGAAGGCTCACTGTGGACATACCAGGAGCCATACCAAATGACCACGTACACAAGAAAAAGCTGGGCACTTGGAAGTCAGCCCTGTGTCCTTTCCCCAGCCCTCCCCACTGGCAGGATGCATTCCTCTTTGGGTCACATGAGAGACCTCCCATCCCCCACTGTCTTACCACTGTGATGATGGATGGATGGGGAAATCAAGGCACAGAGCAGGGAGGGTAGTAACCTGGACTAACCTTCAGGAGTGTACAGAGCACGTCCAGTTCACTCTGGCCCTTCAGTGGAGCATCACCCATGAACCTCATCACGGCTATAGGAAAGACCCACTCTGTTCATGCCCACCGTGTCCCAGCTGCCCATCCCATAGGGCCCAAAGGTCTAGTCCCTCTCTGGGGGCTTCAGCCAAGGTAGCTGGAGGTTTCCATTCTCTTTAAGGTGTCCTGTAGCTAGGGATGAGGGAGGGAAGACTCTGAGGACTAGAGAGGGGATGTGACAAGCAGGGGGTCACACAGAGCTACATCCAAAGGATGGTGGCTCTAGCCTCTCCCAGCCACACACCTAGGAACATGTCAACTGCCATCCTGTTGAGGCTGCTGTCGCTGAGTTCAATAAGGGATTCCTGGATTGGGACCTGTGAGGAGAGCAAGGGGCTCTGTCACGATGGAGCTGGGTCACGTCAGCAGAGAAGACCATAGCATGCATCCAGGCTGTATTATAAAAGGAAGGTCCATGTCACAGGACAGGGACAGGTGACAAGCCAGCAAAGAACTCTGGCGCCAGGAGCTGAGCACTGAAGCCTCTCACTGAGGACAAATCTGTTTGCCCTTGGGGCCAGGAAGGGGGCTCTTGCATCACCACTTTCGAGATGAGGAAACTGAGGCATGGGACTGGACACCTTAGTGAAGCAAAGCATGTCTTCCAGGGCTCTGGAGTCCTTGTCCTCCTTGGACTTCAGCCTGAGGCCATCCCTGCAACAGATGGGCACTGCTGACCAGTCCACCTCCCAGCCTTTGGCCACATCTCTTTGCCATGTGACACCGTTTCCGCTCTATCTCCTTGGTCAGTCTACCAAGCTGGAAGGGACCTAGAAGCCTCCCATCTTGGCCTTCCAGAAGTGGGGGTTTCCAGGCCAAGAAGTGGGGGTTTCCAGACCAACAGCTTCCAGCTTCAAGATGACCCAAACAGTGTAGGAAGAAGGGCGGGTCCTCCACTCACCCAGGACGTCGTCCAGGGTCTCGGAAATACTTTTGGGCAAACTCAAGCATTGTGCTTGGTGGGAGGGCCAGGGCGTCCTCCCCAGGGTCAGTGGAGCGTGCCCTGACCAGGGGACCCTGCGGGATAAACGCAGTTGGCAAGGCACATTGCTTCTTCACAACACCTCAACCCTCCTGTCCAAGCTGATTCAAGGGCACACTTCATTGACCGCCCGGTATGTGGCCCACAGACCTGCTCTAGCCTGCCCCAATCACCAATTGCTGGGGTCTCTGCCTCCTAGCCAGACCAAGTCCTCCTGGCAAGTTCCTGAGCGGGGTGCGGGGTTGGGTGCCCCCTCATGAATGCCCCTGTCCATGCCCCGTGACCCAGCAGTCGCTCCTCTGTACCCCTCACTGGCTCTACTCTGGAAGCCCAGCCCCATCTGATCTTAGGTTGACTTCACCCATTGTCCATCCACTTGGTCACTTCTCAGGGGTAGCACATCTGGCTTGCCCTATTCCAGGCCTGTCCACACCCTTGGCTAACCATGCTCGCATCTCCTCTAAGGTCAGGCTGACCCTGCCTCCCTTTACTGCCCCCAGCCCTACCTCTCACCTCTCTCCTGCGGCCCACCTCCCTTGCTGCTGCTGCTGAAGCCACAGCAGCGGCCACGGCAGCAGCCCGTCCTCGGCCCGCCTGGGCTGGCAGCTGGAGAAAGTCAGGCGCGGCGGCAGGCTGCACCAGGTCGGAAGGAAAGCGGCCCACGCGCCCGTGGACGGTCCCAAACCGCCAGCCTAGGGACAGACAGGTAAGGATCTGAGTCAAACAGGAAGGTGTTGCCTTGGGACAAAGGAGGTCCTTTAAGGAGACCTGAGTCACTCCTTGAGCCCTTCCTAGTGCTCATGCCTTGTCTACCCATTTGTTTGTGACGGTAGGGTGACTCTCAGGCGTTGGGACAACTGGAGACCCAAATGCTTGGGCATCCCTCAGCTACGTTGTATGGGCCAAGGCTGCATTGTATTGCTGCCACTAAGTACTACCAGATCACCCAGGGACCTTAGGAGACCAAGGGGCACCAAGAGACCCTCACTGTGCGCTTGGAACTAGAATGAACACTGTTTGGAGCTTCAGGCTTTTGGCATCAGTCAGGTACCCACCGAAGTCAGGGCCTCTCCGTGGCAGTTCCTCCAGGTACACCAACTTCTTGCGGACCACACAGCCGGCGCTGTAGCCTGTGGGCCGGACTTGCATTAGAATCTGCTGGGGAAGCTCCTTTCTCAGCATCCCCTTGTCACGTGCGCCTCCACCCTGCTACGGCACTGACCCATTCTAGGTGGTTCCAGGGGCTGCAGGTGGATGATGTCACCCTTATGGAAGGCTAGTAGCTCAGGGTCATCAGGCAGGAAGTTCCTCACAGCAACCACATAGTCAGAGTCCTGGAAACATCAGGAATAGGGTGAGGGGCTGCACTGGACTGTCTTCCTCCTGGGGGGCTTCAAGGCTCTCCCCAGTGCTTCCCAGGGTGGGTAGAGTGAAATGATGGAGTATTCCCCAGGCAGTCATAGAGAAGGGGGGCACTCCTCAGGTGAGCAGAGGGTAGGGCTGTTCTCAGGGCAGAATCCTGAGTCTGCTGAGCTGATATGGATGTCGGGAACACACATGTGTCTTGGCCATGAGCCCTTGTTAAGCCTTCCTCTGAAGCCCCGTGGGCCAGGGGGATGCCCAGCCAAGATGCAGGGGGCTAGCAGTGAGGTTCTGAGGAAGCAATGCTTGGAGCTCTGAGGTGGGTGCCACACTTTTCTTTCTTTCTTTTCCTTCCTTTCTTCCTTTCTTTCTTTTTCTTTCTTTCTTTCTTCCTTTCTCTCTCCCTTCCCCCTCTTTTTTTCTTTCTTTCTTTCTTTCTTTCTTTCTTTCTTTTTTCCTTCCTTCCTTCCTTTCTTTCTCTGCTCCCTCTCCCTTTCCCTTCCTTCTTCCTTCCTTCCTTCCTTCCTTCCTCTCTCCCTTCCTCTTTCTTTCTTTCTCTCTCCCTTTCTTTCTTTCTTTCTTTCTTTCTTTCTTTCTTTCTTTCTTTCTTTCTTTCTTCTTTCTTTCTTTCTTTCTTTCTTTCTTTCTTTCTTTCTTTTTCTTTCTTTCTTTCTTTCTTTCTTTTTTCTTTCTTTCTTTCATTTCTTTTTTAGGTAGGGCTTCGCTCTAGCCCAGGCTGACCTGGAGTTCACCATGTACTTTCAGGGTGGCCTCAAATTCATGGCGATCCTTTTACCTCTGCCTCCTGAGTGCTGGGATTAAAGGGATGCACCACCACATCCGGCTATGTGTGCCACACTTCTGTGAGGAAGGTCCTGGAAAGGTCTAGGCAAAGGGTCTTGGAGAGGCAGCCTCAGGCATACAGAGGCATGTGGATGTGGTCCTTGGTGGGCACTCGTGCTACTGCATTCCCACTGCACAAGTGGCAGAGCTGGGACTTATCTGTGCTAGGGGACTCATGGCTGTAGGCAGCAGGCGGCATCTATGGGGGTGTGTGGGGGAGGGGAGGATCCAAACCTTCTTCAACTCAAGAATGAAGTTGTCCACCAGGGTTTTGACCTGGTGAGCTCGGGCTGAGAAGAGAATGACCTTCTCACTGGCCAGGTTGAACTCCAGCATGTTCTGTGATGGCATGGTCACAAACAGGATATCTGCAAAGCTGGTGGTTGGGAAGGTGCTATGAAGGCAGGACCCCACAGCCAGAGGTGTGTCTTCTCAAAAGCTGTCATTCTTTCTGCTCTGCCCTGTCCTGCTCCAGAAGTCCTACTCTGGTCCCCTGGAGCTCAGGAGACTTCCTGCCTTCCCTCTCTGAGCTGTGTGTGGATCTGCACATCTCCCCTGAACCCTTTGAACCCATGCTCCAACCCTTTGGTCCAGCCTCTCAGATTTTACTTTGCCCATATACTCATATATATATATTGAGAGAGGGGGGGGAGGGGCAGACAGAAAGAATGAGTGCACCAGGCCCTCTAGCCACTGCAAACGAACTCTAGATGCCTGTGCCACCTTGTACATCTGTCTTATGTGGATACTGGGGGATGGAACCCAGGTCCTTAGGCTTCACAGGCAAGTGCCTTGACTGCTAAACCATCTCTCCAGCCCCAATAATTTTTTTTTATAAAAGGCATGGCATAGCTGGCACATCCTAGATGCTTGGTGGCAGCGCTAAGGAGCAGAGTAAGGAGATGCTGTTAGTTTCCAGACAGCACACGCCCATTCACCTGTATGCGTGCAGGACCCGCAGCTGTCCTCTGGCCTCCCTGCTGCCCTTGACCATCCTCAGTAGCTTGATCCCCGTGTGAGACACAGCAAGGATCTGCACGCCAGTGCCCACACTGCCCTAAGTAAGAGAGACTTTGTGAGGCTTTCCAGCCTCAGCCTTGACTGCTCTGAATAGGCAAGGAGGCATGGGTGAGGGTTCCTACCGTGGCTGGGAAGAGACGGGAGAAGTAGACTTCCCAGCTGTCTCGGGCCATGCTGACTGCAGCCCGCTTCACACTCTCTGTTGCCAGAGGCCTCTGTGTGTCCAACTGGTTCTGGGCTAAGGGAGGTCAGCTCTGGTCAAGACCCTTTCTCTTCCCTGCCAGCTCACATCTCAGGGAGGTGGGGCGGGCAAGAGGGACCAGCAATGAACAATGTCTGTAAAGGAAAACTGATAGCCGCAGATGGACAAGATGGCAGGGGCTACATTGTGTGTCAGACATTGCTGACCTCTAACATGTAGCCTGGCAAGGCTGAGCAAAGAGAGGCATGTGTGGGAGAAAAGAGGGACTGTGTCCCCACTTTCCTTCCCAGGAAGGGCTGGCTTTGACCATGACTAGCTGTTCTTTCGTGTCCTTCCCCTCTCCCAAGGTACCAAACAGGGCCTTCATCCTGAGCCGCTCCTCTTCAGAGATGCGCAGGCAGGCCTCAGAGTGCGTGTCATGCAGGATCTGCAGGAACAGGTCATGGCATGGCCAGAAGCCCAGGCTGGGCTGTCCTAAGGTATGTGGGAATAGGGGCCCTGTTCTGCAGCAGTGGGTTAATCAGGTCCCTCATAGGGCTCCCTTTAGTGATTGCCTTATCTATCCAGTGAGGTTTGGATTTGACCTCTGGACTACCAAACTCAGATTGACTTTTGTTTGTTTATTTTTTGGGTTTTCAAGGTAGTGTCTCGCTCTAGCTCAGGCTGACCTGGAATTCACTATGTAGTCTCAGGATGGCCTTGAACTCACAGCAATCCTCCTACCTCTGCCTCCCAAGTGCTGGGATTAAAGGTGTGCACCACCATGCCCAGCTCAGCCACTGAATTTTAAAAAAATTTTATTTATTTTTATTTATTTATTTGAGAGCAACACACACACACACAGAGTGTGTGTGTGCACCAGGGTCCAGGGCCTCCAGCCACTGCAAATGAACTCCAGATGCATGCGCCACCTTGTGCATCTGGTTTACATGGGTACTGGGAAATCAAGCCTTGAGCTGGGGTCCCTTAGGCTTCACAAGCAAGCGCTTAACCGCTAAGCCATCTCTCCAGCCCTCAGCCACTGATTTTTTATGGGAGTTGTGGGGAGGTTTTAGCCAACTAGCTCCAAACCCTGAGGACCCCAAATTCCAGAGTGCAGAAAAGAACTTGCTGGAAGCAGAAAGGCAAGAGAGGTCATCACCTGCCGGAACAGGAGGTCTAGCTGCACAGGGTGGTTGAAGCTGTCCTTGGGGTAAAACACCTGTGGGGACGGAGCTTCAGTTACAGTGGACTACCCCTCTTCTTGCTTGGACCCCATCCCGGGACGCAGCTCCTGGCTCTGAATCCTCCCCTAGCTCCAGCCCTGTTCTCCTATCCCAGCTTCCCTGGACAGCTCTGCCCACATCCAGCCCCTCCCCTGGCTTGTCCTTTCTGGCTTGCCCAGGCCTGTCCTGACACCTCTTTCCGCAGGAAGATCTGCCATGGGGCGTCCTGGTAGCCATAGAAGTTGGGGTTGACTGGGTGGTGTAGCTGTGTCTGCTTGGGATCTTCCAGGGGCTCCAGCGACCTTGAAGGCAGCACTGCAGAGCACAAGGGCAGAGAGTATGAGGACAGCCTCTTGGGGTCTCAGTGGGAGAGGAAGAGCTGTGGGAGGAGAGGGGACCTGGGCGATATGTGTTGAGAAAGGGGCAGGGCAGTATGTTTGACCCAGGCCTTTATTCCACAAGTGTAAAGAGCACCTGGAAGTCTGCCCTGGGCTGAAGATGCCAGATGACAAGGTAGATGGTGACCCTGTTTTGGACTTCAGAGTCTCATGGCAGATGTCGGGGGATAGACCATTCAGAAGCAAAACTCATGGTGGGGCTGGAGAGATGGCTTAGCGGTTAGGCGCTTGCCTGTGAAGCCTAAGGACCCTGGTTCACGGGTCAATTCCCCAGTACCCACGTAAGCCAGATGTACAAAGAGGCGTATGCATCTGGAGTTCATTTGCAGTGGCTGGAGGCCCTGGCACGTCCAATCCCTCTCTCTCTCTCCCCTGCCTATTTCTGTACCTCTCACTCAAATAAATGAAAATAAAATAAAAACAAAAAACCTCATGGTGCTAGGAGGTGAGTGCAAGTGCAGCAGGGTGACCCAGCATGGCGGGTGCATGTGGAACCTTCAGCCCACGTGGTCTAGGCAGACCTCTCTGAGGAGGTGACATGTGAGTTGAGACCTGAATGATGGGTGAGAAGGGGCCAAGCACCCAAAGGTTTTGGGGGAGAGCATTCCAGGTAGACGAAACAGCAAGTGCAACAGCCCTGAGATCGGAGCATCCAGGGTGTGTTGCAGGAATAGATTGTGGCAAGAGGAGGAGGAAGGGAAGGTGAGGCTAGGAAGGCGGGCAGACAGTGGAGGGTCTCAAAGATCACAGGAAGAGAGGAAGAGTCTGGAGTTCATTATAGAGCCATTGGAGAGTTTTTTTTTTTTGTTTTGTTTTTTTTTTTGGTCGGGGACATGATATGAACTACTTTTTTTTTTTTTTTTTTTTTTTTTTTTTTTTGTTTTTTTTCAAGGTAGGGTTTCACTCTGGTCCAGGCTGACCTGGAATTAACTATGTAGTCTCAGGGTGGCCTCGAACTCTCAGAGATCCTCCTACCTCTGCCTCCTGAGTGCTGGGATTAAAGACGTGCGCCACCACGCCCGGCTTGATATGAACTACTTTTGTCATTTAAGACCACTACCTGGTTAGGACTCTCCTTTTGGTGCCAGGGGGCTTGCGTTTATATCCCTGGTCTAGTACTTTTAAGCTGTGTGACCTTGGGCAAGCTACTGTGCTTTTCTGTTTTCCCTTTTTATATTTATTTATTTATTTATTTATTTATTTATTTATTTATTTATTTTGTTGTTGTTGTTGTTGTTTTATTTATTTATTTGAGAGTGACAGACACAGAAAGAGAAAGAGGTAGAGAGAGAGAGAATGGGAATACCAGGGCCTCCAGCCATTGCAAACGAACTCTAGATGTATGTGCCACCTTGTGCATCTGGCTTATGTGGGTACTGGGGAATCAAACCTCGAACTGGGGTCCTTAGGCTTCATAGGCAAGTGCTTAACCACTTAGCCATCTCTCCAGCCCTGTTTTCCCTTTTTTTTTTTTTTTTTTTTTTTTTTTTTTTGCAAGGTAGGGTCTCACTCTGGCCCAGGCTGACCTGGAATTAACTATGTAGTCTCAGGGTGGCCTTGAACTCTCGGCGATCCTCCTACCTCTGCCTCCCGAGTGCTGGGATTAAAGGCGTGCGCCACCATGCCCGGCTGTTTTCCCTTTTTATAATAGTTAAGAACAAATAGTACTGCTTTCACAGGCTTTGGTAAGATTCAGTGAAACCACATTGAGTCTGTAATGAGTGACTTAAGAAGTGATAGGATACACACAGTGTATATGTATGGACTTGGGGGCAGACACACAGGTTCACATACAAACTCTGCTGTGCTAAGGCTCACTCACTCACTCGGACACCCACTTTTTTCTTTTCAAGACCTGAAACTCACTCTGTAGTCCCAGGCTGGCCTCAAACTCATGGCAATCCTCCTACGTCTGCTTCCCGAGTGCTGGGATTAAAGACGTGTGCCACCACACCCGGCTCAAACACCCATTTTTATGCCCCTTCCCTTCTCCCTTCTGTCCTCACCTGGAGTGGGCACCATGGATGGTCTTGGGGCACTGGTTACCGGTTTCACCAGGGCTACAGCCTCTCTTGATACCTGTTCCACCCCAAAGAGAACTTCCAGGGGGCAGCAAGTCATGGATGGGGTGGCGTAAGGGCCACACTGGCTTCTGAGGCTCCCCAGGCCTCCTTCGGCCTCTTCCCCGGGTCTCTCACCCCACTCCTTACCTGGGTGCCAGGCACTGCTGCCAGGTGAGTCATCTGCCCCTTTAGGATCATAAGGGCCTCCTCATGGGGATCAGGCCGCTTCGTGAACACCTTCCCGCCATCCATTCTGGCAGGTGACCGCAGCAGATTACACACTGAGCCCATCTTACATCCCTATGGCGGGGGGGGGGGGGCTCTTCCTCACCACCCGCCATTACAAATGAGCACCAGAGAGGAGCAGAGGTTGGCCTCAAGTCACACAGCACAACTGAGACCATGGTAGCCAGGGCCTCCCTTTGCCCCAGGCACTCATCTGGTATGATGACAGGCATAGTACTGAGCCACTGGACATGAGCGTGTGGGCTGGCTGAAGTGCCCACCTGTGGGCTTTGGGGCGGTCTCCCCAGGGTGGCTGCTGGTACCGCCTGACAATGTTCCTGATCTGCTGCGTGGGCTGTGGGAAGTGCTCTGAGTTGAGAGTGGAGTACCGGACCAGCTCTGGGGAGGCTGAGGCTGTGAGCAAAGGCAGGAGACAGGGTGAGGCTGCGGGACCCAGCTGCTCTTACCCATCTGGACGGGTTCCTTGGCTGAGATGGACACTCACTGGATTTTGGAGAAGCCTGGTCCTGAGCTAGGATGGGGGCAGCCACGGGCTTGTGGGGGGTTCTTTGGGCCTTGGCCGCAGGGACTGAGACCAAAGGCTGTGCAGTGGGGCGCATGAGCACTGGCTTGGCTGAAGGGCCTGTGGCTACAGGTTTTGGCCGTGTCTCTGGTGCTGGGGATTTCTGTGGAGAGCAGGACATGAGGTGGCCACCCAGAACATCCCAGCCTGTGCCCAGGGATGCGGTCTCTGCTTGCGGTGAGCTGTGGGGCTCCTGGGCTCCAAGGCCAAGTGAAGCCGTGGGGCAGCACAACTATCATTTTCACCATGGGGGCCTCGCTCACCTCTGGGGGCAGGGGTCCTGGGGCTATAGTCAGAGGCTGCTGTTGGAGTGCCAAAGCCTGCAGGGTCATCTCCCGGGCCTGGAGAGAGGTGGCCATGGTGACCAGGTGGGTCTACTCTCAGTCCCCCCCCACACACCTTACCCTCACTCACCAGTAGCACAGCCTGTCTGTGTATGAAGGCTTGCTGCAGAGCCAGAGTGGAGGCATCCAGGCCTGGAACTGGAAAGCCAGGCAGAGGGCATAAGTAGGGAGAGGTGTGGTGGACACAGGAGCTGCTCTGTGCATCCACCTGCCCCCAGCCCCAAAGCATGCTGGGAGGGTACTGACTAGGCTTGGGCTCCGGGGCTCTCCAGGGGGTATCTTCTGGACGGCTGCTACTACCCCCAGCAGGCTGGCCCCCACCTTTCATGCGGTAGGCGATGGCCGTTGGCTTGTCCAAGTCCTGGGGTGGCAATGGCCGCCTCACTGCTGTGCTCCTTAGGCTCCATGGCAACAGGCACCCGACACCAACCACCCGGGCCTTCCCGTGGGCAGCTGTCTGCCCTGTACAAAGCCTTTCCCTCAGGGCACCCCAGCTAGTCCTCCCCGCCCCACTGGGAACTGTGCAGTGTCTATGTGATGCCCCACAGAAGGGCTTCCAGGGCTAGGGGAGTCTCGTGAGTTCCAGAATAGGGGGCCCAGCAACCAAGACAACCCACTCCCATGGGGATGGCTTCTACCAGAAGTGGTGGCTGGGGTCTTCACGTCTAGTTGTGGGTCCTTCCAGGGCAGCCAGGAGCGTCCCCAGCTTCCAGGTGACCCCAAGATTTCCCTGTCCCTAACAGAGGCCTAGGTAGGACCCACCACCCCAGGGCTCTGGCCATGGGAGGCTGATGTCACCCTGGACCAGTGCATGACTTCAGCTTACACACCAAGCCTGCCAACTGCAAACGTCACACTCCATCCCTACCACATTGCCACAGGCCAGCACAGGGTCAAAGAGGCTGTCCAGGTAGCCGTCCAGCCCTGGTGGGGCCACAGCAGGTTCTCGAAGGCTGTCTGCATCTAGTGAGGGCACAAAAGGGACAAGTTCACTTTGTTGGCACTCTCCACACACCCCAGGCTCCATTCCCCCCATGAAACAGCAGCCATGGTTAGCAGACCTTGACAGGCCCCGGCGCCTCTCAGGGCTTCACTCTTCCCATTTGTACTGTCCTCACTGTGGCTACGGAACCCATCGGAGTCAGGCCCTTGGGGCATGTGGCCCTGGGGCTGGGGCTTTGTGGGTATGTCCTCATCTGAGTCCCAGAAGTTCCCAAACACCCTGTGGAGAAAAGTGGAACACAGGGCAGCTGACCCCCATAGGGAGACCAGTGGCCCTCCTAGAACTGTCCAAAACCTGTGCCCTGGGGTTGGGTGTCTTTCTCCATTTAAAGCAGGATTGGGGGTGGGGAAAAAAGGCTGGGTGTGGTGGTGCACATCTTTAATCCCAGCACTCAGGAGGTAGAGGACAGGAGGATCGCTGTGAGTTCAAGGCCACCCTGAGAATACAGAGTGAATTCCAGGTCAGCCTGGGCTAGAGTGAGACCCTACCTCGGAAAACCAAAAGACAAACACCCCAAACTAACATAAAACAACCCCTGCCCCAGAACTCAGCCTCTCCCAGTAGCTGGGACAATGGATCCCACTTTCCAGAAGAGGTAGTCTGAGTGGAAGCACTCCAAGTAGCAACTACGTACACTCTGGGGCCTCCCCTGCCAGCCACAGGCCCTTCTGCACCCACAATGAAGTAGGACTTCTGTCGCGGGAAGTCCCTGCGCAGCTCCAGGTGTGACACCAAGTCTAGCACGTAGTCATGGCCGGCCAGTTCTGCCCACTGGACTCCATTCTTCAGAGCTACTGTCCAACCCCGCCAGCCATCAGACAAGCCCCTGGGGACATCATGCAGAGGCATGAGAGTAAGGGGTGAAGTTAAGCACTGCCTAGAAGACCCTGGGATATGAGTCAGACCTCAGGCATGGCCAGAGCGGGCCTCTGGGACCCCTGGGAGATGGGGCCTCTTGCCGTTCCCTCCTTCTCAGGTCACAGGGTGCTGGTGGGGTGTTCTAGAAGCCAACCTGTGCCTCAGAAGGTCTCCAGCCACCTCTTCCCCCGTACTCCAGGAATGCACTGGGCAGAAGAACTGGTCACCTAGTTACAACGGTGGTAGACTCAGTCTGGGGCATCTGCTGGCCAGCCTCCTGTTTTCCCAGCCCGCTTCCTCTTCCACGCCTCCATCTCTTATCCTGGGCTCTGCGTCTCTGTGCTTTATACCCCGCCCTTGCCATGTTGGAGCCAGCCCCTTTCCAACCCCAGCCCCCTTGTAGCTGTGGTGACTCCAACTGTCCCTCTGTGAGGGAGAGGGTGGGCAGTCCAAGGGACAAAGCAGCCTACCATTGAAGCAGCTCACATCCAGTGCCATGCCAGCCTTCTCCTGAGTGGCAACCCACTCGAGCTGGGTTGGGGGGAAGGTACGGGCAGTCCCTGAGCCCATGGCCTGCAGGAGGCGATGCTGGCACACAGCCTGGAAGCCATTCTGTCCATAATCTGACACAAACCTGAGAGGGGTTTGGGGGGGACTCTGAGAAAGATCCAGGATAGCCTTCAGCTCTAAGCCTCAGGTGATCTCACAAGGAAGCTAGAAACCACACTCATGAGCTCCTGGATAGCCCAGAGTGCTGAGGCTAGCCCAGAAAGGTCCCCAGCGAGCCCAGAATTCCAGGGCTAACCCAAAAGGGCCCCAGGCTAGCCCAGGACCCATGTAAGCCAGATACACAAGGGGGCACACGCATCTGGAGTTCCTGGAGACCCTGGTGTGCCCATTCTCTCTTTCTCTCTCTCTCCCTACCTAGTTCTCTCTCTTTCAAAAAAAAAAAAAATCCCAGAGAGATTCCAGCATATCGAAGCCAAATGATGTCATTGTCCAGGTGTGTGCACCTGAGTGTAGGTGAGAATCTGGAGGGACATGGCCAGCAGTGAGGCCCCAGGTAGGAGAGGTTAGGCCAGGAGGAAGTCCCCAGGCATCTGGATGGTCTGCCCACTATGAGCCTTGCCTCCTAGTTCACATGGCTATGGGGGTCCAACCCAGGCCAGGGCCAAGTGAGCTAGTCCTACCAGCAGGTCCTCCTCATGTCCCCGACTCTTGCACCTGCTGTGAGGAGCCCAGAGTCATGAGCTCAGGAGTCGCCCACAGGCAGGTAGTGGCACAAGCTTGGCTGAGGGATGGTCACTTGCTGTGGGCTAGCCCAGGAAAGGCTCTGTATATTTGAGCTCACTGCCACCCTGCTTAGGTGGAGCCTCCCCAATTATAAGGGAGAAACAGGGGCTGGAGAAATGGCTTAGCAGTTGAGGCAGTTGCCTGCAAAGCCAAAGAACCCAGTTCGATTACCCAGGATCCATGTAAGCCAGATGCACAAGGGGTACATGCCTCTGGGGTTTGTTTGCAGTGGCTAGAGGTCCTGCTGTGCCCATTCTCTCTCTGTCTGTCTTTCTTCTCTCTCTGCTTGTAAATAAATAAATAAAATTTAAAAAAAAATAAGGGAGAAACAGGTTCAGTGAGGTGCAACAACTGGCCCTGCCACACAGCATGTGGGCGTGGGAGCTGGGACTCACATGGGCTACTTGCACCCTGCTCTTCACCCAGCAGCAGGGTCACATCATTGTCATGGTTATGCTCACAACTTGGCATCTGACATGTGCCTGGCTCTATTCTAGGCACTTCACATGCATTCAACACATTTTGTCCTCACATCAGCATATAAAGCAAGTGCTACTGTCACTCCTGTTTTATAAAGGTTACGGTTCTGAGAGGTTAAGTAACTTGCTCAAAGCCATATAGCTGTGCTCAGCTTTGCCAAACTCCCAAGCCCCTCTGTGTTCCTGACCCCTGCTTGCCCCAAGCCCTGAGGAGTCAATACTCTTCTAAGTTCCCACTACCCTGGCCCATCCCACTCTGGGTTCTGGCAGTCCCTTGTCTATTCAGTCCTGATTCCTCCCGTCTGCAGTGAGGTCTGTGATTCTTCCTGCTCAGTGGAGAACTGGTGTAGCCCTGGCCACATCTGTGCTTTGCCTCCCAGCAGTACGGGGACTTCCTTCTGGCCTGACCTCTCCTATCTCAGGCCTCACTGCTAGCCATGTCCCTCAGCTTGGGCCACTTCCCCGATATAGACTCTTTTTTTTTAATTTTTAAAAATTATTTTATTTATTTTTGGAGAGAGACACAGAGAGAGACAGACAGAGAGGGGAGAAGGAGACAGAGATGGGCGCACCAGCAGTCTCTCAGCTGCTGTGAATGAACTCCAGATGCATGCGCCCCCTTGTGGTCAAGTGCGGCATTGCGCCCTTGTGTCACTTTGCATCTGGCTAAACGTGGGACCTGGAGATTGGAACCAGCGTTCTTAGGCTTAGCAAGCAGGCGCCTTAACCACTAAGCCATCTCTCCAGCCCCCGATATAGACTCTTACCCCCTGGTCCCACTCACTTGAGGAGGAACTTGTCGAGGTGTGAGGAAGGTGCGAAGCCACTGAGGCAGACAGCTAGCAGCAGCCAGCCACGCTCAGCATTGTGGGTGTTGTGATTGCGCCATACTTGGTTGGCTAACTGGGCCAGGATCTCATCCCGAAGCTCTGGTTCCACCAGCCCCTGGTGCACGATGTAGTTCCCCAAGATCACTTCCTGGGTGCCATGTAGGTGAGGGTCCCCCATGAAACGCAGGATCTGGACCACAGAAGATGTTCCTGGGTCTCTGCCCACCCTTCAATGTGCATTTCTGTGATGTTCCTCTCATGGGTACCCCTGCCCATATAAAAGTCCCTTGTATTTCAACGTGACTGCCCTAGTCTATGCCAAGAGACCAGGCAGTTCACCCCAGCTATGGAAAAGTTAAGATCCAAAGTACATGTTCACTTCCTCTCCCATTCATGAACCTTCTTTGGCTTCCATGCAGCCCCAAGTACTCCTTGGACCCCTAGCTTCCAGTTGGCCCAACCCAGGCCCCAAAAGGTTCTCTCTAGCATTCAGAGCTGACCACCCAGGAAACCCTTCGGAACTGGGGTCTGTAATCTAAGTCTTGCTGGTCAATTTCCCCTCATGCTCCCACCTCTCTGTTCTGCTCCCAACAATTTTCTCCTCTTCCTAGTGGGCAAACTCCCCTCAGCTCCAGACCTCTTCAAGCAGCTCTCTCTGACTTGCCTGGCCACAGCTGGTCTCTAGGCCTCTTCATTTGCTTCTTCACATCCTGATTGCCATGGCCAGGCCCACAGACTGCCCCTCCCCTCTGCCTGGAGAGCCCTTACGGGGCGCCAGAAATACTGTGAGGTAGCTTTGCCAGGAGAATGACTGGGAAAGTGTCCCACCCCCACTCCCACAGAAAGGAGGCCAGATTAAAAGTTTCTCCTCCAAGGAGAAACTCATGAGCTAGGCTTGAAGGCCCAGGAGGACAGCCCTGGGGGCCTTCTGGCAGGGCTATGCACTTGAAGATGGGGCTGGGGCAATCCCCATACCAGCTTGAAGATGCTCACTGCTTCCGCATGGTATTCAGTGGGCAGCCGCGTGAGGGGTGTCCTCAGGGGCACTGTCAGCATCCCAAAGGTGGGTTCCTGGAAACAGGAACAAGCATGGGAGGCACTCCTGTGTCCACTGCCCTGTGCCCGGTGGGGGTGTAGAAACCAGCAGAACCCTGGGTCTGTGCCTTTCCCTTCTGTGGGCCCCACCTAGGCAAGTAGCTGCAAGCCCAGCTTTGCAGTAGGATGAACTTCCAGTGTAGGGGGCGGAAACTGAGGGTGTAAGAGGGCGTACAGTAGCCCATAGAAAGCAGCTAGGAGAAGCCGGGTGGGGTGGTGCACGCCTTTAATCCCAGTACTCAGGAGGCAGAGATAGGAGGATCGCTGTGAGTTTGAGGCCACCCTGAGACTACATAGTGAATTTCAGGTCAGCCTGGACTAGAGCGAGACCCTACCTTGAAAAAAAATAAACAACAACAACAAAAAAAACCCCAAAACAAAAAAGGGCTGGAAAGATTGCATAGTGGTTAAGCACTGTGAAGCCTAAGGACCCTGGTTCGAGGCTCAATTCCCCAGTACCCACATAAGCCAGATGCACAAGGTGGCACATGCATCTGGAGTTCCTTTGCAGTGGCTGGAGGCCCTGGTGCGCCTTTTTCTCTCTGCCTCTTTCTCGATCTGTCTGTTGCTCTCAAATAAATAAATAAATAAAAATAAAAACAAAACAAAAAAAACCAAAAACAAAAAGACCCCAATAAAACAGCAGCTAGGAAAGGAAGGGCAGCCCCACTAGGTCTTTCAGGAGGGCAGTACACCAGAGTGGGTCAGATGCACCATCTTCTAGTTGCTCAAGCTCTGAAGGATTCCAGACTGGCTGGTAGGCAGCCCAGCCCAAGCTCCAAAGGCCTCACTGCCATCAGGGTCCTGGGGCCAAGCCAGGGGCTCATGCCTACACCACAAGATCTGAATGTCAATGCCCAAAGGCCAGACCCTTAGCCTGTGTCAGCCTTTACCTTGAAGTGGCGCCGGATAAACTTGGCCATGGAGTAATTGTTGATATCTAGAGGTAGTGTGACATGGGGCTCAGCTTGGAGCCGAGGAGTCCTCACAGGGGCCACTCGAGGCACACCAGCCAGACTGAGGCCTGTGGAGAGTGAAGGCATATGGTGGCTATGCCCTTGTCTTGTGCCCTCCCTGGCTACCTAGAGCTTCCGCACCTGCTTCTGCTTGCAAGAGCTCAGCCAGCTCAGCTGGAACCTCCAGGTGCCCTACAGCCACCACCTCCCGCTTGCTCAGCTCCTGAAGGAACAAGCAAAGGGTGAAGGGACAGCCACACCCCACCTGCCAGTCTTCCTCCCTGAGCCCTGTTGCCACCTAGACCTGCACCCACCTCCTGCTCAGACAGCCACACCCTGCACCCAGTACCTCCGTTCTGCCCTTAGTGCAGATGATCAGGGCAGGAGACAGGCAGAAGCAAAATGCCCTAAACAGGCCAGGGCAGATGCAAGCAACAGACAGGGCCTGGAGGCTACAGGCCCATGCTGATGGGACTTCAAGCAGGGAAAACAGAGGTATGGCTAGAGATGGGGGGTGGGTAGGAAGGAAAGTGACCCCTAGTCTCCACTGAATGAGGTATGAAGTACAGTGAGGGGAGGATGGTAGAATTCCCCAGAGGATTGTGGTGGCAGCGACAAAGATGCCCCAGTATGCTCTGGGGAACCTTAATTTTGCTTCCAAGTTTGGGGGATGATGTCTGTTCCTGGAAGTTGGTTTATGTGACTGGTGACGAGACTGGCGGTGAGGTGAGCACCAGAACATGTCAAGTAGACTTAGAGTCCCCAGTGCTAGCTGTCCACTGTGGCTGCAGCTACACTGTGACCCCAGTGCCAGCTTCATCTATCCATACAGCATCTCCTACCATCCTCTTCACACACACACACACACACACACACACACACACACACACACACACACACGGTGTGTTGGAAACTGATGCCTCAGAATGGCCAAAGCCGCCCAGCTCAAGGGGCGAGGGGCCAGGGTGAAAGTCTCCTCTTGGGTTAAGCTTCCCTTCTCTCTGTGCTGTCTCATGACCCAAGCAGATCTGTACCTTGAGAAAACGGCGGCGGTTCACGTAGGTGTGCACCAGGGACCGGAACTTCACCACATTCTGCCTCATCTGCTGATAGCGTTGCCTAGGGAGGTTAGGGATCAGGGCCATGGTGTGTGTGACAGGATGACCAAGGGCCAGAGGTGCTCCTGTCACTGCCCACACTTCACTCTGGGATCCTTTGACACAAAGGAAATGAGCTTTGAAAAGGACAGAGACTTGGCCAACGTCACACAGCACATCTAGAGGAAGGGCCTCGACTGATCCCAGGTAGGTCGTATACTGCCAGGGTGCCCCTCTCAATGGAATCGCCAGTCATGAGAGCCCAGGGATGGTGGGAACGTATCCAAAATAGAGATAAGGAGAATAGGGGCATCCTTCCTGCAGGGCACCCTTCCCTCAGAGTACGTGCCTTCAGAGACAGGGAGCTACAATCTCTCTGAGCCAGCAGGACCCCGGGGGGCCCGCCTGCCCCTTCTGTGAGTCCCACCTGGCCAGGTAGCCTCGGGCCCGGCTTTGTAGCAGGATGATTTTCCGGCGCAAGGAGCGAAAGCGACGCTGGATGAAGAAGCCACGCAGGCAGCGCTGCAGCGTGAGGGCAGCCCGGTTCAGCACATGCTCCCGCATGCTCTCCAGCAGCTGGTGCAGGTGTTCCTTGAGGAAGAGCTGGGGACAGGAAGCCATGGGGCAGGTAGGAGGCAGGATGGAGCTCTCTAAGAGCCCAGAGACAGAGTGGACAGGGCTGCCTCCAGGGGGCTGGGCTGGGAGGAGCAAAAGCAGGGCACAGGAGCACCTGGAGCTATCATCTCAGCAAGAGCTGGGGTGGGTCAGAATCCCACACTGAGGCACCTGGGGGATTCCAGTAGCTGCCCTTGGACATTCCTGAACGTGAGGTCTTTAGGGCATGGTTGCAGGGCAGGGCAGGGCTCACCTTGCTCACCCCCACACGGTATGTGTCTGGCATGACTGTGCACAGGCGGCTCAGCACAGACACACACATGTCCCCATCAGCTGGCAGGTCGAGCTTGAGGGGCACCAGACAGCGGTACCTGGAGGAATCAAACAACCTGAGGTGTCCCCATGTTACCACCCAACTTCATTTCTAGAAGACCTGGCCCAGGAGTGATTCCACTCATAGTACCAGAGAATGGCACTGTCTCACAACAACTACTTGGAATCAGAATTGTATGTGGGGTTGGAGAGATGGCTTCGTGATGAAGGCACTTCCCTGCAAAGCCCAAGGACCCAGGTTCTACTCTCCAGATCCCATGTTAGCCAGATGCATGAAGATGAGGCAAGAGCAAGGTCGCACATGCCCACTGGGTGGTGCAAGCATCTGGAGTTCAATTGTAGTGGCTGAGACCCTGGCATGCCAATTCTCTCTCCCACCCTCTGTATCTCTCTCTCTTTCTCTCTTAAAATAAAAATAAATGGGGCTGGGAAGATGGCTTAGTGGTTAAGCTCTTGCCTGTGAAGCCTAAGGACCTCGGTTCAAGGCTCAATTTCCCAAGACCTACGTAAGCCAGATGCACAAGGTGGCGCATGCATCTGGAGTTCATTTGCAGTGGCTGGAGGCCCTGATGTGCCCATTCTCTCTCTCTCTCTCTGCCTTTCTCTCTGTCTGTTGCTCTCAAATAAATAAATTAAATTAAATTAAATTTAAAAATGTTTTTAAGCTGGGCATGGTGGCGCATGCCTTTAATCCCAGCACTTGGGAGGCAGAGGTAGGAGGATCGCCAAGAGTTCGAGGCCACCCTGAGACTACCTAGTTAATTCCAGGTCAGCCTGGACCAGAGTGAGACCCTACCTCACAAAACCAAAAAATTTAAATAAATAAATAAATAAAAAATAAAATAAAATTAAAAAAAATGTTTTTAAATAAAAAATTTTAAAATGCCGGGCATGGTGCCACACGCCTTTAATCCCAGCATTTGGTAGGCAGAGGTAGGAGGATCGCCATAAGTTCAAGGCCACCCTGAGAATACAGAGTGAATTCCAGGTCGGCCTGGGCTAGAGTGAAACCCTACCTTGAAAAACAAAACAAAACAAAAAACAAAAAGTTTAAAAAATTGTATGTAATCAGTGATTTCAGTTTAAAAAAAAAGACACTTTACTGCCATCTTCTGGATTCTTGTCATCATAACTGTTAAATCACCCCTTATGGACTCAACTGAATAAAACTGAAAAAAAAAGGCAAAACAAACATTTACCATGGAACAGCTAGCATGTTTTTATAAAGTCTACAGCCTGAGCAACTGTGAACGACACAGGGTTGTGGGGGCTCGGGTAGGAATCTGTGAAAGTAGGAATTACCCGGATGGAAGTACCTGTCAACAAACACCTGAAAGGGTAGTCGGACTGGAAAGCCCTCCTTGCGGATCCGCACAGTCTCCAGTACCCCTGAGTAGCGTAACTGTGCCATCATCACATCTGGTTCAAAGAGACCTGGCTCCTAGGGACATGCCCAGAGAGGGTGTCGGCATATTACCCACCAGGCATAAAGGCCCTTTCAGGGGTGAGCAGTTCCCACAGTGGACTGGGAAGGTAGTGGTTCAGAGAGACAGGCAGACCATTTGCCCAAGGTCCCATAGTATAGGAAGGAAGATTTGGCTCTTAGGAACCTTGGATCTTACCTTCTTGTGGTTGGGTTTCAGGCAACGGACGAATAAAGGATTACACCTGGGCATGGGGGAGGGGGAGTAGTGTGAGACCTCAGAGAGGAGGGTGCTCAGCTACTCAGGATCATGGGGTAGGCCTAAAGGTGAGGCTGGGTGCTGCCCCCCTGCCTGCACTCACTTCTCCATCTTTTCCACCAGATCCAGGAGCGACTGCTGGAACTTGGCAGCTACAGTATGCGCCTTGTAGAGTCGGGTAACAGAGCTGCTCTTGCCCAGGCGCTGAGGGGCAGCCTGTGCTGCGTGGCTGGAGAAGAGGTGTGCCACCACCTGAGCGGCCACCCGGGGCAGGAGCCAAGGCATTGGAAGACAGATGACAGGCAGGGAAAATGGACAGAGAGTTAGGGCCGAGAGAAAAACACAGAACAAAAGGAGTCAAGTCCCTGGACTGAAAGAGTCTGAAAAACAGTCTCTTGGGGCTGGAGATCGATGGCTTAGGGGTTAAGGCACTTGCATGCAAAGCCTAAGAACCTAGGTTTGACTCTCCAGGTTCCACCTAAGCACAAGGTGATGCAAGCATGCAAGGTTGCACATGTGTGCAAGGTGGCACACACATCTGGAGTTTGATTGTAGTGGCTGGAGGCCCTGGTACGCCAATTATCTCTCTCTCTCTCTATCTCTCTTTCATTAAAAAAATTACAAGACACTCGGGAGGCAGAGGTAGGAAGATTGCCATGAGTTCGAGGCCACCCTGAAACTACATAGTTAATTCCAGGTCAGCCTGGAGACCCTACCTCGGAAAAAAAAAAAAAAAAAAAAGAAAGAAAAAATTACAAGATAAAGCCAGGCATGGTGGCACACACCTCTAATCCCAGCACTTGGGAGGCAGAGGTGGGAGGATCGCTGTGAGTTCAAGGCTACCCTGAGACTACATAGTGACTTCCAGGTCAGCCTGAGCTAGAGTGAGACCCTACCTAGAAAAACCAAAAAAAAAAAAAAAAAAAAAAATTACAAAATAGACTCTGGTCTGGTGGGCCATCTTGGTTTGCTTGCTTCTCTGCACAGGGGATAGCGCCTCCAGGAGACCCAGCCCATAACTAGGCTGCTTTTCCACCTCATTCTGAAGGATTACACAGCGCTGACTGTGCACCTGGCCCTGGGGTGTTCTGCTCAATCCAGGGACTGACACTCTAGTCCATCTGACAGAGACAGGCCCATGGCAGAGGGGATGCAACCAGGCCCTCTCTGTCACAGGACCACCTGCTGACACGTGGGGCTTGGATGTGGGTCCTTCTCAAACTTCAAAAAACCCAAATGTTACCCCTGAGCACTGCCCAGAGCCTAGATCTTCAAATAATCAACTCAGAACTCAGTTGGCAGAGCAACAGCATGCTGAAAATGTGCACGTGCACGTGTCTGTTGGGAGGGGGGCCGTGGAAGGAGACAGAAGCAGGTAGTGAAAGAATGGGGTAGGGCCAGCAGAGTGGACAGGGGAAATTCAAGGCCAACTGTGTACGGGGTTAGAGCTGCCAGTGAGACCCAGGCCTAACATGAGAGCCAGACTGGGCTAAGGCACTTTTTCTTTCCTGGATTGGGTGGAGGAGGAGCGCAGAAGGGGACACAGATATAGAAAGCTGCATCAGGCATTTGGCAGGATCAGTGAGACAGAGCCATGAACATAGGAGGACCCGAAGGAAGCAAGGCACGGAGCAGGCCCGACAGCATGGGCAATGTCAGGAATGTGATGGGGCCACTGCAGGGGCTTGGCAAAGAAGCTGGCTAGGCCAGAGGACCCGCTCGCTCACCCGTGTTCGGCTCTGCATGAACAGGTCCAGCACGTCTTGGCGCACCTGGTCATGGTTCTTGTCTAGGAACTTGTGTACCTAACAAGGGGGCCCTGTGGGTCAGTGAGGCTCATCTTGCTTACTCCCATATGTACCCTGGTAGCCTGGGTGCATTTTGGGGGAGGTTGTTTCCCACCCTTCTTGTTCCTCTCTCTGCATCTGAGGCTCACTTCCCTGCTGGCCCTGACCCACCAGGCCTCTGCCTTCTGTCTGTTCTACAAGGAAATAGGCCTTCATCTCTGCTCCAGCCTCCTGCCATCCACTTTACCCTCCTCACTCCTGGAGGGCGGGTATTAGCTAGTTTGGGCCCCACTCCCACTCTCATGCTGTAGATAAGGAAAATAAGGCCCAGATGGAATCCTATTCTGTGACACTTAGGGGATAGGAATGTGTCTCTGATGACAGTGACCATCTGTGACACCTACAGACAAGATAGGAATGTGTCTCTGATAACAGTGACCACAGTGATGTCACTACTAATAGCTACCCACTGGATCAAGTCCACCCCAAGTGTCTCACATTCACCTCAGATTAATGTTGTTTTGCCCATTTTCCAGTTAAGGAAAGAACATTCAAGAAATGAAGCCATTTGTTCAAGGTTATATAGCCGAGGGGTCATACAGTTCCAGGACTTGAACTATGAACTTGAACTATGGCTAGGCCCACGCTGTGCTTCTATCTCCAGTCTGTGGGGCCGTGCTGGCTGTCTCTACTCTTACCTGGTAGGTGACCTTGCCTGCATAGTGCTTGATGGTAAACTCAGGCAGTGGCATCTTGGGCTTGGAGTAGAGTGGGTTGGCGCCATGGTGGTAGTGGCACTTCTGCAGGAATGTGTGGTCTGTGGCCTGGGGGTGATAGGGTTAATAGGTGGGCAGGGGTCCTGGGACCTATTCCTGGCCTAGGGCCACATTCTCCAGCCCCACTGCTCTGCTTCCCGGAGGGTGCTGGAGAGGAATAGTTCACAAGCCCTGGAAGGCTGACTAGTCGTGAGAGGGGGACAATCTGGTGGACCCCTGAAGTCAGGCATGGCTGAGTCAGTGGATACTGTCCAGCCAGCTGTTTGTATTCTCCTGCTGCCATCATAGCCTGCAGGCTCACAGTCAGGACTTGAGGCCCAAACCAGGTTAGCTCATTTGGGACTTCTTTTTTTAAAATATTTTATTTTATTATTTATTTATTTGTTTGTTTGTTTGCTTTTTGAGGTAGAGTTTCACTCTAGTCCAGACTATCCTGGAATACTATATAGTCTCAGGGTGGCCTCGAGCTCATGGTGATCCTCCTACCTCTGCCTCCCGAGTGCTGGGATTAAAGGCGTGCGCCACCATGCCCAGCTAAATATTTTACTTTTATTTATTCATTTATTTGATAGAGAGAGAGAGAGGGAGAGAATGGGTGCGCCAGGGCCTCCAGCCACTGCAAACAAACTCCAGACGCATGTGCCCCCTTGTGCATCTGGCTAACGTGGGTCCTGGGGAATTGAACCTGGATCCTTTGGCTTTGCAGGCAAATGCCTTAACCCCTAAGCAACCCCTCCAGCCCTCATTTGGAACTTCTTTGGCTGGTAGAGCCTCTTCTCTGGACCTATGAATTCCATCCAGCCTTAGTCATCCCAGGTTGTGAATATAGGTGGTAGTGACCCAATGCCCCATTCTCTGCCCCAGGCCAGAGCCCAGGGGTACAAAGACTTGAGTGATATACTGGAGTGGCTCAGCAGGCCACAGCCCACCTGGCTCCCACAGCATGAGGCTCACCTGTGGAAAGCAACACTGGTCGTCAAGGATACGTAGGATGCCATAGGGCTTCAAAGAGATGAGGTTGATGCACGGCTGGTTGTCAGCAAAGGCGATCTCCCGCCAGTCTATCTGCTCCCGAATATATTCCTCCTGCGGACAGCAAGAGCTCAGGCCCCCTGTGCCTGCCAGGTCCACCAGCCTGTCCATGTCTGCTTCATGACTCCCACAAAGGGAACTCACCCTCTAACAGCACAACATGAATCCTTGGAGCCCCGTGTGGCCCTCTGCCTGGAACAGCCCAGCAGAGCATGAGAAGGGGCAGGAGAGGATTCCTCTCTGGGCTCAAGAGCCTAGCACTTTGCTTTTTGAAGCACAGGTCTCATATTGCTGATCCCTTTTACAACACCTTTCTCCTCCTGTCCTTTGACATCTTTGAGATTTCCCTGTGTGACTTCAGGGAGGCCATTGTGAGGATGGGCAGAAGTGTGGCCGCCACATACCTGCTCCTCCTGGAAGACGATTTTGTTGAACAGGTACTGAAGGTTCTCATTGGCATAGTTGATGCACAGCTGCTCGAAGCTGTTGAAGCTCAGGTCCTGTTAGGCAGACAGGAGGCTGGGTTTGGTCCCTCCTTGACCCTTAGCCCATCTGCCCCTGCCATGGGTCCTGTGTACCTTACCCTGGACCAGGTTTAGGCCAAGGTCCCTGTCTTCCACAGCTTCAGCTTGAGCCTAGCCACAGACTCTCAGTGGCTCCCAGTGCATATGGGGAATGGCCCATAGGGAGGGACAAAAGCCCAAGCTGTCCAACCTTCTGTCTGGTTCCAGTCTTGGCTCTGCCACTTTCTAGCTGTGCAACCATCCTGCATCTCAGTTTCCCTGTCTATCAAATGGGGATCTTACAGTACTTGACTCACAGGGTTTTTGGATGCCATGACCTGGACAAACAACAGTGCCTGCACATGACAGGTGCCATGTGAACGCCCACTTCTGTTAGAAAAGTCTTGCCCTGCTCCATTTCCCTTATTGAGCACGAGGTCGTCTTCACGAAGGACATTGGCTCCCAGATGCCTCTGGCTTCTATAGACACTATTCTTTCCATCTGGAATGCCTTTTATAAATTTTTTTGTTTGTTTATCAATTTATTTGAGAGTGATAGACAGAGAGAGAAAGAGGCAGGTAGATAGAGAGATAATGGGCACACCAGGGCCTCCAGCCACTGCAAACAAACTCCAGATGCATGCGCCCCCTTGTGCATCTGGCTTACATGGGTCCTGGAGAATCAAACCTCGAACCAAGGTCCTTAGGCTTCACAGGCAAGTGCTTAACTGATAAACCATCTCTCCAGGCCCCCTTTTATTTCTTAAATTTATTTTATTTGTTTCAGAGAGAGAAAGAGGCAGATAGAGAGAGAGAGAATGGGCACACCAGGGCCTTCAGCTATTGCAAACAAACTCCAGATTCATGTGCCACCTTGTGCATCTGGCTTACATGGGTCCTGGGGCTTCCCAGGCAAATGCCTTAACCACTAAGCTATCTCTCCAGCCTATCCTTTTTAAAAAATTTATTTATTTATTTATTTATTTATTTATTTATTTATTTATTTGCAAGCAGAGAGAGAGAGAGATAGAAGAGAGGCAGACAGAGAAAGAATAGGCACGTCAGGGCCTCTAGCCACTGCAAACGAACTCCAGATGCATGTGCCCCTTGTGCATCTGGCTTACGTGGGTCCTGGAGAATCGAACCAGGATCCTTTGGTTTCGCAGGCAAAAGCCTTAACTGCCATTTCTCCAGCCCCCCACCTTTTTTTTTTTTTTTTTTTTTTTTTTTTTTTTTTTGCAAGGTAGGGTCTCATCCTGGTCCAGGCTGACCAGGATTAACTTTGGTCTCAGGGTGGCCTCAACTCTCGGCATCCTCCTACCTCTTAACTGCCATTTCTCCAGCCCCCCACCTTTTTTTTAACAATTAAAAAAAATTTTTTTGGAGAGAGACACAGAGAGAGAGAGAGAAAGGGAGAGAAAGACAGATAGAGATGGGCACGCCAGCAACGTCTCAGCTGCTGCGAACAAAATTCAGATGCATGCGCCCCCTTGTGGTCAAGTGTGGTATTGCGCCCTTGTGTCACTGCATCTGGCTAAACGTGGGACCTGGAGATTGGAACTGGTATTCTTAGGCTTAGGAGGCAGGCGCCTTAACCACTAAGCCATCTCTCCAGCCCATTTTTAACAATTTTTATTTATGTGTGTGTGCAAGAGAGTGAGCATGGGTGTGCCACGGCCTCCAGACACTGCAAATGAACCCAAGACGCATGTGCCACCTTGTGCATCTGGCTTATGTGGGTACTGGGGAATCGAACCTGGGTCCTTAGGCTTTCCAGAAAAGTGCCTTAACTGTGAAGCCATCTCTCCAGCCCTGGAATGCTTTTCTTGTCTTCAGTATTGTCCTCTTCCTCCAGGAAGCTATCCCTGACTCCTGCTCAACTGAGGTAAGAGCCTTGGGCTCCCTAGTGCTGAGCTGCCTCTCAGGGCTGTCATCACATAAGCCTGTCACAGATTGTCCCCATCCATCCCTACTCAGCAAGGGTCAGTCTGGTCTTGTTCAAGGTCCCTGGAGCAGACCTGGAGACCCTCGGGGAGTGCACAGGGTGAGTGAAGGAAGTGCAGGAGATCCCACGGAAATGGATCTCAGGGGGTAGGGTGTCCAAGGGAGACGGAAGTACCAGCAGTGTGACCTGAGGGAGGTGAGGCCTCTCCTGTGTCCCCAACCCCTTACCCACCCCACTCAGTCTCACCTCAAAGCCATAAATGTCCAGGATGGCGATGGACAATGTATCCTGCCTTGGGGACACCAGTGCATTGACCCTGGCAATGAGCCAGCTGAACAGCAGTGCATACAAGACCTTGGCGATGGCATCCCTGGAACGGAGTTGGTGCTGGGCTGGGTGGAGCACAGGGGCAGGGTGCTGGCACCTGGGGATCAGGCTGGGGGGGCAGGGCCTCACCTGGCATCCACAGCGCTCTCCACAGTCAGGGGTGTGAAGATCTTCTCTCTCATTGTCTCCTGTGAAGGACATAATCTTTGACAGCAGCCTGACTAATGTCTCCAGGAAGCCTCTGGAAAACCGGGGGCTAGGGGTATGGGAAAGGGAGGCTGAAGAAATGGGATTGACTGGTCTCCGGCTCACTGCTCGCAAGAAGTGGGACAGGATGAGCCTCTCCCACCTGGTCATATGGGCAGGGCAGTGGCTTTTGGCCTAATGGGGACAACAGGCATAAGCAGGCACAACAACATCTTGGGATCAGCCTGGAAGGGGAAGGGCCCATGCTTGTGACAGCACAGAGGAAGCACTGACCCAGCCAGGGGGAGGAAGGTCCCCTGCACTGGCAGGAATGAAAAAGGAAGAGGAAGCAGGTAGGGAAGAACCCATTTAGAGGCCCAGACACAGGGGCTCAATGCCTTTGGGACCTGAGGTTAGCCTCTTCAGACCTGACCTGGATGACAGATGGAGAGAAGGGGAGAGGAAGAGACAAAAGGAGACTCAAAGGACTAGTCTCCGGCAATGCAGTGTTGTCAGGATGTGTGGCCCACTGACTCACGGTCACTTTGAAGGTAATTGCCTTCTGCAGGCCCTCAGGGGAGACCTGCAACAGCTCTGCCACAGCCTGGATCTCCCGGGCGCTCACCACTGAGGCCACCTCCTGGGCATCGGTCTATGCAAAACACCAAGGCAGAGAGCATAAGCTCAACCAGCAGAACTGAGCTCAAAGTTTCTGTGAAAAACCAGCTAGAGGGTACTGGAGAGATGGCTGGAGAGATGGCTTAGCAGGTAAGGCATTTGCCTACAAAGCCAAAGGATCCTGGTTCAACTCTCCAGGACCCACGTAAACCAGATGCACAAGGGGGCACATGCATCTGGAGTTCATTTGCAGCAGCCCTGGCATGCTCTTTCTCTGCCTCTTTCTCTCTCTCAAATAAATAAATTAATTAAATTAAATTTTTAAAGATTTAAAAAAAAAAAAAACAGCCTCACCAAGCATCATGGCACACACCACTAATCCCAGCACTCAGGAGAATGAAGTAGGGAAGTAGGAGTGAGTTCCAAGTCAGCCTTGTATAGAGTGAAACCCTGCTTTTAAAAAAAAAAAAAAAGCTGTGGGTGGTGGCTCATGACTTTATTCCTAGCACTTGGGAGGCAGAAGTAGGAGGATTGTCATGAATGAGTTCAAGGCCACCCTGAGACTACATAGTGAATTCCAGGTCAACCCAGACTAGATGAAGACCCTGCCTCAAAAAAAAAAAAAAAAAAAAAAAGAAAAGAAAAGAAAAGAAAAACAAAACAAAACAAAACAAAAAACCCCCAAAATAGCTTGATGGGTAGGGATATGGCACAGGAGTAGAGCACTTGCCTATCATGTGTAAGGCCCCCAGGTTCTATTCTCAACACCAAAATAAATAAGCAGAAGAAAACAGTGTGGCTATAAACACAGCATGCTAAGTAGACAAGACACATTACAAAAGCCTAGCACTGAGGATGCTGAAGCAAGAGGATGGCAAGTCAAAATAAAAACACAAATAAAAACCAGCCGGGTGTGATGACATATGTCTTTAATCCCAGCATTCGGGAGGCAGAGGTAGGAGGATTACTGTGAGTTAGAGGCCAGCCTGAGACTACATAGTGAATTCCAGGTCAGTCTGGCCTAGAGCAAAACCCTACGTCAAAAAAGACAAAACAAACTGGGCGTGGTGGCTCACGCCTTTAATCCCAGCATTCGGGAGACAGAGGTAGGAGGATTGCCGTGAGTTCGAGGCCACCCTGAGACTACATAGTGAATTCCAGGTCAGCCTGAACTAGAGTGAGACCCTACCTCGAAAAACCGAAAAACCAAAAAAAAAAAAAAAAACAAAACAAAACAAAACAAACCAAATAACAATAAAATCTATAACAACTCTAGTTCCACTAAAGTCTGGAACTAGACATAAATGCATCTGGTAGTCCCACGCATAATAAATACTTTTCAAATCAGGATTAGGACAATTGAATAACCATCTGGAAAAAAATTGGATTCCTACCCATAACACCATGCAAGTTCTTGAATAAAAAGTATGGGACAGGCTGTTATAACGTTAGAGAGACAGAGTTCTCTAAAAATGACCAAAAAGGGCTGGAGAAATACCTTAATGGTTAAGGCGCTTGTCTGCAAAGCCAAAGGACCCAGGTTTGATTCCCCAGTATCTATGTAAAGCCAGATGCACAAAGTGGTGCATGCATCTGGAGTTCATTTGCAGTGGCTAGAGGCCCTGGCATGCCCTTTCTCTCTCTCTCTCTCTAAAATAAATACATACATAAATAGAATATTTTTAAAAAGAAAGTACAAACACTACATTTTAAAAATGATCAAAAAACCCATAATGATTAAGAAAAGATTGGTCTGGGGAGATGGCTCAATGGTTAAATGTCTTTGTAAAACCTGCTGGCCTGGGTTCGATTCCCCAAGACCCACATAAAACCATGTATACAAAATGATGCATGTGTTGAGCCAGGTAAGGTGGCACACACCTTTAATCCCAGCACTTGGGAGGCAGAGGTAGGAGGATTGCCGAGAGTTCGAGGCCACCCTGAGACTACATAGTGAATTCCAGGTCAGCCTGAGCTACAGTGAGACTCTACCTCAGAAACCCACCCACCCCCCCCAAAAAAATGATGCATGTGTTTGGATTTTGTTTGCAGGGGCAAGAAGCCCTGGATCTCTTGTGCTATTTCTCTCTCTCTCTCAGAGAGAAAAAGAGAGAAAGAGAGAGAAGATTGATAAATGAACTATCTGAAAATAATTTTAAAGGGCTAGGGAGAGTGCTCAATTGGTAAAGTGCATGGTTTATAGACATGAGGACCTGAGTGGTGGCGCACACCTTTGATCCCAGCACTTGGGAAGCAGAGGTAAAAGGACTGCTGTGAGTTTGAGACCAGCTTGGACTACACAGTGAGTTCCATGTCAGCCTAGACTAGACTGAGACCCTATCTCTGAAAAACTAAATAATAATAATAATAATAATAATTTTAAAATAATTTGCAGGCTGGAGAGATGGCTTAGCGGTTAAGGCACCTGCCTCCTAAGCCTAAGAACACTGATTCCAATCTCCAGCGGTTCCAATCTCCAGGTCCCATGTTTAGCCAAATGCAAAGTGATGCAAGGGCACAATGCCGCACTTGACCACAAGGGGGCACACGCATCTGGATTTCATTCACAACAGCTGAGAGGATGCTGACACACTCATTTCTATCTGTCTTCCTCTTCCACTCTCTCTGTCTCCCAAAAATAATAATTTGCATGGCAAAAGCTAAGCAAGGGGCCTGGAGAGATGGCTTAGCAGTTAAACACTTGCCTGTGAAGCCTAAGGACCCCAGTTTGAGGCTCGATTCCCCAGGACCCACGTAAGCCAGATGCACAAGGTGGCACATGAATCTGGAGTTCATTTGCAGTGGCTGGAAGCCCTGGCGTGCCCATTCTATCTATCTGCCTCTTTGTCTGTTTGTCACTCTTAAATAAATAAATAACAAAAAAATTTTTAAGCTAAGCAAAATCGAAACATAAATGATGCATTGGAAAATATATTTGTAGTCATCTCAGAAACAAAGATTTGACTTTCTTAACATATATACAGAGCTCTCACATGTCAAGAAAGAAGTAATCCTGCAGGCGTGGAGGCACATGGCTTTAATCCCAGCACTAAAGAGGCAGAGGTAGGAGGATCACTGTGAGTTCGAGGTCACCCTGAAACCACATAGTGAATTCAGGGTCATCCTGGGCCAGAGTGAGACCCTGCCTTGAAAAAAAAAGAAGGAAAGGAAAGGAAAGGAAAGGAAAGGAAAGGAAAGGAAAGGAAAGGAAAGGGAAAAGAGCAACACTAAGCGGGGACAGAAGGACACATGTGCACTGTGTAACCCAGAAGAGAAGAAGAAGGCTCTGAAGGCCGGCAGCTGTCCATGCTGGCTGGGTGTTCCTCACCTCATACTTCTCAAAGTAGACGTTGCCCAGGTGCAAGATGGAGGCCAGGATGCGGAAGATGCTGTCCTGGTCCTCGCTGCTGAAACCCAGCACCTCCATGGCAGCCAGCAGGCGGCGAAAATCGTCCAAGTCGCTCTTGCCAGTGATCTCACAGTTCCCACCCTGGGTAAGAGCAAGGGCTGAGGTTCCTCCAGGTCTTGTTTTTGACTGGTCCTCTAGCTCTGGTTCCACTCCCATGATTTGGGAGGCTCTGAGGGAACCCAGGACAACTTCGCAGGACTAAAGGGGCTGGTCATCTGACCATACACAGCCCGTGTTCATGAAGCATTCATGGAGCATATGCTGTGGACCAGTGCCCAGTTATCACATGCATTTCCCCGCCCACACCTCAACTACAGATCTGCACAGTGGTGCTACATTCTCCCCCATTTTCTAGATGAGGAACCTGAGGCGCAGAGAGGGGACACGTAGTGTGACCTCAGGCTGGCTAGCTCTGTTCTAGGCTGTGGTGAGATGAAAGGTCAGACAGGCTTCTCCTCCCGATGTGGACCGCCTTGCTGCCAGTGGCTGTGGCTTGGGACTGGCCCTCTGTGTACGCTCACCTGGTTCAGGTAGTAATAGGTCTCGGCCTCCTGTAGGCTGAAGGCCTGCCGTAGCTGAGCAGGGAGCCCAGCCAGCAGCTCATAGAAAATGTGGTAATTTCTCTCGTTTTTGGCCTGCAGAGGGGGTATATGTGGTTGCAGAGAAGGGAGCAGCCCACCCCATGACCCCTTGACACATGGTCAGGCTTAGCACACACACACACACACACACACACACACACACACCTGGGAATAAGCCTGAGACTGTATCTCTGGGGTGAGACCCATGAGCACTGATTAGGGTAAAGGATTGGTACAATGGGCCATAGGGTCTTATTTTGTTTGGAGGAAAAAAAGAATAAAGCTGCCATTCTCCTGGGTGTGCTAACCCTGCATGCCTTCAGACAGGCAGATCCATGGCCTAGACGTGCTCATGTGAGGCTTCAGATGGTTCGCCTAGCCCTGTCATCTGACCGAGGCCAGTTAAAAGGTAATGTATGAGCTGGAGAGATGGCTCAACGGTTAAGGTGTGTGTCTGCAAAAACTAAGGACTCCTGTTTGCTTCCCCAGTACTGACGTAAAGCCAGATGTACAAAGTGGCACATGCATCTGGAGTTCATTTGCAGTGGCTAGAGGTCCTGGCATGCCCATTCTCTCTCTCTCTCTCTCTCTCTCTTTTCTCATAAATAAAAAGAATTTTTTAAAATAAAAGGTAATGTATATGTGCCGGGAGTGGTGGCTCATGCCTTTAATCCCAGCACTTGGGAGGCAGAGGTAAAAGGATTGCTGTGAGTTTGAGGCCAGCCTGGGACTACATAGTGAATTCTAAGTCAGCCTGGGCTAGAGTGAGACTCTACCTCAAAAAAAAAAAAAAAAAAAAAAAAAAAAAAAAGGTAATGTGTCACAGATGAAAAGTGAAGCATGGGCTGGAGAGATGGCTTAGCGGTTAAGGCGTTTGCCTGCAAAGCCAAAGGATCCCAGTTCGATTCTCCAGGACCCACAAGGTGGCGCACGCATCTGGAGTTCATTTGCAGTGGCTGGAGGCCCTGGAACACCCATTCTCTCTCTCTCTCTCTCTCTCTCTCTTTCTCTCTGCCTCTTTCTCTTTCTCAAATAAATAAATAAATAAAATGTATTTTTAAAAAAGCGAAGCACGAAAAGATGGGCTGTGGTAGGGTGAGAGGAGCTGCATGTATAGTAGGGAGGCTCCCCTGAGCAAGGAACATGGCAGGCAAAACTTGGAGAAGGCAAGGGGTTGGGCACACACGAATCTATACATGCTCCTGGGAGAAGGGGCAGTGAGTGAACAAGTCTCTTGGTGCTCCTGGGGTGGGCAGAGCCAACTAAGCTGTAGCAGTAGGGGAGGGTAGTAGGGGAGTAGCTCAGGTCACAGGTTCAGGTATACGCACACATGTACACATATATGCATGTACACATATATTTGTTCATTAATCCTGCATCCCCTCAGACCTCCAGCCCCACACCAGGCACTGAATAAGGGTACCCCACCCCCCAGGGCGAGGGTCTGCCCACCTGAAACACGATCCTTGACTTCTCCAGCAGGTACTGGGAGGTTATGGCACCAGAGATCACGCCCCTGGGGGAAGCACAATCAGCTCATGGGGTCTGGGGTGATCACTTGGCCCTACGTGGCTGTCACAGGGCATGAAGGGTTCGGCATGGCCTTTGGCCACCTGTCTTGGTCCCACTCACCCTTCCAGAAAGATTTCCATGAACTTCCCAAAGCGACTGGAGTTGTCATTCCTTACGGTTTTGGCATTACCGAAGGCCTCTAAGAGAGGTGTTGCCTCCAGGATCTGGACCAGGAAGGAGAAGAAGGTAGGAACTAGGACCTGACCACTGTTCCAAGGGCTGGGGCAGGGGCATGGCTGGAGATTGCCAGGCAGAGGTTTCCCCAAGGAATCCTGGCTTTAGGAAGGGCATCCTGAAGTGGATTCCTTGTAGAACAACAAGATTTCTCTCTGCCTTGAACATACCCACCCCACACTGCTCAACACCCATACTCAAGGCCCATGCTCCCCTCTGCCACACAGAGCAGTTCTTCACTACAAGCCCCCAGCCCAGGCCCGGCAGACTGTTGGGTGCCTCTCCCTGCCCATCCTGCCTGCTGCCCACACGTCCACACAGTACCTTGATCTGCAGGAGTGTTGATGAAGCAGAAACAGGAATGAAAGAAGAACAGAAGCAGATCACTAAGAACACTGGCCACCTCTCTCCCCATGAGACCAAGAGCCTTGGAGCATGGAGAGACTGGCAGATCCCTTTAACTCCCCCCTGCCCTGGTGGCATAAACCTATGAGCCTCAAAGACCCTAGGTGCCCAAGTCAGAGAGCTGAAGCCTGGGCTCAAGATGTGGCAGGTAGTACAGTATGCCACTACCACAACCACCACCAGGTCTCTCTCCCTCAGGGTGAGTATCATCTGCATTCCTTGGGCACCATCTATAGACTGTTAGGCCCTCTGGGTAGGATTGTCTCCTTGGACACCTCTGAGTCCCAGCCTCTGCACTGAACTGGTACATAGTAGGCCCTCAAAAAAAAAAAAAATCCTGCCGGGCGTGGTGGCGCTCGCCTTTAATCCCAGCACTCAGGAGGCAGAGGTAGTAGGATTGCCGAGAGTTTGAGGCCACCCTGAGACTACAGAGTGAATTCCAGGTCAGCCTGGACCAGAGTGAGACCCTACCTCGAAACACCAAAAAAAAAAAAAAAAAAAAAAAATCCTCCTGGCTGGGTGTGGTGACACACACCTTTAATCCCAGCACTTGGGAGCCAGAGGTAGGAGGATCACTGTGAGTTTGAGGCCATGCTGAGACTACATAGTGAATCCCAGGTCAGCCTGGGCTAGAGTGAGACCCTACCTCAAAAAACAAAACAAAACAAAAAATCCTGAGGGTTGGGGAGATGGCTCAGCAGTTAAAGGTGCTTGCTTGCAAAGCTTGCTGGCCAGAGTTATCCACAGAAAGCCAGACACACAAAGTGGCACATGTGTCTGGTGTTCGCCCACAGTGGCAAGAGGCTCTGGTATGGCCATATACCCCTCCCCTTTCTCAAATAAATGAATAAAAATATTTTTTAAAATCCTCCTGAGCCAGGTGTGGTGGCACACACCTGTAAACCCAGCACTCGGGAGGCAGAGGTAGGAGGACTGCTGTGAATTCAAGGCCAACCTGAGATCACATCCTGAATTCCAATCCAGCCTGGACTACAGCATGACCCTACCTAGAATAACCAAATAAATAAATAAATAAATCCTCCTGAGCCAGGAGTGGTGGCACATATCTTTGACCCAGTACTCAAGTAGAATGAGACTCTGCTTCCAAAAACAAAAAAATCAAGAAAGGGCTGGAGAGATTGCTCAGTGGTTAAGGTGCTTGCCTGCTAAAACCTAACAACCAGGGTTCGATTCCCCAGTACCCATATAAAACCAGTTGTACAGTGGCGAACACTGGCCACCTCTCTCCCCATGAGACCAAGAGCCTTGGAGCATGGAGAGACTGGCAGATCCCTTTAACTCCCCCCTGCCCTGGTGGCATAAACCTATGAGCCTCAAAGACCCTAGGTGCCCAAGTCAGAGAGCTGAAGCCTGGGCTCAAGGTGTGGCAGGTAGTACAGTATGCCACTACCACAACCACCACCAGGTCTCTCTCCCTCAGGGTGAGTATCATCTGCATTCCTTGGGCACCATCTATAGACTGTTAGGCCCTCTGGGTGGGATTGTCTCCTTGGACACCTCTGAGTCCCAGCCTCTGCACTGAACTGGTACATAGTAGGCCCTCAAAAAAAAAAAAATCCTGCCGGGCGTGGTGGCGCTCGCCTTTAATCCCAGCACTCAGGAGGCAGAGGTAGTAGGATTGCCGAGAGTTTGAGGCCACCCTGAGACTACAGAGTGAATTCCAGGTCAGCCTGGACCAGAGTGAGACCCTACCTCGAAACACCAAAAAAAAAAAAAAAAAAAAAAAAAAATCCTCCTGGCTGGGTGTGGTGACACACACCTTTAATCCCAGCACTTGGGAGCCAGAGGTAGGAGGATCACTGTGAGTTTGAGGCCACGCTGAGACTACATAGTGAATCCCAGGTCAGCCTGGGCTAGAGTGAGACCCTACCTCAAAAAACAAAACAAAACAAAATATCCTGAGGGTTGGGGAGATGGCTCAGCAGTTAAAGGTGCTTGCTTGCAAAGCTTGCTGGCCGGAGTTATCCACAGAAAGCCAGACACACAAAGTGGCACATGTGTCTGGAGTTCGCCCACAGTGGCAAGAGGCTCTGGTATGGCCATATACCCCTCCCCTTTCTCAAATAAATGAATAAAAATATTTTTTAAAATCCTCCTGAGCCAGGTGTGGTGGCACACACCTGTAAACCCAGCACTCGGGAGGCAGAGGTAGGAGGACTGCTGTGAATTCAAGGCCAACCTGAGATCACATCCTGAATTCCAATCCAGCCTGGACTACAGCATGACCCTACCTAGAATAACCAAATAAATAAATAAATAAATAAATAAATAAATCCTCCTGAGCCAGGAGTGGTGGCACATATCTTTGACCCAGTACTCAAGTAGAATGAGACTCTGCTTCCAAAAACAAAAAAAAATCAAGAAAGGGCTGGAGAGATTGCTCAGTGGTTAAGGTGCTTGCCTGCGAAACCTAACAACCAGGGTTCGATTCCCCAGTACCCATATAAAACCAGTTGTACAGTGGCTGGAGGCCTTGGTGTCCCCATTCTCTCTCTCTCTCCTACCTACCTCTGTTTGCAAATAAATAAATAAAAATATATAGTAAAAAAACTGAACCGGGCGTAATGGCACACACCTTTAAGCCCAGCCCTCAGGAGGCAGAGGTAGGAGGATCACTGTGAGTTCAAGGCCACCCTGAGAATACAGAGTGAATTCCAGGCCAGCCTGGGCTATAGCGAGACCCTACCTTGAAAAACCAACCAAACAAACAAACAACAACAACAACAAAAGAAAAACCCTACTGGGGTCTTCTCAATGTACACGTGTGAGAATATGGTGGCCCTGGACCATAACCAAGAAGATAAGGAGGGGCTTGGCATTCAAAGGGTTCCCAGGAGCCTCCCTGGGATCGGTGGGCAAACAGCAGTTTGGTGCCAAGTCCCTGGCCAGCCTCTCTATTACTCAGCTTCTCCCTGGTCTGAGTGGGGTCAAGAACCTGGTCTCGGGCTGGAGAGATGGCTTAGTGGTTAAGGCATTTGCCTGCAAAGCCCAAGGACCCAGGTTTGAGTCTCCAGGTCCTACATAAGCCAGATACACATAGTGGTGCATGTCTGGGGTTCATTTGCAGTGACTAGAGGCCCTGGCATGCCCACTCTCTCTCCTCTCTCTCTCTCTCTCTCTCTTTTTTTTTTTTTTTTTTTTTTTTTGGGTTTTTCGAGGTAGGGTCTCACTCTGGCCCAGGCTGACCTGGAATTAACTATGTAGTCTCAGGGTGGCCTCGAACTCACGGCGATCCTCCTACCTTTGCCTCCCGAGTGCTGGGATTAATGGCGTGCGCCACCATGCCCGGCTTCCACCCCTCTTTTTGTCTCTAATAAAATTTTTTTAAAACCTGGTTTCTTGGGGGGTGGGGGTGGTACAGAGGGATTTCTCAGCCAGGGCACTTGACTGGGATCCTTGGGAGATAGGGCGCACAAGTGACGGATGGATAGTCTCACCTGCTGCATGACGTCCCTTTTCTGGTTCATGGCGGCCAGGTAGCGCAGAATCAGCTTTGTGGCCTCTGTTTTTCCAGAGCCACTCTCCCCGCTGCCAAAGCACAGGGGCAGAGTAGACATCAGCCTTTGGCTGCCTCTCAGCATCCACCAACCTCGCCATGAAGCATGAGACATGCACGGTGGCCAGCTGTCTACATGGCTGCATGTAGACGCACTGCCCAGGGTGTCCCATTTGTCCCCAATTTGAATACAGCTTTGCTCACCTGATGATGACACACTGGTTCTGTTTGGCATCCAGCATTTTGGCTAAGGCGAGATTAGCAACTGCGAAGAGGTGCCTAGAGAAACAGGCCCGCTAGGTGCCACTGACAGTCCTGCCTCCTGTGGTTTTAAGCCTCCAAAGGGTTTTGGGGAGGGACATCTCTGTCCAGACAAGCAGCTAGTCCCAGCCACCCTCATCCCCATCTTGAACTACGGTGGCCTCTAGAGGCCTCTACTGAGCTGTGGGCTACTTAGACCTGACCACCCACACTCACTGTTGAAGAGAAGCCAGGGAATCCTCAAGCTTAAAGAGGGATTCAGGAGACCCCCGAGCAGCCCCCCTTCCCCATCATAGTGATACTCACGGGGGGTTCTCTCCCAGGGCACGCCCACTGTACTGTTGCACCTGCTCTGGCCCATAGATCCCGAACATTCGGTACGGGTTCACGGATACCAGGATGCTGCCAATGTAGGTCTGTTGGCAAACAGTGACTTCAGTGCCATCTAGGGATTCCCCTTCTCTGCTTTTTTTGTTTGTTTGTTTGTTTGTTTGTTTGTTTGTTTTTTCAAGGTAGGGTGTCACTCTAGCCCAGGCTGACCTGGAATTCACTATGTAGTCCCAGACTGGCCTTGAACTCATGGTGACCCTCCTACCTCTGCCTCCCAAACGCTGGGGTTAAGAGTGTGCCACCATGCCCAGCCCTTCTCTGCTTTTGAGCCAGGAGTCCTTTTCCAATGGGACATGTGTCTGGCTACTTGGCTTCATTTTACCATCTTGCCCTCTGCAGCCCAAGAGGGCTTGTGCTCTAATGGAGTCCTACACCCTACATAGACTATGGCTGGGAGAATAGAGTGAGTCAGACTCCTCAACCATGACTGTGTTAAGGTAGTTGTGCCAGTGCTGCCCTTTTCACTGATTCAAGGTTAGGCCTGGGCTACAAGCAGCCGTACCTCAGGCCGAAGTCAACCTCCACTGTCTAGATGGGTTGGGGAAGAACAGGCAACCGGCAGGCTCTGAGGCCATAAGAGCCCTTGGTGCACCTGCCTTCTGGAGGTGACTCTAGGCCTTGGGCCCTCTACCCTGTCATTCTGGGCTCAGAAGTTGCCTTCCGCCCCTCTGGCGAACCCCAGTCTAGAATCCAAGCCCATGCTTTCCGAGCAGGGCCCAGGGCTAACCAGCCCCAAACTTACATAGATGAGGTTACGTTCAAATCTGGTCTTGAGGTTGGATAACACAGTGGTCTCCTGGAGGTCTCTGGAAGGGCATAGAAGGACTATGAGGGCCCCACAGTGCCTCACTGGCATTATTCCCTGCCCACTCGCAGTGCCTTGGTCAGATGGGCCTGAGACCAAGCCCATCTCTGACACTAACCAGCTGTGAGACTTGGACAAGTTATTTATTTGATCTTGCTATGCCTCAGTTTCTTCATTTTTCCAGTGGGGTGGTAAGCATTGCTCCCATTTTATGGGTGGGGGTCTAGGGAACACTGAAGCAGTAGACCTGAAGCTGAATTGCTGCGACTAGATAGTAATGTTGCCATCTGGCAATGTTTTGGACATATCTGATATGCCAGCATTTGGCCCCATGACACCCATTTTTCAGATGAGGAAACTTATGTTCTGGAAATGCCTTGAGGGGCACATAAAGGACACTGAAGCTGGGGGCATGGGGCTCCTACATGACCTCTCTGGCTCCATCCGCTTACTCCAGTTGTGTCATGTCCTCCACACCATCTTCCCGGTGCTGCTCCTGGGACCGCATAGAAGGCAAGTTGCGGATGGAGTGCATCTGTAAGACAGACGGGTGGGGATGGCAGGCTGGAGGCAACCATGGGCGGACCCTAGCTTGGACATAGCTGGCATTTGTTCCCATTGTTGGACAAAGAGCCTCACGTTTAGGCCCTGGGATCCTACAGCTTCCTCTCCTCAGACTGCAATGGCAGATGGAGGTGGTGCCCGATCCTTACATGAGCTGCTTTCAGTACTGAAGAGTCCCTGGGCAAGTGTGCCCATAAGCTGCAAGTACCCTGCCTGGTGAGTGAGCACACACACATTCACACAAGCCCACATATGTGCCTGTCTCCTCCCCGTCCCCAGCCCTCTCAGTGCCCCACCCCGCTCCCCAACAGAGCTCACATGTTGGTTGATGCACACCTATGTGTTGGTTCACGAGACCTCCGACAGAGCTAAGATGGAGATTGTCCCAGGACCAAATCCCAGCGCCTGTCCAGGACAAACTTGTGGACACTGTGTATGGACTCACAGGGAGTAGAATTAGCAAGTCCATGCTCCCATGCCCACCTGTGGTGTGACGGGATGTGCAGGGCTGTGTTTGAATGGGGACACACACACATGCCAATGCATACTCTCCATGTGCACTTGGAATGGATCTATCTGTGGGCAGTAGCTATGGTGCTCCCACCCTGGGTTTCTTGAGGCTGGGGGTCCTGAGTCACCATTGGGCTGATGGATCCCCAACAGTGTTCATTTATGCATACATGGGTGTGTGAACATGCAGAGGGTGGGCAGGATAACCCGCACCCCTGTGGATGCCACATCTGCCTTGGCACATATTTGCTGTCCTTGCTTGCCTGTGATAGCTGCTCACACACCCCAGGCACAGAGGCCTGCAAGGGTCTGTGTAACTGAACACACTCATGTGCACCCTCAGAACTTTTTCACCCCAGCGCCATACCCTTCCTGGGCGGGCAAAGAGAGTGGCACAAGAGGGCCGGCATGGTGCATGCTCATTGCTGTGTGGCTAAGTAGGGCACAGCAAGTATCAACCCTTCTGGTCCTGGCATCTGGCCCACCCATCTGCCCACGTGCTTGCCAGTAGCCACAGACCCTGAATAATTCAGCCACTCACGTATTCCAAGGTGAGGAGGGCCCAGGCATCCTTGTTCCTTACCCCCAGGCACCCTGCGCCCCGCTCCCGCAATGCTGCGGCCCACACAGCACGGGGCACCCGTCGTCGGGGCCAGGGACCCCCTAGCAGCCAGGCTGCCCCGGTCGCCATTACCAGGTCAGCTGGCTGCCCGCTGTCTGCAGAGGTGGAAAAGCACCCACTTCCCCTGTTTCCCCGCCCACCTTGGGCATCCCGGGGGAGGCTCCGGTGACCACCCGCCTCCTCCAAGGGCCACCCAGTATTGGGCTCATGTTCCACCATGCATGTGGCAGCCAGGCATGGGCTGGGCACCTTTCAAACAGGCTGCCTGCCTGTACCCCACAGGCTCCTGGCCTCTGGGCCGCACTCTGAGATGAGAAGGTTGGGAGATTGGGTTCTGAGCCGCCACCCTCACCTAGTCCAGATCTTTCTGTGCAGGATCTACCAGTGATAGCCAACCCCTTGCCCAAACCCCAGATGCTGTGTGAGGCCCAGACTGTTCTTCCCACCAGCAGAAGGGAGATAGGCTCGCGCAAGCAGCCACTCGCCAAGGTTGCAGCAGCGCTCCGTAGGCTACCTCCCTCCCTGGCTCCTGAGCCAGAAGTCCCAAGCCCCTCTCTAACCTATGTCCCCATACCTTGTTCCACCAGCTTTTGGGGCCAATCTCTTTCCAGGGACCCCTGAGAGACAGGAAGGTAGCTCTATGGCCCAGGATGTGGGATTGAGAGTATACTTGTGGCCAGGGAGGGTGGGCATCTGCTGGTGGCCAGGGGTGGGACCAGCGAGGATGCCAGGCTTGGGGCTCCGAGCCCTTCTCCGAGTTCTGGGCTGGCTTTTCAGGGGACTTCGGGGCAGCAGGTCCTGTTCGCTGAAATGAGCTCAGTCCTCGCACCTGAGGCATGACGACAGCAAACCGCCCGGGGCCAGCCTGGCGCTGTGCACCAGCCTTAGGCAGAGGTCCTGGAGTCTTGGTAGGTGCCAAGGGTGCTAGGACTCTGGGCAGTGTCTTCCAGCGCTGCCATGGTGGCCATGTGGCCCTTGTCTGATCACGAGTGGCCTGGGGGTAGGAGAGACTGAATTGTAAGGTTTTCTTCTCTGCGTGGACGTTCTTGGAAAGTACTGGGATCAAGGTCTCAGGCTTGGCTGGTGGTTGAGAGTCACTTAGGGTGGCCTCTTCTTCAGGATTCTCCAAGCTTGGGCCAGCCGACTTGGTAAGCTGCCCAAGACCTGGGTCTTGGTGTTGGCCCAGGAAGACACCAGTTGAGTCAGAGGCTGGGTCCTCTGCCTCAGGGATGGGTGATGATGTAGAGCCCATGTGCTCAAGGAAGGGGTTTTCGGGCACAGGAGGTGGCCTAGAAAAGCCTCTAAGGCTGCCCACACCTCCTGGCCAGGGGGAGGGTGGGCGCTGAGTAGGAGGCATGTCCACATCCCAGCTGGGAGCCAGTGGGGGCACTGTCCAGGGCACGTCTGAGTCCTCTGGTTCATTCTGGTTTTCCTGGTGCTCCAGGGACCCTGTGGCTGTCCCCCAAGGCCTGGCGCTGGTTGGCTGATGGAAAGGCCCATGTACCCATGGTTTCACAGCCCGGGTGGGTGGCTCACTGAGGCGCCGCCACGTGCGTGGGAGGCGTGAGGGCAGGTTGAGGGACTGGTGCCGAGGGCCATGGCCCAGCAGTGGAGGTGGTGAGGGTGGTCGGGGAGAACCCAGGACCGGTGAACGGGGTGGGCCTAGGCGCCCAGAGCCTCTGCGAAGTGACAGAGGTTTCCTTAGTGATTGAGGCCGGTGAGGAGGGGGTGGGAAGGGTGGCTGGAAGGGACCCCTGCGGCGGGACAACTGAGGTGACAGGGGTCCCAAAGGTGAGTGGTAACCCTGACCTGACAAGCTCCTCAATGAGGGCTGCGGTGAGGGCAAGTGGGCCCAGGCCTGCCGCCTTGACCCCACTGGGGAGGTCCTGGGGAAGCCGAAGGCCACCCCTCGACCACGACCATGGCTACGGGAGGCCCTGAATGAGGGCCGGGGTACAGGAAAGGCCAGAAGTTCATGGGTGGTATCTGGGCTTATAGGAGGGGGCTCTGCAAAGGCCCACCAATTTGCTTGGGGTGCAAGGGGCACGTGAGCTGGAGCGGCCCAAGGTGGCGGATGTCTGCGGAGGGAGCTGTAGGGGGATATCGGCTGGGGCCGGCTGGAGAGGGTGGGAGAGAAGGGTGTGGTGGGTGGTGGGCCAGGACTAGGGGACTGCGGGGGCACAGGAGGGGAGATGAGTGCACTCCAGTGGGCAAGGGCCTGGGGTATGGGCCTGGGGGAGGGTGGGCCATGGGAGTTGTTGTTGTTGCGAGCTTGTGGCTGAGCCCGCCTCAGCATGATGGGGGTATTGGGCCGGTCGGGGTCCATACCAGCCAGCTTGTAGCCAAAGCGTTTGTAGGCTGCTTCTCTCACTGCAGGGCCTCCCCTGTGGGTTTTCTGGCTGCTTTTGAGCCGTTGGGTGGGCTTCTTTTCTGATAGTGTCTTTTTGAGAAATCGGGCCAGTGAGGTGGTTGGACGAGGTGTTGGATGGCCAAAGTCAGGGCTGAAGCCCAGGCCTCGGTGGGCACTGAAGGCCGACAGGGCCCTCTGGAGGTTTCGCTGACGTGGTGTGAGGAAGCCCCAGTAAGGGTGAGCATAGGCCATTGAGGGCACTGGGGGTGTCTCCTCCTCTTCCTCCTCTTCCTCGGCATCCCCCAAGGGCAGAGGAATATCCAGGGATGGGGGCAGGGGCACCTCCAGCTTCTCCTTCCCAAACAGCTTCACCTGAGGCCGTGGAAAGAGGCGGAACTTGCGGATGAGGGATAGCTTGGATCTGGTGGGCTTGTCCATGCCTTGCTGCTCAAAGAAGGAAGCACTAGGCAGGCGGAAGGAGGTGCGCTGCCGTTCTCCACCCACATCCTCGGGCTCCTCTAGTTCTGCAATGTCATCCATGGGGTGGGCATACGGGTTGTGGGGCGACGATATGGGTGGTGGCACCCAGGGGTACACAAAGGCTGACTCTTCCGGGTAGAGATAGGGCACCTCAGGGGGGTAGATGGCTTCATCCCCACCACCATAGATGCCTTCAGCATAGGGGACCCCATAGGGATGGAAGTAAGGTACGTCGTAAGGGGTATCATACGGAAGGTCATAACGTGGGTACAGCATGTCATAGGGTGCGTAGGGATCTAGGTAGTAGTTGTATGGGTAGGCCTCACCCTCAGAGCCATCATGGTAGCCGTAAGGAGACAAATATCCTGACGGGGGTGCATATGGCGGCTCAAAATCATCGTAGCCATAACCGTAGCCATAGCCATAGCCATAGCCTGGGTAGACGGCGTCCCCGTAGTAGTCAGGATGGTAGTAGTCATAGGGGTCTTCAGGCAGGTACCCATAGTAGTGGTCACCATATGGTGGCCAGGCTGGGCTGTATGGGCCGTAGCCAGCCAGGTAGGGCTCTTGTTCCTCATAGTGGTGGAGCGACTGCCGGTCATAGTAGTCATCGCCCTCCCGGTGGTAGTCATAATACTCGCCCAGGTCTTGGAAGCCTTCAAGCCCATACAGTGACTTACGGGAGCCCGCATGCCGGAATGGGGCCTCATCCTCAAAGGGCAAGAAGCCCACAGGCTCCCCGGAAGAGTAGATGCTATGGCTGCGGGGAAACCTGCGGAGCCGGCCTCCTCCGTGCCGCAGGATCTCAGCGCCCGACGGAAAGGGCAGCTTGCGGGAGCCCACGCGGGAGCTTGAGCGCTGGAGCCAGGCGTCCACCGTGGCCTGCTCGCTGCCTGACTCCTCAGCTTTCTTGAGGAGGAACTTTTTGGTCAGCCAGTTGATGGCTGTGGATGCCTTGCTAAGTGACCGGGCGCGAGGTCGCAGTCGGCCATAGCCACGCCGACCGGGGAAGCGAATCACCATGAAGGATGGCTTTTTGCCTTTCATCGCCCTCTTCTTCTTGCCCATGCGCATCTGTGTCATGAGCTTGGACGTGGACTTGAGCACAGTGCGGGCCTTCTTCTTACGCTTGGTCTTCTGGGGGCCGGTGTGGAGGCCCCAGAAGAAAGCTGATGCACTCCGGAACTGACCCTTCTTGGAGATCTTGGGAGTGCGATCTCGGAAGCCCATGAACAGCCTGGATGTGCCCTTGAGGCTCCGTTTGGGCTTCTCTGGCTCTGGGGCCTTCTTGCCCTTTTTCCCTTTCTTGGCTTTTTTCTCCTCATCTTCCTCCTTCGCCATGGTGGCCTCTGTTTCTACTGGGCCTGGGGCCGATACCGCAGGTTTAGAGACTGGAAGACACTGCTTGGAGACCTGCTAGGTCTACTGCTTGTGGATGGCTCTGTGGCCTTCTTGGTCTCTGAGCAGCTGGGTCTGGCCCAGTGGTGTGAGGCAGGACCTGGTTAGTGTTCTAGGAGGGCAGATCCATAATTCATCTCCTCTAGACCAGCCTTGGGTTTCACCCTGAGGAGTGGTGGAAAGTGTGTGGGTGTTGTTTACCTGTTGGGAGCCTAGGAGGCCTGTGCCAGGGGAGCATCTCAGCTTTAGAGTCTCAGTGGCAACAACTGTGCTGACCCTGCCAGGCCCTCCTTTGCCCCAGCTGGCTCAACACCCAAAGGAGTATGTGGGTTCCCTCAACTTGGCAGAGGAAGACACTGAGCTCCAGCGGAGGTGGTGGTGGGGGGATACCATCTGCCCTAGTGGAATTGGGTCTCCTCAGCCCAGGGTGGGATGCTGAAAGCCCACATCATCTTGGAGGAGAACTGGGAGTGGGCAGGCAGGTGCTTAGGGCTGCAGCCAGTGTAAGGGGAGCTGGCTAGCTCTGGGGAGCTGAATAATGCATCAGGGAGAGGCCAGCTGCCACCTCACAGAGCAGGGCAAGGTGGGGGTGTCTTCACAAGCCATGGGAAGGGAGGTGCAGGGAGCCAAGGAGTGGAAATGGAGTGTGGCCCTATCCCTGATCCCCAGCTCCACCACTGACTGGCTCATTGGTCTTAAGAAAGCCCTTTGTCTTCTCTAGGGCTGTGGCTTCCTCATCTGTAGAATGGGAGTGGCGAGCTGTGGCCTGTCTCCTTCACCAGAAGGAAGCAGATCTGATGGAACTCCTAGGTAGTTCAAGAGGCTGGAGAGACAACTTAGCAGTTAAGGTGCTTGCCTGGGAAGCCTAAGGGCCCAGGTTCGATTCCCCAGAACCCATGAAAGGCAGATGCATAAGGGGACACATGCATCTGGAGTTTGTTTACAGTGGCTGGGAGCCTTGGTGAGCCCATTCTCTCTATATATCTGCCTCTTTCTCTCTCTCCTTCTCTCTAAATAAATAAGTAAATAAATAGTTCCAAAAAAAAAGGCAGGGGCAGCCTCATGGGGGTTCCTCCTCGAGGCCCTTGCCCAGCCCTGTTCTCTTCTCCCCATGCCTGCCCTGACTGGGTAAGTCATGATCACGTGACCTCTGCACTGTCTGGCTACAGGTTGGATACTTCTCTCATGGCCAAAAGCCCACTCTCTGCTTGGTAACCCTTTCTATTCACCTTGGAGTACTTGGAGATGGTGGGGAGGTGAAGCTCATTGGTAGAGCCCTAGCATGTAAGAGGCTGGGGTCTTCTCCACTGGGAAGTCTTGGCTGGCTAGTGGAAAGGGGTTATGGGAAACTCCAGTAAAGAGCAGCTCTGTGACCTGAAGCCTCACAACCTCTTCCTGCCTTTTCCTCTCCTCTTCTCCTTGCTTCCTTTCCCTCTCCCACCTTTTCTCTCTTCTCTTCTCCATCCCTTCCCTCTCCTTCCTTTCCCATCCCTCTTTCCTTGCTGTCTAGGACCAGGACAAACAGTGTTGCTAGGAGCATCACCTTGTACTTTCACAAGACCTTTTCAACAGCCCTCAAAGTAGGAAGTCTTATTTGCTCCATTCTCCAGATTAGGAAATGCGGACTACACAGCTCAAGTGACTTGTTCAAAGTCATCCAAGCTCAGGAGAGGCACAGCCCCACTCCTGGCCTGGCTACTTACCCTGCTCTAGAACGCCTGGACTTTCATGCAGGAGGTAGGGAAACCCGGGCCCTGGACAGAGGTAGGGGCTTGGTCAAGCTGACCTCAGAGCCTGTCCAGATCCCTGATTGAGCCACTGACAGGCCAGAGCCATAGCTTGGCCTCTAATACACCTCAAGACTGCCACTGTGTTTGTCTTTTACGGGCCCAAGTCATACCTCTGCTAAGCCCCACTTGGATTCCACACTAGCCTGGTGTTTGTCACCCCAACAATTGTAGCCAGCTTTCATTTGTCCGTCCATCCATCCATTTCTTTGTGAGAACTGTACACAGTACATCAAGTCTATAATATAGCTATGTCAGGAAAGGACAAAAACTGGGGGGGATGGGACTGGAGAGATTGCTCAGTGGTTAAAGGCACTGTTTGCAATGTCTGCTGACTTGGGTTCAATTCCCCAGTACCTACATAAAGCCAGATGCACAATGTGGCGCATGCATCTGAAATTTTTTAAAAAATATTTTTATTTATTTATTAATTTGAGAGAGAGAGAGAGAGATTCAGAAATAGGCAGGTAGAGAAAGAGAGAGAGAATGGGCACGCCAGGGCCTCTAGCCACTGTAAACGAACTCCAGATGCATGCGCCCCCTTATGCATCTGGCTTACGTGGGTCCTGGAGAATCAAGCCTTGAACCAGGATCCTTAGGCTTCACAGGCAAGCGTTTTACCACTAAGCCATCTCTCCAGCCCTGCATCTGAAATTTGCAGTGGCAAGAGGCCCTGGTGTGCCCATATTCTTTCTCTCAAAGATAATGAGTAAATAAGCTAATTGATTAATTAAAATAAATAGCAGACAGGGGAAGAAGCCTTATGAGCTCTATGGATGGTACCACAGGGCAGTGAGGGCACAAGTGAAGGTGGCATGTGGGGTCAGGGCATGTGCACAGGGCCTATAGAGCCTGGTGAGGGCTTGCCTGTGACTTCCAGTGAGGCAGTGGCTGTCAAGAGTGTAAGCAGAAAAGGAATGGGATTTGACCTTAGCCTTCACAGGATCCCTCATGCTGCTGCCAGGACACAGACTGCCAGGCATGAGGCAGAAGCAGGGAAGCTAGTAAGGATCTGCGTGGGCAGGCCAGTGTAGGGGTTGCTGGCTGCTGTCTGGGGAGGTGTGGAGAGGTGGCATAATGCTGGGTGGATTGTCAGTAGAGGTCACAACTTGTGCATGGGTGGCCAGGATAAGCCCAGGGTTTCCTTACTAAACACTGGAGCATGGAGGCTGATGTCTGAGGGGAGGGAAGCTTGAGGCCAAGGAAGTAAGACCCAAGTCCACTTGGGACAAGTTGGCTTCAGGTGCCCACCAGGCACCGGGCTGGCAACATCAACTAGGGAGTCAGCTGGCATTGAAGTCATACTTCTGAAAGAATGGTGCAAGATGGGCGTGGTGGCACATGTCTTTAATCCCAGCCCTCGGAAGGCAGAGTTAGAAGGATCGCTGTGAATTCGAGGCCAGCCTGGGACTACAGAGTTAGTTCTAGGTCAGCCTGGGCTAGAGTGAGACCTTACCTCAAAATTTTTAAAAAAATGGTGCAAGGATGATTGTCATGGAGCAGAAGCTAAGGACGTTGCTGCAGGACAGCACTGATGGGCGTGGAAGAGGAATGAGACAAGAAGCAGGTTACGAGTCAGGAGGGAATTTTGGGGCCTCAGGGGAGAGGAGTCAGAATAGCTGTGACAAATGGGCACACATGTCAGGAGAGTTGAGGATGGAGAGCTACCCATGGCATGTAGCACTTAGCGATAGAGGTAACCATGACAAAGATGATCCCTGCAGAGAAGTAAGACAATGCTGGTTACACCTGTCGGGAGAAAGTTCAAGAAAGGATTATAGTGGTGGTGGGGTCCACAGGATGTGCTATCTGTGTGCTAAAACTACCATACTGGACAGTTCAGTGGGTGAATTAGGTGGAGTATGGATTATAGCTTGAGAAAGCCATTATAAGAGAATAAAAGGATGAAATGAGAGAGAAAGAGGGATGGGGAAGAGGGAGGGAGGGAAGGAGGGAGGGAAACAGGATAAAAATAGGGAAAGTTATACTGACATAGACCACCATGGATCTGCACCAGGGCCTCCAGCCACTGCAAATGAACTCCAGATACATGTGCCACTTTGTGCATCTAGTTTTATGTGGGTGCTAGGGAATCAAACTAGGGTCCTTAGGCTTTGCAGTCAAGCGCCTTAACTGCTGAGCCATCTCTCCAGCCCCAGGAGTAGAATGTCTGTCCAATGTGCTGCCACTGACAGGAGAAAGAAGAATCCCTCTGGGAATGTCCATTTCCTATCCTGTGTGCATATGGGGAAGGGCTGACTATAGCAAGCTCCTGTGACACACACCAGCATGGAGCAGCACACCACTGATGTTGGTGTTTCCAGGGTCTGCCCTGGAGGGAGCAAGATGCAGCACACTCCTCCCCCACTGTCTACCACACACACCTTGATCTCTTTCTCTAGAAGTTCTGAAAGTGTATATGTGTGCGGTAGGAATATAAGTTTCTATTTGCTTTTATTTGCAAATGCTACATAGGGGCTGGAGAGATGGCTTAGCGGTTAAGTGCTTGCCTGTGAAGCCTAAGGTCCCCAGTTCGAGGCTTGATTCCCCAGTACCCACGTAAGCCAGATGCACAAGGTGGCACATGCATCTGGAGTTCGTTAACAGTGGCTGGAGGCCCTGGTGCACCCATTCTCTCTGCCTCTTTCTTTTTTAAATTTATTTTATTTTATTTATTTGAGAGAGAGAGAGAGAGAGAGAGAGAGAGAGAGGCAGATAGAGAGAAAGAGAGAATGGGCATGCTAGGGCCTCTAGTCACTGCAAACGAACTCCAGACACATGCACCCCTTGTGCATCTGGCTTACGTGAGTCCTGGGGAATCAAACTGGGGTTCTTAGGCTTTGCAGACAAACACCTTAACCCCTAAGCCATTTCCCCAGCTCCTCTCTGCCTCTTTTCTCTCTGTCTGTCACTCTCAAATAAATAAATACAAATAAACAACAAAAAAAACTTTAAAAAAAAAAGCTACATAGGACTCTAGTGAGCATGTCCACTTCACTTTAAGCCTTTCTAGATCAGTTTGACTTTGGAACCATGCAAATGCATTCTGATTCAAATGAACAACAAAAAAGTAACATTTGTGGAGAGTGGGCCAAAGGGAATTGGAGATCGTGGGTGGAGACACCCTTTAGCTGGGCTCCCAGGAAGAATGTCAACATCACAGTTACCCCTCCATAATATTTGAAATACTATATCAAAGGATCAAGGGGGCTGGAGAGATGGTTTAGTGGGTAAGGCACATGCCTACGAAGCCTAGGGGCCCAGGTTCGATTCTCCAGGACCCATGTAAGCCAGATGCACATGGTGGTACATTCGTCTTGAGTTTGTTTGTGGTGGCTAGAGGCCCTGGGGCATCCATTCTCTCTATCTTCTCTCTGTCTCTAATAAATAAATAAAAGGATGGAGGGGTGAGGTATCACAGTTATGGTGTCCCTTAAGAGTTAATCCAGATGAAGAGATTGAAGCTGCCTTAAACCCTCAGGCAGGCATCTTTCTGCTCCAAAGCCTGCCTCAAGGCTGCCTGGTTCAGGAGAAAGAATGAGAGATGATCAGTGTCTAGTCTAGTAGGTTGAGCTATGTCCTGCCATAAACCCTCGGGCAAGCACCAGGGACAGCTTCCGGGTTCTTCTTCCTGGACTTTTTTTTTTTTTTTTTTTTTTTTTGAGGCAAGTCCAACAGACTGCCTGTTTATGCAAGAGAGAGAACGAGAGAGAGAAACAGAGAGAGAGGGAGAGTATTGTCATGCCAGGATCTCCAGCTACTGCAATCTAACTCCAGATGTGTGCCCCCTTGTGCACATGTGCGACGTTGTGGGCTTGTGTCACTGTGTGTCTGGCTTACATGGGACCTGGAGAGTTGAACAAGACTCCCTAGGCTTTGCAGGCAAGCACCTTAACTGCTAAGCCATCTTTCCAAACATTCCTGGGACTTTTTAACAGGCTTTTTGTTGTTGTTGTTGTTTGAGGCAGGGTCTTACTCTAGCCTAGGCTGACCTGGAGTTTACTCTGTAGCCCAGGTTGGCCTAGAACTCATGGTGATCTTCCTACCTCAGCCTTCCAAGTGTTGGGATTAAAGGCATGCCCAGATTTTGTAGGCTCTTTCCTAGTCTAACCTCTCTTTCCTGATCCATCAACTAATAATCCTCCATATACATTTGAACTTAACCAGTGAAGCTCATCTCAACTTGATGCCTGATTTGCATTTGCCAGGTCACAAGAAGACCTGATCAAGGTCACTATGCAGCACCAACCAGTTGAGACCCTTCCCAGTTCAGAAGCTTTTCTGCTTTACTTTCACTTTCTGCTTTATTCTCCTAAAACAAATCTTTCTTTTTTTTTTTTTTTTTTTTTTTTTTGCAAGGTAGGGTCTCACTCTGGCCCAGGCTGACCTGCAATTAACTATGTAGTCTCAGGGTGGCCTCGAACTCACGGCGATCCTCCTACCTCTGCCTCCCGAGTGCTGGAACAAATCTTTCTTAACTGCAGACCACACTTGGGTTTGCCAGGCATACCTGGTAGCAGGCCGTCTTGAGGACTGTGCATGTGAGTGCTCCGCTGTAGAGGCATTTTGTTTCTTGTCTCTACCTTTAGGATTGTCATGGGAAACTCCGTTAGCGCCTTTGGACTCCTGCCAAAGTTCATCCTCAGGACTGAAGTTCGATAGAGAAAATAGGAAGCCTGGGCGTGGTGGCGCACGCCTTTAATCCCAGCAATTGAGAGGCAGAGGTAGGAGGATCACTGTGAGTTCAAGGCTGCCCTGACTACACAGTGAATTCCAGGTCAGCTTGAGCTAGAGTGAGACCCTACGTCGAAAAACAAAAACAAACAAACAAACAAAAATAAAAGCCGAGGGTGGTGGTGCACACTTGTAATCTGGGCTGAGGAGGTGGAGATAGGTGGGTCTCTAGGGTGCTCTGGCCACACAGTCTAGTGTACTCCATGAGTTCTAAGCCAGTGTCTCCAAAAAGAGGAGAAAAAAAGTGGATAACACCTGAGATTGTCCTGTGGTGTCCACATGCATGTTTACATACTTGCACATGTACCCCACACATTTGCATACCCACACATTCACACACAAACTGTTGCCTCAGCTGGCTCCCTTTTCTTTCTTAACTGCAGACCACACTTGGGTTTGCCAGGCATACCTGGTAGCAGGCCGTCTTGAGGACTGTGCATGTGAGTGCTCCGCTGTAGAGGCATTTTGTTTCTTGTCTCTACCTTTAGGATTGTCATGGGAAACTCCCCGTTAGCGCCTTTGGACTCCTGCCAAAGTTCATCCTCAAGGACTGAAGTTCGATAGAGAAAAATAGGAAGCCTGGGCGTGGTGGCGCACGCCTTTAATCCCAGCAATTGAGAGGCAGAGGTAGGAGGATCACTGTGAGTTCAAGGCTGCCCTGACTACACAGTGAATTCCAGGTCAGCTTGAGCTAGAGTGAGACCCTACGTCGAAAAACAAAAACAAACAAACAAACAAAAATAAAGCCGAGGGTGGTGGTGCACACTTGTAATCTGGGCTGAGGAGGTGGAGATAGGTGGGTCTCTAGGGTGCTCTGGCCACACAGTCTAGTGTACTCCATGAGTTCTAAGCCAGTGTCTCCAAAAGAGGAGAAAAAAAAAGTGGATAACACCTGAGATTGTCCTGTGGTGTCCACATGCATGTTTACATACTTGCACATGTACCCCACACATTTGCATACCCACACATTCACACACAAACTGTTGCCTCAGCTGGCTCCCTTTTGCTGTTCATCTCATAAAATGAGAAAAGGTATCACCTTAGACCTATGCAACAAGTTTCACCTTTGGAGCTCTTGCCTTCACTAGGCCTTCCTTACTCCTCAGGGATATAAAGACATCTCTCTGCGGGCTTACTAGGAGTGTACTCTGATATTATATAATTGTGTTGTGTGTGTTTGTATCATGATAATTGCTTTCATGTAATTGTCATTTTGTGTTTAAGATAGCATGGGACAAAACTAAATATGCGGGCTGGAGAGATGGCTTAGCGGTTAAGGCACCTGCCTGCTAAGCCTAAGAACGCTGGTTCCAATCTCCAGGTCCCACGTTTAGCCAGATGCAAAGTGCCCACAAGGGGGCGCACGCATCTGGATTTCATTCTCAGCAGCTGAGACTGCTGGCGCGCCCATCTCTGTCTCCCTCTCCCTCTCTGTCTGTCTCTCTCTCCAAAAATAAATAAAAAATAAATGTAAAAAATATGCTCCTAGAATTCCTGAAAATGGCTGAGTAACAAAACCTAGGATCACTTCATTTTCTTATTTTCTTTCTTTTCTTTTTTTTCAAAGTAGGATCTCATTCTAGCCCAGGCTGACCTGGAATTTACTATGTAGTCTCAGGATGGACTTGAACTCACAGTGATCCACCTACCTCTGCCTTCTGAGTGCCACCACTCCCGGCTATTTTCTTTTCTTTTCTTTTTTTTCTTTTCTTTTCTTTCTTTCTTTTTCTTTTTTTTTTGGTTTTTTGAGGTAGGATTTCACTCTAGTCCAGACTGACCTGGAATTCACTATGTAGTCTCAGGGTGGCCTCGAACTCATGGTGATCCTCCTACCTCTGCCCCCCAAGTGCTGGGATTAAAGGCGTGCACCACCACACCCAGCTTCTTATTTTTAAAAAAAAACTTATTGCACAATAAATTACTACTCTTGGGCTGGAGGGATGGCTCAAAGGTTAAAGGCACTTTCTTGCAAAGTTTAATAGCCTGGGTTCAATTCCCCACATAAAGCCAGTAAATAAAAACATAAAAAGAATGTGTATGTGTTTGGAGGATTCTTTTTGGACTATATTAACTGGAGCTGGGGTTGGAGAAATGGCTCAGCAGTTAAGTGTGCTCCCTTGTGCAAGCATGAGGGCCTGAGGGACTGGAAACTACCCAAGTTTGAATCTCCAGATCCTACATAAGCAGCTGGGCATGGCCATGTGCGCCAGTAACCCCAATCCCACAAAGCAGAGAACAAGGAATTACTTGGGCATGCACTCATGTACACACACACAAAATATATATGTACACAGGAGCTATTATCTTTGTTCTTTCGGGACTTCCTCTTCCTTTGAAAATGTGGTTAGAGTCGGGCGTAGTAGCTCACGCCTTTAATCCCAGCACTCAGGAGGCAAAGGTAGGAGTATCACCATGAGTTCGAGGCCACCCTGAGACTACATAGTGAATTCCAGGTCAGCCTGGACTAGAGTGAAACCCTACCTCGAAAAACAAAAATAAAAAAAGTGGTTATGCTTTATCTCAGGCATAAGTAAAATGTACATTAACTAAAATGTTAATTTTCGACTTCCTTGCTGATGGAATGATTTGTGTCTGATGCAGTCAAATGTTAGCTCTGAAACTGAAAGCTAAAAAATATTGTTATAGGATCTGGAGTGATAGCTTAGCAGTTAAGGCACTTGCCTGTGAAGCCTAAGGACCCAGGTTCAATTGCCCTGTACCTACGTAAGTAAGTCAGATGCACAAAGTGGTGCATGTGTCTGGATTTTTTTTGCAGTGGCTAGAAACCCTGGAGTGCCCATTCTCCCTCTCTTTGCTTCATTCTCTCTCTCTCAAATAAATAAAATATTTTTAAAAATCATTATAGGATTTATAAAAGATAACCAAGAATTTAAAATAAAAATATGTAGGGGATATGATGGAGAGTGGAGTTTCAAAGGGGAAAATGGGGAGAGGGAGGGAAGTATCATGGGATATTGTCTACAATTAAGGAAGTTGTCAATTAAAAAATAAAAAAATAAAAACATGTTAATTTGTCATGAATATAATTTAGATTTAACTGTGTGTTCAAAGAACCGATAAATCTATAGTGTAAAGGTATTTTTGTTTGTTTGAGGTAGGGTTTCACTCTAGCCTAGGCTGACCTGAAATGAAATTCACTATGTAGTCTCAGGGTGGCCTCCAACTCACAGCAATCCTCCTACCTCTGCCTCCCAAGTGTGCCACCATGCCCAGCTGGTAAAGGTTTTTTTTTTTTTTTTTTTTCCGAGGTAGGGTCTCACTCTAGCCCAGGCTGACCTGGAATTCACACTGTATTCTCAGGGTGGACTGGAACTCTCAGCAATCCTCCTACCTCTGCCTCCAGAGGTAAAGATACTCTTAACCTACAAAAACAGTATTTTGGAGCTGAAGAGATGGCTCAGCAGTTAAGGTGTTTGCCTGCAAAGCCCAAGGACTCCAGTGATTCCCCGGTACGTAAAGCCAGATGCACAAGGTGGCACGTGCATCTGGAGTTCATTTGTAGTTACTAGAGGCCCCGGTGTGTGCCCATTCTCTATCTGCCTCTTTTTGTTGTTGTTGTTGTGGGTTTTTCGAGGTAGGGTCTCACTCTAGCCCAGGCTGACCTGAAATTCACTATGGAGTCCTAGGGTGGTCTCAAACTAATGGCAATCCACCTACCTGCGCCACCATGCCCGGCTGCCTCTTTCTTAAATAAATACTAAAAAAAAATAGTATTTGGGGGGGGTCTATTAACTATTTCAGAAAACATTAAAATGATTTAAATAAGAGCATTAAAAGACATCTGATCTTATTAAGCATGTATTTTAGAGAGATAATAAGCATCTAAAATACTTGGCTTATAGTACAGTTTGTTTCTTTAAAGTAGTATTTATTAGCTGGGTGTGGTGGCTCATTCTTTGATCCCAGCAGTCAGGAGGCTGAGGCAGGATTGCCATTTTAGGCCAGCATGGACTACAATGAGTTCAGGCCAGCCTGGGCTAAAGTGAGACCCTACCTCAAAAAACAACAAACAACAAACAAAACCCCAGTCTAACCCAAGAGTCTGCAATCACTGAGGAACCTCACGAACTTGTGTTGTGAAGCTCTACCCTCTGAGCACAACACAATACCATGTTCATCTGATGAGGTGCTGTGGTAGTTTGAATAGATGGCCCCCAATATATTCAGTGTTTTTTTTTTTTTTAAATTATTTGTAAGCAGAGAGAAATAGAGGCAAACAGAGAGAGAATGGACATGCCAGGGCCTCTAGCCCCTGTAAACAAACCCTAGATGCATGTGTTTCTTGTGCATCTGGTTTATGTGGGTCCTGGGGAATTGAACCTGTGTCCTTTGGCTTTGCAGGCAAATGCCTTAACCACTCAGCCATCTCTCCACTCCTGCCCCCTACTCAGTATTTTATTAGCTTGTAGTTTGGATCTGCAGCCACCTGGCTGGAGGAAGTGTCACTGGGCAGATCTTAAGATGCAGCAGTAGGTTTGAAATTCCAATCTAAAGATATGCAAAGGGCCTAGTTCCACCTGGAGTTCCTGAAGTGTGCTGTGTGGCTTTTGCCTTCTCTCTCTCTCTGCTTGGACCTATGAAAGCAGACCAGCTTCTTCTGCCATTATGAACATCTCCTGGATCTGTAAGCTTCAATAAATCCCTTTTTCCATAACTGTGCCTGGTCTGGAAGTTCATCTCAGCGACCTGAAGCTTTCTGCTACAGGTGACTACTACCAAGAGACCCTCAAGCCTGGGCCTTTTGAACTTCCCTCACAGGAAGGGGTGAGGAAGGTCACTAGACCCTCACCAGGGGTCTGCATCTCCCCAGCCAGCTGTATGAGATTGTCCTCCACTGCACATGGTCTCAGGAGGCTAAGTATATAGTGTGTGCAACACTAACAGAAGAGGGGATGCCATCTGGTGACTATGAGGTTGTTATTCACGTGGGGGTGAGACTTTCCTGTGATGCAGCTGTTTGGAGTCACTCACCCCTCACCAGCCCACTAATTTCATTAGTTCACCAAGCTGGCCTTTGCTGTAACCGTACTTTGTCGTCATCTGGTGCCCTCTGGGGGGAGTACATGTTTGTGTGACTCTCCCCATGGGCAAGTTTCAGGCAACACAGGTAAAAATATTACTCTCCCCAGTAATGGGGGCTCTGTTCTTTGCCTTATTCAGAAACCCAGGTCTGCTTACTAAATGAAATTGTATAGTGACCTGTGTTTATGGGAATGCCCCAGACCAAGAGTTATTGTTAGTCTCTGCCTTGGAAATTGTCCTACACACAGCCCAATAACAAGGCATAATATTGGGGGTCTTCACCTGAAAGTTAGGGGACATTCCTAGACCTGTGGCTTACTGCTCCAGCTGTATTCTGTAACATGTAGACATCAAGGATGCTTATAAACTATAGTAGCTATAGCAATGCTGATAGACAATTAGGTTTTTTTTTTTTTTTTTTTTCGAGATAGGGTCTCACTCTAGCTCCGGCTGACCTGGAATTCACTATGTCTCAGGGTGGCCTCAAACTCATGGCGATCCTCCTACCTCTGCCTCCCAAGTGCTGGGATTAAAGGCGTGCACCACCATGCCCGGCTACACAATTAGATTTTTTTTAAGATTTATTTTTATTTATTTATTTTCTAAAGACAGACGGTGGGGGGAGGGAGGGAGGGAGAGAATGGGCACACCAGGGCCTCTAGCCACTGCAAATGAACTCAAATGTGCCACCACATGCATCTGGCTTAGGTGGAACCTGTAGAATCGAACCTGGGTCCTTAGGCTTTATAGGCATGTGCCTTAACTGCTAAGCCATCTCTCCAGCCCAACAATTAGATTTTAATCAAATGTCTCTTTGTCAAGGATATAAATATCTTCTGATGTTTGCTGACATCTCAGGGTAATCCTGTCACTCTTGATTAGAAGTTGTAAACTTTATGGCTTCTAGGATACAATAGTTTCAGACTAATCTTATGATACAGAACTTATAGCCAATTACTACTAATAGGGATCCAAAGCATCATGTCCAACCAGTAGAACAGGCAGAAAGCCAATTACTTTGTGGTCCAAAGCATCAGTCAACCAGTAGAACTGTGACTCTCTAATTAGCATGACTCTCTAATTAGCATGGAAGAAGTAATAGAAAAATGAATCATTGTTCCTCAGAAATACCTCTCTTTTTTAATTAAAAAAAAATTTTTTTTGGTTTTTTTTTTTTTTTTTTTTTGGCAAGGTAGGGTCTCACTCTGGTCCAGGCTGACCTGGAATTCACTACGTAGTCTCAGGGTGGCCTCGAACTCTCGGCGATCCTCCTACCTCTGCCTCCCGAGTGCTGGGATTAAAGGCGTGCGCCACCACGCCCGGCTTTTTTTTTTTTTTGAGGTAGGGTCTCACTCTAGATCAGGCTGACCTGGAATTCACTCTGTATTCTCAGGGTAGCCTCGAACTCATGGCAATCCTCCTACCTCTGCCTCCTGAGTGCTGGGTTAACGGCATGCGCCACCATACCCAGCTAAAAATTTTTTAATTTAAAATTTATTATTTATTTATTTATGAGAGACAGAGAGAGGGGAGAGGGAGAATGGGCACGCTAGGGCCTCTAGCCACTGCAAACAAACTCCAGATGCATGCGCCACCATGTGCATCTGGCTTACATGGGATCTGGAGAATCAAACCAGGGTCCTTAGGCTTCACAGGCATGTGCCTTAACCGCTAAGCCATCTCTCCAGCTCAACTTTTTAATTTTTTTATTTTAGAGAGTGAGAGGGACAGAGAGAGAGAACTGGCACGCCAGGGCCTCAGCCACTGCAATTGAACTTGACGTTTGCACCACCTAGTGGGCATGTTCAAACTTGCACTTGTCTAACCTTTGTGTGTCTGGCTTACGTGGGATCTGGAGAGTCAAACATAGGTCTGTAGGCTTCGCAGGCAAATGCCTTAACCGCTAAGTCATCTCTCTAGCCCAAGATTTTTTTTTCTAAAAAATTATTATTGAAGCCGGGTGTGGTAGTGCACGCCTTTAATTCCACCACTTGGGAGGCAGAGGTAGGAGGATTGACCTGAGTTTGAGGCCACCCTGAGACTACAGAGTGAATTCCAGATCAGCCTGGGCTAGAGCAAGACCTTACCTCAAAAATAAAAAAAAAAAAATTTTATTGAAAGAATGAATGAATATGGGTAGCTCAGGACCTCCTGCTGCTACAAATGAACTACAGACATACCTACCACTTTGTACATCTGGCTTTATGTGGGTGCTGGGGAATTGAACCCAGGCTATCAGGTCTGGCAAGCAAGTGTCTTGAACTGCTGAGCCAACTCTTTAGCCCAGAAGAAAAATTTCTTGAACCACAACTCTCAATTCCGTTTTAGGACACAAGAACCTGGAAATTCCAGCAGGTTCCCATTGCACCTCAACAGTCACCTATAAGCTGCATAGCTGAGTCCAAGGCCATCCTAGGCCACAGGAGACTGTTTCAAAACCAAAAAATAAAATAGGACAGAGAGATAGTGAGATACTATGAGTATAGGTGGAAACATGGTGTTCTAAATTGCCCAAAGACATACTACTGCCCTCCTTTAAGATTTAATCCAAATGGGTCTGTCAATCCCCGAGACAGGAGAGCATCTCTCAGGAAAGCTGTCACTCATGAAGACACACTAGAAGATGGGAGGAGAGAATGTATTCACACACCTCAGAACTCTTCGATGCATGTACTGTATTATAGATCTTTACAGCTAAGCCCGCCTGCTTTTCTGAGTTCTAACTTAAAAGCTAAAGTTCCCATTTTCTCCCTTTCTGTTTTGGGTGCCAACTGAAACATCAGCCTGCTTCTGCTACTGGGTATTCACTACTTCTGAAGACCTGCCTTTTCCCCCTCCATGACCTCCATTTGCTCAGCCTGTCTGCTTTACCTGCAACTCAAAAAACATGTTCTTTCTTTTATCTCCCTCCCTCCTCCCTCAGGTACAGAGATTTCCAGCTCGCCTTTTCTCTCAAATTCCAATAAAAGGATCCTTGAACTTTTTTCTGGGTCTGTTTTAAAATTCTTTTTATCTACAGACACTAAGGTGCTGGAGAAGTAGCTCAGTTGGCAGAATGCCTGCCTGGCATGCCCAAAGCCCTGGGTTTGATCTGCAGCATGGCATAAAATGGGAATGGTGGATGTATTCCCAGCACTTAGGATGGAGGCTCAGTGGTTCAAAGCACTTGCTTGCAAAGCCTGCTGGCCTGGATTCAGTTCCCCAATACTCATGTAAAGGCAGCACAAAATGGTAGGCACACCATTTGCAGCAGCAAGAGGCCCTGGTATACCTGCATGCATATGCGTGCACACACACACAACTAAATAATTTTTTAAAAGGTCAAGGACATCTTCAACTATATAGGGAGTTTGAGACCTAACTGGGATATATGAGACACAATCTCAACACCGCTCCCCACCCCACTACAGAACAACAAACGAAACCCAAGAGGGGGCCCTAATTGGTAACAATGAGCGGGGGCAGGGAGCGAGGGGACAGGGGACTACAGCCAGCTGTGCTGAGTCTGACAATGCCAAGAAGAAAATATGGTGGCTGAAAGGTGAGAGAACTGGGTCTGAGTAGCTAATTCAGGAAAGGGGGAGACAGTCCAGAGCTTCTAGCTTTCTAGGTGGAGGCACACAGGGAAAAGGCCAAGGGACACAGCAGGAAGGAGACTTGGGGAGCAAGGAGGGACCGGGGAAAGCAGCTCTGCCCACACTCTGACCTGGGACTTGGGGCTCAAGGATTCTGGGTCAGAATTTTCAGTAGTCCAGGTCCCCAGCCAGTGGAATTTTGTCATGGCCATCCTAGCCAACCAGAGAAGAGAGGGAGAAAGGGAGACTCCACCCTGGAAAGAGGGTGCAGTTCAGAATGGGGTGTCTAGGGGGAAGAAGTGTATTCAGACTGAGACGAAGAGATCAGGGCGTCAGGAGAGGGGCAGCGGGGCCCTTGGACCAGTTGTTTAGGATGACAGATGAGCATGAGTTTCCCACTGAGGAAAGGCTGGACTCAGGGAGACAGGAAGAGCCTGTAGATGAGCAGTCATAGGACAGAGAGATGGCATGTATTTGCCTCCTCTGCAATTGGGTCTTCCCAAGCTGCAGGCTGGGCCACCAGTCCGGGGCTGCGTGCAGTTCTGCTGCTTCCTGTGCTGGCTGGGGGAAGGTATAAGGAGAACAGGAACAAGGACCATCATGGAGTTCTCTAGCAGCGTAGGTCAGCAGCCTTAGGGATGCTTGGGGGGCTTCCCCAGCCAAGGGACACAGTGAGCTTCCATGTCACACCACTCTGGGCATGAACAACTGGGCGCTTCTCTTCCACACAGGCTTAAACCATAGGATCAGGGTGGCCACACATGCACACAGCCTTCTGACAGACACAGCTAGCCCAGAAAACAAGCCAGTCTGTAAAGAGGCACACAGCTGAATCCTTAGACTCAAGCCTGCATTGCAGCAGCTGTCTGCTGGTAACCTCCCACCTTTCCTAGCTAGCCTTAGGGAAAACAGGCCTCAATTTGGCTGCTGCTGTGAAAGCTGGCAGCCCGCTCCACTTCTCCTGGGGTTAGGTCCTCCCAGCAGGCTAGGAGAGGGAATGCCATCTCCCAGGTTGAGCCCTCTCTTACGAAAGGGACCAAAGCAAGCAAACAAACCATTTTTACCTGTCCTGGTGCCCCACCGTTGCTAAGGGGCTACACAGGCATCATGCCTGCGTCCCAGAGGATGACAAGGCTCAGAAGGGCACCCAGTGAGCCAGGACCAAAGCTCAGTTCTGCTGCCACCCTCTGCAATTTGAGGGACCAGCGGTAGACTCCAAAGGTTGGGAGATCCCTTACCTGGGTCCCGTAGCTGGCTCCCCACCTGCATGACGCCTATCGAGGGTCCTGTGTCTGGTACTACAGGCTGGAGGAAGGCCCAGCCCACCACATTGACCGCCTGGGGCCCCATGTATATTTAATGATGTCTATTATTCCTGTTTTGTCTCTGGAAAGAAATGAGCAGACGCTAGCAGCTGACAGGGGAGCATGAAACAGCCTGGAAAGCAGGCTGCGCTGCAGGCCTGGCCCTGGGGCTCTCTCCTCTCCTGCCAGTCACTTCCAGACCCCAAAGACATACCCCTGCCTCCCAACTGGCCCCAGAACTGGTAGTAGCGGTGGCTTCTCCGTCTTGGCTTGAGCCTTCCAGCCATTCCAACAGTCACAAGTGACTCCTGGAGACGCTACCCACTCTGGCAAATGGGTCTGGCCTCCAGATACCACGTTGGGCACACACAGCTCCTGGCCAGGCTTTCCTGGAGCACACCCACCTCCTTTTGACCACCTAGGCCTGGGCCTGTTTCCACCAGGCTCAAGCTATACCCACTGTCCAATCACAGGTTCATAGCTGCCCTGCCCCCATCAGGCCAGGGAATAGGCCTGTAAGTGAAAAGTTATCCGGATCTGGGCGGAATCACTTTCTGTCCTTTATTTCTGAAAGGAGAGCAGAGATGGAGGCTTGGAGGAGAAACAGAATCAAACCTAAGAGAGGTCCAGCCTAGGCAAGCAGGGGCTGCCCTGGGTGGGGCTTAAGGGGGAGGCACTTTAAGATACTTTGGCTGGGACCTAGTTTCCACCTTGGACAGCTCTCGGTGGCAGGTCCTGCAAAGCTCTGTCCTGGGAACCTGAACACCAGAGAGACTGGCAGGAGGTGAACAAACAAGGCACCCCTTCAGCCTCAGGGACCCAGGCAGGTCCAGCTCCCTACCTTGTCACTGAGCCTGTATTGGTTTGGGGCTCTGGCGGGGAGGAAGGTGAGTAAATTTGCATCTGGCCCAATTGGGGGGCACAGGGTAGGGATGCGGGCCACGAGCTCCCCATGAGGAGCCCCCATCACAGGGAGCAGGCACATGGGAAATGTCCTCAGCAGAGCCCTGGTCCCCATCCTCACTCCAGTCCCGACACTGTGCCATCTGCTTACTGAAGACACTTCTGGAAAGAGCCGACTTGAGAGGGTCCCTTCCTGGTGCGCGTGTACTCTTGTTTCGGTCCAGCTCCCGGGGAGCCAGGCTGGCAGGCAGCACGGTTACTTCTTCACAATCTGGATGACGTCCTCATGCTCCATGGTGTGGGTCAGGCCTACCCGCTGCGGGCTGTACTTAGTGCTGGTGCCCTGGCAGGGGGTGCATAGGAGGCGTGTCAGGCTGAGACTGCAGGAAGCTGTCTAGGTGGGTAGGGGGTGAATGCTAGACACAGTGGGAGCTCCAGCAAACACCAAGGGCCTAGAGAGCCGAAGATCCTTGATCTCAGAGGTGGAGTGGTCTGCATCTAGCTTGGGGCTGTGGGCACACCCACAGAGCAGGACAAATATAAGGATGCCCATGCAGAGCCTAACTCAGAGACTGCTGGTGTTGGCCTCCCACCCAGCCCCTCCTCAGACTCACCCACACCAGGGCGTACTTGAATTGGCTGGCCAGTGATCGGTGGATGCGGTGGCACTAGAGGACAGGAGATGAAGCTCTGTAAATGAGGCCAAAGCCTGGGGCTTGTGTTGTCAAATAGCCATCCTATGGCAGGTGCCCTGACAGCCCAGGCTGAAAGTCAACGAAGGCTGTGGGTGCCGTTGGCCCATGGCCTCCTACTTACAGCTGTAAGTGGTTGTAACATTTGGGCGGGTAGTAGCCCTCTGCCTGCCTCCTCTGGACAACTTGATAGATGTTCCTTCCGTATGGGACAGGGGGACCTTTCAGAACACTCACTCAGCTTGTGGTCACAGCTGTTGGGTCACTGTCTCTCACCTCCTGGGTCCAACTGTGGCCTCTACCACTTTGCACATCACACCCAACCTCTCATCCTGAGCCTAGCCAACACCCCTCCGCACTCTGGGTGAGATGAAGGCCATAGGAAGGGGTCTCGGTATAGCCACTCCTTCTCTCCCAGATTTCATAGGTCCAGGCTGCAAGAATTACATCCTGAAGGCTAGCAGATTCCAGTTTCCTCTTCTCTAGGTGGATGGCCAGTCCCCAGCACATATCCACACCAACCAATCCCTACAAATGAGTTTTAAGTTCTATTTGGCTTGTTCATTATTTATTTTTCTTTTTGGTTTTCGAGGTAGGGTCTCACTCTAGCTCTGGCTGAGCTGGAATTCACTATGTAGTCTCAGAATGGCCTTGAACTCATGGTGATCCTTCTACCTCTGCCTCCTGAGTGCTGGGATTAAAGGTGTGCACCACCACGCCTGGCTCGGCTTGTTCTTTATAAATAACATGAAATACTACTGGCAAAGCCTACAAGCTGAGACATAATGTCCCTTAGGCCCATTTGAAAACCTGGGAGCCAGTGCTTCCTCCCCTGAAGCTACCAGGGCATGACTTCTATGATTTGCTACTGTGCTATGTCTGACACAGGGGTCAAGTGACATCTGAGGGGCCATGCCCTTCCCATGAGAGGAAGTCTTCTCTGAAATCCTGTCTCTAGCCAGAGAGATACAAACTCATCCAAAAGGGCTATATTGTTTGTTTTGTGTACACATGCATGTTTATATATGTGAGTACTCGTGTGCGTGGAGGCCAGAGGTGGCTTCTGGGCCTTTGTGGGGCTTGAGCTTTGCTTTATTTACTGAGCCAGGGGCTGCCACACCCACCTGGCATTTGTGTGGACACTGGAGACCCACACTCAGAGTCTCATGCTTGTGAGGCTAGCACGCTTTATTCACTAAACCATCTCCTCAGCCCCACACAGGGCCATGTTTTGAAGAAAAAACAGGAATGTATTTGGCAATAGGAAGACCAGTCCTTCTGGGAGTCCTGCCATTCTGTTAGCCTCTCACAGGCAAAGCCCACCAGCACCTATTCACAGGGACCTGGGACCAGGGCTGGTATGTCACAATGGTCACAATGGTCCCGGCGGGTTTGTCATCCCTACATGAGGGACTGATGCAGAAGATGGGGGAGGGGGAGAAGGAGTATGTCTGCAGTGTGGCTGGCTCCTCTGGTCCTATCAGCACCCAGACTGTAACACTCACGTTGGCAGAGGCAGGCCTCTTCCTTATGCTTTGTGGCACGTGGGACAAGTGAGTGTCCAGAGGGAAGGTCTCTCTGGGACAAAGTCTAAGCTCTGAGCAAAGTCCCACTTGCTGGCTTGCTCTCCTTTGTGGAGGAATGCTTGCTGCCTGAGCCCATTCTCCACCTTCGCTCCTGCCTTCAGGCCTTTGCATATGCTTTTCCTGATGTCCTCTTGCTTCCCGGGCCTGTCAAGAGCCCTACGTTCCCCTGAACATGGCCTGAGAGGGAGGACCATACTTCCTGAGGAGGGCCAGAACCTGTATCTACAGCATCCTGGGCTCCCAGCAGCCATAGTTCCACAATGGAGCTCCTTCTGAAAAGATTCAGGCAAGTTCTCTCAAGCCTTCCTGGGCCATGACTAGCTTGCTGATTATCACGCCCAAGCCTCATGGAAGATGTCACTGGCCTGGTTCCTTGTGTTTCAACACTGCAAAGTTGGCACCCAGTGGCCTTGGGCTTTCCAAATGAAAGGATGCATGCCCACTACTGTCCTGAGACTGTAGGGGTGCCCTCATAGTGTCCTCTGCCTCCACAATACAGATCCTGAGGGAAAAAATGAGCTAGAGGAAGACAAGGGCCAGGAACATGGCCATGTGACTTGAAGATTGGACCTGGATTCTGGGCAATCACTCACCCCTCAGGGGTGTGTCCAGGCAACAGTTCTGACAGAGGAAGGTACCTCTACATACTGAATGCAGAACACTGCCTGGGATGGTCCACCCCTCACTGTATACTCCCAAACTCATCCTGGACCCCATGCCAGCTCAGGCTACCTCCTCCAGGTGTCTTCCTGTGTGTGCTATGTGGACCTGGCAGTGTCCCACTGCTGATCCACAACTCCTGAGCTCTGGAGCGAGCAGACCTACTGCTGCTGTTCAATGAATCTGTGCTGGGGCAAGAAGCAACTGGAGCCACCAGCTGGGACCAAGTGGGGAGGAGGGAGCAGCTAGGCAGGGGGTTGAGTGGCAGTCACAGCAGGTGGCAGGGCAGGAGTAGGTCAGTGAGCCTTTCCCAGACTTGGCGCCAGCCACACTGTCAAAACCAGACTACTGACACCTTGCACTGACCATCAGAATGGCTCCTGACCATCGGGGGATGAACAAGTGCCAGGCAGTCAGCTGAGGGCCTTTTTCAATGTGATCTTAACCACTCAGGGAATCTTGCAACTTCACCCTGCCTTACAGGAGCGAGACAGAAGTCCCACATGAGACTAGGAAGGGGTAGTGTGGTCACCACACTAGCCTATCTCACCGGGAGCCTGTTTCAGCATCCAAGAACCAGGCAAGGCAGGGCAAGGCAAGCCACCTTGCCCCACTGTCCCATCCCATTCCAGCTGGGACACCCCAGGTAGAACAGAGCCCTTAGACTCCCAGCCTGTCTGTGCCGGTCTTAACTTACCACATGCTCCACAGAGGCCCCTTTCCGGAGAATGATGGCGTCTGTGAAGTCCGGCCTCTCTGCAGAGAGACAGAGGCACGTCAACCAGTGCTGCCTGCGTTGGATTTCCTTGTAAGGTGGCACTGGGACAGAGGACATCCTGGTCTCCCTCTAGCCTTGCCTCTGACCATCTGACACATTCTTGGTACAGAACCTTATGCCACCTTCTACAACTGTGACCTTAGCACAGAAAACCAATCAAAGTCTAGGTCACATAGGCCTACCACCCTGTCAACCATGAGGGCATCTGAGAGAAGCCATGTAGGGCGCCTGGACTGAATGGGCAGGGGATGCTGTTGGAGTCTAGGCGAGAAGCTGTAGTTCTTCCAGGCCAACATAGGCAACCTTACCACAAACTGTCTCAATCGCACTAGGTACCCAGGGCATGTGAAGTATCCGGGAATAAGGCCAGAGTAAAGTGCCTGGTACTCCCAACACGATGCCTGCCACTACTGAGGGAGTTTAAGAAGGTAGGGGCTGCTGTAGCCAGCAGGAACCTAGTGAAGCTTCTAGACCAGCTGGCCCAGAGCTCAGCATCTCTGCCACATAGTCTCCTGCAGAGTCTCCGTCAGCCTGGAGAAGAGTGCAGGGCCTGACCTGATAAACAGGATCTCTAGATGCTGCATGCAGGCTGGTGGCCCTGGGGGAAGCTCAGCCATTTCTGAGCCAGTGCTCTCTTCAACTCACGTCCTCTCTTCTTGGTGTAGATGCAGGTGAGGGCCAAGTATTCCCAGAGCATCTCCAGCAGGTAGTCTAGGTTTAGCTTCATGCCACAGCTGTGGGGAAGGAGGCATCAGGCAGGACCATGAGGCTCAGAGGCTACTGTCTTTACCGCCCACAGTTGGAGAAGTTCACCGAGGCCTGTGTAGCCCTACCAGCACTACTGGGAACAAGTGGGTTACCCTGATGGCAGCTGGATGCTTTGGCCACCAGGACCTAGCGTCACCCGCAGTGGTCATGTCCAAAGAGCTCAGCATTACTTTTATAGACCTGCCTGCCTGCCAGCTATGGGGGACCCATGAAACCTGTGATCCTGATACAGGACTGCTGTATTTGGGACTTGGACAGAGGCTGGGAATCCAGACACCACACTCACCCCATCCTGAGAGAGGGGTCCTCACACAGGGAGGTTCCAGGGCAGACAGACAGATAACCCTCCCTGAGTGCTGTGGTGAATATGAGCAAAGAAAAGCACCCACCCTTCCATGCCAAGGATAAGCACGTCCTAGATGGCTTAGGAGACAGTGGGAGGGAGCGGGAAGGCTGAGGCTGCCCTGCAGGAAGGATGTTACAGGAGGCAGTCTGTACGCATCATCTACACCAGCCACCCCCACTTGGTCCCTGAGCCTTTGCTACTACAAACCAGGCCATCAGAACATTGGTTTGAGCCAGAAAGCAGTGAGGCAGAGGACTTAGCATACCCTCTAAAAGGATCCCCTGAAGGGTGCCACTTGGGAGTGAGCTGGACATTCACTCTGCCGGACAGAGGCCACCTGTGAGCCACCAGCAAAGGGCAGGCAATGGTGGACATTACCCATCTTGGGATGTTTCCTCTTTATTATTATTATTTGAGAGGAGGGAAAGAGAAGGAGAGAATGGGCATGCCAGGACCTCTTGCCACTGCACACGAACTTCAGACACATGTGCCACGTGGTATATCTGGCTTTACATGGGTACCGAGGAACTGAAGCCAGGCCAGCAGGCTTAGCAAGCAAGCAAGCAAGCAAGCAAGCAAGCAAGCAAGCAGGCAAGCAAGCAAGCACCTTTAACCATTGAGGCATCTCTCCAGCCTGTTCCCTTTCTTTTGAGCTGTGTTCAGATAAGACACACCTCCCAAGGCAGCAGCATAGGTGGTAACCTGGGGATTTCTGGAAACTGAGGTCACTACTAGACTAAGACTTGTAACTTTGCAGCCTTGGTGTTGTGTTCTTGAGCAGTGCTCAGCAGACGTTATAACAGGCCAGCATCCCCAGCTGTGAGGCCCTTCCTTCAGTAGCTCCTGGGCCTGTTGCACAGTGTTCTCCTCTGGGAGCAGACACTAGGCCTTGTGAGCTCATTTGAAGGGAGGGCCCAGCTCTCTCAAGCCAAGGTGGCTAGGGGACTTATCTCCTGGGATCAGAACACTCAGAAAGAGTAACAGAGTGGCAAGATGCCAGCCCCTCACCTGATGACCACACTGTTGGGTTTTCGGGCCAGACGGTCCACTTCTTCCATGGAGATCTGGTCAATTTTGTTATACACCTGAGATTGGAAAGTGAAGATGGGTGGTGAGGAAGGAGAGAAGCTGTTCAGACCAGAACAGAGCCACAAATGGCCACACCTGCCTGGGGGGGTCTATCCTTGGCTCACCTGAGCACCCTCCCTACTTGATGCCTCAAGGATGGGGAAGGCAGAAGGAGCTTGGGGCCAGCTGGTCCTTCTAGGAGGAAAGGCCAGACTAGAACCCTGGTTTCAAGCTCTCCATGTCTCCAAGACTCAAGAGAGGCAGAGGATGAGCCCCAGCTCCCTTGCCCCTCTCAGAAGCATGTTGAGGTGGGAGTGGTAATGGGCAGCCACTGGCTCATCAGAGAAACGCATTCAGAGGACAGGCCTCGTGGCCTGGGCCAGGGGCCCCTGTCATACAGGCAGTCCGGGACCCATCACTTACATACAGGCAGGGCATGTACACGCGGTTGCCCACAATCACATCAATGAATTCATCTGGAGAGCAGTCTTCTCGGAAGAGCACTTCTGCATTGAAGATCTCTGAGAGGCTTAGATTAAGGGTAAGCTGTGTACTGGCATCCCTGTGTGCTCTTCAGTGAGGGCTGAGCAGGACAAATGCTGGCCATAAGGGGCCTGGCCATGTCTGCTTGTGAGGCTCTACAAACTTTGAAAGCTTGAGAAACCCTCTCATTTCTATCTCCCTAAATTACTATGTATGAAAATAAAAACCAACTGATAAGTGATTTCAATATTCACTGTCAGGGATGGAACACCAGAAGCACCATGTGGAAGCTTGTGGGACAGTCTGTGTCATACACGTCTGTCCTGGGGCCATAGTGCCCTGTCAGGAGTGATTCACCCTGATTCATGTTGAGGCAACTGGGCTGTCCTCCCAACCCACTAACAGGCGCAGCACAGCCCCTGCTTCCTCCTGAGGCGACCCGCTCCTCAGGTTATCTTGTCTTTCTTCTACATGTCAACTGGCCACTTGAGGACCCAGTGAACAGGCAGGAAACCATTGCTAAGTGCATGGCTGGGCCCTGACAACCACCCCGGGCTGGGAGGCCCGTCCCCGGAAGGATACTGTACTCATGTAGGATGAGCTGCACCAGCTTCTCTGAGCACTGGGTCAGCGTGACTGTTGAGTTAAAGGAGATGCCGCCACCTTTCTTGGGCTGGAGCAGGGAACGGGCAGAAAGAGCCACTGATGAAGGGAAAGCAGTGGTGGCTGTGTGGCCTCTGCTGAGGCCTGTGCAATCCCCAAGCCGCCCAGACTAGGAGGTAGGCATACCTTGAAGTAGATATTGGGCTTGTGTTTGTTCAGGCGGATGCCCACGGACTCCAGTTCCTTCTCCAGCAGGGCTCTACAGAAAGCCTAAGCCTTATCAGCTGTCCCCAAGCAGCCGCAGCCTCTCCATTGCCCAGCCAACCTTGTCTGCCTGGATAGAAGCCAGCTCCTTTCTCCAGCCACTTCCTCAGCAACTTAACAGCCCAAACTTGTAGTGGAGCTTGTAATGGGGAAGCTGGGCCAGGCTCCCACAGAGTGCACAGAGAAAGGTTAAGAACCCTCATGGGCTCGGGTGTGGTGCATGTCTTTAATCCCAGCACTCAGGAGGCACAGGTAGGAGTTCAAGGCCACCCTGAGACTACATAGCAAATTGCAGGTCAGCCTGGACTAGAGCAAGAATCTACCTCAAAAGACCAAATGAGGGTGGAGAGATGGCTTAGCGGTTAAGGCGCCTGCCTCCTAGGCCTAAGAACGCTGGTTCCAATCTCCAGGTCCCACGTTTAGCCAGATGCAAAGTGACACAAGGGTGCAATGTCACACTTGACAACAAAGGGGCGCATGCATCTGGATTTCGTTTGCAGCAGCTGAGAGGCTGCTGGCACATCCATCTCTATCTGTCTTCCTCTCCCTCTCTCTCAAAAAAAACAAAACAAACAAAACAAAACAAAACAAAACAAAACAAAACAAAAAACACCTCCCATGGACCTGCAAAAGGTAGGCTAGTGCATCTAACAGCAACAGCAGGGGTGGAAATGACCAGGGCAACCAGGCCAGCCTATGACTCCCCGTGCTGGCTAGACATGCCTAGGTTGGATGGTGCTAGGTTAACCAAGAACTCCCATGTGGAACAGCCAGAGACATGTGCCCCTCCCAACCCTGGGCCTCCCCGTCCCACTACACTGACCTCTGCACATCGCCCTTGGTGGCATCCAGCATCATGACGACCACGTCGGCTGTGCGTGCCACAGCGATCACCTGCCGGCCTCGGCCTCGCCCTGGACAGATACAATGAAGGGTATGCAGCAGTATGATCACGCAGCCTGCCATGGGCCAGATTCCTGCCTTTTGTAGACCCCTACAGTGTCAGCTACGTGCCACTCTGTGCTGTGATTTCCCTGGCGTTTAGTTCTGTGAATCCACACAGAGGCTGGTTTTGTTTATTTATTTAGATTCCTTGAGACAGGCTTTGCTAGGCTAGCCTTAAACTCACAATCCTCCTGCCTCAACCTTCCGAGTACTGGATTACAGGCATGTACTACCTTGCCTGGTTAAGACTGGTTCTAGCTGGGTGTGGTGGCACACACCTTTAATCACAGCACTCGGGAGGCAGTGGTAGGATAGTTGTGAGTTCGAGGCCAGCCTGAGAGTATGGAGTGAATTCCAGGTCAGCCTGGCAGAGTAACAACGGCTGTTCTCCCCTTCCCTTCCCTGGAGCAGGCCCAGTTTAAATACTTCATGAACACCTGCCCATTTACTCAACACTGCTCTGAACTTGGCACGTCCATGCACATTTTTTTTTTTTTTTTTTTGGTTTTTCGAGGTAGGGTCTCACTCTGGCCCAGGCTGACCTGGAATTAACTACGTAGTCTCAGGATGGCCTTGAACTCACAACGATCCTCCTACCTCTGCCTCCCGAGTGCTGGGATTAAAGGCGTGCACCACCACGCCCGGCTTCCATGCCCATTTTATAAACAAGGAGACTGAGGCTTGGCATAGACACATTCAGTCACTAGCCCAAGATCACAAGGTGAATGTGGCACCAGCATCTGAACTGAAGCCTTTCCTTTCTGGAGAGGACGGCATCAAACAGAAGCAGGGATTTAGGATGACTCCCACAACAGTCCCACCCAGTTTCAGAGCTTGTATGTCAAGTCTCCCACCAGTTTGCCCCACTCCCACCTTGTGCTGCTCCTTCGATGATTCCAGGAAGGTCCAGGAGCTGGATGTTGGCACCTTTGTACTAGGAAGCAGAAGAGAAGAGTGAGCTATATGGAGCCACTACTGCCAGGAGCCCAGGACACCTACGATGGCTCTAAAGCTGGAGCTAACTGTGGCCAAGTTTAGACCTACCATAGACTACAGCCTAAGGGCTGGGGCCGCCTAAGAAGGTGTCCTGACTTTTTCTAGGCCTACAGAACTCATTGCTGATGGTAACCAGTAAAACACCTCACGTGGAGACACAGGCTGTAGCACCTGCCATCATGGCAGGCAAGGCCTAAGGAAGTTTTACAGGGCAAAGGACCAGCCAGCCAATGGTCAGGGACCAGAGCTGGTTGTGTAGGGAACAGAGAAGAGAGGCACACCAGGTAGAACTGCTAGACATAGGCCCGACCTCCTGGGACAAATCAGGATTCCAGGCTAGCCAGGTACCTCTTAGGTCTCCAGAAGGGCCAGTGCTTCAGGGAAAAGTGGCTCAGCTTGCCCCCACACGGGACAGGAAGCCCCTCAGATGCCTGCACATACCACAAGCACCTCACAAGTGCAAACAAAGCATACTCACAGCAGGCCCAACATACCCCACTTACTTCAATGACTCCAGGGATGCATGTGAGGGTGGTGAACTCGTAGGATGCGGCTTCACTGGCTGTGGAGGTCATCAGACTCAAGAAGGTGGACTAGGAGAAAAAACACCACTGCCTTAAGGAGCCTTCACTCAGCATCGGGCAAGTCCCTGTTGGGCGGGAGGCTGTTTGGGTGGGCAGTGGGAAAAGCCTCTCTCGTCCCTAATCAGGGAACTTGCTTGAGTGTGGAGCAACTCAGGAGAGTTGCTTCTAAAGATAAACTGGGGCTGGAGAGATGGTTTAGCGGTAAAGACATTTGCCTGCGAAGCCTAAGGACCCAGGTTTGATACCCCAGTACCCACATAAGCCAGATGCACAAGGTGGTGCATGTGTCTGGAATTTGTTTGCAGTGGCTAGAGGCCCTGGTGTGCCCATTCTCTCTCTCTCAAATAAAATAAAATAAAATAAAATAAATAATAAAATAAAATAAAATAAAATAAAATAAATAAAAGATGGCTGCCACCAGAGCTCATGCTCCTTGGAGGTCTCCGGACTGTCTCAGCTAAGTGAAGGGACCTAGTTTCCAATGGCTCCCCCATGGATTGATCAGAAGCCCTTATCTGGCCCCACACAAGCCGTCAGGCCTGCTCCAGGGAGAGAACAAGGGATGTGTACATGGATATGGGGGATTGGTCCTGAGCAAATGGCTGCCGAATGTTGCTAGAAGGCCAATTTTGGGAACAACCCCAGATCCTGTGTGACTTGTGGAGAAGCCTGGACCTCCAAATAGGGTAGGTAGGATTCGCCATGGGGCCCAGACCCTGAAGGTATGGCTTAATGTTTTTCTCTCTGATATACATACCAATTACAGGGTAAAACAAACCAAATAAAATATGTCCAGCCTGCAGTAAGCACTTGGGAAACAAGGCTGTTGTCCCTCTCCCTGGCGGCTTAGAGCCTGAAAGGCTTCTGTGCGCTATTTCATGATGGGCTCAGAAGCTGCCCCCAAGCCCTGGTGAAGGCTGCCTGGGGCTTGTACGGCCTGCATTTGAGCAGACTGCTCATTGCCTCCTGTGTCTACGCTTGTCCTGCACTGTTATCTGTACAGAAGCCAGCAAACCTAGAAAGTAAGCCAGCACTTGGATCTTGGTTTCCACTACCATGCTCTAAAAAAGAAACTAGGGCTCCTTGGAGAAATGGCAAATCCTAGACTAGGGCAGGAAATAGTTCAGATGTACTATAAAATCCTCATAGTGTCAGAAGGTGAGGCCAGGCAGGCGAAGCCAAAGCAGCCGGTGAGACAGCTCCCAAACCAGAACATGGTGCAGACGCCATGTGCGGAGGTACACACTTATAATCTCAGCATTTAGAAGGCTAAGGCAGAAGGACAGCTTTAAGTCGGAAGCTAGCCAGGACGATAGTGCGAGATGCTGGCTCCAAAAATAAATAAATATTTAAAAAAAAAAAAAGGAAGGTAGCACTTGGGAGGCAGAGGAGGATCTCCATGAGTTCGTGGCCACCCTGAGACTACATAGTAAAATCCAGGTCAGTCTGGGCTACAGTGATACCCCACCTTGGAAAATCAAAAACAAAACAAAACAAAAAGGGGGGGGGGATAATAATAGACTCCAAAGTAAATACGTAAACACCCATAAGACAAGGAATTGTGGATTTCGTAGGGAACATGCTCAACACGTGAGAACCTGGGTGCCATCCCTAGGCCGAAAACCAAACCAACAAAACTGTATGTAAATGGGAGAGAAGAGACATGTCTCCAATGACAGATAATTCTAACTTACGTATATCTTCTTCCTCTGGGAGTGGAGTTATGACTCCACACCATTTAAGTGTGGACTTCCCAGTGATGTCCCCAAAGGGAAGGAAGAGTCCAGTAAGGGGAGAAGAGAGTGACTTTGCTAGAAAACAATACACCCTGGCTAGGGGTCCAGTGAACTGCTAAGCCATGGGGGTAAAGTGCACCCTTCAGACAGTGACAAAAAGGCACGATTGCCCTGATGCACAACCCCAGTCTACCCATAAGATAGAACCCAGACAAACCACAGGTGAGAGCTGTAAAAATGTCAAGTTCATTGAATCAAGGTGTCAGGCTGGGAATGGGGCTCAGTGGTAGAGCACTGCTACACCCAGCCCTCCAAGACAGACAGAAAAAGAAAAAGGAAGGAAGGAAGGAAGGAAGGAAGGAAGGAAGGAAGGAGGGAGGGAGGGAGGGAGGGAGGGAAGAAGGAAGCAAGCAAGCAAGCAGGCAGGCGAGAGGAGGGGAGGGAAGGGAAGGGGAGGGGAGGGAAGGGGAGGGAAGGGAAGGGAGGTAAAAGAGAGAGAGAGGGAGGGAGAGAATATGGGTTGGTAGGGAGAAATTAAGGAAATCTGAAGTATGGACTGGGCAGACAACCTAGCTCGACATTGAATTAGGAGTGGGACAAGTGTGCTATCTTCATGCAAGATGCTCACAATAGGGAAATTGGGCCTGTGGAAATTTTCTATACTACTTTTGTAGTTGTTCTGTAAATTCAAGGGCTGGAGAGATGGCTTTGTGGTTATTGGCTGCAAAGCCAAAGGACCCAGGTTCAGCTCCCCAGGATCCACATTAGCCAAATGCACAAGGGGACACACACGTCTGGAGTTCCTTTGCAGTGGCTGGAGCCCCTGGTGCACCCATTCTCTCTCTCTCTATCCCTCTTTCTCTGTCAAATAAATAAATAAAAATAAAAATATTAAAATAAAAACGAGCCAGGCATGGTGGTGCATGCCTTTAACCCCAGCAGACATAGGAGGATCGCTGTGAGTTTGAGGCCACAATGAGCATACACAGTGAATTCCAGGTCAGCCTGAGCTAGAGTGAAACCCTACCTTGAAAAATCCAAAAAAAAAAAAAAAAAAAAAAAAATCAAGATAAGACATATGGAAGCCTGCTTTTTTGGATAACAGCACATCCAGAAGCCCTAGATTTCTACTAGAAAATTTTCAATGCCAGGGATGAGATACCTTCCAATGAGTTGTTGGCCAGGGAGGTCCCTGTTGTCTCCAAAACGTTACAGGCTATTGCCAAGGCCCTTGGTTTCCCATGAGAAACAGATGGTAAGACCTTATTGCTGAAGATTTCACATGTCTGGGTGGCAAGGTCACTGAGAAATAAAGCTGAGGCTGAGCAGAAAACATTCTCCCTGTAGACCAGTCAACTGTAAGCTGGAAAAAGCTGCACTGCATGCAGCCCTATGGGAGACAGAAGTCATCAGCGGTGAAAACAGTGGGCACTGGAAGCCTCAAGTTTGGCCAGACAGGCCAAATGACTGAATGGGTGCAATAGTGGCATGTCTGCTCTGGGAGAAACCAGTTGCTCTCTAAGTGGACTGGAGGCCTGCTCTATGGGAGGGAATACATGCCTGGTACTGAAAAACCTAATCAAAAGCCTATGACAGGGGAGGTCATGAGCCCTAGGAGAGTAACGCCTGCTCTTGTCTGGCTAAATGTTCACCAAACTGCCCTGTAAGCACTATACTTAATGTTCATATTCATATAGTAATGCTACTCTCACTTTTGGTTAGAGAAGCTTCTCTTTTCAGATGGTGGTGACCACTGGGATAACCCAAAAGACAACATAGTGCTGAGAAGAAGGATGAAGGAGTGTCCAGCACTGAAACATCTCTGTCACACCCTCCAAGGCTCAGGGTCCATTGTGGAAGAGGTGGCAGAAAGAATGTAAGAGCCAAAGGAAGGATACCACTCCTTACAATGCAACTGTCCAAACAGAAATTGGCCTTGATATCCACAACCTCACAGTGCCTAGCAATACCTTCACAAGACCCTCATAACAGGAGAAAAAGATGATGACATCAAAATAAAAGAGAGGAGCTGGGCGTGGTGGCGCACGCCTTTAATCCCAGCACTTGGGAGGCAGAGGAAGGAGGATCACCGTGAGTTCGAGGCCACCCTTAAGACTACATAGTGAATGAATCCCAGGTCAGCCTGGGCTAGAGTAAAAGCCTACTTTGAAAAACAAAACAAAACAAAACAAAAAAAAAAATCAATATAGATATTACAATATACTGAGCAACATTCCCAAAGAACCTTCTAGAAAACTCTGCGGCAGTTCCACATCACTCCTGCTTCACGGTAAGTCCTGCTGGCTCTGAGGGTCCATCCTCTCTGACTTGTCTCCTCTCCTCTCCCTTGATGCTCATCCTGGTTACCTTCAGGCCCCAAGAAAGCTCCGTCCAACAGACCTGTGCACTCACTCTTCCTTCGGCCTGGAGAGAACTCTGCAAGTTCTCTTGAGTCCTTGGGGCCTCTCCTCAAATAACTACTCACTACAGAAGTCTTTCCAGACCCAGACATACCTTGCAACACCCCTGACCTCCTCTGGAGCCTTGAGGACCACAGTATATCCTATTTGTATTTGCTTTCCCTAGAGTGGAATTTCTGTGTAGGTAGGGATGGGACAAAACTCCCTGCCATGCCCCCGGTATCTGGCACAGTGCCTGGCATGAGGTACAAACTCACTAAACATCTGTCCTGCTGGGCTGAGTTTGGAAGTGGGAAGGGCAGCCTCCAAGTGAAGGTGATAGCAGGGTGAGACCTAGTCCAGGGGTGCCTGGGGTGACTTGGACAGGGCAGTGAGGCGAGGTAGGGATAGTCATGTTGGGAAGTTAACCTTCTGCCTTCCTCCCTGATACCCACACTGACCATCACTGACCTTACCCACAGAAGGAAAACCAATGAGCGCCACGCGGGCATCGCCGGACTTCATGACGTCGAAGCCCTCTCCTTTGGACGAGGCTGATTTGGATGGTTCCAGGAGCTGGGCCCGATACTTGGCGAGTTTTGCTTTCAACAGGCCCAGGTGATACTCAGTGGCTGAAGGATGAAAAGCAAGGTGGAAGTAAGTATTAGGGTCTCTCCTTGGAGGGTCAGGTGAGGCTCCATATGGAACCCAGTGTTGACTAGAACATCAGGACTTGCTGGCGATCACTTCAAGGAGATCAGGAGAGAAGAGCTACCACTCCGCTTCGAAAGACCCGTGGTGTGTCGAGTTGGGATCCCAGCACCGTGGCAGTGGTTCTCAGGAGTGTGTGACAGTTAAGTTTGGCTGTCAACTTGATCTGTTTAGGAATCCACAGACTTGGGGAAGCTCCATGATGGCAAGGGAAAACAATGGCATGAGCAGAGGGTGGACATCACCTCCTGGCCAACTTCAGGTGGACAACATCAGCAGGAGAGTGTGCCAAACACTGGCAAGAGGGCGCTGACTATAACACCCATAAGTCCACTCCCAACAATACATCACCTCCAGGAGGCTTCAGTGCCAAAATGACCACCAGCTAGCAACCCAGCATTTAGAACATGTAATAAGTTTATGGGGAACACCTGAATCAAACCACGACAGAACACCATCACTAATGGTGCCCAGGGTACATGGGCTTCAGAGCTGCTTTCTGCTCACTGTTGGTGAAGTCCTCACTGGCAGCTGCCAGATAGGGGTCAGGGAGGACAGCTGCTCTACCGGGTGTGGGTCAATGCACAGTCAGGATCTTCTCAAGTTCCACATGACTTGTCCTGTCCCAAAGATGTTCACAAAGATAAACCTAGGCAGGCCTGGACAGTCTGCCCTGCTTCCCTATAGACACGCCGTTTACTACAGCACCAGCACACTGGGGATCAAACCCAGCAACTGGCGCAAGCTAGGCAAGCACTCAGTTGACCAAGCTATAGGTCCAGGCCAGTGCATCAGTTTCTTCATCTGCACAACAGGGGCGTTCACAGTACTGATTCCGTCAATCAGGTTTCTGCAAGGCCCGGAAAAGCACTGAGAACACTGCTTGGCACATCACTAACACAGTGAGCCATAGAAATTGGTATTGGGGTCTACAGTCACCCACTCCAGCTATCTCCGCCTAGGCTTCTGTTTATAGACTCCACAGCTCTTTTCACTATGTGAAACTATCTGTTCCAACAGGGCAGGGACTGTGGTAGTCCCACTCCAAGCTTCTTCAGACCAGCACTCAGGTCACATTTTAGTACATGAATGAGTGGTTTAGTAACAGTGAGTTTAGGGACTGGAGAGATGGCTCAGCAGTCAAGGTGCTTGCCTGCAAAGCCTAAGGACCTGAGTTCGACTCCCCAGTACCCATATAAAGCCAGGCAATAAGTGGTGCATGTATCTGGAGTTCATTTGCAGTGGCAGGAAGCTCTGGCATGCCCATACTCATGCTCTCTCTCAAATAAATAAAATTAAACAAACAAACAAACAGGGGCTGGAGAGATGGCTTAGTAGTTAAGGCGCTTGCCTGGGAAGCCTAAGGATCCAAGTTTGGTTCCACATAAGTCAGATGCACATGGTGGTGCATGCATCTGGAGTTTGTTTACAGTAGTGGGAGGCCCTCTCAAAAAAAAAAAAATATTAAGGAACAAACACAAAAACAGTGGGTTTAGAAATCTGGAATGGGCATGGTGGCGCAAGCCTTTAATCCCAGCACTCAGGAGGCAAAGGTAGGAAGATCACTGTGAGTTCGAGGCCAGCCTGAGCCTACATAGTGAATTCCAGGTCAGCCTGAACTACAGCAAGATCCTGCCTCAAAAAACAAAGAAAAAAAGAAAAGAAATTTGGCCTGATGATGCACACCTGGAATCCAACACTCAGAGGGGAGGGAAGAGGACTCTAGGCCAACCTGGGCTACAGCAGATGCTAGGCACTATGCTAAGCAGTGACCTTTTCCCAGAGGGTAAAAAAAATATCCCTTGGTGCCCTGCCAGAGGTGCTCTTGTAGCTCCACAGTATCTCAGAATGCAAAGGAAAGAAAAAAACAAAAAACAAAAAAAAAAAAAAAAAAGAAGAAGAAAGAAAAGAAGTTCAGCAGCACTATCAACAGCAGGGTTCATATATGGTCTTTCTTGCACCTCTGCTCATAGGAATCTGAGCATATCAGCTTCTCCACAGGGAGGTTAGGATCAGATTGCTCCATTACCTTGATGACCACAGCCATAGTGGTAGCATGTCCCAGCCTCCCCCAAGACCCCTTAACACTTTCTTTGAGCCTTAGGGATGATAACCCATCACAGCAGCTGGGGGAACTTATAAGACAGAAATCAGACTCCTCTCTTCCCTGCTCAAAACCCACCATAAGCTCTTGCTGCCCTGACCTCTCACAGCACTATATGAAGGGCCTCTCTTCTCCCACTACTGCACCTCAGCTCCAGACTTTTTCATACTTGGACACATCAGTTCATTCCTGCCTCAGCGCTTTTGCACCAGCGGCTCCTTCTGCCAGGAACGGTCTTCCTCCCGCTCTCAACATAGGGAGTTCCTTGTGTGAAGTCTAGGCTCAACGGGCCACCCTCACGATGGTCTTCTCCATCACTCCACCTAAGCAGGTTCCATTCCCGCTGCTCTGTCTTGACACCATGGTTTGTCTTCATTGCGTTTACTGCTTTACTGGCTGAAATGGTCCTGTTTGCTGGGCTATGAACTGACAGGCTGGGGGCTAGAAGGTCTGCTCTACCAGGGCAGTGGCAACACCTACTGTTCATTGTTCTCTGCACAGTGCCTAGCATTTGTAAAGATGCTGTAAAGGTTTACAAAATGCAAAGTTTACATAGAGACTCCATGACTCCTCAGTGCCCTGGCCTAAATGGAGTCGAGGGCAAACACCACGATCAACCAGTCCTTTTCTTGCTTCCTCCTCATGCAAGCTGGAACCCCATAGGGCTGGCCCAGCCAATCACAACTCCTGTCACTCCATACCCACTCCCCCCCCCTGTTTTTTCAAGGCAGGGTCTAGCTCTAGCCCAGGCTGACCTGGAATTCACTATGGACTCTCAGGCTGGCCTCAAACTCACAGCCATCCTTTTATCTCAGCCTCCCAAGTGCTGAGATTAAAGGTATGCGCCACCACGCCCAGCTCATACCCACTCCTCCCCACCTCCCAGGCAGGGTCTCGCTGTAGCCCAGACTGACCTGGAATTTACTATGTAGTCTCAGGGTGACCTCGAACTCATGCTGACCATGACTCCCATGCCTTAGCCTCAATCCTATCCCCTCCAGGCATTCCCATTCCTCTTCTTGCCTTTCTCTGCTGGTCTCCTCCAGCCCTTACACTCTCAAGTCCAGATTTGATGCTACCTTATTTGTTTAGGTATTTTCGAGGTAGGGTCTCACTCTAGCCCAAGCTGACCTGGCTCTCACTCTGTAGTCCCAGGCTGACCTCGAACTCATGGCAATCCTTCTACATCTGCCTCCCGAGTGCTGGGATTAAAGGTGTGCGCCACCACGCCAGGCTGGGTTTTTTTTTTTTTTTTTCCCCTTCAAGGTAGGGTCTCACTCTAGCCCAGGATGACCTGGAATTCACTCTGTAGTCCCAGGCTGACCTCGAACTCATGGCAATCCTCCTACCTCTGCCTCCCGAGTGCTGGGATTAAAGGCGTGTGCCACCACTTCCAATTGGTTTACTTTAAATATTAAATGCTCAACCGGTGCCAAGTGTTTTCCAAATGGGAGATACGACAGAGCAGGTGTTATTATTTACGGATAAGTGTCCGGGGTTCTCAAAAAGATAACATGACTTTCCAAGATTTCACAGCCAGTACGTGCTGGAGGTGGGGTTCGAAATGAGGGCTCCCAGATTCCAGAGTCTTGATTCCCTCCACACCACCTCGCTGGTGACTGGCTTCCTGACCGGGCAAAACTGTTCTGAGAAGTCTTCTCCCCAAAAACTGTCAGGAACCTGGGACTAGAACCCCGGCCCTGCCTCTCTCTGGCTCAGATGCTTACTGTGTGAGCGGAGATTTCGCTAGTCGTTTACCCGGTCTAGCACAGACTAGATCTCGGGGTGGGTGGGGACCCCGTTTCCGCCAGGCCCTGCCTCAAGTACACCTCGGCACTGCTCCAGCGGCAGCGCCGAATCTGCTTCCCCATTTTACAGACAGGAAAAGTGAGGCGGGCCAGAAATGGAGGCCCCGCCGATCTGGCCCTCACCCTTGTTCTTCTGCGTCCGAGCAATTTCCTTCTCGATCTCCGAGATCTTCTCCAAGATCCCCATCGTGGCAACTTGGGCAGAGATCCGCGTGCGCGGCGTCAGCAACAGCAGGGCACCGGGAGCTCAGGCCTGAAGCCGGAGGCAGCGCGGCCGGCGCCAGGAAGCGCACAGCGAACAGCGTCCTCCTGCACGCTTGGTGCTGCGGGATTCAGAGTCCGGCCAGACGGCACCGAGCGCACTGCCTGATACTATCGGTTCCGGCCGCGGGCAGCCTGAATGGGCCGAGCCGGGGCGGGGCGGTGCTGTTCCGGCTAGTCTGGGACCCCAGCTGCTGGAGCGGGCGTGGAAGGGAGGCAGGAACTTCAGTGATGAAGTCTGAACTTGGAGTCGCTTTACTCTCTGACCGTATGAAGGAGAGGCGCAGAGTTGGAAACCTAGTGCTTTTCACTTTGCAAAGGTGTTAAGAGAGGGTTGCGAACTAGGAGCGGTGGCGCACGTTTGTAATCCTCCCACTCTGGAGGCACTGGATTGGGCGAGTTCGAGTCCAGCCTGGGCTGCATAGCAAGTATCTGGCTACGTAGTAAGATCAGAAAGAAAAAAGAAAAGGAAAAGAAAAGGAAAAGGAAGGAAGGAAGGAAGGAAGGAAGGAAGGAAGGAAGGAAGGAAGGAAGGAAGGAAGGAGAGAGAGCGAGCAAAGGTCCCAGGGCTGGAGAGATGGCTTAGCGGTTAAGGTGCTTGCCTGCGAAGCCCAAGGATCCAGGTTCGATTCCCCAGTACCCACGTAAGCCAGCTGCACAAAGTGGTGCAAGCTTCTGGAGTTTGTTTGCAGTGGCTAGAGTTCCTGGTGCGCCCATTCTCTCTGTCTCTCTTCTCTGTATAGTCTCTCTGCTTGCAAATAAATATGTTTTAAAAAAGCAAGCAAGCAAAGATCCCCAGGTACTTCCTTAACCAAATGCTACAACTTAAGGTTCTCCCAGCTATGGGATGTCTTGGAAGTGACACATTGTAAAGCAAAGTGTCTCCTATGTGGTTACTCCTGGGAAACAAACAAAAACAAAAACACTGCCGTGATTATTTATTGATTTTTTCTAGATTAAAACTCATATGTAACCCTGGCTGGCTTGGAACTCCCCATATAGCTTAGGCTAGCCTGAGCCTCCCAAGTGCTGCTTTTACAGGTATGTGCCATGGGCTGGAGAGATGGATTAGCAGTTAAGGTGCTTGCCTATGAAGCTTAAGGACCCAGGTTTAATTCCCTAGGACCCATATAAGCCAGATAACAAGGCAGAGCATGCATCTGGAGTTCATTTGCAGTGGCTAAAGGCACTGGTGCGCCCATTTTCTCTTTCTCTATTTGTCTTTCAATCTCTCTCAGATAAAGAAATAAAATGTTTAAAAAATAGTAAAAGTTAAATCAACATACAAAATAGTTCCATTATGACATCTTCTCTCCCTCCTTTTTTTTTTTTGCGGGGGGGGGGGCTCAAGGTAGGGTTTCACTCTAGTCCAGGCTGACCTGGAATTCACTATGTAGTCTCAGAGTGGCCTCAAACTAATGGTGATCCTCCTACCTCTGCCTCCCAAGTGCTGGGATTAAAGGAGTGCCACCATGCCTGGCTCACATTTTCTCTTTTTTATTTTATTAATTTAAAAAATATTTTATTTTTATTTATTTGAGAGAGAGAGAGAGAGATACAGAAATAGAGAGAGAATAGGCATACCAGGACTTCTAGCCACTGCAAATGAACTCCAGATATGTGCACCCCTTGTGCATCTGGCTTACGTGGGTCCTGGGGAGTAGAACCAAGGTCCTTTGGCTTTGCAGGAAAGCACCTTAACTGCTGAGCCATCTCTCTGGCCCATTTTTTTCCTTTTAAAAAAAAATTTCAAAAAATTTTAGAGCAAGAGACAGAATTGGCACCCCAGGGCCTCAACCGCTGCAATCAAAAGCCAGTTGCTTGTGCCATCTAGTGGACATGTGCAACCTTGCGCTTGCCTCTCCTTTGTGCATCTGGCTTAAGTGGACCGGGAAAGTAGAACATGGGTCCTTAGGCGTCACAGGCAAGCATCTTAACCTCTAAGCCATCTCTCCCACCCCATTTGTTTCTTTTTATGAGGCAAAGTTTCACTATAGTCTAGGCTGACTTGGAACTCACTCTGTCGTCCCATGTTAGCCTCTGACTGATGGCAATCCTCCTACCTCAGCCTCCCAGTGCTGGAACTAAAGGCATGTGCTGCCATGCCGGGCTCATTGTGACATTTTCATACATGTGTATCATTGCCTTTGGCTCTTACTTGCCTCTCCACTATCCTCCCCCACCTCTAACTACTTAGTGGTACATGCTTTTGGAGCCCACAGAAGCACATTACTTTAATAGTTGAGGAAATGCAAGAGTTTTGGAAAATGACTCAATTTCCAAGAGTGCTGGCATATTCCTTGCTGTGTCTGCTTTGGTGACAGGTCCACAGGTGGTAGTTTATTCACTATTAGCTTGAGAATTGGGCCTACTTCAAAGGTCAAGAGAGAAGACCACACACAGAGTTTTCTCCAGGCAGATTTTCCTGCCAGGAATGTCTGAGTTCTTCAAACCCTAGCCTGGGAAGCTGATGTGGGAAACTTTTCCCCTGGGAGACATGGGACATGGATACACACACACACACACACGCACACGCATGCACACACACACACACACACGACATTCCCCTAAGCCATCTCTCCAGCCCTAGCTATGACTTTTGCCCCTCAGAGACCATTCCCCTTTCCCTGCTTAATACCTAGCTGATCCCCATTTCCCAGCCACTTTGGTGGGGTACACGAATGGCCAGAAGCAATGTCAACCTTTCCAGATTAGCCTGCAGAAGGTGACCTTCTTGATCCCGTGGCCGGGTGCCCAGGGTGATTGTGGAAGGTGCAGGATGAAGATGGTAGTGCATATCTGCCTGTCCCAGCCGGCTGATGCAGTAGGGCCACAGCCTACCTTGCATCAAGAGAACTTGATGTGACTGAGGAATAAATGGAACCACTGAGAGGGTCAGGGTAACTGTTGTGAGGGGATAAGAATCTTCTCTCTTCTCTATGGCATTGGTCTCCCAGAGTTGCCATTGTCACCTCCACAAACTAAAACCCCATAGGAACAGTGGGATTAATAAAATAGCAACTGCCTCTTTCCAATTTCCAGGCCAAGTCCCTTAGGTTTGCCCTGGACTGCCCCCATGCTGCTGCACTGCATATGCAGTGGGTCAGCAAACACTTTCAGCTGTCTCCAAAGCCTCTGACATTCTTACAGTCTGTCTGCCACTGAACAGCCAGCAGGATCCTTTAAATCAGATAAGATCCTCCTACGATTGTTCCCATCACTGAGTGAAAACCAAGCTGGTCCTTCTTGTGGCAACACTGAACAAGATCCCACAGGATCTGGCATGCATACATTGTATAGCATCATACCTTATATTATTGTTGCCTTGCACTACTTATCGCCCTGCTGTTTTGTCTCGGGACCTCTGCAATGGCTGTTCCCTCTATCTGAAATGCTCATTCTCACACATCAGCCTGGCTCACACCCTTTGCTCCAGGTCTTTGATCAATGACCAAACATCACCTGCTCAACGAGGCTCAGACTGATCATAATTGTTTTTTATTTATTTAAATTTATTTATTTATTTATTTATTTATTTGCAAGCAGAGAGAGAGGGAGCAGGGAGAGAAGAAAGGCAGACAGAAAGAGAATGGGCATTCCAGGGCCTGTAGCCACTGCAAAGGAACTCTAGACGCATGTGCATTTGGCTTACGTGGGTCCTGGGGAGTTGAACCTAGGTCCTTTGGCTTCGCAGGCAAATGCCTTAACCACTAAGCAATCTCTCCAGCCCCTGACCCATGACTTTAAAATTGCAGCCACATCCTGCTCCAGTCTCGTACCCCCAATCTTTCTTGCTCTGCCTTTTTCTTGTCCAGATCTGATGTGAAAGACCTTCTTTAGTATGTCCATCATTTTGCATGTCTTGCAAGACCAGAAGCCATTCTTGGCATCTCCACCTGCTGGGTTCCCGCCTCAGCCCAAGCACACCTGAGGCAGGTGCTCAGTGCTCAGAGCCTGATGAAGGCGAGGGAGCCTCAAGACAGGACCTGACATAGAAAGAGCTCTGTCCTTGTGCTGTCCTCCTAGCACTTCTCCTTCCAGTGCCTGAAGTTCTGGATGGGGTGAATGCCTTCCACTGCCTCAAGTCACACAAGTCACACGCTAGACAAAGACCTCAGTCTGCCGCTGTCCAGTGCTGCTCTGAGGTTTCATTACTGAAAACCTCTGTGGCTTCCACCTAGGGGTCCATATTTAGTCTGCCATCACCCCAAGCCTGAGACCCTTTTCTGTGTGGCTTACATGAACACTCAAACCTTTGCTGCATGTCAAAGTTTCAAGAACACCTAGTTTAGGTGCTGCTGGACATAAACTTTTATATCTTGAGATGAGTTCTCTCTATGTTGTTTAGGCTGGACTTGAACTTGTGGGCTCAAGCATTGTACCTGGCTGGACATAAGAATTTGAAATGAACTCTAGGGTGATGTGCAGCCAGCTTTGAGAGCACAGCTCCATCACAGAGAGGCATGGAGATGCAGGGCCATAGTGGAGAATGATGACTAATGCAGATAAATTAAGAAAGCTGAGAAATCAGAAGGGAAATTGGCAAAAATTAAACTTGAATTCAGCATATGCTTCTCTAAAAATGAAAAGTGTTTTTTTTTTTTCCCCTGCTACAAACAATTAGGAAATTTCAATCTTGAGATGTTTTTCTAAGAAAAATCTGGACAGAAAAACTGTTCAAGTGCAATCCATTCTTGCCACACTTGGCCTTTGACAACAAAGCCAGCTGTCATTTTAAAACTTTTTGTTTTTGAGGCACTGGGGATGGAACCTAGGACACTGGCTATAGATTTCATTCCCAAGCAACTTCTATTTTCCTTCTCTGGGGCGCATGGTCAGTGGAGGGAGATAGTGCTCATGCCTGTAATTTTCCTTTTGTCCTGTCTTGTGGTTGGTTTCCCAGTTAACATAATCCACACATGGGCTGGAGAGGTGGCTTAGTGGTTAAGGCATTTGCCTGCGAAGCCCAAGGACCCATGTTCAATTCTCCAGATCCCACGTAAGCCAGACACACAGATGACACAAGTGTGTGAGGTTGCACATGTGCACAAGGTGGCAGTGGCACATGTGTCTGGAGTTTGATTGCAGTGGCTGGAGGCCCTGGCATGCCAATTCTTTCTCTCTCTCTCTTTCATAATTTTTTAAAAATCACATATTTTATTATTTCTAATGTTTATATGGAGAGCCTAAAACCGGGGCAAACTAAGGTAAAATAAAACTTGAAGCCAGTCATGGTGGCACACATCTTTAATCCTAGCACTTGGGAGGCAGAGGTAGGAGGATCACCATGAGTTCAAGGCCACCCTAGACAACATAGTGATTTTCCAGGTCAGCCTGGGCTAGAGTGAGACCCTACCTTGAAAAACAAAACAAAACAAAACAAAAGCAAAACTTGAGCATTTAAGAATTGAGAGATGGCTCAGCAGTTAAGGCAGGTGCCTGCAAAGCCTAACAACCCGGGTTTGATTCCCCAGTACCAATATAAAGCTAAGATGCACAAAGTAATGGGTGCATTTGGAGTTCATTTGTAGTGGCTGGAGGCCCCTGCATGCCCATTCTCTGTTCCTCTCTCCTCTCTATCTCTCTCTGCTTGAAAATAATAAATACATAAGTTAAGAATTGAGATGCTTTCTTGTTACTGTGGTGCATATCTGTAATCCCAACACTCGAGGCTAAGGCAGAATTGCAGGTTTGAGGCCAGCCTAGGCTATATCATAGTGAACCTCTTTCTGAAAACAAACACACACACACACACAAACAAACAAACAAAACAAGCAAAAAAAAGAAATGATTTCCTCATCTCTTACTGGCATCAATTAACACCTGAGGTTTCCCATTAGGAAGAGTGCATCTCCCGGACACTTGAGAGATCTGAATGTCCACAAGGCCATTCGTCCCATCCTCCTGGCACTGACCTTTGGGTGTGAACTTGTTGAGGTCATCTTGATGCATCAAGTTCCGGGTCATTCAGGGGCCATGACAGACATTCTGAAACCAAGACCCAAAGCCCCAAGTATGTATAAGCACCCTAGGGACAGTCCAGGTGTGGGACGGACTCCCAAACCAGGCCTGCAAGTGACCACCAGAGTCCACCTCAGGAGTGTAGAGTGAGGCAGAAACAGTGAGATCATATACTTTGCTCAAAGGCCACAGTGGGTGACAAGCTGTGACTCCCTGGGATACTTCTGCCTGCCCTGTTTGGGTCTAACACATCTCCTTTGCTTCTAGAAAACACTGCTGCACATGCACCACAGAGCCAGAGGGCTCTCTAGATGTAGCTTCTCTCTCAATGGCAGGTTGGGACCCGGTGTGTCCCTGCCATGTCTACTTAGTCCTTCCTGTGCCAAAAACCTTCCTAAGGCTGCCTGGGACCCACAGAGTCTGTGAAATCTCTCCTAGCCTTTTTCTCCACACCATCCCTAGCCTCATCCCTTGAACTCTCCCCTCATAATCTACCCGTCCCCCCTCCATTCTTTACATGGGCCATACCCTCTCTCAGGGTATCAGGGCCTTTGTACATGTTGTTCCCTTGGCTGACATACTTCCACAACCCAGGCCCTATATTACCCAGCAAAACGGATCTATCTCTTGGGCAGTATGCCATCTTATCCACAGATCTTTCTTTAACAGAGCTGGAGAGAAGGGATTTCTCCCAAAGGGCCATCACCACACCATAACAGGGACATGGAAGGCTCATCTTTACTGTGTCTCCAGTGCTAAATCCAGGCCTTGGCACATAGCATGGACTCCGTAATGGATTCAACATTAACGGACAAATGGAAGGACAGCTAAATGGATGGATAAAGGTTATTGGGGGTCATAGGTAGACAGCCACACACAGAGATGTATAGATGCTCTGACACGTGGCTAAATGAACAGATGCACTGACACTGAGAAGGCTGAAAGGATGGGTGAATGATCCCACAAAGAATACTCCAGACTGGTAGAGGACAGCTGCCATACTCACCCCAAGCTGACCCAAGGTTCCAGGGTTGAGGATGTCTGGGTAGAACCTATGCTGCTTTATCCATGGGTACTTTCTTCCTTTTAAAAATTTTATTTATTTATTTATTTATTTATTTTTCATTTTATTTATTTGAGAGAGAAGGAGAGAGAAAGAGGCAGATAGAGAATGGGCATGTCAGGGCCTTTGGCCACAGCAAACGAACTCCAGGTGCATGTGCCCCCTTGTGCATCTGGCTTATGTGGGTCCCTGGGAGTTGAACCTGGGTTCTTTTTTTTTTTTGGTTTTTCAAGGTAGGTTCTCACTCTGGTCCAGGCTGACCTGGAATTAACTATGTAGTCTCAGGGTGGCCTTGAACTTTCGGCGATCCTCCTACCTCTGCCTCCTGAGTGCTGGGATTAAAGGCGTGCGCCACCACACCCGGCCCGAACCTGGGTTCTTTGGCTTTGCAGGCAAACACCTCGACTGCTAAGCCATCTCTCCAGCCCCCTCCCTTTTGTTTTTGTTTTTCAACGTAGGGTCTTACTGTAGCCCAGACTGACCTGGAATTCACTATGTAGTCTCAGGGCGGCCTCAAACTCACAGCGATCCTCCTACCTCTGCCTCCCAAGTGCTGGGATTAAAGGAGTGTGCCACCATGCCCAGCTTAAATTTAAATATATATATATATATATATATATATATATATATATATATATGTTTTGTTTTTTGAGGTAGGGTCTCACTCTAGCTAAGGCTGACCTGGAATTAACTAGTTAGTCTCAGGGTGGCCTTGAACTCATGGCAATCCTCCTACCTTTGCCTCCCCAGTGCTGGGATTAAAGGCATGCGCCACCACGCCTGGCTTTAAATAAAATATTTTTAAAACATTATTATCAGAAGAAATCCTAGGGCAGAATGTGCAAGAAACCAGACAGAAGTATGGGACAAAAAGGTTTTCTTGTAAAACAAAAAGGAAGTCTGAAACTACCTCAAAAACTACAATAACTGGGCTAGAGTGAGACCCTACCTCAAAAAAAACAAAACCAAAACCCTGCAATAAAAGAAAAATAAAAGCAAATAGAGATCTGAGCCAGCAAGCCCTCCTTCTCCACCTCATCTCATTTTTTAAAAATCTCTTCTCCATACTGGCCAAGGTTACACAGCCACTTAGTCACATTTGGAATTAGAACCAAAGTTTTTTCTTTTCTAAAATTTTATTTATTTATTTGCAAGGAGAGAAAGAGAGGTGGGGGGGGGGAGAGAGAGGGAGAGAGGGTGAAGAGAAACAGAGAATGGGTGCACCGGGTCTACAGCCACTGCAAATGAATTTCAGATGCATGTACTGCTGTATGTCTGTCTTGACCTGGGTATTGGGAAATCAACCCAGGTGGTTAGCCTTTGCAGCCAGTGCCTCAACTTCTGAGCCATCTAACTAGCCCCCAATTTTCTTTTTCTTTTCTTTTCTTTTCTTTTCTTTTCTTTTCTTTTCTTTTCTTTTCTTTTCTTTTCTTTTCTTTTCTTTTTTCTTTTTTTCTTTCCTTCCTTCCTTCCTTCCTTCCTTCCTTCCTTCCTTCCTTCCTTCCTTCCTTCCTTCCTTCCTTCCTTCCTTCCTGTCTCTTTCTTCTTTCTCTCTTTCTTTCCCTTCCTTCTTTTCTCCTCCTTTCCTCCCTCCTTCCCTTCCTTCCTTCCTTCCTTCCTTCCTTCCTTCCTTCCTTCGTCTTTTCTTTTCTTTTCTTTTCTTTTCTTTCCTTTCCTTTTCTTTTCTTCCCTTTTCTTTTCTTCTTTTCTTTCAGACAAGGTCTTGTTCTATAGAGCTGGCTGACCTACTAGTTGTTCTGTAGCTCAGGTTGGCCTAAAACTTCCGGCACTCCTGCCTCAACCACCTGAGCGTCTGATTACAGAACTGTGTCTCTATCCGGGCTCCAGGAGTCACTTACATTCATCCCCACGTGCTCCGACACTGGGCTGAATGAGCAGGAGCCTGTGGTCCTCACGACAGGCACTGCTACTCTCCCCAATTCACACACAAGGAAAACTCAGGTCCACTGAAGCTTATGGACGACTCCGGAGATGTTTGCAACGTGGGTGCCTGAGGATGAACCAAGCAAGGGCGCTTCCAAGCCACCTACCTACCCCCTGATTCAAAGAGGACCTTGCACTCCTGTTTCACACCCCGGGGTACTGTGTGTGTACTCATGTGACAAGTGGGTCTGTGATTTTCAGGGATTTGAAGTGTCAGCCTTTGTTGGGACTACCAGACAGTCCTGTAGGTGGGGTTCTCTCTACCCTTCTGTGCATCACCTGAGGACGCCTCGCTGTGTTCCCACAGCTCCCTACTCCTCGGGTCATCTGGAATGATGTCTGCACATTTGTCTCCTCTGCCCCTTCTGGGCAGGGATTTGCAAACACCATGAACTCTGGGACAGTGGGTTTGGCACACAGCAGGTGCCCAGAATGCACTTGTTGGATGATTGTGTAAACAACTGATAAAATGACACACAGACAGCAAAGGAAGGAATGGCGTTGGTCTCTGTCACAGCTCTGTGAACCGGTTATGGAGAGAATGGGCGGCTGATGAGGACCAGTTCCTGCTCTTTCCTCCAGGTGGGGGGGGTGGAAGGGGAGGAGGAGGAGGTCGACCCTCAGTCTCTGTATGGAGGAAGGCTCTCTCCCCCACCCGAGGTGGGCTAAGTTCAGCACTTGAGCTCAAGGCTGCTTAAAGCCTTCTCAGCTTTTGCGAAGGCTTGTCGGGATTCAGACCAGGGCAGAATGACCAGGAATCACTCCCCTCGCCTCGGCGCCCCTCGAGAGCCCGACGCCGCAGTCACAACCCGCGGATCCCCGCAGCTGCGCAGTCAGCCCGTCCGCTCTCCAGCGGACGCGAGGCCGTTGCGAGGGGCGGGACCATCCTGCGGTCCTGGGCGGGGACTTCCGGTCGCAAACCTCTCCGGACTGTACCTACCCCCGGATGTGTGCTTTGGTTCCGTTCTCTGTGCTCCTTGCTTCCAAACTTGGGCTGGGGGCTCTCAACCCTAGGGTCCATTACCCACCGCTTCTTAAGGAAGATCAAAAGAGCCACATGCAGCGTGGGAACTGCATTCTGGGTTAAAAATAAATAAAAAGCGGGGGGCGTGGTGGTGCTCATCTTTAATCACAACACTTGGGAGGCAGAGGTAGGAGGATCCTGTGCGTTCCAGACCAGCCTGGACTACAAATTGAGTTATAAGTTAGCATGGGCTAGAGGGAGACCCTATGTCGCAAAAAATAATAAATAAAGGCTGGTAGTGGTGCAGTCCTGTAATCCTGGCACTTGACAGGTGAAGACAGGAGGTTCTGGTGTTCAAGGTCATACTTGGCTACATAGCAAGTCTTTTTAATTTTTTAAAAATTATTTATTTATATGGGGAAGAGAAAGAGAATGGATGCGTCAGGGCCTTCAGCTGCTGCAAACGAACTCCAGACGCTTGCGCTGGCTTGTGCACACTTACGTGGGTCCTGGGGAATGGAACCTGGATTCTTTGGTTTTCCAGGCAAGCACCTTAACTGCTAAGCCATCTCTCCAGCCCCACAATAAGTTTAAAACAAAACATTTACTTGGGCTGGAGAGATCGCTCAGAGGTTGAAGGCACTTGCTTGCAAAGCCTGATTCCACAGTACCCTCGTAAAACCAGATGCACGTGAGCATGTGTCTGCAGTTGGTTTGCAGTGGCATGAGGCCCTAATATGCCCATTCTCTCTCTCTCTGCCTACGAATAAGTGATAAAATATTTTTAAAAGAAATTTGAAAGAGAGAGAGATGGATGGGTGTGCCAGGGTCTTTGTCTCTGCAAATGAACTCCATGCATCACTTTGTGTATCTGGCTTTATGTGGGTACTGGGGAATTGAACTCAGACCATCAGGCTTTGCAAACAATCACCTTTAACCACTAAGTCATCACTCCAGCCCTGCATAGCAAGGTTTTTTTTTTTTTTAATTGGTTTTTCAAGGTAGGGTCTTACTCTAGCTCAGGCTGACCTGGAACTCACTAGTCTCAGGGTGGCATTGAACTCACGGCAATCCTACTACCTCTGCCTCCCAAGCACTGGGATCAAAGGCATGCACCACCACGCCTGGCCTGCATAACAAGTTTGAAGACAACTTGGACACCATGAAACTGCCAAAAACTCAGTAGATGATTTATTGACAGACAGACAGAGGCTATTGTTGGACATAGCTCAGTTGGTAGATACTTCCGAAAGTCCATGTACAAAGCTCTGGGCTAGATTCTCAGCACCACAGAAACCTGTACACAAGAGAATTTTGCCACTGGTTTAAATTCCCTTAGTATTCCAGCTGATTTAAAATTCAAACCTTGGGCTGCTATCCCAGGTTCAATTCCCCAGTGTCCACATAAAGCCAGATGCACAAAGTGGTGCATGTCTCTGGAGTTTGGTTGCAGTGTCAGCAAGAGGCCCTCTCTCATGCTCTCATCACAAATAAAGTATTAAAACATTCAAACCTCGGGGCTGGAGAGATGGGTTAGTGGTTAAGGCGCTTGCCTGCAAAGCCAAAGGACCCAGGTTTGATTCCCTAGGACCCACGTAAGCCAAAATGTACAAGGGGGTGCGTTGCAGACCCTGGCACATCCATTCTCTCCCTCCCTCTCTCTCAAATAAATTTAAAAAAATCAAACCTCTAACATTTAAACTCACAATGTTTCTGGCCGTGTCCCTTGGCGTGGTCTACTGAGTAACTGAGTTAACTGTGGAGTTACAGACCTGGGAAACGAGGAGCAGAGAAATCAAGAGCCAAAGCCTGCTGTCCACACCCAGCTCAGGACACGGGTGCTCATCTTTCAGTTCAAGTGCATGTGCTTTAGGGCTCTGGCATTCCTTCTCAGTTTTGTGAGCTTCTCATTCCATCACCTAGCTCAACATCAGCAGCATCAAACAGTGCTTATGCATTTCTTTTTGTTCATCATTCTTTTTTTTTTGAGGTAGGGTCTCACTCTAGCCCAGTCTGACCTGAAATTCACTATGTGGTCTCAGGGTGGCCTTGAACTCATGGCGATCCTCTATCTCTGCCTCCCGAGTGCTGGGATTAAAGGCATGCACGCCACCACACCTGACACGGCCCACCCACCCCGGTGCTTCTGCATTTCTGAGGAAGTGCAAGAACAAATGCCAACAAAAACACCCTGAATGGATACCTGAAAACTTTCATTGTTTGATTTTTTTGAGGTAGGGTCTCGCTCTATCCCAGGCTGGTCTAGAATTTACTATGTAGTGTCAGGCCTGGACCCACAGTGATCCTCCCACCTCAGCATCCCAAGCGCTGGGGTTAAAGGTATCCACCATTACACCTGGCCTGAAAACTTATAGAAGGGCATGGAAGGTAGGAGCAGGTCCCAGAAAGGATCTCAGTCATGGTGACCCCTCTGGGTCAGCCTGGCACAGCCCTGCAGCTAGAGGGTCAGACAGGGAGGGACTGGTATCTAATGGGGCTGTTTTAACTTAGAAATTGGACGCATACTGCTTAAATACCTTTATTATTAAAAAAATTTTTTGGACATCAATAGCTCTGTAAAATATTTCTCCCATCCCAAACTTTTAAACCTTTTCCATGTCTCCTCCATAAAGAAACAAAATATTCATACTTTTTACTCATTCATATCTAATTTTTAAAAACATTTAAGATTCAAAATCAAATATTTTTCTTTCCCAGAACTCATTAGTAATTTTAAACAACAGTGAAACATACCTAATGGCATTCTTTTTAAAAATTAGCTTATCAGACTATTTTATGAGAAAAAAGATCCATTCAAGGCCTTAGAGGAAAATATAAAGTCCCCATGTGAAAGCAAGTCATTGAGAAACCTCCTAGCTTCCCTGGAGTCTTGTGATTTCAATGCTGACAGAACCAGTACAGTTCCTACTTAATATTAGGCATTGCTTGCTTACTTTTGGACTGCAGCTAAAACTCTAATCTTTAAAGGGATAGAGGAGTAGCTCAGGGCATGAGAGACAGCAGAGGCTAGCCACAGCAGTGGCGCCTTCTGAGTGGCAGATAAGAACATCCAGACCTGTTATCCACCTCAGGGCTTAGCTTGTTGGACAGCTGGAAATCTGCCATCTGCCCTTATCTCTCAATGGTGGATGCAAGAGCCAGCCAAAGATATTGCACATAGTGCTTTCCTGAGATGCCTCAGGAAAGAGCTGAAGATGGAGACAAGTCCCAGGACTTCTGGTCAGCAAAAGAAAAGAAGTCACTACTGATGAGGTGGCAGTTATGAAGAGAAGGTGGAACATGGTTGTTTCTGCCCCACGCTCAGTGGACAGACAGCTGAGCCAGTCTTCAGGCAAGGAAGGCTCAAGGGTCTGCTAAAAGTAGCCCTCATTTCTCTAAGCACAACTGGTGCACTTTCCTAACAATAGAGAACTGAATCCCTGGCCTGCCCAGCTTCCATAAGAAACTGCCCACTGAAGCACCACTCTGCCACACACATGCCTCAGCTCCAGGGTGACCCACCTGCTGCTGGGTGGGGCTTGTACCTGAGAGGAGGCTTGCACAGTGTTGTCTGGCATGGTGGAGAGACAGAGGAGGGACATGCTGCCTGAGGGCGCCAGCAATGTACTTGAGCCTCCTTCACTTTTCGACTTTGTTCTTCACTGTGGCTGCTGACTGTCTCGTGTGAACCAGGTGGGTCTGACCAGAGAGCCAGTCATGTGATGTTTGTGAAGGTTTTCCTTCCTTTTTTTTTTTTTTTTTTTTTTTCTGAGATGGGTGTCTCATTCTGTTACCCAGGTGGGGTTCGAATTCCTGGCCTCAGCTTCCTGAGTAGCTTGCCCAGCTTGCCTTTCATGGGTGAGAAAACATTGGACTCATCTTTGGGAATGGGAGTAAATTGTTTTTCCACCTAAGCCACCGGGATAATTTTCTTTTTAGGGTTTCCGGACCCTGACCTTACTGAATGGGTGGGTTGTACCTTCTGCATATAGTCTTGGGACTACAAATTCTAGATGCCAAAGCGCCCACTGATTTCTCCCCAAAATTCTGCTCCTTCCAGGCTTCCCCCAACATTCAGTATCAGTACAGTACATATCATAAGGAAAGTCACTTAAGAATAAACAACATTCCCACCACTTATCTTACTTAAGGGCTGTTTGTTCTCATGTGGCCTACAGACACACAACCTTGAACTCCTTGGTGTTTTGTTTCCAGTGCTGAGGATGGAATACAGAGCCTCACATGACAGGTAAGTGTTCCACCGATTACCCCCCACCCCCAGCACTATATTGTTTTTAAAGCTTTTTTTCTTGTGTTCAGACTGTCTTGTAAACCACCAACATATGCTGAAGCTCTGTCCATACTTGTGGGCTGTAACTGATGTCAACTTAGTAAGCTTTTTAAACATTTAGAAATACAACCCCCCCCCACGCACACACATTTTGGCACGTGAGCCTCAAGCTATTTGCACACATTCATCTTTCCTGTCCCTCCCCCCTATTTCAGTGTTTCCAAAGAGTGAAGACTCCTTCTGCTTCTGGACAAGGTTGCCATGGTGCACTGTTGAGTAGCAAGAGGAGGAGGCACAAATGTTCAACTGGCCCCAGAAACAGTTCTTGTGTTTAGCACTATAATTTATGCACTGCTGCAAAACTTTTGTACCAGGATGACTTGTTTTAAAACTGCTGGTTGATTAAATATACCTATAGATATAAAAATCACTAAGTCAACATTTGCTGTTTTCAATGTGAAAACGATAAAATGTAATTCTGAATAATTGTGCATTTGCCATAGGGTCCACATTAAAGGGACCATAAAAATAATAATTTTATAATAAAAAACTCTTATATTTTTTAGTATTGCTCTCAAGTTCAAAAGTTTGGAGCAAATATACTGAGTAAGCAGTTTGGGATCTGTTCCCGCCAGGGATCTTGGAAGCCTTAAATTTAGTGATCCCCAACTGCAGGCCCAGGGAACCCAACAGCCAAACTGGAACCAAAGATGGATGAGGCCCACAAGAGTCTCCGCCTCGTTTCACTGGCGGTAGATGCTGGGGCCGGCCAATTCCTCCCATGGAGCTCTGGGACAGAGATGCTGGGACTCTGCCTTTCCTTGGGCTATCAGAGAAGCAACTAGGGGAGAGGCAGGGCCTAAGTGGGGACCACTGAGCACCAAGGCTGAGGTGACCCAGGAGCTGACCTTCTACTCTGTTTGGAGGCGGGCTGAGGAAGGACAGCATTTCAGTGATGCAGAAGTTAGCTGTGCAGGAAGGAAAGTGCATTTAAGGTTGCTCAGAAACAGATGACGACCACACTGCCACAGAGAGGGAGGAGGGTGGGAGGCTGGACGGCTCCCTCCGCCTGCCTGCAGGTCGGCCATACTCCTTGGAGACTGTAGATTAACATTCATGCTTTCTGGTGGAGTCCATTCTTGAAGAAGCAGGAATACACCTCTCCTGGTGCTGGCAGGTACACAATTTCCTTGGCAAAGCTCTTTGTTGCCAAGTTCAGTTTTATTTGGCTGCTGTTCTGAACCTCTGTCACCGGAACTCATAGATGGGTGCACTGTGTTCAGGAACATGGGTCAGGTTGAGGGACTGATACCTGCAAGTGGGGAAGAGATAGAATAGGAAACTTGTCTCACTCACCCGTAGCAAACAAAGGATTTGAGGGCAGCCCAACCTGAGCAGATCATCATATTCAAACTGCGGTACTATGTCAGGTTTTTTTTTTTAATTTTTAATTTTTTGGTTTTAGGAGGTAGGGGTTCACTCTAGACCAAGTTGATCTCAGGATGGCCTTGAACTCATGGCAATTCTCCTACCTCTGCCTCCTGAGTTCTAAGTGTTGGGATTAAAGGTATGTGCCACCATACCCAGTTTGTTTTTATTTATTTATGATTTTTTTTTTTTTTTTTTTTTTTTTTTTTTTGGTTTTTCGAGGTAGGGTCTCACTCTAGCCCAGGCTGACCTGGAATTCATTATGTAGTCTCAGGGTGGCCTCAAACTCATGGTGATCCTCCTGCCTCCGCCTCCCGAGTGCTGGGATTAAAGGCATGCGCCACCACACCCGGCTTATGGTTTTTTCTTTTTTCTTTTTTTTTGGAGAGACACACAGAGAGAGACAGAGAGAGAGGGAGAGGAAGACAGACAATGGGTGCGCCAGCAACATCTCAGCTGCTGCGAACGAAATTCAGATGCGTGCTCCCCCTTGTGGGCAAGTGAGGCATTGTGCCCTTGCGTCACTTTGCATCTGGCTAAACGTGGGACCTGGAGATTGAACTGAAGTTCTTAGGCTTAGCGGGCAGGCGCCTTAACCTCTAAGCCATCTCTCCAGCCCAATTTTTTTTTTCACACACACACACACACACACACACACACACACAGAGTGGTGAGTGCCAGGGCCTCAGCCACTGCAATGAACTCCATATGCATGCACCACCTAGTGGGCATGTGCAGTCTTGCGCTTACCTCACCTTTGTGTATCTGTCTTATGTGGGATCTGGAGAGTCAAACATGGGCCATTAGGCTTTGCAGGCAAGCACCTTAACCACTCAGCAATCTCTCCAGCCCTATTTATGGTTTTTTGAAGCAGAGTTTCACTCTAGCTGAGGCTGAGCTGGAATTCCCTATGTTTTTTCAGGGTGGCCTCGAATTCATGGTAACCCTTCTACCTCTGCCTCTGGAGTCCTGTGATTAAAGGCATGAGCCACCATGCCCAGCTTTGTTTTATTTTTTGTGATGATGTCTTGCTGAGCTGCCCAAGCTGGTCAGGAGCTCTTGGGCACAAATGATTCTTCCACCTCAGCCTCTCAAGTTGCTGGGATTACAGGCACATACTACTGTGCCTGGCTTTGCTAACTCATATATTTCAAGTTAAACCTAGTTTCTTTCTTCCTCTTCTCCCTTTCACCTTCCCTCTTTTGTTAAACCAAAAGTGGGACTCTGTTGGGGCTGGAGAGATGACTTAGCAGCTAAGGAGCTTGCCTGAGAAGCCTAAGACCCAGGTTTGATTCCCCAGTATCCATGTGAGCCAGATGCACAAGGTGGTGCATGTGTCTGGAGTTTGTTTGCAGTGGTTAAAGACCCTGGCATGTCCATATTTTTTTCCTCTCTCTCAAAATAACTAACTAACTAACTAACTAACTAACTAACTAACTAACTAACTAGATGAAATGAAATGAAATAAATCGGACTCTGAGCCAGGCCTATAATCCCAGCTACTTAGGAGCCTGAGATAGAAGAATCATAAGTTCAAGACCAGTATGGTCAACTTAGTGCGAATGAAATGAAATGAAAATAAACACACACACTTTAAATAAATAAATAAACAAACAAATGGCTGGGATGTAACTCAGATCCTAGGTTCAATCTCCAGCATTTCTCTCTCTCTCTCCCCCCAACACAAAAACACACTCAAAAACAAAAAAGCAAAACAAACCAGAGCCCCTGATAAGCTCCAGGAGGAAATGGAGCCTACCTGCTGCTTCACCTTTGTACTTGTAATATTTCAGTTGTGTCAACAGAACACTGTGCTATGATGTCCTAAGAACTACATGAATATCTTCTCATGGAACCCAAAGAGAGTATGGAGAAAGTAACTTTGCAGAAACATTATCTCACCATGCCTGTTTTCTCACTTCCTGAAGTGTGGTCTTAAGCCTGGAACGTGCTAGAGAGATCAGAAGACAGGTGGAGGGCTAGAGAGAGAGCTCATTTGATAAAGTGCTTTCTGTACACACATGGAGACCTGAGTTCACTCCCCAGAATCCATGTAAAAATGCCAGGCATGGTGGCATGTGTTTGTGATCCCAGTGCTGGGGAGGCAGACAGGAAGATCCCTGGGACTTGTTGGCCAACCAGTAGAGCCTACTTGGTGAGCTCTAGGCCAATGAGACCATATCTGAAAAAAGGTGGATGGTATCTGAGGTTGTCCTCTGGCTTCTACATGCAGGCAGACATAAATGCACTCATAGCTTTATATATGTGTATACACACACACACACACACACACACACACACAGGAGGGGGGAGAGGGAGGAAAGGAGGAGAGGGAAGGGGTGGGGGGGAGGGAGAGAGAGAGAGAGACAGAGAGACCCTATAAGGGGATAACAACTCTTGGGCACATTCAGTGGCTGGAAAATTAGCTCTCCCTTACTTGCTTCACACAGCAATGAGGTAGTAGTTTCTTTCTTTTCTTTTTAAATTTATTATTTGTGAGGAAAGGTGGGAGAGAGGGAGAGAATAAGCATCCTAAGGCTTCTTGCCACTACAAATGAACTCCAGATACATGCACCACTTTGGCATCTGGCTTTATGTGGGTCCTGGGGAATTGAGCCCAGGCCAGCAGGAGCCTTTAACCACCATGTTATCTTCTCAGCCCTGATTATTTTTTTCCTTTTTGGTGTGTGTATGTCATGGCATTTGTGTGAAAGTCAGAGAATAACTTCAAGCATCAGTCCTTGCCTTCCACCTTGATTAAGGCAGGTCACTTTTGTTTACCACCACACTGGTCAGGCTAGCTGGCCCACAAATTTCCAGATAATTGGCCTGTCTCTGCTTCCCTTTTCATCACAGACATGCTGGGATTACAGATGCTCACTATGGCAACCAGTTTTGTTTTTCTTTTTTTCTCTTAATGTGGGTTCTGGGGAAATCCAACCTCACAGGTCCTCATGCTTGCACAGCCTGCACTTCTGCCATCTGCTCAGCCCATGCTTATTTCTGAGGGGGACAGAGACAGGAGGACTACTAGAACTTTCTGGTCAGCCAATCTAACAAAAACAAACAAACACCCCTGAAAGTTCCAGGTTTAGTGAGAGACTTTGTCTCAAGAAAATAAGGATACCTGATATCCTTCTTTGGCCTCATGTGTGTACCTACACACACATGTGCATGTATCTCTCTCTCTCCCTGTCTCTCTCTCATACAGTTTTAAAAGTGGGCTGTGGGTGTAGCTCAGTGATGGACTGCTTGCCTAACATATATATCCTTAGTACTGCAAATACAAAATCAGAGATAATATAAAAGAAAGAAAGAAGGAAGGAGGGACGGATGAAAGAGCAAGAAAGGAATATGAACTAGCCACTAGGAATGTGCAAACTAAAACTACGAGATGTTTCCCATCTTTGGGGGCAGTTATAATTATAAACACAGAATAAATATCAAATTCCTATTACAAACAGAACAGAACAGGACTTCTGGGTAAGGTGGTGGCATAGGAGCCGTGCCAAAACAGCCCAGGGAGGGATTTAAGCAAAACCACAGCAAAATACACTCTTCTTCTGAAAAGTGCAGGAGTATAGGTTTTTCTTAGATACAGTGCAGAAGGAGAGACCAAGATCCACCAGAAAGGAGGAAACCGGAATCCCACTGAGGAGCTTGTGGCCCCAATCCACGGTGGCCCTGATCCGACTGAGCAGCAGCAGCAGCAGCAGCAGCAGAGACCAAACAAGGAGACTTTCCAACCATCAGCCTCCTTGCAGAGTCAAGAAATCTAAAGAACGGTGAACCTCCAGCATTTAGCTCCAGCAGCAGCGCACTCAGCACAGCTGAACAGAGCTCCAGCTCGACAGCACAATACAGAGGGATTGAGGTGGACACTCAGCATTGGTGAGATTGGAAGCCACACCAAAAGCTTCTCTTTTCAGATGGTGATGACCACTGGGATGACCCAAAAGGCAACATAGTGCTGAGAAGAAGGGACGGAGGAGTGTCCAGCACTGAAATATCTCTATCACACCCTCCAAGGCTCAAGGTCCATTGCGGAAGAGAGGGCGGAAAGAATGTGAGAGCCAAAGGAAGGGTACCACTCCTTATAATGCAACTGTCTAGACAGAATTTGGCCTTAATATCCATGACCTCTCAATGCCTAGCAATACCTTCACAAGACCCTCATAATAGGAGAAAAAGACGATGAAGTCAAAACAAAAGAGAGACTAATGGAGAGAGGGAGGGGATATGATGGAGAGTGGAGTTCTGAAGGGGAATGCGGGGAGGGGAGGGAAATATCATGGTTTATTGTCTGTAAGTATAGAAGTTGTCAATTAAAAAAAAAAAACAAAAACAAAAAACAGAACACTTTCTTTCTGTCCCCCCCTTCCCCTGTGGGCCTTAAAAATTTTTTTGTTTGTTTTTTGAGATAGGGTCTCACTCTCTAGCCCAGGCTGACCTGGAATTCACTATGTACTCCTTAGGGTGGCTTCAAACTCACAGTGACCCACCTACCTCTGTCTCCCAAGTGCGGGGATTAAAGGTGTGCGCCACCACGCCTTAATCTTAAAAATTTTTTATATTTATTTATTTATTTATTTAGAGAGAGAGAGAGAGAGAATGGGCACTCCAGGGCCTCTAGCCATTGCAAACGAACTCCAGATGCATGCGTCCCCTTTGCATCTGGCTTACATGGAGAGTCGAACCTGGATCCTTAGGCTTTGCAGGCAAGTGCCTTAACTGCTAAGCCATGTCTCCAACCCTGGCTTCATTTTTTATTTATTTTTATTTATTTATTTATTTTTGGTTTTTCACGGTAGGGTCTCACTCTGGTCCAGGCTGACCTGGAATTAACTATGTAGTCTTAGGGTGGCCTCAAACTCACAGCGATCCTACCTCTGCCTCCCAAGTGCTGGGATTTAAAGCATGTGCCATCACGCCTGGCTATTTATTTTATTTTATTTTATTTTATTGGTTTTCCGAGATAGGGTCTCACTCTAGCTCAGGCTGACCTGGAATTCACTATGTAGTCTCAGGTGGCCTTGAACTCATGGCAATCCTCCTCCCTCTGCCTCCCAAGTGCTGGGATTAAAGGCTTGAGCCATCACACCTGGCTAATTTTTTATTTTTATTTGAGACAGAGAGAGGGGAAGAGAGAGAGAGAATAGGCATGCCAGGGCCTCTAGCCACTGCAACTGAACTCCAGGTGCATGTGCACCTTGTGCACCTTGGCTTATGTGGGACCTGATGAATTGAACAGGTAAGTGCCTTAATCACTAAGTCATCTCTCCAGCCCCTCTTTCTGCTTTGTTTGTTTTTTAAGATAGGGTATCGTTTTAGCCCAAGCTGACCTGGAATTCACTGTGTAGTCTCAGGGTGACTTGAACTGATGGTGATCCTCCTACCTCTGCCTCTTGAGTGCTGAAATGAAAGACGTGCACCACCACGCTTGGCAAGAACCATCACTTTTACTCCAAGGGATGTGGCCAAAGAGTGGAAAGCAGGAACTCAGAAACTTGTACATCCATGCTCACCAGCAGCACTATTTCCATAGCAAAACAATGGAAGCAACCAACTGTTCCTTAACTAACTGATACATTTAACAACCAATAAATGCATAAATAGACAACCAGGAAACTGAGTAAAACTGACGTTCTAAGCCTGGTGTGGTGGCACATTACCTTTAACCCCAATACAGTACTGGGGAGGCAGAGGTAGGAGGATCACCATGAGTTCAAGGCTAGCCTGGGACTACAGAGAGAGTTCTAGGTTAGCTTGGGCTAGAATGAGTCTCTGTCTTAAAACAAAACAAAACAAACAAACAAAAAAACAAAACAGAAAGCAAGTAAGCAAACAAAAGATGTAGTTCAGGTGTGGAGGCACATACTTCACACACTTCTAATCTCAGCACTTCTGAAGCAGGAGGATCACTGGAAGTTCGAGGCTAGCCTGAGCTTCATGGCCAGATGATCTCAAATGAACAGATGAACAACAACCAAAAACTAACTTAAACTGGGCGTGGTGGCGCACTCCTTTAATCCCAGCACTTGGGAGGCAGAGGTAGAAGGATCGCCATGAGTTCAAGGTCACCCTGAGACTACATAGTGAATTCCAGGTCAGCCTGGGCTACAGTGAGACCCTACCTCAGAACAACAAAAAACAAAACAAAACAAACAAAAAAACCCACTAACTTAAGCTACATGCTGCAGTATGGATGATTCCTCAAAGCATTAAGTGAGAGTTGCCAGACACAAAGGTCACATATTTAACAATTCCATTTCTTTCTCTCTTTTAAAAAATTTTTTTTTATTTATTAGACACAGAGACAAGAGAGAGAGAGAGAGAATGGGCACACCAGGGCCTCTAGCCACTGCAAACAAACTCCAGATGCATGTGCCACTTTATGCATCTACCTTACGTCGGACTTGGAGAATTGAATCTGGATCTTTAGGCTTCACAGGCAAGTGCCTTAACCACTAAGCCAGCTCTCCAGCCCCAAGGATTCCATTTCTACATAATACCCAGAATAGGCAATCCATAGGGAGAATAGTAACTGCCTAAAGCTGGGAGGGGATGAGAGGCAGAGGTGATAGTTCAGATGGGCTTCCTTTGCTAGTGATGAAAATGTTCTAGGCTGGGGTGGGCTCAGTGGAAGAGCACTTGTATAGCATGTATGACACCCTGGTACCATCCTCAGTATTGGAAACAAAAACTTCTAAAGTAGATGGTTGTAACAATCTGTTAGTATACGCAAAACTATTGCTCCTAAACTTTACATTGAGGGAATTATATGGTGTGAAAATAATGATCTCAATAAAGCTGCTACTTAAAAGATTATGGGACTGGGAAGATGGTCCAGTGAATAAAGAGCTTGATGTGCAAGCACAGAACCTGAGTTTGGATTCTCAGAACCCATGTCAAATGCTGAGCATGGTGGTACATGCCAAAAGTCTCAGATTGCTGGAGAGGTACAGACAGGTGAATTCCTAAGGCTTGCTAGTTAGCTTGTCTAGCCTAATCAGTGAATAAGGTGGAGGGTGACTGAGAAAGAAATTTGAGGGCTGGAAAGATGGCTTAGCAGTTAAGGCATTTGCCTGTGAAGCCTAAGGACTCATGTTTAACTCTCCAGATCCCATGTAAGCCAGATGCACAAGGTGATACAAGTGTGGTGCAAGGTCGCACTAGATGGGGCATACATCTGGGGTTTGATTGCAGTGGCTGGAGGCCTTGGTGCATCAATTCTCTCTCTCTCAAAAAAAAATTTAAAAAAGGAAGCCGAGAGTGTTGGTGCATGCCTTTAATTCCAGCACTTGGGAGGCAGAAGTAGGAGGATCACCGTGAGTTCAAGGCTCCCCTGAGACTGCCAAGTGAATTCCATGTCAGCCTGGGCTAAAGTGAGATCTTACCTAAAAAAAACAAAAAAATTAAAATAAAATAAAAATTAAAAAAGAAAAAGAAAGACTTGACTTCTGACTTACACAAGCATGTACAACTGCAGCATACACATGCATATGCACACACATATGCACCCACAAGCATATGGAAATGTATATACACACATGTATATCACATACATATATACATGCAAAAAGAAAGGATTATAAAAAAGTTTAAGTTGGATATAGTGGTGCATACCTTTATTCCTAGCACTTTGGAGGGTGAGGTAGGAGGATCGGCATGAGTTCAAGGCCAGCCTGGGGCTACAGAGTGAGTTCCAGGCTAACCTGTGGCTAGAGTGAGACCCTACCTCAAAAAAACAAAAAAAGGGCTGGAGAGATGACTTAGTAGTTAAGGTGCTTGCCTGTGTGAAGCCTAAGGACCCATGTTTCTCTCTCCAGATTCCATGTAAGCCAGATGCACAAGGTGGAGCATGTGTCTGGAGTTTGTTTGCAGTGGCTATAGTCCCTGGCATGCCCATTCTCTTTCTCTAATAAATCAATTAAAAAAAAAAAAAAAAAGAGGTGAAGCCTTGCTGGAGGAAATGTGTCACTGGTGGTAACCTTAGGTATTACAGCCTACTTGTGCATGCTCCTGCTGAGCCAAAGATGTAACCCAAGCTTTCTGATCACTCTTGCCATAACACACTACCCTCTTGAAACTGTAAATTGAAATTAAACATTTTCTTTTATAAGCTGCTTCTGGTCTGGTAATGTGTTCCAGCAATGAGAAAATAACTGATACACTATTGCTAAATTTGTGTAGAATGAATACAAAACTATTAAGATTGCTATCAATATTACTGAAAATGCAGGTGCTTAAAAGTATTTACTAGATGCAGTTCAGCAGTAGAGTAATTACCTACCATACGCCAACCTCTGGGTTCCATCTCTAGCACCACCATTTCTAGCTTAAGGGCCCAGGTTTGATTCTCCAGGACCCAAGTAAAGCTAGATGAATGAGGTGGTGCATGCATCTGGAGTTTGTTTGCAGTGGCTGGCGTGCTCATTTTTTCTCTCTCTACTTCTTTCTCTCTCTCAAATAAATAATAAGAAAAATTTTTTGAAGTATTTAGACATGAATTCCTTCATGTATTATCTATTTTCTTTTTCTTTTTCTTTTCAAGGCAGGATCTCAATCCAGCCCAGGCTGACCTGGAACTCACTTTTTAGCTCTAACCTGGCCTTGAACTCACAGTGATCCTCCTATCTTATTATTATTATTATTTTTTTTTTGTTTTGTTTTTTTGAGGTAGGGTCTCATTCTGGCTCAGGCTGACCTGGAATTCACTATGTAGTCTCAGGGTGGCCTCGAACTCTCAGTGATCTTCCTACCTCTGCCTCCCGAGTTCTGGGATTAAAGGCGTACACCACCACGCCTGGCTCTTTCTTTTCATTTTTTTACTCTGCTCTGTAAATAGGAATGAGCCTCTTTGCTGAGCAAGCGAAATCAGTTAAGCAGGACTTGAGCACCCACACTGTGCAATTTGGGCAGAAGCAGGTTGAGAGAATCTTTCAGGAGTGATGGCTGCGGGGAAGGGCAAGGCAGCCAGCCTTTGTGTGGCACTGGCTGCAAGCTTCTTACCATTCTGAACTCCGATGGTAGTAGTAGCCCTCTATGGAGGCTGCTGACTTCTGAAAGCAGATGTAATAGAAGCCGGCAAAGGAAGCACCACTGATGTCTTTGATTGTGTGGTCTGGGACCAGGAACTGCTCCTGTGTGCAGATGCAAGACCAGTCAATGCCATGTAGCATCCTTATACCACCCTTGGGATATCTTAGGCACCAGGGCGTCCTAAGGACCACTAGAAAAAAAAAACAACTGTGACCCCCATAGTCTGACCCAGTTGCTGGGTCTCCACCTGATTTCAAGGTTGCATGTTATTGGAACATTTTACCTGCTAAAGTGGCAAACTGTAGTGAGACTCAGAGAAGTGACCAAGACTGAGATCTGAGACCAGTCAATTCTCACTTTCTTGCCTACCTCTTAAGAGATCAGGGACACACTAACCAGGGAACAGCAACTTTCAGTTCCAGTTCCAGGAAGTGTCAATGAGCTATGATTACCTCTAACAATGAGTCACTTCTGTCAGTCTGGTCACTCAGATCCACTACTGGGAGTCCTGTGACACTCCTCCAAAGCTTTGCACTTCAGCAAAACTGTAAGAACAGCACTGTTTGTGCCAAGACTTTACATAGCCACATTTGCCACCTATTCTGGCACTGAGTGTCGAAAGGCTGTGTCTGTCTTTGTTCTTATTCTCTGGAAAAGATAGTCAGAAGCTACAGGGCCTCAGGAGGTCAACCCAAAGCTCATGCAAATTACCCCGGGAGAAATTCTACAGAGACAAAAAAAATACACAGCTTTAAAAAAATTTCCTGTTTTCCAGTATTGGAGTGGATATTAAATCTAGGACCTTGTGCATGCTAGATAAATACATTACCATGAACTATACACTCAATCCCCTCTCCAAGTTTTTAAAAATTTATTTATTTGAGAAAGAGGATGAGCACACTGGAGCATCCTGCCACTGAAAACAAACTCCAGAGACTTGTTCCACTCTGTGTATCTAGCTTTCCTTGGGTACTGGAAAATTGAACTCAAGTTGTAAAGCTTTGCCAACCAGCACCTTTAACTGCTGACCATTTATCTCTCCAGTCCCCTTCCTCTTCAATTTTTTCTCCCTCCCTCCCTCCTTTCCTTCCTTCCTTCTTTCTTCCCTCCCTCCTTTCCTTCCTTCTTTCCCCCCTCTCTACCTTTCTCTTTCTTTCTTTTTGGTTTTTCTGAGGTAGGGTCTCACTCTAGCACAGGCTGACCTGGAACTCACTCTGTAGTCTCAGAACTCACATTAATTCTATCTCTTGTCTTCCAAATGCTGGGATTAAAGGCATGTGCCACCACACTGGCAAAAAGTATGAGATGCTTCATGAATTTGCATTTCATCCTTGCATGGGGTCATATTAATTGTGCTAATTTTAGTATCTGTGCTGCTGAAGCAAGCACTCCCTAATATTTTTTTCTGGTTTTTCAAGGTAGGGTTTTACTCTAGCCCAGGCTGACCTGGAATTCACAGAGATCCTCCTACCTCTGCCTCCCGAGTGCTGGGATTAAAGGCATGCACCACCACGTTGGGCTTCCTCTCAAATTTTCAAGGATACTCTTCTGTTCATTCAACCCTTGAAATTGTTTTAAATTCTAATTTGGGATTGTGGTGTAGCTCAGAAGTAGAGTACCTGCCTCGTATAAGCAAAGACCTGGGTTCCATTCTTAGCACTGGAAAAACATCAATTTAAACATTAGGGCACGTGCTTAAAGTTGGTGTGCTTCCTACTGAAATGCGGGCTGGTGGGGAGAGGCTCATTTTGTGCTCTCCTATGATTGGCTACTGAGGGAGCAATGGCATTCCCCTAAATGATCAGCCACAAGGAGCAGACAGGGGGTGACAGCTCTAGAAGCCTGGTTTTTATGAAAGCTGTAAGGTGACACACAGTTTTCTTTCTCCCTATAGAATGGGCACTAGGGGCTGAAGGTTGGTGTATGTTTCTAAAGTTCTGTAACAAACTTGCTCCCTGGCTTGTGATCATGTGGTGATAGACAGTGTGCTGCCAGAGCAGAGAGTACACAGGAATCTCAGGCAACGCCAATCCATTGAGAGACCAGAGGCGGCTGTGGGTGGGAAGGGGAAAACACACACTCCATTCCTGGCCCCTCATTTTTTGAGCTGTGGGAAGCAGAAACCCTGATGTAGAGAATGTGGGAGAGGCTAGTCACACCAACAGTATGAAAGCCCATGACAGGATAACTAGGTTCAAGGAAAGTTGCCCCGAATCCCCAGAACACCTGGGTGACTCATCTTGGAGGTTTGCAGGGATTTGTGGGTGGGAGGTAAGGCAAGGGAGAGGATGTATGGTCAGGGTCAGGGGCACTCACTGGCATGAATACATCTGCTATCTGCGAGGCAGTGTCACCAGAGAAGAAGCACACTATGTGTGCTGTGGAGCCAGCCCATGCTTGCTTTCTGCAAGTGTAGAGGTCCTGCCATAAAGACACACTGGGACCAGCACTGGATGTGGGGGAGGGGCCGTTGGGAAGTGTAATCGCAGTAGAGCAGGAGTGTACAGGTATGTGGGGTGTGCCACAAGACTGGCAATGAGAGCTGGGGAGACTGGGAAGAGTCTTACCTTCCACCTCATGAAGACATAATCCCCATTCTTCAGCTCTTCATAATCAAAATCATCTGAATTAAATGATTTTGCATACTGATAAAAAGCCAGAAACTTGCCCTAAAAGCAAAAAGAGATTCAGTGACCCACAGAGGGAGAGGTTGGTGTCTAAGCTCACAGCTCCTGAGGAGGGGGAGGGAGGGGACTAAGGTGGACACAGACCTTAGCTCTGGCTGAAGCACTGCTGGACTGTGTGCCTAGTGAACATGGCCAGAGGAAAAGGCCAAAGAGTGGAAATGAGCAAGTTTTAGAAGTACTTATTTTTTTTGTTTTTCGGGGTAGGGTCTCACTCTAGTCCAGACTGACCTGGAACTCACTCTGTATTCTCAGGGTGGCCTTGAACTCATGGCGATCCTCCTACCTCTGCCTCCCGAGTGCTAGGATTAAAGGCATGCACCACCACACCCGGCTTAATTTTTTAGTTTTTTGGGGGCAGGGTCTCGCTCTAGCCTAGGCTGACCTGGAATTCACTATATAGTCTCAGGCTACCTTTGAACTCACAGTAATCCTCCTACCTCTGCCTCCCGAGTGCTGGGATTAAAGCGTGCACCATCACACCTGACCTTAGAAGCACTTCTTACTTAAAAAACAAAAAAGGCATTCATACTACTAGAACATGGAATAAAGATGAGATCTTTGTACAAAATGAACAGGCAAGGGAAGTAATGCCAAAGCTAAGCACAGTGGCACACACCAGTGCTCCCCAGCATTGGAGAGATAGTACAAGCAAAATGATCAAGAGTTTAGAGTCACCCTTAGTTACATAGTTCAAAGCCAGTCTGGGTCACATGAAACCCTGTCTCAGAAATCCAAAAAGAAAGGAGTCATGTCAAGCTACTTAGAAATAGCTTGTCCAGAGTCAGGCATAGTGGCATACATATACAACCCCAGCACTGGGGAGGCTGAGGCAAGAGGACTGCAGGTTCAAAGCCAGCCTGAGCTACATATTTAATGTTAAGTTAGGTCAGCCAGTATTATGTAATGAGACCCTGACTCAAAAAAGAACTTAAAGCTGGGTGTGGTGGCTCACACCTTTAATCCCAGCACTCCGGAGGCAGAGGTAGGAGGATCACCATGAGTTTGAGGCCACCCTGAGATGACATAGTGAATTCTAGGTCAGCCTGAGCCAGAGTGTCACTGTGAGTTCGAGGCCACCCTGAGATGACATAGTCCATTCCAGGTCAGCCTGAGTGAGACCCTACCCCGAAAAAAAAAGAACTTAAAGAAAACAAAAAAAGAAAGAAGGAAGGAAAGAAAGAAAGAGCCGGCCCAGTCACAGAGGGGAGAAGGCAACGGAAGGGACCTGCCTGCTGCTATGGTATGACATCAGGGTTTACACCAGCTATTCAGGTAGAAATTGGGAAAGGGGTAACATATGGATGAGTTCAAAAAGGAGACTAAGCCAGGCGTGGTGGCACATGCCTTTAATACCAGCACTCAGGAGGCAGAGGTAGGAGGATTACTGTGAGTTTGAGGCCACCCTGAGAATACATAGTGAATTCCAGGTTAGCCTGAGCTAGCGTGAGACTCTACCTCAAAAAGAAAAAAAAAGGGAAGATAGTAATATGATCCTATTTTTGTTCTTAAAAAAAAAAACCAAGAGAGAGAGAGAGAGAGAGAGAGAGAGAGAGAGAGAGATAACTGTAGTCATCCCTTGGAGGCTGCACAAAATGGGTTCCAGGACTCCATAGATACCAAAATCTACAGATGCTGAAGGCCCTCAGATAAAACCACCTTGGTATGTGAGTGTGACTTACAGACATCCTTCTATATGCTTTAAATGGTCTCTAGGTTAAGTAAATACAATGTAGAGCCTCTGTCATTAGTTGCTATACTTTACAGTTTAGGGAATAGTCACAAGAAAAATTAGTTTGTACTTGCTAAGTAGAGACACAGTATTTCTTCCAAACTTTTTTTTTTTTTTTTTTTGGTTTGTTTGTTTTTTGAGGTAGGGTCTCACTCTAGCTCAGGCTGACCTGGAATTCACTCTGTAGTCTCAGGCTGGCCTTGAACTCACGGTGATCCTCCTACCTCTGCCTCCTGAGCGCTGATTAATAGCGTGAGCCACTACGCCAAGCTTCATTTTTTTTTTTTTTTTTTGAGGTAGAGTCTCGCTTTAGCCCAAACTGACCTGGAATTTACCATGTAGTTTCAGGCTGGCCTCTAACTCATTGTGGTCCTCCTACCTCAGCCTCCTCAGTGCTGGGATTAAAGGCATGTACCACCATGCCCGGGAGAGAGAAAGAATGGATGCACCAGGGTCTAGCTGTTGCAAACCATTTCCAGATGCATATGCCATTCTATGCATCTGGCTTTACATAGGTACTGGGGAATCAAACTTGGGTCATTAGGCTTTGCAAGCAAGTGCCTTAACCACTGAGCCATCTCTCCAGCCTTTCCAAGTATTTTTTGGCACTTTCGGTGAGAATCATAGTTCTACCAAGGTATCCAACCTTATGGTTTCTCTGGGCTGTACTGAACAAAGAAACATTTTGGGCCACACATTAAAGATTGATGAGCCACTTTTCTCAAACATTTTCAATCCACAGGGAGCTGAATGCATAAAGTACAAACCTCACAGGTACAAAGGACCCAAAAGAGATCCAGCAAGAGGCTAGTGTTTGCCTTAGCTTTAGGCAACTTCATTACAGATGATTTTTTTCACTCTACTTTGCATTTTTAAATAAGCATGTATTTGATAAGAAAACATCTAAAAAGGCCAATAGTATAATTGTAAGGTACTGGATATCCTATGATCACTGTCTAATGTCTGCATGAATCAAAGCATCACAGTATACTTCATGAATATGTACAAATAAAGTTATAAAGAAATTAAGACACAGAGTTATTAAATCATAGACTTCTGTCAAGCAGATATGAAACATGGAATTATGACTTGATATACAGCCATGATACTGCTTTAAATGTCACTCACAGGAAAATGTGAGGGTATAACATCTGCCTGACTCTAGATTACGATGGGGAAATGATGTAACAGGTAAAGTTTATCTCACACTGTAAACCGAGGGCAAACATAGCAAGATCCTGTCTGAAAAAACAAACAGCCAGGTATGAGGGTACATGCCTGTAATCTTGCAACACTTGGGAATTGGAGGCAGGAGAGTTCTAGGTCAGAACCTATCTCAAAATGACAACAAAATTCATTATCACTATGGATGACTAAGTCAAAGGCTGGAGAGATGGCTTAGTAGTTAGGGTGCTCGCTTGTAAAACCTAAAAATCCAGGTTCAGTTCCCCAGATCCCAGATGCATACAGTGGCACATGCATCTGGATTGTCTTCAGTGGCTGGAGGCCTTGGCATGCCCATTCCCTGTGTGTCTAATAAATAAATAAATAAATAAATAAATAAATAAATAAATAAATAAATATTTTTAGGGCCAGAGAGATGGCTTTGTGGTTAAGGCACTTGCTTATAAAGCCTAAAGGCCCCAGTTCAATTCTCCAGTATCCAGATAAAGCCAGATGCAGAGTGGTACATGCATGTGGAGTTCATTTGCAGTGGAAAGAGGCCCGGTGTGCCCATTCTTTCTCTCTTTCTTTCTGCTTGCATATAAATAAATACAAATATTTAAACAAAAAAGATTTTTGAAGACACAGACTTGGGTGACAACCTGAGAAAAGACCCCAAGACGATAACTCTAAGTTGTCTTAAAGCGCTCACCACTGGGGAATGAGAACACTGCACACTTGATCACCACGAGTAAGTAAGTTCTGAGTCTATCAGAACAGAACAAAAAGAAGCAATGCACTACCAGATTTCCATGAAAAGCATCTCATGGAAACTATCATGGGCCAACTCAAGTGTCAGAAGCAACTGCTATGTGCTTCAAGGGTTTTCTCATATAGAGGGGACTCAAAAGGAAGAGTGGACAGAAGATGGACAGGATAGGAGATACTGCCCAGATTCTGACAGCCACAGAGACCTGTGCTGCATGGATCTTGTGTGTTGCTTTCATTAGATAACCATGTGCTATTTAAAATGGGGTGGGGTGGGGTGTTGGCAGAATCTGAACTCTCCTTGGACAATGGCATTTACTGTGGCTTATGTGCAGGAATCAGCCCTGGCTAACTCCCAGAGATGACTGAAGCTGCTAGCTCCAGCTCTGCTAGTTCTCCAGCTGTCCTGGCTGTCCAGGACACAGCACAACCTTACCCAGTGTTTCCGATCAACGTCTTCATCTGCATCCCACTTGCGAGTTAAGAATGGGTGTTTTTTGCTGATTATTTCTCCTTCAAAGAAGGTCGTAAGGGTTGGATACTCCTATGGCAAAAGGCAAATATCCAAAAAAGATGTTAAATAAGCATTTCTGAGTTTTCAATTTTTGGCAGCATGCTGGGGAACCACACATGCTCAGTAACTGCTCTCCCACTGAGCTACATTCCCAGACCTGCATGAGCATTTTACCCTTGACTAGAGATAGACCCCAGGGCCTCATGTGCTCTCCCACGGAGCCACCCACTCACCACCTCTCTTCACCTTTCAGAGAGAACTGACCTGGCTGTAACTTCTTGCCAATGTTTTGACGAGACTGACCACACTGTTAGCGAGGCAAGCAACTGTTCCAGTCAGTAGACTTCCAACAGGCCGTGGAAATGAACCTGACTCAGCTGCCCATATGGTAGAGCAGAGGACCCCTCACTGACTTCACTTGTCATGTTCTAGTCTCTCACAAAATAATTTGAGTGTTTCTATCACAAGCAAACTCTGATTACGTAGCACAGCTCATGAGATTCTACTTCCCAAGGTGCACACCCACAGAGGCTACAACACTAGCCTCCATGGCTGATCCTGTCATAACCCCACCTCACTCCTAAACTCCCTCCACCTTTGTTGTCTTTACACCTATTCTCTCCCCCTTTTTGAGGTAGGATCTCACTCTAGCCCAGGCTGACCTGGAATTCACTATGTAGTCTCAGGGTGGCCTCGAACTCAAGATGATCCTCCTACCTCTGCCTCCCGAGTGCTAGGATTAAAGGCATGCGCCACCACACCTGGCCTTGTTTTTTCCTTTTAAAAAATATATTATTTATTTATTTGGTGGGGGGGGGAAGGAGGGAAATAAAGAAAGAATGGGCGAGCTGGGCGTGGTGGTGCACACCTTTAACCCGACACTTAGGAGGCACAGGTAGGAGGCCACGGCCACCCTGAGACTACAGAGTGAATTCCAGGTCAGCCTGGACTAGGGTGAAACTCTACCTTACCCCCCACAAAAAAACCCCAAGAAACAAAAAACCCCCAAAATAATGGGCAGGCCAGGGCCACTAGCCACTGAAAACCAACTCCAGATGCATGTGCCACCTTGTGAATCTGGCTTTATGTGGGTACTGGGGAATCGAACCTGAGTCCTTTGGCTTTGTCAGCAAATACTTTAACCACTAAGCCATCTCTCCAGCCCTTTTACAACTATTTTTGAAGTTTCCAGGGCTAGAATATGTGTGTATATGAGTGTTCCTGTGCCATGGGGCATGTGTGGAGGTCAGAGGACCACCTTGGGGTGTCAATCCTCGCCTTAAGATAGTCTGTCTCTTAAAATTTTTATTTCATTCTTTCTGTCTTAAATAAATAAAATATTTAAGAAAATTTAAAGGGATAGAGAAATTGCTTAGTGGTTAAGGTGCTTAAGCACTTGCAAAGCATAAGGACCCAGGTTTGGTTCCTAGTACCCCCATGTAAGCCAGATGCAGTGGCTGGAGGCCCTAGCATGCCTATTCTCTCTCCTACTATCTGCCTCTTTCTCTCAAATAAATAAATAAATATTTTTAAAGTTTAAAAAACGAAAGAAAATTTAAAAACATTCATTTTGGGGCTAGGGAGATGCTTCAGTAGTTAAAGGTATTTGCTTGAGAAGCCTAACAGCCCTGGTTCTATCCCCTAGTGCCCATATAAAGCATACATCTGGAGTTTGTTTGTAGTGGCAGGAGGGCCTGGTGCACCCACACTGACTCACTCTCTCTCAAATAAATATTGAAAAAAATTTTTATTTGCATGCTTGTGTATGTACATATGTACATATCATAGTCTCTTGCCACTGCAAACAAATGTCAGGCACAAGCACTACTTTGTGCATCTGACTTTATGTGGGTGCTGGGGAACTGAACATGGGCTTGTAGGTTTTGCAAGCAAGTGTCTTTAACTGCTGAACCATACCCCCCAGTCTGAGACATTTCTCTTTCTTGTTCACTGCTTGCCTCCCTCCTTGTCCACAGGCAATATAAGGATTACAGATGGCTTTTTTGTTGTTGTTGTTGTTGTTTTGAGGTAGGGTCTCACTCTAGCCCAGGCTGAGCTGGAATTCATTATGTAGTCTCAGAGTGGCCTTGAACTCATGGTGATCCTTCTACCTCTGTCTCCCAAGTGCTGAGATCAAAGGAAGGCATGTGCCACCATGCCTGGCACAGATGGCTTTTTCTATGGGTTCCGGGAATCCAAACTCATCATTAGTGTTTCTCAGCTAGCACTTTATTTTTTAAAATTTATTTATTTGAGGGGTGGGGAGCAGAGAGATAATGGGTGTGCTAGGTCCTCCAGCCCATGGTATTGTGCATGTTAGATAAGTGCTTTACCACTGAGCTACTCCCCCAGTGAACTTTAAAAGATGTAAATTTAACACCCTGTTGTATAGTAGATTCCTCTAAATTGGAATAGTCTCTCCTGAAGAGAAGAAAGAGGCTCTGATTCAGGAAGTCAAGTCTAGGAGACTCTCCAATTGAGATGCAGTGTGCACCAGAGATGCAGCTTCCCTGAATTGTCACCTATGCTGGGGTGGCCTTTCTTAGGATGCAGCTGGGGTCACCATCCAGAATGGGATGCAACTTCTTGTGGTGCAGCTGCAATTCAGTCATCTACTGCTCCTGTAAGCAACCCTCACATTGCTCTGTAAGTAACCCCAATAAACTCATTGGGTCATCAAAACTGGTTTTGGTGTAATCATCCTTTAGTGTGCCCTATCTGGGGAGAAGATGTGTTCACGTCACCCCAGGGAAAATGTTACTGTTACTACCCGCCCCTCCTCTAAGACCCCCATGACCTCCTACCTAACTATGCTGGGCTGGTTTCTCATTTGGATATGTATATGCACAGACAGTGGAAATTTTCCTAACTGGAAATCTAATCTTTAAGTTGCATACTAAATTATACAAATCTGTCTTTGGGAAGGACTATGTAAGTCAGCAAGCCTGCATGAGATTTTAAACTGGAAATTATAGATATTGTTTTTCTTTCAGAGTTTTGAACTTTAGTATCTTTTCAAAACTCCCACCAAAGGGACAGAAGAATAAAGTGACAAGTGGATCCTAATACCATTAAAAATACTTAGGGTTTATACTCCTAGTTTTCCTAAGGAATGACTGTACTGACTTCTCTCTGAACCACTTCAGGCGGTATCTGAGGGGGACCTCTAGACACTCCCCAGCTCAGAACTAAATAGAATAAATGCCTAGTGAATTAGATCCAACATGATTAGAAGTCACCAAAAAGATCCATTATTTGGTGGGAAGGCAGAGGATTCTGAAGTACTTTACTTTAGAACCAAATTTAGGGTAGTTTATGAAGACAAAGAAAAAATACACTATAAAAAGAAAAGATATTAGAAATAGTAGTCAGGGAAAGAATGTGCATCCAGCACCATCTCCCAGGCAGGTATGGGCTCTAGCTACCAAGCTCATTGATCTCCCTTCTTGCTGATTTCAAGGACCACGCAGACCTGTTTTGTGAGGGGTGAATGTTCTTTCACAGCCTCCTTCTCATTGTTCACTTCTCTGCTAGGCTAGCTGGTCAGTGAGCTTTTGGGAAATTCACCTATCCCCACTGCCTCCCATCTTGCACATTAGCCTACAGGGATTATAGAAGCCCCTGAGGCTTCCAGCTTTTATATGGGCAGTGAGGATCTGAACTCAGGTAGTCAGATTGTGCAGCAAGTGTTTATTCATTGAGCCATCTCCCTAGACCCATTCTGGAATTTTATTTCAAAATGGCACACAAACTTTAAAGCTATGCTTTGTGAATGTGAGGCAAGTTATCTTCAGTGTAACTATGTTTTGTTTTGATGTAGGGTCTCATTCTAGCCCAGGCTGATCTGGAACTCACTCTGTAGCCACAGGCTGGCCTCAAACTCACAGTGAATCTTCCTATCTCAGCCTCTGGTGTCAATCCTCGCCTTAAGATAGTCTGTCTCTTAAAATTTTTATTTCATTCTTTCTGTCTTAAATAAATAAAATATTTAAGAAAATTTAAAGGGATAGAGAAATTGCTTAGTGGTTAAGGTGCTTAAGCACTTGCAAAGCATAAGACCCAGGTTTGGTTCCTAGTACCCCCATGTAAGCCAGATGCAGTGGCTGGAGGCCCTAGCATGCCCATTCTCTCTCCTACTATCTGCCTCTTTCTCTCAAATAAATAAATAAATATTTTTAAAGTTTAAAAAAAGAAAGAAAATTTAAAAACATTCATTTTGGGGCTAGGGAGATGCTTCAGTAGTTAAAGGTATTTGCTTGAGAAGCCTAACAGCCCTGGTTCTATCCCCTAGTGCCCATATAAAGCATACATCTGGAGTTTGTTTGTAGTGGCAGGAGGGCCTGGTGCACCCACACTGACTCACTCTCTCTCAAATAAATATTGAAAAAAATTTTTATTTGCATGCTTGTGTATGTACATATGTACATATCATAGTCTCTTGCCACTGCAAACAAATGTCAGGCACAAGCACTACTTTGTGCATCTGACTTTATGTGGGTGCTGGGGAACTGAACATGGGCTTGTAGGTTTTGCAAGCAAGTGTCTTTAACTGCTGAACCATACCCCCCAGTCTGAGACATTTCTCTTTCTTGTTCACTGCTTGCCTCCCTCCTTGTCCACAGGCAATATAAGGATTACAGATGGCTTTTTTGTTGTTGTTGTTGTTGTTTTGAGGTAGGGTCTCACTCTAGCCCAGGCTGAGCTGGAATTCATTATGTAGTCTCAGAGTGGCCTTGAACTCATGGTGATCCTTCTACCTCTGTCTCCCAAGTGCTGAGATCAAAGGAAGGCATGTGCCACCATGCCTGGCACAGATGGCTTTTTCTATGGGTTCCGGGAATCCAAACTCATCATTAGTGTTTCTCAGCTAGCACTTTATTTTTTAAAATTTATTTATTTGAGGGGTGGGGAGCAGAGAGATAATGGGTGTGCTAGGTCCTCCAGCCCATGGTATTGTGCATGTTAGATAAGTGCTTTACCACTGAGCTACTCCCCCAGTGAACTTTAAAAGATGTAAATTTAACACCCTGTTGTATAGTAGATTCCTCTAAATTGGAATAGTCTCTCCTGAAGAGAAGAAAGAGGCTCTGATTCAGGAAGTCAAGTCTAGGAGACTCTCCAATTGAGATGCAGTGTGCACCAGAGATGCAGCTTCCCTGAATTGTCACCTATGCTGGGGTGGCCTTTCTTAGGATGCAGCTGGGGTCACCATCCAGAATGGGATGCAACTTCTTGTGGTGCAGCTGCAATTCAGTCATCTACTGCTCCTGTAAGCAACCCTCACATTGCTCTGTAAGTAACCCCAATAAACTCATTGGGTCATCAAAACTGGTTTTGGTGTAATCATCCTTTAGTGTGCCCTATCTGGGGAGAAGATGTGTTCACGTCACCCCAGGGAAAATGTTACTGTTACTACCCGCCCCTCCTCCAAGACCCCCATGACCTCCTACCTAACTATGCTGGGCTGGTTTCTCATTTGGATATGTATATGCACAGACAGTGGAAATTTTCCTAACTGGAAATCTAATCTTTAAGTTGCATACTAAATTATACAAATCTGTCTTTGGGAAGGACTATGTAAGTCAGCAAGCCTGCATGAGATTTTAAACTGGAAATTATAGATATTGTTTTTCTTTCAGAGTTTTGAACTTTAGTATCTTTTCAAAACTCCCACCAAAGGGACAGAAGAATAAAGTGACAAGTGGATCCTAATACCATTAAAAATACTTAGGGTTTATACTCCTAGTTTTCCTAAGGAATGACTGTACTGACTTCTCTCTGAACCACTTCAGGCAGTATCTGAGGGGGACCTCTAGACACTCCCCAGCTCAGAACTAAATAGAATAAATGCCTAGTGAATTAGATCCAACATGATTAGAAGTCACCAAAAAGATCCATTATTTGGTGGGAAGGCAGAGGATTCTGAAGTACTTTACTTTAGAACCAAATTTAGGGTAGTTTATGAAGACAAAGAAAAAATACACTATAAAAAGAAAAGATATTAGAAATAGTAGTCAGGGAAAGAATGTGCATCCAGCACCATCTCCCAGGCAGGTATGGGCTCTAGCTACCAAGCTCATTGATCTCCCTTCTTGCTGATTTCAAGGACCACGCAGACCTGTTTTGTGAGGGGTGAATGTTCTTTCACAGCCTCCTTCTCATTGTTCACTTCTCTGCTAGGCTAGCTGGTCAGTGAGCTTTTGGGAAATTCACCTATCCCCACTGCCTCCCATCTTGCACATTAGCCTACAGGGATTATAGAAGCCCCCTGAGGCTTCCAGCTTTTATATGGGCAGTGAGGATCTGAACTCAGGTAGTCAGATTGTGCAGCAAGTGTTTATTCATTGAGCCATCTCCCTAGACCCATTCTGGAATTTTATTTCAAAATGGCACACAAACTTTAAAGCTATGCTTTGTGAATGTGAGGCAAGTTATCTTCAGTGTAACTATGTTTTGTTTTGATGTAGGGTCTCATTCTAGCCCAGGCTGATCTGGAACTCACTCTGTAGCCACAGGCTGGCCTCAAACTCACAGTGAATCTTCCTATCTCAGCCTCTAGTTTAATTTTTTTTTCAAGATAGGGTCTCACTGTAGACCAGGCAGACCTGGAACTCACTCTATAGTCCCAAGCTGGCCTCAAACTCAGTGATCTTCCTACCTCTGCCTCTGAATGCTGGGAATTACCACCATGCCTGGCTTTAGTTTAATTAAAATTTTTAAAAAATATTTTATTTATTTCAGAAAAAGAAAGAGAAAGAAGCAGAAAGGGAGAGAGAGAATAGGTACACTAGAGCCTCCAGCTACTGCAAACCAACTCCAGATTCATGTACCACCTTGTGCATCTGGCTTATGTGGGTATTGGGGAATTGAACCTGGGTCCTTAGGCTTCACAGACCTGAACTGCTAAGCCATCTCTCCAGCCCCTTAATTTAATTTTTAATATTCCACATTGTATACACGAGGAAGACAACTATTATAACTAAAACATAAGCCATTTATGTGGTTTATTTCAAATAAATTCTACATTAGGTATTTTAACACTTATGAGAAAGCATACAAAAACTAATACAGGTACAAATTCATTGAATGATTCATTAGTTTTCTGCATTTGACCAATTATGATGCGCATATATTAGATACATGATTATGTAAGTTATCAAATAGTTGTACAACTCTGTGACCATAGCAAAAGCCCATAATGAATTATATACTTTAGCCAGGTATGGCAGTACAACACCTGTCATCCCAGTGCTTGAGAAGCTGAGGCAGAGCTGGCTCAGTGGTTACAGTGCTTGCTTGCAAAGCCTGATGTCTCAGGTTTGATATCCTAGTACCACATAAAGCCAGATGCACAAAGTGGCACATGCATCTGAAGTTTTTTTTACAGTGGCTGGAGGCCCTGGTGTGTCCATCTCTCTCTCAAATAAATAAACAAAATTATTATTATTATTTTATTTTAATGAAAATTTTTTATTGACAACTTCTGTACTTACATAAAAAAAATATGATATTTCCCTCCCCTTGCCCATTTCCCTTTAGAACTCCAATCTCTATTGTATCCCCTCCCTCTCTCCATTAGTCTCTCTTTTATTTATTTATTTATTTTTATTTATTTTATTTTTTTATTTATTTTTTTTTGGTTTTGTGAGGTAGGGTCTCACTCTGGTCCAGGCTGACCTGGAATTAACTATGTAGTCTCAGGGTGGCCTTGAACTCTCGGCGATCCTCCTACCTCTGCCTCCCGAGTGCTGGGATTAAAGGCGTGCGCCACCACGCCCGGCTTATTTATTTATTTATTTTTAAATATTTTATTATTTATTTATTTATTTGAGAGAGAGAGATACAGAAATAGGCAGGTAGAGAGAGAGAAAGAGAGAGAATGGGTGCGCCAGGGCCTCCAGCCACTGCAAACGAACTCCAGATGCATGCACCTCCTTGTGCATCTGGCTTATGTGGGTCCTGGAGAATCGAGCCTCGAACCGGGGTCCTTAGGTTTCATAGACAAGTGTTTAACCGCTAAGCCATCTCTCTAGCCCTAGTCTCTCTTTTAATGTGATGTCATCAACTTTTTCTTCTATTATGAGGGTCTTGCAAAGGTAAAAATATTATTATTTTTTTTTTTAAAAAGAGGCCGAGGCAGAAGGATTTTGAGTTTGAGGCTATCTTGGGCTACATAGTAAGTTGCAGGCCAGCCAGGGCTACAGAATGAGACCTTGCTTCAAAAACCAAAGAACTGTACACTTTAAATGGCTGAACTGCATACTGTGTGGAGTTTATCTCCATAAAGCTACTAACAAATTACTTAAGAGTTTTAAGCATGCTGCTACAGGATGTAGGAATCCCAGGAAATGCTTTGCCTGTCACTGAGTGCCATGCAGCAGTATATCCAAGTCCAGTGCTGTACCTGGGCAGACCACATGGGGAGGGGAAAGGAGAGGAGGGGAGGGCATCGGCCATCTTAAGGCCTCTCTGCCTGCAGACTCCAGACTTGTCATGAGGCATGTGTCCTATAGGCTAGCCCCAGTGAAGGATTGTGATAATACCTCTCCTCAAGGGGGCATGAGTGCTGTTTCTGACTGAATGTAGCCACCTGCAGTAGGGGTAAACTGCTCCCCCAGGGAGGGCTCTAAGCTGTCAGCACTTCTAGATATTGCTTCTAGATTTCTAGTGCCATTTACCATTTCTTTCTTCTCACTCTAGTCTAGGCTGATCTGGAACTCACTCTGTAGCCCAGGCTGGCCTTAACTCATAGAAATCCTCCTACCTCAGCCTCCCAAGCACTGGGGATTAAAGATGTGTTTAACCACATTGACTTATTTATTTGTTCATTTAATTTTTTTGCCATTTATCTTTTTTTTTTGTTGTTGTTGTTGTTGTTTTTTTCCAAGGTAAGGTTTCACTCTTTTTCCAGGCTGACCTGGAAATCACTATGTAGTCTCAGGACGGCCTTGAACTCATGGTGATCCTCCTACTTCTGCCTCCGGAGTGCTGGGATTAAAGGCATGCGCCACCACGCCCAGCTACCATTTATCATTTCTATTTAGGTTCCTACAACACAAATGACTGGATCTGGAGTCAATGTTTCAAAGCAGTACACATTTTGTTGGTTTCCCTGAGAAGTGCTTATGCTCCACACTCTATGCACAAATGCATTTGGCTGCCTTAAGAGTTGAGCATATTGTTTTGTTGTATGTTTTCTTCTAGGACAAACTCAAAGCTCAGAATCCTTTTCTCTATCCTCCCCTGACCGGATGTTTCTAGAGATGGGGAGGATACCTTCTGCTGCAACAGTAAACTTCCTAGGGAATCATCAACTGTGTCGATGCACACTTTCCAGCAGAACTCAGGCAGGCTGTGAGCATTATGCTCCTCACATAAAGACAGTAGTTAGGGGAGGGCAGGACTGTTGCTTTTGACCCTCTGGGATACTCAGCAAGCCACCCGTCTCCCAGTTCCAGCTCCAGGCATGAACACTTACCTCAGTAAGGCCTTTAATCTTCAAGTACCCACAAAGGTAAGAGTTCCCTGTGTCCACATGCTGCAAAGAAAGGACACAGTGTTACAAATGAACCCATCAGGGGCAGGGGGGCATGCTGGAGGCCAGGAAAGCTTGATGGTCAGTACACTCCTGGTGTAGCCCTAGCCTCCACTAGATATTAAGACTTTTATGAGTTTCCCTACACCCATGCCTGTTCAGTGATGAAAACCGATCCTAGGACCCTCTTGCTTCTTTCAGCTGCATGTTTTGACAGTGGTATGCTTTCTGCAACAGTAGGCCTGCTCATTCATTTTCTGCACGTCTCCCACTCACCTGCAGAATTGTGCATTGCTAGGTCCATGGTCCCTCTCTAAATGTACACATGGAATCATCCCTAACTCTGTCTTTCTAGATCACTTTTACTTTCTACTGCACAGTCACAGGTTTGGGAAAGCTACTCTTGCCCTGTTGTTGACAGTAAGTATTATTTTGCATTATTTCCATATGAAGTGAGCCAAATTTCAGGAATAGTATCTTATGAAGATTTACGTGGTTTAAATTTTAATTATTGACCAAAATGCCAACCAAGACCTGAACTATATTGTATCATCTTGGTTCATTTCAGCTTTTTTTTTTTTTTTTTTTTTCTGAGGTAGGGTCTCACTCTAGCCCAGGCTGACCTGGAATTAACTATGTAGTATCAGGGTGGCCTTGAACCCACAGTGATCCTCCTACCTCTGCCTCCCAAGTGCTGGGATTAAAGACATGCACCACCATGCCTGGCCATCTTGGTCTATTTCATATGTAGACTTGAGCTTTTTAAAGAAGAGTCAGGGGGGCTGGAGGGTTGGTTAAGGCATTTGCTTGCAAAGCCAAAGGGCCCAGGTTCGATTCCTCAGGACCCACGTTAGCCAGATGCACAAGGTGGCACATGTGTCTGGAGTTCGTTTGCAGTGGCTGGAGGCCCTGGTGCACCCATTCTCTCCCCTTTCTGTCAAATAAATAAATAATCAACAATGTTTTTTTAAAGTAGAGTCAAGAGCTGAAAACAAACTGGACTAACAGGTGCAGATGATTCCAAGGTTCAGAGGCCACTCATCAGTGGTTGCTGAGATTCTGTTGGATGCCAACTCAACAAGCAGCTTCCTCTCTTTCTATGCTGCCAGGGCCTGAATTTTGTTCTGGCACCTACCCTGCCCTGTAAGTCCTAGTCATCTCTGATAGATCTGAGGCAAGCTTTAGGGGTGAGTGACCCGGTTCTGGCCGGATGTGTAAGTCTCCTTTGTGTGCCTGGGAAGGACCACTGGTTCTTGAAGAGGCATGCGAGGAAGAAGTGGTGCTTTTCCTTTCTCTGGAGGTGGAAGTATCTGCATGCAGCTTTCAGTCCCAGAACAGCCATAAAGAGACCAGGAGAGAAACATACCTGTTAATGCTGAGGATGGTACCCTAGAAAAAGACACGGGCCTATCAAGAGACCTTGAGCTACACCACCTTCACCTCCACACTTTTTTGTAATGTCAGACAGTAAGTCACTGATTCTGTGTGTCATCTGTTTCTTGTTTTATTTTATTTTTTGGCAACCAAGCTTTATTTTTTCTATTTTAATTATTATTATTATTATTTTTGGCTTTTCAAGGTAGGGTCTCACTCTAACCCAGGCTAACCTGGAACTCACTATGTAGTCTCAGGGTAGCCTTGAACTCATAGTGAGCCTCCTACTTCTGCCTCCTAAATGCTGGGATTAAAGGTGTGTACCATCACGCCTGGCTCTAAAAAAACTTTTTAATGGGGAGGGGCGGTAAGGGAGGGAAAGAACTGCTGCATCAGGGCCTCTAGCCACTGCAAACGAACTCCAAATACATGCGCTACTTTGTGCATCTGGCTTGCATGGGTTCTGGGGAGTCAAACCTGGGTCCTTAGGCTTCACAGGCAAGTGCCTTAACCAATAACCCATCTCTCCATCCCATCTGTTTCTTTTCTTTTGTGAGACAAAGCCTTTTCTCAAGTAGCTCAAACTGGCCTTGAAGTTGCTGCTAAGCAGCCCAGGATGCCCTTGAACTTCCACCTGTTGGGACTGCAGGTGTGTACCACCATGCTTGGTTTATGTGGTGTTGGGAACTGAACCCAGTACTTTGTGCATGCCAGGTAAGCACTCTACCAGCTGAGCTAAATCTGCTGTTCTCTGGGTGCTTTGTGTTTGTGCATATGCGTGGAGGCCAGGAGTCGATGTCAAGAGTCTTCCTTGATCATTCTCCATGTTCTTTATTGGGACAGCATCTCTTAAACCTAGGGCTCATTAATTCAGCTAGTCTAGCTAACTACCTTGCCCTGAGCACTGGGATTATAGGCAGGATGCCACACTCACCCAGCCTTTATGTGGGTGCTGGGGAAATGAATTCAGGTCCTCATGGCTGCATGGCAATCACTTTATCCACTGATCATCTCCCCAGTCCCTCTGCATACTTTTTATTTTATGTTTTGGTTTTCAGAGGTAGGATCTTACTCTAGCTCAGGCTGACCTGGAACTCACTCTGTATTCTTAGGGTGGTCTTGAACTCATGGCGATCCTCCTACCTCTGTCTCTTGAGTGCTGGGATTAAAGGTGTGCGCCACCATGCCTGACTGCATACTTTTTAAAAAAGTTATTTCCATTTATTTATTTGAGAGAGAGAAAGTACATCTTTGTGTGTGTGCATGCTCATGTGTGAGTAAGAGAGAGAGGGAGTATGGACACACCAGAGTCTCTTACTACTGCAAACAAACTTCAGATGGTGTGCCACTTTGTGCATCTGGCTTTATGTGGGTATTGGGGAATCGAACCAGGCTGTCAGGTTTTGCAGGCAAGCACCTTTAACTGCTGAGCCATCTCTCTAGCCCCTTCCTCCTGTTTTTACTCCTCCTCATGCTCATGTGAATATACTTAGTAGTGCAAAAGGTTCTATGAGGGCTGGAGAGATAGCTCAGTGGTAAAAGGTGCTTGCTTTCAAGGCCTGATGGCCCATGTTCAATTCACAATCTTTCTAGCCCCTCTTTTTTTTTTTTTTTTTTTTTCGAGGTAGGGTTTCACTCTAGTCCAGGCTGACCTGGAATTCACTATGTTGTCTCAGGATGGCCTTGAATTCATGGTGATCCTCCTACCTCTGCCTCCTGAGTGCTGGGATTAAAGGCATGTGCCACCACGTCTGGCTCATTTAAAAAAAATTATTTATTTATTACAGTCAGAAAAAGAGATAGAGAGAATGGACTTGCCAGGGCCTCTAGCCACTGCAAACAAACTCTAGACGCATGTGCCACCATGTACATCTGGCTTATATGGGACCTGGAGAATCAAACCTGGGTCCTTAGGCCTTCACATGCATGCGCCTTAACCGCTAAGCCATTTCTCCAGCCCCCAGCTTATTTATTTATTTATTTATTTATTTATTTATTTATTTATTTATTTATTTATTTATTGTTTATTTGTTTGTTTGAGGTAGGGTCTCACACTAGCTCAGGCTGACCTGGAATTCACTATGTAGTCTCAGGGTGGCCTCGAACTCATGGCAATCCTCCTACCTCTGCCTCCTGAGTGCTGGGATTAAAGGAATGCACCACCACACCCGGCTAAAAATATTTTTATTTATTTATTTGAGAGAGAGAGGCAGAGAGGAGGAGAAGGAGAGAGAGAATGGGCAAGCCACAGCATCCAGTCATTGCAAAGGAACTTCTGATACATGTGCCACCTTGTGCATCTAGCTTATGTGGATCCTAGCGAATTGAATTGAGGTCCTTTGGCTTTGCAGGCAAACACCTTAACTGCTAAACCATCTCTCCAGCCTCGTTTTGGTATTTTTGTTTTATTTTATTTTATATTTTTATTTATTTATTTGACAGAGAGAGAGAGAGCAAGGGAGGGTGGGAGAGAGAATGGGCACCCCAGGGCCTCCAGCTACTGCAACCATTTCGGTATTTTTATTTTATTTTTAAAAAGATTCTATTTTTATTTATTTATTAGAGACAGAGAGAGGGAAAGAGAGGGAATGTGAAAATGGGCACACCAGGGCCTCTAGCCACTGCAAACAAACTCCAGATATGTGCACCCCTTGTGCATCTGGCTTATGTGGGACCTGGAGAATCAAAGGGGGGTCTTAGGCTTCGCAGGCATGTTCCTTAACCACTAAGCCATCTCTCCAGCTCCATTTTGGTATTTTTGAAGAAGGGGCTCACTCTAGTCAAGGTGGACCTGGAACTCATTCTGTAGCCCAGGCTGTCCTCAAATCATGGTGATCTTCTTACCTCAGCTCTCGAGGGCTGGGAGTAAAGGTGTGATCTACCACCCCTGGCTTGTATGCTTGCATGTAATACAGCTACTTGGAGCTGGAAGCACACTAACTTGTAAGCCTCACCCAGCTCCATAGAGTGGTCCTAAATAGGCAGTTTCGGAGTTCATGACTTACAGTGAATCTAATTATGATGAACTCCCAAACTGCCCATTAACTTTAGAAATACAGCAAAACAAAGTGCACACTAGTACTTGGGAGTACATGGAGATTTTCATGTTACATGAAGACCAGTTTCAAGAAACTAGAAAAGTTTGTGGCATCTAACACATTTGGAGGTTTAACTACTTCCATCCAGTTCTACCAGGATTTTCAAATACTAAGGCAGTTCTTGACAGTTGTAATGAACTGAGTCAGCCAGACGATGTCAGCACCAAAGCAAAAGTGCTCCACTGAAGCCAAGGGCGGCACAGCTTGGTGCTGGCAACACAGGTGTTCCATGCAAAACTGCCAATGCAATTCAGTCTCTTACACACTGGGTAGTCTGGAAAATAGCTGGTCTACAGTCATATGGTTCAGCAGAGAACTTCTTATTAAAGGAAACATAGTTCTGAAGCCTTAAATTTCATAAACAAGTTTCTCACAGAACTCAATAGTTTTGGGTTTTACAGCTGCCAGAAAGGGCATGTGGTGGAAATAATACCTGCTAATAAGATTAAAAATCAAACTGCAAGTTGGCTCTCTTTGCATGGATTATAACTTGCTCAAAAATCAGCATTTCTGTCTGGCCTCCACTGTGACTGTAACCATTCTGCCCAAATTTATCTTGATGGTTGGTAAACACATACTACCCTACCACAAACAGCTCTCACCAAAGGAAAGGCTAGCATTTCAGTGGGAAAGATAATAAGACAAATATTTAGCAAGGAGTCCTCTCAATATAGCCGTATCTGTCATTCTTTTAAATAGTCCTTTCACAGAGACATGAATTTCATTCTACTGATGGCTTCTGGGATGACACAAGGATGAAAAGGTAGTCACAGTAAGGGTGCTAGGGGAAGACCCTGGCCAGAAACTTGGAAAGGTTTGAGAAACTCCTAATGCCTGAATCTCACAATTAGAGTACTCCAAATATGCAAGTAAAGATATATTGCCGGGCGTGGTGGCGCACTCCTTTAATCCCAGCACTCGGGAGGCAGAGGTAGAAGGATTACCGTGAGTTCGAGTCCACCCTGAGACTACATATGAATTCCAGGTCAGCCTGGGCTAGAGCAAGACCCTACCTCGAAAAAAAAAAAGATATATGTCTTTTGGGAAATTCACATAATGATGTAACATTTCACACCCACTAGTATGCCTACAAGCAAAGGTGATGGTGATGGTGAGGCTGTGGAGATGTAACCTCCACATACTGTTGGTTCCACTATAAAATGGTATGCCACTTTAAAAAATCACTAAAACAGGGGCTGGAGAGAGGGCTTAGCAGTTAAGGTGTTTGTCTGCAAAGCCAAAGGATCCCTGTTTGATTCTCCAGGACCCATGTAAGCCAGATGCACAAGGGGACACATGCATCTGGAGTTCATTTGCAGTGGTTGGAGGCCCTGGCATGCCCATTCTCTATCTCTCTCTGCCTCTTTCTCTCTCTTAAATAAATAAATAAATAAATAAATAAATAAATGATTTTTAAAATTGCTAAAATACTAGACATAGACATAGGATCCAGCAAGTCCACTCATAGGTCTCTGTTTACTCAAGGTATGAAAGCTGTGACCACATAAAAACTTGTACACAAATCTGGTGGTACACACTTGTAGGCCCAGTAATTGGGAAGTTCAGGTGGGAGGATCACTTCAGCCCAGGAGTTCAAACAAAAAGCTTGTGTATGAGTGTTCATAACAGCATTATTGATAATAGTCCCAAAGTGGAAACAATCTAAATGTACATCAATGGCTAAACAAAATGTAATAGATCTATACAGTGAACAAAAAGGAATGAAGTACAGACATATGCCAACATATGGATGAACCCTGAAAATATGCTGGTTTTTAAAATTATTTTATTTATTTTTGGAGAGAGACACAGAGAGAAACAGACAGAGAGGAGAGAGGAAGACAGGTAGAGCTGGGTGTGCCAGCAGTCTCTCAGCTGCTGTGAACGAAATCCAGATGCATGTGCCCCCTTGTGGTCAAGTGCGGCATTGCGTCCTTGCGTCACTTTGCATCTGGCTAAACGTGGGACCTGGAGATTGGAACTGCTGGAGATTGGAACCAGCGTTCTTAGGCTTAGCAGGCAGGCGCCTTAACTGCTAAGCCATCTCTCCAGCCCATATGCTGTTTTTTAAAGAGAGATATTTTAATTATTTGCAAGCAGAGAGAGAGAGAAAGAATAAGAATGAGACCCGGCATGGTGGTGCTTGCCTTTAATCCCAGCACTCGGGAGGCAGAGGCAGGAGGATTGCCATGAGTTTGAGGCCACCCTGAGACTATATAGTGAATTCCAGGTCAGCCTGGGCTACCTCAAAAAACAAAACAAAACAAAAATATTAGCCTAGGATTGGAGGGGTGAGATTGCTAAGGGGTACGAAAGCTTGTTTTTGCAATAATAAAAAATGTTCTAGGGCTGGAGAGATGGCTTAGTGGTTAAGACACTTACTTGTAAAGCCTAAGGACCCAGGTTCAATTTCCCCCGGACCCACATAAGGCAGATGTACAAGGTGGCTAGAGGCCCTGGCACGCCCATTCTCTCTCTTTCACTCGCTCTCTATCAAATAAATAATTTTTTAAACAAGTGTTCTAGGGCTGGAGAGATGGCTTAGTGGTTAAGCGCTTGCCTGTGAAGCCTAAGGACCCCAATTCGAGGCTTGATTCCCCAGTACCCACATAAGCCAGATGCACAAGGTGGCATATGCATCTGGAGTTCGTTTGTAATGGCTAGAGGCCTGGTGTGACTGTTCTCTCTCCCTCTCTCTCTCTCTCTCTGCCTCTTTCTTTCTCTGCCTATCTGTCAGTCTCCAATAAATAAATAAATAAAACAAAAAAAGATAAAAAAAAGTGTTCTACAATTATATGGTTATATAATTTTGTGATTATTGTTAAAAACTACTGAAATATGCACCTTGAATAGGTACACTGTATGGTATGTGAATTATGTTGCAACAAAGGTACTTGAAAAGAAAACTGAGTGTGCTTTTAACCTTGATCTGACTTCAGAGCCTATGATTGTTAACTACATTATTCTGCTGATTAAAAAATACACAAAGTTAAAACAAACAACGACAACAACAAAACCAAGCAGGAAAGAAGCTGAGCTTTGAAAGAACTATTCCAGAGGCTGAGACTAAGAAACTAGTCTTGGCTGAAAAACGAGGTGATGGAGCAATTTACATGGCCCAGCCTGGTCGCAATGATGACAAGCTGCTTGGATGTGGGGCAGCATTCCTTGGCATGGCCACGGACCACCCCCACCACCAGCCATCTTATCAAGGGCTTCCAGCTTTGCCCAGGTTTTGCTCTGGGCTGCATGATAACTACCAGCTGGGCCCCAACTCAATTTCTACTTTCATTGGTTCACAAGGAGAATGGCACCAACAAGGTTGGAAATAGAAATGATAATGATAGAAAGAAGTTGCTTCAGAAACTAAAGCAGGCACCTGCCAGTTCCCTACTCTAGCCAAAACCACAAAATGGACACAAATTCAGGACCATTCCAAGCATGATTCACTTTCAGATCTCATTTCCAAAATTTTATGAATGAATTTTAAAAAGCCTGACCTTCATTTTAAATAAATAAATAAATAAACAGTGTTAGAAGAAAGTTATGAAGATTGTAATATCTCAGTTGTAATTTTCCAATTACAGAACAAATATACAATTAATAATGAGCATGCAGTTCTCCCAATCGAAACCAGAGAAAATGATTCCTACAAAACAGTAAGGAAAAAATGGGGGAGGGTGTTGATGAATGCACTATTTAGAAAGAAAAGGCGTTCTGGTCTTTGGGGTGGGACACCTACTTGCTCAGAAGAGTCGCAGATGGGACGTTAGAAAGGACAAAGAGCTGGTGGAGTGACAGACACACTGCACATTGTGCCTTTGGGCACCAGAGCCCTAAGAGCAGCATGCAGTGCTTCTGAGCCTCTGGAAGGGCTTTCAAGGGTCAGCCTTTTGGGAATGGGTTAGGAGAGTGACATCAGGAAAATGGGCACAGTTGAGGGGAAAATGAATCCACAGGTAGGGTAAAGCCAAAGAACAGTGTTGTGGGGAAAGGGCGCATCCATCTCCACCAGCTTGGAAAAAGTGTCAAGGGCTAGAGAGCAGGTGAAGCTGGACTTCCGAAGCTGCCCAGGGACTGGCAAGCCAGTATTTAGAAATCCAGGTCAAATAGGGGGAGGTGAGTGGACAAGAAACAAAACTGGGTGAGTTAGATTTCCCAGTACGCAGACATCAGCTGCTGAGAGCAATCCCAGGGCCTGTGCGATAACAATCAGCAAAACACTGAAGCCAGCAATTTCAATGAGTTAGACCAAGGTGTGAAGTGGGAGGTCTGAGGAGGCTGACAGCTAGCTGATGATCACAGTACAGGGTAAAGGGGAAACCATGGGCAGGAGGCTTGGTGCAGGGGTAGCTGAGTATCTGGACCATGACAGATAAAGAGGAGTGGGATGGTACGAAAAGGCTCCTGGAGGCAAGGTCCTAACAGCACAGGGGTGCTACGGGGTGTGTGTGTGTGGGGGGGGAGCACCCAGGATGTCCCTGGCCTCCTAAAAGTCAGGGGCTGAGGAATTTTTTCGAGCTGTCTCAGCCAATGGAAAGTGATTGGTCTCCCCTCTCCAGGGGCCGACTGAGCTCTCCAAAGAAGGAAACCGCAAGAGGAGGTCCCAGGGCCGGAGATGAAGTGGTGGTGGTGGGGGGTATATTTCATTTTGGGAGAATTTGCCACAGGGCGTCTTGGGGGGAAACGAGTGGACAGTTTCAGGGTCCGAAAGGAACTGGTGGTGGTGGTGGTGTGTATGTGTGGTGGTGGTGGTGGTGGGGGGAGCTTGATGATGGACTGACAGGTCTTCGGAAGGAAGGGCACAGGCCAAAGGGCGGCTGGTCAAGAAGGGGGCTTCCAAATCCCAGGCGGGTCACTCTCCGTGGTCTGCTGGGTGTGTGTGGGGGGAGGCCCCGGCCGCCACAGGCTCTGTGTCTGGGGTCAGGTCAGGGTTGGGGGCTCTCTAGAGTGTGACAGCATCTGGGGAAAGTCCTAGATGGGAGACGCCGGGTGCAGGAGGCCCCGGCGGTGAAGGCCTGGTCTGCGGCTCCAGGGGCTCGAGGAGCCCAGGGCGGTCCCGTGCCCGTGAGCGCCGCGAGGAGGCCCACGGGCCCTGGCCCAGCCCGGCCCGGCGCTCACCTGCAGCACCACCTCTACGTCGTACGAGTTCCCCTTGCTCTTCTGGTGGCCGCGGAACTTGGAGCCGCTGTAGAGCAGGCTGGTGGCCACGCCGGGCTGCTGGGTGTTGATGGGCGGCGGCGGGATAAGCGAGGCCGCAGAGGCGGCTGAGGCACCCGCCGGTGGGGGACACTCGGTGCGGACCGGCATCGCGGGGTCCCCCGGAGCCAGGGTTGGGGAGGGGGGAGGGGGATAGGAACCGCCGCCGCCGCCGCGCGGGAGCCGATGCCGGCGGGGAGTGAGGGGGTCGAGCGCGCACGCGCGGGTGGCGGCGGGAGGGAGGAAACCACCGCCGGCTGCCTGCGGACCCAGCGTTCAGGTGGGTCACCGGGAACCCGGGGACCGGCAAGCAGGGCCTCCCAGTCCTGAGCTGGGTTCCCCCCTCCCCACTTGCCCTCGCGCGGACACTCACACACATTCACACACACATACACTCACGCACATATATACACACACAGCTCCTGCCGATTGGCTGGGGCGAGCCGGGAGGGTGGGAGCAGGTTCACGCGGCGCTCCAGCCCATTGGCGGCGGGGAGAACACGTGGCGGGGTGCGCGAACGGCCTTCTGGGACTTGTAGTCTCGTTCTATGGACGCGGCAAGAGAGGAGGCGGGGCGAACACGCTTGTGATGCTGATTGACGGGGGCGGGCGGGGCGGGGCGCGTGGCGGCGACGTCGCGACGTAAGTGTCATGCGGAAGATGGCGGCGTCCAGGAGACGCTGAGTGCTCGGGGCAGGCGGTGAGAGGTTTCCGTACAGCCGAAGCGTGCGGCTTGGGGAAATCCCTTCTTCGCGCGGGTTTCCACGTGGCGCGTCCACCCGAGGCCCTCGGGCGACATGTGGAGGATCTGCCTCCGGCTGAAGGGTCGGGAGCGCTGCCTCCTGAACCGGCCTCCTGGTGACTTCACTATCTCAGGGAGGCCGGGGCCAGCCCCCCAGACCCCGGCCCGGGCCTACGTTCCCCCGACAGGTGAGGCCCTGATAACGTTACCTTTTGATCAGGCGCCTAGCCAAGCTGAGCTGGTGGAGGGCTTTCTGCCGTGCAGTGCGGAGGAAGTGGCGGGGCGGGGGAGACTGAGGTAGACCTCAGCCCAGGAGGATAGGAAGAGCATCTTGTAAGTGATGGGAAAGTGACACACCAGGGCAAGAACGACCCAAGGGAAACAACGAGCTGGGGCCCAAGGCCGAGATTGGTATTTAGCCTGTGTGTGGCTTTTTTCAAAAATTTTGACTTTTCCTCTTTTCTCTTTTTTTTTCTCTTTACCTTTCCTTTCCCTTCCCTCCTTCCCCCCTTCCCCTCTCCTCCCTTTCCCCTCCCTTCCCCTCCCCTCCCCTCCCCTCCCCTCCTCCCCTCCCCTCCCCTCCTCCTCCCCTCCCTCCCCCTCCCCTCCCTCCTCCCCCCTCCCCTCCCCTCCCCTCCCCCTGCCCTCCCCTCCCCCTCCCCTCCCCTCCCCTCCTCTCCCCCTCCTCCTCCCCTGCCCTCCTCCCCCTCCCCCCCTCCCCTGCCCTCCCCTCCCCTCCCCTCCTGCCCTCCCCCTGCCCTCCCCTGCCCCCTCCCCTCCCCCTCCCTCCCCTCCCTCCCCTCCCCTCCTCCCTCCCCTCCCCCCTCCCCCTCCTCCTCCCCTCCCCTCCTCCCCCCCTCCCCCTCCCCTCCCCTCCCCCCTCCCCCCCCTCCCCTCCCTCCCCCCTCCCCTCCCTCCCCTCCCCCCTCCTCCCCTCCCTCCTCCCCTCCCCTCCCCTCCTCCCTCCCCCCCCTCCCCTCCCCTCCCCTCCCCTCCTCCCCTCCCCTCCCCTCCTCCCCCCTCCCCCCCTCCCCTCCTCCCCTCCCTCCCCTCCCCTCCCCTCCCCTCCCTCCCCTCCCCTCCCCTCCCCTCCCCCCCTCCCCTCCCCTCCCCCTTCCCTTTCCTTTCCTTTCCTTCCTTCCTCAGGGTCACACTCTAGCCCAGGCTGATCTGGTACTCAGGCTGGCCTTGATCAGAGCTGTCTTTCTACCTCAGCCTCCTTTGTGCTGGTATAAAAAGCATGAGCCACCACGCTCAGTGATTTTTCCTCCTTTTAAGGGAAGCAAGTGTCTTCCTTGTTTTCAGACGGGAAAATTTGGGCTCAGGATCAGGACTTCCAAGGTCACAGAACTGGATAAGGTTTGTGCCTGCAAAGGCTGGTCTGACTGTGTTGTGTCCCCAGCGCACAGCACAAGACCTGGTACAGAGCCAGGGGAGGGGCGGTGGGCCTTCAGTCTTCCATCCCGCACACGTTTTCCCTGTGGGTTACTGGGCCCTCTATCCTAAGAGTTGTGTCACAACCCCTGACTTCTCTGGAGCCTTCCCCTAAGTGAGAGTCGACACCTGCTTCCTTAATTGTGATGAGTCCTAGAAGGTGGTGCCGAAGAGACATTTTAGGATAAAAGGAGTGACTAAATTCAGTGAATGAAGAATAGTGACATGCTCCTTCCATTTAGTTATTTTGTGCCAGGGACAGGAGGCACAGGGTTCTTCAAGACAAACGTCCACCAGAATGATAGTCTCATAATTTACTGTACACCGGAAGTACATGGAAGCTGTGAGATTTACTGTACACCGGAAGTGCATGGAAGCTGTGAGAACACAAAGAAGTATTTCCGATCTTGAGGGCCTAAAAGGGTCATAGGTGGAAGGGTACTTAAGCTAAGATTTGGTAGATGAGTATAAAGTTGGGAGAAGAGGAAGAAGAGTGTTGGGTATCTACAACCATGTCCAGGGATGACAGCAAGGGGCGAGAGACCTTGTGGTAACACTGCCCACTTTAAGAAATCAGAATTCCACAGGCAGTTTGGTATTGTGACAGGAGTTCAAATCTGGGGTCTGGTGTGGGCTGAACTTACTTGGTACTGTGATTTTGGGCATATTAAACCTTGCTGATTCAGTGAGTTGAAGCATGATATTGCCTTTGAGGATTCTTTTGGCTGTTAAATTTCATAATTTGAGCCGGGCGTGGTGGCGCACGCCTTTAATCCCAGCACTCGGGAGGCAGAGGTAGGAGGATTGCCGTGAGTTCAAGGCCACCCCGAGACTACATAGTTAATTCCAGGTCAGCCTGAGCTAGAGTGAGACCCTACCTCGAAAAACCAAAAAAAAAAAAAAAAATTCATAATTTTATGCAAATGAGGAAGGGGGTTGAATACAGCTGAGGTTTCACCTATCAGGGACCAAGTGAAGGCCTGGAGGTAGGCCATGAAAAACCAGTAAAGAGAAAGGAGAAAGCCAGGTGTGATGGCATATGCGTGTGGTCCCAGCTAATTGGGAGGCTGACGTGGGAGGATCACTTGGGCCCAAAAGTTTAAGGCCAACTGGGCAAAACACCAAGATACCATGTCAGAACAAAACAAAGAAAAACACAGCCCCAAAAAAAACCAGGAAGAAGGAAACATCCAAGGGAGGACCAAGCAGACACATCCAAGAGTTCACCGGGTAGACACAGGGTTAATTTTAATGAGTGGATACTGTTTGCTTTATGTTTGATGGCTCTTGATCTGTCATCTTTTCCTCTATATGCAAACTTAGCTTGTAGTTTAGGCTCTTGGCAGTGTCTGGTACATGGGAGGCAGTTAAATGTGGAAGAAAATAAGGATGCACAAATGGATGAGGCACAGTGAGAGGGCCAAATGTCAATCAAGCCTATGTTCTACAGAGACCTTATCAATTCTGAGATTTTTGTGCATCTTTGGAGTAGTGGAAAGTAAACTCCAGTGGGTTCTTATTTTTTCTAACTTTTTATTGATGGCTTTCATATGGACAGACAATAAACTATGATAATTTCCTCCCTATGGAGCAGGCCTCTAGTCCAATTGAAGAGTGATCGGTTTCCCCCATAACAGACATGCCACTGTTGGTCTAGTTGGCACATTTGGCCCAGTTGGCCAATCTTAAGGCTTGCAGTGTCCACTGCTGTTTAACACCATGGATGTTTTTTCTGTCCCAAAGGGCTGCATGGAAGATAGAGCTCTCGCCAGCTTTCTGGCAGCTAGTCAACAGGGAAGGTTTCCAGTGTAGCTCCAGCTTGATTTCGCAGTGACCTGAAGCCCAAGCATGTGGAATCTTTAGCAATAAGGTCTTACTATCTAGTTCTGGTAGGCAACCAAGAGCCTTGGCAATGGCCTGTAATATTTTGGTGGCATCAGGGACCACCCTGGCCAACAACTCACTGGAATGTATCCCACCCCGGCACTGAAATTTTTCTAGTAACAGCAGTCTATGACTTCTGGGTGAACCGTTATCTGGCTGGAGCTGATTTTGGCTGGTTATGTGGTTGCTAGAAGTTCTGGGTTTCTCCTGCTTTTCTGCTGAGGTTAATATTCCTTACAGACCTTCACTTAAAAAAATTTTTTTTTGATTTATTTATTTGAGAGAGTGAGAGAGAAAGAGGCAGAGAGAGAGAGAGAGGGAGGGAGGGGAAGAGAATGGACGTGCCAGGGCCTCCAGATACTGCAAACAAACTCCAGATGCATGCGTTACCTGGGGAATCTAACGGGTCTTTGGCTTTGCAGGCAAACAACCACTAAGCCATGTCTCTAGCCCTACACCTTCACTTTTTATTAGAAGAATGTGTTGTGTGTTTTTCTGCTCCCCCCGCCAGGCTGCTTTGGCGAGGCTACTACTCTGCCATCTTAACTAGAAGTCTAGGTGGGGGGGTCCTTTTTTTTTTTTGAAAGTCTTTATTTATTTGTTTGAGAGCGACAGACAGAGAGAGAAAGAGACAGAGATAGAGGCAGAGGGGGAGAGAGAGAGAGAGAGAGAAAATGGGTGCACCAGGGCCTCCAGCCACTGCAAATGAACTCCAGATGCCACCTTGTGCATCTGGCTTACATGGGTACTGGGGATTTAAGCCTCGAACCAGGGTTCTTAGGCTTCACAAGCAAGCGCTTAACCACTAAGCCATCTCTCCAGCCCTAGGGGGTCCTTCTTGGTGAAGACTTCAGTTGCTAAGCTAATTGAATTTGGGTACTTAGGAGTCACATTATGGATGTTTCAGGAGAAGAGGGGCTTAGGAAGGGGCATCAAAGTGTTAGTGGAGGAGATGGTACATCAAGGAGTCCTGTTTGAGGGCCTCCTGCTCTGTTATACTTTTTTTTTTAACGTATATGTGTATGTGTTCATGTTCATTGGGTACATAGGTGTACATGTGAATTTGGAGGTCAAAGGATAACCTTGGGTGTCATTCTCATGAATCTCATCCACATTTTTTTCCCCTTTTTGGTGAGTATATATGGTGTGTGGGGAGTGCGTGTTTATGTATATGCATGTTCATACATGTGTGGGGAACATATGTGTGCAAATGTGTGTGTGTGGGTGCAGAAATCGATGTTGTGTGTCTTTCAATAGCTCTCTCTTACTTACTGGAACTTACTGAGTGGGTTAGACTAGCTGACCAGCAAACCCAGGAGGTTCTCTCATTGCTGCCTTCCCAGAACTAGGAATACAGTTGCATGTCACGATGCCCAGCTTTCATGTAGGCACCAGGGATCTGGACTCAGGTGTTCGTGCCCTTACTGACTGAGCCATCTCCCCAGGCCCCACCTTTTATTGGGACAGGGTATTGCATTGGCCTGGAGCTCATCAATTGGGCTAGACTAGTTGGCCAGCGAGCCCCAGAGATCCTCCTGTCTCCATCTTCCCTGCACTGGGATCATGGGTGCATGCAACCATGCCTGGTATTTTTACGTGGGTACCAGAGATCAAACTCAGGTTCTCATGCTTCTGAGTCAAGCATTTCCCAGCTAAGCTATCTCCCCAATCCTGTTAAGTTTCCCTTTTTGGACATTTCATATAAATAGTCGTTTTTGTCTAGCTTTTTTTCACTTACAATGTTTTCAAGGTTTATCCATTTATGTCATATATCCATATTATTCCATTCATCTATTGAGGGACATCTAGGCTGGTTCCATTTCCTACCTATTGTGAATAGAGCAGCAATAAACATGGTTGGGCAAGTATCTAAGGTAGTAAGAAGAGTCATTAGGATATATGCCTAGGAGTGTTACAGCTGGATCATATAGTAAATCTGTTTTTAGTTGTCTCAAGAACCTCTACACTGATTTCCATAACGGCTGTACCAGATTATATTCCCACCAACAGTGTAGAAGGGTCTCCTTTTTTCTGCATCCTCACCAGTACTTAATTGTCATTTGTTTTCTTTTTTCTTTTCTTTTTCTTTTTGTTTTTCAAGGCATCTCAGGGTGGCCTTGAACTCACAGCGATCCTCCTACTTTTTTTTTTTTTTTTTTTTTTGGTTTTTCGAGGTAGGGTCTCACTCTGGTCCAGGCTGACCTGGAATTCACTATGTAGTCTCAGGGTGGCTTTGAACTCATGGTGATCCTCCTACCTCTGCCTCCCGAATGCTGGGATTAAAGGTGTGCGCCACTACGCTGGGGGGTGGGGGGAGAGAATGAGTGCACCACTGCAAATGAACTCCAGATGCAAGTGCCACCTTATGTATCTGGCTTATGTGGGTACTGGGGAATTGAACCAAAATTCTTTGGCTTTGCAGGCAAGTGCTTTAAACGCTAAGCCATCTCTCCAGCCCCATATCATTTGTTTTCTTGATGGTAGCCATCCTGACAGGAGTGAGATGGAATTTCAAAGTAGTTTTAATTTGCATTTCCCTGATGGCTAAGGATATAGAACACTTTTTAAAATGTTTATATGCCACATGTATTTTTTCCCATGAGAATTCTCTATTTAGTTCCATAGCCCATTTTTTAATTGGTTTGTTTGATTTCTTATTGTTTTGTTTTTTGAGTTCTTTGTATATTCTGGATATTAATCTTCTGTCAGATGTATAGCTGGCAAAGGTTTTCTCCCATTCTGTAGGTTGTCTCTTTGCTCTATTCACAGTGTCCTTTGCTGTACAAAAGCTTTGTAATTTCATGAGATCCCAGTGGTTGATTAGTGGTTTTATTTTCTGAGCAATTGGGGTTATATTAAGAAAGTCATTGCCTATGCCAACATGTTGAAGGGTTTTCCCTATCTTTTCCTCTAGCAATTTCAGAGTTTCAGGTCTGATATTAAGGTCCCTGATCCACTTGGACTTGATTCTTATACATGGAGAAATAGAAGGATCTAGTTTCATCCTTTTACATATAGATATCCAGTTTTCCCAGCACCACTTGTTGAAGAGGCTTTTTCTCCAGTGAGTATTTTTGGCATTTTTGTCAAAAATCAGATGGCTATAGCTTCCTGGATTAACATCTGGGTCCTCTATTCTGTTCCATTGATCTACGTGTCTGTCTTTGTGCCAGTACCATGCTGTTTTGTTACTATGGCTTTGTAATGTAGCTTAAAATCGGGTATGGTAATACTACCAGCCTTATTTTGTTTTGGCTATTTGAGGTTTTTTATGCTTCCAAATGAATTTTAGGATTGCTTTTTCTATTTCTATGAAGAATGCAATTGGAAATTTTTTCTTTTTAAAGATTCTATTTTATTTCATTTATGTAAGAGAGATAGAGACAGAGATAGATAGATAGATAGATAGATAGATAGATAGATAGATAGATAGATAGATAGAGAGAATGGGAGCACCAGGGCCTCCAGCTATTGCAAATGAACTCCAGATGCATGCACCAGCTTGTACATCTGGTTTACGTGGATATTGGGGAATCGAGCCTTGAACTAGGGTCCTTAAGCTTCACAGGCAGGTGCTTAACCACTAAGACATATCTCCAGCCCTTTTTCTTTTTAAAAAATATTTATTTATTTATTTGAGAGAGAGAGAGAGAGGCAGAGAGAGACAGAGACAGAAACAGAAGGAGAATGGGTGCACCAGGGCCTATAGCCACTGAAAATGAACTCCAGATGCTTGCGCCACCTTGTGCATTTGGCTTACATGGGTACTGGGGAATTGAATCTGGGTCCTTTTGACTTTGCAAGCAAGTGCCTTAACCATTAAGCCATCTCTCCAGCCCAGCCATTGGAATTTTAATGGGGATTGCACTAAATGTGTAGATTGCTTTTGGTAAGATTGGCATTTTCACAATATCAATTCTTCCAATCCAAGAACATGGGATGTCTTTCCATTTCCTTGTGTCTTCTGCAGTTTCTCGCTTGAGTGTTTTTTTTTAAATATTTTATTATTTATTTATTAATTTGAGAGAGAGAGAGAGAGAGATACAGAAATAGGCAGAGAGAGAGAGAGAGAATGGGTGCCGGGGCCTCCAGCCACTGCAAACGAGACTCCAGATGCATGCACCCCCTTGTGCATCTGGCAACGTGGGTCCTGGAGAATAGAGCCTCGAACCGGGTCCTTAGGCTTCACAGGCAAGTGTTTAACCACTAAGCCATCTCTCCAGCAAAATTGAGTGTTTTAAAGTTGTCATTGTAGGGCTGGAGAGATGGCTTAGTGGTTAAGGCACCTGCCTACCAAGCCCAAGAACCCCACTTCCATTCTCCAGGTCCCATGTTTAGCCAGACACAAGTGACACAAGCATGCGATGCCAAGCTTTCCCACAAGGGGGCACATGCGTCTGTAGTTTGTTCACAGCAGCTGAAATTGTCCTAGTGCGCCCATTCTCTCTCTCTGCCTCTTCTTCTCTCTGTTTTCTCTCTGTCCCTGTCTCTCTCTCTCTCAAAAAAAAAGTTCTCATTGTAGAGATCATTCACTTCTTTGGTTAGGTTTCCTCCAAGGTTATTTATTTATTTATTTATTTATTTATTTATTTATTTATTTATTTTTTGAGGCAATTGTGAATAGGTGAGATTCCCTGATTTCATCCTCCGCATGTTTGTTGTTAGTATGTAGGAAACCTACATTTCTGTGTGTTTATTTTGTATCCTGCTCTGTTGCTAAAAGTGTTTATCAGCTCTAACAGTTTGCTGGTAGAGTCTTTAGGGTCCTTTATGTATAGAATCATATCATCTGCAAATAATAATTTGTTCTCTTCCTTTCCAATTTGTATCCCTTTTATGAGTGTCTCTTGCCTTATTGCTATAGCTAAGACTTCCAGTACTATATTAAATAAAAGTGGGAAAAGTGGACACCCTTGTCTTGTTCCTGAATTTAGTGGAAAAGCTTCAAGTTTTTCTCTATTTAGTATTATGTTGGCTGTAGGTTTGTCATAAATAGCCTTTGTTATGTTGAGATATGTTCCTTCTATTCCCAGTTTCTGTAAAACTTTTACCATCAAAGGATGTTGGATTTTATCAAATGCCTGTTCTGCATCTACTGAGATGATCATGTGACTTTTGTCCTTTAGTCCATTTACATAGTGTATTACATTTATTGAACCATCCCTGCAACTCTGGGATAAAGTCTATCTGGTCGGGGTGAATAATCTTTCTGATATATTCTTGTATTCTGTTTGCCAATATTTTGTTGAGAATTTTTGCATCTATGTTCATGAGGGAGATTGGTCTGTAATTTTTTGTTCTGTCTTTGGTTTTGGTATCAGGGTGATGCTGGCTTCATAGAAAGAGTTCGGGAGAATCCCTTCCTTTTCTGTTGTATGGAAAAGTTTGGGAAGCAGTGGTGTTAGTTCTTCCATGAAGGTCTGGTAAAATTCACCAGTGAATCCATCTGGGTCTGGACTTCTTATAGTTGGGAGACTTTTTTGTTTTGTTTTGTTTTCTTTTCCAGGTAGGGTCTCACTCTAGCTCAGGCTGACCTGGAATTCACTGTGTAGTCTCAGGGTGGCCTTGAACTCATGGAGATCCTCCTACCTCTGCCTCCCGAGTGCTGGGATTAATGGCAGTGCGCCACCACACCCGGCTAGTTGGGAGATTTTTTTATAACTGCTTGGATCTCCATACTTGTTATAGGTCTACTTAAATGGCTTATCTCATCTTGATTTAATTTTGGTAGGTCATATGAATCAAGAAAATCATCCATTTATTTCAGATTTTCAAACTTAGAGGCATATATTCTTAAAGTATGTCCTTATGATTTTCTGAATTTCTTTGGTATCTATTTTTTTTATTATTGTTTTTTATTGACTTTTATACTCACATACAAAGAAAAACCCACGTGATATTTCCTTCCCTCCCCATTCCCTTTTAGAACTCAAGTCTCTATCATATCCCCTCCCTCTCTCCATTAGTCTCTCTTTTAATTTGATGTCATCATCTTTTTCTTCTATTTTGAGGGTTTTGCAAAGGTATTGCTAGGCACTGCAAGGTCATGGATATCGAGGCCAGTTTCTGTCTGGACAGTTGCATTGTAAGAGGTTATACCCTTCCTTTGGCTCTTCCATTCTATCCGCCCCTCTTCGCAATGGTCCCTGAGCCTTGTAGGGTGTGACAGAGGTGTTTCAGTGCTGGGCACTCCTCCATCCCTTCTTCTCAGCACTATGTTGTCTTTTGGGTCATCCCAGTGGTCATCACCATCTGAAAAGAGAAGCTTCTCTAACCAGAAGTGAGAGTGGCGTTAATATGTGAATATGAACATTAAGTGTAGTGCTTTCAGGGCAGCTTGGTGGGAATAATATATATATTTAGTCAGATGAGAGCAAGCTTATACCCCTAAGGCTTATGACCTCACCTACCAAAGACTTTTACTTAGGTTTTTCAGTACCAGGTATGTATTCCCTCCCGTAGAGAGGGCCTTCAGTCCAATTATGGAGCAGTTGGTTACCCCAAGACTAGACATGCCACTATTGCACCCGTTCAGTCATCGGGCCTGTCTGGCCAAGCTTGAATATTCAACGTCCACTGTTTTCACTGTAGATGACTTCTGTCTCCCATACGCTGCGTGCAATGCAGCTTTTTCCAGCTTTCAGTTGGCTGGTCTACAGGGAGAAGATTTTCTGCTCCATACCAGGTTGCTTTCTCAGTGACCATGCTTCTCAGGCACGAGATGTCTTCAGCAATAGGGTCTTACTATCTGTTTCTCTAGGGAAACCAAGGGCTTTGGCAAGAGCCTTTAATGTTTTGGAGGCTACCGGGATCTCCTTGGCCAACAACTCACTGGAAGGTATTCCATCCCAAGTACTGAAAATTTTCTAGTAACAGTCTACAGCTTCTAGACGTGCCCTTATTCAAAAAAAATTTTACATATGTCTTATTCACAATATCTTGAGTTTAGATTGATCCTCCCCCTGCCCTTCTTGTATGCATTCTCTTCCCATGGCCTCACTTAGGACATTCCCCTCCCTGAAATCAGTTCTTCTACTTACATATGTTTTGGTATCTATTGTAATGGTGCCTTTTTCATCTCTAATTTTATTAATTTTTTTTTTTGAGGTAGGGTCTCACTCTGGTCCAGGCTGACCTGGAATTAACTATGTAGTCTCAGGGTGGCCTCGAACTCTCAGCGATTCTCCTGAGTGCTGGGATTAAAAGCGTGTGCCACCACACCCAGCATCTAATTTTATTAATTTTTGTCTCTTCTCTCTTCTGGTCAGATTTGCTCAGGGATTATCAATCTTGTTTATTCTTTCAAAGAACCAACTCTTTGTTTCATTGATTCTTTGGATTGTTGTTTTGGTTTTTATTTCATTAATTTCTGCCCTAATCTTTATTATTTCTATCCTGTCTACTGATTTTCAGTTTGCATTGTTCTTCTTTTTCCAAGACCTTATGGTGAAGCATTAAATTGTTTACCTGTGAACTCTCTAATTTTTTAAAGAAATATTTTTTATTTGTATTTATTTATTTGACAGAGAGAAAGAGGGAGAGAGGGAGAATGGGCACTCCAGGGCCTCCAGCCACTGCAAATGAACTCCAGACACATGCGCCACCTTGTGCATCTGGCTAATGTGGGTGCTGGGGAATTGAACCTGGGTCCTTTGGCTTTGCAGGAAACGCCTTAACTGCTAAGCCATCCCTCTAGCCCTCTAATTTCTTAATATAGGCAAATACACTTTAATTGAAAATGGTAAAGTCAACCAAGATTATGTAACCCATAACTTGCCCTGACTTGGAAAGAGAGATTAGCACTTCCAATGCAGGCCTGTGTACCTGTTTTTTTTTTGTTGTTGTTGTTAGTCTCATTACCTTTTAGTGTGGCTTCCAATCTCACCAACGCTGAGTGCCCACCTTGATCCCTCCATGTTGTGCTGTGTAGCTGGAGTTCTTTTTTTTTTAATTAAAAAAAAATTTTAATATTTATTTATTTATTTATTTGACAGAGAAAGATGGAGAGAGAGAGAGAGAATGGGTGCGCCAGGGCCTGAGTACTGATCAGCTGTGCTGGATGCCCTGCCGCTGGAGTCTGTATGCATTTTTCCAGAGGTTCATGGTTCTGATGGTTGAGTGCAGGAAGCCTGGAGTTGTACTGGAGTTGCTCATGCAGTCCTGCCTGTATCCTTTTCAGTAGCTCATTAGCTGATCTCCGCTGTCTTTCCTTCAGATATGTTGACTTTGCAAGGAGGCTGATGAGGTTGGAAAATGCTCCACTTTTAAAAATTAAAAATATATATTTTTAAATTTATTTGCAAGCAGAAAGGGGGTATAGAGAGGGAGAGAATGTGGCGTCAGGGGTTTTTAGCAAACGAACTCCAGACTCGTGTCACTTTGTGCATCTGGCTTTACGTGGGTACTGGATAATTGAGTCCAGGTTATTAGGCTTTGTAGGCAAGTGCCGTAACTGCTGAGTCATCTCTAACCCCTGACCTTTTTTTTTTTGAGGCAAGCCCAACAGACTGCCTCCTTTTTATGCAAGAATGAGAGAGTGAAAGAGTAAGAGAGAGAGAGAGAATTGATGTGCCAGGGCCTTCAGCCACTGCAACAATTCCAGATGTGTGCTCCCCTTGTGTGCCTGTGTGACCTTGCATGCTTGTGTCACTGTGTCTGGTTTATGTGGGACCTGGAGAGTCAAACATCAGTCCTTAGGCTTCATGAGACAAGCACCTTAACTGCTAAACCATCTCTCAATCCCCCGACCTTTTTTTTTTTTTGGTTTTTGGTTTTTTGGGTCTCACTCTGGCCCAGGCTGACCTGGAATTAACTATGTAGTCTCAGGGTGGCCTTGAACTCATGGAGATCCTCCTACCTCTGCCTCCCGTGTGCTGAGATTAAAGGCGTGCGCCACCACGCCTCCCCTGACCATTTTTAAATGCATTATTTTGTCTCTTTATTATTGGGTTGCTTTCTTTATATGTTTGTACTTGAAGAATTTAGACTTTTCTCTTTCCTTTTTGAGGTAGGGTCTCACTCTAGCCCAGGCTGCCTTGGAACTCACTTGGTAGTCCCAGACTGGTCTCAAATCACTGGGATTAAAGGTGTGTACCACCATGCCCTGCCTTTTACTTGAAGAATTTTGATACCTGAAACCATTGGCTGGAGCTGACCAGTATTGTATAGATAAGGAGGGTTACTCAATTCAAATCTAGCTTTAAGGCTAAAAGCCAGCAGATGGCACTGTTTTAAAAGATAAAGGTGTTAAAATGGCTGAGATTAACACTTTTTGGTGTACTATGGGAATTGTAGTTCCTGTGCTTTTAGTCTTTCTAAAGAAAAGACCATGGGGTGGGCTTCATGAGGCCCCAACCCTCTCTAAAGAGCTATTGGTAATTAACAGTTGCTGGGGAAGGGGAGTTTTCTTCAGTGGTGTAGCCACTGGTTAATTGCCCATGTTCCAGTAAATAATCCCTCCCATGCTCATGCAAGCCACCCCAATTAAACTCAGTGGCTTACAAAGAAAAAGGCATGAAAGTAGGGGAGAAGTTGGGAAGAAAGGGTTTACCAGGAGTGGGGGGGGAGAGAAGGGAGGATAATGGAAGGTGAATATGATTAAATACAACACATACATGTATTAAATTGTCCTAAAAATTTGAAAAAACTAAAGGCCTCTAAATTGTGACCTGGTAGTAAAGCCACTAGCTAGTTCATAAATACTGGGACAGGAGAGATGGAATTTCAAAGTAGTTTTAATTTGCATTTCCCTGATGGCTAAGGATATAGAACACTTTTTAAAATGTTTATATGCCACATGTATTTTTTTTCCCATGAGAATTCTCTATTTAGTTCCATAGCCCATTTTTAATTGGTTTGTTTGATTTCTTATTGTTTTGTTTTTTGAGTTCTTTGTATATTCTGGATATTAATCTTCTGTCAGATGTATAGCTGGCAAAGGTTTTCTCCCATTCTGTAGGTTGTCTCTTTGCTCTATTCACAGTGTCCTTTGCTGTACAAAAGCTTTGTAATTTCATGAGATCCCAGTGGTTGATTAGTGGTTTTATTTTCTGAGCAATTGGGGTTATATTAAGAAAGTCATTGCCTATGCCAACATGTTGAAGGGTTTTCCCTATCTTTTCCTCTAGCAATTTCAGAGTTTCAGGTCTGATATTAAGGTCCCTGATCCACTTGGACTTGATTCTTATACATGGAGAAATAGAAGGATCTAGTTTCATCCTTTTACATATAGATATCCAGTTTTCCCAGCACCACTTGTTGAAGAGGCTTTTTCTCCAGTGAGTATTTTTGGCATTTTTTGTCAAAAATCAGATGGCTATAGCTTCCTGGATTAACATCTGGGTCCTCTATTCTGTTCCATTGATCTACGTGTCTGTCTTTGTGCCAGTACCATGCTGTTTTTGTTACTATGGCTTTGTAATGTAGCTTAAAATCGGGTATGGTAATACTACCAGCCTTATTTTGTTTTGGCTATTTGAGATTTTTTATGCTTCCAAATGAATTTTAGGATTGCTTTTTCTATTTCTATGAAGAATGCAATTGGAATTTTTTCTTTTTAAAGATTCTATTTTATTTCATTTATGTAAGAGAGATAGAGACAGAGATAGATAGATAGATAGATAGATAGATAGATAGATAGATAGAGAGAATGGGAGCACCAGGGCCTCCAGCTATTGCAAATGAACTCCAGATGCATGCACCAGCTTGTACATCTGGTTTACGTGGATATTGGGGAATCGAGCCTTGAACTAGGGTCCTTAAGCTTCACAGGCAGGTGCTTAACCACTAAGACATATTTCCAGCCCTTTTTCTTTTTAAAAAATATTTATTTATTTATTTGAGAGAGAGAGAGAGAGGCAGAGAGAGACAGAGACAGAAACAGAAGGAGAATGGGTGCACCAGGGCCTATAGCCACTGAAAATGAACTCCAGATGCTTGCGCCACCTTGTGCATTTGGCTTACATGGGTACTGGGGAATTGAATCTGGGTCCTTTTGACTTTGCAAGCAAGTGCCTTAACCATTAAGCCATCTCTCCAGCCCAGCCATTGGAATTTTAATGGGGATTGCACTAAATGTGTAGATTGCTTTTGGTAAGATTGGCATTTTCACAATATCAATTCTTCCAATCCAAGAACATGGGATGTCTTTCCATTTCCTTGTGTCTTCTGCAGTTTCTCGCTTGAGTTTTTTTTTAAAATATTTTATTATTTATTTATTAATTTGAGAGAGAGAGAGATACAGAAATAGGCAGAGAGAGAGAGAGAGAGAATGGGTGCCGGGGCCTCCAGCCACTGCAAACGAACTCCAGATGCATGCACCCCCTTGTGCATCTGGCTTACGTGGGTCCTGGAGAATAGAGCCTCGAACCGGGGTCCTTAGGCTTCACAGGCAAGTGTTTAACCACTAAGCCATCTCTCCAGCCCTCGCTTAAGTGTTTTAAAGTTGTCATTGTAGGGCTGGAGAGATGGCTTAGTGGTTAAGGCACCTGCCTACCAAGCCCAAGAACCCCACTTCCATTCTCCAGGTCCCATGTTTAGCCAGACACAAGTGACACAAGCATGCGATGCCAAGCTTTCCCACAAGGGGGCACATGCGTCTGTAGTTTGTTCACAGCAGCTGAAATTGTCCTAGTGCGCCCATTCTCTCTCTCTGCCTCTTCTTCTCTCTGTTTTCTCTCTGTCCCTGTCTCTCTCTCTCTAAAAAAAAAGTTCTCATTGTAGAGATCATTCACTTCTTTGGTTAGGTTTCCTCCAAGGTTATTTATTTATTTATTTATTTATTTATTTATTTATTTATTTTTTTGGCAATTGTGAATAGGTGAGATTCCTGATTTCATCCTCCATGTTTGTTGTTAGTATGTAGGAAACCTACATTTCTGTGTGTTTATTTTGTATCCTGCTCTGTTGCTAAAAGTGTTTATCAGCTCTAACAGTTTGCTGGTAGAGTCTTTAGGGTCCTTTATGTATAGAATCATATCATCTGCAAATAATAATTTGTTCTCTTCCTTTCCAATTTGTATCCCTTTTATGAGTGTCTCTTGCCTTATTGCTATAGCTAAGACTTCCAGTACTATATTAAATAAAAGTGGGAAAAGTGGACACCCTTGTCTTGTTCCTGAATTTAGTGGAAAAGCTTCAAGTTTTTCTCTATTTAGTATTATGTTGGCTGTAGGTTTGTCATAAATAGCCTTTGTTATGTTGAGATATGTTCCTTCTATTCCCAGTTTCTGTAAAACTTTTTACCATGAAAGGATGTTGGATTTTATCGAATGCCTGTTCTGCATCTACTGAGATGATCATGTGACTTTTGTCCTTTAGTCCATTTACATAGTGTATTACATTTATTGAACCATCCCTGCAACTCTGGGATAAAGTCTATCTGGTCGGGGTGAATAATCTTTCTGATATATTCTTGTATTCTGTTTGCCAATATTTTGTTGAGAATTTTTGCATCTATGTTCATGAGGGAGATTGGTCTGTAATTTTTTTGTTCTGTCTTTGGTTTTGGTATCAGGGTGATGCTGGCTTCATAGAAAGAGTTCGGGAGAATCCCTTCCTTTTCTGTTGTATGGAAAAGTTTGGGAAGCAGTGGTGTTAGTTCTTCCATGAAGGTCTGGTAAAATTCACCAGTGAATCCATCTGGGTCTGGACTTCTTATAGTTGGGAGACTTTTTTTGTTTTGTTTTGTTTTCTTTTCCAGGTAGGGTCTCACTCTAGCTCAGGCTGACCTGGAATTCACTGTGTAGTCTCAGGGTGGCCTTGAACTCATGGAGATCCTCCTACCTCTGCCTCCCGAGTGCTGGGATTAAAGGCGTGCGCCACCACACCCGGCTAGTTGGGAGATTTTTTTTATAACTGCTTGGATCTCCATACTTGTTATAGGTCTACTTAAATGGCTTATCTCATCTTGATTTAATTTTGGTAGGTCATATGAATCAAGAAAATCATCCATTTATTTCAGATTTTCAAACTTAGAGGCATATATTCTTAAAGTATGTCCTTATGATTTTCTGAATTTCTTTGGTATCTATTGTTTTTTTTATTATTGTTTTTTATTGACTTTTATACTCACATACAAAGAAAAAACCCACGTGATATTTCCCTTCCCTCCCCCCATTCCCTTTTAGAACTCAAGTCTCTATCATATCCCCTCCCTCTCTCCATTAGTCTCTCTTTTAATTTGATGTCATCATCTTTTTCTTCTATTTTGAGGGTTTTGCAAAGGTATTGCTAGGCACTGCAAGGTCATGGATATCGAGGCCAGTTTCTGTCTGGACAGTTGCATTGTAAGAGGTTATACCCTTCCTTTGGCTCTTCCATTCTATCCGCCCCCTCTTCCGCAATGGTCCCTGAGCCTTGTAGGGTATGACAGAGGTGTTTCAGTGCTGGGCACTCCTCCATCCCTTCTTCTCAGCACTATGTTGCCTTTTGGGTCATCCCAGTGGTCATCACCATCTGAAAAGAGAAGCTTCTCTAACCAGAAGTGAGAGTGGCGTTAATATGTGAATATGAACATTAAGTGTAGTGCTTTCAGGGCAGCTTGGTGGGAATAATATATACATTTAGTCAGATGAGAGCAGGCTTATACCCCTAAGGCTCATGACCTCACCTACCAAAGACTTTTACTTAGGTTTTTCAGTACCAGGTATGTATTCCCTCCCGTAGAGAGGGCCTTCAGTCCAATTATGGAGCAGTTGGTTACCCCAAGACTAGACATGCCACTATTGCACCCGTTCAGTCATCGGGCCTGTCTGGCCAAGCTTGAATATTCAACGTCCACTGTTTTCACTGTAGATTACTTCTGTCTCCCATACGCTGCGTGCAATGCAGCTTTTTCCAGCTTTCAGTTGGCTGGTCTACAGGGAGAAGATTTTCTGCTCCATACCAGGTTGCTTTCTCAGTGACCATGCTTCTCAGGCAAGAGATGTCTTCAGCAATAGGGTCTTACTATCTGTTTCTCTAGGGAAACCAAGGGCTTTGGCAAGAGCCTTTAATGTTTTGGAGGCTACCGGGATCTCCTTGGCCAACAACTCACTGGAAGGTATTCCATCCCAAGTACTGAAAATTTTCTAGTAACAGTCTACAGCTTCTAGATGTGCCCTTATTCAAAAAAAAATTTTTACATATGTCTTATTCACAATATCTTGAGTTTAGATTGATCCTCCCCCTGCCCTTCTTGTATGCATTCTCTTCCCATGGCCTCACTTAGGACATTCCCCTCCCTGAAATCAGTTCTTCTACTTACATATGTTTTGGTATCTATTGTAATGGTGCCTTTTTCATCTCTAATTTTATTAATTTTTTTTTTTGAGGTAGGGTCTCACTCTGGTCCAGGCTGACCTGGAATTAACTATGTAGTCTCAGGGTGGCCTCGAACTCTCAGCGATTCTCCCGAGTGCTGGGATTAAAAGCGTGCGCCACCACACCCAGCATCTAATTTTATTAATTTTTGTCTCTTCTCTGTTCTGGTCAGATTTGCTCAGGGATTATCAATCTTGTTTATTCTTTCAAAGAACCAACTCTTTGTTTCATTGATTCTTTGGATTGTTGTTTTGGTTTTTATTTCATTAATTTCTGCCCTCATCTTTATTATTTCTATCCTGTCTACTGATTTTCAGTTTGCATTGTTCTTCTTTTTCCAAGACCTTATGGTGAAGCATTAAATTGTTTACCTGTGAACTCTCTAATTTTTTAAAGAAATATTTTTTATTTGTATTTATTTATTTGACAGAGAGAAAGAGGGAGAGAGGGAGAATGGGCACTCCAGGGCCTCCAGCCACTGCAAATGAACTCCAGACACATGCGCCACCTTGTGCATCTGGCTAATGTGGGTTCTGGGGAATTGAACCTGGGTCCTTTGGCTTTGCAGGAAACGCCTTAACTGCTAAGCCATCCCTCTAGCCCTCTAATTTCTTAATATAGGCAAATACACTTTAATTGAAAATGGTAAAGTCAACCAAGATTATGTAACCCATAACTTGCCCTGACTTGGAAAGAGAGATTAGCACTTCCAATGCAGGCCTGTGTACCTGTTTTTTTTTGTTGTTGTTGTTAGTCTCATTACCTTTTAGGGTGGCTTCCAATCTCACCAACGCTGAGTGCCCACCTTGATCCCTCCATGTTGTGCTGTGTAGCTGGAGCTCTTTTTTTTTTAATTAAAAAAAATTTAATATTTATTTATTTATTTATTTATTTATTTGACAGAGAAAGATGGAGAGAGAGAGAGAGAATGGGTGCGCCAGGGCCTGAGTACTGATCAGCTGTGCTGGATGCCCTGCCACTGGAGTCTGTATGCATTTTTCCAGAGGTTCATGGTTCTGATGGTTGAGTGCAGGAAGCCTGGAGTTGTACTGGAGTTGCTCATGCAGTCCTGCCTGTATCCTTTTCAGTAGCTCATTAGCTGATCTCCGCTGTCTTTCCTTCAGATATGTTGACTTTGCAAGGAGGCTGATGAGGTTGGAAAATGCTCCACTTTTTAAAATTAAAAAATATATATTTTTAAATTTATTTGCAAGCAGAAAGGGGGGGTATAGAGAGGGAGAGAATGTGCGCGTCAGGGCCTTTAGCAAACGAACTCCAGACTCGTGTCACTTTGTGCATCTGGCTTTACGTGGGTACTGGATAATTGAGTCCAGGTTATTAGGCTTTGTAGGCAAGTGCCGTAACTGCTGAGTCATCTCTCTAACCCCCTGACCTTTTTTTTTTGAGGCAAGCCCAACAGACTGCCTCCTTTTTATGCAAGAATGAGAGAGTGAAAGAGTAAGAGAGAGAGAGAGAATTGATGTGCCAGGGCCTTCAGCCACTGCAACCGAATTCCAGATGTGTGCTCCCCCTTGTGTGCCTGTGTGACCTTGCATGCTTGTGTCACTGTGTCTGGTTTATGTGGGACCTGGAGAGTCAAACATCAGTCCTTAGGCTTCGCAGACAAGCACCTTAACTGCTAAACCATCTCTCAATCCCCCCGACCTTTTTTTTTTTTTTGGTTTTTCGAGGTTGGGTCTCACTCTGGCCCAGGCTGACCTGGAATTAACTATGTAGTCTCAGGGTGGCCTTGAACTCATGGAGATCCTCCTACCTCTGCCTCCCGTGTGCTGAGATTAAAGGCGTGCGCCACCACGCCCGGCTCCCCTGACCATTTTTAAATGCATTATTTTGTCTCTTTATTATTGGGTTGCTTTCTTTATATGTTTGTACTTGAAGAATTTAGACTTTTCTCTTTCCTTTTTGAGGTAGGGTCTCACTCTAGCCCAGGCTGCCTTGGAACTCACTTGGTAGTCCCAGACTGGTCTCGAAATCACTGGGATTAAAGGTGTGTACCACCATGCCCTGCCTTTTACTTGAAGAATTTTGATACCTGGAAACCATTGGCTGGAGCTGACCAGTATTGTATAGATAAGGAGGGTTACTCAATTCAAATCTAGCTTTAAGGCTAAAAGCCAGCAGATGGCACTGTTTTAAAAGATAAAGGTGTTAAAATGGCTGAGATTAACACTTTTTGGTGTACTATGGGAATTGTAGTTCCTGTGCTTTTAGTCTTTCTAAAGAAAAGACCATGGGGGTGGGCTTCATGAGGCCCCAACCCTCTCTAAAGAGCTATTGGTAATTAACAGTTGCTGGGGGAAGGGGAGTTTTCTTCAGTGGTGTAGCCACTGGTTAATTGCCCATGTTCCAGTAAATAATCCCTCCCATGCTCATGCAAGCCACCCCAATTAAACTCAGTGGCTTACAAAAGAAAAAGGCATGAAAGTAGGGGGAGAAGTTGGGAAGAAAGGGTTTACCAGGAGTGGGAGGGAGAGAAGGGAGGATAATGGAAGGTGAATATGATTAAATACAACACATACATGTATTAAATTGTCCTAAAAAATTTGAAAAAACTAAAGGCCTCTAAATTGTGACCTGGTAGTAAAGCCACTAGCTAGTTCATAAATACTGGGACAGGAGGAATTTAGGGGAAGTGACAGAAAACTGCTTGTTTCTTCTTATGAGTTAAAGCAACTTCACAGGGAAAGATCTGATTGACATTTTCCCACACAGCCCTTTTTTAATTTTAAATACTTTTATTACTTTTTTTTGTTTATTTGAGAGAGAGAAAGATAGTGAGAGAGAATGGGCACACCAGGGCCTCCTGCCACTGCAAATGAACTCCAGACGCATGCGCCACCTGTATATCTGGCTTACATGGGTCCTGGGGAATTGAACCTGGGTCCTTTGGCTTTACGGGCAAGCGCCTTAACCGCTAAGCCATCTCTCCAGCCCCCACACAGCACTTTTCACTTGAGCAGTTTTTAAAAGTTATTCTCTCTTACATAGCTAGTTTTCTTATAACCAGTGCTTGTTTCTTGTTTTGTGGGTTTTCTTTTCTTTTCTTTTCTTTTCTTTTCTTTTCTTTTCTTTTCTTTTCTTTTCTTTTTTAAACAAGATCTAACTATATATTCTAACCTATTTCTGGAACATGTTCATGCCTGGAACTCACAGCAATCCTGCCTCTGCCTCCTGAATACTTATATAGGCTTGTACCACCATGCCTAGTTTGTCCAGCTTTTTAGATTCAATACTTTAGGGGCTAGAAGGATGGCTTAGTGGTTAAGGTGCTTGCCTACAAAGCCTAAGGACCTAGGTTCTATTCCCCAGTATTCATGTAAAGCCAGATGCACAAGGTGGTGCATGTGTCTGGGGTTCATTTGCAGTGGCTAGAGACCCTGGCATGCCATTCTCTCTCTCTCTTTTTGCTTCCTTCTCTCTCTCAAATAAATAACAATAATAAAAAAGTATATATATATAAATTCAGCACATTATAAAATGTGGGGATAGAGAGATGACTTTGTGGTTAAGGTGCTTGCCTGAGAAGCCTAAGGACCCATGTTTGACTCTCCAGATCCTACATAAGCCAGATGCACAAAGGTAAGGCAAGCGCAAGGTCCCATATGTCCATTACGTGGTGCAAGTGTCTGGAGTTCAATTTTAGTGGCTGAGGCCCTGGTGTGCCAGTTCTCTCTCTGTGTGTATCTCTCTCTCACTTTAGAAATTTTAGAATTTTTTTTTAAAATATGATTTTGTGTGTGTGTGTTTGTGTGTGTGTGTGTGTGTATGCATGTCTGTGCCAAGGTACATGTGAGGAAACCTGAGGACAACCTCAGGGTATTCATCTTCTTCTTCTACCTCCCATTGAGACAGGGTCTCTCTAGTATTTGCTTCTGCAGTGCCAGATTAGTTGGCATAAGCTTTGGGGTTCTCCTGGCTATCTCCTATTGCTGTAGGCAGTTGGAACTACAGATGCATGTACCACTTTGTGTCTAGCTTTATGTGGGTGCTGGGGATTTGAACTATCTATTTGAGCTATCTCCCTGGCCCTGTCAACACTTTTCACATGCCCATTCCTTTGCATCTTCATGGCCCACAAAACTCTGAAAAGCGTTATGTGTGTTTTATTTAATTTTATTATTATTTTATTTTATTTTTTGGTTTTTCGAGGTAGGGTTTCACTGTAGTCCGAGCTGACCTGGAATTCACTATGTAGTCTCAGGGTGGCCTCAAACTCACAGCGATTCACCTACCCCTGCCTCCCAAGTGCTGAGATTAAAGGTGTGCACTACCACACCTGGCCTTATTTTTTAATTTTAAATTTCTTTTTTTTTTTTTTTGGTTTTTCGTTTTTCAAGGTAGGGTTTCACTCTGGTCCAGGCTGACCTGGAATTAACTATGTAGTCTCAGGGTGGCCTCTAACTCTCAGCGATCCTCCTACCTCTGCCTCCCGAGTGCTGGGATTAAAGGCATGTGCCACCACGCCCGGCTAATTTTAAATATTTTTAAAACTTTTTTATTTTTATTCATTTGCAGGGAGGGAAAGAGAGAGAGACAGAGAGTGTGTGAATGGGCATGTCAGAGCCTCTAGCTGCTGCAAATGAACTACAGATGCATGCACTAACTCTGTGCATCTGGCTTTACATGGGTATTGGGGAGCTGAACCCCAGGTCATTAGGTTTTGCAGGCAAGTGCTTTAACCACTGAGCTATCTTTCCAGACCTTCCCCCCTTTTAAAAAATAACTGAATAGGGCCGGGCTCAGGCTGGCCTTTAATACCCTGCATCCTCCTGAGGATCGCTGCCTCTTCAAAGGCCACCCTGAGCTAGTTAATTCCAGGTCAGCCTGGACCAGAGTGAGACCCTGGCTAAAAACCAAAAAAAAAAAAAAATTAAAAAAAATTTTTTTATATATATATATATATATATATAGATATATATATATCTGAATAAATGTGTAGCTCAGGCTGGCCTCATACTCCTGATCCTCCTCCTCTGCCTCTTCAAAGATTTCCTAGCTGTATGTGCCATCTTGACTGGCTTAACTTTAACTTTTTTAAAAATTGCATTTTTTGAGACAGACAGAGAGAAATGAGGGGACAGATAGAGATTGGAACTGCGCCAGCAGTTCTCAGCTGCTGTGAAGGAGGTCCAGATGTAACCCCTTGTGGGCCATCTTTCCACCCTTGCATCTTTTTGTTTCTATTTAAGTGTGTGTTTTTAGATTGGAATTTTTTCTTTATATTTAGCATTTAGGTATTTATATATATATGCCATCTTTCCAGCCCAACTTTTTGTTTTTATTTATAAACACATCGGGTGGGAGGAGAGGCGGGGGAGAGGACCTCCTGCCACTGCAAATGAACTTCAGATACATATGCTTTGTCCATATGGCTGTATGTGGGAACTGGGGTGTTGAATCTGGGTCATTAGGCTTTGCAGGCAAGTGTCTTAATGGCTACACCATCTCTTTAGCCCAGTTTTAAAATTTTGACAACTTCCATAAATATAGATGATACACTGTGATCATAATTCCCTCCCTCCACTCTCCCTTTTGTTTCTCCCAAGTCCCTCCTTCTTTCCATTAAGTCTGTCTTCTATTTTGATGTTACCATTTTTTCCTTCTATTAGCATTGTGTATGTATGATTTTGTTCCAGATGTTCTGTAAAGAGACTGATATGTATTCAAAATAGTCTCCAGTTCTGCAAGTGCCTACAAAGCATGGCAGTTTATTTTGGCTTTAAAGATGGTGTTCCTTTTGATGTTGGCAAATGCTGTGTTTGTTGATAGTATGAGCACTTCACAAGCTCCCAGGGCCTTGTGATTTGTTTTGGTTTTGGCTTCCCCCTCCCCCAAGTAGGGTTTCACTCTAGTCCAGGCTGACCTGGAATTCCCTATGTAGTCTCAGGGTGGTATCAAACTCAGGCTGGCCTTGAACTCATCATGTAGTTGATGATAACCTTGAACTCCTGATTCTCCTGCCTCTATCTCCCACAGGCATGCACCACTCTACCAGATTAATTTTTTTTTTTTTTTTTTTTTGCTTTTTCAAGGTAGAGTCTAGCATTACCTTAGGCTGACCTGGAATTCACTATATTCACTATGTAATTTCAAGCCTCTGCCTCCTGAGTGCTGGGATTAAAGGTGTGTGCCACCACGCTGGGCTCTAGTTTCATTTTTTTGGTCTTATGTGACTTGATATGTTTTGTTTTTTTGTTTGTTTTTTGAGGTAGGGTCTTGCTGTAGCCCAGGCTGACCTGGAATTCACTATGTAGTCTGAGGCTGGCCTGAAACCCATGGTGATCCTCCTACTTCTGCCTCCCAAGTGCTGGGATTAAAGGCATGCGCCACCATTCCCAGCCCGGTGTCTTTTTTTTTTTTTTTTTTTTCCAAGGTAAGCTCTCACTATAGCTCAGGCTGTCCTGGAATTCACTATGAGGTGGCCTCAAACTCATGGTGATCCTCCTAACTCTGTTCCTAAGGCATGTGCCAGCTTTTTATTTTTTTTTTTTTTTTTTTTTATTTTATGAGAGTGAGATAGAGAAGCAGATAGAGAGAGAATATGGATGTGCCTGGTCCTCTAGCCATTGCAGACAAACTCCAGACACATGCACCACTTTGTGCATCTGGCTTACGTGGGTCCTGGAAAAATCAAACCTGGGTTTTTTTGGCTTTGCAGGCAAGCATTTTAACATCTCTCCAGCCCAAAGGAAATTTAAAAGTTCTACATTGGCCAAAACTTTATTATTTTGATGAAGAATGTGTTGGTGTTATGGTTTCATATGTAAATTGTGCCAGCCACATCAACTCAGTGGCTCGTTATCACTTTTTAAATTTAGAGGTCTGGAGAGATGGCTCAGTGAATAAAGTGTTTGCCACTCAATTAGGAAGACCTGAGGTTAGATCCCCAGCACCCACATAAAAGCCAAGCAAAGCAGTGCACACCTGTAATCTCAGTGATGGTCAGGTGGAGACAGGACAGTCCCTAGGGCTTGCTGGTTAGTAGTCTAGCCAAATGGTAAACTGCAGGCTCAGTGAGAGACCCTGTCTCAAAAAATGAGCAATTCAGCTGCGTGTGGTGGTGCACACCTTTAATCCCAGCACTCAGGAGACAGAGGTAGGAGGATCACCATGAGTTTGAGGTCACCCTGACTACATATCAAATTCCAGGTCAGCCTGGGTTAGAGCAAGACCCTACCTCAAAAAACCAAAATAATAATAATAATAATAATAATAATAAGATCAATTGGAGAAACCTTTTAAAGAAAAAAAACTCCACAAAAATAAGAAATTAAAACACTTTTGCCAAATTTTTTTTTTTTGGTTTTTCGAGGTAGGGTCTCACTCTGACCCAGGCTGACCTGGAATTAATTATGTACTCTCAGGGTGGCCTTGAACTCGCGGCGATCCTCCTACCTCTGCCTCCCGAGTGCTGGGATTAAAGGCGTGCGCCACCACGCCCGGCCAAATTTTTATTTGTTTATGAGAGAGAGAGTGGGTGCACCAGGGCCTCTAGCCACTGCAACTAACTACAGATGCATGTACCACCATATGTATCTCTCTTATGTGGGTTCTGGGGACTCAAACCTGGGTCATTAAGCTTTGCAGGCAAGTGCCTTAACCACTAAGCAATCTCTCCAGCCCAAGATAAGAATTTTTATCTGTCTCATTCACTATTGTACTTGTAGTACTTAATACACAGTAGGCATACAAATAATTTTATAGGAAAACAGTCTGAGCTTTAGTTTCCTAAGTGGATCCATACAACTGTGTCTTTAAGCATTACTTAGTAGCAAGTAGGATTTATGCAAATAACTGATATGATATGGAAAACACGAAAATAATACATTTTTGGTAAAACAATGCCTCTTCTTTCTCCATTACCTTTTTCCCTGCCTTGCACTCTCATCTCGTTCTCCTGAATTTTCACAGTTTAAAGGAAACATCTGATGTGGAAATTTTCTTGAATGAAATGTTTGGAGTTACTGTTGGACACACAAGCAAGCTGGTTAATTAGGCTAATTAATTGGAAAGAAGATGGGAAATGCTCCTGGGAGCCTTACTTTCTGCCTGGGCATCACACGCATGCACACATGTGTACACACACACACACACACACACACACACACACACACAGAGGCTTTGCTTCTCAGAGGCATCAAAGCCTCTCGCCTGAAAGAGGTCTCTGGCTTTATCCCATTCAGACACCATCTTTAGATTCAGGCACATTGTGCTGGCCTGTAGGCAACATAGGCGGAACATGCTTGGATATGAAAACAGAAGGCGTCAGAATTCTCAAGTCTGCAGCTTCGGAGGTGTCTCATCAGGCTTGTCCTCGGGCTTAGGGACTGGCAGAGGCATGACCAGCTTGTCCTGTGTCCCTCCTCTCCCCCGGCTGTCCCTAGAGAGTAGATGCTCCCCACCCCTAGCTTTAATCAGAAGCTGTTGATTATACTGCTGACTAAGGTAGACCTTGAATGATGATATGAAAATCAAGCCAATCAATCAGCATTAGCAGTAAGGATACAAGCCGGTCTTGTCGCCTCCTGAGTCCTCTTGATGCTAATTTAAACTGCCTCTCTAAAAAATCTGTCTTACAGAAAGGAAGAGGTTTTATCAGAATGTCAGCATCTCACAGGGTGAAGGTGAGTGTCTGAAATTTTGATGGCCTCCTTTTCTTTTTGTGAATAGTCAGACACATTTTTTGTCTCCAGCCAGTTCAGTGGCGGGATTAGCCTTGGTGCTTTTGTCAGATGTTGTCTTTGTGTGCACCAATTCAAGTGGCTAAATATAGGAATGGTCACTCGACTCCACTTCACAATCTCTGAGAGTTTTTCATTTGATCTTTCAAGGTGGCTTTGAGATAAACCTGGACCACAGGAAGCTGAAAACTCCCCAAGCCAAGCTTTTTACCATTCCCAGCGAGGCCCTGGCCATTGCAGTGGCTACAGAATGGGACTCCCAGCAGGATACCATCAAGTTCTACACTATGCACCTGGTAACAAGCAAACTTATCCCATGGCAAGCTCCCACCTTGATGCTTATCAAGGTTTCCTGGGCTGTCTAGTAAAACTTTAGACTCCTTTCCACATTGTGATGAGGAGCTGGGGTGGTTCCTGTCTGCCTGGCTACATCCACATTCACTACCTCTGTCAACAGGTCAAGCCCATTCCCTGTCTGGCCTGGCCACCTGCGGCTCTCTTTGCTTGGAATGATGTGCTAAGTGACTGGCTCCTCTCCTGGTCGCAGGATAGAGGTCACCTTTGATAACTGCCTAGCACTCTTGTTTTTGATTAGCAGCTGGTCCCTTGTTTCATCAGCACTTAATCTGTACTGGTCTCTTATATTTGCACACTTACTGTCTGTGTCTTCCACCACTTGGTGAGTGATAGAAGGGCAAGCAGAAGTGTCAGTGGAGCTCAGTAAGGATTGGTTGGATGTAGGAACCAAAGAGCCAGGTGAGTGAGAAGGAAGATGCCCTATTGAGCCAGCTCCCCATCCACACACTGGCACTCACCAAGGCATTGGGACAGACAGGAGGTCAGGAGCCAGCCAGATTCTTGCCTTTCCAGCCCAGTGACTCTTTCTCAGCCTCGTGCTGTCTAGCTGCAAAAGATGAGTGATAGCAGTGCTCACCTTGTGGAGCCCTAGTCAGGACTAGATGAGATGGTGCTTGGAGCACTCGCCATAGTTCCTTGTGCAGAGTGGCATCAGTCAGTGCTGGAGTGAGTGAGTAGGTCTCCTCACCAGCACAGCCTGCCGAGGCTCCCGGTACTCCTTGACTATCTGATGCAATTAGCCTGTTAGGGCCACAAATTAAGGCCTAGAATAGCCCCAGGCACCTACTATTGACAAGGCAACTCTGGGAAATGTTTTTATTATTTTTTCTTTTTTCTTTTTTTTTTTTTTTGGTTTTTCGAGGTAGGGTCTCACTCTGGCCAGGCTGACCTGGAATTAACTATGTAGTCTTTGGGTAGCCTCGAACTCACGGCAAGGAATTAAAGGCATGTGCCACCACACCTGGCAAAAAATATTATTTATTTATTTATTTGACAGAGAAAGAGGGAGAGAGAGAGAGAATGGGTGCTTCAGGGCCTCCAGCCTCTGCAAACGAACTCCAGATGCATGCACCCTCTTGTGCATCTGGCTAATGTAGGTCCTGGGGAATCGAACCTGGGTCCTTTGGCTTTGCAGGCAAATGCCTTAACCACTAAGCCATCCCTCCAGCCCTGGGAAATGTTTTGATCCACGTTTGATTTGCTGCCTTGCTTTCTGAGGTGTCAGGGTGACCTGCTGGTAAAGCTGCTGTGTCAAATTTGAGTTCCCTGCAACTCTGTAGGCCTCTGTTTCCACATACCTGCTCCTGAGTATTGTTCTGAGGATTAAATTAAATACAGCAGAGGCTGGTAGTAATGAGCATCAACATATATAAATAACCTGAAACCTTGGGGCACACCAGTCCACAGCCAGTGTGAGCATCCTGGGATCTTGTGACCACGTGGACTCTGAGCCTGGAACCTGGATGTTGAAACCCCTTGTGGCTGTGAGGATACCAATAGCCAATGACACTGGTGTGGTGCTGTCTGGTTCTCCCCCTCACTTTAAAATCCCAGGGCAGAGGCTGGGGAGATGGCTTAGCTGGTAAGAACACTTGCTGTGCCACTATGAGGATGTGCGCTTCTGCATACATATGCACATATATCACACATGCATGCTTGTGCACACGCACACACATGTGCACACACACGCACACAAAACATCTGAGCCCCAAGTATGGTGACAGAGCATTTTCTACCTTTTGATTTAGACCACGTTATGCAACACATCGTTGGACAACCCAACTCAACGAAACAAGGATGAACTGATTCGGGCAACTGTGAAGTTTCTAGACACTGACACCATCTGGTAAGTGGCATTTAGATGAGGAGTACTTTTGGGTGGAATGAGCCTCTTAGGCTATTTTGTCTCATTTGTCAAGAGCGTTTTCAGTGCCTTGCCCATTATTTCAGGAGGGCAGGAAGGTAGCCTACTTGATATGGCAGGCCCTCTGGAAGAGGATTTCTTTTTTTAATTTTTATTTATTTATTTATTTGAGAGTGACAGACAAAGAGGCAGAGAGAGAGAGAGGATGGGTGCACCAGGGCCACCAGCCACTGAAAGCAAACTCCAGATGCATGCATCACCTTGTGCATCTGGCTTACATGGGTACTGGGGAATCAAGCCTCGAACCAGGATCCTTAGGCTTCACAGGCAAGCACTTAACCACTAAGCCATCTCCAGCCCCTGGAAAAGGATTTCTCAGGCTACCACAGCACAGGTGCTCCTTGGGCTGAGGTGGGCTGGTATGGAGATGGATGTCCCTCTTACAGGCTCCAGAACCAAAGGGGTTCTCTTGTCAGCCCCCAGTAGGACCTCTGGCCCTTAGCACATTCACATGTTGGCATTGTTATCATTACAGGTGGCAGTAGGCAAAGTTTGGCCTTCTCTGCTTCTGAATTCTCCTCTTAATGTCCTTTGGCTAGTTGGACAGTGATGTGAAAGGAACATTGGGGAAATAAGTGAGTGGTTGAAAAAACCTGGACCTGCTAGTCTTAATACTCAGGAGTTCCCAGAATGTTGGCACAGGTGCTCTGGAAGAGGCTGTTCCTCAGGGCCACTGAGCTTGGAGTGGGAAACCTACTCTGGGTGCTAGGAAGAAGCTGCTTGTGGGGAGCAGAACCCCTATTCAGCGTCACTTGGACAACGGGGCAACTTGAAAACTGTACGGGATCCTGACAGGAAATGAAGGCAGGTTGGCTCTCCAGGGACAGTGCTCTCCTGCCTCTTCCCAGTAGGTACAGGTTTGAATAGGAGGAAGAAAGCCATCCAGTCTACTCCCAGCAGTGCAGCTTTTCTGCACACTCAGGCCCTCTGTTTCCCTCAACTTTACAAGGATCTCTTCCCTGCGGTGCTCCTGGGTTCCTCTCCATGAGGTCTTTTAGAAAAAAATTTTTTTTCATCTGAGAAATGGGGGAGGGAGAATATGGGCATGCCAGGGCCTCCTGCCACTGCAAATAAATTCCAGATGCATGCGCCACCTTGTGCATCTGGCTTTGCATGGGGACTGGGGAATCGAACTTGGGGCCAACAGGCTTTGCAAGGGAGTGCCTTTAACCACTGAGCCATCTCTCCAGCCCTCCATGAAGTTTTTTTTTTTTTTTGGTTTTTCGAGGTAGGGTCTCACTATAGCTCAGGCTGAACTGGAATTCACTATGTCATGTCAGGTGGCCTCAAACTAATGGCGATCCTCCTACCTCTGCCTCCTGAGTGCTGGGATTAAAGGCGTGTGCCACCACGTCCAGCTTCTCCATGAGGTTTTGCAGTTCAGCTCTCATCAACTGACTCTTCTGTATCTCTGTCAAAACGAGTGGTACTACCTGGCTCTGTGGTGAACCCTTCAGGTTGATGATATGCCAGAAGGTGGTTAGAGTCCTTCAGTGTCAGCAAGCATTTGGTCTGTGGCCAGGAGCAGGGGTCTTGGGATGAGCAAAAGTCAGGGGCAACTATTGAGCTTCTGGCCCAGTGTCCAGTGGGGATGGATAGATGTACTTTTGAGTGGCACTAACATGCTGCAAGGTTGAACCTGCCCAGTGTTTGTGGGGACATTTAAGGTTGTTGATTGCAACTCAGGCTTGTATCAGAATCTCCTGGATGGCTTATGGAAACAAATGGCCCTACCCCAGAGCTTCTGCTTTACATAGTATGGGAATAGCCTGAGAAAGTACCTTGATAACGAGCTCCCAGGTGAGGGTGAAGCTAATGCCACCGACCCCAGGGCCACACTTTGAGAGCCATTGCTTTAGAGAACAAGCTTTGCTGGTGGGAACTTTGTGTTGTTATCCTTTATGCTGCTCTTTCTTGTCACTGGAGGAAGGAATTAGACTTTTTCATTAATGAAGGTGGTTTTTACCATGAATTAGCTACAGGGTGGAAGAGCCAGAGACATTAGTGGAACTTCAAAAGAACGAATGGGACCCAGTCATAGAATGGGCTGAGAAAAGGTAAGATGTGTGGTCTTGCAGCAAACACTGAGTGGGCCCTGTGTGGAGTGGGTGCTGGGTTCAGGGCCATTTGGGCACTAGAAACCCTCACCTAATTGGCTGTTGAGTTCAGAGTCCCCTTGAGCTTTTGCTCCCTTCAGATATTTGGAGATAGGACCACCTTGGGAAAAAATGTTCCTCAATTCACTGCAGCCACCATGCCCTGGAAACCTGTTCCTAGTGTACACTGTGACAAGTGTAGAGGCAGCTCGGTGTCCCCAGGAATCACCAGAGGCCCCAGTCCTGCCTCCAGTGTGTCAGAGCTGCACTGTTGGTTTGGGCTGTATGACTCTGGGCTAGTGAGTTGAACTGAGTTTTGGTTTCCTTGCCTGCAAATGGACAAATCCTTCCTGTTTGTCAGGATGTTCGGAGGACTAAGCCCATGGCTACATGTGCCTACCTAGCACCCTCACAGCAGAGGTAACAGCTCAAATTTTGGCAGTTATTTTTATCTTGTCATTGTTGTTGTATAAATAAAATCACAAAACTGTGAGAATATCTATGCACAGAAATCAGCAGTTTCTCACAAAATTATGCGTCATGTCTTAGAAGGGAGATTCTTATGAGTACAAAATTGAACCAATAGTGATGTGGTAAAATAAATCCCTTTCATTTATTCCAAAGGAAATGTGGAAGAGCTGGCCTCTACCATACTGCCTTGTCTAGTGTTTTATGACATGCTTATTATTTTTATTTTTATTTTATTTTAATTAATTAATTAATTAATTAATTAGTTTTTTTAAAATTTATTTGAGGTAGGGTCTCACTCTAGTCCAGGCTGACCTGGAATTCACTATGTAGTCTCAGGGTGGCCTCTAACTCATGGAGATCCTCCTACCTCTGCCTCCCGAGCACTGGAATTAAAGGCGTGTTTCACCACGCCCGGCACGTGCTTATTTTTTAGCATAGCATTTTTCATGATGTCCATCATTATGTGCCATTCATTTGCTACATATCTCCTGAGACCTCACAGTGGCTCAGACATTGTTTTATATATTTAGAGGTTTTATTTATTCAGTTAGGTTTTTTTGAGACAAGGTCTGAAGTAGCCAAGGCTGGCCTTGAACTTACTCTGTTGCCAAGTGCTCCTGATCCTCCTCCTGTCTTCCCAATGCTGGGATGACAAGCCTGCCTCTTCATGCCCCTTCATGCCTGGTTTTAAAAGAAAAGGTGGAGTAAATGCTCTTAGAGACCAAAAAAGTGACAACTATGATATTTCATGAGAAACATGAAGACAGTGACATTTTGGAATATAATGAATGATAGCACTATTCTTAAGTGCCTTGAGGCCTTCCTATAATAGAGCACAAAATATATTATGGCATTTGAAATAGCCCAACCCATCCGCAATAGTTGATGAAAAAAAAATTTAGCTATTTCTTACATTCAATTTGTACTATTAGATAATTTTTATTTTTTACCACACACACACACACACACACACACACACACACACACGTGTTATTTTTATTTATTTATTTTTGTTTTGTTTTTTTCGAGGTAGGGTCTCACTCTAGCCCAGGCTGACCTGGAACTTACTATGTAGTCTCAGGCCGGCCTTGAACTCATGGCAGTCTTTCTACTTCTGCCTCCCAAGTGCTGGGATTAAAGGCATGAGCCACCATACCTGGCTTCTATTTGTATTTTATTTGACAGAGAGAATGAATGAATGAATGAATATGGGGGTGCACTCCTTCTGCCACTGCAAACAAACTCCAGACCCATGTGCCCCTTTGTGTGTCTGGCTTTACATGGGCACTGGGGAATCAAACCCAGGCCGTAGGCTTTATAATAAAGTGCCTTTAATGGTTGCTCCATCTCCTCAGCCCAAGGATTTTTTAAAACTTCCATAATTAAAGACAAGTATCCATGATCATTCCTTCCCCCACTTTCTCCCTCACAAATCCACCGTCTATCATATTCCTTCTCCCTTTCATGGATAGATTGCTCAGTGGTTAAAGGTGCTTGCCTGCAAAGCCTAATGACCTGGATTTGATTCCCCAGTACCCATGTAAAGCCAGATGTACAAAGTGCCACATGCATCTGGAGTTTGTTTGTAGTGGCTAGAGGCCCTGGTGCTCCCATTATCTTATCTATCTTTCTCTTTCTCTCCTCTCTTTCTCTCTCTATGCATGCAAGTAAATAAAAAAGGGTCTCTTTCTAGCCCAGGCTGACCTGGAATTCACTATGTAGTCTCAGGATGGCCTCAAACTCACAGTAATTCTCCTACCTCTGCCTCCCCAGTGCTGGGATTAAAGGCATGTGCCACCACGCCTGGCCTGAAAACATTAAAAAAAAAGTCTTTAAATTTTTTGAAAAAGCAGGCTGCCCATACTTTTAAATCCCTAAAACGACTGCATTTCAGGCTGCTTTGCATAATTGAGCCCCTGTTCCCAGGACTTATCAACTTTCTTCATTCAAAGCAGTTTTGTGCTACTCTGAATTTGCTTTTGGAGGTTAGGAGGCCACTAACCACAGTGTCAGTTGTTCCCACAGTCCCAAGACTAGTTCCTTGGCTACATGCTATGTTTATGTCTTTGCTAACAATCAAATCTAGGCTGCTTTTGGGACCCCGTATACCTGGGACATGCCTTGTCATTTCAGATACGGGGTGGAGATTGGCTCCTCTACCAGCATAATGGGACCCAGCATCCCCACCAAGACAAAAGATGTGCTCACCAACCACTTGGCCTCTTACAACATGTGGGCCCTGCAAGGTACCGCTGAGGCTTCTATGGTACTGGGGTTTGGGGTACATGTTGGCTCGTGCCTGCCTGGTACTGTGAGCATGAAAGTTGCCTGGTGCCAGTCCCTTTCAGTCAGCATTCCAGACTCACATCCTCCAGCAGACATTTCAACTTCATATCTTAGTGGTTAGGCTCTGTATATCCATCTGTGAACCAGTCACTGGGTGAGGTTTGGAGGGGAACTCTGATTGGCCAGGTTTAGATTGTGTGCCTATCCAGGAAAAGGCAGAAGTGGGTCACTCCAACAAAAGCCCGATTCCTCTTGCAGGTGGGTCCTGGGACAGTCTTCCCCTCCCAGCCTTTGCGCCACTCACTCCTCTGTGGGGAGTAGCAACTCAGGGGTAGATGGCAGGTACTGACTTGGCTTATGTCCTCCAGGGATTGAGTTTGTAGTGACTCAGCTGAAATCCATGTTGCTGACCTTGGGACTGGTTGACCTTCATTTGACTGTGGAGCAAGCCGTGCTGCTATCACGCTTGGAGGAGGAATATCAGGTGAGGTGCTGAACTCAGGTCCCTTGCCTTATCTCTCCTGATTCAGACTTACTGCTTGGTTGGTTGGTTGGTTGGTTGTTGTTGAGGCAGGGTCTCACTTTAGCCTAGGCTGACCTGGGACTCACTCTATATACCAAATTGGCCTCAAACTCACAGCAGTCCTCCTACCTCAGCCTCCCGAGTGCTGGGACTAAAGGCATATGCCACCTTAGCCAGCTTAACTGGTATTAAAGAAAAAATTGCATGCATGCATGTGTGCTCCACTTTCTGCATCTGTCTTTTCTTAAAAAGACTTTATTATTTATTCATTTTATTTTTTTTATTTTTTTATTTTTTTTTGGTTTTTCGAGGTAGGGTCTCACTCTGGTCCAGGCTGACCTTGAATTAACTATGTAGTCTCAGGGTGGCCTCAAACTCCCGGTGATCCTCCTACCTCTGCCTCCTGAGTGCTGGGATTAAAGGCGTGAGCCACCACGCCCGGCTTATTCATTTTATTTGAGAGAAAGAGGGAGAGAAAGAAAGAGGCAGATAGAGAATGGGCGCATCATGGCCTCCAGCTGCTGCAAACAAACTCCAGATGCATGTGCCACCGTGTGCATCTGGCTTATGTGGGTCCTTTGCTTTGCAGGCAAGCTCCTTAACTGCTAAGCTACCTCTCCAGCCCCCTGCATCTGTCTTTAAATAGGTGGCTGGGGAATTGAACCCAGGATGACAGGCTTTGCAGTCAAGTGCCTTTAACTACTGACCATCTCCCCAACCACTTCATTGGCTTTTACCACTTTTTTGTACTCAACAGAAACCCAAACTAGGGAACAATGAAAGTATTATTGGGGATCACTGTGAGTTTGAGGCCACCCTGAGAACACAGAGTGAATTCCAGGTCAGCCTAAACTAGAGGAAAACCCTACCTTGAAAAACCAAAAAAGAAAAACAAAAAAAAAAAAAAAAAAAAAAAAAAGAAGAAGGTGGGCTGAGAGTATGGCTCAGTGGTAGAGTACTTGCATTAAGGCCAGACATAGCCAGCCTGCAGCCTGGGGCTCCTGCTTCCCAGGATAGCTTTGATTGTGGTCCAGTGCATTTGTAGATGACACCATCATATGGCAATGTCAAAAGGTTGGATGCTCTTATTTCATTCTGAGCTCTGTACTCAAACACACACACAGAGTTAAAAAATTGCTCCCCCCACCTCCTCTCTTCAGTGGCCTGATTAGGTGGCTGCTTTGTTTATCTTCACTTATCTATTATTTTTGAAATATAGTTATTTGTGCATGTGTATGTGTGAGACAGAGAGATAATAGGCACCTTAGGACCTCTTGCCAGTGCAAACGGACTCCAGACACATGCACCACTTTTTTATCTGGCTTTATGTGGGTACTGGGGAATTGAACCCTGGGCTGTCAGGCTTTGTCAAAGGCTTTGCCTTTGACCTCTGAGCAATCTCCCTAACCCACTGTTCTCATTTTACACAGGAGGAACCTGAGATTGTAGGTTGCACTTCTGGAAAAATCTTTCTGCTAGGTTTACAGATAGGTCTAGGTGGCTAGGGCCAAGGTCTTTGAAGGGTCCCCACTCTACACCTGGAGGCTCTTGGGCAGATAAAGGGTGTTTGGGTCTCATAGCATATACCTTGCAGAATATGCCACTGATACAATATTTATGCCCTTAAGTTAGCTAGGTGTTCTGTTATTATTGTTTTTCTTGTTGTAGGTTTTTTATTTTTATTTTTTGATATTTAGGGTCTCAAGTTGCCCAGTCTGACCTGGAGCTCACTACGTATTTGAGGTTTGCCTTGAACGACTGATCCTCTTGCCTCCACCTCTGAGATTACAAGTGTATACCACCATGCTTGGCTTGTTTCATTTTCATTTTATTTTTTTATTTTTGGGTTTTTAGAGGTAAGGTCTCACTGTTTAACCCTGACAGGCCTAAAACTTGGTGTGTTGACCATGCTGGCTGAAACTTACAGTATATCCTCTCTAATGTTGGGATTGCTAGCATGAGTCACCATGCCCAGCACAGGCTGACCTAGAATTAGTATGTAGCTCAGGGTGGCCTCGAACTCAGGGCGATCCTCCTACCTCTGCCTTCCAAGTGCTGGGATTAAAGGTGTGCTACGCCTGGCTGTGCCCAACTTTTGTTTGCATTTTTAACTCTGAAAATTACAGTGGTCTTATAGATGTTGTTATTCATTCAATCTCATAAAGTTAATTGCTACTAGAGGTTGTTTTCTAGTATGGCTGAAAACTTTTTTGGAATAGTCTTCTGCTTGGAAAAATGCCAGGAAAAATCTACTCTGTACAGTAGAGGAGGCTAGCCACTAATATTGGGCTGATCTCATGGGAAAGAGCTGACATCATGTGTGGGGGCTGTAGAGTTGCTACAAAACCAGGCCATGCTCTCATAAAATAAAATTTAAAAAAAAGGAGGGGAGAGGTTGAAGAGATAGTTTAGCAGTAAAGGCACTTGCTGGCAAAGCCTAAGGACCCATGTTAAACTCTCAGGTTCCACATAAGCCAGACACACAAGGTGACACAAGCATGCAAGGTCACACATGAGCACAAGGTGGTGCATGCATCTGGAGTTTGCAGTGATTGGAGGCTCTGGTGTGCCAATTCTCTCTCTCTCTCTCTCTCTCTCTCTCTCTCAAAACAAAAACAAGTAAACAACAAAAACACAAAACAAAAACAAAAAAAGACTATGTTCTGAGCTTTGGCTTTGAAACTGCCCAAAATGATGGGTGACCTGGACCATGGATGCAATGGTGTAAAATGAAGGTGAAAACTATCTCAGAGATGTGTTTGTATAATCTGAAACCAGGCAGCTAGAAAAGCAGGTAGCTTGTGTGGCTTGGAAGAGTTTGTATTCCTGGGTGATCTGGGGTAGCTGGGCCAGAGCCAGCAGGATGGGATTGGAGACACCTTCATGTCTTACAGCCATAGGGTATGCATCAAGGACTCCTCCCCCCTGTTTTCAGAGTTCTGAGGTCAGCCCTGGTATGGAATGCGTGATATGATGTAGTTCACAGAGGATTATGGCTTGCAGGCTGCCTCTTGCTGACTTCCTGGTCATAAGGTGGGATAAGGGGTAGAACACAGGTCATGCTTCCTCAGAGGAGACACATGGGAGATTCTAGTGCCTACCCTGTCCAGCAGTGGGCAGCCCCTGAGCTGGAGCCTAGATGCATTTCTCCCAGACCATCTATGGCCCACACAGTGCCAGAGCCTGCTCTGACTTCCCGAGTGTTCTGTTCCTTACCCCCAAGCCCTCAGCTCAGGCCATTCACCCAGAAGCTTGTTTTTTCCTCCCCTCAGATCCAGAAATGGGGCAACATTGAGTGGGCCCACGACTATGAACTGCAGGAGCTGCGGGCCCGTATTGCTGCTGGTACACTCTTCATCCACCTGTGCTTGGAAAACACCACGGTCAAGCACAAACTCCTGCAGGACTGAGGCCTGGATTGTGCCACTGGCCAGACAGACTGCTCAGCCATTGACTCCCTGATTGTGAGCTCCCTCTATCTGTGAGGCTGCCCTGACCTGTACCCATGGGGCTCATGCAGCCTCTTCCTGTGGGTCCCTTGGCCTTTGTGGCTTAACCTACTCCAGCATCACCTCATCCAGCACCCTGAGATGCCCTGGAGACGCAGTACAGTTGTTAAGGTCAGCCTGATTCCAGCCCAGGCCCCTGGCCTGGCCATCAATGAGGGAGAGAGATGAATGGCATAAGGGACTTCAGGGACTTTATCTCAACTCTGCTTTTATTAAATATTTCTTTACGTTGGAAACACGTCAAGCTTTATTTGTGCCTCTGCATTTCTCCATTCTTCTTGTTTTGTCTGGGTTCTGTCACCAAGGTTGAATAGCTTATCTCCCACGGCACATTTTGATATCTGCTGCCTGTAGCCGCTGGGAACCTCATGTTGAGGAAACAAGCATGTCACCCCAGCCAGCACTCTCTGTCTTCAGTCCTCAGCCTAAAGGCCTTTCCCTTAGTTTTTTACCAAATGATCTTTTGAAAGTGAATCCTTGGTCTAACCTAATTTTTCTGTTTATTACTACTATCCCAGAACAAAAAATGATTTACTCTTGAAAATGAAAAATATTTAGTTTTGGGTTAAAAGCTCTGGCAGTTCTGAAAAGGTCATTTGACATGCAGTGCTATAGTTTAGATCTGGAATGTCCCACTATTGTGGATCTGTGCTCTAGGCAAAAACGGTCACTGCCATCTTGAGATTAAAGTAGCTCTGATTACCCCCACAAGACTCTCACATTACTGTTTCTGTAGAAAGAGGGCAGAACAAGCAAGGCTCAGAAACCTTCTCAAGACATTGAAGCAGTTAACAGTTGCTGGAAGGGGGAAGACTCTAAATTACCCTTGCTCCTATAAGTCATCTTCATTAAACTCACTGCTGCACTAAGCTAGACTGGGGTGGGATTATTTCTTTGGTTTGTCATTATCTGGAGTGAATAGGATAGACTTCCTAGGAACTCACATAATACTTACTTAGTATCTGAACAAGGACATGACAGAACCAAGGATGATTTTGGGAGTAGCAACTGCATGACCTGCTATGGGTAAGAAGACCTTCCAGGTGAGGCTGAGCCATGGGGGCAATCCCAGCATGCCAGTTCTTCCCCCCTGAGCTGTGTGCTGATTTGCCTCCTTGTGATAGTGGCAGTTGTGTGGCCCCTGCTATGGATGAACAGTGTAATTGAGGCTGAACCATCTGAAGGTGGAACGTCCAGGGGCAGACTGCAGGGTATCTGGCATTCTCTTAGTCATACGGAGTGATATGCCATCTTCCTCTTTTTTGTTTTTGCTTTTTGAGGTAGGGTCTCATTCTAGCTCAGGCTGATCTGGAATTCCCTATGTAGTCTCAGGGTGGCCTCAAACTCTTGGTGATCCTCCTACCTCTGCCTCCCAAGTGCTGGGATTAAACGTGTGTGCCACCATACCTGGTGCCATAACCTCCTTCTTCTTCTCTTCTTTTTTTTTTTTTTTTTTGAGGCAGGCCCAACAGACTACTTTTTTTTTTTTTAAATAATTTTTTAATTTTTATTATTTTTTTGGAGAGAGAGAGAGAGAGAGAGAGAGAGAGAGAGAGAGAGAGAGAGAGGAAGACAGAGATGGGCACGCCAGCAGTGTCTCAGCTGCTGCGAACGAAATCCAGATGTGTGCTCCCCCTTGTGGTCCAGTGCAGCATTGTGCCTTTGCGTCACTTTGCATCTGGCTAAAGGTGGGACCTGGAGATTGGAACTGCCGGAGATTGGAACCAGTGTTCCTAGGCTTAGGAGGCAGGCGCCTTAACCCCTAAGCCATCTCTCCAGCCCCAGACTACTTTTTTTTTTATGTGAGAGTGGGAGAGGTGAGAGAGAACTGGTGTGCCAGACCCTCCAGCCACAGCAATTGCACTCCTGACACGTGCGCCTCCTTGTGTGCATGTGCAACCTTGCACGCTTGCATCACAGTGCGTCTGGCTAACATGGGACCTGGAGAGTTGAACATGAGTCCTTAGGCTTTGCAGGCAAGTGCCTTAACCACTAAGCAATCTCTCCAGTCCTTCTTGTTCTTCTTCTTTTTAAAATATTTTTATTTACTTATTTGCAGAGAGAGAATGAGAATGCCAGGACCTCCAGCTGCTGCAAATGAACTCCAGAGACATGCACCACGTTGTGCATCTGGCTTTACGTGGGTACTGGGGAAATTGAACCTGGGCCACAAATGCCTTTAACTGTTGAGCCCTGTCTCCAACCTGGGAAAGACTTTTAAAAAAATAATATTTTATTTATTTATTTGAGAGTGAGAGAAAGAGGCAGATGAGAGAGAGAGAGAGAATGGACATGCCAGGGTCTCTAACCACTGCAAACAAACTCCAGATGCATGTGCCTCCTTTTGTATCTGGCTTTACATGGGTACTAGAGAATCGAACCTGAGTCCTTAGGCTTTGCAGGCAAGTGCTTTAACCACTGAGCCATCTCTCCAACCCTGGGAAAGACTTTAAAACAAGAGATGAAAGACTCTCTCACAGCCTGGCTCATGGGGCTGTGGCGCCGAGGTCAGATGGGATTTGTCTGAGTGCTCTGGAGGCAGGTAAACAGTAATATAACTATTAATTTCTCCTGAGATAAAGGCTACATAATCTGAGGCAGTGTGAAGGAAATCAGTCTATTATGAGCCAACTCAAAAGAGCCACTAGGGACACTTGGTCAATACTTCCTGAAGTCCCCATGAATATCAGGAGCTAGAAGACAAGAGAGGAGGACAGACATTAGTGAGGGAATGCAGCATGAGAGAGATGATGTTTAATGCACAGCTTACCAGGCATGACTGTTCACAACAGTTAATTCAGAGCTGGGCGTTAGTGGTGCACGCCTTCAATCCTAGCACTCAGGAAGCAGAGGCAGATGTGAGGTTGAGGACAGCCTGGGGCAACAGTGAGTTCCAGGTCAGCCTGGGCTAGAGTGAGACTTTACCTCAAAGAAAGAAAAAAGAAAAAGAAATTAATTCAGCTGGGCTCTTGGGCCTGGGATAGTGCTTTAGTGGCTTTGCTGAGCCTCATGGTGGGGCATGATCTTTGTGAGGTAGGAATGATTCTTGCTGATCAGAATGGCTTAGACTAGCATGTAAATCAGGTTTGTAAAGTGTTAAACAGTGGTGGGGAATGAGAATAGAGAGATAAAGCCTGTCTGGGTCCCTCACAAGCAGATGTGATAAGATTTATGTAGAGGCAGAGTTCCTAGGGGGGACAAAACCTGACAAGTAGTCAAGTTCAGTGCTTGTGAGCCTCCTGAAGGTGTTAAAGCCTGAGCAACAGCTCATGCAAGGTAAGAATGAACATGCAGTACAGGTAAAAAAAAAAAAAAAAAAAAAAAAAAAAAAAAAAGATTAAGCTTGTGTTTTCTCCCCAGAGTAAACTGTACATTTCTCTTCTATAAGAAAGTATACTTGGTGCTGGAGTAATGGCTTAGTGGTTATGGCACTTGCCTGCGAAGCCTAAGGACCCAGGTTTCATTCCCTAGTGCTTATGTCAGCCAGATGGACAAGGTGGCACATGTGGCTGGAGGCCCCAGTGCACCTATTCTGTGTCTGCCTCTCTCTCAATTTTTTTTATTGTCGTGGAATTCACTATGTAGTCTCAGGGTAGCCTCGAACTTGTGGCATTCCTCCTACCTCTGCCTCCCAAATGCTGGGGTTAAAGGGGTGTGCCATCACACCTGGCTCACGTAATTTTTTTTTACTTAGTAGATATATAATTATTTTATTTTTATTTTTGGAGAGAGACACAGAGACAGGGAGAGGAAGACAGACAGAGATGGGCGCGCCAGCAGCCTCTCAGCTGCTGCGAATGAAATCCAGATGTGTGCGACCCCTTGTGGTCAAGTGCAGCATTGCGCCCTTGCATCACTTTGCATCTGGCTAAACGTGGGACCTGGAGATTGGAACTGCTGGAGGTTGGAACCAGCGTTCTTAGGCTTAGGAGGCAGGCGCCTTAACCACTAAGCCATCTCTCCAGCCCTGATATATTATTTTTTAAAAATAATTTATTGCCCTTTTCTTTTGTAAGATGGGGTTTGTTTTCTAAGATGGGTCTGATCTCAAACTCCTGGACTGTCGTGGCTCTCCCATTTCAGAATAAAATATTATTATTTAAAAAACTTCATTTATTGGTTTTAAGCCAGTTACATAATTGAAATCATCAGTTTGGTACTATTCTATACAGGGATTATACCTATGTCTGCTGACACTTTAATACTGTACCAAGACTGCTGCTAAACTCGGATTGGGCCATTCAGCAGGTAGATACTAAAAAACATATTGTTGTGTTCCTGTAAGAAAAACTGTACAGATTATGTCACAAGATGATATTCACCAACTTGTGAATTACTTCAAGGTAGAAGAGACCTTGCACAAAAATACGATTTTTTTTTTTTTTTTTTGTTTTTCGAGGTAAGGTCTCGCTCTAGCCCAGGCTGAGCTGGAACTCACTCTGTATTCTCAGGGTGGCCTTGAACTCATGGTGATCCTCCTACCTCTGCCTCCCTGAGTGCCGGGATTAAAGGCGTGTGCCACCACGCCCGGCTTAAAAAAATACGATTTTTTAAAAATATACTTATTTATTTGAGAGAGAAAGAGGTAGAGAGAGCCAGAGAGAGAGAGAATGGGCACACCAGGGACTTCAGCCACTGCAAACGAACTCCAGATGCATGTGCCTCCTTGAGCATCTGGCTTACATGGGTCCTGGGGAATCGAACTGGAGTCCTTTGGCTTTGCAGGCAAATGCCTTAACTGCTAAGCCATCTTCTCCAGCCCTCAAAATATTTTTTTAAAAAGAAAGTATACAGGAGCCAGGCGTGGTAGTCCACACCTTTAATCCCAACCTCAGGAGGCCAAGGTGAGGATCACCATGAGTTCGAGGCCACCCTGAGACTACATAGTGAATTCCAGGTCAGCCTGGGCTAGAGCAAGAGCTTACTTCGAAAAACCCAAAAAGAAAAAGAAAAAAGAAGGCCGGGCGTGGTGGCTTACGCCTGTAATCCCAGCACTCGGGAGGCCAAGGTAGGAGGATTGCTGAGAGTTCAAGGGCACCCTGAGACTACATAGTGAATTCCAGGTCAGCCTGGACTAGAGTGAGACCCTGCCTTGCAAAACAAAAAAAAAAAAAAAAAAAATAAAAAGAAAAGAAAAAGAAAACAGAAAGTATACTGGGTGTCGGAGATTGGTAACTCTTTCAGCAGCCATGTGTGGCCGAGGAGAGACAGAGGCCATAGAGATGCCAGCCAAAAGCCTGTCAGACCTGGGGATCCAGCTTGAGTAGCTGGTGTGACAGGAGTATGACTCTGCTCACCCTTGGTCCTGGGCCAGGTGGAATAGGCCCTTATGAGCTCAGTGGGACTAGGGAGATGTGTGTTGGCCTCAGAGCAGTGTCAGCAAAGCTCATGAAGAATGGCTGCATATTACTGGGAGCTAAATAAGAAAGTGCCTCCTACCCACATCCCTATATGCAACATTGCTCCTCGAACTCACAGCGATCCTCCTACCTCTGTCTCCCGAGTGCTGGGATTAAAGGCGTGTGCCACCACTCCTGGCTCAAAAGCTACTTTTTGTTGTTGTTGTTTTGAGGTAGGGTCTCACTCTAACCCAGGCTGACCTGGAATTCACTATGTAGTCTCAGGCTGGCCTCAAACTCACAGCAATCCTCCTACCTTGGCCTCCCGAGTGCTGAGATTAAAGGCATGTGCCACCATGCCTGTCTTACAACATTGCTCTTTTGAGGAAATGATGCAAGTGATGGGACCCTTTCATGCTGTGTTGGACCTTGCCAGTTTTATTTATTTATTTAGTGTCCCCTTAGCTGCTGAATCTCAAGACCAATTGACACTTATTCGAAAGGTTTCATGAAAAGCCAGGCGTGGTGGTGCACACCTTTAGTCCCAGCACTTGGGAGGCTTAAGAAGGAGGATTGCTGTGAGTTCGAGGCCACCCTGAGACTACATAGTGAATTTCAGGTCAGCCTGGGCTAGAACAAGACCCTACTTAAAAAAAAAAAAAAGTTTCATCATATAATGCTAACTCTGTTTTACAGGTTTAGAAAAGCATCTGAAGCTGGGTGTGGTGGTGCACGCCTTTAATCCCAGCTCTCGGGAGGCAGAAGTAGGAGGATCGCCATGAGTTCAAAGTCACTCTGAGACTATATAGTGAATTCCAGGTCAGCCTGGGCTAGAGCAGGACCCTACCTCAAAAAACCAAACCAAACAAACAAATACATAGAAAGAAAGAAAGAGAGGGGAAGAAAGAAAGAAGGAAAGAAAGAAAGAAAGAAAGAAAGAAAGAAAGAAAGAAAGAAAGAAAGAAAGGGGGAAAGAAAAGAAGAGAGAGAGAGAAAGAAAAGCATTTGAAAGATGTGCAGGTGCCTCTAGAGGGGCAAGAGTGGAAATCAGTCCATATGGGGGGCCAGGCACAGCTGTGGAATTCTTGGGGATTATGGTTAGAGAAGGTGCAGGTACTTGAAAACACGTGTCTATAAAAGTGAAAACATCACTTAAGGAGATGGAATGAAAATTGGTTTTGGGGGGGGGGCTACTTACCTATGAGTTGTTGACCAGAAAGGCTCCCAAGTCTCCCACCTCCCCCTCTTCCCCTGCCCCACCAATACAAGCTCTTGTTACTGCTTTTCTTTTTCTTTTTTATTTTTTTAAAGGCATGCACCACCACGCCCAGCTCTTTAAGTTTTATTTATTTATTTATTTATTTATTTATTTATTTATTTATTTATTTATTTATTATGAGAGTCAGGGACAGAGAAAGAGAGACAGACGGACAGAATGGGTATGCCAGGGCCTTCAGCCACTGCAAATGAACTCCAGATGCATGTGCCACCTTGTGCATCTGGCTCATGTGGAGTTTGGGGAATCAACCTGGGTCCTTTGGCTTTGCAGGCAAACATCTTAGCCACTAAGCCATCCCTCCAGCCCTTGTTACTGCTTTTCATTGCATGACAGAACCATATGATAAGACCCTCTTGCTGAAGATACCACATGCCTTGGCTGCAAGACATGCAGAAGTCAGGCTGGGACTGAGCTGGAAGCTCCCTCCTTACTGATTGGCATTGATAGCACCAGGGGTTACTATGCAGGCTGCTAGGGGAGGAGCATTGTCACCAGGGTCCTGCTCAGCTCTAGGCCTCGTGTCACTCTTTCAGCATGCCTGGTAAGATGTGGCTTCTAGTACCATAGTGGCATGTCTGATACAGGTGCAATCAACTACTTTACAATTGGATATAAGATCCACTCCACATGAGGGAACCCATGTTTAGTACTGTAAACAGGGACAAAAACTTGTGGCTAAGGTGGTCATTAATCTCAGTGAAGAAGCTATTGCTGTTTTGTCACATAGATATGTGGCTGTCATGCAACCCCCAAGTGCCATGTGTTAAAGGCTTCATCCCCAAAGTGTTGTTATTGGGTGACAGCTTAGTGGGAGGTCGTTAGGTCATTAAGGGTGTGTCATCACAGAGTCGTGGTACCCCAGTCCTTTCCCCTTCTCTTACATTTTGGCCATGGAGTAGTTTTGCTCCACTATGTGCTCCTGCCATAATGTTCTGTCTTACCACGGGCCACAAGTCAGTGGTGCCAAGCAATCATGTGTTGTCCGTGGTATTCAGTGATGGGAGGCTGACTAACATGCATGTTTCCACTCAGGCCCAATAGAAGGACAGTACTTAGGCAGTAAAGGTACTTTAAGGCTGTCCTTACATTCCTGAGGAACAAGGTGGCCTTGACCTCATGCTCGGTGCCTCTCCATGTGCTGTCTTTTTGAACTCTCTATGGCACTATGAGAAAAATCAGTGAAGCTCAGGCAGCAGAGGAGATGTGGTAGAGCTAGAATGCCCAGCCTGTGTCCTCAGCTATCTGCAACCAATCTCTGAGCCAAAAGGAACCCCAGCCTTTGCCTTAAAGGGTGACTTGGGCCCTAATACCATGGTGAGAGCTGCAGCCTCTCCTGCTTCCCTAGTCCCAGCACCCACAGGAGGGAAGGACTTGGCCCATGCCTGCGGCCTGCCCTGGGCACAGTCGAGAGAAGAGCACTGACACAGGTCTGGTGCTCTGCCACCACCACACCTCCAGTTTTCTGTAGCCACCTTGGAGCCCAGGGACCTGCTCATACACAAACATGATTCATTTTCTCTCTTCCCTCCTTCCCTTTTCCCTTCATCTCTCTCAGGGGAAAAGTGACACAAGGGCTTTATTTTTCTTTATATTAGGAATTTTTCCAGGGGTGGGGCAAATTGTGTCGGGGAGGTATGGACCAAGGAACTCCTGTAACTCTAGGGGAACCCCCTGGCTGACACACGCCTAGTCTATAATGTCTCCAAACTCCAGGTTGTCCAGCTCACTCTGCATGTGGTCCACAAACTGATTGATCTCCTTCACCCGCTTGCGGTTCCTCATGATCTCGTCCTTGTGAATCTGGGAAGCAAAAGAAGCCTAAGCTGAGGCCTGATGGAAGGGAGGAAAACTCGCCTTCAAAAACTAAGTGGTTCATGGGTCTTATTTCAGAGACCGCACCCCACGCTTGTTCTGCTGTCTCTTTATCTGAGGCAGGAGCTACAGGAATGATGAGGCACATGAGTTTGAAAGTGTGACTGAGCCACACTGTTAACTGTCGAATTCTATACTCCTTAACTCTTTTCTTTGTCCACTTTATTCCTGATTGAACATGGCATGTGCTCTCAGAGAAGATGGCCATGCACTTTCTGGCTGGTATCTACAAAATTTGCCCCAGCCTGCTGGACGGCTTGGCATTCACTCACCGTGTCTACTAGATGTGTACACCAAGAGTTGATCCCAGTCACCAGCTCATCTTCTCGGTTATCAATCTTCAGGAGGTGGATGTCATGAGATGCCCCGACAGCATTAACAATTGTGTCTTTATCAACAAAAAGCTGGTAAGTGAGAAGGCCCAAATGAGATTGTGTGTGTCTTTATGCCCCAAGCACAAAGTCAGAGAGCTGAATAGAGAAGAGACCCCTGGGAAATCCCCAAGCTGTGCAGCTGCACCTGGTGGAGCGTCCATCCTGGATTAGTCACTTAGTGCCAGCTCATCCTCAGGTGACAGCTCCGCTCTCCAACCTGAGCCACGGCAGATGTTCTGCTGCAGTTCTCATTAGAAGCATGTTTTCTCTGGGGAGACGGCAGGTGGCTGCCCAGACAACATCACCCAGGGTATCAGTTCTCACAGAGCATCTTTCTGGGGCTCTGAAGTCTGTGGGTTGCCCCAAACCTCTGCCAGGCAGCATAGAGAATCTGACTTAGAGTCTCAAGGCTGCTCTGGCAATGGGCTCCACAAACCTTTGGGTGTTCAGCTCTTGTGTGCGTCCACCACCTCATGTATACACAATCAAGCCTTGCCTTCCACTAAGTCTCCTCAACCTTTGCTTGTTCCTGGCCGTGTTGACTGCCTTGTAAGGAGTGGTTATAGCCCCCCCCACCCATGGTCATACAAGCTGCCCTAGTTAAACTCCTTTGGTCACAATAAAAAGGACATGAAAGTAGGAGGGGACTAGCTGGAAAAAAAAGAAGGAGCTCAGTGAAAGTAGCAGGGAGACAAGAGAAGGCAATGAGTGAATGCGATCAAGATACATTATATCATGGCTGGAGAGATGGCTTTGCAGTTAAGTGCTTGCCTGTGAAGCCTAAGGACCCTGGTTCGAGGCTCGATTCCCCAGGACCCACATAAGCCAGATGCACAAGGGGACACATGTATCTGGAGTTTGTTTGCAGTGGCTGGAGGCCCTGGTGCCCCCATTCTCTCTATATATATATCTATATATATCTGCCTCTTTCTATCTATCTCATATAAATAAATAAAGGAAAGCCGGGTGTGTTGGCATGCGCCTTTAATCCCAGCACTTGGGAGGCAGAGGTAGGAGGATTGCTGTGAGTTCGAGGCCACCCTGAGACTACATAGTTAATTCCAGGTCAGCCTGGGCCAGAGTGAGACCCTACCTCGAAAAACCAAAATAAATAAATAAATAAGAGCCGGGCGTGGTGGCGCACGCCTTTAATCCCAGCACTTGGGAGGCAGAGGTAGGAGGATCGCCGTGAGTTTGAACCCTGAGCAGTTAATTCCAGGGCCTGGACCAGAGTGAAACCCTACCTCAAAAAAAATATAAGCCGGGCGTGGTGGAGGCCTTTAATCCCAGCACTCGGGAGGCAGAGGTGAGAGTTCGAGGCCACCCTGAGACTACATAGTTAATTCCAGGTCAGCCTGGACCAGAGTGAAACCCTACCTCAAAAAAAAAATAAAAATAAAAAAATAAATAAATAAGTACATAAATAAAATCTAAAAAAAAAAGATACATTATATCCTTGTGTGAGATTATCAAAAAATAAATTTTAAAAAGGCAGATGAACAAAATAGCTGTTAGAATCCCCCATGCTCGCTGGTTTCAGGTGTGGATGCTGTGACTGGAATGAGAGAAAATTGAGGAGTCACTGCCCAAAGCAGGGGAAGCTTGCTGAAGCCCTTGCATACAAAGCCTCCACTTTGAACCCAAGGCCAAAGACAAGAACAGCAAAGGACCTAAGTTTTCTATGTTAAGAGGACTGCGAGTGGGATGCACACAGGTGCATCCTTTATCCAAATTGCATGGGACCATGTGTGTTTCAGATTTTGTGTTGCTTTGGATTTTGGAATATCTGAATAGTTATTTTTGAGCATTCCTAATCAGAAAATCTGAAATCTATTTTTGTTTTTTTTGGGGGGAGGGGTTTTCGTTTTTCTGTACTAAAGTTAGCTTAATGGTCTCAGAATATGTTCTGTACCATCTTGAGATGTTAATATTTGAGCAGAAAATGTATTCTTTGGTCATATACTTGGGAAATCCAGCATCTGTAAGCCCCAAAGGAAGATTCACAGGGCACAAAGTATCCTGAAGGCTGCACAGAGTCCTATGAAAAACAGAACTGTTCCACTTTGTTTCTCTTGCTTTTCCAGCTTCAGTGGCCTTAGACTCCTCTGCACAGCAAAGTCTGTGGGGTGCTGGTTTCCACAGAATCCCATCTGAGAAAATACAGGGACTGGATCTGGGTCACAGGGGTACCGATCAGCACAGTCATGTGGTAGAGAGATAGGAAGTCATTATGTTCTTTCTCCAGGCCAGGCTCTTAAAACAATTTCAAAACGAGGAAACCTGTTCATGCTGAATATTCTCAGAAGTGGGTGTCCTGCTTTTGAATGAACGGACACAGTACCACAGTAAGTTACTTTATAGTCCCACCTAGTATGTCAAAAGCATTCAGGACCTGTTCTGTAGTGTTTCTTATCTTCACACAGAAGGGGGAAAAAGCCTGTTAGCTTTCCTTAATTTGTGCATGAAAGGTGACATTTGAAGTATCTGATGTATATTTTAATAATACCAGCTTTTGCTCAAAAACAACTATGGAAAAATAGTGGTAATAGCTAATGACCTCCTTTACAAGAGCGTCAACTCAACACAGTGCCATTTAGTTCAGGAGATCTTTAAATGTAGCTGTAAATTTGGGGTTTAATTTTGCTTACTACATTGGATCTTTTCGATGAAATAAAGTTTTTTAATGCAACAATAACAACAACAACAAAGAAGTGAGTGTCCTGGTTTTTCAGAAACAGCCATAATGGCATCATCAACCTATCACGATAAGGTTCTGTCTTCCTCCTAGAAAGTGAATTCTCACTGATCTCCTCAGCCAGGCAGAGGAATCTTGTTCTTGGAGGTTGTATGTGTAGACAAGAGCTTCTGAGGCTGTCAGGCGCATAGTCTGCTTAGAAACATGAGTTACAACTGGTCATGAAAAACTGTGACCTTTGTCGAATACAAACGAAAGCAATCTGGGGGCTGGGGAGAGAGCTGAGTAGTTAACAGTGCTGCTTGCAAAACCTGTGTGCCTGGGGTTTAATTCCCCAGTACCCACGTAAAGCCAGATGCACAGTGTGGTACATGCATCTGGCATTCATTTACAGTGGCAGGAGGCCCTTTTGAGCCCTTTTTTCCCCTTTCTCTCTCCTTACAAATAAATAAATTTTTAAAGGAATCTTGTTTAAAGAAATTCATGTGGTTTTGTTGTTGTTGTTTGTTTGCTTGGTTGGTTTTTTTATTTTGGTCTGTTAAGATTGGGGCCTTGTTAGATAGCCCAGGTTGGCCTCAAACTCCTGGGCTTAAGTGATCCTTCTGTCAGTTTCCTGAGCAGGTAGGATTACAGGTGTGTTACCACCATGTCCACTGAAGAAATTCTTTGAAAATGCCAGTGTTGTTTTTGGACTTGAGGTGGCCTAGAGTGATAGCACTTTTCTTAGGATAGTTACTATGGGTAGAATATTCTGTATTCCCCTGTAGTTTCTACAATTTGAAAACACTAGGGTGCAGGCAGGGGCTATGAAACCCTGTTCCGTGGCTCTTGCAAGACACATTTCCTTCAAAGCCACTTCTTAACAGACTTGAGAGGGCAGCTGGCACCCCTCCCCAGGCCCAAGGTAGTGCTGGTGACTTGAGGATTTGCTATCTTCATTTGGTAAATAAATGCGGTCATGTGTCATGCAAAATCACATTTTTTCTCTCCTATCTGGTGACCTAGCATCCTGAGACGCCTCAACTCAGAGTTCTGCTTTTCTGCTCAGGACAGGGACATAGGCATAGAACAGTTTGGTCCCAAGTATGGCTGTGGCCAACAGCTATCGGCAGTAGAGAAGCACTTTGGAGCCTTTGTGATCATGATCTGTGCAAGGATCACCGGTAACAGAAGCCAGATCATTTTCATCCCTGGCCCTCTCCTCTTCTGGACCCTCTCGAACTGTAGACCCAGGAAACATTTTGTTATGTCAAGCTGCTTGGGTCCAAATCACAGCTTCATCTCTTGGTCACGTTTTTTTAATCTCTGTGCCTCACTTTCCTCATTTGTTGGGAGCCGCAGTGATGCTTAAAGGAGCAGCTCTGTAGCCAGGCTTCCCAGCAGGTTGGCCCTCAGAGACTGCAGCACACGTCCACTGTCAGTGGACTCCTCATAGTCGTGCTTTTCCCTAGAAAACACAGACTCCTTTGTGTTGCTTCCCTCTAAGCCAACTGTGGGCCATCTTGTGCTGTGACTGGACGTTCTAGGAGGGTGGACTAACCTACTAGCTGTCCTCATGAGGCCTTGGCAACAGTGCTCCGTACCAGTCCTGCCAGTGAGCCCAAGTGGCTCCTTAACTTGGAGTCAAGAGTCCCTGGCCTCATGGCATATGTGCCCCAGAACACTCACCAGCTGTGGTGTACAGGGAATCCAGACTCGCTCTAACCTCACCAGCTGTGCCATCTTGGGTATTTCACCAACCTCTTGAAAACACCTTGCCTGGTGTTCTCATCTGTGACTTCAGGTGATAATAGTACTTCATTTATTTGGTGAGTAAATGAGGTCATATGTGGTCATCAGGCTGGAGAGTGGCAAGTCCCCAGAGAGCTGCTGCAGCACCAGTACCACCAGGGTGGGAGGGAGGACTGGTCACTGGAAGAATCGCCCTAGCCTGCCTCTCTACTGATAGCCTCTGGGGCCCATCTTCTGCTCTGTCCTAGAGGGAGTGAGCATGTTTCCACGCTGGACCTGAGGACTCTACTACCCATGAGGCCTATCAGAGAGTTTCAGTTACAGGAGAGTTGCTTAGGGCAGGGTGACATTTTCTTGTATCTGGTCAACAGTGAGCCACATGTAACCCTGCACAGAAGCTGCTACGGACAGAGGCTATGGAGTCAGGACTGCTGGCCTTCCATCTGCACAACTCAGCCCAGCCCGATGGAGTGGCGACTTGGTGAACATACATTCTTGTCTGCTCAGCTCACAGATCATTCCTGGATTCCATGCTGGTCACTGCTGTGGACATTGGTGATGAAAAGGCCATCCCTGTCCTCCCAAGCCTATGTATGTGTGACTAGCCATGGAAGCAAATCAGCTTGAACCAGCTTCAGAACAGTGATAAGCCTTTGACCTGATCAGTGGGATGTGTGAAGGAGGGATGGGGGTAATAGAGAGAAGGCCTATCAAAGGAGCTGACATTTGAGCTGAGGTCTGAATGATAAGGCTGGGAAAGGCTCACGAAGACATGAGGGAAAATGCCAGATGGACCCTGAACTGAAAAGAGCAAGCCTGGGAGACCAGGGCGTAAGTAGCTCAGAGGCTGAGGTGCAAAGCATCGTGACTGGGGATGAGGTTCTGCCACAGGAAGCAGGACTCCTTCTGAGGGCCTGGGGCCTATGGGGAATGCTAAGGTCACGGCAAGCTGGGAAGGATGAGGGTCGTGCAAAAGTGTAAGATGGTTTGGTCTGGGTTTCCAGAGGGCCCTTTGTTTGCATGTTTATAACGGCCTGTGAGAGGGCAGCAAGGCAGGCAGAGAACAAGTCGGAGTGTGGGTGGCAGAGGAGCAGCTGAGGAGCTGGTGGAATGCAGGATGCATGAATGAAAGCAGGTCCCTAAGGGGAAGAATCTGGACCTGCACTCTCCATCCTTACCTTCTCTTAGACATCCGTATGCTGCTGCAGGAGCCTAGCACAAATTCAGATGGATGCCTCCTTAGGTACAAACTCAAGGACAGCCAGGCACCCAGAGCTGACCTTGTTGATCCTCAGCCATTCGTCACTACATGCACTGGTGAAATTGGGGTAGCCTCATGCTGGGTCAGACATGATGATCTGGGGTGGTTCCAGTGCTGCAGTAACCTCATCATAGATACTCTAAAGGTTAAAAGACTTGTAGGGGAAATCTCTGACCCTTACCTCCATAACTGCCTGTCTTAGAAAGTGCCAGAAGATCCCACCGAATTGAACTTTTTGGGAAACTTTAGGAAAACATCAGACCATCATGAGGTTCCTCTTTGGGGACTGCCAGGTGCCTCATTAGACCAATTTACCCAGCAACAATCTTGCAAGACGGATTGCTGTCTGCTTTTGCAAATGGATAAACTGAGGCTCTGGGAGGTTGTTAAGCTGAGGTTCACCGTGGAACTGGGCTGGGTTGCACTTACCAATCTGGCTCCCCTCACCACCATGCTCACTGGCCCCACCCTCTGTAGCCCAGGCCCTCGCCCCTCTGCTCACCGCCCGCACGTCATCAGGCAGGTCCTCGTCCATCTCGCCCTTGAGGATCTTCTCCAGGGTGTTGATGGCAATCTCCAGGAGCTTCTCGTGGTGGTGGTTCTCCAAATCCCGGCACTGAGCCATCCTGCAGCTGCGAGTTAAGCAAATCTCGTGGTGGAGCAGACCAGGCAGCTCTGACCTATGGCCGGGCCTCTGACAAGCAGAGGTCATGTCATCTCATCTAGAGTGGCCAGTATCTAAGGTCCAAAGTGAACTCTGTGGTGCTGAGAGACACCGTAGCCATCACAGCTGTCACCCATGTGAATTAAAACCCATAGCCAGGCTGGAGAGAGATGGATCAGTGGTTAAAGTGCTTGCCTGTGAAGCCTAAGGACCCAGGTTGGATTCCCCAGATTGCACAAGGTGGCACATGCTTCTGGAGTTCATTTGCAGTGGCTAGAGACCCTGGTATGCCCATTCTCTCTCTCTGCCTCTTTCTCAAATAAGTAAATAATAAACTTAAAATAATAGCTATTCAAGCTCTTCCCTATCACTTCTGTCCCTTTGCCAGGTCATCACTGCCCCTCAGTGCCAGGTCACCCACAGGGTCCCTCTCTCATCTGCTTCTCCATCTCCATGGCTTTCCAACTGGACACTGAAGTAGACCCTGCTGGCCTCCTAAACTCATGACAGCTGGAATAAGCTTAGGGATATAGGTTACTAGCCCTCTCCTTAGAGTTCCTCAGAGCTTCTACTGTTCGACATGGCCTGATATCCTCCTCTGGACACGGCTTCTCTGGCCCATCCTCAGAGCTTCTGTACAGGCCATTTATACTGCCTGCAGTGTCTCCCTCCTTTTGTACCTGGTCTCTGGCCACCTGCAGGCCCTTGCTTAGTAGACTGATGATCAGGAAGGGCCTCAGGGTTGGCTGCTACTCATCCTGTACCCTGGGGACCACTTGTTATCTCCACAACTTCTGTCTGCTTGCCAGACTCTGAGCCCCAGGACAGTAGGCTGTGGGTTACTTCTGGGATGGAGCTTAACAGTTTGCCACCTTCCTCCCCTCCCCCACCACGAAGGGCTAGCCATCTTTCATACCCTAACATTTAACCTGCCAAGCTCCTGATAATTGTCACTGTCTTCAATGTGGGTATTGTCTCACGTTCTACAATATGGGGGGGGGTGATTCTGGGATGTCATGTCCCAATGAACAGCACTCCTCTGGGAACACATGCCAGGATTCTGTTGCACAGTGGTCACTTTAACAGGGCCACCATTGTTGAGTGTTTTGGGAAATTGCCTCAGGTGCCTCAGGACATTCTTCTGAACATCTTTATGTGGTGACCAAATCTGTGTCCTTTGATTGTAGCTTTTTTCCTTGGTGAAAATTTGGAGGTTTTACATTTCTTTAATTTCAAAGGTAGAAATTCTATAAACTGGGACCATGCAGTGAGCATAAATATCCTCTTGGGGGAGTTGTAGATTTCTCTGTAAATCAAATAGGGACTGGGTATTTCTAGTAAAAAGTGATAAAAAGCACTTACTTTACTGTCTCTGCCGATGTGGTTAGGGCATTGGTGGCAGGTGTGTGACTCTACAGATGGATACCTAGAAGAGGCCCCTACTTATTTTCATCCTCTTGCCTTTATTTTGGGAGAGGGTCCTGGGGATTTGAGTGCCAGGTAAGCACTTTACCACTGAGCTGTTGCCAAGCCTGCCTCTTAATTTCTGAATAAGTTTTATCTTCCACTGCCTTTTGTTAAAAGCTCAGGCTCATCTACCCTAGCTCCTCCAGAGACCAGAACAACCTGTGGCACCTTCCCATGGACCTGTGACCCAGGATCCTGTGGCACCTTCCCATGGAGATCATTACAGAAAAGATATAGGCCTTGAACGTTTTCGATAAAGAGTCCCACCATGTCAGTGATGTTCCTTTCAAACATGTTTATTGTCTCCTAGAAATGACAAAGAACACAGTCAATATGCATACTGACACCCTTTGTACCATCTTAAGTCACAGACCCTCGGAGGCAAAGACAATCCCCCTTGACCTTCCAGGGTTGAAGGCTTAAAACTGACACATCTTTCTCTAGGGCTCTGTTGCTCTCCAGCGTCAGCCCTTACCCACTACTTAAGTTTTCACCCTGCCTCCCCTGAGTGGCTCTTTCTGACAGGAGCACCTGTTCTAGTTTCACTTCCCTCCCCCAGAACAAACGCCTTCCTTCTGGGCCTCTCAGCAGCATCGGTTCATTATCTCCAGAAAAAAAAAAAAATAGTGGAGGGTGCTCTCAGGAATTCACACTGGGAAGGTCATTTAACCTCTCTGGCTCTCCAGCTCTTCATGTGTGTGAGAGACAGGTTTCCTGGGCAGTATCATGAAGTTATGGTGGGGTAACTGAGTCACATCACCCTTCACCAGGTACCTGTCAGGGTAGGAACCCTTGGGACGTGTAACCCCAGACCTCTCATGGTTAGCTGCTGTTTCCCAGTGCTTAGCAGAGTACGTGAGGTCTAAATGGGTCAGAGCTGAATGAGGGAGTGACGGAAGCAGAAGTGATTGTGAGACAGTTCCTCAAAGACCCCTCCTTTGACCTGCCACAGACTCCAGGGGCTGCAAGGTGGGGGCAGGGCATCCACAGGAACCTAAGGACTGCCTGCAGGCTGAGCAAATAAGACCATTTTCACATGTATATGAGCACCATTGTGGTGAATAAAAATAGTCACTAAAAAGCATGTCTGCCCTTCAGGCTTCTGGCAGCTGGTAATACAAAGAGGACAGTGCATGGTTCTGGGAAGTATTGGGAGGCTGAAAAGCAATCTCCTTGCTTAAAAAGGTTGGGAGCCACTGGCAGCCCTCCCCTGGTGCTATGCTGCCTCTGCTGCGCATTCCCCAGCGGGGGCTGAGGCTGCCATGCTATGTGACAAGGAATCTGTCCCATGTTGGAGGTGTCACTTGATGTGTGAGGAATTGATTAGGCACTATCTCTTGGCCCAGCCACGACAGCATCTGATGAGGTTCAATTCATCACACCACTTCCGACTCCAGCGCGTCTGCCTGCAAACACACAAGTCACCCTGGCTGCTAATGCATTTTAGACAGCTGTGCCTTTCATTTCCCATCTCCAGTGCCAAGTTGTAGGCGCCTCACATCTCTTGCCCGCCCCAGAGACAGCAAGCACAGGCTGCTGAGATGTGAGGAGCCTTTGTTTGGTCCCCGAATGGAGGTCCACCTTGTGAGCTTCCCAAGTGCTCCTTGAATCTAATCAAAAACATCATTCCACTGAGGCTGTGGGCTCTTTCAGATTGTATGTGTGGGGGGTATGTGTGTGTGTGTGTGGGGGGCATTCCCAAGGAATGAGTTCACCTCTCATTCACAAGAATCTCTTCCCACCTAAACTATTAAAATATATTAAAGCCAGGGGTTGAAGTGGGTAGCTCAGTGATACAGTGTTTTCTTGGCAGAATAAGGCCCTGTGTAAAATTCTCAGTAATGCAAAAATAAAAAAAGGGCATTGAATACAAACAGCACTCACAATGTATGTCAGGCCAGTCACATTGATGCTCCCAGCAGAGGAGCCTGATGGGGCTGTGCTTGCAGGTGGCTTTGCAGCTACATCCCCAGGCTCCTGCCTATGTGTCCAGCCTGGCCCTACCTCTAGCTGCTCCACCAGCTGCATCTCCAGCGTCATGAGCGTACTGAACAGCTCGCTGATGTCATCACTGCACTCTGCTAGCTTCGTCTCAATCTTGACTATGTCACTCTCTTCTCGGATGGCATTCAAACGCTGCAAAACAAATATCTGTGCTCTAGGATTTGACAATGAAGCAGAAGTCGGGTCATGGTAACTGCTGCCCAAGTTTGAGTCTCGGTTCTGCCATTTGCCAGCTCTGTGAACTTGGAGAAGCTTCCTGCTGCTTTAGCATATCATTTTGAGTTAAGGGTGCCTGAAAAACAGCAGACAAAAGAAAGGCACTCAGGGCTGGAGGGATGGCTTAGTGGTTAAGGCGTTTGCCTACAAAGCCAAAGGACCCAGGTTTGATTCCCCAGGTCCCGCATTAGCCAGATGCACAAGGGGGTGCACGTGTCTGGAGTTTGTTTGCAGTGGCTGGAGGCCCTGGTGCACCCATTCTCTCTCTCTCTGTCAAATAAAATAAATAAATAAATAATAAATAAATAAATAAATAAATAAAATATTTTTAAAAAAAGAAAGGCACTCAGATATGACCTTTGCTTAAGAACAGGAGCTAAAGCTGCCATGGTGAGGGTTCCTTCCTTGTGCTGGGAGGAAGACATTCTTGTCACCAGAGATGGTAGCCAAGGCAACAGAAAATCTGTGCAAATGAATCTTTTTAAACTAATCCTTTTTTGCTAGGTGTGGTGGCAACATGTGTGTAATCCCAGCACTTGGGAGGCAGAGGCAGGAGGATGAGAAATGAGGAGTTCAGGGCAGGAGAGATGGCTTAGCTGTTAAGGTGCTTGCCTACAAGCCAAAAGGACCCAGGTTTGATTCCCCAGGGCCCACATAAGCCAAAGTACAAGGGGGCACATGCATCTGGAGTTTGTTTGCAGTGGCTGAAGGCCCTGGCACACCCATTCTCTCTCTCTCTCTCTGAAATAAATAAAATTACAAGAAGTGAAGAGTTCAAGGCTAGCCTCAGCTACACAGCAAGTTTGAGGCAAGCTTCAATTATGAGACCCTGTCTCAAAACAACAACAATAAAGGAGGCTGGACATGATGGTGCATGCCTTTAATCCCAGCACTTGGGAGGTGGAGGTAGGGGGACGTCAGGAGTTCAAGGCCAGCCTGAGACTACATAGTGAATTCCAGGTCAGCCTGGGTTAGAGCGAGACCCTACCCTGGGGAAAAAAAAGAAGGAGGAGGAGAAGAAGAAGGAGAAGAAAAAAACACTAAACCCTTATGAGATGGTTAATCTCTGGTTGTCAACTTGACATGATTTAGAATCCCCAGGGAAATAAATCTCTGGGAATGCCTGAGAGATTTTTTAGATTAAGTTAATTGAAGTAGAAGGACCCATTATAATTGTGGGTTGCGTCATTCCACGGGCTGGACTCCTGAACTGAACAAGAAGGAGGAAGCAAGCTGAACAGCAGCATTCATTGCTCTCTCGCTTTTTCTTTTCTCTTTCTTTCTTTTTCTTTCTTTCTTTCTTTCTTCCTCTCTCTCTTTCTTTTTTTTGTTTTTTTTCGAGGTAGGGTCTCACTCTGTCCCAGTGTAGTCTCAGGGTGGCCTTGAACATACGGTGATCCTCCTACCTCTGCTTCCCAAGTGCTGGGATTAAAGGCATGCACCACCATGCCCAGCTCATTGTTCTCTGCTTTCTGTCTGCAGACACAACGTGACTGGCACCCTCAGACTCCTGCTGTGTCATGTCTTCCCTGTGAGGATGGTCTCTAATTTTGAACTTCCTCCCTGAAGCTACTACTTATCAGGTATTTGGTCACAGCAACGAGAAAGGTAACTAACTAGCACACCAGCTCCCAGTTTTGGAGGCTGAAAATCCAAGGTTGGTTGGTTAGCTCTATCTGGCCTTTGGGCTGCATCCTAACATGGTAGATGGCAGTGTGCAGCAGGAGTACGTGAGAGTGTCTAGGGACACACGTGCAGAAGGGGTCATGTGGCAAGAGAGGATGCAAAAGGGTGAGCCAAGAAAGCAGAACTTGCTTTATAGAAACCAGCCTTAAAGGTCACCAATCCAATTTCACTGTAGAGAAAAGCACTGGGCCTTCCTGTCAACCTAATCACTTCTTAAAAGGCCAGCCAGAACACTGTCACACTGGGGGCCAAGCCTCCATCAAGCATGAGTTTAGGTGAGACAATCTATATCTTCACCCCAGCAGAAACACAGTTGCAGCCTTTGTGGGAACCAAGTGAATCCACATAGAATCCTAGGAAGAAGATGGAAGTCAGTGGAAACAAGATGAACCAGGGAATGAGATGGTGCTCGTGGGCCAGAGAGCCAGTGGTAGCCCTAAGGCCTGTTCATCAACAAAGGGCCTAGGAACGTGACCTGCACCCATGCAATGCCATCTTGTTTTGGTCACTATTGGTATGAGTCATGAAGCAGGAGGGAGTCATGGTATGGGCCTCGTGGGTAGAAGGACACATGTAATAGCTCCCTATCTGGGAAGAAACCCGGATCATGCCTACCACAATCCTTAAGTGAAGACAACTTTCCAATGGATTGAAGGTTCAAAACAAGAAGTAAACCAATAATATTGCTAGAAGAAAACAAGGGAGATTATTTTAATTTATTAACTCATTTATTTATTTATTTGAGAAAGAAAGGCAGATAGGGAGAGAAGGGGTACGCCAGGGCCACTGCAAACAAACTCCAGATGTATATGTCACCTTGTGCATTTGATTTACCTGGCTACCAGGGAATTAAACCTGGGTCCCTAGGCTTCGCAGGCAAGCAACTTAACTGCTAAGCCACCTCTCCAGCCTGAGGGGAAGTTTTTAATAGAGAATCTCAGAGTGGAGAAGTCCTTTCCAGTATACCAGAGGAAAAAATTGATATATTTTACTATATAAAAAGAATGTGAGCTGTGTGTGGTGGTACATGCCTCATGAGTTCAAGGCCATCCAGGAACCTCATAGGGAATTCCAGGTCAGCCTGGGCTAGAGCAAGACCCTACCTCAAAAAAAAAAATGGGGGCTGGAGAGATGGCTTAGTGGTTAAGACATTTGCCTGAGAAGCCAAAGAACTTAGGTTCAATTCCCCAGTACTCACAGTAAGCCAGATGCAGAAAGGGCACATGAATCTAGAGTTTGTTTGCAATGGCTAGAGGCCCTGGTGTGCCCTTTCTCTCTCTCTCTCTCTCTGCTTGCAAATAAATAAATAATTTTTTTAAGTTTTAAAAATGGGTAAAGACAAAATATCAGAATAAATACTACTTGGGAGACTTGCAACCCATCAATACTGTAAGAAGTGACAGCAGAGTGTTTAGCACTAAATGAGACATCTCTATCACACACTCCAAAGCTCAGAGACCATTGTGGAAGAGGTGGTAGAGAGAATGTAAGAACCAAAGGCTACAGAAGAGTACTTTTGAACATTGTTTTTCTAGACCCACAGTGGCGATTATATTCATGACCTCACAGCCAGCTGTCATTACCTGTTTTAATATTGGGCCCCTTAACATATTGTCATAGATAATGGGGAGGGGTGTCAAAAAAGACATCAAAATAGAAGAGGACTAGTTGGAAAGAAGAAGGGATTCAGTGGAAAGGGGATGGAGGAACAAAAGAAAGTAAAAGGATGGGCTTATCAAAATGCATTATGTACATGTATGAAAATTGCCAATTACATGTTCAAAGAATAAATAATTCCCAGGATAAGAATGGCTATATGACAGGTGTGGTGGTGCATGCCTTTAACCCCAGCACTTGGGAGGCAGAGGTAAGAGGATCGCTGTGAGTTCAAGGCCAGCTTGGGACTACAGAGTGAATTCCAGGTCAGCCTGAACTAGAGTGAGACTCTACCAAAAAAAAAAAAAAAAAAAGGCTATAAATCAGTCAAAAACAAACAAACAAACCCCATAGAAGCAGGGCGTGTGGTGCACACCTTTAATCCCAGCACTCGGGAGGCAGAGGTAGGAGGATCACCATGACTTCAAGGCCACCCTGAGACTACATAGTGAATTCCAGGTCAGGTCAGAGTGAAACTCTACCTCAAAAAAAAAAAAAAAAAAAAAAACATAGAGCAACATAACAATTGTAATCTTAGCACATAAGAGGCAGATGTAGGAGGATCATTGCAAGTTCAAGGCCAGCCTGGTCTGTATATCAAGACCTTGTCTTAAACAAAACCCGATGAGCCAAAATGAGACTTGTAAGGCCAGCCTGACCCAGGAGTGTGGGCTGTAGAAGACATAGGCTCCATGGTGTGGCAGCATAGATATCATTAAAGGACCAGGGCATGACTCCATTTCTAGGATCTCACTCTTCAGGCCACACTTGCACTAATTTATTCATTGCAACATTATTTCAAAAAGCAAAAGGCTGAGCAAACCCGATTGTTCATCTCAGGGACTGGCTAAGTAAATTCTGTCTCACTTATGTACTGGGATATATATTTTTTTCAAAATCCAAAAATGAAACTTTATTCTCATACACATCTGGCCCTAAGGGATTGAGAACTCTGTAGTTTTAGTTTTTTTTAATAAAGATTTTATTTTATTTTATTTTATTTTATTTTATTTTATTTTATTTTATTTTATTTTATTTTATTTGAGAGAGGGAGAGAATGGGCACGCCAGAGCCTCCAGCTACTGCAAACAAACTCCAGATGCATGTGTCCCTTGTGCATCTGGCTTACATGGGTCCTGGATAATTGAACCGGTATCCTTTGGCTTTGTAGGCAAATGCCTTAACCACTAACCCATCTCTCCAGCCCTTAAAAATTTTTTTTTATTGACAACTTCCTTAATTGTAGACAATATCCCATGGTACTTCCGTCCCTCCCCAAACTTTCCCTTTTGAAACTCCACTCTCCATCATATCCCTCCCCCCTCTCAATCAGTCCCTCTTTTAATTTTGATGTCATAGGATATTTTATTTTTATTAAAGACATTTTATTTTTATTTTATTTATCCATTTTGAGAGAGAAAGTGAGAGAGAGACAGACAGATACAATGGGCATGCCAGGGTATCCAGCCACTGCAAATGAACCTCAGATGCTTGCACCCCCTTATGCATCTGGCTTACTGGTTCTGGGGAATAGAACCTGGGTCCTTAAGCTTCACAGGCAAGTGTCTTAAGTGCTAAGCCATCTCCAGCACTACTGGGATATTTTATAATAATCAGCCTAGGCTAGAGAAAGACCCTATCACGAAAAACAAAAAAAAAAAAGAAGCAATTTTTTTTTTCCTGACAGTGTTCACTATGTTGGATGACCTTAAAGCTACTCTATAGTCCTAGATGGCCTTGAAATTGTGATCCTGACGTTCTAACCACACAAATAAGCAACTTTCATTCTGGAAGTCTCTCTAAGATGCTGCAGTGCAGAATAGCACATCTCCCCACCCCCACACAGATACAAGGGTGAGAGGGAGACTGACCATATCCCCTTGCAGGCCATTTTCCATTCTCTGGGCCGCCTTTCCAAAAGTGCATCTGATGGCACAGAATTGTGGGCTATTACTCAATACTGACTGATCCCAGCCTTCTTCCATGGTCTCACTGGTTCCTCCCTGCAATTCTGCAAGGCAGCTCTCTCTCATTCACAAACAAGGATGTGGCAGACAAGCGATGGTCAGTTGACATGTATCTTGGTCAACAGTGAAGGGTCTGCTTGAACCTTAAGCCTTATGTGACTGCATGGTACCCCAGCATGTGCTCACTGGACATGAGGAACAGGTGTAGGCAACAAGTAGGTGTGTGCCTAATGGGGGTAAAGAGGACAAAGCTATAGGGCAGGGCTTCTGAGGAGAGGGACTGGGGCTCCTGAGAACCCATGGGTCCTGGGAACTTCAGGGACAGTGGCCTCAACTGGGCTGAGCATCACAGAGCTCTAGAAAATCCCAAGGCTAGGACACACCACATCTCCCTGAGTGGGTGCACTTGGGCCTGGGGATAAGTTGTTTCCAGGATAGCTTCCCACAGCTGCTGTGTAGGCTGGGTATTTCTAACCCTATGTGTCAGGTTTGGCTAAGTCTATGGCCTGCTTCTACAGAAAGGCTTGTTGCTAAGGGAACCTGGGCCTCAGGAGGTACCACTGGCTGGCTATGCCAGACATCCCAAATCTAGAGGCTATAAAAACAAGGAAGAAATGTCAGGGAGGCAGTGGTTGAACAGGGGCTAAGGGGGTTGGAGTTTGTCCAATCTGAAGAGGACAATCCTCAAGACAACTGCTTTCAGAAAAGCCCTCTGCACCTCCCTGCCTCCACTGCAAAAAAAAAAAAAAAAAAAAAAATCCCAATACATATGGGAAGCCAAATGTGTGCGTCTGCTGAGTTTTAAACTCGTAGTTAAATGTAGCAACACCCTCCTTAGAACATACTTAGGAGGGTCCCAAGAACTAAATCATGTGGGATGGGAGCCCTGTTAGTGAGGCTCATGTGTAAGGACAGGGCCGAGAAGTATGTGGGATTGGTTACCAGCTTTACATTTTTAGGGGACTTCGCTTTATTTTAAGCTCAGTTCTCAGCCAGGAATGACTTTTATGGGCTTCTTGAGCCTCTTGTGCTGCAGGTAAACTTGTGCACAAATAGGTTTTTTTTTGTTTTTTTTTTGTTTTTCGAGGTAGGGTCTCACTCTGGTCCAGGCTGACCTGGAATTAACTATGTAGTCTCAGGGTGGCCTCGAACTCTCAGCGATCCTCCTACCTCTGCCTCCCGAGTGCTGGGATTAAAGGCATGTGCCACCACGCCTGGCTACAAATAGGTTTTTGAAGAGAAAGAAGGTTCATGTGTTCCTTAGGGTCTCACAAAGACCTGCAATTTCGAATAGATTAAGAATTCAGGGGACTGGGGAGATAGCTCAGCCAGTAAAGTGCTTGAATTTCAAGCGTGAGGGTGAGTTCAATCCCCAGAACCTATGTGAACATGCTGGGTGTGGTGGTGAGTACTTGTGATCCTAGTGCTGGGGAATGGAGCAGGGTTTGCTGACCAGCCTAACCCAACTGGTGAACTCCAGGCCAGTGAGAGACATTAAGGAGGATACCCAAGATTGTTTTCTGGCCTCTACACATGGACACACATGCACCATGCACACATGAATACACACACACACACACACACACACATTTAAAAATATTTTGTCTTGTCCAGGCATGGTGGTGTGTGGCAGGTTTAAATGTATTGCCCCATAATCTAAGGTGTTTTATTGAACTTGAGCTTGCAACCTGAGCCCCTGTCAGGCAGATGCCTGCTTTAAGGGTCATGTCACTGGGAGGGAGGTGATTTTCTGTCCAGCCCTAAGGTGTATGGAGAACAGTGTGAGTTCTGGCTGTTTGGTTATGTCTCTCTGCTATTGATCTATGGAAATCAGGCAGTTTCTTCTGGCATTGATGGTGTTCCCCTGGAATTTGTAAGCACTTCCTCCCATAAACTGTTTCTGGTTGGGTGTTTGTCCCAGCAATGAGAAGCTGACTGCAACATGGTGCCAACCTGTAATTCCAGGTATCTGGAGATGGAGACAAGAGGATTCCACATTCAAGACCAGCCTGGGCAACTTAGTGTGATTCTGTGTTAAGATAAAAAGTAAATTAACAGGGGCTAAGGATATAGTTCAGTTTTAGGGTGCTTGCCTAGCATGTGAAATGCCCTGAGGTCTATTCCTAGCACTGAAAACAAAAACCTATTTTTCTAAATAGTCCCACATTGGGCAGGCATGGTGGCACTGTGGTCTCAGCTGTTGGAAAGACTGAGACTAAGGGACTGCCTAGCTCATGAGTTTGAGATGAGCCTGGGCCACATAGTAAGACCTTATTTATAACCACAATGACCAAGTATAAAGATTCTTTTCTAATGACCCCTGCTTGGGCTAGGCCTTTCTCTTGCTGCTCCTGTGGAACATCCTTCATCCATGCCTGGCCAACTTTGTCCTATGAACCTTAGTACCTAAACTCCTCAGCCTGAGTTAAGGGGCCCAGAAATCCATACGGTTCCCAGATTTCCTCCCAGGACAGCACTGACCACTCTGTTCACTCAGGTAAGCCTAGGCCCAGGCCTGAGTGTCTCCCCAGGTGGGACATGAAACATGTGTGTCACTACCCCAGCATGCCAGGGCTGGGCAGTATGGGACTTAGAAAATGCATTTGAAATGAATGAGAAGAAAGTATTGGGAGTTATGATGGTCAGCACTGCAGTGCTGACCCGGACAACATGGCTGTTAATACTAATTGATGATGGGATGGAGGAACAACCTTGAATCACAGGGGCGTCTGATGTGACTGAGATCCACTGTGCTGCCTCAGTTGTCAAGCAGTGAGGATCTGTGGTTGGTGGTGCTGGGTTGCTGTTGAGCCACTCAGTGGAGGTGTGATCCCTGGTACATGTACCAAGACCACATAAGACCCCAAAGACCCAGAGGGCACAGGCATTGCAGCCCCTCCACAGTGGGAGAAACCCATGACCCAATGGTACAGGAGATGGGACCTACCAGCAGGTGATTCTCCTCAAACTTGGACACCTTGAGTTTGCCCTGTTCCTGGTTCTCCCTGATGGCCTCCTGTATGCACTCATTGAAGGTGTTCAGCTCCAGCTGCCGCTTTTCCTGCTGCTTCAGGCCATATGTGAAAATATTCAGGCAGATGATGACAAATTTGTCCTTATAGGTAAGTGACTGTTAAGGAAGCTTGAGGCTGTCACAGGAACAGGCTGTTTAAGGATATGACAAAGGAGTTGGCAGCTCCTGGCAGAATTTAGACTGTTAAACACTGTGTGTGGGACTCCAACCCTTTGATAGAAGGAGAACCTGAGGGTCCACAGAGCTAGGGTCTGCAGTTTGGAGCATGACGTGGTGGTTGAGGCATCTCCATCTTCAGCCCTAGGAATTCAGTATAGCCGGAAGGCTCCAGAAGAGACTATTAGAGGACTGGGGTTCCAAGGAGGAGCAGGAACCACCCTGACCAGGGGAACACGTTGGCTGTGCTTTTGTCACTGGTGCAGCATCCAGAGAGGCTGTTCTGCAGAGGGGCTGTCCCAGGGCTCAGCTGAGCTAATAGAGGACCACAGGGCGGAGCAGATGATCCAGGTTCAAGTACTGGCTCTGCTGCTGCTTGTGGGACTCACCCTAGCAAGTCCTGGAACCTTTCTGGGCCATTGTGTCTTATTACAGCCACAGGCATAATGGAAGCCACCAAAAAGGGTCTTTGTTAGGAGTCTTGGGGCTCCAGCAGGTGAAGCCCACAGGGCCTGGGAAATCCTGTGTGGATGTGCTAGGAAGACCAAATGACCCTCCTCAAGTCCCACAGCCACACAGGGCTCCAGCTGAGGGGTAAACCTAGGCTCCCTGGGGGAGAGGAGCAGTGGCTAGGCCAGGCAGGAGGCCCACCTCACTGGCCTGTTGCTTACTGATTACCACCACCCTACCTCACTGTCTTCAGAAAGTCCGGGTTCCAGGTGAATATCCAGCTGTCAGATTCGTAATGGCCACCAGCTCCAACGATAGGTCTTGAGGAAATTCCCAACCAAGACTGGCCAAAGAATCCACGAAGGCCATAAAGGGAGGCTCTCCCACAAGAGCTGCCCATAGCAGAAGCTATCACAGGGACAGCCACACCACACACCCAACTCAGTCAAACTGCCTGTGACAACAGTAACTAGACCAGTGGTCCTCCACCACTGCCGGCACCACAAATGTGCTCACCACAGCAGTGTTTCTCTCCTAGGAGGTCCCGGCCTTTTCTGTGCTCTACAGGGGGGTTCCAAACTGTGAATTTTTGTCTTTACATTTTATTCCCAAATGTTACTTTCCTTTATTGGAGATTCATCTCTGTATTTTCCTGGATGCCAACAACCAGTGACAGTGACCCCAGAGATTCATTTGGGACTATCTCAACTGAGAGCTTTCACCTCTAGGCATCTCACATCTAGCCCAGGTCCTCGCATTTACCACTAATGCCCATCATTTGGTGACCATGACCACTGCCACGATGACAACTGCTGAATATGTCCTCGGGCTCTGGCCTACTGAGGGACAAATGCAGGCTTGGATGTCCCACAGATGAGTGTTCAAATCCTTTCTTGTGTGTGTGTGGGGGGGGAATGTGTGCACATGCGTGCATGTGTGTGGTGTGCATACATGTATGTGTGTGTGTATAGTGTGCACATATGCATGTGTGTGGCATGCATGTACGTGTGTGTGTGGTGTGTGTATGCATGTGTTTGGAGGCAAGAGTTTGACATTACATGTGTTACTCACTTTCCCTCCACCTTATTCTTTTTTAGAAATTTTTATTTGAGGCAGAGAGAGGGACAGAAAAAAAGGGAGAGAGAATGTGTGAGCCAAGGCTACTAGCTACTGCAAACGACCTTCAGATGCAGGAGCCACCTTGTGCACCTGGCTTTTGTGGGACCTGGAGAATTGAACCTGGGTCCTTAGGCTTCACAGGCAAGCGCCTTAACCACTAAGCCATCTCTCCAGCCCTCTCCACCTTATTCTTGATACAGGGTTTCTCACTGAACCTACAGCTCATTAGAGTGAGCCTGGCTATCCAGTGAACCTCAAGAATTCTATCTCTGCTTTCCCAGTACTAGGATTACAGGCTTCTATCACCAAGCCCTGGCATTTTACATGGGTTCTGAAGATCCAAACTCAGGTCGTCATGCTTGCATGACTGGAATGGCCTCGTGGGTATGCTGTAGCCAAAGGTGGGGTTTATCTCCCAGGGTCTTACATGAGAGATGGGGAAACTGAGGTTCCGAGCAGAAAGAACTTGCTCAAAGCAGGCTGGTGACCCAGGGGCAGTGGTAAGCCACAAAGGATATACCTCCAGGAGTTCACCAACACCAGGCAAGCAGGACAACTTGTTGCCTTCTGCATCCTCAGTATACATGCTGTCAAACAGGTAGGAGCCATCCAGGTGCTCAATGAATGCCATCTGCAGGTGGAAACACACCCAGGCATGATGACATTGGGCATGGGCTCTGAAAGGGGTGCGGGGACCCAGGGCTGTTTTGGGAGTTTGGGATCTCTGCAGACCTCCATTTAATGTGATCATAGCACTCACAGGCACCTTGGAGCCCCACAGTGGACCACCTTCCGGCAATGTACCTTGTGTTCCACTAGCTTCTCCCGCTGGGCCTGCTCTGCCTCCTGGCGGGCCTGCATCAGGGCCTCCCGGTGCTTCAGCTCGTCGATGCTGTACTGGTGCTTTATCTTTGCCTGCTCCTTCTGGCCGGGGAACAAGGAATGGCATTGTTACCAGAGGATATTTGGTCCTTCGGGCCACAGTGACCTTTACCATTCTAGGTGCGATGGTTAAGTTTGTATCAACTGGATCTGTTTAGGAATCCACAGACATTACCCATAAGTGTATCTCTGAGGTTGCTTCCAGGGAGGATTAACTAAAGGAAGAATCCTTCCCCTAGGGTGAGCCCTTCCCCCAGAGTGGGCGGCCCCTCTGGGGTGGGGGGCTTTATCTAAGGAAGCTCTGGGAAGGAAAGTATTTCCTCCTCCCACCTGGCTGCTTGCTGCTTTCCAGTGTGGACTGGAGACCAGCATGGACTGAAGAGCAATGGCTCTCCAGGATGCCTCCAGGCCTTCAGTACCGGATTGGTTCTGTTCCTCTAGAGAACCCTGACTAATACACTAAGGCTTTCTAAGTATGGGCCAACTTATTGGAGGGTGTCTTTTAAGAATACTTTTTATTTATTTCTTTGAGAGAGACAAAGAGGCAGAGAGAAAGAGAATGGGCATGCCTGGGCCCCTAGCCACTGCAAACAAACTCCAGACGCATTCACTACCTTGCGCATCTGGCTTATATGGGTCCTGGGGAATTGAACCTGGGTCCTTTTGTTTTGCAGGCAAGTGCCTTAACCGCCCATGATCTTTTGCTCTTACTTATCTCGATGATTATAGGCAGGATTTTGAGTTATAGAAGGAACCATCATTTGCTCACAGTACAATGGGGACAACTAGGCCACAAGTGCTACCTACACACGTGGAAGTAGAAATGATGGAAATTTCTGAAGATTCAGGAGACCATGCTTGGTACTGCAATGTTAGTCTATCCTGTGTGTTTTAGACTTTTGTTTTTAGTGTTTGGGGATATAACTTAGGGACTCACATGTACTAAGCAAGGGCTGTATCTCTGAACTACACTCCAAGCCCTTGTCCTATGTTTTTTATAATGGGTAAAACACACCCAAATGGGTATTTGGACTATTTTAAACTTTTGGGCCCATGTTGTGTTTCAAATTATTGTCTAAATTCTAGCTTCTTAAATTGTGGGTTGCTGTCCAATAATGGACCATGTTAACTGAATGTGGAGATCATAAAAATTTGGCCATAGTAAGAGGTTTCATAATATACAATGATCAAAAATTAATTCAGGGACTGGAAAGATGGCTTAGCGGTTAAACACTTGCCTGTGAAGCCTAAGGACCCTGGTTCAAGGCTTGATTCTCCAGGACCCATGTAAGCCAGATGCATAAGGGGAAGGGGGCACATGTATCTGGAGTTCCTTTGCAGTGGCTGGAGGCCCTGGTGTACCCATTCTCTTTTTCTCCAACTGCCTATTTCTGTATCTCTCTCTCTCTCAAATAAATAAATAAAATATTTTTAAAAATTAATTCAGCCTGATGTGGTGGTGCAAGCCTTTAATCCCAGCATTCAGGAAGCTGAGGTAGGAGGATTGCTGTGAGTTCGAGGCCAGCCCGAGGCATAGTAAATTACAGGGCAGCCTTGGCTAGAGCAAGACCCTACCTTGAAAAAAGAAAAAGAGGGTTGGAGGGATGGCTAAGTGGTTAAGGCACTTGTGAAGCCTAAGGACCCAGGTTCAATTCTCCAGGTCCCATGTAAGCCAGATGCACAAGGTGGCGCATGAATCTGGAGTTTGTTTGCAGTGACTAGAGGCCCTGCACACCCTTTCTCTCCCTCTCTCTGTCTGCAATAAATAATAATAAAAATATTTTTTAAAAGGGGAAAAAATTTTGTGGTGGCATATGCCTTTAATCCCAGCATTCAGCTGAGGTGGGAGGATCACCATGAGTTTAAGACCAGCCTGGGCTAGAATGAGACCCTACCTCAAAAAAGAAAACAACACAAAAACACAAAGTCAAATACCTGATGAATATAAAGTGGTTATGGTAAAACTTACCATGTTGCATTGCACAACTTCATTGTAGCCTTGGTTCTGAACAAACAACAATGTACTCTTGTTTGTTTGTTTTTCGAGGTAGGGTCTCACTCTGGCCCAGGCTGACCTGGAATTCACTATGGAGACTCAGGGTGTCCTCGAACTCACAGTGATCCTCCTACCTCTGCCTCCCTAGTGCTGGGATTAAAGGCATGTGCCACCACGCCAAGCTCAACAATGTACTTTGCTCTGTGCATGCTGTCAGGCTATGTAATGTCAACATCTTGGCTCAGATTTGAGATTATTATATATTATGAACTGCGTTCATACAAAGTTTTCTGCTCTTATAAAAACATAATGGGAGCTGGGTGTGGTGGCGCACGCCTTTAATCCTAGCACTCTGGAGGTTGAGGTAGGATTGCTGTGAGTTACAGGTCACCCTGAAACTACATAGTGAGTTCCAGGTCATGGCTCGAGTGAAATCCTACCTCAAAAAAGAAAGACGGGGCGGTGGGGGGCTGGAGAGATGGCTTAGCGGCTAAGGCGCCTGCCTGCTAAGCCTAAGAACGCTGGTCCCAATGTCCAGCGGTTCCAATTTCCAGGTCCCACGTTTAGCCAGATGCAAAGTGAGGCAAGGGCGCAATGCCGCACTTGCCCACAAGGGGGCGCACACATCTGGATTTCATTCACAGCAGCGGAGAGACTGCTGGCACGCCCATCTCTGTCTCCTTCTCCCTCTCTATCTCTCTCTGTCTCTCTCTCCAAAAATAAATAAAAAATAATTAAAAAAATTAAAAAAAAGACGGACGGAAGGAAGGAAACAATGTTTTAATTATGAAAAAAGAAGACCTTTAATATTTGCCAACAATCATTCTTTGGCATGTAAATATAAAATAAGCATATCTTTTAAAATATATTTTTATTTATTTGCAAGGAGAGAGAGAAAGACAGAGAAAAAGAGAGAGAGAGAGGGAAATAATGGGCATTCTAGGGCTTCTTGCTGCTACACATGAATTGCAGATGCATGTGCCACTTAGTGCATCTGGCTTTATGTAGGTACTGGGAAATTGAACCTGGAAATCAGACCATTAGTATTTCCAAGAAAAGGCTTTAAACTGCTAATCCATCTTTCCATCCCTAGTGTATCTTTTGACTGTGTTGTGTTAGAATGTTTGTTTGATTTTAAAACTATTTTAGGGCTGGAGAGATGGCTCAGTGGTTAAGGTGCTTGCCTGCAAAACCTAACAACCAGAGTTCGATTCCCCAGTACCCATGTAAAGCAAGATGCATAAAAGGGGCACATGCATCTGGAGTTCATTTGCAGCACCTAGGGGTCCTGGCACACCCATTCTCTCTCTTTCTCTGCTTACAAGTAAATAAATAAAAATATTAAAAAACAAAACAAAATACCTCCTATTTTATTTTCTGATAGGTTTCATTAAAAATTGTTAAATGAGGGCTGGAGAGATGGCTTAGCAGTTAAGGTGCATGCCTGCGAAACCTAAGGATCCCAGTTCGATTCTCCAGGTCCCACATAAGCCAGATGCACATGGTGGTGCATGTGTCTGGAGTTCATTTGTAGTGGCTAGAGGCCCTGGTGTGCCCATTCTCACTCTCTCTCTCTCTGTCTCAAATAAATAAATAAATAAATAAATAAATAAATAAATAAATAAAATCTTTAAAAAATTGTTAAACGAGGGCTGGAGAGATGGCTTAGCAGTTTAGGTGATTGCCTGCAAAGCCTAAGAACTCATGTTCAAATCTCCGGGTCCCACATAAGCCAGACACACAGTGACGCAAGTGCACAATATCACACATGTGCACAAAGGGGTACATGTGTCTGGAGTTCGTTTGCAGTGGCTGAAGATCCTGACACACCCATTTGCACTCTCTCTCTGTCTCTCTCTCTCTGTCTCTTTTTCTCTCTCTGAAATAAATTTTAAAAAGCTGTTAAATGAGGGCTGGAGAGATGGCTTAGTGGTTAAGGTGCCTGCCTCCTAAGCCTAAGAACACTGGTTCCAATCTCCAGCAGTTCCAATCTCCAGGTCCCACGTTTAGCCAGATGCAAAGTGACACAAGGGCAAAATGCCTCACTTGACCAGAAGGGGGCGCACACATCTGGATTTTGTTCACAGCAGCTGAGAGTCTGCTATTGTGCCCATCTCTGTCTGTCTTCCTCTCCCTCTCCCTCTCTCTGTCTTTCTCCAAAAAAAAAAAAAAAAAGCTATTAAATGAGGGCTAGAGAGATGGCTTAGTGGTTGGGGTGCTTGCCTGCAAACCACAGATTCGATTCCCCAGGACTCACGTAGGCTAGATACACAAGGTGGCACATGCTTCTGGAGTTCATTTGCAGGGACTGAAGGCCCTGGTGCACGTGCACGTGTGTGCTCTCTCGCTCTCAAATAAATGAAAAACATTTTTTTAAAATTGTTAAATGAGGGTTGAAGAGATAGATTAGCAGTTAAGGCACTTTCCTGCAATGCTTAGGGACCCAGGTTCCATTTCCCAGTACCCACGTAAGCCAGATGCACAAGGTAGCACATATGTCTGGAGTTTATTTGCAGTGGCTAGAGGCCCTGGTATGCCCACTCTCTCTCTACCTGTCTCTCTCTCTTTCTCTCTCTCTCTCAAATAAACAAATAAAAAATTTTTAAATTTTTGTTTATTTTTATTTATTTGAGAACAACAGACAGAGAGAAAGAATGGGCACACCAGGGCCTCCAGCCACTGCAAATGAATTCCAGATGCCTATGCTACCTTATGCATCTGGCTTACATGGGTACTGGGGAATCAAGCCTTGAACTGGGGTCCGTAGGCTTCACAGGCAAATATTTAACCACTAAGCCATCTCTCCAGCCCTAAATAAAATATCTTTAAATTTTTTTAAATGAATTCTTGCTTGAGATTAGAACAAAATTTCTAAAAGTTTCTGAAATAGCCCTAAAAATACTACCATTTTCGTTTACTTCTACCATTTTTTTAAACTTTTTATTTTTTTTTATTATTTTTTTGGAGAGATAGAGAGAGAGAGAGAGAGAGAGAGAGAGGAAGACAGAGATGGGTATGCCAGCAGTGTCTCAGCTGCTGCGAACGAAATCCAGATGTGTGCGCCCCCTTGTGGTCAAGCGCAGCATTGCGCCCTTGCGTCACTTTGCATCTGGCTAAACGTGGGACCTGGAGATTGGAACTGCTGGAGATTGGAACCAGTGTTCTTAGGCTTAGGAGGCAGGCGCCTTAACCCCTAAGCCATCTCTCCAGCCCACTTCTACCATTTTTTACCATTTTGCAGAGCAATGTTTTCAGGAATGAAGATTATAAAATCAAAGTATCAATTAACTCTGATCCATGTTGAAGATGTTCTATGGCCTACAGTATCAAATATTCAGCCAATATTTTAATTTCTTATGTAAAAAAATCAATTTCTCTTTTCTATTTTTTTTTTGTTTTTTTTTTTGAGATAGGGTCTCACTTTAACCCAGGCTGACCTGGAAGTCACTATGTAGTCTCAGAGTGGCCTCACACTCATGGTGATCCTTCTACCTCTGCCTCCCAAGTGCTGGGATTAAAAGGATGTGCCACCATGCCTGGTGAAATCACTTTCTTTTAAAAAATATCTTTATGTATTTATTTGAGAAAGATGAGAGGGAGAGAGAGGGAGAGAAAGAGAGAATGAGAATGTATGTGTGGGGTGTGCCAGGGCATCTTGTCATTGCAAATGAACTCAGATGTATACATGCCACTTCGTGTGCCTGGCTTTAATGTAGGTACTGGGGAATTGAAACCAGGTCAGTTGATTTTGCAAGCAAGTGTCCTTAACTGCTAAGCCATCTCTCCAACCCTGAAACAAATTTCTTTATAATGTATTATCAGTAAATGTTTGGTTTGTATACTTATATGCCTAGGGTCATGTAAAAATTTCTCTGGTGAAAAGAGGTCACAAGTAAAAAGTTTTAGAAGCCCTATTCTAAATGATAAAAATAAGACTTGAGTGGTTTTTTTTCTGTGACTTCACTATAAAGCTGAGGCTGGTCTGGAATTTTGTATTTAGCCCGGTACTTGGGAGGCTGAGGTAGGAGGATTGTTATGAGTTGGAGACCGGCCTGGGCCACAGAGTGATTTCTAAGTCAGCCTGGGATATAGTAAAGATCCTTCCTCAAAAAAAAAAAAAAAAAAAGTAATCTTAGAATTAAACATTTTATCTAAGCATGGTGACTCATACCTTTAATCCTAGTACTCAAGAGGCTGAGGTAGGGAGGATAACCATGAACCATGAGTTCAAGACCAGTTTGGACTACAGAGTGAGTTCTAGGTCAGCCTGGGTAAGACCTGCCTCAAAATAAATAAATAAATAAATAAATCTCAGAGCCAGGCAAGGTGCTACACACATATAATAAATACTACAGAACGAGAGGTAAGATGATCAAGTGTTCAAAGTTATCCTTTGCGGCACAGCATATTCAAGGCCAGCCTGGGCTGCATGAGACTCTGGTCTCAAACAAAACCTAACAAAAGCCCCAAACAACCCACCCAACAACAAAAGAATTCAAAATCTCAGATTCTTATCCTGCTATAGGACAAGAAAAAACCCAGAGTCAGCGTGGGTGAAGGAGCAGCTCACTGGTGCCCATAATCTGTGAGCTGCAAGGAAGACTGGGCACTTGGAAGGCAGCTTGTCTTGCTAGCACTGGCTCTGCTCCATGTGTAGGCTGTAGAGGGTCAGGCTGAAGGCTGGGGCCCGCCCTCAGACTGCCTTTCCTGGGTACCCTCTGAATCCCACAATGTCCCAAACACAGGTTCTTCTTTCCTAGCAAGGGTACCAGCTTCTCATGAGGAGTGGGTGGCTCCACAGCCTTTGTGCTTCCCAGGTACTTGACCCCAAAAGCCTCACTCATTAGGCCAGGTTCTACTGCAGAGAGTGAGAGGCTGGAGAAAGGGATTCTCATTTGTATCAGGAGAGCAGGCACAGAGGCAGGCAGTAGACAGGGAAGAGACCTTTTCTGCTGTAGCTGGCTCGGCCTGGGGCAAACTCCCTGTGTGCTTTGGGCAAGTTGCTTCACTGTGTGCCAGCTTCAGCATTATGAAAGATGGAAGGGGCTGAGAGATGGCTTAGCAAGGGACTCATGTAAAGCCAGATGCACAAGGTGACACATATATTTGGAGTTCATTTGCAGTTTGCTAGAGGCCCTGGCATAACCATTTTCTTTCTCTTGCTTTGTCTGTCTTCTCTCTCTCTTATAAATAAATAATTTTTAAAAAACAAAAAAAATTTAAATAGGGCTGGAGAAATGGCTTGGTGATTAAGGCACTTGCCTGTGAAGCCTAAGGACCCAGGTTCAATTCCCTAGTACCCAAGTATGCCAGATGCACAAGGTGGCACATGCATCTGGATTTCATTTGCAGTGGCTAGAGGTCCTGGTATGCCCATTCTCTTTATCTGCCTCTTCTCTCTCTCTCTCTCTCCCTTTCCCTCTCTCAAATAAATAAAATATTTAAACAAATCAAAAAATAGGCTGGGTGTGGTGGTGTACACCTTTAATCCCAGCACTTGGGAGGCAGAGGTAAAGGATCACGTGAGTTCAAGGCAACCCTGAGACTACATAGTGAATTCCAGGTCAGCCTGGGCTAGAGTGAAGTCCTACCTCGAAAAACAAATACAAACAAACAAACAAACAAACAAACAAACAAAAAATGGGCTGGAAAGATGGCTTAGTGGTTAAGGCACTTGCCTGCAAAGCCAAAGGACCTTGGTTCTATTCCCCAGGACTAACGTAAGCCAGATGCACAAGATGGTGTATGCATCTGGAGCTCGTTTTCAGTGGTTGGAAGCCCTGGCACACCCTTTCTCTCTGCCTCTTTCCTTCTCTCAAATAAATAAATAAAAATAAAATATTTGTTTTTTAAAAAGTTTTAAAAATAAAATAATATAAAAAATAAAAATAAACAACTTTTGGGCTGGAGAGATGGCTTAGTGGTCAAGGCACATGCCTGTGAAACCTAAGGACCAGGTTCGATTCTCCAGATCCCACATAAGCCAGATGCACATGGTGGCACATGCATCTGGAGTTCGTTTGCAGTGGCTAGAGCCCTGTTGTACTCATTCTCTCTCTCCCCCTCTCTCTGCCTCTAATAAATAAATAAATAAATACATAAAAATAAAATCTTTAAAAAAAAGAAAGAAGGAAAGAAGGAAGGAAGGAAGGAAGGAAGGAAGGAAGGAAGGGAGGAAGGGAAGGGAGGGAGGAGGGAGGGAGGAGGGAGGAAGGAAGAAGGGGCTAAGAGCAAGATTCCCACCACTTGTGGTGACAAGAGTTGGGGAAATGCCATGGAAATGCTCCACAGCAGTAAGCTAACGCAGGACTCCTGTGCTCACACAGGCTTGGGTAAGTCTGGCCCTGGCACAAGCTTATGATCCTGGCAATTTAATTGTTAACCACCCTAATGGCTGTCAGCCTTTCAAAGTCTTTATCTGGAAAATAAATAATGGCTGCTAGGTGATCGTGGTGTGATATGCAGAATGGACCTGGGCTGCTGCTGGAGTCCTGGACACAGGTGGGCTGAGGGCTAAGCCAGAGATCTATCCTCTTTCCTCTAGATGTAGACGGGGAGGCATCCCTTTATGAAATGTGGGCCCCACAAGACTCTGTCATAGAGCTATGAACCGAATGGGGACACTTGCCGCCTGCTCATCAATTCGCCGGAAGTCCAGGTACACGAGGTCAGGAAGGAAGGCATAGATGAACACGTTGTAGTCTTCTGCCTCAGCGACAGGATTCCCAGACAGGCTGACTGTCCTCAGGCACGTGAAGCGCCGCAGGTAGATGATCTGGTGAGAGGAAGGGAGTGGTGCTGAAGTGATGTCACCAATCTGTAGTCCTCCGGCTCTTCCAGCCAGCAGCCCTGCCAGGACACCTTCCACGACAGATAAGTGAGGGGTGGGGCTTATGGGCCACACTTTAGTCCTGAGAACTTCTGTCAGTTTTAAGTTTTCTGGAAAATCAGACAAGAGGACTCAAACCCTGGCGGTTGGACAAGTGATGCAGCATGTGAGCCTCTATGTCCTTCTCTGTAAAACTGGCAGAATGACACTGTTTGCTATTGACGTTGTGAAGACCAAATGATAGAACCTATGAACAACAGTGAGCAGGTTGCTTGATACCAACTCAGTGATGAATGCGGCTGTAACAGCATCTGTATCAGTGGCTACTCAGAATAGGATGTCTTTTTCCATTGTAAAACAACATGAAAGGCCCAAGTCTCTTACATGAAATGGAACCTAATTGCTGGCTAACCTTTCATTCACTGGACAAGCAGAGTATTTCGTTAGTTGCTGTTTATTCTTTTCTTTTAATTTTCAAAAAAATTTTATTTGCAAGCAGAGAGAGATAGAGAAAAGAAAGACAGACAGATAGAATGGCATGCTAGGGCCTTCAGTTGCTACAAAGGAACTCCAGATGCATGTTCTACTTTGTGCATCTGGCTTATGTGGGTCCTGGGGAATCAAATCTGGGTCCTTTAGCTTTGCAGGCAAGTGCCTCAATTGTGAAGCCATCTCTCCAGCCCTAAAATTTTAAATTTAACTTATTTGTTTATTTGAGAGAGCGAGGCAGATAGAGAGAATGGGCACACCAGGGCCTGTAGCCACTGCAAACAAATTCCAGATGCATACGCCACCTTGTGCATCTGGCTTACATGGGTACTGGGGAATCAAACTTGGGTCCTCAGGTTTTGCAGGCAGACACCTTAACCACTAATCCATCTCTCTAGCCTTGCTGTTTATTCTTACTGTGCTCTAGTTTTAGTAAAATGGGGAAAAAGTCAACCACTTGCAGGTACTCCACATGACAGCATCGTTTGAACACAGAGGCCCATAAGATAGGAAATCTAGTGTGCTTTTCTGAATGAATTTCAATCATTGTTTGTATTTTCAAAACACGCTATGAAGCATCTAGCAGGTCTCAGCCAAGTGCAAGATCTTGGAGACATAGTGTGGAACAAGGCCTAACGGTCCTTGCCCTTTAGCAAGCACTCACATTCAACAGGTAGGGGCATGTTTTCAAAAATAAATAAAATTAGGGCTGGAGAGATGGCTTAGCAGTTAAGATGCTTGCCTTCAAAGTCAAAGGACCCAGGTTCGATTTTCCAGAACTCACATAAGCCAGATGCACAAGGTGGTGCATGTGTCTGGAGTTCATTTGCAGCAGATGGAGGCTCTGGTATGCCTATTCTCTCTCTCTCTTTGTCTCTGCCTCTTTTTCTCCCTGTTAAATAAATAAATAAAAATATTTTAAAAATAGATAAATAAAATTAGCTGGGTGTGGTGATGCACACCTTTAATCCCAGGACTCAGGAGACAGAGGTAGAAGGAGTGCCAAGAGTTCATGGCCACTCAGACTACATAGTGAATTGCAGGTCAGCCTGAGCTAGAGTGAGACCCTACCTTGAAAATAAATAAATAAATAAACAATAAAAATATAAATAAATTTATTTCAGTTTTGGTTAAGTGTTATGTGGAACCTAAAGATGGCACCGTGAAATAAAATAATAGGGAGACCTTTCCCAGTTAGAGGTCTCAGAAGTCTCTGGAGAGGTAATGTTTAATCTGAGACCCAGGGGAGCCAGTCATGGAAGAGCAGGAGAAACATATTCCCAGAAGCCAACATGGTACAGATAAAAGGCCCAAAGCAACCAGGCATGGTGGCATATGCTTTTAGTTCCAGCACTTGGGAGGCAGAGGTAGGAGGATCTCCATGAGTTCAAGGCACCCTGAGACTATATAGTGAATTCCAGGTCAGCCTGGGCTAGAGTGAGACCCTACCTCAAAAAAAAAAAAAAAAAAAAAAAAAAAAAAAAAAAAAAAAAAGGCCTGAAGCATCAAAGAGCTTGGCATGTCCCATCAATGGTGCAAAGGCAAGGCTAGCTGCAGAGTGGTGGGGAAGGGTCTTGGGGAGGATGTACGATGAACAGGGAGATAAGGTCAGAGGCTGGTTACTGGAAGAAGATACAAGCAAGAGTTAAAACTGACAATGGAAGCTAGAGTCTCCTTAAGTGTTTATGGAAGGATCTGGTTTAATTCCTAGAAAGGTCTCACAACTTCTCTTTTTCACCTTTTAGATTCACAAACAGAAAAAGTTGATTACAAAACATTTTGTATGATGTACACACCAGTGCAATAGTGGCACACAGCTTCAGTGGGTAACCAATAGCTTTCTGATTGGCAGAGATCTGCTCAGTGTAAAGGAACCAATATCTGGAAATTAGGAACCAGATCAGAATCCTATAGAGACAAAGATTATGTTCTCCAGGGTCAAGCTCACACTAATCTTTGGCTAAAAGAGGAGTTACTTACATCAAATTCTCCCTAAATTAATAATGCTTACCCCATTTTAAAAAAATGCTGACTTCACTCTCTATTGGACAATCTGTTTTTCTTCAGAAGATAGTGAGACCAGAGAAGATAAACTACCCCTTGCACTTCAGCCAAGGCACAGCTGAAACCACAGAGGAAGTGGGGAAATGAGCAAGAGTGCTCCTTCCATGCAGAGCCAGAGTGAAGGAGACCGACCCTGAGGATTCTCAACACCTACCAAGGCAGAGATCCAGAGGCTCCTGAGAGCTCATCACTGATGTAGACTTAAAACTCACCCACCACGGCTCAGGGAATTTGGTGGAAGAGGGGGCGGAAAGACTGTAAGAGCCACAGGTCAAGACATCACGCCCAGAGGCATTCCCTCCCCCCCAAATAACTGACTACTGCCCCCACAACGCATAAACCAGTTATTCCCCATGGGGAATAACTGCAACCCCACTGAGAAGCATCCCCAATGGAATGGGGGCAGGAACAAGGGAAAAGAGGATACCAACACAAGATGTAGCCATACGAAATATCTTGTTAATAATAATAATAAACATTAAAAAAAATTTTTTTTAATTTTTTGGAGAGACAGAGAGAGAGGGAGAGGAAGACAGATAGAGATGGGCACACCAGCAGCCTCTCAGCTGCTGGGAATGAAATCCAGATGTGTGCGCCCCTTGTGGTCAAGTATGGCATTGCGCCCTTGCGTCACTTTGCATCTGGCTAAACATGGGACCTGGAGATTGGAACCGTTGGAGATTGGAACCAGCGTTCTTAGGCTTAGGAGGCAGGTGCCTTAACTACTAAGCCATCTCTCCAGGCCAATAATAAACATTTTTAAAAAGTGTTGCAGAAGGCAAGGGGGAGCAGGCTGCCCCATCATTGCTAGTGGGCTTATAAACAGTTCTATTACAGGCCTATCTCAGCTATGGCTGGGCTTAGCTTAGGGTAATGAGGGCCAGATCCATGGCTCTCTTTGTCTTACAAGAATTGGCAGGAGGAAACAAAGTAGAAGGGCAAGTTAAGCAAAGCTTTATTCTTAGAAAGTAAAGCTGGGAGCTCACTAGCTTGGAGGGAAGCCGAGCAGGTAACTCACTCAGTGACTGGGACCAGGGCATGTAAACTATGCATCAGGTTACAATGGATTAAATTGGTTACTTTGAGTGTGCACAGGGGTTCTACGCTTGGAGACAGAAATTAGGCATCAAGTCTGGGTGGACCTGACTGGCTATTTTGAATGTATATGGGGATTCTTGATTTAAAAAAAGGAGGGGGGCCTGGAGAGATGGCTTAGTGGTTAAGGCATTTGCCTGCAAAGCCAGAGGATCCTGGTTCAATTCTCCAGGACCCATGTAAGCCAGATGCACAAGGGGGTGCATGCATCTGGAGTTTGTTTGCAGTGGCTGGAGGCCCTGGTGTGCCCATTCTCTCTCTCTCTCTCTCTCTCTCTCTCTTTCTCTCTCTCAAATAAATAAATCATATTTTATATATATATATATATATGTATGTATGTATGTAATCAACTAGAAGCCCAATGTGCTATCCATTACACCACAGAGCCAGCTTTTTTTTTTTTTAAAGTACAAGGGCCCAGGGCACAAGGGCTGGTGGTCAGCCAACATCTTGGTGAGTCAGGACCTTTTGGAATTCAATCCCCTGGACTCTATTCTTTGGACTTGTCATTAGTGATATTCTTTTGGGGCCTGTAAGCCTGACTAACTACCTGCAAATGAGAACTAACTTACTCCTAATTCCTATGAGCTCCATTTCTTAAGAAAGCAGTTAGGTAAAGGCCCATCAATGTTAAACCACATGTCCTCTGACCTCACAATTCCCCTCTGGAAGTTTACCTTACAGATGGATTGACATGGGTGTATAAACCAGGCTGGCCTTGAACCCATGGCAATCCACTCTCCTCAACCTTTCAAGTGCTAGGAGCCACCATGCGTGGAGTACTTCTGTTCTTTTTTTTAATGCAATAAGCAGGTACTAAACTAAGCCTAGTAAATAAATAAATGAGGCTGGAGAGATGGCTTAATGGTTAAGGCACTTGTCTGCAAAGCCTAAGAAATCATGTTCGAATCTCCAGGTCCCATGTAGCCAGATGCACAGTGATGCAATGTACAATGTCACACATGCACACAAGGGGATACATGCATCTGGAGTTCGTTAATAGTGGCTGAAGACCCTTTCTTCTTTTCTGTTTCTTTATCTCTCTCTTGCTCTCAAAATAAATCATAAAGCCGGGCGTGGTGGCGCACACCTTTAATCCCAGCTCTCAGGAGGCAGAGGTAGGAGGATCGCTGAGAGTTCGAGGCCACCCTGAGACTACATAGTTAATTCCAGGTCAGCCTGGACCAGAGTGAGACCCTACCTCAAAAAACCAAAAAAAAATAAATAAATAAATAAATAAAATAAATAAATCATAAGAAAAAAGCTGGTAAAAGGCTATAAGGGAGGGAGGAAAGGGAAGGACTTAAGTGTATGGTATTGCACATATGTAAGTAGAAGAACTGATTACAGGGAGGGGAATGGCCTAAGCGAGGCCATGGGAAGAGAATGCATAAAAGAAGGGCAGGGGGAGGGTCAATCAAAATTCAAGATATTGTGAATAAGGCTTATGTAAAATTATTTTTTTGAATAATGGCACATCTAGAAGCTGTAGACTGTTACTAGAAAATTTTCAGTACCTGGGATGGGATACCTTCCAGTGAGTTGTTGGCCAAAGCCCTTGGTTTCCCTTGAGAAACAGATAGTAAGACCCTTTTGCTGAAGACATCTCTTGCCTGAGAGGCAAGGTCACTGAGAAAGCAAGCTGGTGCGGAGCAGAAAACCTTCTCCCTGTAGACCACCCAACTGAAAGCTGGAAAAAGCTGCACTGCATGCAGCGTATGGGAGACAGAAGTCATCAGCAGTGAAAACAGTGGACACTGAATATTCAAGTTTGGCCAGACAGGCCCAATGACTGAACGGGTGCAATAGTGGCATGTCTACTCTTGGGGTAACCAACTGCTCCATAATTGGACTGAAGGCCCTCTCTACGGGAGGGAATACATGCCTGGTACTGAAAAAACTAAGCCAAAGTCTATGGCAGGTGAGGTCATGAGCCTTAGGGTTATAAAGCCTGCTCTTGTCTGACTAAATGTATATATTATTCCCTCCAAGCTGCCCTGAAAATACTACACTTCATGTTCATATTCACATATTAACGCTACTCTCACTTTTGGTTAGAGAAGCTTCTCTTTTCAGTTGGCAATGACCACTGGGATGACCCAAAAGGCAACATAGTGCTGAGAAGAAGGGATGGAAGAGTGCCCAGCACTGAAACACCTCTGTCACACCCTCCAAGGCTCAGGGACCATTGTGGAGAGGGGCGGATAGAATGGAAGAGCCAAAGGAAGGGTATGACCCCTTACAATGCAACTGCCCAGACAGAAATTGACCTTGATATCCATGACCTTACAGTGCCTAGCAATACCTCTGCAAGACCCTCAAAATAGAAGAAAAAGATGATGACATCAAATTAAAAGAGAGACTAATGGAGAGAGGGAGGGGATATGATGGAGATTGGACCTCTACAGTGGAATGGGGGGAGGGGAGGGAAATATCAGGTGGTTTTTTTGTATGTAAGTATAAAAGTTGTCAATAAAAAAATAATAATTAAAAAAATCATAAGAAAAGAATTTTTTTTTTAAAAATATTTTATTATTTATTTATTTGAGAGAGAAAGAGATACAGAAATAGACAGGTAGAGAGAGAGAGAGAGAGAGAGAATGGGCACGCCAGGGCCTCCAGCCACTGCAAACGAACTCAGATGCTCTGTGCTTCTGGCTAACATGGGTCTGAGAATCTAGCCTTGAATTCACTAGGCAAGCGCTTAAAGAAAAGCCAGCTCTCCAGCCCAAGAAAAGAATTTTTTTAAGTAAAGAAATGACAACAGAGCATGGTGTTAGATGTCAGTTAAAGAAGGCAGAGAAAAACTAAAGGCCAAGATGCTTGGGTTCAAAGCCAATGCCCAAGAGGAGTCAGGCCTCTCTGGGTCAAGTTACAAAGAGAACTATTGCCCATTTAAGTAAAGAGGATTCTTAAGGAGGAAGTCAGGCCTGGGAACATCTGCCCAGATAGATCTCCCTATAAACTTCTCCCCCATGGACCTTCTGTCTCCTCTTCCTCTGGGGACAGGTTATAGGTGTGTCTCAGATATTCATAAGGAGCTGGTACCCAGCACCCTGCTGGAAAGAGCAATGAGGGTTTTCCTGCTCATCCTGCAGGGCAGTGATGGGAGGCCTTGGGAAGGAATGGGACAGAGCAGGGCATACATGTCCTCCTCCAAATAGTCTGTATCCTCTTGTGCCCAGACCTGGGCCTTCAGAGGGATAGGGCCTCAGCTCTGTTAAGTTTCAATAATCTCTTTCCTTGCAAGAGTCAAGATCTGTAAATGAACTCATTAAGCCAGGTGAGCTCTCCCAGGGGAAGTAGGCAGGAGCAGCTGGGAATTGCTGTTCTACCAATCCAAGCTATTCTGTAAAGACAGTGAAAAAACCTCCAGCAAAGTGCTTGTCCTCACACACACTGGCCCTGGTGGATTAATCAGTCAGCTGGTCAAGCAAGGTGTGCGTGCACAACTGACCATGAAGCCCAGGAGCTGAAGAAGAAGCTGAAGCCAAGTGATGGGACTGGCTGAGGGAGTGACATTCACTTCCATCTTGTAACAGGTCAAAGTGCTGAGAATCAGTGACTACTGGATGCTCAGCTCTAAACGGGATAGCTCTATCACCCTCTCCACAGATCAGGGAGCCTCACGGGTGTCATCACGCCCAGCTAATAAAACATTTTTAAAAATATTTTATTTATTTATTTGAGAGGGAGAGAGATACAGAAATAGGCAGATAGAGAGAGGGAATGGGCATGCCAGGGCCTCTAGCCACTGCAAATGAACTCCAGATGCGGGTGCCCCCTTATGCATCTGGCTTACATAGGTCCTGGAGAATTGAGCCTTGAACCGGGGTCCTTAGGCTTCACAGGCAAGCGTTTAACCACTAAGCCATCTCTCCAGCCCCTAATAAAACATTTTTTAAAAGAAAAGATGAAAGAGTAGAAAAAGAAAAAGATTGGGACTTTTTTGGGGTTAACCGTGGTCCTGAAAATTCATGAGACTATGGATTTCTCCACTCACCTACTATGTGCAGGTCCTGAATTAGGCACATAGCACTATTAACTTATCCAGTCCTCACAACAACCCTATGGGTGAGGTCTTTTATTAATCCCATTATTCCATTTTTTTAAATGTGCAAACAGACACACAGAATTCTAAGTTGTAGGCCCCAGTTAGAGAGCTGGTAGATGGTAGTGCCGAGATTCAAATACTCAGTGTCAACCTTTGACTGCTGGTTATATCCACCAGACCAAATGCAGCCACCCTGCTGCCAGCATTAGGGTTCCCTGCCCTACAACAGAGGCCAGGCTGGACAATCAGGTCTTGAACCCTGGAAAGGGAAGTGGGTGAGTTTAGATTTTTCCCATCTGTGCAGCATGGAAACCTTCCTAGTCTATCTGGTCTCTGGGGGTTAGCCCTGTTGGGCAGACTTAAATACTGGTACCAACTCAATTAATGCTTGACCCACCCTGCTGTTCACCTAGACCAACCAATTGGCCATGCCCAGACAGATCACTGGTCTGGGGGTAGGGTCTACAGTGGCATAGCAGACTAAAGGGACTCTGCTGGGGGAGACTTCTTACTCTATGTATCCTGATACATCTAAACAAGGAAGCCTGTGACCTTGAATATAGCCACCAACCAGGTGGAGGAGAAGCAGCTCTGGGGAGATGCTGAGGAATGCAGAGCCTGGAGGCAGATGGAACCTGTGTCCCTAAAGCACAGTTAAGAAGCTCCCCTTGGGCTGGAGAGATGGCTCAGCAGGTAAGTATACTCTCTGTGTAAGCATGAGGGCCTGAGGGGGGGTCTGAAACTGCCCTAGTTTAAATCTCCCAAACCTAAGTAAATAGCTGGGTATGGCCACACATGCCTTTAACTCAAGTCCTGCAAAGTGGAGCTTACAAAAAAAAACAAACCAACCCCCCCCCCGCACCCTCCACACAGAGCAAGGTCCAGTATCAGTAAGAGACTCCAGCTCAAAATAAGAGCAGTAGAAGAGAGATGAAGCCAGACACTTGGTATTCTGCTCTGGCTACCACAGGTGAACCCCCACCCCAGCCTCAGCCCCAGCCCCAGGAAAGCACATGGGGCCCTGCAGGAGCACACACATGTGCATATACCACACTACCCCCCACCCCCACACCATTACACAAGCAAAAAAAGCTCCCTTCTCTGCAATGCCAGCAATCATGGCACTAAGTGCCTTTGTTTGTAGCAGGTGCTCAGCTGACTTCAGCTGCAGCTCTGACAGACTCTTATTGATAGCACTCCACCTCATCACCTTCTGTCAGCAAGATCTCTGCGGCCCCAGAAGCCCACCCAGCCCTGGGCTAATCACATGATCCCTCTCAAGTCCACCTTACAGTAGCGGACTTCATTCCTACACGGTCCTGCCTTGGACATGCCAGGGGACAACGTCTCCATGCTGATGCTTCTCTGGATGCTGTTGTCTGCAGCAAGGCTCTAGCTCCCAAGATGGCCCCTACCTACACACACCCTTGACTTCCAGGGTCCCTGGTTCCACAGTAAGCCTTGCCTAGGTGCCTCTTCACCCTCAGCTTACTCAGTCTCTCCTAAAAAGCATCTCCCTTCTGCTAGATGGAAAGTTCTCACATCTCTGAAGGAGCTGGAGTCAAATTAGCTGTCATCCCTGACCCACTCTCAGGAGGAATGTGAGCAACAAAAGTCCTCCATCTGTTAAGAACCTGTTCAACAGGCTGGAGAGATGGCTTAGTGGTTAAGGTGCTTGCCTGCAAAACCCAATGATCCAGGTTCAATTCCCCAGTATCCATGTAAAGTTGCATGTGCATCTGTAGTTCATTTGCATTCTCTCTGTCTCTCTTCTATCTCTCTCTGCTTGCAAATAAATAAATAAATAAATAAATAAATAAATAAATAAATAAATAAAAGAACCTGGTCAAAAGCTGACTGTGCACCTGTAATCCAGCAATCAGGAAGCAGAGTCTGGAAGATTGTAGGTTTTAGGTCATCTTGGACCTTGCCCCAGGGGAGAAAGGGGGAGAAAGGATAAAGGAGAGAAAACACAAATCTGCTCCAGCCTGGCCATGAACCAAGCACTTTTGTTCATCACCTCATTTGATGCTTGTGAGAGCTTGTGCTGGTGGGTTACTGCCACTCTCTCTATGTGACAGGTAGGGAAATCAAGGCATGGAAAGCTTGTACCTCACTTGACCTTTTCTCTTACCTTACTCTGGCATGCAAAGTGAACTTTGGAGACTACAGTGCTTCTGGGAAGTTACTTTGTTGAACAGAATTAACTGTAGATAATAACTTAGTGCCTGGCCCACCCAGTCTGTTCATCTAAACTGCTCTGGTATGCATTTGGGATTGAATCCAGGCCAGTTGACTGCAGAAAAAGAGTGTTGAAAGGGTACAAAGGGCTGACTGCTCAAGTTCAAATCTCCAGATCCCACCTAAACAGATGGGCATGGCCATCCATCCCTGTAACTCCAGTCCTGCAGGAGAGCAGAGACTTGAGAATTGGTGAAGCCCTGCAAGCTTGAGAATCAGTAAAAAGAGACTCAAAAGCAAGACCAGGACTGGAGAGATGGCTTAACAGTTAAGACACTTGCCTGCGAAGCCTAAGGACCCATGTTTGACTCCCCAGATCCCACGTAAGCCAGATACGCAAGGTGACGCATGCACAAGGTTGCACATGTGCACAAGGTGGCACACGCATCTGGAATTCAGTTACAGTGTCTGGAGGCCCTGGTGTGACAGTTCTCTCTCTCCCTCTCTCTTGCTCTTGCTCTCACTCTCTCTCATTAATAAAATAAAATAAAATAAAATAAAATAAAATACCAAAAACAAAAAACAGGCTGGGCGTGGTGGTGCACACCTTTAATCCTAGCACTTGGGAGGAAGAGGTAGGAGGATCACCAGGAGTTTGAGGCCACTTTGAGACTACATAGTGAATTCCAGGTTAGCCTGGGCTAGAGCAAGACCCTACCTCAAAACAAATGAACAAACAAACAAAAAAACAAAACAAACAAAAAAATAAAAACAAACAAAAATAAAGACCAGGTAGAACATCAATAGAGCAAAAAACATGACATTCCACTCTGACCATTGCAGGCAAGTGTATGGGTGCGCTGAAAGAGCCACAAACATGTGCCTACACCACATTACACACACACAAATTTTTTTCAATTCCCCAGGACCCACGTAAGCCAGATGAACAAGATGGCACATGCATCTTGAGTTCCGATGCAGTGGCTGGAGGCTCTGGTGTACCCATTCTTTCTATCTATCTGCTTTCTTTCTCTCTCTCTCTCTCAAATAAATAAATAAAGTATTTTTAAAAAAATAGGGGGCTGGATGGCCCCATAACTGTGGCCAGGTTGGAGAGAAGCAGACTTGGGGTTGTCTAGTAAGGTCATTACTCCGTCACCTCTGACACAGCTGCTACCAGGGTCTCAGCTACAGTCCTCTACCGTGAGCCCATCCTGGGGTATACCAGGAGTAGGCCACCTTCACAATGGTGATCTATGCCCACTGCCACACAGAAAATATCTGTGGCATGTGGGTTGCCCTCCTATCACCCATGGGATTGCTTTATTGCTTCTTGAAGCACTCACTTCCCATCACCTGTGTCCAGGTTATGTGGGTGTGGCTGCTAAACCCCAAAGGAAACACATTTTCATCTCTATACCCACCAAGCTCAGGACAAGCACCAAGCCAGCCAGTGGGTAGTCACCTTGGCAAAGGTTTGTCACACAAGCATGAGACTGAACAAGAAAGGGACTCTACCACAGCAGAGTCAGCAACTGGTACCCAGAGTTGAGCTTTGTTGGGTTAAATGTAGTCTTCCAATATTTTCAAATTCCCTATGGACTAATTTGGATGTCTAGCTTTTCCAGGTCAAGGAGAGACTAGGATCCAGTTTGTGTGGGCCCCTTACTGCAGACCCCTGCCCTGGCACAGCCTGAGGCCTTGTGGGCATGGGTCCCCAGGCCTGGCACTCACATTCATCATGTTGGTGATCTGGTTGTTGCTCAGTGACAGCACCTGCAGCTTTACCAGGGCATCCAGAGAGTCAATCTTGGAGATCCGGTTATTGGACAAACTCAGGTCCTCCAGGTTGACCAGGGTGTCCAGCCCTTCAATGGCCTCAATGTTGTTGAAGGACAGATCTGGAAAGGAGGAAGCCGCTGAGGGTGTGCTGCCTGGGTTAGGAGAGGGATGGTTGTGAAATCAAACCATCAGGCTGCTTAGAGCTCTTGGGAGTGACACCCAGCTGAGGAACTAACCCAATGTCCTAATAGCTCAGGGCTTCCAGGAGCCCTGGATGAACTATCCTCTGCAGCCTCCTATGTTCATCACTGTCTTAAATGGGACTTTTCTCTGTTCTGTCAAGTTTGGGGGTGAAGATACTGACCAGGAGGTGAAAAATAGTTGCACCTTGGGGTCAGGAGCAGAGTTGTGAGGTGTCCCTTCTCTTATACCTGTAGACACTATAGCAAGACTGCCTCCCATCTACCTAGTGTTTATGGTTACCAAGTGCTTGGGTGTATGGCTTCTAATGACAACCCTGACTGATGGCTTAGAATTTCTCTCTGCTTGGGAAGTACAAGTTATTTTTTTAATTTAATCATATAAGTTTTTGGCCTTTGTTTGTTTATTTTTTCAAGGTAGGGTCTTGCTCTAGTCCAGGTTGACCTAGAATTCACTATGCAGCCTCAGGGTGTTCTCAAAGTCACAGTGATCCTCCTACTTCTGCCTCCTGAGTGCTGGGATTAAAGGTGTGCACCACAACGCCCAGAAAGCTTTGGTCTATTTTATTTTATTTTATTTTATTTTATTTTATTTTATTTTATTTTATTTTATTTTAGAGAGAGAGAAAGAGGGAGGGCGGGAGAGAGAATATGAATGGGCATGCTAGGGTCTTCAGCCACTGTAAATGAATTCCAGATGCATGCATCACCTTGTGAATATGGCTTTACATGGGTCCTGGGGAATCAAACCTGGTCCTTTTGTTTCACAGGCAAACGCCTTAACTGCTAAGCCATCTCTCCAGCTGGGAAGTACATGTTTTGAGTCAGGAGGAAAGTATAGACAGTATTCATGTCTCTTTCTATGTAAGTGAGCAAACAGGTACCCTTGTGGGACCGATGGCTTTACTCTGAGACAAGTGGGCCTGCTGGTTGCTGGGTGGTGGGATGGCTCAGGACCTGCGATAGTGTGGGCACATTCAGCACATCAGGCTACTGCCTTTGCCACCTACAGAGATAAGCGACTCCTAACAGTGTCCATAGGCCCTGCAGCCCTGGATTCAGCTGTAATGGGTGCTGGGATACAGCAAAGGATACCTGGGGCAGGAGACTCGGCCCTCAGAGTCAGAAAACCCAGATTCGGTCTACTGCCACCTGTAGCCCATGATTCTATCCAGCTGGCCAGCCTCTCGATATCTCAGGGGTTGCATCTGTGAAGCAGACCTTTGATTCTGCCTTTGGGTTTGCTGAGGCCCCCCAATGTCAGCAGAAACATGGCTGAAAGGGTTTTGCAAACAGAGATACACTGATGACACTCCTTGTTGCCCTGGAAACCAGGAAGCAGCTTGGCAGGATGGAGGCACACACACTTTGAGGTGAGACAGGAGTGTGATGAGCCCAGCTCTGCTGCTGCCTGGGTGTGCCTCTCTGAGCCTCAGCTCCCTTTTCCCTGGCTGGGATAACAGCTGACACCTTTGGACCGCTGTGGTGTCTAAGTAAGGCCAAGTGTCAAAGGAGCTGTGGGGCCTATGGTCTTTCCCTCTGAATGCATCCCCTGCCCCTTGCCATATATGACAGGCTCCTGAGAGGCCCCTAGTGGTAAGGTGGGCTGGAGCTGAGTTTGGAGCCTGTGGCCCCCACAGAGCTTGCTGTATGGCCATGATTTGCTCATCTCTATGATGGGGACACTGGGTGTAAGTGAACTTTCTGCAAAGTCACACTCAGCATGTGGCTCTGTGCTCAGCGCACCAGTCATGGTCCTAACAATGCTCATCTGCCCATCAGCACATCTTTGTTCTGCCTTGCCCCGTAGAAGCCCGGGCTTTGACCAGATAGCCATTTCTGGCTCCTGACAGACATAGCTTCTGCTAATGACAGGCTGGCATGGGGATGGGTCATCGTGATGACTCTCAAGAGAGGTGATGACCTTGGTAGTGAGCCGACTTCAGTGATGACAGATGCAGGGCCACGTCTTACCCAGCCAGAGCAGGTGTGTGAGGTTCTCCAGGCCCTCGATCCTCTCGATAATGTTGTTGTTCAGCTGCAACTTCTGCAGGCTCTCGAACTGCCAGAGGTTGTCTATGCGGAGGATGTCTGAAACAATGGGAGAGTCCAGCTTTGTCTTGGCTCTGGGTGGGGCCTTGTGCCAGTGTATTGGGGGACGGAAGTGTTAACTGTCAGGGCCCACCACTCTCTGCCTGCCCTAGAGTTCTCGGAGTCCCCGGAGATGTGGATTGAGCATGAAGAAGCACATGAACTTGGACTCAGTATTGTCCCTCAGAGCCATGCAAAACAACCAAAGAGGTCTGTGGAGGGAAGAGGCTAAGCAGGTTGTCTGTGTGTGGGGGAGCTGGGCATGCCCAGGGCAGAAGACTCACTCACACTGCCTCAGCAGCTGGGCTGAAGCTCCAGGAGGCTGTTCTGCATTGGAACACAGGCATCAAGCAGGGTCCAGCCTTTTAATGTGTGACAAACAGAATCAAAGCATGTGTTGGTGGGAGGGCCATTTGATAACATGTACTGACTTATTCAATGTCTGTATCCTTTGACCTGCAATTTTCTTGGAGTCTGTCTTCACATACACCAAAGAAATACTGAAGCACTGAGGACCCCACCTTCACTGCATAGTCTATCTTTCCCTGGGCATGTCAGACAGCCAGGGCTGTTTGGTTTCTTTTCTTTTTATTCTTTTCTTTCTGTGTCTCTCTGTGTGTGTTGACCTTGTGGCACCCCATGCACTCACCTGCTGAGGCTGGAGAGGAAAGTTGGGTGTCCTATTCTATTGCTCTTCTGACCAGTCTTTTTTTTCCCTTCCTTCCTTCTTTCTTCTTCTTCTTCTTTTTTTTTTTTTTTTTTTTTTTTTTTTAGGTAGGGTCTCACTCTAGCTCAAGCTGGCCTGGAATTTACTATGTAGTCTTAGGCTGGCCTCGAACTCACAGTGATCCTCCCACCCCTTGCCCATTCTTTTTATTTTGTATTTTTATATTTATTTATTTGAGAGAGAATATGAATGGGTGTTCCAGGACCTCTAGCCACTGTCAATCAACTCCAGATGCATGTGCCACCTTGTGCATCTGGCTTTGTGAGGGTACTGGGGAAACAAACCTGGGTCCTTAGGTTTCTCAGGCAAGTGCTAAGCCATCTCTCAGCCCTGTATTTTTATTTATTTATTTGCAAGAGAGACAAAAGAGGGAGAAAGGGAGACAGAGAGTGCATGCATGGGTGAATCAGGGCCTCTTGTCTCTGCAAACAAATTCCAGATGCATGTGTACTTTGTGCATCTGACTTTAGGTGGGTACTAGGGAACTGAACCTCAGGCCGTCAGGCTTTGCAAACAAGCTCCTTTAACTGCTGAGCCATCTCTTCTGCCTCAGAGTTTGGGTTCTTTCATTGGATGCTGAAAGCATTCTGAGTAACACTGGAGTATAAATACATCCACATTGTGTGCAGCCCCCACCCAAAGGTTGCAGCTGCAGCTTTGGTGACCCGGGAGGCACTGAGTGGAAGGCTGAGCAGACTACAATGACAATTGAGGGAATTTTGAAAGTGTCTGAAGTTTAATGGCTGCATTTACATTCTGTCTTCTTGCCCTTTAAAAAAGACTAAAGGGGATATTTTGGGAAAGAGCTATATAAGAAGAGTGTTGCAAATGGCTTTGGAATCTGTAAATAGAAAACAAGCCAGGAATCATTTCACAAGGCAACATCAGCAGCCAAAGAACAGATCTTCTGTTAGATCTCTCTCTCTTTCTCAAATAAGTAAATAAAATATTTAAAATATATATTTTATTTTAGCTGGTTGTGGTGGTGCACACCTTTAATCCCAGCACTCAGGAGGCAGAGGTAGGAGGATCACCATGAGTTGGAGGCCACCCTGAGAATACATAGTGAATTCCAGGTCAGCCTGGACTACAGTGAAACCTTATCTCAAAAAATGCATGAGCACCCTTGTGCGCATGTCCAACATTGCACACTAGTGTCACTATGTGTCTGGCTTACATGGGACCTGGAGGTTCGAACATGAGTTCTTAGGCTTTGCAGGCAAGCACCTAAACTGTTAAGCCATCTCTCCAGCCACTTAAATGCATTATTGAAACACTCATAAGAGTGCCCAAAAAAGGCCTTTCATTTCACTTTTAATTGCTAGGACGGAAAAAGACTGAGCTGTGCTAATTTCATCTGAACCATGTCTACTGTCTTGTTTTTACCCATCTCATGCAAAGACTGGAGACTTGAAATTTAATATTAATTTAGTTCCCAGTTGAGAGACTTTGAGAAGGAATTGATAGAGTGTATACCCCTTAGGTAGAGAAATATGCAAACATACTTAAATTTGTTCTTTGATTTAATCATTTGATTTGAACCTAGTATTGATTTTCTTCCTATTTTGTGATTTATCATCATCCGAGTTTTTCTAAGCATACAAAACTGGACTTGTTTATTATCAGGAAATGAATGTATTTTTACAAAAGCCCTTAATAAAGTTTATCATTAGCCACTGAACATATTGTTGGTTAAAATAGAAAAAAAATATAGCTTTGTTGTTATGTATCTCTTTTAAACATTTTTGCTTTTATACTTACTTTCAAAACTTTATCCTTAGAATATATTCACTTAAAAAATTGAAATAGAGCCGGGCATGGTGGTGCATGCCTTTAATCCCAGCACTCAGGAGGCAGAGGTAGGAGAATTGCCGTGAGTTCGAGGACACCCTGAGACTACATAGTGAATTCCAGGTCAGCCTGAGCTAGAGTGAAACCTGACCTTAAAAAAAAAAAAAAAAAAAACAAAACAAAAAAAAAAAAGTGAAATAGGTCTGGGGAGATGGCTCAGTGGTTAAAGCACTTGCCTCTCAAGCCTGAATTCATTCGTAAGGCCCCCATGTGAAAAACCAGAAGAGCAAATCAACACAAAATATCAGTAGCCTTTGTATATACCAAACATATGGACAAAGAAATCAGAGAAGCAGTCCTGTTTACAATACCTATAAAAATGAAATATTTTGGAATACTCCTAAGCAAGTAAAAGACTTATACTATAAAAACATAAAAATACAGAAGAAAGAAACCGAGGAACATGAGAAGATGGAAAGACCTCCATGCTCATGGGTCAGAAGAATTAATATTGTGAAAATGGCCATTCTACCAAAAGCAATATACAATTCAATGCAATTCCAATAAAATTTCCAGCAATAGTCTTCACAGGGTTAGAAAAAATAATCTCAAAATTATATTGAAGCCAAGCATGGAGGCACATACCTTAAATCCAAGCACTTGGGAGACAGAGGTATGAGGATCTCTGTGAGTTTGAGGCCATCCTGGGACTACAGAGTGAGTTCCAGGTCAGCCTGGGCTAGAGTGAGACCCTACCTTGGAAAACAAATCACAAATGGCCTTTGGTGCCAAAAATATCCTCAGCAAAAGGAGTATTACTGGTGGTATCACCATACCTGACTTCAAGATATACCACAAAGCCACAGTAATAAAAACAGCAATGTACTGGCACAAAACAGACACATAGCTCAGTGGAATAGAATTAAAATCAGTAGACAGGAAGAAATAATAAAGATTAGGGCAGAAATTAATGAAATAAGATGGGTGTGGTGGCACATGCCTTTAATCCCAGCACTTGTGAGGCAGTGGTAGGAGAATTGCCATAAGTTCAAAGCCATCCTGAGACGACATAGTGAACTTCAGTTCAGCCTGTGCTAGAGTGAAACCCTACCTTGAAAAACAAAACATAAAAAATTAATGAAACAGAAACAACAACAAAAAAATCCAAAGAATCAATGAAACAAAAAGTTGGTTCTTTGAAAGGATAAACAAGATTGATAAACCCTTAGCAAATCTGACCAAAAGAAAGAGAGAAGAGACACAACTTAATAAAATTAGAGATGAAAGGGCTGGAGAGATGGTTTAGCGGTTAAGGCATTTGCCTGCAAAGCCAAAGGACCCTGGTTCAATTCTCCAGGCCCTATGTAAGCCAGGTGCACAAGGGGGCACATGCATCTGGAGTTTGTTTGCAGTGGCTGGATGCTCTGGCATGCCCATTCTCTCTCTCTCAAATAAATAAATAAATAAATAAATAAATAAATAAATAAATAAAATATATTTTAAAATTAGAGATGAAAAAGGCACCATCACAACAGATACCAGAGAAATTCAAAAAAATCATAGGGACATATTATAAGAACATATACTCCACTAAGTTTGAAAAAGCTGAAAGAAATGGATGATTTCCTTGATTTATATGACCTCCCTAAATTAAATCAAGATGAGATTAACCACTTAAATAGACCTATAACAAGTATGGAGATCCAAGCAGTTATAAAAAGTCTCCCAACTAAAAATGTCCAGGGTCAGATAGATTCACTGGTGAATTTTACCAGACCTTCATGGAAGAAATAACACCAATGCTTCTTAAACTTTTCCATAAAAGAGAAGAGGAAGGAATCCTACCCAACTCCTACGAAGCCAGCATTACCCTGATACCAAAACCAGACAAAGATAGAGCAAAGAAAGAAATTACAGACCAATCTCCCTCATGACATAGATGCAAAAATTCTCAACAAAATATTGGCAAACAGAATACAAGAATGTATCAGAAAGATCATCTACCCCAACCAAGTAGGCTTTATCCCAGAGATGCAGGGATGGTTCAACATACACAAATCAATAAATGTATTATATTATATAAATGGACTGAAGGACAAAAATCACATGATCATCTCATTAGATGCAGAAAAAGCATTTGACAAAATCCAACATCCCTTCATGAGAAAAGTCCTACAGAGACTGGGAATAGAAGGAACATATCTCAACATAATAAAGGCTATTTATGACAAACCTACAGCCAACCTAATACTAAATACAGAAAAACTTGAAGCTTTTCCACTAAAATCAGCCACAAGACAAGGGAGTCCACTGTCCCCACTTTTATTTAATATAGTACTGGAAGTCTTAGCTATAGCAATAAGGCAAGAGGCACACATAAAAGGGATACAAATTGGAAAGGAAGAGATCAAGTTATAATTATTTGCAGATGATATGATTCTATATATAAAGGACCTATACATAAAGCTGTTATAGCTGATAAACACCAATAGCCATGCAGCAGGATACAAAATAAACACACAGAAAACACACAAGTAGCCTTCCTATATGCTAACAACACACACAGAGGAGGAAAACAGAGAATCACTCCCATTCACAATTTCATAAAAAAAAAAAAAAAAAAAAAAAGGACTTTGGGGTAAACCTAACCAAAGGAAGTGAAGGATCTCTACAATGAAAACTTTAAAACACTCAAGCAAGAAATTGCAGAAGACACTAGGAAATGGAAAGACATCCCTTGTTCTTGGATTGGAAGAATCAATATTGTGAAAATGGCAATCTCACCAAAAGAAATCTACACATTTAATGCAATCCCCATCAAAATTCCAATGGCATTCTTCACGGAAATAGAAAAAACAATCCAAAAATTCATTTGGAAGCACAAAAATACCTCGAATATCTAAAACAATTTTGAGCAACAAAAATAAGGGTGGTGGTATCACCATACCTGATTTTAACCTACATTATAGAGCCATAGTAACAAAACAGGATGGTACTGGCACAAAAAACCAGACATGTAGATCAATAGAACAGAATAGAGGACCCTGATGTAAGTCCAACTAGCTATAGCCACCTGATCTTTGACAAAAATGCCAAAATACCCATCTGTAGAAGGATGAAAATAGATCCTTATCTCTCTCCATGCACAAGAATTAAGTCCAAATGGATCAAAAACCTTAATATCAGACCTGAATCTCTGAAAATGCTAGAGGAAAAAGTAGGGGTAACCCTTCAACATATTGGTCTTGGCAAAGACTTTCTGAATATCACCCTAATTACTTAGGAAATAAAACCAGAGATCAACTGCTAGGACCTCATGAAATTATGAAGCTCTTGTACAGCAAAGGACACTGTAAAAAGAGCAAAGAGGCAACCTACAGAATGGGAGAAAATCTTTGCCAGCCATACATATGACAGGATTAATATCTAGGATATACAAAGAACTCAAAAAAATTAAATAATAAATCAAACAACCCAATTAAAAATGGGTTATGGAACTAAATAGAGAGTTCTCCGAAGAAGAAATATAGATGGCATCTAAAAAAAAGTTCTACATCCCTAGTCATCAGGGAAATGCAAATTAAAACTATGTTGAGATTCCATCTTACTTCTGTCAGATTGGCTACCCAGTTTCATTTTTTAAAAAAATTTATTTATTTACTAGAGAGAGAGTGAGAGAATGGGTGTGCCAGGGCCTCTAGTCACTGCAAATGAGTTCCAGACACGTGCCACCTTGTGCATCTGGCTTATGTGAGTGGGTACGTAAGGCTTACCCTTGGCTTTGCAGGCAAGCGCCTTAACTGCTAAGCCATCTTTCCAGTCCAGTCAGTTTCATTTTTTTACACAGCCACTGAATCCACCTCTGTGACTACCACCTTGGCAGGTCACTGTCATTGCTCTCTGAAATAGAGAAACAGCCATTGCAACTAGATTCCTGCTTTGCCCTGGCCCTGCAGCCAGCAGAGTCCTTTGAGAACCCAAGTCCCACCATATCCTAGCTCTGCTCAGGACCCTCAGGATCCCAACTCACTCATGGTAAGACTCAAACACCAGGCTGGAGAGATGGCTTAGCTGTTGGGGCACATGTTAGCAAAGCCAAGGGATCTAGGTTCGATTCCCCAGTGCCCACATACAGCCAGATGCACAAGGTGGCACGTGTGTCTGGAGTTCATTTGCAGTGGCTGGAGACTCTGGCACCCCCATTTTCTGTCTATCTGTCTCTTTCTTTCTCAAGTAAATAAATAAAGTACTTAAAGAAAACAACTCAAACACCTTTCATTGTCTAAAGCAGTTATCAGTTGACCACGTGAGTTCCTTGACTTTGCACTTTTTCAAAAAAGTTTGTTTAATGTTTAGCCACACACAGTTTTATATTTTATTTGAGACAGTGAGAGAGAGAGAGAGAGAGAGGGAGGGAGGGAGAGGCAGATAGAGAGAATGAGTGCACCAGGGCCTCTAAAAACGAACTCCAGATGCATGCGTTTCCCTGTTTGTCTGGCTTACATGGGTACTAGGGTATCAAACCTGGGTGCTTAGGCTTCACAGACAAGAGCTTTAACTACTAAGCCATATCTCTAGCTCTGACTCTGCACTTTGTGCACAATTCTGGCTTAAAGGTAGGGCAGGGAAAGTCAGGGAGGAACGCGCCACCTTGAGCCATACCTCTGGCACCGCACCAAGGATACTCACTCTGGAAGTCCAGCTGCAGGGACAGGACATCTTTGAAGAGGATGCCCTCCTGTTTGGCCAGCTGCCCAGCTTCCTCCTGGGGGCCCTGCTCCCCAACAGCTATCTTGAGCATGTCATCGTCCATCACTTTCGGCTCCATTGAATCATATGCTCGGCTCATCTTCCCTGATAAACCACATTCCTCTGTTACATCCTGCTTCTTTTTTCTTTTCTTCTCTTTCTTTTTTTTTTTTTTAAGAACAGAATCTGTTGGATCTTTCCTTAAGGTGTCACGGACCACAGTAACCCTGTGGGCTGCCCACTCCCCTCTTGTCTGCTGACCTTGGGGTTAAAGAGCACATTTGCAGGAAGGTTTCACCAAACCTTCCTAGCAGCTACTTGGCCCTCAGCAGGGACTCACTTCCTGACCTCACAACCACAGCTGGAACCCTTCCCCATACTGGTCTCAGCCTGTGCTTCTCTGGTCCCTTCAAGGTTGTGGTCCTGTGGCAGATCTCTTGGCACTAGCCACTGACCATGTCCCCAGGGGCTTGCCTTCTTGCTGGCTTTTCGGTCCCTACTGTCCTTAAGTTCCAGCCCTATACATATTTGTGTCCCCTTCTGTGCTTTTTGGATCTCTCATGTTAATTTCTATAACTAAGTCAGGTTTGGATGCTAATGGCCCAAAGGGATTGGCCAAGGCACAGCAGGCAAAGGCAGGGTCAGTACACTGAGGCTGATCTTGGTTTGCTAGGCTTGGCTGGGCAGAGCCACACCCTGGAAAACTCGGCACTTGAATCTCATTGTGATCATTTCCAACTGTCTTGGTTTTCACACCCAGAAAGGCAGGCAGGGCTCTGTAAGAAGCCACACTCTCCTGTCAGTCACTGTGATTCTGCCTCCCGAGCCCTTGTGAGGTCCACTCTTCCCTCTGCTTCCACCTGCGTCTCACCTCCCTGTTGGCCTCACCTTCTGTCTTTGCCCTGTGCCTCCCTACTCCTCAGGTCCTCCCCGCCCTGATGCTAGAGTACTGCTAGAGACTCCCGATGCTGGGCTACCCCACTGATACTTACTGGGCTGATGATCTGTCTTCTCTCTGAGATGGCCCTCCCTTCTTCCTCCACCACTACCCACTTGGAAAGATACACTGTACTCCTGATCAAATGTCCCGATGCCTGTAACTCTTCTGTTCCCTTTTCTTCTGCCCCCATATGTAGTGTCAGATATTTTCTCTAAATTGAAAAATGCCCTCCTGGAGAGAAAAGTGAGTTGGGAAGGCTCACAGACTAAGAAAGCTTATAAAACTACAAGACTAAAGAGGCCACTCTTCAATTATAAAGAAAAATGAAGGGTTGGAGAGATGGCTTAGTGGTTAAGGTGTTTGCCTGCAAAGCCAGCGAACCCAGGTTCAATTCCCCAGGACCCACGTAAGCCAGATGCGCAAGATGGTGCATGCATCTGGAGTTCATTTGTAGTGGCTAGAGGCTCTGGCATGCCCATTCTCTCTCTCTCTCTCCTCCCCTCTTTTTCCTTCTCTCTCTCAAATAAATAACTAAAATATTAAAAAAGAAAAAAAATAAATTTGCAGGAAAATGGAAGGAACTGGGAAAAATATACTGAGGTAACCAAAGCTCAGAAAGACAAAAATCACATTTCCTCTCTCATATGTGGATCTGACTTTTAATGTTTATATGTATGTATGTATGTATGTATGTAATGTAAATAAGGGGATGTGAACACTGGGCATGGGCATGGTGGTGCACGCTTTTAATCCCAGCATTCAGGAGGCAGAGGTAGGAGGATCGCTGTGAGTTTGAGGCCACCCTGAGACTATAGTGAATTCCAGGTCAGCCTGGACTAGAGTGAAACCCTCCCTTGAAAAAAAAAAGGGGGAGGATGGGGATGTGAGGCTTTATATGGGCTATGATTCTAGATAGTAGACCAGGAGAGGGGAAAAGAGGGTGATGAGACAGAGGGGAAGGACAAAAGGAAACATGTAGAATGAAAGCAGAAAGAAGGCTAAGTTGGGGAGAGGGAATGAGGGAGGGGGCACGAGAAGGGAAACACAAAGTTGGTACAAGATCTTCTTTGGGGGTTCTAGCAGGGGAGCACAGCTACTTGTACACCCTTGACCAAAGACCGCTCCTCCTATATTCAGGGAAGGTTGTCCTCTTCGACTGAGTGTGCATCTTTGGGAGGGATGCACATGGAGTGGTGAGAGAGGAAGGGGACACCCGCCTATCCAGCCAGATAGCTGAATCAACCCTGATGATCAATGACGTGACAGATGTTGCAGTCAGATCACCCTCACATACAAAAAGTTGGTATGAAAACACCATAATGAAACCTAATTCTTTGTAAGTTAACGAAGAAACAATGAGGCTATCGTAGTGGTTGCTCCAGGAGGTAATATAAGCCATGTACCATTTCTGGGGAAAAGGAGACTCTCTGATGTATCTGCATGCAAGCTGGGCAGAGAGCTCCAGGGACACAGCTTTCATGAGTTGTCTGTCATCCACGCTGGTGTGAGCCTTTTGGTGATACAGCGGCCTTTGAGTCACCCGTGCTCCTGTAAGTGATCCTAATAAACTCTTTGTTTTGCAAGCTAGGCTTGAGTAATAGTGTTTCTTTGGTCTGCTATTGGTGTTCTACCTTGGATGAATAGATGATTCTTTACATCTCATCCTGAAAAGTCACACAGCCTTGGGCTTCTATGACTCCCCACCATCCCTACCTCTCTCCATCCTTCAAAACCTTGGCCTTGCCTTCCTACTCTCTCCACTCTGGCTCTACCTCCTTAGGTGACTAAGTCAACCTCCAGGTTCAGTCCTCACCAGCTCCCAACTCTTTCTTTATTTTAGAGAACAAGCAAGAAAGACAGAGTGAATTGGCATGTTAGGGTCTCAGCTGATGCAATCGAACTCCAGTGCTGGCACCACCGAGTGGGCATGTGTGACCTTGTGCTTGCCTCACCTTTGTGTGTCTGGCTAATGTGGGATCTGGAGAGTAGAACATGGGTCCTTAGGTTTTGCAGGCAAGTGCCTTAACCACTAGGCTATCTCTCCAGCCCAGCTCCCTACTCTTATAAGATGATCTTCCCTTGCTGATGAGAAGCCACAACTTGTCACTATCTTAGTCTTGGAGAAATGTTGATGTGTTTTTATTTGTCAGATGTTATCTGAAAAGTGCTTAGGACTTTTGTTTTTAAAGGTGCTACACTTTGGGAAATGATTGAGTCTTTGTATCAAAGTTTCTCATCCATACAACATCATAAAACTCCAGTAACTGTGACAGGTCGAGCTTGGTTTCAGTCAAGTCTAGCAGCTGCTGTGTAGTTTGGCATAGAGATTATCTATACAAAATCTTAAGTACACCAGGGGAAGATTTTGATTTTGACTATATATTTGTGGGCAAATCACTTCACCTGTCTAAATATTTGCTTTCTCACATAATTCCTCTCACCTACATTTTTGTAAGATCATGTACTTACTCTACATATGTGTATTGAAAAACCACTACATGCCACAAATAACACAGATCTTACTTTTGTGTCAGATGTAAATCAAACAATCACATCTGTATTTACTTACAAACTATGACAAGTTAGTAGGTATGGGGAAGCGTGAGAGCACATCTTAGGGGCACTTGGTCTGTCCAGGGAGGATAGAGACTTGAAGGACAAATAGAAAAGCAGGAAGAGGAACTCTGAGGTGGACAATGAAGTAATGTCATCCTAGAGAGGCCTGCTGAAGTTGCGTTATTAGCCTAGGATCCCTGGAAAGGTTATGGGGCTTGACATGATCAGACCTTAGTTAAAGACTCTCATTCTAGAAGTAGCAAGGAGAGTTACAACAGGAGCTAGAGGTACTGAGGTGGTGAGATAGGGGTGTGGGACATCTCTAGGACTTAAGTCATTCCCAGTTTCCAGGTAAGATGACAGAAGTTAGTTAGAAAGACTAACATGCCCAAGCCAAGTGCTCAATCCATCTAAATTGACCAATATACAGATAAGCCATTATTTTTTAGAGAGTCAGAGTGAGTCAGAGAGAGAGAGAGAGAGAGAGAGAGAGAATGGGGCCAGCAGCTCTCAGCCACTGTGAACAAGCTCCAGATGCGTGCACCCCCTTGTGGGCAAGTGCAGCATTGCACCCTTGCGTCACTTTGTGTTTGGCTAACCATGGGACCTGGAGAATCGAACGGGCATTCTTAGGCTTAGCAGGCAGGTGCCTTAATGCTAAGCCATCTCTCCAGCCCCAGATAAACCAATTTTAATATATGTGTTGCTAAAGCCAGCACTGTACAGATCAACCAACATGCATGCTTTCTCCTATATAGCTGAATCTATTTTCCTAACGATGGCTCCAGTGTACCCAGTATACTAGAAACAGTCATTATTATAGCTCATGTTTTTCAGGGTTTGTTTTGTTTTGTTTTGTTTTTTAAATTTTTAAAAAAATTATTGGAGAGAGAGAATGAGAATGGGTGTGCCAGGGCCTCCAGCCACTGCAAACAAACTCCAGACATATGTGCTACCATGTACATCTGGCTTACATGGGTAATGGGGAATCAAACCTGGGTCCTTAGGCCTCGCAGGCAAGCGTCTTAACAGCTGAGCCACCTCTTCTAGCCTGTTTTTTTTTTTTTTTTTTTTTGGATCATGGACAAGGCCCAAACAATCCTCCCTCACAGAGATTATATCAGTAATTTACTCAAATTGGGTCCCTGTTGACTTGCCTGATGACTGTGTTGTTGGTGAAGTCCAGAGGTAGGAGATGGAGAAGCAACAGAGAGCTTCACACACTAACCAGCCAGGTAGAGGCCTCAATGAGAAACAACCAGGTTTCCCTAGGACATAACAACTTGGGTCAATCAGATCTGAAACCTATAAACCCCACTGACCATGCATTAATGAGAAGAAAAACAACCACTGACCCAGTGCTTGCCTTGCCTCAGTGCACATGAATTACTTAATTACATGTCAGCTTTGGGAGTCAGAGAGGAAGGGTGTCTTAGTGCCTTTATTTCCCAGATAGGGAAACTGAGGCTTTGGGTAGAAGGAACTTGTCTAAAGTCATACAATGATTTAACTGACAGAAACAGTCATGGAACCCCAAGTTTCTGAATTCTCATCCCAAGCACTTCATACAGCACCAAATAAAAATAACTAACTGGTAAGAGGTCAGATATGATAGCTAAATTCTAAATTCTAGAAGGGGTTATCACTTGATTGGGTACTTCTCTTTCTCTGAAATGGATCAGGCAAGGAAGCTGTGGGGTAGTGGTGGAACCCCATCCTGTTAGCTTTTTAAAAAATATATTTAAAAAATTTATTTTCAAGCAGAGATAGGGAGAAGAGAGTCCCAGAGAATGGGTGCTCCGGCCACTGCAAATGAACTCCAGACCTATGCACCACCTTGTGCATTTGGTTTTATGTGGGTATGGGGAATTGAACCCGGGTCCTTAGGCTTTGCAGGCGAATGCCTTAACTACTGAGTCATCTCTCCAATCCAGCTTTTTTTTTTTTTTAAGTGGGCGTGCCAGAGCCTCCAGCCACTGCAAAAAATGAACTCCAGACCCGTGGGCCGCCTTGTGCAGCTGATTTATGTGGGTCCTGGGGAATCGAACCTGGGTCCTTAGGCTTCACAAGCAAACGCCTTAACCGCTAGGCCATCGTTCCAGGCCTTGCTAGCTTTTACTAACTGAAGAAATGCTCTCTTAGCAGTTATCTCCTCCCAAAGCCTGAGAAGTTTCAGCACAAGTGTTAAGTGCCTGGCAAGGGACACGTGTGCTCATCTTACAAGTGAGAAGGGCCGGTCGGGTCTCAGAAAAGAGTTGCGATGTGCGGTCTCTGCCCCTGGCAGTCCTGCAGCCTCACCCGCTCAGGCGCCTTTCACTCAGCAGACGCTTCGCTCGGTTGCTGAGGAAACAAGCGCCGCCACTCGGTTGCTAAGGGGAAGTCCGGCGGTAGACATCCTGGGTGAAAGTTGATGGGTCTTGTGACCCATAATTTCCAGGGTGGGAGGGGTGTAAATGTTTCTAACACCAATCAGCTGGAGAAAACAAACGTTTCTCCAATCAGCACCTCCCATGCGCGGGGTGAACGGCCTAGATGCAATGATGGACACTTCTCGTATCCAATAATAGTAAGGCTTCTCCAGATTGACCCGTGGGCCGACGAATCAACATGCAGGGCTCCTTGTTCGTCAGCGGGCAAGGGGAGGTGCAGCTACGCCTGACAGGGACTCCGGTGACCTACTCACTCCTCGCCTAATCGGACGCCGCGGGGTGGGTGGGACTTCATCGAGAGCCAATCGGCGGACGAGTTGGTAGGAGCCTACCCAATAGAAATGCGACCAGAGGGCGGGGTCAGGGCTCAGCGATCTACGTCCTCGAGGGTGGGGCAGGGGCAAGTGTCACTCAGGTCGAGAGCGAGGCAGCGCACAGCGGACACCACAGGCAGCAGACAGGGCATCCCGGCCGGGCCGCTGCGAGTTGCCTTGCCCAAGATGGAGTTCCTCCTGGGGAACCCGTTCAGCACCCCTGTGGGGCAGTGTCTCGGTAAGGCTGCGCGTGGGGCGGACGCTGGGATGGGCCACCACCGAGGCTGAGCCGGCTAAGGGAGGACCGCGGGCCTCCCGCCTCGCGCAGATGTCACTTCACAGGTGGGCTGGGCATCCTTGTTTTCAGGCCTCTGCCGGGCGCCGGTGCCACCTCACGTGCAGGTTGGGCCTCTGCCAGCAAGCGGTGCCATCTTACAGGTGGATCGGGCATCCTTGTCGCCAGGCCTCTGCCTGACGTTGGTGTCCCTTCAGGATGCTAAGTGCCAACCCTGCCAGGAGGCGACCCCGAAGTAGAGATGGTACCAATACTGGTCTGCTTACTTCTACCCTACTGGGAGATGTCGCTGCCTTGCCAGCACCCTCCTCCTCCAGGCGGGCATTCTGGCTGCCACTGCCCTCAGGGCCTCGTTCTCCTCAGAGCCTTTGTGAGATGTCACTCACCTCCATCAAACCCCTCCCCCCTCCCCGTGTCCTTGTTCTTTGGTACCAGTGGCTCTCAGACTGGTCACCCTCTCAGAGAATTCCGCCCCCACCCCTGCCCCACGACTTGCTAATTTGAGCTGCAACTCTGCCAGCCCTTAGGGGAGAATGGGATCGGGAGGCCTTTGGGGAAGGTGACCATCTTGGCAGGGGAATGGCATGCCTGCATGAACCTCCCAGGAAAGAAGGAAGACCGTTTTGTTTGGTGATAAGCATTCCACCACAACCAGGGAACCTAGATGCCAGTAAACTTTGCCAGGCACTTTTCTCATGACCTCCTACCCTTTCTGCTGTGGAGTTCGCTGCCTGTCATGAAATGTGGTGAGACCCTTCACGTTCCAGTATTCCTCGTCATAGTCTCTGCATATTGACTTTTGAAATATATATTAAGATAGGGAGGGAGAGAGAGGAGGCAGATAGAGAATGATGGCACCAGGGCCTCCAGCCACTGCAAGTGAACTCCAGACGCATGCGCCACTTGTGCATCTGGCTTATATGGGTCCTGGGAAACCGAACCTGGGTCCTTAAGCTTCACAGGCAAGTGCCTTAACCACTAAGCCATTGCTCCAACTCTGTATATTGACTTTTATTCCTCACAATATTAAGTTAGCAAAGCTGCATTCTCTTGCTGGAAGTATAGACAGAGCAGAACTCAGCTGGATGTATCAGTCCCATAGTGGAGTTCTGGGCTTGCAGGAAAGGGCACCAGAAATGGGCAGCATGTGGGATGAGGAAAGCATAAATGAAGAAATGTCAAAGGCCGCTGTGTATGCTTTCCTAACTTAAAAAGTCACTTGCTGGCTGAGGTCACAGTTCAGTGGTAGAGGATGGGTTAGCATGGCCCCAGATTTGATCCCTAGTACTTCAAATAATGACTAAGTACATAAGTAAGCAAGTGAGCAAGTAAACAAATAAATAGGCAAGCAGCTTGTCTTTTTAATCCAAGGCAGAACCTTATGCCAAGTGATCAGTTAAGAATGTTGATTAGCTTCTTTTAAAACTGGATTCTTCCAGGTTGGTTGAAGGACTGGTAAGACATCTTTTATGGACTAGGATCTCTGCACTGTCATTATGGGTCTGACTGGCTCAGGCGATCAAGATTTATTTCCTACTCTGTTTATGAATTTCAGCGTACTTTTCAACCTTTAGTGGAGTCTGTGAACTTCTGTCGGTATTTTGAAGCCATTTCCCCCCTTCTGGTACAGTGTCTTTGTTTTATTTTGTTTTTCAAGATAGGTCTCACTGTAGCCCAGGAATTCACTCTGTAGTCTCAGGCTGGTCTGGGACTCACAGCAATCCTCCTACCTCTGCCTCCTGAGGGCTGGGACTAAAGGCATGTGCCACCACACCCGGCCAGTATAGTGTCTTTTATAATCAGACATGGGCCTTTCCCCCACTTAGATGATACTCTGTTTCTTCTCCCTTATTACCTTTCCTGTTTTCCTTCCTTCTTCAGGTGTCCTTTCTCTGTAGCTGTGTTCCTTAAACTAAGTTCTTAGTTGGGTATTGAATTCCAGACAGTAAACTTGCTTTTTAAAAAAAAAAAAAAAATTCTTCCACCTTAGTTTTAGGAAGCTCTATCTTTAAAATAACAAGATGGGTATAAAGGATAGAATGTAGATAAGGGATAGAAATTGAAGGGAACTTTAAAATACAAATAAGGGTTATAGGGCTAACTTGTGTTAGGAAGACCTGCACTGAATTTTTAGTTTTGCCCATTTCTTGGCTCTATGACCTCAAAAACTTGTGTAAGCCTTCTGAGCATTGGACTGCTGAGAGAAAAAGAGAGTGGAGTACGGAAGAGATTGATGCTCACAGAGCTGCGATTTGAAGAGGACAACGTCTGACAGCACTTGATGTTCTATCTGGAACACCGTGGAGGCTCTGGGAGTTGAGCTATCTCTGTTCACAACAGAATAATTAAGTCAGAGTTGGGTTTTCTTTCAGTAGAGCATATGTGATACAACTGACCTGCTTATGACCTGTGAAGGAAAATACCCTTCCAGGCCTCAGTGTTCACCATCACTTATAAGACACTTGACTATGAAGATCCCCTATTTCCAGGTAACCAGTAGCCAGGCCTCAGTTATTATGGTTTGGATAAATGAAGAATAGACAGATTAAAATTCTAATGTATATTTTGTACTAGTGTGACAACATGTAAAAGTGATTTTCATAACATTTGGTCTAGTTGTCTTTTTTCCTTTTGAAGTAGGATCTCGCTCTAGCTTAGGCTGACCTGGAATTGTTTATGTAGACTCAGGCTGGCCTTGCACTCATAGCAATCCTCCTACCTTTGCCTCCTGAGTGCTGGGATTAAAGGTGTGTGCCACCAAACCTGACACAGAGAATGGGTTCATCAGAGCCTCTCACCACTGCAAACAAACACATGCTCCACTTTGTGCCTCTGGCTTTACATGGGTACTGGGGAATCAAACTCAGGTCCTTAGGCTTTATAGGCAAGTGCTTAACCACTATGCCATCTCTCCAGCCCCACTACTAGTCTTTTTTTAAAAGTATGTGCTAGTGCTGGGCATGGTGGTGCATACCTGTAATCCCAACATATGGGAGGTGGAGGCAGGAAGATCCGGAGTTCTAAGCCAGCTTCAGCTACATAGTGTGTTTGAGACCAGCCTGGGCTACATGAGATTCTATCTCAACAAAAACACCACTACCACCAACAAAAAAAGTATAAATAAAGAATAAAGTAACAACAACAAGGCTAATGACTAAAAACATCAGCTAAGGGTTGGGGGATGCTCAGTGGGTAAAGTACTCGCCATGCAAGCATGAGGATTTGGATCCCCAGCACCCACGTAATATGCCAGGCTGTAATCCCAGTGCTGGAGAGGCAGAGATAGGATCCTTAGGGCTTGTTGGCTAGCTTGTCTAGCCGAGTTGGTATCCTCTGGGTTCAGTGAGAGACCATGTTTCAGTGAAGTGGAGAGAAGTAGTGGGTGACACGCACTCAACATTAACCTCTGGTCTCCACACACATGCACACAAATCCACACACAAATGTCCACCCACACTTATATGAATATGTATACACACATGCACTCACACCACATGCAAAAAAAAAAAAAAAAAAAAGAAACTCTAGCAGCGAAAAGAAATTCTGTAGCTATTTCATTTGCTGCTGCCACCACTGCCGCCTCCTTCTCCTTCTTTTATTCATTTATTTTTTATTTGGGGGTGGGGAGAGAGGGAAGGAGAATGGATATGCTAGGGCCTTCAGCCAATAAACTCCACATGCAGGCACCCCCTTGTGTGCATGTGCAACATTGTGTACTTGTGTCACTGTGTGTCTGGCTAATGTGGCACCTGGAGATTCTAACAGTTCTTAGGCTTTGCAGGCAAGCATCTTAACTGCTGAGCCATTTTTCCAGCCCTTCTTCCTCTTCCTTTCTTCCTTCCTTCCTTCCTTTCTTTGTCCTTCCTTCCTTCCCTCCTTCCCTCCCACCCTCCCTCCCTCCCTCCCTCTCTCCCTCTCTCTCTTTCTTTCTTTCTTTCTTTCTTTCTTTCTTTCTTTCTTTCTTTCTTTTTTTTGAGGTAAGGTCTCCCACTAGCCCAGGCTGACCTGGAATTCACTATGTAATCCCAGACTTGTCTTGAACTCACAGTGATCCTCCAGTTTTGCCTCCTGAGTGCTGTGATTAAAGGTGTGCATCACCATGCCTAGCTTTCATTTGCTTCTTTTTTTTTGTTGTTGTTGTTCTGTTTTTGGTTTTTCGAGGTAGGGCCTCACTCTAGCTCAGGCTGACCTGCAACCCATTATGTAGTCTCAGAGTGGCCTTGAACTCACGGTGATCCTTCCTACCTCTGCCTCCCAAGTACTGGGATTAAAGGTGTGCATCACCATGCCTGACTTTCATTTGCTTCTGATACTTGTTCTGTGATAAGTTTTATTGTATTTCCCATTCTAGCGATGAGGAAACTGAGTCTTAGCGGAGTGAATGACTGCTCAGCTGGAAAGTGGGAGAGCTGGGACATCATACCTGTCCCTGTCCTCACAGGGTTTTCAGAGAACACAGACCTGCTTGAAACTAATGGTGAGCAGAGCTGTAGGCGCTCTAAAGAATTCAGAAGAGGCTGGAGGATGGGGAGAAGGGAGTGGAGGAGTGGGTCATCTGAGTCTGAGGGCTCTTCATGAAGAATGAGTGGGTACTTGGCAGGACACGAGAAGGATCTGCTGGGTCTGGGGACAACTAAATGAAAGGGCATAGGTACATCTGAGATCACTAGTCTGAGTGAAAGAAAAGTGTCTATAGGGAAAATTGGCAAGTAGGATTTTATGACAAGATGAAGCCTCGTTTTGGGTGTGCAGCATCAAAGATGACTTTACTTTTCTGCGTTGGGATTTGAATTCAGCACTAAACATGACTTTCATTAACTTTTAGTTTCTCTAGACTTCATTTTCTCACTCATGAAATGCCCAGTCATGGAGCTTATACTTGAATAATTCAGTCTGTCATTTATGAATATTTGTGGCTGGGGATTGAACCCAGGGCCTTATGCTTGCTAGGCAAGTGTAGGGATGCAGATATTTTAAAAAGCCACACTTATCCCTCAGGAGAGGAAACACACTCTCTGAAGGAGTTCTGGGTCAGAGTGGTTGATGGATTATTTTGTGGGCTTTCTAATGTGGTGCTGTTTAGCTGACCTCCTAGTCTGCCCATGTGGAGCTGGCAGCCAAGAATGCCTTTATACAATGTGTAATGGGAAAGCTAAGAAATGTGGAGGAAGAAAATGCACTTACTTTTGCTTCTTGATTTTCTTTTGTGAAACAAATTTTAAGGTGTTACTGCTTGATTTCACCTTTCTACCACACTAGAGTTGGATGGAATTGAATGTTGCACATCAGGATTTCCCCAAGTCAGGTCCATGGCACTCTGCATATGTCTGCTGTTTTCCTTGTGTTGCTGGCAAAATGTCTTCAGGTATTCAGAGATTCAATTCAGAGATCAATCAGGAGTTAGTCAATTCTCCCCAGAATATTGGAGGGAAGGGTTCATCTCTTTCTTACAGTTCTTTAATAAACAGACCAAAGGCAGTTAATCAGTTGCAAGATGTTGGGCATGGACTACTTCATAATGCATTAGGACCGTTGAACTCTAGCCTGTCCATTTATACCAAAAATAGCTAGCAGTCCTTCTGATTGCTATGACAGTTTGCAATTTTGCAGAGCTCTTTGCCTCTCATCATTTTATCTAGCCTTTATAAACATCTAAGATACAGGGGAAGAGATCAAAGGGAACTTAAAATTATTAAACATCAATAACAAACTGTGCTTAGTATTATCATTCAGTCCTCAAAACATTCAGTGTTCCTGTATCACTTAAAGACATACAGGTTCTGAGAGGTTCAGAGTTGTCAGTGACAAATAAAGCCCAGGATCCACTCCTGGTCAGTGCTTGCTCAGCAGCTGCCCTATGTGTCACTTTTTGGTCTCATATTGCATGGATTAGCATCATTGCAGTCACCCAGAGGCTTATGAAAATGGAATGCAAAATGGCCTCCACCCTCAGAGTTTCTGATTAGGTAAGTCTGGGGCAGGGCCTAGAATTCCACATTTTTAATTAGCTTTCAAGCCATGTTGCTGCTCCCGGCACACTTAGAGAGCTAATGTAGATTGAAATTTTGCTTCTGCAAAATGGTGGCTCATGCCACCCCAGCACTTGGGAGGCAGAGGTAGGAGGATCTCCGTGAGTTTGAGGCCACCTTGAGATTACATAGTGAATTCCAGTTCAGTCTGGGCTAGAGTGAGAGACCTTACCTCGAAAAACCAATAAATAACTAAATGCTTCTTAAACTGGGCAGGGTGGCACATACCTTTAATTACAGCATTCTGGAGGCTGAGGTTGGAGAATCTTCATTCATTCAGTGATGGGTTTCATATTGCCCAACAGTATATACCAAGCTAAGTATTTACCAGTATGTTCAGTCTGACAGAGAGCTCAGTTACCTAAATCATATGAAACAGAAAGTGGTTGGGTAAGACTGAAAAAAAATAATAGGATGGAAGAGAGGAGGGGATCACCTCCAGAAGTAATAATAGTAGCTAAAAGATTTCTGTTTGGGGCTAGAGAGATGGCTCAGCAGTTACAGCGCTTGCCCGCAACACCTAAGGACTGGAATTCAATTCCCCAGTATCCAGTAAAGCCATATGCACAAGGTGGCACATGCATCTGGAGTTCATTTGCAGTAACTGGAGGTCCTGGCACACCCATTCTCTTTCTCTCTATCTGCCTCTTTCTCTCAAATAAATAAATAAAATATTTTAACAAGAAGATTTTTGGAGCCAGGTGTGGTGGCCCATGCCTTTAATCCCAGCCCTTGGGAGGCAGAGGTAGGAGGATTGTTGTGAGTTTGAGGCTATCTTGGAACTACAGAGTGAGTTCCAGGTCAGCCTGGGCTAGAGTAAAACCCTATGTCAAACAAAAAAAAAAAAAAAAAAAGAGAGAGAGAGAGAGAGAGAGAGCAAGAGAAGATTTTTTTTTTTTTTTTTGGATTTTCCAGGTAGGGTCTCACTCTGGTCCAGGCTGACCTGGAATTAACTATGTAGTCTCAGGGTGGCCTCGAACTCTCGGTGATCCTCCTACCTCTGCCTCCCGAGTGCTGGGGATTAAAGGCGTGCGCCACCATGCCTGGCTAAGATTTTTTTTTTTTTAGAGAGACACAAAGAGAGAGAGAGGGAGAGGAAGACAGATAGAGATGGGCACGCCAGCAGCCTCTCAGCTGCTGCGAACAAAATCCAGATGCGTGCGGCATTGCGCCTTGCGTCACTTTGCATCTGGCTAAACGTGGGAGCTGGAGATTGGAACCGGCATTAGGAGGCAGGCGCCTTAACTGCTAAGCCATCTCTCCAGCCCGAGAGAGAAGATTTTTGTTTTATTTATTTGTTTGTTTGTTTTATTTACTGATTTTTTTTTTTGTGGCAGGGTCTCACTCTAGTCCAGTCTGAGCTAGAACTTACATTGTAGCCCAGACTGACCTGGAACTCACAGCAGTCCTTCTGCCTCAGCCTCCCAAGTGCTGGGATTAAAGACATGAGCCACTGTGCCCAGCTTTTGCATTATTCTTTAAGTTATATATTAAATTCCTATGCAGGAGGCTGAATTGAGCACCTTGAAGTCATTTAATCCTCACAACAATGCTGTGAGGAGGTACTGTTATTCTTAATCTTTGTTCTTTACTCTAGACAGTGAAAAGGTATGTAACCTACTTAGGGCCACACAGCTTGCAGTGCGAGTTGCAGTCTGAATCTAGCACCCTGGCTCTAGAGTTGTAACCTGCTCTGGGTAGAGAGAGGTGAGGAGGATTACAGTGTGTGTGTGAGAGAGGGGGTGGGACTGAGGTAAGAGTCTAGGGAGGAGCAGGAGTTTGGTGAACAAGAGGATGTGGTCCATGGAAAAGTGGGAGGGAGGTTGGGAGGGTTCTTCTGGTAGAGGATGTAAGTGCTGGGTGTTAAGGAGGAGTGGGTAAGTAGGCAGAATTGGTAAACTGGCATAGCTGGAAAGGTCTTAGAAGCCTGATTGTGCAGGACCTGTTTCCTTCACATGGTGGCCAAGTCATTTGAGCTTTTCCCTTAGTGGCACTGGTCAGCCCTGTGAGAGTTCTCTTGAAGTGGCATGGATAGTGTTCCAGGAGCCTGGACACCTCCCCTTGATAGTCACAGAAAGCTCATTCTCCTCTCTTGCCATCCAAATCCCAGAATGGGAAGGAAGTCAGCAATGGGGAGTGCTGCTTGTTCCAAGGTCAAGGATAGGGACACTCCCTGTGACTCCCCCAGCAGAGATGGAAAGGAGCAAGTCACTGGAGCACAAGGATCTAAGAGCATTTGCCCTTCATTGCCTGGACAGGTTACAAAACATCAGAAAGTCATGTCGGGGAGGGTCAGCCTGTTCCTTTTCCTGCTCTGTCTAACATGTACAAGAATAGCATTTTCATGAAGGGGGGGACACTGTATCATTTTATATGTGTGTGTGTGTGTGTTTGTGTGTGTGTATGTACACATATACATTTATATGTGTGTAGTATGTGTAGTGTGTATGCTGTATGTGTTTGTGAAAGTGCTGATGTGGTAATCCATGTGCTAGCCTGTGGCATCCCATGGGCTTGCCTGGGGCAGCTGGAGGAACACATCAGATCTCCCCCTCTAGCACTCACTGGACTGTCTTTTTCCTTGTGACACAGTCTCTCACTGATTCTGAAGCTTGCTATTCATGGTCCCAGGGATTCTCCTCTTTCCATACCTTACTTACCTGTATGGCCATGCCCAGCTGTTTACATAGGTTCTGGAGACTTGAACTCTTGCAGTCTCATCTCAAGCACCTTCAGATCCTCATGCTTGCACAAGAAGCACACTTTAATTGCTGCTCTATCTCTCTCTCTCTCTCTCTGTGTGTGTGTGTGTGTGTGTGTGTGTGTGTATGATGTGTAGAGAGAGCAAGAGACAGGGTTTCATTATGTTACTAGGATGGCCTTTAACCCTTGGGCTCAAGTGATCCTCCCACCCCAGTCTCCCAAGTAGCACATACTACTGCACCTGCAGCATGCATATTTCCTTGTCTTGCAGGGACCCTAGACCTAGAGGTGAAGGACCTTCATCAAGGCCCATGGTCTGTAAGTGCCAAAAGAGATGCTTGACCTGTCTGTGGACTCTGAATCCTATGCTCTCAATTCATAAACTGAAGAGCTCAATAGCCTGCATGAACTTAGTGGCTGAAATTGTGGAAACAGTTGTCTTAAATTCAGATCTCCCTTTGCATTGTAAATTATTCACCAATTCCAATCTCCCTAGTAGAATTCAACTCTCATCCCACAACTTTTCTGAGGATTGGTTCAGAGGACATACTTTTTTCAACTACCCCACAGGCTTCCTGGTAAAGGAAGGCCTGTGGATTTGACTTTCTCTTTGAATTTGCTTGAGAACAACAATTGTGGCTGGAGGAAGAGAGGGAATTGAAATAGATGCCAAGTTGTCTAACTGACCAACTTGCTTTTACAGCATTGCCAGCTGCTGTTTTAATCATTAATGAAGTGCAAGCTCTATCGTCTGGAGGCGTGTCAAAATTCCTGTTTGGGGTTTTAGTTTAAAATAAAGTGTAATGGAGACAGACTTAAAAAAAAATCGAGACAGGGTCTTACTTTATAGCCCAGGCTAGTTGGCTTGGAACTTACTATGAAGCCCAGGCACAGTGATCCTCCTGCCTCAGCCTCCCGAGTGCTGGGATTACAGGTGCGGTCCATCAACCTAATTTGAGAGACAGGTTCTTTCATTTCAGAAAATGAGGCGTATGTCTTTGAGACCTGGGGACAAGGACAGAGCCCTGTAATAGGACTCCATTGAGTGTTTTTTGCTGCTCCTCAAAGGAGAAATCACAGAGTTCTGGCATATTATTAGTCAAAACAGGAAACAGGACCTGAGAAATGATGTTGCTTTTTATTTGTTTTGTTTTATTCTTTCGAAGCTGACCTGGAATTCACTATGTAGTCTCAGGGTAGCCTCGAACTCACAGCGATCCTCCTACTTCTGCCTCCTGAGTGCTGGGATTAAAGAGCGTGCACCACCACACCTGGCTCAAAGGGCTAACTCATATACAACTGCTCCATGTCATACACGAATGAAAGTCTTAGGCATCACCCATGCTCCTAAGTGACAAGCTCTGAGTTAGAGATTCCCATGATGCCTTGTTCCTGCTTGGTAACTTTTTATAATAGCTCACAAAACTCAGGAGCACACTTTATTCCCACTGACATAGTTGTACAACTGACAATAGCCAACTTGGAGCAGTACATGGGACAGGGCACAGAGCTTCCATGCCTTCTTTTGGTCCTGCCACCCTCTCAGCACCTCTGTCTAGGCTCATGCAGCTCCATCAGTGAGGGTTCTGTGTGGAGGTTTTATTAGGTGGTCATGATTGGCTACATCATTGGCCATTGGTAACTCAATCTTAGCCTCTGTTCTTTCCCAAGCTGGGGTGGGGTGTTTGTGGAGTTGAAGGGCCCAACCATCTAAACCTGCCTTGGTCTTTCTGGTAACCAACCTCCATCCTGAACCTCTTAGGGCCCCCAGCCACCATTTATCTCATTAATATACAAAAGACACTTACCATTCTTTCTTTTTTTGTTTGTTTTTCAAGGTAGGGTGTCACTCTAGCTCAGGCTGACCTGGAATTCACTGTGTAGTCTCAGGCTGGCCAACTTACGCAATCCTCCTACCTCTGCCTCCCAAGGGCTGGGATTAAAGGTGTGTGCCACCACATCTGGCCCATTTTTTTTTTTTTTTTTCCTTTGGTTTTCTGAGGTAGGGTCTCCTTTTAGCCCAGGCTGACTTGTAATTCACTTTGTAGACTCAGGTGGCCTCGAACTCACAGTGATCCTCCTACCTCTGCCTCCCAAGTACTGGGATTAAAGGCATGTGCCACCACACCTGGCCTTGCCTTCTGATATTTATCATTGATGTTTAGTTTCTTACAGAAAATGAAATGTGCGGTTCTTAGTTATAGTTTTGACAAATGTATGCTTTTTGTAATCTATATCCCATTAAGTCATGGACCATCAAGACACAGCTCAGAAAGTTCTCTCATGTTCCTTCCAGATAGACTTTTCTCTGGCACACCTGTTGAGGCAGCCAGTGATGTTACCTCTGTCTTTCTAGATGGGTGTTGCCCATTCTGGAAGTGCAGTTGAGTGGAGTCACCGTGTGTGCATCCCAGTGATACTTTGACAAGGTTTTCTACTTTCTTCCTCTATCCCTGAGGAATCATATGTTGTTTTCTCCACCTGCCACCATGAAAGGTCATGAAGTCTGGGCTCCTGCCAACCCCCTGGAGCTGCTGAGGTTGAGAAGCGAGGGCCCTCTGCCAGCAGGCCATCATATTGTCTGCTGAGTGTGTGGAAGCGAGAAAAAGAACAGCTTGATTTTCACATTCTGGGTTGAGTTTGTTCCTATAATCATTGGGGTCACAGTGCTCTCACTTTGTCAGCTGGGCACATTGGATCTCCCAGCAAAACAGACTAACTCTGACACCCGAAATGTCACTTGTAATGGCACATTTCTGACAAGGGGCCATGGAACGCACTCATTTCAGTTTCCTAACATACTTTTTGGGTATAGCACAGACTGCTGTGGTGGTGAGCAACAGCAAAAGGAAGTGAGATCAGGCAGGGTGAGGAACCATGTGGCACCTAGAGGTTCTGTGGACCTCTTTTGGTGGCAGACTTTTCTCTAGGTGTTTAGGTGGGCTTTGTCCTCTTTCGGATGCCCTAAGAATTGGCTTCCTCTTCTTTTTGAGGTAGGGTCTCACTCTAGCCCAGGCTGACCTAGAATTTACTATGTAATCTCAGGGTGGCCTCGAACTCATGGCGATCCTCCTACCTCTGCCTCCCGAGTGCTGGGATTAAAGGTGTGCGCCACCATGCCCGGTTACTTCTTTTTCTTAATTTCACCTCTCTAACCCTAGTTATGCCTGAGCCTTGCAGGTACCACTTTGTCTTCTTCCTCCATTCTCCTTCCCTTTGTATACTCTGTGATTCACGCTTGGGACAAATCTGCCAGAAACCTCCTGGGACACCCCATTTCCTGAGAGCCACTTACAAAGTGAGCTGATGTAGGAGGCCCTCACCCACTGGGCTCCTTTCCTGTTTCTTCTCTTGCACACCTCTGCCCACACCCCACTATTCCTGCTCCCTCCCTGCTCATGTGCAGAATGTCATGGCTCCTGTGTGGTGATGCTTCTCTCTTGCTTTTGGTTTAAATTTACAACTCCTTCAGGATCTAGCTTAGGGCCTCCCACTGCCACAAAGCTGTCCAGAACAACCTGTGTGAAGTCTTTGTGAGGAGACACGACCACATGTCTTCTCACCTCAGGTAGGATACCAATCCCAGAAACAACAAACAATGATTCCTCGCATATGTGGCTTGGTGAACCGAGGAGTTTAACTGGATTATTTTATTTATGGTTACTTGCAGGAGCAACTAACTCACAGGTGGCTATATTACTGAAGACGGTGTTTCTCTCTCAGCAATGGGCAAACACTTCATATCCTCAGGGAGGGGTGGGGCCTCATGAGCCCTTCTCTTCTAGCAAACATTAACTGTCTATAAATTCTGGGGAGGGGCTGGAGATATGGCTAAGCAGTTAAGGCACTTGCCTGACAAGGCTACCAACCCAAGTTCAATTTCCCAATGCCCACACAAAGCCAGATGCACAAGGTGGCGTGTCGTCTGGAGTTTGTTTGCAGTGGCTTGAGGCCCTGGTGCACCCATTCTGTCTCTCTTCGATCTCTCTCTGCTTGCAAATAAAAATTAATTAATTAATTCTGGGGAGGGCCATGGCCTCACGAGTCCCTCCCACCTCCAAGACTGAAAAGTTAATGGGCCCAGTCTTGTGCCAGTCTCCTTCTGGCAACCATGGCTACTGAGAGTTGAAGAGGGCAATAGCCATGTCATGCCAGGACAGCATTCTACAACACACATATAGTTCATATGTGTTGGATAAGTGACTATTTAAATGCACTGCATAGGGTGGGGTTGGATTTTGAATTGGAAGATGCATAGTGAGAGTGCAGGAGTCCAGTAAGGAAAGCTGGGGCTGCAGGTGAGGAGCACGGTGGAATCAGAGCTTGGCTGAAAGTGGGCCCTGGGCATAAGGAATGCTGTTGCATTAGGAATCTTGCTTTCACTTACCTCCTTTTATTTTTCAGGTATTTATTTATTTACTTATTTATGCACATGTATGTGTGAGAGAGTGCACCAGGGTCTCTTATCATTGCAAATGAATGAATGCCTGTCCAGCTTTACATGGGTGGCTGGGGAACTGAACCCTGAGCAGGTAGACTTTGCAAGCAAGCACCTTTAACTGCTGAGTCATCTCCCCAGCCCCTCACTTGCCTTCTTTCAAAGAAGAATGTGGCCATTAGTCTTTGGTTCTGGCATGAGGTTGGGTGCAGCTGTCAGCATGATTTCCAGGCTCCCTATTTTCTACATGGAAAATGTGTCAGAGCAGAAATAGGGACTTACCTTGAGAATATCCCAGTGGGAGGAAGAGAAGTTATGTTTATTCTTTGGCAATAGTGAAGTGCTCTGGGAAAAAAATGACATTCTTCTGTAATGATGCTATCAGTAAGGCTTTAAGTTCCAGCACACTGCTTATGTGTTTAAAAATGAGTCTGTTTCTTATGTTGCAGTTTTCTCTCTGGAAATTATAAGGGATGGTCTTAAAAGTGGGATAGGTTCTTCTTCTCTTGTGACTTGCTCAAAATCACAAACCAACAGGATCAAAGCCCAGTGAGACCTATAACACAACCTGCTGATTTTCCCCATCCTACCTGGTTTCGTGTGGTATGGGGCCCAGTGCAGGTCTATGAGGTCAAGTGTGGCCCGTTTCTGAACCCTGTGTCTGTGTCTGTGCATGCTACTTTGCACAGAGTTCCTCTTGGGTCAGGTCCCAGGTAATGCTGAAGGCTTGGCTCCTCAAGTAGGTAGTCAGCTCTTTTATTGGGACCTTGGCTTTCTGTCCTCTCAGGATTGAGAGGTGACCTGGAGCATTCCTACTTGTGTCTAGCACCTTTCCAGAAGATTGATGAATTTAGATTGCTGCTTCCTGCTTGATTCACATTCCAAGGCTCAGAACAACTCTTGCACACTTAGGTTTTTTGAATATTTTATTAGCGAGATGGAGAGAGAGAGCATAGACACACCAAGTCCTCTGGTCACTACAAATGAACTTCAGAGGCATTCTGCATTTTGTGAATCTGGTTTTACATTGGTACTGGGGAATTGAGCCCATGCAAGCAAGTGCCTTTAACTATTGAGCCATCTCTCCTGTCCACACTTTTTTTTTTTTTTTTTTTTTTTTTGAGGTGGGGTCTTACTCTATCCCAGGCTGACCTGGAATTCACTATGTAGTCTTGGGGGCCTTGAACCCATGGCAATCCTCCTACCTCTGCCTTTCCAGTGCTGGGATTAAAGGCTTGCACTACCATGTGGTAAACTACACATGCAAATAATATAAAAATTGTCACCTTAACCATTTCTTTTAAAGAAAATTTTCACCTCTGTCACACCCTCCAAGGCTCAGGGATCATTGCGGAAGAGGGGGCGGATAGAATGGAAGAGCCAAAGGAAGGGTACGACTCCTTACAATGCAACTGCCCAGACAGAAATTGGCCTTGATATCCATGACCTTGCTGTGCCTAGCAATACCTCCGCAAGACCCTCATAATAGAAGTAAAAGATGATGACATCAAATTAAAAAAGAGACTAATGGAGAGAGGGAGGGGATATGATGGAGAGTGGAGTTCTTAAGGGGAATGGGGGGAGGGGAGGGAAATACTATGCACCTTTTGTATGTAAGTATATTTTGTTGTCAATAAATTTAAAAAAAAGGGAAGGGAATGAAAAAAAAAGAAAATTTTATGGTTTTTCTTTTGTGTGTGATCATTTGTGAGTATGGGCACACATTTGTCATGATGCACATGTGGAGGTTGGAGGACAACTTTCAGGTGTCAGTCCTTGCCTTTCACTGCTGCTTTCATCAGGCTAGCTGCTCTCCCACCAAGCTTCTGGTAGATTCTTCTTGCTCTGCCTCCCTTCTTTTTTTAAATTTTTTATTTTTAAAAATATTTTTTGAGAGAGACAAAGGAGCGAGAGAGAGAGAGAGAGGAAGAGGCAGAGAGGGAATGGGCATACCAGGGCCTCTCAGCTTCTGTGAACGAATACCAGATACATGCGCCCCCTTGTGGCCATGGGCAACATTACACTTGTATCACTTCTGCATCTGGCTAAACATGGGACCTGGAGATTCAAACAGGTGTTCTTAGGCTTCGCAAGCAGGTGCCTTGACTGCTAAGCCATCTCTCTCGCCCTGCCTCTCTTCTTGCCCATAGACATGGCTAGAATTACAAACTCTTTTTGTTTTGTTTTTTTGCTTTTCAAGGTAGGATCTCATTCTAGCCCAGGCTGACATGTAATTCACTATGTAGTCTCAGGGTGGCCTTGAACTCCCAGTAATTCTCCTACCTCTGCCTCCTGAGTACTGGGATTACAGGAATATGCCACCACACCTGGACTGGAATTAGAAACTCTTGTTACAGTGCCCTGCTTTTTATGTGGGTAATGGGGTTCCAAACTTGAGTACTCATGCTTGTAGGGCAAACGTACTATATTCACTGAGCCATCTCCCAAGGTAGGAAGTACATGTGCATTGAATGACTTAGTGGACTTGTGTACCGTCACCTCCAGCCAGTTCCAGTTGTTTTTTAATCTTTCCCAACTGAAGTGTTATATCTATTAGACACTAACTCTTTCTTCCTTCACCCCCGCCCCACTCCCTGGGCAACCACCATACTATATTCCATGAATCAGACTACTTAACAAAATCCTCACACAGTGGAACCACACAGGATTTATCTTCTAGAGATTAGCTTAATTCACTTGGTATGTCCTCAGGACTAATCCATGTTGGAGCAAATGTCACAGTTCCCTTTTTAATGCTGAGTAATATTTCATTTCATGTGTGAAACCACATCTTGTTTATCCATTCATGCTGTCAGGGACACTTGGGTTGTTTCTACCTTTTGGCTATTTTTTGCATGTGTTATGTATGTGTGCATGTGCGTGTGTGTGTGTGTGTGTGCACATGCACATGCCTGTGGAGGTTAGAAGTTGATTTCAGGGATCTTTTTCTATCATTTCTTCATCTTTTTTTTTTTCTTTGCTTTTTCGAGGTAGGGTTTCACTCTGGTCCAGGCTGACCTGGAATTAACCATGTAGTCTCAGGGTGGCCTCGAACTCTTAGCGATCCTCCTACCTCTGCCTCCCAAGTGCTGGGATTAAAGGAATCTTATTATTTTTTTAATTAAAATTTCTTTATTATTTACTTGCAAGGAAAGAGAGAGAGAGAGAGAACGGGAATGGGTGCACCAGGGCCTCTTGCCACTATGTGAAATCCAGATGCATACACCACTTTGTGTATCTATCTTTACACAGGTGCTAAGGAATTGAACCCAGGATTTCAGGCTTTGCAAGCAAGTACCCTTAAGTTCTGAGCCATCTCTCTAGTACTTCACCTTATTCTTTAAGTCTTGGTCTTTCACTGAACCTAGAGCTAACCAGCTTGCTAGACTAGCTAGCCAGTGAGTCCCTGGGAATCCCTGTCTCCCTCTCCCCAGCACTGGGATTATAGGCATGCTTCACTGTGTCTGGCATTTTTCATATGGGTTCTGGGGATCCAAACTAAGGTCCTCGTGCTTTCATGGCAAGCTCTTTATCCAGTGAGCATCACCCCAGATCCCCCTGTTGGCTATTTAGAATACTACTATTATGAACAGGGGTTTGCAAACATTTGTTTGAGGCCCTGTGACTATGTAATTAGAAGCAGAATTGCTGGATTGTATGGCAACCCAACTTGTAATTTCTTGAGGTTCCTCCGTATTGTTTTCCAAAGCAGCCACTCTGTTTTATGTTTATACCACAAGTGTGCAAGGATTTCAATATCTCCATGCCTTTGCTGAGACTATTATTTTCTGTTTTTTTTTAAATTCATTTATTTATTTGCAAGTAGAGAGGGAGATAGAAGAGACACAGACAGAGAATGGGCACACCAAGGCCTCCAGCCACTGCAAAAGAACTCCAGATGCATGTGCCACTTTGTGTATCTGGCTTTATGTGGGTACTGGGGAATCAAATTTGGGCCATTAGGCTTTGCAGGTAAGCGCCTTAACTGCTGAACCATCTCTCCAGCCCCACTGTTCTTTTATATAGTAGCCATGCTAACGAGCATGACAGATGGCTGTATGCCTTGTACCGGTGTATTATGAAGTACTACAGTTTGCTACCTGTGCTGTCATTTGTAGGTTCTTGTCCTATATTGATTCACTTTTTAAAAACTCGGACAAATTTACTTAAAAGGACTTTGATCAGCTTCATTTGGCATTACTCTGAAGTTACGTTAAAGAAATAAAGGGACTGGAGGTACAGCTCGGTGTTACAGTGTGTCCCCAGCATGTTCAAGGCCTTGGGTTTGAGCCCAGCATCACTCACAAAACAATAATGATAAGTAAAAGCAATGCAGTCAAAGCAAGATGATTATTGATGACCTTGTTGCTACCTGAGGCCCTAACTGAGGCCTGCTACATTAGAAAAGGGGCCTGCTAAGTACTGGAAACATGGTGACCCATTCAATACTTTCAGCACAAAGACTGGGCAGGGGAACCTCAAGAAACAGGTCCAGGGTTCTGTAATACCACCACCCTGATCCACCAGTGTCACCCTCCAGTGATCTGTAGCCCACTGTGTGGAGCACTTTTCTGGTTTCTTTCTTTTTTAATTTTTAAATTTTATTATTTATTTATTTATTTTAGAGAAAGAGTGAGAAAGAGACAGAGAAAAAGAGAGAATGGGCTCATCAGGGCCTCTAGCCATTGCAAACAAACTCCAGTCACATGCCACCATTTGCATCTGGCTTATGTGGGTACTGGAGAACCAACCCTGGGTCCTTAGGCTTCACAGGCATGCACCTTAACCAATAAGCCAACTCTCTAGCATTCCCCCTTTTTCTGTTTTAATTGGGAACTTTAATGTATGAACATATTACAAATTGGTTGTATTCCTATCTGGTTATTCTTTTATGTTCCCCCTCCCTCATCCCCTTTCCTCGGAAGGCTCCCTTCAGTGGGTATCAATAGTCTCCAGTCATGGATGCACCGGTCAGTTCCTGTGGGGATGAGTACAATGCCTCCCAGTATCCCTTACCTCCCTGTGGCTACTCTTCTAGTTTCTGACCATCCTGAACCCTTGTATCTTTTAGGGGCACACTCCTGGCCTCTGGGCCTTTGTTTCTGTTTCTTCCTGCCCAAGATGGCTTTCCCTTCTGCCTAATGCTTATAGCTTATGGGGAGAGTCTGCCCCTCCTGTAAGGTGAGGCTCAGATGCCACACTTATAGAGACTGCCATCCCCCTTACTACATGCCCTGATTATTCCATGATTTTTTTTTTATGGGGCAAGCCCAACAGACTGGCCTTTCTTTTTTCTTTTTCTTTTTTTCTTTTTTTTAATGAGAGATAGTGAGAGCAAATGAGTGTGTGAGAGAGAGAATTGGCATGCCAGGGCCCCCAGCCACTGTAATTCAACTCCAGATGCATGCACTACCTTGTACTTGTGTTCAACCTTGCACATGCATCACCTTATGTATCTGGCTTATGTGGGATCTAGGGAGTTGAACATGGGTTCTTAGGCTTTTCAGGCAAGTGCCTTAACCACTAAGCCGTCTCTCCAGCCCTCCATGATCTTTTTTCATAGCCTGTTCTAGCACAGATCAGAGTAGGAGGGGATGGGGTGCTCCTGGGAGACACTGAGCTTCTGGAAGGGTTTTTTTTGTCACATTTTTTCTGACCCAGTTGGAAGGGCTTGGGGGCTGGGACAGCCTCTTGTCAGATGAAGCTTTGGGATGTGCATTTCCTGCCTAGGCCCTTTGCTCTGGCTCTCAGCAATGCTGTGGGCAATGTAAGCCTGGTGTGGGGGGGTGGTCATTGGAGAACTGGTTTTCTTGGAAGGAGTTGTACAGCTGCTGCTCTGCATTTTTGAGGTCACCTGGCCCTGGGAAGAGGGGAGGTGGGGACCCTGTGTAGCAGAGCGAGAACAGGAGCAGCTGTCTGTGATAGAGAGCACTGTGTCGGACATGCATGCAAGAACCTCCCACAGCAGTCTCTGAGAACATGAAGCAAAGTGTCCTTTAGGGCTTTTGGCTTTCCTTTGGTTTTGACCTACTTTGGCTTTAGCTCCCCATTCATGGTCTACTCCTCCTCTAGCCTCCTCTGGCATTGGGATGTGACCCGTACTCTACTTTTTGGGGAGCACTGTCTACCACCCACTATGAGCAGGCCTGGCCTTGTCCCACACCTTCCTTCCCTCTGCAGAGTCAGCATGACCACAAAGCATGAGCTGCTTGATTGACAGGGTTATGTAGGAATTTGAAGATGCAGGGGAGCAGGCATTAGGGGAAGAAGTAAACACTTCTGGCTTTCTTTTTCTTTTTTCCATATCAGTATGTGTATATGTGCATGATATGTGTGTGTGTGTGTGTGTGTGTGTGTGTATTGTCACTTGCATTCTATGGCACATGTGCAGAGGTCAGAGGATAACTTCAGAGCAATTCTCTTCTGCTTCTACTTTCTTTTGAAAAAATTTTCTCATTTTTAGTATTTATTCATGTGTGTATATATAAGTATGATATGATGTGTGTATATATAGTGGGTGCACAAGTACAACCCTTGTGTGACAGTGTCTCTCCTGCTGCTGTTGATTGTGCGCTTCTGCAGTCTCCTGGCTCTGCCTCCCATTGCCATAAGCATGTTGACATTACAGAGATGTGTACCACTTCGCATCCTGCTTCATGTGGGTGCTAGGGAAGACCAAACTCGGGTCAGAATGTTTCCACGCAAGCGCCTTTAACTGCTGGGCCATCTCTCCATTCCCGACTCCCTGGCTTTCTCTGGGCATCTCTCTTAGCACCAAGGGTGGGGACTGAAGGCAGAACTAAAAATCTCACAGCAGGCTGTGCCTTCATATTGCTTTCACTGAGCAGGTGCTTTTTCTGGTTTGCACAGCTACCCATGGGCTAATATGACCCCAGAGAGCCATCACTTTCCCTATCTAGGGCTCCACACTCACTTCCTCCAGGGTAGAGACTAGCATGCATTCACTTCGGAATGGAGAGCACTCAACACAGCAAGACTCAGTGAAAGGCTGACAAATAGAATTTAGTCCAGTTGGCCTTTGAAAATAAAACTGTTAGACTAGAACTCAATGAAAAATGAATACAATGTCACAATGTGGTTATTTCATGTCTCTGAACCTCAGTTTCTTTAATTATAACTAATACACATTTTAGGATTATTTGAATCCCAAATTGGGCAATAAATATAAAATACTTGACTCATTAAGTGTTCCTTCCCCCTCAAAAATGTTTCTGTAATGAATTCTGAATTTGGACTGTAACCTGGCATATTCTGGGATATACTGGTCTTTTAAAAATAAAAGGCCAGGGGCTGGAGAGATGGCTTAGCAGTTAAGGCGCATGCCTGCGAAGGCTAAGGACCCAGGTTCAGTTCTCCAGGTCCCATGTAAGCCAGATGCACAAGGGGACACACCTATCTGGAGTTCGTTTGAAGTGGCTGGAGGCCCTGGCATGCCCATTCTCACCCTCCCTCTCTCTCCCTCTCTCTGTCTCTAATCAATAAATAAATAAAAATAAAATCTTTAGGGCTGGAGAGATGGCTTAGCGGTTAAACGCTTGCCTATGAAGCCTAAGGACCCCGGTTCAAGGCTCAATTCCCCAGGACCCACGTAAGCCAGATGCACAAGGGGGCCACACGCATCTGGAGTTCGTTTGCAGTGGCTGGAGGCCCTGGCATGCCCATTCCCTCTCTCTCTATTTGCCTCTTTCTCTCTCAGTCTGTCTGTCACTCTCAAATAAATAAATAAAAATAAACAAAAAAAAAATTAAAAAAAAAAATAAATAAAATCTTTAAAAATAAAAGGCCAGCTGGGCGTGGTGGTGCACGCCTTTAATCCCAGCACCCGGGAGGCAGTGGTAGGAGGATCACCATGAGTTCAAGGCCACCCTGAGACTACATAGTGAATTCCAGGTCAGCCTGGGCCAGAGTGAGACCCTACCTTGAAAAACCAAAAAAATAAAAAATAAAATAAAATAAAATAAAAAAATAAAAGGCCAGGCATGGTGGCACATGCCCTTAATCCCAGCACTTGAGAGGCAGAGGTAGGAGGATCTCTGTGAGTTCAAGGACAGCCTGAAATTACATAGTGAATTCCAGGTCAGTCTGGGCTAAAGTGAAACCCTACTTCAAAAAATACATTAAAAAACAACAAAAAAACAATCAGAGATGTGTCAGATAATTTAATAATGTACCTCAGGGTCTTGGAAAACAAGTCAAATGAAAGAACAAGTCAAACTGAAAAGGAGTTGATATACATAAATAGTTAAGATCAAAGGAGAAAATTAATGAAATAGAAATAAAAATACAAAGAATAAATGAAACAAAGAGTTTGTTCTTGGAAAATATGAACACGATTGATAAACCCTTAGCCAAACTAACCAAAAGTGAGAAAAACCAAGTTAATAAAATTATTGAGGTCTGGAGAGATGGCTTAGTGGTTAAGTGCTTGCTTGTGAAGCCTAAGGACCCTGGTTCGAGGCTCAATTCCCCAGTACCCATGAAAGCCCGGTGCACAAGGGGGCACATGCATCTGGAGTTCGTTTATAGTGGCTGGAGGCCCTGGTGCGCCCATTCTGTTATTTGTTTGTAGGTGTGTGTGTATGTGTGTCTGTGTCTGTCTCCTTAAGAATCCCTGCTGCTGCAAATGAATACCCATCAGAGTTTACATGGGTGGCTCAGGAATTGAACCCAGGCTGGAAGGCTTTGCAAGCAAGCACCTTTCACCATTTCCCCAGCCCTTTTCTGTAATTATTTAATAGAAAGAAAATCAGAGTACTACATTTCACTAAGGTTACAGTTTTATCTGATGCTGAATTGGAGCTATGCAAGAAAATGTCCTTGAAATACTAAGGAGTTTTGCTCCTAAAATAACAAAGATTTACAGGCTATTAATAGAAAGTAAGTATATGTGCTGACAACAATGAGGTTGATTCCATATAACATGTGTCTCCTAAGAGATAGTCTGTGTCCTTGTCAATAGCACATCTATGTCCATAGTGATATTATTAACTCTTTGTTATTTGATATGTCCAACTAATACTGTTTTGTTTGTTTGTTTGTTTGTTTTTTGGTTTTTGCAAGGTAGGGTCTCACTCTGGTCCAGGCTGACCTGGAATTAACTATGTAGTCTCAGGGTGGCCTCGAACTCTTGGCGATCCTCCTACCTCTGCCTCCCGAGTGCTGGGATTAAAGGCGTGCGCCACCACGCCCGGCTAACTAATACTGTTTTGAAACCCATTTAACCACAAGAGTGTTTACTTAGAATTGCTGCTTCCCTGCGTGACACTATTTTTAATTGAATGCCAGAAGATTTGTGAGCCATATATATTTTTTGATGCGTGATAGATAATACAGTAAGGAATGCGTGCATTACAATGTTGGTGGCTACCTCGCTTCCAACTTAGCTATTTCATTTTAACCTCATTGCACCTCTCGGCAATCTGTTTCTTAGCTAATAGCTACACAAAAATGGTCTCAGAAAGGAAAGCTGAAGAGTTTTGCATTACCTTTTGCCAATTTGTGTTTTCAATCCACTCTTTGGTATTTGCAAAGGTCAGATGAGCTATTTTGGTGTCCATGGCCCTGATTAATGGGAAATTCTGCATTTCCATTGGCCCCCAATGATGAAGGATTGTGCGGTGGTGGCAGGCAACATCTGCTGGAATGTCAGAGGTGGAGTGCTGGGAATTGGAGGAGCTGCAGGCCTGTGAAACACAAGGAGGCGGTGCTCCTTGGATGCTAGCCTCAATGAGTGTTTGTCTCCTGCCGTCGTGCAAACATCTCTGGGATTGTTCATTCTCATTCTCCTCTATTAAGCCGTGGCACTAGGAATTTAATATGGAGAGCACAAGGGGCTGATCCCTGAGAGGGCTGTGGGCTGTTTGTGGGGCTTCCTCCTTCTCTGCCAGAAGTCTTCCTTAGTGCCCTGTTTGTTGGCATGTTTGTGTTCAGTTTTTCACCCTTCCTGGTAGGGCATGTTGGTTTTTTTTTTTTAATAATGTAATTAGAAATTGCTGCATTAGTGTGGAGATTTTAGCCAGAGAAGCATGTGCTTGGTGCATTGGGAAAATAACTGAATAACACAGGACTCTGTCCACATTCAAGAGCAGATGGTTCTTGTTCATTTATCTTATGACCTTTCTTTGCCTCTAAGACATGAAATCTCTGATCCCATGGATCATAAATATTCTTTAGATTTGCAGGCATGGAGGTGAGGGGAGCAGCAAGCTGTGGGTATCATTTTCCACTTGTCTGGAACCTTTGAAGGAAACCATTAGAGCATTTTTCAGTACTAAATTAGCCTCCTGCAGCCGTGGGCTTTACAGACATGTGAAGGGCACTGCAGTAAAACTGCCTTGGCCAAGGTCAGGAAGGAGACCTCTGCACAGTACCCTACCAGCCTCACCTGTCCAGTCACTGGGCAGCTTTCCCAACAGCTGCTTCTTGTCAGGCACCATGATGACTGGCATAGCCCCTGTGTGCCTGGCCAGGGACCACATTATTAATGTCACCAATAGTGATAAAGCCAAAGTGTTGGTCACCTGTCCTGCTGTCTATCAACCCTGTAGCACCCACCTTCTCATCAGGAGATAGACCCACAAGTGCAGTGCTGGGGTGCTTGGATCATGGCTGTGCACTGAGCTGGGCAGAGGAAAGGCAGCTACACTATGAGACAATATCAGAGCTGCTCTCCTGCAGAAAGGATATGCTAGGAAGCAGCTAGACCTCAGCTCTGCATGTTTGTGTGGAAGTAAGGGCTGGTTAAAGATAGTAGCCCCGAGGATTGAGACAGTAAAATATGTTCAGAGTTAAATGGAAAGATCTGGGAAGTTTTAAATATAAAAGGAGAAAATGTGCTCCCATTTCTGTTTGATTTGTTTTTCCTTGTGTGTGGCAGGGGGTGGTTGCTGGAGATTGAACCCAGGACCTTGAGCAGACTAGGGAAGCACTCTTCACCCACCCGCAGCTCAGATTTCTATTCGAGAATGACCATATGATCATTCTATGGGCTGGAGAGATGGCTTAGTGGTTACAGCATTTGCTGGCAAAGCCAAAGGACCCAGGTTCAATTCCCCAGTACCCACATAAAGCCAGATGCACAAGGTGGCGCATGCGTCTGGAGATCGTTTGCAGTGACTGGAGGCCCTGATGTGCCCATTCGTTCTTTTTTTTCTCTCTCTCTCTCTCCCTCCCTCTTTCTCTCCCTCTCCCTCCCTCTTTCTCTCCCTCTCTGTCAAATAAATAAGTAAATATAATTTAAAATTGTTTTAAAAAAGAGAATGACCATTCTAGAGCACTGTAGAGGGTAGTCTGTGAGGAGAGAGATGAGAGGAAGTGGTGCCAACTAGGTTCTGTGACAGTGATTATCATGGGAAGCCTGGAGGCAGCTCAGTTCCTGCCCTCCCGTGTGTGTGCTTCCTGCCAGAGCTCCTCCTTTCCTTTGCTTCTTGGTCCTACAGTTTCCCTTGGTCCCCCAAATCCCTTCCACTCCCAAGTACTGCTACCCTCCTCCTAAGGCCTTTGCTGGACTCTGCAGGCATCCCAGCTCAGCCTTCCCCGGCACCCTACTATCATGCTGCTCTGCCACCGTTTGGTCCTCAATGGAGACTGCTGATGTCTCTACTTCCACAGCTCAGATTATCAGCACTCTGTGCGTGTACACACACACACACTAAGGCAAGAAAGAAGGAAGGACACTTTAAAGTGAGTATTACATTGGATTAGAGGCGATTTAGGATGTGGAGACAGAACACATCCAAGTTTGAGATCCTTTTGTGCCTTCCACATTCTCTCCTCCAGCAAAGCTCACCTCCCAAAGGCTCCATTGGCTGTGGACTAAGTTGGAAGCTTAATCAGACACTTGAGTCTAAGAGGACATTTAACATTCAAGCCACCACAGAGATGAAATGATTTTTCTTCTTCTTCTTTTTTTAATGTTCCTAATTCTGGAACATTTCAAACTTAAGCATGAACAGGGAAGATAGAATAAGGAACCTCTAGGCACCCTTGATCCAGCTTTAATAGACCCACCATCTGGCTAATGTAATCTTGCTTCATCTACTCATCCTCCCCCCCCCACATTGTTTTGAAGCAAATTCCTGGCATCACATAGTTTTAGCCATCAATAGTTACATATATCATTCTCTCTTTTTCTTTGGAATCTTAATCTGTCTATAAAATGGGAATGATGACCCCTGAGATGGTTAATATTGAGAGCTTGTTTGGAGGTTCTAGCAGGGGAGCGTAGCTATTCGTATGCCCTTGACTGAAGACCAGTCCTCCTCTATATGGGGAAGGTCTTCCTCTTTGACCAAATGCAGTTTTGGGAGGGACACACATGGAGCAGTGAGGGAGAAAAGGGACACAGCCAAATCAACCCTGGCAATCAGTGAGGTGACAGATGTTGCAGCCATTGCCCTCACATCTGAGATGGTTAATCTTTTTTTTTTTTTTTGAGGTAAGCTTTTACTCTAGCTCAAGCTGACCTGGAATTCACTATGTAGTCTTAGGGTGGCCTCAAAGTCATGACGATCCTCCTACCTTGGCCTCTCAAGTGCTGTGTGCTCCTCCACACCTGGCTTTAAAAAAAAAAAAAATTATTTATTTATTTATTTATTTATTTATTTATTTATTTATTTTTGAGAGAGAGTTAATCTTGCTTGTCCAATTGCCTGGATTTAGAATCACCCAGGAGATACATTTCTGAGTGTGTCTTTGAGGGCATTTCCAGAAAGTTTAATTGAGGAGGGAAAACCCACCCTGAGTGTTGGCAATGCTACCCCATGGGTTCAGGTCCCAGACTGATTAGGGAAGAGAAAGTGAATGGAGCCTTCATCTCTCTCTGCTTCTTGATTGTGGACACAGTGTGATCAGTTGCCTTGTGCTTCTGCGGCCACAGCTAAAGCTTCTTTTTCCATCATGCCTTCCCTGCCAGTGATGGGCTGTATCCTCAAACTGGGAGCCAAAGTAAACCCTTCTTTCCTTAAGTTGCTTCGTCAGAGTTTTTGTCACAGCAACAAGAAAAGTAACTAACTAGTGTAACACCGTATCCCAGAGTTGTGAGTAAAGCTGGTGAAATCCTTTGCTAGGATTCTAATGGCTGTCCTCTCATAACTACCTATTCACAGGAGACAAACTATAGTGGCTCAGGAAGCACAACCTTTGGGATTGTGGATGTGCCTCAGTGGACTCATCCCCAGCACCAAAACCAGCACAACAAAATGAAATAAAACCTGCAACCTTTAGAGCAGATGGACCCAAATCCCATTTCTAGCCCTAATACTTACCAGCACTGTGTCTTTTGAGTCATCTTGCCTTAGTATAGGCCTTGGCAGCCTCATCTTTAACCTGGGGACATAACTGCTTCCTTACTGGATTATAGGAAAGTTTCAGTGAGATGGTGCATATGTCAGCACATAAGTTCCTACGACATGGTAGCCACAGCTATTGTATAAATGTATGCTATGTCTGATTTTCATAGCAGTCCTGCAAGGTAAATAGTTACACCCCATATTTTACATGGAAATAACTGTGACTTACAGATGAGTGAACTTGCCTGAGGTCTTGGGGCTAATAAATTGCAGAGCCAGGAGTCTGAGCCCAGGTCTGGCTGACCTGAAAGCTTCTACCTTCATTACTGCTGTTATTTATTAAAACTAACTGCATGGCCTTGTGGGAAAGAACATGCTGATCTTGGATAAGGCAGAGCAGGGTCATCTGTCCCTTGCGTCTGCTGCTATTTTTTTTCTTCTGTCTGCTATTTTAAGCCAGTTCTGGTTTATTATAAGCTTGTAATCAAGGTGACAAAATTTTGTTAGGTTCCTCCTTCCACATCTCTTGCCTTCTTCCTGCCTCTCATTTTGGGGGGCTCATTAGGGTTCATCAGCACCTGAGGTGGAGAGAATAAAGGAAGAGGAATCAAAGGCAAAATGTTCACATTGGTCTTTGTTTTTCGATTTTTTTTTTTTAATTTGAGAGAGAGAGAAAGAGAGAGAGAGAGAGAAACAAAGAAGAAGAGGCAGAGAGATAGTGGGCACACCAGGGCTTCTCAGCCTCTGTGAACAAACTCTAGATGTGTGCATCCCCTTGTGCACATGTGCAACATTGCATGTTTGCTTCTGGCTAAACGTGGGACCTGGAGATTTGAATGGACATTCCTAGGCTTTGCAGACAGGCGCCTTAACCACTAAGCCATCTCTCCTACCCTGGTCTTTGTTTTCCCTGCAGCCAAGATTGTGAGGAGTGGGTGGTGCTTGTTTCTTCAATTCAACTGTAAAATCACTATCTTCACTTGAAGATAATGTGGCAGAAGGAAAAATCATACCTGGGCCCAACCAGCTCACTTGATTCCTGGTTTTGCTGTTCTGTAGCACTGCTTTGTGGAGTGGGCAGAACCCACATGGGAGATACCAGAACTGCCTGTGGCCATAACCTGTGGCTCAGGATCCCTATCCCTTAAAGAGAGCTTGCCTAACCATATCAGCAAGGAATGTTTTGACGGGCTTTTCTTGTGTGCTTCATTTTCACAGAATGGTGAGGTTCCCGGCTTTGTAAGCAGGACAGCCTAGCAGATAAAAGAGTTGACTGTGGTCACCTGAGGGCAGCGTGAGGACATGAATGATCTTTAGACTGTGGCCAGTCTTCCTTTCTTTCTTTTTTTTTTTTTTTTTTTTTTTTGGTTTTCCAAGGTATGGTCTCACACCAGCTCAGGCTGACCTGAAATTCACTATGTAGTCTCAGGGTGGCCTAGAACTCACGGTGATCTTCCCACCTCTGCCTCCTGAGTGCTGGGATTAAAGGCATGTGCCACCATGCCTGGCTGTGGCCAGCTTTTTTACAGAAGCCTACAGAACTTGCTCATTAGTGGCACTTCATCCATGTGAGGAACTGAATTGCTAAGACCAGGGCTGGGAGCTACTCCCCAGGGTGCCCAGAGAACAGGTAGTGAGCAGGCACAGACACTTTGCATCTGAGGCAGTGTTCATTCACTGGAGAAACGGTCTCCTCTGTGGCTGTGACACATCCTGGCTGCCATCTGGAAAGCTACCTTCAGTGGTGTAGTTTTCCTCCAGATAATACATGGGAACAAATTTGAGCCAAAGATCGAGAAACCCAGTGATGCATTTCCTACCTGTGTGATTTACAGGCTCCACGGCAAACCTCCTTTTGGGGTAGAAACATAAAACTGATCACCTCATTGCTCGGAGGATGACAGCCTTGACTTTCTTGGGATCCAGCCAAGCAAACAATTTATGAGACTGAGACACACTTAACTAGCAAAAGCTTGGGCTGTAATCCAGAATCCTTCTTACAGAAAATAGTTAAAACTGTTTCCTGTGAAACCCTGTGCTTATTTATTGAGTTAGTGAGGGCACTTCAATGACCAGTCTTTAAGTAGAAGTTGCCTTGACCTTTATAAGAATGTCACTGCTCAGGGCCAGGTGCTTTTCTTCTTGAACTCTTTAATTTTTTATTTTATTGTTTTGAGGTAGGGTCTCACTCTAGCCCAGGCTGACCTGGAATTCACTGTGTAGTCTCAGGCTGGCCTCGAACTCATAGTGATTCTCCTACTCAGCCTCTGAGTGCTGGGATTAAAGGTGTGCGCCACCACGCCGAGCTTGAACTCTTTTAGATTTACCTTTTCTTGCTCCTTGTTCAGTCATGGCTCATTTCTTCTGTGAAGCCCACTTCTCTGCTCTGTAGTCATGGAACACAAACAAGCCCAGCCCTGAGTCCATGGACTGCTCTGAAGTCCGGGCTCTGCCTCTTACTGGCAATGTGACTTTTCCAGCCTTGTTTCTTCATGTAAAAAATGGGTTTGAGGCTGGAGAAGGTGGCTTAGCAGTTAAGGTGTTTGCCTGAAAAGCCAAAGTACCTTGGTTCAATTCCCCAGGACCCACGTAAGCTGGATGCACAAGGAGGCGCATGCATCTGGAGTTCATTTGCAGTGGCTAAAGGCCCTGGTGTGCCCATTCTCTTTCTTTCACTCTCTCTCTCTCTACCTCTCTCTCTCTCTCAAACAAACAAATAAATAAAATATATAAAAATGGGTTTGGCAATACAACCTTAACTGCATGGGGTTGTGGCATTTCCATTTATTGAGTAGCATCACTTTGTGCCAGATAATCTTCTGAGTACTTAATGTGTATAAGTTCATTTTGTCCAAGTAACTGCCTCAAATGAGTTTCTTTCTTTCTTTCTTCTTTCTTTCTTTCTTTCTTTCTTTCTTTCTTTCTTTCTTTCTTTCTTTCTTTCTTTCTTTCTTTCTTTCGTAGTCTCATTCTAGCCCAGTCTGATCTGGAATTCATTATTTAGTCTCAGGTTGACCTCAAACCCACAGTGATCCTCCTACCTCTGCCTCCCAAGTACTGGGATTAAAGGTGTAGGCCACCATGCCTGGCTCTTTTTTTATTTTTACTTTTAAAAGTGTCTCTAAGTGCTCTCAACTCCCTAGCCTCCTGCTTCAGCCCTCTGAAAGCTTGGGTTCCAGGTGTGTGCCACCATGCTTAGCATGATTCCCTATAATTTTAAAAACATTTTATTTAAAAAAAAAGCCGGGTATGGTGGCACACGCCTTTAATCCCAGCACTTGGGAGGCAGAGGTAGGAGGATCACTGTGAGTTCAAGGCCACCCTGAGACTACATAGTTAATTCCAGGTCAGCCTGGGCCAGAGTGAAACCCTACCTCAAAAACAAAAAACAAACAAAAAAACCCAATATATATCTCCATATATACAATGTATTTGATTATAATCCCCTCCCATTACTTTATTTTGTTCCCCCTTTACCATCTTCTTTCCACTGAACCCCTTCATCTTTCTGACCAATCTCTATTCTATTTTTTTAATTATTATTTTTTATTGACTTTTAATCTTACATACCAAAAAAACCCCACCTGATATTTCCCTCCCCTCCCCCATTCCACTTTAGAACTCCAGTCTCCATCATATCCCCTCTCTCTCTCCATTAGTCTCTCTCCTAATTTGATGACATCATCTTTCTCTTCTATTTTGAGGGTCTTGCAAAGATATTGCTAGGCACTACAAGATCATGGATATCGAGGCCAATTTCTGTCTGGGCAGTTGTAAGAGGTCATACTTCCTTTGGCTCTTCCATTCTATCCTCCCCCTCTTCCGCAATGGTCCCTGAGCCATTGGAGGGTGTGACAGAGGTGTTTCAGTGCTAGGCACTCCTCCATCCCTTCTTCTCAGCACTATGTTGCCTTTTGGGTCATCCCAGTGGTCATCACCATCTGAAAAGAGAAGCTTCTCTAGCCAGAAGTGAGAGTAGCGTTAATATGTGAACATGAACATTTAGTGTAGTGTCCCCAGGGCAGCTTGGTGGGAATAATATATACATTTAGTCAGACATGAACAGGCTTATACCCCCAAGGCTCATGACCTCACCTACCATAGACTTTTACTTAGGTTTTTCAGTACCAGGTATGTATTCCCTCCCGTAGAGAGGGCCTTCAGTCCAATTATGGAGCGGTTGGTTACCCCAAGAGTAGACACGCCACTATTGCCTCTATTCTATTTTGATGTCTTTTTATTGTTACCTTCCTCTGTCATCCATGAAAACATGTTGATGGGCCCAACATTAGGCAGGTCTTGTTCAAGTAATGACAGCTGCTGTGAAATCTTGAATCTACCCCCTACTTCATGTCTAGAAGTGTTCCAGAACACTTCTCTCCATCCTTTGGCTCTTACATTCTTTCCACCACCTCTCTCACAGTGGTCCTTGATGTCTTGGAGTGTATGATAGAGATGTCTCACTTAGTGCTGAACACTCTACTCTCACTTCTCTGCACATTGATGAGTTTTGAGTCTCCCCATTAGTCACCACCATCTGAAAAGAGAAGTTTCTTTAAGAAGAAATGAGAGCAACATTAATCTGTGGGCATAAATGTAAATATTTAGAAGCATGAACTATAAATATTGAGAAGCATGATATATCATGTAACCAAACAGCGGTAGTAGCTTTCCTCCTTCCCCCAAGGCTTATGACCTTCCCAGCCATGAGCTTGTGGCCAGGTTTGCAGTGTCAGGCATAAATTCCTTCTGGTGGAGCAGGACTCAAGTCCAGTCAGATCAGGTGGTTACCCCATAACAGACACGCAGCTGTTGCACTAGTGGGCACATCTTGCTTGGATGACCAGTTGTATAGCTTGTGGGGTCCACTGCTGGTTAAGACTGTTGATGGCTTTTTCTCCTCAGCAGGCTACATAACACTTTCTAGCACTATGATGGTTAGTCAGCAGCAAGGAGGCTTTCAGCTTAGTTGCAGCTTGATTTCTCAGTGTTCTACAATAGACGTGTGTGGTGTCTTTAGCAATAAGATCTTACCATTTGGTTCTAGTGGGCAAAGCAAAAGTCTTGGCAATGGCCTGTATTGTTTTGGGGGCCCCAGGAGCCTCCTGGCCAACAACTCACTGGGAGGTATCCCACCTCAGCACTAGGATTTTTCTATAACATCCTATGGCTTCTGGGTACATTATCTACCCCCAGAGAGTACTTCTGCCCAAACTATATATAGTAGGTTTCCATTACTTATTCATACCATCTTTAGTTTTGATTAGCCTTCCTCCCATCCCTTTCTCTCCTCCATCTCCCTCCCCTCACCCCACTTAGACATTTTTCACCTGCAGCAGAACTTGCTCATTAGTGGCACTTCATCCATGTGAGGAACTGAATTGCTAAGACCAGGGCTGGGAGCTACTCCCAGGGTGCCCAGAGAACAGGTAGTGAGCAGGCACAGACACTTTGCATCTGAGGCAGTGTTCATTCACTGGAGAAACGGTCTCCTCTGTGGCTGTGACACATCCTGGCTGCCATCTGGAAAGCTACCTTCAGTGGTGTAGTTTTCCTCCAGATAATACATGGGAACAAATTTGAGCCAAAAGATCGAGAAACCCAGTGATGCATTTCCTACCTGTGTGATTTACAGGCTCCACGGCAAACCTCCTTTTGGGGTAGAAACATAAAACTGATCACCTCATTGCTCGGAGGATGACAGCCTTGACTTTCTTGGGATCCAGCCAAGCAAACAATTTATGAGACTGAGACACACTTAACTAGCAAAAGCTTGGGCTGTAATCCAGAATCCTTCTTACAGAAAATAGTTAAAACTGTTTCCTGTGAAACCCTGTGCTTATTTATTGAGTTAGTGAGGGCACTTCAATGACCAGTCTTTAAGTAGAAGTTGCCTTGACCTTTATAAGAATGTCACTGCTCAGGGCCAGGTGCTTTTCTTCTTGAACTCTTTAATTTTTATTTTATTGTTTTGAGGTAGGGTCTCACTCTAGCCCAGGCTGACCTGGAATTCACTGTGTAGTCTCAGGCTGGCCTCGAACTCATAGTGATTCTCCTACTCAGCCTCTGAGTGCTGGGATTAAGGTGTGCGCCACCACGCCGAGCTTGAACTCTTTTAGATTTACCATTTCTTGCTCCTTGTTCAGTCATGGCTCATTTCTTCTGTGAAGCCCACTTCTCTGCTCTGTAGTCATGGAACACAAACAAGCCCAGCCCTGAGTCCATGGACTGCTCTGAAGTCCGGGCTCTGCCTCTTACTGGCAATGTGACTTTTCCAGCCTTGTTTCTTCATGTAAAAAATGGGTTTGAGGCTGGAGAAGATGGCTTAGCAGTTAAGGTGTTTGCCTGAAAAGCCAAAGTACCTTGGTTCAATTCCCCAGGACCCACGCAAGCTGGATGCACAAGGAGGCGCATGCATCTGGAGTTCATTTGCAGTGGCTAGAGGCCCTGGTGTGCCCATTCTCTTTCTCTCACTCTCTCTCTCTACCTCTCTCTCTCTCTCAAACAAACAAATAAATAAAATATATAAAAATGGGTTTGGCAATACAACCTTAACTGCGTGGGGTTGTGGCATTTCCATTTATTGAGTAGCATCACTTTGTGCCAGATAATCTTCTGAGTACTTAATGTGTATAAGTTCATTTTGTCCAAGTAACTGCCTCAAATGAGTTAGTTAGTTTCTTTCTTTCTTTCTTTCTTTCTTTCTTTCTTTCTTTCTTTCTTTCTCTCGTAGTCTCATTCTAGCCCAGTCTGATCTGGAATTCATTATTTAGTCTCAGGTTAGCCTCAAACCCACAGTGATCCTCCTACCTCTGCCTCCCAAGTACTGGGATTAAAGGTGTGGGCCACCATGCCTGGCTCTTTTTTTATTTTCACTTTTAAAAGTGTCTCTAAGTGCTCTCAACTCCCTAGCCTCCTGCTTCAGCCCTCTGAAAGCTGGGGTTCCAGGTGTGTGCCACCATGCTTAGCATGATTCCCTATAATTTTAAAAACATTTTATTTAAAAAAAAAGCCGGGCATGGTGGCGCATGTCTTTAATCCCAGCACTTGGGAGGCAGAGGTAGGAGGATCACTGTGAGTTCAAGGCTGCCCTGAGACTACATAGTTAATTCCAGGTCAGCCTGGGCCAGAGTGAAACCCTACCTCAAAAACAAAAAACAAACAAAAAAACCATATATACAATGTATTTGATTATAATCCCCTCCCATTACTTTATTTTGTTCCCCCTTTACCATCTTCTTTCCACTGAACCCCTTCATCTTTCTGACCAATCTCTATTCTATTTTGATGTCTTTTTATTGTTACCTTCCTCTGTCATCCATGAAAACATGTTGATGGGCCCAACATTAGGCAGGTCTTGTTCAAGTAATGACAGCTGCTGTGAAATCTTGAATCTACCCCCTACTTCATGTCTGGAAGTGTTCCAGAACACTTCTCTCCATCCTTTGGCTCTTACATTCTTTCCACCACCTCTCTCACAGTGGTCCTTGATGTCTTGGAGTGTATGATAGAGATGTCTCACTTAGTGCTGAACACTCTACTCTCACTTCTCTGCACATTGATGAGTTTTGAGTCTCCCCATTAGTCACCACCATCTGAAAAGAGAAGTTTCTTTAAGAAGAAATGAGAGCAACATTAATCTGTGGGCATAAATGTAAATATTTAGAAGCATGAACTATAAATATTGAGAAGCATGATATATCATGTAACCAAACAGTGGTAGTAGCTTTCCTCCTTCCCCCAAGGCTTATGACCTTCCCAGCCATGAGCTTGTGGCCAGGTTTGCAGTGTCAGGCATAAATTCCTTCTGGTGGAGCAGGACTCAAGTCCAGTCAGATCAGGTGGTTACCCCCATAACAGACACGCAGCTGTTGCACTAGTGGGCACATCTTGCTTGGATGACCAGTTGTATAGCTTGTGGGGTCCACTGCTGGTTAAGACTGTTGATGGCTTTTCTCCCTCAGCAGGCTACATAACACTTTCTAGCACTATGATGGTTAGTCAGCAGCAAGGAGGCTTTCAGCTTAGTTGCAGCTTGATTTCTCAGTGTTCTACAATAGACGTGTGTGGTGTCTTTAGCAATAAGATCTTACCATTTGGTTCTAGTGGGCAAGGCAAAAGTCTTGGCAATGGCCTGTATTGTTTTGGGGGCCTCAGGAGCCTCCCTGGCCAACAACTCACTGGGAGGTATCCCACCTCAGCACTAGGATTTTTCTATAACATCCTATGGCTTCTGGGTACATTATCTACCCCCAGAGAGTACTTCTGCCCAAACTATATATAGTAGGTTTCCATTACTTATTCATACCATCTTTAGTTTTGATTAGCCTTCCTCCCATCCCTTTCTCTCCTCCATCTCCCTCCCCTCACCCCACTTAGACATTTTCACCTGCAGTATTTCACCACTCTATTTACATGCCCTCCCCTTAAGCCCTCCCTGCTCTGCCCTCCCTCGTGGTCTCTTTCTAGCTTTCTGGCCTCTGCTACTGCCTCTTACTCAACTCACATACAAATCTTAAAATTTGAAGCTAAGATCTCATATGAGAAAGAATGTGTGGCATTTATCTAAGTCTGGATTGTTTCATTTAACGTAATCTTTTCCAGATCTATCTATTTTCATGCAAATTTTATAATTTCCTTTTTCTTTATAGCTCACTAAAACTCCATTGTGTTATCATCACAATATCAGCTTGTGCTATTGAGAATAAAGCAGCAATAAACATGGATGAGCAAGTATCTTTGTAGTGTAGTGTAGAGTCCTTAGGGTATATGCCCAGGAGAGGTATAGTGGGATCATATAGTAGACCTATTTTTAGCTGTCTCAGAAACCTCCATACTGATTTTCATAATGGCTGTACCATTCCCATGGACAATAGAGAATTGTTCCTCTTTCCCCACACCCTTGCCAGCATTTGATTTTTTTTGTTTTTGTTTTTGCTTTTCAAGGAAGGATCTCGCTCTAGCCCAGGCTGACATGAAACTCACTTTGTAGTTTCAGGCTGGTCTTGAACTCTGCCTCCTGAGTACAGGAATTAAAGGTGTGTGACACTATACCTGGCTCTCATTTGATTTTTCTTTTATTTTTAGAGAGAGAGAGAAAGAGAGAGAGAGAATTGCCACACCAGGGCCTCAGCCACTGCAATTGATCTCCAGATGCTTGTACCACCTAGTAGGCATGTGTGACCTTGCACTTGCCTCACCTTTTTTTTTTTTTTTTTGGTTTTTCGAGGTAGGGTCTCACTCTGGCCCAGGCTGACCTGGAATTAACTATGGAAAAGATTTTCTCCCATTTTGTAGGCTGCCTTATTGCTCAGTTAATAGTGTCTTTTACTGTACAAAATCTTTTTAATTTCATCAGGTTCCATTAGTTAAATATTGACCTTATTTCCTGAGCTACTAGAGTTCTATTTAGAAAGTTGTCGCCTATGTCTATATGTTGAAGTGTTTTCCCTCCTGTTTCCTCTAGCAGTTTCAGAGTTTTAGGTCTTATGTTAAGGTCTTTGATCCATTTGGGGTCAGTTCTTATGCGTGGAGAGAGAGAGAAGGATCTAGTTGTATTCTTCTCCATATAGATATCCAGGTTTCTCAGCACCATTTGCTGGAGGCTGTCTTTTCTCCAGTGAATATTTTGTTGTAGGGTTTTCATTGTAAAGGTCCTTTACTTCCTTGGTTAGCTTTATTCCAATGGTTTTTTTTGTTTGTTTGTTTGTTTGTTTTTAGGCAATTGTGAATGGGATCTTTCCCTGATGTCATCCTCAGTGTGTTTGTTATTGGTATATAGAAAGGCGGCTGATTTCTGTGTGCTAGTTTTGTATCCTGCTACTTTGCTGAAAGCATTCATCAGCTCTAACAGGTGGAGCATTTAGGGTCTCATGTATAGACTCTTAACATCTGCATACAACAATAATTTGACTTAGTTCTTTCCTATTTGCATCCCTTTTATTTGTATCTCTTGTCTTATTGCTCTTGATAAGACTTCCAGTTCTATATTGAATAAGAGTGGAGAAAGTGGTCATCCTTGTCTTGTTCCTGATTTTAGTGGAAAAGCTTCAAGTTTTTCCCCATTTAGTTTAATATTGGCTATAGGTTTGTCATATATAGCCATTATTATATTGAGATATGTTCCTTCTAATCCCAGGTTTCAGGAATTTTTTTAAAGAGAGAGAGAGAATGAGAGAGAAAATTGGCATGCCAGGGCCTTCAGCCACTGCAATGAACTCCAGACATGTATGCCATCTTGTGTGCATGTGCAACCTTGCATGTTCTCATCACCTTGTACATATGGCTTATGTGGGGCCTAGAAAATGGAACATAGGTCCTGAGGCTTCACAGACAAGTTCCTTAACTGCTAAGCCATCTCTCCAGCCCAGGTTTCAGGACTTTTATCACAAAGGCATGGTGTGTTTTGTCAAATGCCTTTTCTGCATCTATTCAGATGATCATGTGATTTCTGTCCTTGAGTCCATATATATGGTATATTACATTTATTGATTTGCATATGATGAACCATCCCTGTATCCCTGGAATAAAACTCACTTGAAGGGCAGGAGAGATGGCTCAGGTGTTAAAGTGCTTGCCTGCAAATCATAAGGACTTGGGTTCAGTTCCCCAGTACCCACATAAAGCCAGATGTCTGAAGTTCATTTGCAGTGGCTGGAAGCCCTGATGTACCCATTCTCTCTCTATCTGCCTTTCTCTGTCTTTCTTGCTCTCTCTCTCAAATAAATAAATTTTTAAAAACTCACTTGATCAGAGTGAATGATCTTTTTGATGTGTTCTTATATTTTGTTTACAAATGTTTTGTGGATGATTTTTTGAATATTTTTATTTATTTATTCATGTATTCATTTATTTATTTGAGAGAGAGAGAAACAGAGAAAGAGGTAGATAAAAAGAGAGAGAGAAAGAGAGAATGGATGTGCCAGGGCCTCTATCCACTGCAAACTCCAGATATGTGTGCCATGTGCCTCTGGCTTTATCAAACTTGGGTCCTTTGGCTTTGCAGATAAGTGCCTTAACCGCTAAGCCATAGTGCCAGCCCCTTTGTTGGTGATTTTTGCATCTATATTCATGAGGGATATTGGTCTGTAATTTCCTTTTCTTTTTTCTTTTTGTGGGGCAGAGGGTTCAATGTAGGGTCTCACTCTAGCTCTGGCTGACCTGGAATTCACTATATAGTCTCAAGGTAGCTTTGAACTCATGGAAATCCTTCTACCTCTGCCTTCTGAGTGCTGGGATTAAAGGCGTGCACCACAATGCCCAGCTTGTAATTTTATTTTGTTTTGTCTTTATTTGGGTTTAGTTACAGGATAATTCTGGCTTTGTTCCTTCCTTTTATATTTTATGGAATACTTTGAGAAGCACTGGTATTAGTTCTTTGAAGGCCTGGTAAAATTCACCAGTGAACCATCTGGGCCTGGACTTTTATTAGTTGGGAGATATTTTTATAACTGCTTTGATATCATAGTTTGTTATAAGTCTGTTTGTTTGTTTGTTTGTTTGTTTGTTTGTTTTTTGAAGTAGGGTTTCACTCTAGTCCAGTCTGACCTGGAATTCACTATGTAGTCTTAGGGTGCCCCTGAACTCCTGGCGATCCTCCTACCTCTGCCTCCTGAGTGCTGGGATTAAAGGTGTGCGCCACCACGCTTGACTGTTATAAGTCTTTTAAAATGGTTTAATCTCATCCTGATTTAGTTTTGGAAGGTCATGTGTTTCTAGAAATTCATCCACTTCTTTTAGATTTTTAAATTTAATTGAGTATGTTTTAAAGGTATATCTATAATTTCCTGAATTTCATTGGCATCTGTTGCAGTGATTCCCTTTTCACCTCTAATTTTATTAATCTCTCTCTCTTTTTCTTTTTTTCAAGGTAGGGTTTCACTCTAGCTGAGGCTGACCTGGAATTCATTATGTAGTCTCAGGGTGGCCTTGAACTAAAGGTGATCCTCCTACCTCTGCCTCCTGAGTGCTGGGATTAAAAGCCACCACGCCTGGCTCTCTCTTCCTTTTAGTCAGTTTTACCAAGGGTTTATTGATTTTTGTTTATTCTTTCAAAGAACCAACTGTTTGTTTTATTGATTTTTTTGTATTTTTTTTGTTTCTATTTCATTAATTTCTTCCCTGCTCTTCACTAATTCTTTCAAACTACTAATGTTTGTTTAGCTTCTTTTCTTTTTCTAAGCTCTAATGATGTATCATTAATTATTTGTGACCTTTCTAATTTATTTTTTTAAATATTTTTATTTATTTATTTATTTATTTATTTGAGAGAGAGAGGCAGATAAAGAGAGGGAGAATGGGCATGCCAGGGCCTTTAGCCACTGCAAATAAACTCCATACGCATGTGCCATTTTGTGCATCTAGCTTAGGTGGCCACCAGGGAATCAAACTTTGGTCCTTAGGGTTCATGGGCAAGCCCCTTAATTGCTAAGCCATCTCTCTAGTCCTCTAATTTCTTGACATAGGCACTTAAAGATATAATTTCCTTCCTGATTTCTTCAGTGATCCACTCATCTATTAGTGTATTGTTTTGTTTCCATGATTTGTGTATGTTCTATAGTCTTTCTTTTATCCCATTGTCATCAGATAGAGTACAAGGACTTATTTCAATTTTCCTTATTAAGATTTGCTTTGTGTCTAATATATGGTCTGTTTTAAAGAAAATTCCATGTGCTGCCAAAAAGAATGTGTATTCTGCAGCATTTGGATGGAATGTTCTATAGATGTCTGTTAGGTCCATTTGTTCTATGATGTCATTTAATTCAAATGCTTCTCTGTTTATTTTTTTGTCAGGATGACCTGTCAATTGATGAGAGTGGGGTACTGAAGTCACCCACTACTATTGTGCTTGGGTTAATCTCTGACTTTCTTTATTGGTGGTACTGTTTGTTTAATGAAATTGGGTGTGCTTGTATTTATTGCATGCATTTTAGAATAGTAATGTCCTCTTGTTGGATTATTCCCTTAATTAGTATAAGTGGACTATCTTATCTCTTCTGACTAATGTTGGTTTGAAGTCTATCCTGTCTGATATTAGACCAACAAACCTTCTTGTTTCCTAGGCTCATTTGCTTTAAATGCCATTTTCCATCTTTTTTATGCTAAGGCAGTGTCTATCTTTTATGCAAGGGTGAGCTTCTTTTGTTTAACTTTTTTTGTTGTTGTGAGAGAGAGACAGACAGACAGACAGACAGACAGACAGACAGACAGACAGAGAGGAAGAGGCAAAGAGAGAATGGGCACACCAGCAGCCTCTCAGCCATTGTGAACAAACAAAAGACATGTGTGCCCCCTTGTGGGCAAGTGCAGCATTGCGCCCATGTGTCACTTTTTGTGTCTGGCTAAACGAGGGATCTGGAGAATCGAACGGGTGTTCTTAGGCTTGGCAGGCAGGCACTTTAACCACTAAGCCATCTCTCCATCCCTTGTTTAACTTTTTATTGACAATTTCCATACATATAGAAAATATATCATGGTCATAGTCCCATCCCATCATCCTCCTAAGTCTACTTCCCAAGTCCTTCCACTGAATCACTTCTTTCCAACAAGTATCTCTTCTATTTTGATGTTATCATTTTTTTCTCTTACTATTGTACAGGTCTTGTATAGGTAGTGTCAGCCACTGTGAGGCCATGAATACCATGGCTACTTTGTGTCTGCAGGACGGTATTGTAAGCACTCCTTCCCTTTTTTTGGCTCTTACATTCATTCCACCACCTCTTCTACAATTGACCCTGAGTCTTGGAGGATGTGATAGAGATGTCTCACTTAGGGCTGTGTACTCCACTGTCACTTCTCAGCACTTTGGTGAGTTTTGAGTCATTCTGATGATGACTAACCAAAAGTGAGAGCAGTATTAATATATAGGCCTAAGCATAAGTATTTAGAGGGCAGTTTTGGGGTGGGCATAATATATCCATTTAGCCAGACAACAGTAGTTAGTTTCTCCCTAGGGCTTATTACCTCCCCAGTCATAGGCTTTTTTTTTTTAAGATTAAAAAAAATTATTTTTATTTATTTATTTGAGAGAGAGAGAGAATGGGTGCGCCAGAGCTTCCAGCCACTGCAAACAAACTCAGATGCATGTGCCTCCTTGTGCATCTGGCTTACATGGGTCCTAGGGAATTGAACCGAGGTCCTTTGGCTTTGCAGGCAATTGTCTTGACCACTAAGCCATCTCTCCAGCCCAGCCCATAGGCTTTCGATTAGGATTTCAGAGAGCAGTTGGTTTCCACCATAACAGACATGCCACCATTGCACATGTTGGTGCATTTTGCCTGGCTGGCCAGATGTAAAGCTCACAGTATCCTCTAGTGGTTAAGACCCTTGATGATAGGCTGCATAGTTCTTTCCAGAATTCTGACAGTTTGGCAACAGGGAGGAGGCTTCCAACTCAGCTCCAGCTTGATTTCTCAGCAACTTGCAACCCAGGAGTGTGGACTTTTCAGCAATAGGGTCTCACCATTTAGTTCTCATGGGTAACTAAGAGCCTTGTCAATGTCCTGTTATGTTTTGGGGCCATTAGGGCTTCCCTGACCAGCAACTCCCTAGAAAGTAGCCCACCCCTGGCACTAAGAGAGGTGAGTTTCTTGGAGGCAACAAACAGAAGGATCCTGCCTTCAAATCCATTCTGCTAGTCTGTGTCTTTTGATTGGGGAACTGAGATCATTGATGTTCAGAATTATTGAAAAATATATTAATTCCCATTGTTCTTACTGATATGGTTTGATATTTTCTATCCCTCTCTTGCATAAACTGTTATTCAAGCGTGGTTTACTCTTTTCTGTGGGCTTGTGGATATGTATTTCTTCTCCTCAGTCTGAAGGATCCCTTTATAAATTTTCTGTAGAGCTGGCTTAGTGGTCATGCATTTCTTAAGCTTGTTCATGAGAAGTTCTTCTTTCTCCTTCAATTATAACAGATAGTTCTGCTGGATGTAATAGTCTGGGTTGGCACTTGTCTTTCAGAACTTGATTTTTAAATTTAATTTTATTTATTTATTAGAGAGAGAGAGAGAAAGAGGCAGAGAAGGGGAGAGAGGGAAAATGGGCATGCCAGGGCCTCCAGCCACTGCAAATGAACTCCAGACACATGTGCCACCTTGTGCATCTGGCTTACGTGGGTCCTGGGGAGTCGAACCTGGGTCCTTTGGCTTTGCAGCAAGTGCCTTACATGCTAAGCCATCTCTCCAGCCACTATTTTAGAACTTGAAATACATCATTACAAACTCTTCTGGCTTTTAATTTCTATTGAGAAATCTGTTGTTAGCCTGATGGTCTTATTTTATAGGTGACTAGGTGCTTTCCTCACTGTTTTCAATGTATTTTCTTTGGTCTGTGTGCTTAGTAGTTTAATTATAGTATGATGAGGAGAATTTCCTTTCTTGTCTTGTTTGTTTGGTGTTCTTTTAAATGCTTCCTGTATCTGTATTTCTGCCCTAATTTTTTTTACTTTTAACTTTTCTCTGAAAATATTCAATGTATCAGTCTTTTTTTTTTTTTTCATCTGTTTCTGTGTAGTGTATGTGCATGTATATATGTATGTTCACATTTGTGTGCAGGTACGTGAGTGTGTGTGGAGGCCAGAGATCAATGCTGAAGTTTTTCCTCATTCTCCACCTTAGTCTTTGAGGAAGGGTCTCTTCCTGAACTTGAACCTATTTGATTAGGCTTGCTAGCCAGTGAACCCTCTCACTTGTCTTTCCCAGCACTGGGATTATAGGCATACACCATTATGTCTGACTTTTTTTCCCTTGAGTTTAAGTCTTGGTTGTGACGGGTGAGATAGAGAAGTAAGGAAGGAAAGCAGAAGAGGAAGGGAGGGAGTGGGAGACAGAGAAAGAGGAAGGCAGAGAAAGGTAAGAGAGAAAAGGAGGTGGATATATTGGGCAGAGAGCAAGAATGTTTAAGACAGTGAGAGAGATGAAGAGGGAGATTGGAAGGGAAAGAAGGGAGGGTACACTTGACATTTCTACATGGGTTCTGGGGCACTAAAGTCAAACCCTTATACTTGGCCCTTCACTGATTGGGCCATTGCCCCAGCCCTTAATATGTCAGTCTTATGTTCAAATCTGGATGTGCTTTTTTTTTTTTTTTTTTTTTTTTTTTTTTTCCGAGGTAAGGTCTCACTCTAGCTCAGGCTGACTACGTAGTCTCAGGGTGGCCTTGAACTCTTGGTGATCCTCCTACCTCTGCCTCCCGAGTGCTGGGATTAAAGGCTTGCGCCACCACGCCCGGCCCTGCATGTGCTTTTTAAACTTTGTATTATAAAAAATTAAAATATATGCTCACATAAGCCTAGTATAATGAATCTCTACATATGTAGTGTAGTACCTTTTATGTAACTTCAATTGTCAGCAAGTCATGGCATATTATTTTTGCTAATATGCTTATTTACTTCTCTACACTCATACTATTTTGAGATACATTCCCCAAATTATATTGTTTTAATCAATTCTCCAGTCTGTCCTCCCCACAGACATGTGGGCTACACCCATCTTTTAATGTGGGTGCTGAGTAATCAAACTCATATGGTCATAGGCTCTCTCAAACCCTCATGTTTGTGTGACAAGCACTCTTAAATGCTCAGCCATCTCCCCAGATGTTGTTTATTTGTATTGTTTTTATTTTATTTTTTTTTTTTTAGAGAGTGAGCAAGAGAGAGACAGACTGACAGACAGAGAGGAGAGATAGAGAATTGGCATGCCAGGGTCTCAATCACTACAATCAAACTCCAGATGCTTGTGCTACCTAGTGGGCATGTGTGACCTTGCACTTGACTCACCTTTGTACATCTGGCTAACATGGGATCTGGAGAATAGAACATGGGTCCTTGGGCTTCATAGGCAAGTGCCTTCACCACTAAGCCATCTCTCCAGCCCTTGTTTTGTTTTTCAAGGTAGGGTCTCACTCTAGCCCAGGCTGACCTGGAATTTACTATGTAGTCTCAGGCTGGCCTCCAACTCTCTCCTGCTACCTCTGCCTCCCTACTGCTGTGATTAAAGGCATGTGCCACCATGCCCTGCCAGCCCTTGCTTTTAAATGTTTTTTTTTTTCTGATTTATTTGTTTATTAGAGACAGAGAGAGAGAGAGAGAACAGGTGTGCCAGGGCCTCTAGCCACTGCAGACAGACTCCAGGCACATGCACTACCATGTGCATCTGGTTTATGTGGGACCTGGAGAATCAAACCTAGATCCTTAGGCTTTGCTGGCAAATGCCTTAACCACTAAGCCATCTCTCCAGCCCCAGCCTTTGTTTTTGAGACAGGGTCTCATGGAGTTCAGGCTGGTTTCAAACTAACTATGTAACTAAGGATGGCCTTGGACTCCTTATCTTCCTGTCTCAGCCTCCTGAGTGCTGGGATTACAGATATGAGCTACCAGGCCCAGCTTCAGGTTCAGTTTTTGAGAAGACTGCCTCAGAGGTGGAGTATTTTTCTCTCAGGAGACACATAATGTGATTGTTTTCATCCTGTTACTGAGTAGCTAGATTGTAGTTTATTGCCAAAATAAGTTAGAGAGAGAAATAGATGTTTGTGTGTGATTCTGGGCCAGTCGTTATACTTCTCTGAGCTTTGTCTCCCTTGTATATAAATAATGACAAAAGTTTCTCCTTGATCTTATTGTGAGAACTACATAAAGTACTGAGGTAAAACATCTAGAATGCTTTAATAATTCAGTCTGTGGGGCTGGAGAGATGGCTTAGTGGTTAAGGTGTGTGCCTGTGAAGCCTAAGGACCTTAGTTTGATTCCTCAGTACCCATGTAAGCCAGATGCACAAAGTGGCGCATGCATCTGGAGTTCATTTGCAGTGGCTAGAATCCCTGGCATACCTATTCTCTCTCTCTCTCTCTGTCTTTCTATCTGCCTCTTTCTCTCTCTCAAGTAAATAAATACAATGGAAAAAGAATTCAGTCAGTGTTTGGAGGTGTTGTGTCTCTCTCCTAAAATGTGTCCCTGTGCTGTTACATGTGTGCGGTGGAAGTAGAGTCTGGAGATGTTTGAATGTCCTGAGTCTCATGGGCTTCACCTGGTGTGCCCATCACCCCCTTCTTGAGTGAATATTGGCTGGCTTCCTTATTCTTCCCTGTGCTTCTACTGGCAGTTATTGATTGTGTGGACTGTCCTAGTAGGGGCAGGATCGTTGCCAGTCCAACAAGGCAGGTTTGAGCTGCTTCCATGAAATCCAAGGCACCAAGGCCTCAGAGGTGGAACAAGCACTGTGGTTTGCCAAGAGCAGCATCTCTAGCATGGTGGTTATCCTGCTTGGGCATCCTGTCAGGTACCTACCAGCCTGTTTTGTATATTTTCAGTGATAAGAAGCTCTTTATCTCTCAGGCAGCAGATCTACTGGTCCCCTCTTCAAGAGAGAAAGGCCTTTCCTAATTCAATCTGCAGCCTGCCTGTAGTAGACAGCTTCAGGTTTGCTGAGATGAACTTCCAGACCAGGAACAGTTATGGAGGAAGGTCCAAACACAGAGAGAGAAGCCACAAGCCAAACCAAAAGCCACACAGCACACTTTGCATATCTTTAGATTGGAATTTCAAATCCACAGCCACAGGACACCTCCTCCAGCCAGGTGGCTCAAACTTAAAATAAAACACTGATATACTGCTAGGCGTGGTGGCACATGCCTTTAATCCCAGCAGTCAGGAGGCAGAGGTAGGAGGATAGCCATGAGTTCGAGGCCACCCTGAGACTACAAAGTGAGTTCCAGGTAAGCTTGGGCTAGAGTGAGACCCTACCTTGAAAAACCAAAAAACAAAACAAAACAAACAAACAAAAAAAAACCCTAGCCGGGCGTGGTGGCGCACGCCTTTAATCCCTTTAATCCCAGGCAAAGGCCTGGGATTAAGTTCAAGGTCACCCTGAGGCCATAGTTAACCCAGGTCAGCCTGGGCCAAAACCCTAAAAAAAAAAAAAAAAAAAAAAAAAAAAAATCTAATCAAACTACCACACTGCCTTTCTCTCATTTCCCTCCCTGGTTCTGAGTGATCTTTCCATACCCACTGGGTGTGAAGGACAACAGAGAGGGATCTGTTCTCTTAGTGGCACCAGAACAGACCTGTGATGTGGTGAAACCTGGTCAAGCATGTGGCATTGCCTTTGTGAGGATAACAGTGGAGAGCTTTCCAAGCATGGCAGAAATGGAGTGTAATTCTTTACATGGCAGAAATGGAGTGTAATTCTTTATTACACAGCGTCAGATGCAGGTGGAGTGAAGAGTCGTGCAGGAGACCAATGGAGAAGCTCCCTTCTGTGCTGATTGGAGCCCAGTGTGTGGTGCAAGGTTTCCACCAAGGAGTTTCTCAAATGTCCTTTGTTGGGCCCTGCATGAGTGGTATTCATCCCTACAGTGTTTAATGCCCTTTATCCTTGCACCTTCTCTTTCCAGTAGCCTGCAGGAAAAGAGGTTGTAGCATAAGGGCTGTGTGTCAGTGTTAGGCAGTTTGTCAGCCTTCGAAAGCTTCTTGGGAGCTGAGAGCCAGTAATGCCAGCGGGTGGTCTAGGGTCTTCAATCACAAGGAAAGGCCCTCTCCCAGTGGTGACACATATAAGAAGGAAAGAGCCTTTGTTCCATCTGGCTGGTAGGGACTAGTTCCCATTTGCTGCAGATCTTTGGTTCTTACCAATGCCTGTAGAGTTCTTCTAATCTGAACCCAGTGTGAGCAGATCTGAAGCACTGAACGTAACAGGTTATCCACCAGGATGGATATTGGCATACAGGCTTCCATTTCCATCTCTTACCAAATATAAGAGTGTTAATGTTCTTCATTTGGGACTATAGTCAAATTAGAGAAATGAATTTGCTAGTCTTTGGGCCACCTTGGTGAAGGTCATGATGGGTGGCCTGCTTTGGGGTAGCCATATTACGCTGAGAATGGGTTGCTCTGGAGGCATCCCTCTCCTTTATCCTTTAGGGCTGAAGGGACAGTCGACCTCCCTGTCCTTTCTGCTTCCTGATATTTGTTACAGTGTGCTCTGGGATGTGAAGCTGAATGGGAGATTATGAGAGGTCAGCATTACTGGAGCACAAGAGGCCAGTGCAGCTCTGACTCCTCAGGGTGTGAGGCAGCTTTAGAGATGTAAGAAGTGAAGAGTTAAACTTAGCTCCCTTCCTTCCTCCTTCCTTCTTCCCTTCCTCCTTTCTTTCTTCCTTCCTTCCCTCTCCCCTTCCCTCATTCTCTCTCCCCTTCCTCCCTCCCTTCCTCCTTTGTTCATTTGTTCTTTCTTTCTTTCTTTCTTTCTTTCTTTCTTTCTTTCTTTCTTTTTTGTTTTTCTTTTCCTTTTTTGGTTTTTCAAGGTAGGGTCTCACTCTAGTTCAGGCTGACCTGGAGTTCACTCTGTATTCTCAGGGTGTCCTCGAACTCATGGCGATCCTCCTACCTCTGCCTCCCATTAAAGGCATGCGCCACCACATCTGGCTCTCTTCTTTTCTTTTCTTTTCTTTTCTTTTCTTTTCTTTTTCTCTTCTTTTCTTTCTCTCCTCTGTTGTGCTTGGTATTGGAACCAGGGCTTCATTTATGCTAGGTAAGTGTTGTACCACTGTGCTACACCTCAGCTCGACCATGAACCTAGGCTCTTAAACCTGAAAACTTGAAAGTATAAAGAAATATAGAGAAGTAGAGAAAATACTTATCCTCTTGATACCTGCAGTCACTACTGTAAATATCTTGGCAGTGTACTTCCTTCTTGTATTGTTAATGCATTTTTCTTTATACAGATGATCATATAGATTTGTATCCTGTTTTCCTCCACTTAATATGTAATAAGCATTTTATAATTAAAAGCAGCTTATCTTTAATAACTGTTTTTTACTCTCTTTGCCAGGGATAGAGCCCTGGGCCATGTGCATACTCAATAAATACTCTACACTGAGCCACATTCCTAGCCTTAAATGTCATTTTTACATGACTATAATGTCCACTCACATTACTGTTTCCTTAATGTTAGATTTTTGGATTGGTCCCTTTCTTTCTCCCCTTGCTGTTACAATTAATGCAGTAACCAGCATCGCAGGGCTTAAATCACTAGCTGCATTTTATATTATATTATATTGTTATTTATTTATTTTGGTGTGTGTGTGTACTTATACATGTTCATGTTTGTCAGTATGGATGTGTGCATGCCTAGGTGCATGTGTGGAGGTCAGAGAACAACTTTGGGTTCCAGTCTTTGCCTTCCACCTCATTTCAGGTAGGATCTCTCATTGGTCACTGTTGTGTTCTCCAGGATAGTTGGCCCATGAGCTTCTGGAAGATTCTCATGTCCCTTCCTCCCTTCTCACCACAGACGCACTGAGATTGCAGATACTCTCACTACAGATACACATGAGATCACTGTGTATAACAGACAGGCTTTAATCTTGCAGTCTTCCTGTCTCAGCCTCCCAAGTAGCTGGGATTTCAGGCAAGTGCCACCATACCTGTAGTATACTTGTTTTTGAGGGTTTTACTCTCCAAGAAAAAAACAAAACAAAACAAAACAAAACAAAAGCCTTGTTGCTTTGTATTTGCTCATCCTTTATTGGAATCTAGCCTAACCTGGTCCAGGTTGGAGCAGGGACACTGGTACAAGGGATAGGGCTGAGGAAGGAGTAGGGCCGAGGAAGGCTTCTTGCAAAGGTTTTTAAGACAACAAAAGTTGTTAGGCCACATTCAAAGGAGTTAAGCAGGTAGGATAAGGGTGAGACTGTCCTAGATACCCAGACAGAACAGAAGATGTGAAGGGCACAATCCTAGGGAAGATAAGGCCAGAGGACAGTGGAAGGGTGGAGTGAGGTAGACTGGAGAGAAGGGCAGATCAGGAGCTGCCAGGCCCAGAGGTAGATCTTAGACTGTCCTAACAGCAGTGGGAACCACTAAGGAGCCTTATGCAGGCCAACAATGGTATGAAATTTGTATTCAAGAAAGTTCATTCTAGCTGCTGGGTAAAGGATGGATTGGGCAGGGCAGGAGGGGATGACCTCCCTGCTGGGAGCGCACTTAGGAGGACTGCCTTGTGAAGCGGGCTGTACCAGCAGTGAATCGGTACTCTGGATTTGCTAAATTGATAGATGAGTGTGCGTTTTACTTCAATTTTTGTTTCTTTAATTCTACTAAGATTGGATATTTCTCTTGTTTATTTACCATACTGTCTCAATGACATTTGGAGGGCTTGCCTCCTATGATCTAAAAGTTCTTGGTGCATAAAGGCACCATTATTCACAGGCTTTAGAGATGGTGTGTTTCCATGCATCATGCTGTTTTGTGTTGGATTCCATAGATGCATAGGAAGGGCAGGTTCTGGGACCCTGGGGCTGGTTTGAGGCTCACAGGTCTATATCCTATGCCCTCTCCAGCCCTTTACCTTCTAAAGCAGGTACCATTCTCAGGGCCTTGGAAAGCACAACCTTGTTGACCAGAAAGAGCAGGAACAGTGGGCAGGGGGCAGAGGTTTCTTTTCTGCCATTCAGATTTGGGAGAAGAGGCTCAGGACATGGCAAATTCAGTTTAAGTCAGGGAGTCCTTAGTGGCTTGGGAAGCTTTGTTGTACAAGAAGCTCAGTCAAAACTGTTAGTTTTTTTTTTTAATTTTTATTATTTTTTTAAGAGCAAGCAAGAGAGAGAGAGAGAGAGAGAGAGAGAGAGAGAGAGAGAGGGAGAGAGAGAATTGGAGCACCAGGGCTCTGCCACTGCAGTTGAACACCAGACACTTGCACCACCTAGTGGGCATGTGAGATTTTGTGCTTGCCTCACCTTTGTGCATCTGGCTTATGTGGGATCTGGAGAATTGAACATGGGTCCTTAGGCTTCGCAGGCAAGCACCTTAACTGCTAAGCCATCTCTCTAGCCTCCCAAAACTGTTATTTTTTTCTTTTTCTTTCTCTTTTTCTTTTTTTTCAGTTTTTTTTTCTTTTTTTCTTTTTTTTTGTCTCTTCAAGGTAGGGTCTCACTCTAGCCCAGGCTGACCTGGAACGCACTCTGTAGTCCCAGGTTGGCCTTGAACTCAGGGATCCTCCTGCCTCAAGCCTCCCGAGTGCTGGGATTAAAGGTGTGTGCCACCACACCTAGCTAAGACTCTTCGTTTTCTGCAGATTACAGGCTATTTATAGAGCAGGAGGAAGGGGTGGAGAATAGATCTGCCTTCCCAGCCTCCCCAACCTGACTCACTGTCAGCTGCCACCCCAAAGTTAACAGCATTCAACTTGTAGATCTTGCTTGTTAATATATTTAGCAGTTTGTTTGATTGATAGCCTCCGTGGCTTCCTGAGGAAATTTCAAGCTGCGGTTTGCTGAGACTGTACTCTTGATTGGAAAACTTTTCTTAATAGATGGCTGCTTGCTATGCTGTGGGGTCTTTTACATTTTGGTTCCTCTTCGAGGATGGCTGGTTTCTTATGCAGTATACATGGTGTCCCGAGGTGCACCCTGATTGCTATGTGCATGGTAGTTGGGTAGCTGAGTTCAACACGGTGGCTGAGTAATTAATTCATATTTCTCTTTACAGCTGCCAGGAAATCACAGGGACTTTGAGCCTGTGTTTCATTCTGAAGTGTTGTCCCTTGTTAAATAGCAGTGATTTCAGATGTTAAAACTGACATTGTAGCCAGTAGCCTTGTCACAGCTACATGTATGGCTATGTTCTTGCTTTGGCTTCAGTCCTCCTTATTTGCCATTAAAAAAATATATATATTTATTTATTTATTCATTTATTCATTTATTGGAGAGTGAGCTGGAGCCTGGGTGGGGGTGGGAGATAGAGAGAATGGGTGTGCCAGAGCCTCCAGCCACTGCAAATGAACTCCAGACACAGGTGCCGCCACCTTGTGCATCTGGCTTGCACGGGTCCTGGGGAATTAAACCTGGGTCCTTAAGCTTCATAGGCAAGCACCTTAACTGCTAAGCCATCTCACCAGCCCTTATTTGCCATTTTTAAAAAATTTATTTATTTATTTATGAGGGGGGAGGGTATAGGTGCACCAGAGCCTCTTCTACTGCCAATGAACTCCAGATACATTGTTCATCTGGCTTTACATGGGTGCTGGAGAACCAAACTGGGCTGAACCCAAGCTGGTAGGCTTTGCAAGCAAGCATCTTTACCTGCTGAGCCATCTCCCTAACCCCTTATTTGCACAAAGGCCAGACATGTGTTGTGCATAGGGTTAGATGAGTTGACCTACCAGCAATATTCCAAAAATTATTCTTTTGCTTCTGATGATTAGATAGGTTGACAATTTTTTAAAAAATATTTTATTTATTTATTTGAGAGAGAGAAAGAGGTGGGGGGGGGGAGATGGAGAGAATGGGTACACCAGGGCCACCAGCCACTGCAAACAAACTTCAGATGCATATGCCCCCTTGTGCATCTGGCATATGTGGGTCCTGGAGAATCGAACTGGGATGCCTTAACTGCTAAGCCATCTCTCCAACCCCCAGGTTGACTTTTTTTTTTTTTTTAAATCACAAATATGGTTTCGAAAGAAATACATTTTTTTTCCTTTGAAATGAAATCTGGCTCCTTTGCCCAAACTGGTTTCTAGCTCCTGGGCTGAAGTGATTTTCCAAACTCAATGTCCTGAGTAGCTGAGATTAGCCACCATGTCAGGCTAAGAAGTGCTCTTTGTATAGGAAATTTTGGAAATTACTCCTCTGCAAAACAAAACAGAATAAGGCATAATTGCTTACCCCACTAAGATTTTATCATATTTGGGGTTCAACTTTCCAGGCTTTATTTCTTTACCTAGATATACATTTATATATTTTATATATAATTTTTTTGGGGGGGGTTCGAGGTAGGGTCTCACTCTGGTCCAGGCTGACCTGGAATTAACTATGTAGTCTCAGGGTGGCCTCGAACTCATGGTGATCCTCCTACCTCTGCCCCTGGAGTGCTGGGATTAAAGGCGTGCGCCACCATGACCAGCTGCTTTTTTTTTTTTTTTTTTTTTTTGGTTTTGCAAGGTAGGGTCTCACTCTGGTTCAGGCTGACCTGGAATTAACTATGTAGTCTCAGGGTGGCCTTGAACTCTCCGCGATCCTCCTACCTCTGCCTCCCAAGTGCTGGGATTAAAGGCGTGCGCCACCACGCCCGACTTTAGATATATGTTTATATTTTGAGGCAAGATCTCACTGTAGCCCAGGCTGACCTGGAACTCCCTCTGTAGCCCAGACTGGCCTGGAATTTCCAGGAATACTCTTACCTCAACCTCTCAACTGCTGGGACTAAAGAAAGGTATGTGCCACCATGCTTAGATTAAGATACACATTAAAAAAAGAGCCAGGCGTGGTAGCACACGTCTTTAATCCCAGCACTCGGGAGGCAGAGGTAGGAGCATCGCCATGAGTTTGAGGCCACCCTGAGACTACATTGTGAATTCCAGGTCTGCCTGAGCTAGCATGAGACCCTACCTCGAAAAAAAAAAAAAGAAAAAAAGAAAAAAGAAAAAAAAGAAAACAACAACAACAAAAAGATACACATTAAAAAAAGATTTATTGCCGAGCATGGTGGTGCACGCCTTTAATCCCAGCACTTGGGAGGCAGAGGTAGGAGGATCACTGAGAGTTCGAGGCCACCCTGAGACTATATAGTGAATTCCAGGTCAGCCTAGGCTAGAGTGAGACCCCACCTTGAAAAACCAAAAATATAAATAAATAAAAAATGATAAAAATAAAAAAACAAAAAAAGATTTATTGACAAATGTATCTTTCTTAAAAAATATTTTTTATTTTATTTATTTATTAGAGAAAGAGGGAGAGAGAAAGAGGCAAATACAGAGAATAGAATGGATGTGCCAGGGCCTCCAGCCACTGCAAATAAACTCCAGACACATGTTCCACCTTGTGCATCTGGTTTATGTGGGTACTGGTGAATCGAACCTGGGTCCTTAGGCTTTGCAGGCAAGCGCCTTAACTGTTAAGCCATTTCTCCAGCCCAACAAATGCATTTTTAATATTAAACTGTATGAACTGCTTTTTACACCAATGCATACTTGTCTACTCAGAATTTTTCTCTCTAACCCAGTAGCCAGACATGTCTCTGGAGTAACAATAAGCCTTCCTGGGCAGTGAGTCACCTTGTGGGTTGATGATGATGTCATTTCCCCAGGGTCTCAGGCTTTGATTATGTTTTGGGCTCAAGTCACATTCCTTAAATATTTTCAGGGCAGTGAACGAAGAACAGTGAGAGGCCCTACTTCAAAACAAGGTGAAAGTCAAGGACTGACCTGGAAAGTTGTCCCTTGGTCACACATGCTGTAGCATGTGTGTACTGCATTCACACACATGACCCCCCCATGCACACACACTACACAAAATGCCCATGAAGCCAGGATTGATGGAGAGGGAGCACCAAAGGAAACATGATCCTTCTCCAACTACAGTGATACTGCTTAACAGGTACACACACACACACACACACATCTATATAATTTTTTAAAAATTATTTGGTTTTTTGAGGTAGGGTTTCGCTCTAGCCCAGGCTGACCTGGAATTCACTATGTAGTCTCAGGGTGCCTCAGACTCACAGTGATCCTCCTACCTCTGCCTCCTGAGTGCTGGCATTAAAGGCATACACCACCACACCTAGCAGGTTTCTCAGGTTTCTAATATCTTTTTCTCATTTCTTCCTTACTGACAGAACTTTGATTTTGTTTGGAGTGACTGTGTGTCCAGCTAAAATATTCTCTTACCCTGACTTCCTTGCAGCTAGGAGAGGGTGTGTGACAGTTGTGGCCTTTGAGCTGGAGGTTGAAGCCCTAAGGAGAACACTCCTTCATAAATGGAAAGTCCTTTCTTTAGCCCTTGCAACTTCTCCCTGCTTATTTCATAGACTGTCAGCTAGAGAACAGCTATAGGAAGGACAGCCTCAGGCCAGTGATCCCGGACACTCACATACATGGTATTCAGGAGCTGCCCCGGCTCCATGCTGCCTGCGCCCGGATTTCTTCTTTTTCCATGAGAAAAATAACCACCCATCTGTTTAAGCAAATGGTAGATTTTTAATTGCTTGCAGCTGAATGCAATCATAAGCGATAAGGTAATGTTTTAATATTTTACAAGGGAGAAATGTATTTACATATTGTATAATTAAAAATGAAAAATAATTTAAATCCCCACAGATTTCTGAGCCCCACATCAGATGCATTGAAATAGGATCTTGGGAGTCAGGGTGCACAAAACTAAATACACTCTTCAGGTGATTCCAATGCACACTAACATGGGAGAATCATTTCCATACTTATTAATCTGAGATTCCCATTTTATAGATGATAGCATTGAGAACACAAGAGGTTTAAAAAGCTCTATCTGGGGCTGGAGAGATGGCTTAGTGGTTAAGGTGCTTGCCTGCAAAAGCCAAAGGACCCCAGGTTCAACTCCCCAGTACCCATGTAAGTCAGATGCCCAAGGGGGCGCATGTATCTGGAGTTCCTTTGCAGTGGCTGGAGGCCCTGGCGTGCCCATTCTCTCTCTCTCTACCTGCCTATTTCTGTATCTCTCTCCCTCTCAAATAAATAAATAAAAATAAAAGCTCTATCTATTGTATCTATGTGTGTGTGTGTGTGTATGTATGTATGTATGTATGTATGTATGTATGTATGTATGTACAAAGATGCACATGTATGTGTGTATGTTTTTTTAAGATTTTATTTTTATGTATTTATTTGAGATGGACAAAGGAAGAGAGAGAGAGAGAGAATGGGTGCACTAGGGCCTGTAGCCACTGCAAACAAACTCCAGGTGCATGCGCTCCCATGTGCATCTGGCTTACGTGGGACCTGGAGAATCAAACTGAGATCCTTAGGCTTTGCAGACATGTGCCTTAACCACTAAGCCATCTCTGTAGCGCATGTATTTTTTTTGAGAGAGTCAGAGAGAGAAAGAGAGAGAGACAGATAGAGAATGGGCACGCCAGCAGCCTCTCAGCCACTGTGAACGAACTCCAGAAGTGTGCGCCCCTTTGTGGGCAAGTGTGGCATTGCGCCCTTGCATCACTGTGTCTGGCTAAACATGGGACAAGGAGAATCGAATGGGCATTCTTAGGCTTAGGAGGCAGGCGCCTTAACCCCTAAGCCATGTCTCCAGCCCATGTTTTTTTTTTTTTTAATTGTAGTGCTGAGGATGAAATCCAGGGCTGTGGGCTTGCTAGGCAAGTGTACTACCACTGAACTCCACTCTTCATGCCTGTTATCCCAGGCTGACCTGGAATTCACTTTGTAGTCTCAGCGTGGCCTCGAACTTATGGTGATCCTTCTATTTCTGCCTCTTTAGTGCTGAGAGAGTGAAAGATAGAGAGTTGGCTCACCAAGACTTCCAGCCACTGTAACTGAACTCCAGGCGTGTATGCCACCTTTTGTGCATGTGCAATCTTATATATTTTGAGGCAAGATCTCACTGTAGCCCAGGCTGACCTGGAACTCCCTCTGTAGCCCAGACTGGCCTGGAATTTCCAGGAATACTCTTACCTCAACCTCTCAACTGCTGGGACTAAAGAAAGGTATGTGCCACCATGCTTAGATTAAGATACACATTAAAAAAGAGCCAGGCGTGGTAGCACACGTCTTTAATCCCAGCACTCGGGAGGCAGAGGTAGGAGCATCGCCATGAGTTTGAGGCCACCCTGAGACTACATTGTGAATTCCAGGTCTGCCTGAGCTAGCATGAGACCCTACCTCAAAAAAAAAAAAAAAAAGAAAAAAAGAAAAGAAAAAAAGAAAACAACAACAACAAAAAGATACACATTAAAAAAAGATTTATTGCCGAGCATGGTGGTGCACGCCTTTAATCCCAGCACTTGGGAGGCAGAGGTAGGAGGATCACTGAGAGTTCGAGGCCACCCTGAGACTATATAGTGAATTCCAGGTCAGCCTAGGCTAGAGTGAGACCCCACCTTGAAAAACCAAAAATATAAATAAATAAAAAATGATAAAAATAAAAAAACAAAAAAAGATTTATTGACAAATGTATCTTTCTTAAAAAATATTTTTTATTTTATTTATTTATTAGAGAAAGAGGGAGAGAGAAAGAGGCAAATACAGAGAATAGAATGGATGTGCCAGGGCCTCCAGCCACTGCAAATAAACTCCAGACACATGTTCCACCTTGTGCATCTGGTTTATGTGGGTACTGGTGAATCGAACCTGGGTCCTTAGGCTTTGCAGGCAAGCGCCTTAACTGTTAAGCCATTTCTCCAGCCCAACAAATGCATTTTTAATATTAAACTGTATGAACTGCTTTTTACACCAATGCATACTTGTCTACTCAGAATTTTTCTCTCTAACCCAGTAGCCAGACATGTCTCTGGAGTAACAATAAGCCTTCCTGGGCAGTAAGTCACCTTGTGGGTTGATGATGATGTCATTTCCCCAGGGTCTCAGGCTTTGATTATGTTTTGGGCTCAAGTCACATTCCTTAAATATTTTCAGGGCAGTGAACGAAGAACAGTGAGAGGCCCTACTTCAAAACAAGGTGAAAGTCAAGGACTGACCTGGAAAGTTGTCCCTTGGTCACACATGCTGTAGCATGTGTGTACTGCATTCACACACATGACCCCCCCATGCACACACACTACACAAAATGCCCATGAAGCCAGGATTGATGGAGAGGGAGCACCAAAGGAAACATGATCCTTCTCCAACTACAGTGATACTGCTTAACAGGTACACACACACACACACACACACACACATCTATATAATTTTTTAAAAATTATTTGGTTTTTTGAGGTAGGGTTTCGCTCTAGCCCAGGCTGACCTGGAATTCACTATGTAGTCTCAGGGTGCCTCAGACTCACAGTGATCCTCCTACCTCTGCCTCCTGAGTGCTGGCATTAAAGGCATACACCACCACACCTAGCAGGTTTCTCAGGTTTCTAATATCTTTTTCTCATTTCTTCCTTACTGACAGAACTTTGATTTTGTTTGGAGTGACTGTGTGTCCAGCTAAAATATTCTCTTACCCTGGCTTCCTTGCAGCTAGGAGAGGGTGTGTGACAGTTGTGGCCTTTGAGCTGGAGGTTGAAGCCCTAAGGAGAACACTCCTTCATAAATGGAAAGTCCTTTCTTTAGCCCTTGCAACTTCTCCCTGCTTATTTCATAGACTGTCAGCTAGAGAACAGCTATAGGAAGGACAGCCTCAGGCCAGTGATCCCGGACACTCACATACATGGTACTCAGGGAGCTGCCCCGGCTCCATGCTGCCTGCGCCCGGATTTCTTCTTTTTCCATGAGAAAAATAACCACCCATCTGTTTAAGCAAATGGTAGATTTTTAATTGCTTGCAGCTGAATGCAATCATAAGCGATAAGGTAATGTTTTAATATTTTACAAGGGAGAAATGTATTTACATATTGTATAATTAAAAATGAAAAATAATTTAAATCCCCACAGATTTCTGAGCCCCACATCAGATGCATTGAAATAGGATCTTGGGAGTCAGGGTGCACAAAACTAAATACACTCTTCAGGTGATTCCAATGCACACTAACATGGGAGAATCATTTCCATACTTATTAATCTGAGATTCCCATTTTATAGATGATAGCATTGAGAACACAAGAGGTTTAAAAGCTCTATCTGGGGCTGGAGAGATGGCTTAGTGGTTAAGGTGCTTGCCTGCAAAAGCCAAAGGACCCCAGGTTCAACTCCCAGTACCCATGTAAGTCAGATGCCCAAGGGCGCATGTATCTGGAGTTCCTTTGCAGTGGCTGGAGGCCTGGCGTGCCCATTCTCTCTCTCTACCTGCCTATTTCTGTATCTCTCTCCCTCTCAAATAAATAAATAAAAATAAAAGCTCTATCTATTGTATCTATGTGTGTGTGTGTGTATGTATGTATGTATGTATGTATGTATGTATGTATGTACAAAGATGCACATGTATGTGTGTATGTTTTTTTAAGATTTTATTTTTATGTATTTATTTATTAGAGATGGACAAAGGAAGAGAGAGAGAGAGAGAATGGGTGCACTAGGGCCTGTAGCCACTGCAAACAAACTCCAGGTGCATGCGCTCCCATGTGCATCTGGCTTACGTGGGACCTGGAGAATCAAACTGAGATCCTTAGGCTTTGCAGACATGTGCCTTAACCACTAAGCCATCTCTGTAGCGCATGTATTTTTTTTGAGAGAGTCAGAGAGAGAAAGAGAGAGAGACAGATAGAGAATGGGCACGCCAGCAGCCTCTCAGCCACTGTGAACGAACTCCAGAAGTGTGCGCCCCCTTGTGGGCAAGTGTGGCATTGCGCCCTTGCATCACTGTGTCTGGCTAAACATGGGACAAGGAGAATCGAATGGGCATTCTTAGGCTTAGGAGGCAGGCGCCTTAACCCCTAAGCCATGTCTCCAGCCCATGTTTTTTTTTTTTTTAATTGTAGTGCTGAGGATGAAATCCAGGGCTGTGGGCTTGCTAGGCAAGTGTACTACCACTGAACTCCACTCTTCATGCCTGTTATCCCAGGCTGACCTGGAATTCACTTTGTAGTCTCAGCGTGGCCTCGAACTTATGGTGATCCTTCTATTTCTGCCTCTTTAGTGCTGAGAGAGTGAAAGATAGAGAGTTGGCTCACCAAGACTTCCAGCCACTGTAACTGAACTCCAGGCGTGTATGCCACCTTTTGTGCATGTGCAATCTTATGCACTTGCATCGTCTTGTGCATCTGGCCTCCTATGTGGGGTCTGGAGAGTCGAACATGGGTCCTTAGACTTTGTAGGCAAGTGCCTTAACCACTAAGCATCTCTCCAGCCCTATCGCAATATATGTTGGGTTTTGTTGTTTTTTTTTTCGAGGTAGGGTCCCACTCTAGTCCAGGCTGACCTGGAATTCACTATGTAGTCTCAGGATGGCCTCAAACTCACGGTGATCCTCCTACCTCTGCCTCCCGAGTGCTAGGATTAAAGGCGTGTGCCACCATGCCCGGCTCTATCCCAATATTTGTAAGTGAGATGTCCACCCAGGTATGTGTAGCTCCAAAGTACACGCCCTCCCCAGGGTAATCTGGCTTTCTGCCACAGTACTGCCACACTACTTCCACAGTAGAAGACCCTTTGTGTAACAGTTTGACAATGTTATCCAAGGACGTTCTTGTCACACCTCTGTCCCCAGGAAATGAAGGCATGTATGTTTTCTGGCATATCTTTTAAAAACATGGACTCCAAAATTCTTGTTGTCCTTTTCTACTTTTGAAACAAAATGTATTGAAATTAGTTTTATCCATAGGATTTCTGGGGTTAAGTCACTTAGGAATTACTATAACATCTCTCCCATGAAAGGTAATTATGGTTGTTTTATGAGTATGGAAGATGTATAGCTGTTAAGTACTAGAGTAGTCTCCTGTGAGTTATTAGCACTGGCAGGACTCATGTTATACCAAATTAGCCATCAGAGACTGATAGATTTTATCTGTAATTCATCAAAGCAGTGGTCAGAGATGTACATTCGTAACAATTAAGTATACATCAGCACCTCTTGAATGGGATCTGTGTGTAAGGAGGCCACCTTGGGTTGTGCTAATGAGATTTACATGCATTTTTGTGTGACTTATCTGACATGAATGATCTTCTAAAGGGGAAGAAGACATTTTATTCTATGAAATAGGAGGTACTTGAGACCCTTTAGGGGCTAGTGACTTTGTGTGGCTAGAGTTAGGGACTTTGTACTCCTGACCTGAATATGACATGAGCACCATATTGCAGGATCTCAAATGTAATTGCAGATGGACTCAAGAATCTCTGAAGCTCTGTTTTTTGTTGTTGTTGTTGTTTGTTTTGGGGTTTTTTTTTTGTTTGTTTTGTTTTAGGTTTTTTGAGGTAGGGTCTCATTGTAGCCCAGACTGACCTAGAATTCACTATGTAATTTCAGGGTGGTCTTGAACTCACAGTGATCCTCCTACCTCTGCCTCCTGAGTGCTGGGATTAAAGGCATGCACCACCATGCCCAGCTTGAAGCTCTGTGGTTTTTTTTTTTTTTTTTTTTTTTTTTTTTTGAGGTATATGCAAGGCCTTCTGAGAGGTTCTTCATTATTTTGCCTTTTTAAAAAAATATATTTTATTTACTTATGCATTTATTTTTATTAGAGAGAGAGTATGAGAATGGGCATGCCAGGGCCTCTAGTCACTGCAAACGAACTCCAGATGCATGCGCCACCATGTGCATCTGGCTTACTTGGGACCTGGAGAATTGAACTGGGGTCCTTAGGCTTCACAGGCATGAGCCTTAACCACTAAGCCATCTCTCCAGCCCTATTTTGCCTTTTAAGGAGCTCCTTTCTGGTAGGCAAAAGAAGATAGATTAGGCCAGGTATAGTGGTGCACCTCTTTAATACCAGTACTTGGAAGGCAGAGGGTAGAAGAATCACCACAAGTTTAAGGCCAGAATGACTACAGAATGAGTCCCAGGTCAGACTGGACTAGAGTGAGACCCTGCCTTGGGAAACTCAATAAATAAATAAATAATAATAAAGGCTAGAGAGATGGCTCAGCAGTTAAAGATGCTTCCTTACAAAGCCTGACTGCCCGGGCTTGATTCCCCAGTACCCATGTAAAGCCAAATGCACAAAGTGGCACATGCATCATCTGGAGTTCGTTTTCAGTGGCTAGGGGCCATGGCATGTCCATTCTCTCTCTCCCCTCACCCTCTGCTTGCAAATAAGTTATATATATATTGGTTTTCTGAGGTAGGGTCTCACTCTAGCTCAGGCTGACCTGGAATTCACTCTGTAGTCTCAGGGTGGCCTTGAACTCACGGCAATCCTCCTACCTCTGCCTCCCAAGTGCTGGGATTAAAGGCGTGAGCCACCATGCCTGGCAATAAAAAATATTTTAAAAACAAAAAACTGGGCATGGTGGTGGTCTGTTTGTTATCTCAGCACTGGAGAGGTGGAAACAGCTCTGGGGCAAGCTGACTAGCTAGACTAGCTGAATGGGGTGGGGGAGAAAGAGAGAGAGAGAGAAACAGGGCAAGTAAAAAGCAAAGGAGGGCTATAGAGAGATGGCTTAGCAGTTAAGGTGTTTGTATGCGAAGTCAAAGGACTCAGGTTCTATTCCCCAGGACCCACGTAAGCCAGATGCACAAAGTGGCACATGTCTGGACTTTGATTGCAGTGGCTGAAGGCCCTCGCATGCCCATTCTCTCCCCTTCTTTGTCTCAAATAAATAAATATTAAAATAGAAGCCTGGTGTGGTGGCGCACGCCTTTAATCCCAGGATTAATCCAAATATATATATTGAGAGAGAAAGAGAGAGATGCAGTAAGAACTATGGACTATGAGGTTTAGCTGATGAGGGTGAGAAAGAGCTTTGCTTGGACTGGACTAGAAGCAGTTTGTGTGAGAGGCTTGCTATTATGCCCCTTCAACTGCAATTGTGTGAGAGATTACAGCTATTGAGACTGGTCCAGCTAACCTGCATTGGGGCAACAGGAAGAATGTAGACCCTTTTGAAGGGGCCTGAATGCTTAAGGAGTGTCCTGTTCTTCAAAGTCTGCTTTATTCCCCTTTGGGTTAACAAATTGGCACCCTACCTGGTATTATGGAGTATAAGAAATGCAGGAAAGAGAGGGTCATTGAGTTTGCAATGTGGTCTTGTGTTTTGGAAAAGGCCATGGGCAGTGTGAAGCAGGTTTGATGCCTGTATGGGGACCCAATGGAGCATTGGGTTGCAGTGGAGACCCAGTGGAGATGCTGGGACCACGAGATGGCTGCCAAGGAGAGCTGCTAGCCCTGGATGAAGTTTTCCAGGACTGTGAGTAGTCTAGCTGGAGGTGTGGAACTGAAACTCCAGAGATTTGTTACTGGTTAGAATTATCAGACTTGGAGATTTGTCACTGACCAGAGTTGTTGGACTTGAAGCTACAGAGTTTGATGTTTGCCCTGGTTGTTTTAAATCTTGCATTGGTTGAATACTTCTTTGCTATGCTCAATGCCATCTTTTGCAGTGTGCATGTTTATTCTGTGCCATTATGAGGTTTTTTTTTTTTTTTTTTTTTTTGGTATTATGGCTCAGTTAAAAAGACCTTGGATTATGGAGATGTTTGAACATAATAAGGATTGATAAAAACTATAGGGACTTTTAAAGTTGGACTGAATGCATTGTATTTTCTATCATGTATGGTTATCAGTTTATGGTGGCCAGGGCAGAGTGTGGTGGTTTGATTCAAGTGTCCCTCATAAACTTAGGTGTTCTGAATGCTAGGTTCCCAGCTGATGGAGATTTGGGAATTAACACCTCTAGGAAGTAGTGTATTGTTTGGGGCGGGGTTATGGGTGTTATAACCAGCTCTCCCTTGCCAGTGTCTGGCACACTCTCCTGTTGCTGTTGTCCACCTGATGTTGGCCAGGAGGTGATGTCCACCCTTTGCTCATGCCATCATTTTCCTCTGCCATCATGGAGCTTCCCCTCAAGTCTGTAAGCCAAAATAAACCCTTTTTTCCCAAAAGCTGCTCTTGGTAGGGTGATTTCTGACAGCAATGCAAACCTGATTGCAGCAACAAACACACACACACGGGGAGGGGGGGCAGAATGGGCATGTCAGGACCTGAAGCCACTGCAAATAAACTCCAGATGCATGTGCTACCTTGTGCATCTGGCTTACGTGGATACTGGGGAATCAAACGTAGGTCCTTAGGCTTTGCAGGCAGGTGCCTTAAGTGCTAAGCCATCACTCCAGCCCCTTTTATGGCTTTTGTTAGGAGAATGAACTAAAGCTTATTTGTTGGCAGTTCTCTATACCACCCTCTGGAGCATTTAAGAAAACTTAGCATAATGACTGTGTGATGGGTAGAGAATAGGAGTGGCTGTCTCATGCTCCAGAGCCTTGAGGATGACAGCATGGCAGACTTGCATTGAAGCATCTGAGTGAGATGCTCCTGAGAGTGGCAGGCATGGGTTCTGTAAAGCAGTGTCTAATGGTATCTTCAGGAAGTCACAGAGCAGAGCTCTCCCCAGACATTTGATGTATGTCAAGGTAAAAATGCACGTCATGCTGGGCTGCTGCCCTGCTGCTGTGGAATCCATGCGAGGCTCTGCCCCTTCTCTCTCTCTCTTTTTCTGTATGCACACACACTGGCACAAATATACCATAGCATGCATGTGGAGTCAGAGGACAGCTTTGAGTGTTGGTCTTTCCCTTCCATCTTGTTTGGGGCAGGGTCTCCTGTTACTCACCACTGTGTGCACCAGTTTGAGCTGGGCCACAGCTTCCGGTGATTATCCTGTCTTCCGCCTCCCTGCTTACCATAGGTGTGCTGGGAGTATAGATGCAAGCTCTGTGGCATCCAGCTTTATGTAGATTTGGGGACCCTAACTCAGATCCTCACATTTGACTCGCTAAATCACCTCTCAGCCCTGGGCACTGCTTTTTTTTTTTTTTTTTTTTTTTGTGGTTTTTTTGAGGTAGGGTTTCACTCTAGCTCAGGCTGACCTGGAACTCACTATGTAGTCGCAGGGTGGCCTCAAACTCACGATGATCCTCCTACCTCTGCCTCCCAAATGCTGGGATTAAAAGTGTACACCACCATGCCTGGCTCTGGGCACTGCTTTTTTTTTTTTTTTTTTTTCTGGTTTTTTGAGGCAGAGTCTCAGTCTAGCCCAGGCTGACCTAAAATTCACTGTGTAGTCTCAGGGTGGCCTTGAACTTATGGCAATCCTCCTACCTCTGACTCCTGAGTGCTGGGATTAAAGGCGTGTGCCACCACACCTGGCTGGTTTTTTAATATTCACATTAATAGTGACACCTCAAGCTCTTAGAACAACAGGTCATCAGGGCAGGACTTAGAGAAGAACAAATTGAAAGGGTCTGTAGAGATGTGTGTGAGAGCTTTTCTGGAAATGTCTTACCAGATTCTCAAAGGATATATATTTTTTTCTTCAACATCTTTTCTAAGAAGAGTTAAGAACTGGGGAGACAGCTCAATCAATAAAGTGCTTGCCTCACAAACATGAGGACCTGAGTTTGATTCCCAGGACCCACATACAATGTTTGGTGTAATGGCATATGCCTGTAATCCCAGTGCAAGGGAGGTAGAGACAGGAGGATCTTTGGGGCTTGTTGGCCAGCCAGTCTAGCCTAATCAGTAAGACTGCCTGTCCCTGACAAGGTGGGCAGTGTTCCTGAGGGTGGTACCCAAGATTGCCCTCACCTTTGCACACAGAAACACATGTGTGCATGTACACACACATATTTAAAAAACCCACTGCTTGGGCTGGAGTGATTGCTTAGTGGTTAAAGTGCTTGCCTGCAAAGCCTAAGATCCCATGTTTGACTCCTCAGATCCCATGTAATCCAGATGCACAAGGTGACGCATGTGGAGGGTTGCACATGTGCACAAGGTAGCACATACATCTTGAGTTCAACTGTAGTGGCTGGAGGTCCAGATGCACCAATTCTTTCTCTCTCTCATACACTAAACTAAACTAAACTAAACTAAACTAAAATAAAATAAAATAAAACAAAATAAAAACCCCTCTGCTCTGGAAAATGATCATATATAGATTTTTCCCTGACATTCTGAAATATCTATATCAATACCTTTTCCCAAGCCTGTTGCTCAAAGCAGCTAAGCAGAAGGGGTGGAGAGATAATGTGGACAGGGTAGTACAGAACCATGGGACACATGGCTGTGGAGGTGGCTTAACGGTTTAGGCACTTGTCCCCAAAGCCAAAGGACCCAGGTTCAATTCCCCAAGACCCACATAAGCCAGATGCACAAGGTGGTACATGCATCTGGAGTTCCTTTGCAGTGGTAGGAGTAATTGTTTTTTAAAGCCCCCCATTACTTAGTCACCCTCTCATTCATTGGGAATAGCAGAGATTTACTCAGTTATGCATCTTTGCACTCAGCTTTCCCTCTCCCCCTTCCTTAGAGGTCCATGGCTGGGCCAAAGTTATAAAGGCTTATGACTTCTTGACATTTTTCTTTTTGGTTACCTTTTTTTTTTTGTTTTTTTGAGATAGGGTCTTGCTCTAGACCAGGCTGACCTGGATTCACTTTGTAGTCTCAGGGTGGCCTCGAACTCACAGTGATCCTCCTGCCTCTGCCTCCCGAGTGCTGGGATTAAAGGCATAAACCACCATGCCTAGCTCATGACAGTTTTTAGTTTGTTTATTGCACCCTCCCTTTCTCCTGTCCTAGGTTATTTTGTAGTAAGTCCCAGGTATCATATAATTTTATCTATGAATAGTTAAGTGTACATTTCTAAAAGATAAGGAGTCTTTTAAAATTTTTATTTATTTGAGAGAAGGAAAGAGAGAAGGGGTATGCCAAGGCCTCTTGTCACTACAAATGAACTCCAGACACCTGTACCACTTTGTGCATCGGGCTTTTCCTTGGAATGGGGAATCAAACTTGGGCCAGCAGGCTTTGCATGCAAATACTTTCAACCACTGAGCCATCTCCTCAGTCCAGGGAATTTATTTTACAATGTAAGGAACAGCTTATTATTACACCTAAAATAAGTTAACCTTAACCCTTTGTGTGTGTGTATAATTTTTTTGTGTGTGTATTATTTATTTATTTATTTATTTACTTGAGAAGCGATAGAGAAAGAGGCAGATAGAGAGAGAGAATGGGCATGCCAGGGCCTCCAGCCACTACAAACGAACTACAGATGCATGCGCCACTTTGTGCATCTGGCTTACATGGGTCCTGGGGAATCAAGCCTTGAACTGGGCTTCATAGTCAAGCGTTTTACTGCTAAGCCATCTCTCCCGCCTATATATATTATATATTATAAATTATACCCTGATAAACCTGTGAGGTATTTATTTATTATATTTGATTTATTTGACAGAGAAAGAGAGAGAGAGAATGGGCATGCCAGGGCTTCCAGTCACTGCAAACAAACTCCAAACGCATGCGCCCCCTTGTGCATTTAGCTAACGTGGGTCCTGGGGAATTGAACATGGGTCCTTTGGCTTTGCAGGCAAACACCTTATCTGCTAAACCATCCCTCCAGCCCTGCTTTGTATATTTTTTGTTCTGGGATCAAACTGTGGGCCTCAGTTATGCTAGGCCGTGCCATTGAGGACTACAACTTTGAGCCTACCATAATCTTTTTAAAAAAATTTTTAAGAAATTTGTTTTCCTGTCTATGTGTGTGGGGTATGTGTGTAATAGTGTAGGTATGGTCACAGGACAATTTTTGGATTGGTCTGCCTTCTACCATGTTTGGAGCAGGGTCTCTCATTGCTCACTGCTCCATTTGCAAGCTTCTACGAAATTCTCTTATGTGTCCCTCCCTTCTTATAGGCACACTGGGATCACAAAAGCCCACCACAGTTTCCAGCTTTTATATGAGGTCTGGAGATCTGATCTCAAGTACTCCTCTCTAAGAGTTGTGGTCCAAAGATATTTTGGGGAGCAGAAGGGTGATGGTCAGTCTTCTGCAGCTTCTTCCATGCCAATAAGGGTGTTAACCCTGCCTAAGAGGGACCATGAGACTCTCTCCCCACTTTTAAAAATAAACATTTTATTTTATTTATTTATTAGAGACAGACAGAGGGAGAGAGAGAGAGGTAGAATGGGTACACCAGGTCCTCTAGCCACTGCAAACGAACTCCAGATGCATGTGCCACCATGTGCATCTGGCTTATGCGGGACCTAGAGAATCGAACCAGTGTCCTTAGGCTTCGCAGGCATACTCCTTAATTGCTAAGCATCTCTCCAGCTCTCTCCCCACTTTTATCTATTGGTTGGAGAGGAGGCTTTGGATTTTCTGTACTAGGAGTTGGCTGGAATTCTTGTATCACAGGGAATTTAGTTTGAAATTGTCCAGATGACACAAAATTTGCAAGATTAAAAATACAAGAGTCGGGGACTAGAGGGATGGCTTAGCAGTTAAGGTATTTCCCTTCAAAGCCAAAGGACCCAGGTTTGATTCCCCAGAACCAATGTTAGCCAGATGCACAAAGGGATGCACAGATCTGGAGTTCATTTGCAGTGGCTGAAGGCCCTGGCGCACCCATTCTCTTCCTCTCTCTTTCCCTCTCTCTCTGTCGAATAAATAAATAAATAAAATAAAAAATAAAAATATAAAAAAATACAAGAGTTGGGCATGGTGGAGCACAACTTTAATTCCAGTACTTGGGAGGCAGAGGTAGGAGGATTGCCATGAGTTCTACGTAGTGAATTCCAGGTCAGCCTGGGCTAGAGTGAGTCCCTACCTCAAAAAACAAAATATAACGTATAAGCAAGAATAACATAATGATGCCAACTGATGACCCCAAAAAGGTCAAGAGCCAAGGAAAGCCATGGCCATGTTTTTCTCAGGAGAGCCATCCTTGTGTGTCTTGCTTTGGGGGGTGTGATCCCTTCGATTGTTATAAAACAAAACAAGGGCTGGAGAGATGGCTTAGTGGTTAAGGTGATTGCCTGCGAAGCCTAAGTACCCACGTTCCACTCTCCAGATCCCATGTTAGCCAGATGCATAAAGGTGAGGCAAGTGCAAGGTCACACATGCCTACTAGGTGGCACAAGCATCTGGAGTTTGATTTCAGTGGCAGAGGCCCTGGCAAGCCAATTCTCTCTCTCTCCTTCTGTCTCGCTCTGTCTTGCTCACTCTAAAAAATAAAAATAAATAATAAACAAAACATACTGATGGTTATATATTGAGAATGTGGTCAAATACAAAACCAAGTTTTAGAAGGAATCCAAAGATGGAATGAATTAAAAGAGAGATAGTGTGAGTTTATTGAGTAGCAACATGCCAAAAGGGGGGAAAATGAAGAAAAACAAAACATAAAGTAAGGTTATAAATACTGACATGTTTATAAATATAACTAACCTTTGTATTACAGTTGGCTGGTTGTGATTGTCATACCGGCATGTTGGCAGCCCATGCTCAGGATTTAATAGGAAGCTCTTTGAGGTCTGAACCACTGTTCCACTGTTTGTTCCTTTTTTTTTTTTTTTTTTTTCAAGCAAGCCCAACAGACTAGCCTTTTCTTTTTCTTTTCTTTTCTTTTTTTTTATTTATTTTTTTTTTTTTGAGAGAGAGAGACACAGAGATAGACAGAGAGGGAGAGGAAGACAGATAGGGAATGGGCACTCCAGCAGCCTGTCAGCCGCTGCGAACGAACTCCAGATGTGTGCGCCCCCTTGTGGGCAAGTGTAGCATTGAGCCCTTGAGTCACTTTGCATCTGGCTAAACGTGGGACCTGGAGATTGAAACTGGTGTTTTTAGGCTTAGCAGGCAGGCACCCTAACCGCTAAGCCATCTCTCCAGCCCCAGACTAGCCTTTTTTTAAGTGAGAGTGCAAGAGTGAGAGCAAGAGAGAGAGAGAAGAGAATTGGCATGCCAAGGCCTCAGCCACTGTAATCAAACTCCAGACGTGTGTGCTACCTTGTGTGCATGTGCAACCTTGCATGCTTGCATCACCTTGTGCGACTGGCTTATGTGGGACTGGAGAGTCGAACATGGGTCTTTAGGCTCCACAGGCAAGTGCCTTGACCACTAAGCCATCTCTCCAGCCCTGTTTGTTCCTTTAAAAAAATTGTGTAGCCAGGCATGGTGGCGCACGCCTTTAATCCCAGCACTCGGGAGGCAGAGGTAGGAGGATCTCTGTGAGTTCAAGGCCACCCTGATATTGCATAGTTAATTCCAGGTCAGCCTGGGCCAGAGTGAGACCCTACCTTGAAAAACCAAAAAAATAAAAAATAAATAAATAAATAAATAAATAAATAAATAAATAAAGTGTGTGTGTGTGTGTGTGAGAGAGAGAGAGAGAGAGAGAGAAAATGAGTGTGTTAGGGCCTCTTGTTGCTATGAACAAACTCCAGACATATGTGCCACTCTGTGCATCTGGCTTTACATGAGTACTGGGGAATTGAACCGGGGCTGTCAGCTTAGCAAGCACTTTTAACCATTGAGTCATCTTCCTAGCTTGGATTTTTGCCTTTTATAAAACAGATCTCTTAGAAGATGTTATTAAAGCTTAAATGACTAGTTATTGTCTTTTTAAAAAATTATTTATGTATTGTGTGTGAGAGAGACAGAATGAGTATGGGCATGCCAGGGCCTCCTGATTCAGCAAACAAACTATAGATGCATGCACCACTTTGTGCATCTGGCTTTACATGGGTATTGGGGAATTGAACCCAGGCCATCAGGCTTTGCAAGCAGTGCCTTTAACCACTGAGCAATCTCTCCAGTCCTGGTTCTTCTTTTTAACATCTAACATAAGTTGCCTGATGACATCGTATATAATCAAGTTGAACTCTTTCTTTAAAAAAAAAATATGTCCTTTATTTATTAGAGAGAGAAAGAGGAAGGGAGAGAGAGAGAGTGGGCACACCAGGGCCTCTAGCCACTGCAAATGAACTCTAGATACATGCACCACCATGTGCATTTGGCTTATGTGGGTACTGGGGAAATCAAATCTGGGTCCTTAGGCTTCTCAGGCAAATACCTTAACCATTAAGCCATCTCTCCAGCCCTGAGCTTTCTTTTTAAGGCTTGGAGATCAAATTTGTCCCAATTATGGAGAATGAATCTGAGAGCAAATCACTTAGGAATTCAAGGAAACTGAGGAGTGGCTCTGGTAATGAGCAGTAGCTTGCTTAGTCTTGGAGTTGCTTTGGTTGGCAAGAACCAAGACCCAAACATTTAATGGGAATTGAAGTAACATATTTATTTAACCTAATTCCAGAATAGCCTTAGTTGGCAGGGACTAAGTTTTCTTTTTCTTTTTTTAAAAAATTTTAAACATATAATGTACCATGATCATAATCCCCTCCCAACACCTTTCCTTTTCCCTCTCCTGCATGCCCCCTCCACTTAATCCTTTCTTTCCAAGTAGTTTTTCTCTTATTTGGGGGGGGGCATCATTTTTCCCCTTCCTATTATGCAGGTCTTACATGGGTAGCAGCATAAGCTACTATGAGGTCATGAATACCAGAGCTACTTTGTGTCTGAAAGATGGTATTGTAAGCACTCTCTCCCTCCTTTGGCTCTTACATTCTTCTACAACCTCTTCTGCAATGGTCCCTGACACTTGAAGGGGGTGATAGAGGTCTCAGTGCTGAACACTCTACTGTCACTTCTCAGCACTTTGATGAGTTTTGAGTCACCCCAGTGGTCACCATCATCTGAAAAGAGAAGCTTTTCTAACCAAAAGTGAGAGTAGCTTTAATATATGGACATACACATAAGTATTTAGAGGGCAGTTTGGTGGGCATGATATATGTAGCCAGACAACAGAAGTGGTTTCCCTCCTAGGGATTAAGACCTCCCTAGCCATGGCTTTTGATTAGGATTTCAGTACCACACATGTATTCCCTCCCATGGAGCAGGCCTTAAGTCCAATCAGAAAGTAGTTGGTTTCCCTCATAACACACAGCCACTATTCCACCAGTTGGTACATTTGGCCTGGGTCAGCCAACTATAAAGTTTGCAGGGTCCACTGCTAGTTAAGATCATTGATGACTTTTCTCCCTTAGCAGGCTGCATAGCTGGAACTAAGTTTTCTAACTGGTAAGGATCTAGATTTACAAGTTGTCTTAATTGGTGGGAATCAATCTCCTTTTATTTTTTATTTTCTGGTTTCTTAGTGTCTTTTTGCCTCCAAATTTAGAAAATAATTTCCTAATAAAACAACTTCATATTTTAATATATTTTAAAAATTTATTCATTTATTTGAGAGAGAGGGAGAGAGAGAAAGAGGCAGATAGAGAGAGAGAGAGAGAGATTGGGCACTGTGAACAAATTCTTGCCACATGTGCCACCTTGTGCATCTGGCTTACATGGGTACAGGGAATCAAACTTGAGTCCTTAGGCTTAGCAGGCAAGTGCCTTAATCACAAAGCAATCTCTCCAGCTACAACATCATATTTTAATAAAAATATACAAAGTTGTTTCTGAAACACAGAAAATGTGTATTTTATCTTAAATATCTAAGTTATAAATACAGGCAAACCATGTTCACAGTCCTAGAGACAACTTCTTTTTACCCACAAATTTGAACTAATCAGTTTATAAAGATCTAAGTCTTATTATAATAAGCATTTAGAAAATTCTTTTTCTTTTTTTTTTTTTTTGATGTGGAGTCTCATTCTAGCCCAGGCTAACCTAGAACTCACTCTAAGGATGGCCTTGAACTCACAGTGATCCTCCTACCTCTGCCTCCCCAGTGCTAGGATTAAAGGTATGCACCACCATGCCGAGCTAGAAATTTCTTTTGATAAAAAGCATTTTCTTTTCATTTGGGCTCATAAGGCAACCAAAGTGGGGTAAAGTCCTGGCATCTTTGTTTCCATTTGTGTGTCTCTTCTTGAGGTCACTTGATTAATTACTCAAGGAAAGCTGAAAGCAGAGATAAGTCAGTGTCTCCAGCCTTGGATTCTAGCAACAGCAGAGCCCAGAGGACCAGCCCCACCCCCGGTGAGGGCATTTCTCCACGAGGGTGAGACTGCACCCTGGGAGCAAGAGCCATCATGTCTTGAGGACTAGTTTATTTTCCCAAGCAATAGGGACTTCTTGGACCATCTTGTGGAACCAGAACTGAGATAATGACCAACCAAATAAAACCTTGACTAAGACTGTTTAGTTATATTCCTTTTGTCCTCTTTTTTAAAAACTCTTGATTATACTGTAAATTAAAAATTAAAAAGGGAGTTGGAGAGATGGCCTAGCTGTTAAGACACTTGCTTGCAAAACCTAAGGACCCAAGTTCAATTCCCTAGTATCCATGTAAAGCCAGATGCACAAGGTGGTGCAAGCATCTGGAGTTTGCAGTGGCTAGAGGCCCTAGCATACCCATTCTCTCTATCTGCCTCTTTTGAAAGAAAGAAAGAAAGAAAGAAAGAAAGAAAGAAAGAAAGAAAGAAAGAAAGAAAGAAAGAAAGAAAGAGAGAAACAGAGAGAAAAGAAGGGAGGGAGGGAAGGAGAGAGGGAGGGAGCGAGGGAGGGGGAAAAAATGGGCCAGTTGTGGTGGTGCACACTGGTAGGAAATTGCTAAATAGGCAGAGGCACAAGTATCAGGAAATCAAGGACAGCCTAGGCTACACATTTTGCTGGACATGGTGGTGCACACCTTTAATCCCAGCACTTGGGGGGCAAAGGTAGGAGGATTGCTGTGAGTTCAAGGCCACCCTGAGACTACATAGTAAATTTCAGGTCAGCTTGGGCTAGAGCAAGACCCTATCTCAACCCCACCCCCCAAAAAAATTGGGGCTGAAGAGATGGCTTAATGGTTAAGGCAGTGCCTACAAAGCCAAAGGGCCCAGGTTCGATTCCCTAGGACCCATGTAAAGCCAGATGCACAAAATGGTGCATGTATCTGGAGTTTGTTTGCAGTGGCTAAAGGCCTTGGCATGCCCACCCTCTCTGTCTCTCTTCTCTCTCTCTCTCTCTGCTTGCAAATAAATAAAAAAATTTAATTGGACTAATTTAACAGTTCTAATTTATGTGACCTTCTACTTATAAATCAATTTTGTACCATATAACAATACAAAAACACAAGTACATGTAGAATATGTGTGTGTGTAGTTATATATAAAAGTAGATTTAAAAAAATTACAGGGCTGGAGAGATGGCTTAGCAGTTAAGGTGCTTGCCTGAGAAGCCTAAGCACCCAGATTTGATTCCCCAGTACCCATGTAAGCCAGATGCTCAATGTGGTGCATGTATCTGGACTTCATTTACAGTGGCTAGAGGCCCTGGTGCGCCCATTCTCTCTTTCTCTCAAATAAATAAATAAAAATTCTATAGCTTTCCTCTAGATCTACTCCTTATCAGTTTCAAACTGTTTATCTGATTGTTGGTTTTTATAGAAATAGTAGTACTTAATCTAAAATCTGCACTTATTTATTTGCAAATGTGTGTGTATGTGTGTACATGTGCATGGGTGCACCAGGGTCTCTTGTTGCTGCATCTGCACACCAGATACATATTCCACTTTTTTTTTTTTTTTTTTTTTTTTTTTTTCGAGGTAGGGTCTCACTCTTGCCCAGGCTAACTTGGAATTCACTATGTAGTCTCAGAGTAGCCTCAAACTCACAGCGATCCACCTACCTCTGCATCCCAAGTGCTGGGATTAAAGGCGTGTGCCTCCACGCCTGGCCATACTCCACTTTTTGTACCTGGTTGTATGTGGGTGCTGGGGAATTGAATCTGGGCCAGCAGGATTTGCAAGCAAGGACCTTTCACCATTTAGCCATCTTCCTAGCCCTAAAATCTGCACTATTAATGGCATGACTCTCCATAGAACTAGTAGAGTATTCTAGTTCTCAAAGACAGTCATTGATGGGGCTTTGATTCTGCAGACACCAACAGCTTGGTTTTCAAATGACTTTTTTCACTGTGAACTGAAAAATATAAGAATCTTGAGAAATCTGTTTTGAAAGAGGAGACCACAGTAGTCAGGCAATAATTTTTATACCTTAATGTCACAACTGTAATTTAATTTTATCTTAAAAGTATAAGATACTAGTTATTTTTAAAGACAATAATATAGCCATTTTATTATATGCAGAGTAAACTTAGTCAGATTCTGAATGTTACCCTATGTTGAGATTGTATCTTCTGCAATTTTTTTTTTCAAGGTAGGGTCTCACTCAAACCCACGGCAATTTTCCTACCTCTGCCTCCCAAGTGCTGGGATTAAAGGCATGCGCCATCACACCCACTGCAAATTTTTTGTAATTAGGAAACTTAACATAACAATCTTTGACAAACATATATAGCCATCATTTTATGTGTATCACAGCGTTAATAAAAAAAACAAACTAAGTTTTGCCGGGCGTGGTGGCACACACCTTTAATCCCAACACTCAGGAGGCAGAGGTAGGAGGATCACTCAGAGTTCAAGGCCACCCTGAGACTACATAGTTAATTCCAGGTCAGCCTGGACCAGAGTGAGATCCTACCTTGCAAAACCAAAAAAAAAAAAAACTAAGCTTAACACTTGCATATTAAGAATATCCCTGAAAGGGCTGGAGAGATGTCTTAACGGTTAAGGCATTTGCCTGCAAAGCCTAAGGATCCAAGTTTGATTCCCCAGTACCCACATAAGCCAGATGTACAAGATGCATCTGGAGTTCATTTGCAGTGGCTAGAGGCTCTGGTGCACCAATTCTTTCTTGGTGGTGGTGGGGGAGGGGTGTTAGGCTGTTTTTCCCTTTCTGTCTGTGGGCTATTTTGCTGGGTACTTTTAGTCATGAAGGTGTCATATCATGGGTTCGTCACTTTCTGCAGGTCTAATAACTGAGTCTGTGAGACTTGAGGATCCAGCAGAGTTGGGAATTCTTGGACTAGCAGTTATTTGGGTTAGTGAGTTTTAGGAATAGTCTTTAGGCAGTAAAAAGAAAAACAGCAGTAGATCCCACATGAGGAAAAAGTTTTATTCATTTGGGAAGGTAGCAGGACTGTAAGAGACTGTGGTGACACAGGGGCAGAGTAGTTGGTTTTTGAGAAGTCTCCAATGAGGGGAGAAAATCAAAATAGGAGACAGATTTAGACGTGGCCAGTATCTACTAGTTTCTAGTAATGTTTTATGGGTTCCCGGAAAAACTTTCTAGCTTTTTCTTGTATTGCTGAGGGTCTATGATTGAGAAGGGAACATACAACTCATTGTCTTCAAAGGATTCAGACATTTCCCTTTGGGGGAATTGTTGTACGTACAGGAGTGGGTAGATGACAGCGAGCTTTACTCCTCATGTGTCCCACAGGACTTTGGCCAGCCTGTCCCATCACCCTGCGTATAATAAGGCCAGGTAGTTTTACAGTGAAATACCTCTTTTTCTTTATATTTACAAGGTAAACCTTTTCCAACTCTTGCGGCTGCATCGTAGTGTATAGTCTAAGGGATACTAAGGAGAGTCAAGTACCAGAGTCTCTGAAGTGGAGAGAAGCGTCCCTCTGGTCCATTCTCAGAGTCCTAAAAAACAGACCATTAGAGTGCCCTCCTTTCTGTCTCTCTAACCCAGGCGTCCTTGGGTTTGTCTGGGCATAGCCACAGGGAACCAGAAACACTTGCTTGAGTTTTAAACTCTCTTAGGCTAACCCTTTCTGCCAGTTGGGGTCAGGAACAATTGCTTACATTATCTCTAAGTTCCCTGTGACCAGCATCTCTGCAATAAGGTCACTCAGAAAATAGGCTGCTTAAATGGCTTCAGTGATTAAGCTGCTAGATTCAGAAAAGAGACTTGTTGTATGAATAGCTTTGCCTTTTTTTGTTTTAAATAGCCATACAAGGTAAAAGTGTAAATGGGAGAGGTTTTTTTCCCCTTTGGAACTATTCTAGGGAACCTCTTTTACCTAGGTTATTATCTTTTGTCAAAATATTTTATTATTTATTTATGAGAGAGAGAAAGAGGCAGGGGAGAGAGAGAGAAAGAAAGAAAAGAGAAAGGGAGAGAATGGGCACACCAGGACCTCCAGCCACAGATGGGTGCATCACCTTGTGCATTTGGCTTACGTGGGTACTGGGGAATCAAACTTGGGTCCTTAGGCTTCACAGGGGAGTACCTTAACCACTAAGCCATCTATCCAGCCCTGGTTTATCATCTTCATACCCTCCTGAGAATAACCTTGTCTACATGAAATATACAGGAAAGAACTGAGAGCAGTTGTGGTATAATGAGGCAAAAGCTAATGAAGCATGTGGTAGGGAAATGACAAGGAACGTTAAGTTGCCCTATGTGTTCAGTATGTGAAGCAGGAGGGACAGGGTCTGATCTGAAGTTCCCTTCATGCCAACAGAGAAAGTGTGAAGTTAGGGTGGAATGAGGAGGTAAGAGAGGTGAGTGAGTAGATCCTGGTAGTACACCTAAGTCTAGGGGCAGGGACGTGGGTGCCACCACCTTGGCTGGTCTGTAGACTGTGGAAACTCCAGGCCAGTATTGTGTGGGCATAAACTCTTGCAGGATTTGGATTTGTACATCAACCAGACTTTGATGCTGGTTTGCTGTGGATTGCACAAGCTGGCCAGGCTTAGCCATTTTAAAGTGCCAGGCAATATGTGGCCTTTTGGTTCCCTTGTATCCCAGTAGGGCAGGAGAGAGGGTTCAAACACACCCTCAGTCCTCAGCCCGGAGTACCATAAGCCTCTGAGGAAAGGAAGGACTGAAGAAAAGAAGAATAGGGGAGAGGTACCCTCACACCAACACAAGGTTTCCAAGTGCCCAAGGAAAAGGGAAGGTAGAAGAGAAGTTATAGAAGGAAGAAAAAACATAGATCTCACCTCCTAGCTGGCTGGCCAAGCTGTAGTAGGCTTGAACCTGAGGAGTACCTGCTGAAGTTTCTGGGGTTTTGTGTCACATGACAAGGAGTTATAGCAGAGACACATACTAAAGCAATAGGAATAGAGACAGTTAAGAAAGAAAGGCAGGCTGGGGAGATGGCTTAGTGGTTAAGACACTTGCCTGCAAAGCCCAGGAACCTCAATTTGATTCCCCAGTACCCACGTAAGCCAGATGCACAAGGTGGTGCATGCATCTGGAGTTTGTTTGCAGTGGCTGGAAGCCCTGGCATGCCCATTCTCTTTCTCTGCCTCTTTCCCTCTCTCAAATAAATAAATAAAAATAAAATATTTTTTAAAAAGAAAGAGAAAGGCAAAAGAAAAAGGAAAAAAAGAAAGAGAAAGAGAAAGAGAAAGGCACTCCTGAGTGTAAGATTGGGCTAGTAAACTGAAAAGACATATATTCAAATTGCTGGGCTCATCTTTAATCCCAGCACTTGGTATGCAGAGGTAGGAGGATCGCTGTGAGTTCAAGGCCAGCCTGAGACTACATAGTAGATTCTAGGTCAGCATGGGCTAGAGCAAGACCCTACTTCAACCCCCCTCCCTAAAGGAAAGGAAAAGATACATACTCAAAAAGCATGGGACCACAAGTCTCGTGGCCCTTTATAGGTCATTTACATAGTACCCTCTCTCCTGCCTGGCTATAGCTGGGGAGATGGCTCAGTGGTTAAAGGCACTTGCTTGTATATGGCTAGCTTTTCTCATGTGTGCTCAATTGTTACATGCAGCCTGCACAGGGAGGGTTTTTAGTCTAGGTTGCCACTATCTCCTTTCATCTGTTGATCTCATTCTCCTGCATCATGAGGCCCAGCACGTTCTCTACAGAAAGTTTCACTTGATCTATCCATCTGGAACTGGGAATTCTTTATCTAAAGAGATCTGAATGTAGGTCCTGATCTCATAGAGGAATAAAGGGAAGGAAGGGAAGGAGGGAGGGAAGAAGGGAGGAAGAGAGAGAAGTGATGCTCTGATAGTGGGTACTGTCTGCCCATTACTCCCATTGGAAACTTGGCTGTGCACATAGCAGCTTGACTTGTCACTGTGTGGAGGACAACAATGTTGGGCTGTTCTTCTGGACTGCACCCCACTGAAGAATGCAGTGTCATGCTGCTATTGTTCTCAGTGCTGAGCAGCTACAATAGATGTTATATATGTTCTTTTCCATTTTAATGTGTGTGTATTCATGTGTGTGCCAGGGCCTGTGTGTATGGGTGCACATATGTGTGGTTTCGTGTTCATGTGGAGGCCATAGGACAACCTTCAGGTTTTCTTTTTTTTTTTTTTTTTTTTTTTTGGTTTTTCGAGGTAGGGTCTCACTCTGGCCCAGGCTGACCTGGAATTCACTATGTAGTCTCAGGGTGGCCTTGAACTCATGGCGATCCTCCTATCTCTGCCTCCCGAGTGCTGGGATTAAAGGTGTGCACCACCATGCCCAGCTTCAGGTGTTGTTTTTGAGGTACTGTTCATATTTTTTTAATTAAAAAATTGTATTTATTTATTTATTTGAGAGAGAGAGAGAGAAAAAAAGAGAGAGAGAGAAAATGGGTGTGCCAGGGCTTCCAGCCACTGCAAATGAACTCCAGATGCATGCGCCCCCTTGTGCATCTGGCTTACGTGGGTCCTAGAGAATCAAACTGGGATCCTTTGGCTTTGCAGGCAAATGTCTTAACCGCTAAGCCATCTCTCCAGCCCTGTTCACATTTTTTGAGAAAAGGTCTGTCACTAGCCTGGAACTTACCAATTAGGTTAGACTGGTCAACAAGTGAGCCTCAGGGATCTGCCGTCTCTTGTCTCTCCAATGCTAGATTACAAGTGGGTCCTGAGGATCAAACTCAGGTCTTCATGTTTGCTAGGCACCAGCTGAGTTATTTGCTGAATACATGTTTCTTTTTATACAATGAAAATTCCAGAAATCCAGGACATAGCTATTTCTTACTAGTTTTTGATTATCCTGTTTGTACATTTCCCTTGGCAAACTTTGTTTTGTATGATTCAAGGTGACCCAGTTAGAACTACTGTTTAAAGTCACGTTATCAACAATAAGTTATACAAAGTCTGTGTGTGATAAGGACTGCTTATTGTGCAAACAGGAGTACATGTTTGGGTGGGGTCTCTTCTTAACATTAAATATGGTTACATTTAAGTCTAATCTCCCCTGTTTGTTCTATGTTGTTATTCCTGAGTTTTTTTTTTTTTTCAGTGATAGGAACAATTTCCCAGATGACTTAGAATCCTGTTGAATTTGGCTTTGAACTATAAATCAGGTGCATATTATTTATGTATCTTACTGTGTGCCCACCTAGACTGGCTTTTTCTTTAGCTCTCTGACTGGAGTTAGAGAGTTTTATTCTTAGAGAAAATAAATTGTGTATTAAATAAAAAGGTTTGCTTGTGTTCAAGACTAGAGTCTGTGCCTTGCTATTTCTGATGGAAAATAAAATAGCTTTTGGGGCTAGGGAGATGGCTCAGCAGTTAAAGGTATTTGCTTGCAAAGCCCACTGGCCTGGGTTAAATTCCCCAGCACCCATGTAAAGCCAAATGCAGAGTGGCACATGCATCTGTGATCCCAGTGCACCTATGATAATTAGAGGTGGAGCAAGAGAATCCAAAGCTCATAAGCCAGATATTCTGACATTTGTTTGTAGTTTGGGAGTTTATTTGCAGCAGCAAGAGACCCTGTTTCAAAGAAGGCAGAGTACAGACGCCTCAAAATTGTCATCTGAGGGCCTGGAGAGATGGCTTAGTGGTTAAGCACTTGCCTGTGAAGCCTAAGGATCCCAGTTCAAGGCTCGATTCTCCAGGACCCATGTAAGCCAGATACACAAGGTGGTGCATGCATCTGGAATTCATTTGCAGTGGCTGAAGGCCCTGGAGCACCCACTCTCTCTCTGTCTATCTTCCTCTTTCTCTGTCTGTCATTCTCAAATAAATAAATAAATAAATAAATAAATAAATAAATAAATAAATAAATATTGTCATCTGACCTCCACGTGCATGCCATGGCACAGGTGTTCTTACACACACACACACACACACACACACACACACACACGTACCTGCACAAATAAAAAAAAATTAAATACAAATACAAGCTTTTCGCAAGAGACCATAGGTTGGATCCGTAGCATGAGTGTGTACACATATACACATGCAAAATACCAGCTTTTCATTTTGGTTAGAAGTTTGCCATTTTATTTCTTAGTATTTTACAGTATAATATCACTTTTCTTTAATTTTATAATAGCAAAAGAATTTAAAAGATTTGCATGTAACCCAAATACTCTTAACACATTGATTATCTTAACTTTCTCTTCCAGGCATTGTTATATGTACCCTTTAAAATTAAGGGGGTGGGGGATGCTGGGCAAATAGCTCAGTGCCTTAAAATGCTTGCTGTGCAAGTCTGACAACCAGAAGTAAGATCCCAGAATTCACATAAAGCCCAATGCAAATAGTGCATGTATGTGTAATCTCAGTGCTCCTACAACAGTGGGAGGCAGAATTAGAAGAATCCAGAGGCTTATGGGCCAGCTAGTCTGGCCATTCCCAGAGGCAAACAACAAGAGAGACTCCGTCTCAAATAGTGTGGAAGGTGAGACTGATGTCCTGAAGTTGTCCTCTGATCATCACATGCATTCTGTGGCATGCACATGTCCATATGCGTGCATGTGCGCGCGCATGCACGTACGCACACGGAGTTTTGTGGGCTGGAGAGATGGCTTAGTGGTTAAGGTGCTTGCTTGCAAAGCCCAAGGACCCAGGTTCAATTCCCCAGAACTCATATAAGCCAGATGCACATGGTAGCACATGCATCTGTTTGCAATGGCTAGAGGCCCTGGAGTACCCATTCTGTTGGCCTCTCTCCCTCTCTCTCTAATAAATAAATAAAAATAAAATTTAAAAACAAAAAAAACAGTTTTGTAACTTGTTTTCATTGCAACATTTCAAAATGTTTCTATCTGGTTTTCATCATAATAATTAGTTGTAATGGCTATGTAATACTCAATTGAGTCAATATAGCAGATTGTTATATTATGTTTGAGAAAATATTTTTTCTTTTCTTTTCTTTTCTTTTTTTTTTTTTTTTTTTTTTTTGTTTTTTGAGGTAGGGTCTGGATCTGTCCCAGGCTGACCTAGAATTCTAGAATTTACTCTGTAGTCTCTAATAAAAAAAAATTTAAAGAAGCTAAAAATATTCTTAAATTTCTCATACATGGGCCATGTGTGGTAGCACACGCCTTTAATCCCAGCACTAGGGAGGCCAAGGTAGGAGGATCAGCCTGAGACTGCAGAATTCCAGGTCAGCCTGGGCTAGAGAGATACCCTACCTTGAAAAGCCAAAAAATAAAAGTAAAAGTAAAAACAGAGGGGGGGACAATTTTTTCAATCCATGCCATTAAGAACCACTCCCATTTTTCCTAGTTTCCCAATCCTAGGCAGTCAATAATCTGCTTTCTGAGTCTGTAGGTCTATCTATTCTGGACAGTTCATATGAATGGCATCATATAATAAGTGGTCTTTTGTCCATTTTAAAAACTGTGATACAGGGCTGGAGAGATGGCTTAGCAGTTAAGGTGCTTGCCTGCAAAGCCTAAGGACCCAGGTTCAATTCCCTGGTTACCACATAAGCCAGATGCACAAGGTGGCATAGGTGTCTGGAGTTCATTTACAGTGGCTAGAAACCCTGGTGCACCATTCTTTCTATTTGCCTCTTCTCTCTCTCTCTCAAGTAAATAAATAAAATAAATTAAAAAAAAAAACCTGTTATACAAGGCTGGGCATGTTGGCACACATCTTTAATCCCAGCACTTAGGAGGCAGAGGTAGGAGGAATGCCATGAGTTTGAGGCCACCCTGAGATTACATGTGAATTCCAGGTCAGCCTGAGCTGGAGTGAGATCCTACCTAAAAAAAAGAAAAAAAAAACCTGTGACACAATGTATATAACATAAAATTTACCATCTTAGCCATTTTGAAGTAAACTATTTTATGACATTAATTACATTCATATTCTTATGCAACCATCACTCTCCATCTCCAGAACTCTTTTTTTTTTAAAGTTATTTTATTTTATTTTTTATTAGAGACAGAGAGAAGAAGGCAGAGAGTGGACATGCCAGGGCCTCTAGCCACTGCAGATGAACTCCAGATGCATGTGCCACCTTATACATCTGGCATACGTGGGTACTGGGGAATCAAATCTGGGTCCTTAGGTTTCACAAGCAAACACCTTAACCACTAACCCATCTCTCCAACCCATCTCCAGAACTCTTTAATCTTCCCAAACTCATAATCTCCATTCTTTTGTCCCCCATGCCCTAGAAGGCAGCACTATCCTTTCTGTCTCTATGCATCTGACTACTCTAGCCACCTTGTCAAGGTACATCCACACAGAATTTGTCCTTCAGTGACTGGTTTATTTCACTTAGTGTAATATCCTCAAGGTTTAGTCATATTACAGCACAAATCAGAATTCTATTACTGTTTGTTTCTTAGTCTGAAGTGATAGAGTCTTGCTGTGTAGTCCAGGTTGGCCTCAAGCTCATGATCCTGTCTCTGCCTCCTAAGTATTGGGATCACAGACATGCACTACCACACCCAGCTTCCACTTCTGTCACGTGTGTGTGTGTGTGTGTGTGTGTGTGTGTGTGTTATTTATTTGAGGTAGGGGAAAGTATAGGCATGCCAGGGCCTTCTACTACTACAAATGAACTCCAGATGCATATGCCATTTTGTGCACCTGGCTTTATTTGTGTACTGGGGAATTGAACCCTGGCTGGCAGGCTTTGCGAGCAGGCAAGCACCTTTAACTGCTAAGCCTTCTCCCCAGCCCTGTATTAGTTTTAAAAAAAATTCCCCCAGCATGTTCCTTGATGTCTATTGCTCAAAGTATCTTTTTTGGAGTTGTGAGATATATGCTACCTTAACAAAACATGATGTTCTGATTTCACTCTCATCTTCCCAGTAGTGAATATTATTCTGTTCAAGATACATGCTAACTTAAGTGTTAAAGTTTTGTTTCCCTATTCTGACACGGGTGTTTTTTGATTATTGGCTATTATTCCTCTGAAGACTTTGGATGAAAATTGTTTGAGCTAAGATTTGAGACATACTGGGATGGGTTGCTTTGAGGATGCCCACAGATGCCTTTGAGCCTGGTAGATGCTGTGATGGTGGCAAGGAGAGAGTCTGTCTGTACCCAGTTCTGAAGAGCCTCTCTTTGCAGGAGTTAGTTAAAGCTCTGACTGTAATGCGCCCAGCGGGCAGGAACCCCAGGGAGCTTTGGGAAGTCTTTCTCCAGGCTCTGCATTTCCTAGTCTCTCTTTGAGGCAAAGGAGACATTCCTTTTTCAGTTTTGTTCATGGTGATGCTTCCAGGCCCTGACTGCCTCATAGAGCTGGTTTGTCCCTGTGCAGCAGAGCAGTTAAGTCCTCTCTGCCCACTCCCTAGGGTATGTATGGGTCAGGGTGGGTACCTTGTTCCTCCTGGTGGCTTCAGTGAAAACCTTGAGACCTTTCCCTTCTGCCTTCCCTGCCTGAATTCCAGCTTTCCCAAAACCCAGTCCACTAAATACACATTAAGAACTGTGGTTCATAGGAGCTGCATGTAGTTCAGTGGTAGAGCACTTATTCAGCATGCTCAAGGTCTTGTCTACTATCCCTAGCACCACCAAATAAATAAATAATCAAAAACTTTGTGCACGAAGGCTCATAAAACATTATTTTTAATGCCCAAAGGTGGATGTACATATTCTGGGCTAAAAGTATAGATCAGTGGCAGAGCACTTGACAGAAAATTGTGGTTTGTTTATTGCAGCCCTGCTAGGTTTCCTGTTTTATATCATTAACTCACTTAATATATACTGAAAGGAGGTGTGACTATTATGCCTACCACATAAATGACTAAACAGAGTTGGTGAATGTGGTGTGCCCTGGGTTACAGGGACCCAGACTGACTCCCTGTGTCTCAGATTCCCAACTGCTCCCTTTACCAGCATGCTGCCCTGGCTCCTTTCTTCAGTGAGCAGCTATCTGATCTGTCCCTGTAACCGTCCTGATAGGAGGCAAGATATTCTAAAGATAGACACTTGTGCCCTTTCCTTTTGACTATCAGACAATTGAAATAACGGTACACAAGGAATTCGATTTTCCCCAGGACTCTCATACTGGGAGAAGGATAACGTTGAAGCCTAGTGCCTGCCTGAGGAGAAACTTGTCTCCCAGGAAGAGATATCATGGAGATCTGACAACTTCAGACCATTTTTCAGAAGAGACTAGAATGTCGGGCATGGTGGTGCACGCCTTTAATCCCAGCACTCGGGAGGCAGAGGTAGGAGGATCGCCGAGAGTTCGAGGCCACCCTGAGACTACATAGTTAATTCCAGGTCAGCCTGGACCAGAGTGAGACCCTACCTCGAAAAACCAAAAAAAAAAAAAAGAAGAGACTAGAGCCAAAAGAATGATGGGTGGGACAATTCCTTGACCAGGACTACATAATTACATATCTCTTGCCTTCAGTTTAAAACTTGTATCAAAATTCTGAAGATGGCCTTGATGCGAGGGAAGGCACCTGATCTCTGTAGTTCTTCCTCTTTCCAGTGTGGCTGCATTGAATAAATCTCCTTTCTCTGGTTTCACCAGTACTTGTCTAATTGGCCTACTGAGGGTGAGTGACTGAGCCTAGCTTGTTAGGACTGCCAGGGCACCGGCTGTGACCCTAGCAACTCCAGTAACACTCCCCTCCTATAGTCTCTGCAATTTTGGTAAAGGGCACATGCTGTTACCAGAGTGGGTTGTCACAGGGACTTGTATTGAAAAGTCCCAGATGCTATATAGAAAGTGAAAGGACTCTTACAAGCTGGCTTGTCACCATGTGCCTCCCTCACTCCCCTGGCTCCTGTGGGACAGTCATATTGCTTTCAAATGCCCCCTTGTCCTCCATGTTCTTGTTCCTCCACCTGTAAAGAGGTTTTCATAGGCCTCTCCTCCATTCTTCAGCGCTTCAGTTATTCTTCATCTGTTGGCCTGCCAGGCATTATTTTGCACACACCCCAATGCTAAAACTTGTCACATGGTATCCTAGCGCTCTGCTGATAGACCTGAGCTCCTTGCAAAGGCTCCAGTTTTCTATTCCTACCACAGTTTAGCACAGTGCCTGGCAGGGAGAGGTGTATCGGTGTTTTGTGAGTTTGTTATGTGGTTCTGGGGATGAACCTAGCACCTCATGTGTACTAGGCAAGCCAAGCTGGTTGTAACTGAGCTACACCTCAGCCTTTTAGCTCATTTTTTTTTTTTTTTTGGTTGGTTGGTTTTTCTGTGGTAGGGTCTCGCTCTAGCCCAGGCTGACCTGGAATTCACTATGTAGTCTCAGAGTGGCCTCAAACTCATGGCAATCCTCCTACCTCTGCCTCCCAAGAGTGCTGAGATTAAAGGCGTGTGGGCCTCTAGCTAAAGTTTTGCATTTGAACTGGGAAGTCTTTGGATGGTTTTGCACATTCTCCCTTCCTAAGGAATAGCACTCCCAGAGTTCCATGGAAGGAGACTGTTAAGAGGAGCATCAGAACTCCCAGGACTCTGGTATCTTTTCTTAGAGACCTGTGGGGCACGTGGATGAGGTGCACAGCTCTGAGAGGCACTCCGAGGAAGCTGTTGGCAGCCTACAGGGTAAAAGGGAGAAGCAAGAGAGATGTCCACAGATGCTCCCCCAACCCCCAGCTATTTGCAAGAGCTTAAGCAGCCACTCTAACCTGAGCACCAAGTCCCAGGGGACCTTTTATCTTCTCAGTTGACAGGAGAGAGGAGCAGCCTGCTAGGCTGGAACCAGCCTGCAACTTTTTTCCTGGCCTACTGGCTCCTGCAGGGGCCCCTCCTGGTGGTGGTGGTGGTCTTCATGGTGGTGCATTTCCATGCCAGATTTCTCTTTGCCTCTTCTCAGTTGCTCTCGGCCCTCATTTACTTCACACACATAAGACATCCCATTAAGTACAAAGAAGAGAATACATCAAACCAGTGATTCTCCTTCTGGAGAACACAGTCCACATGCATTTTAAATTTGCAGATTCATCTTAAGGGAATTCCAGTTAAAAAAGAACTTGGGTCAGCAGCCTGGGGCCTGTGTGGCTAACAAGCTCCTGTTTTCTCTGTTGTTCGGCTGGCCTGAAGGGCTCCTTTGTTTGAGGCAGGGGAGGAGATGGTGTCCTAATGAGGCCCCTTGGAATCCTGGCTCACATACAGCAGCAGCCTGCAGGACAGAGCTCTCCAGGCAGGAAAGTAAGTTGGTGAGTTTGTGGGTATGTCAAGCTTTGAAGAGGACACAACCTTAAAGAGAGGGAGGAAACTATCCAGAACGTGATACTCTGGGTGGAATCCCTGACACAAAAAGCACACAAAGGAAAGGCTGGAGAAATCCAAGTCATGTCTGGAGTTTAGTTAATAGTACTACTACACCAGTGTTCATTTTTCAATTTTGACAGCTCTAAAGTGGTTATGCAAGGTGCTGGCCTGTAAGATATGTAAGAGAGGAAATGAAGGTGTATGAGAACTCTGTGGACTGTGCAACTTGGCAGTCAATCTAAAATTACTCCAAAATGGAAAGGTTATTTATAAAGAAAGACCAAGGAACAAGGTCAACCTAGCATGTAGCTTGATTCTTTCTCCAGCATGCACTTCTATTCTTATCTTTAAAAATACATATTTGTTTGCAAGAGAGGTGGATAGAAAGAGAGAGTGAGAATGGGGATGCCAGGGCCTCTAGCTACTGCAAACGAACTCCAGACACGTGCAGCACCTTGTGCAACTGGCTTATGTGGGTACTGGGGAATCTAACGAGTCCTTAGGCGTCACCAGCAAGTGCCTCAACTGCTAAGCCATCCCTCCAGCCCTACTTATCTTTTTAAAACTTTTTTATTGACAACTTTCATACATTTACATGGTATATTTCAATCAGAATCCCCTCCTATTACCCTCTTTTGTCCCCCCTCATCTGTCCCCCTTCTTAAACTTCTTACACTTTGATTCGTTGTTGGCGTTTTGCCCTCCATCCTCCATGATGAAATGTTGATGAACCCAGTGTTATGCAGGTCTTGTGCAGGTAATGACAGCCACTGTCAGGTCATGAATGCACCTGCCATTTTGTGTCCGGAAGACAGTGTTCCAAAGCACTCTTGCCCATCTTTTGACTCTTACATTCTTTCCGTCCCTTCTTCCACAATGTTTCCTGAGCCTTGGAGGGTACGAGAGGGATGTGTGATGTAGCACTGAGCACTCAACATCACTTGTTCTCTGACCTTCGATGGGTTTTGAATCTCCCCAGTAGCCATTACTGCAAAAAGAAGCTTCTCCACCAAAAGTGATCTATGGACATAATCATAACTATTTAGAGGGCAGTTTCCTAGGCACAACATACCCATTTATCCAAACAACAGTAGTAGCTTCCCTGCTAGGGTCTATGACTATTCCTAGCGAGAGGCTTTTGATTAGCTTCAGTACCAAGCATGAATTCTTCCTTCTCATGGAATGGAATCCAATTAGAGAAAAGTTGGTTCTCACCATAACAGCCATGCCACTGTTGCCCCATTGGGCACAATTGCCTGGCTGGAAGTTGTGTAGCTCAGAATCCCCTGTTGGTTAGGATTGTGGATGACCACTCTACCCCAGCTGGCTGCATAGCACTTCCCAGCACTATGACAGCTAGCTGCCAGGGTGGAGGCTTCTAGCTTACTACCAGCTTGATTTCTCCATATCTTGCAACAGAAGCATGTGGGGTCTTCAACAGTAGAGTCTTCCCATTCTTCTACACTTCTTAGCCTTGGTCTTTAGGTTCACCCACAGAATCAGGAAGACAGCTTCAGACAAGAGCTCTTGGCCAGTGTGATGTAGGGGCCAGGGTCTTTGCTCCCACTGCTCATTGTTTAGGGACAGGTCAGGATAACAAGGCCAGGTCTAGTAGGAGGACCTTGATCATGTGGTTGGTGGTACTTCTACCTTCTGGCTAGTCACCTGTTAGAAACTGAAAACATGCCTGGAGAGAAGAGCAGGGGTCAGGCATGTAACATATGTAAAGAGCTTGGCCAAGAGGGTTGGGGTTGGAGCTCAGTGGTCAAGCAATTGCTTAGCATGAGTCAGGCCCTGGATTCCATTCCTGTGGCATAAGCCAAAGGTTGTGTGCTTGGTAGGCAGTGGTTTTCCTTTTCCTTTATTTTTTTAAAATTATTTTTTAAACTTTTAAAAAATATTTATTTGCAAGCAGAGAGAGAGAGAGAATGGGCACACCAGGGCCTCCAGCCACTGCAAAGGAACTCCAGGAGCATGAGCCACTTTTTGCATCTGGCTTTATGTGGGTACTAGGGAATCGGACCCTGGGTTGTTAGACTTTGCAGGCAAGCACCTTAACCACTGAGCAATCTCTCCAGCCCCTACTTTTCACTTTAAAGGGATGAGTGCTTATTCCTTGAAGACTTGAGATCTTTAAGGGTAAGAGGCTGCTGTGGGATCTAACAACACAGTTCCTCCTTTTCCCACAAATGCCCAATTCCATGAGCCAGCAAGTGCAACTCTTTTTTTCCCTAGGTGGTTCTAAGCTCCCTAGGAGTGTAAACATTTATATTCTTAAATTGTGCTAGTGTTCCTTCGCCCTACAGGTGAACCAAGCCAAACGCAGGGTCTTATTCCCAGACAGGGAGCTCCTAGTGGCTTCCAGCCATGAGCTCTCCTGGCTCAGAAACCCAGAAATCAATCCTAAAAGCTCCAAGGCAGTTGAATCTAATGGGCTTAGCCTGTGGTAACTGCCTACCTGTAGGTGGCAGTAGTGACTTGGGAATGCTGCAGAGAGCGTGTGGAGAGCAAGGTGCTGGCAGAGAGCCTCTTTCAGAAGAGCAGCAGTAATAACAGAAGAAACAACCGCTAGCATAGCCTGTGGACGTGTGGTTCTCTGGGATGGGGGCTCTGTCAGGTGTTTCCCTGTGATATTCAGTTTACCTACAGGCAGCTGTGTGAGAGAAAAATGTCATTACTGCATCCTACGGATATTGAAAAGGCCTGGGAGAGGTCAGGTGGCTGCCCTACGTTCTCTCACAGTATTGGGTAGAATCAAGACTCAGCAGAGTGGGAGTTTAGCCCTTTGCAGAACTGCCACTGCGATGCATGGATAATGCATTTCTCCTGCCCTGAGCTGCCAGGTGCTCTGTAGAGATCACAGTCGTCACTTCACTGTTGAGGGCTCTGACAGCATAATGCTAGCCTCTTTTAAACAAAAAACAATGTTTCTGTGAGATAAGGTCTCTGCATCTCAGGCTGGCCTTGAACTTTCAGTCCTCCTTTCTCAGCGTCCCAGTGCTGGAGTCATAGCTATGTGCCATCATGCCCAGCAAGGTCATCTTCTTAAGGATATGAGGATGTTGTCCTCCCACTCAGCTTCAAGTCTAGTAGGGGCTGAGAATTTACTCATGGCTCATGAACCAGTAAAAAAGGAGGAAAGGGAATTCCAGGTCAGCCTGGACTAGAGTGAAACCCTACCTCAGAAAGCAAAACAAAAAAAAGAAAGAAAGAAAGAAAAGAAAAGGAAGAAAGGAGGAAAAGCCAGGTGTGGTGGCGCACACCTTTAATCCCAGCACTCAGGAGGCAGAGATAGGAGGATCGCTGTGAGTTTGAGGCCCGCTTGGAACTACAGAGTGAATTCCAGGTCAGCCTGGGCTAGAGTGAGACCCTACCTCAAAAACAAACAAACAAACAAACAAACACCCCTCACACTTGCAACGTAAGCAGGAGGGCCTGTTCCCCAGCACCTACACAGCAGCTGGGTGTGGCCATGCGTGTCTGAAACTCCAGTCCTGTAGGGGTTGGGTAGAGGAGACCTGTAAATCACTGGGGCTTGCTGACCAAAACACAACTGTTCTGGGTTGATTGAGAGATCCATCTGAAGGAAACAAGTGGATGCGTGAAAAAGGGAGGACTCCTGACCATTTCCTCTGGCCTCTGCACCTGTGTGCATAGAGAGCAAGATCTATACACACAGATGCATTACACTACACACATCACACCACACATACTCTATACACATGCCGAGAGAAGGGGGGGGGTCGGGATTTTTCAGAACAAGGTTAAGGTTATCTGGAAAGCTCTATGGCTGTATGGCCTGTGCTTTCAAGTGCTGTAGTCAATCTTAAGAGGACATGGGAGTGAGTTCAGTGCCGGTGGGTAGGCTGGAGCAAAGGCCCCCAGCCCAGAGGTGCTGATCCCTGCTTTTCCCTCCAACAGACAGCGCTCTTTTCTGTGGAACGGTGTTTACTTGGATCTTCTCTGCAGCTTTGTTTCTTCTCATGGTGTGTTGATTGTGTTTTATGAAAGTCAGCGTAGGTGCAAGGATGCTTGCTTCACCACTTCTGTTCAACAGAGAACTGGAAATTCTAGCCAGGGCAATTAGGGAAGAAGAAGAAGAAATAAAAGGCATCCCTATGGGAAAGAAAGAAGTAAAAGAGCTGTGTCCATAGAAGTTGTGTAGCTATTTCCTCCGAATGGAAACATTCCCTCCTGGAGCCACACTGGAAGTTTTTAAGACTCAGGAAGTAAAGGTTACAAGTCTCAGGAAGTGAATGAAATCTATAAACTGAAAGTTCCTAAGATTTGCAAAGCCCCATTGCAAGGTTTTTACAAGCAGCAGACAATTGTTGGGAAGACGAGCCACCAGCCTAGCCCACCAGCCTAGCTGCCTGCTGGTTGTGCACAGAGCTCTAGGGATGTAGCTTTCAATAGTTATCACCACTGGGGTAGCCTTTTTGGTGATGCAGCCATCCCATAGTCCTGTAAATAACCTCAATAAACTCATTGGTTCACTAAGCTAGACTTAGGTGCAATTATTTCTTTGATGTGCTGTCATTGTCCTGGGGTGAATAAACATTTGTTCATGTCTCCCCAGGAAAAGTTACACAACAGTGACATGGATTTACATGTAAAAAGTCCTAGATAGCTGGGCTTTGTGGCGCCTGGGAACACACACACACACACACACACACACACACACACACACACACACACCCCTACCTTTAATCCCAGCAGGAGGCAGAAGTTGGAGGAGGGCTGTGAGTTTGAGGCCACCCTAAGACTACATAGTGAATTCCCGGTCAGCCTGGGCTAGAGTGAGACCCTACCTCCAAAAAAACACACAAAAAAACAGAGCTAATCAGTAAGTTTAGCAAAGTTGCAGAATAAAAAAAAAAAAAAAAATCAGTGTTTCTATAAACAATGGAAAAAAATCAGAAAACATTTCCATTTGCAATAGTGAAAGAATAAAATATTGAACTAATTGTGCACTGAGAATAACAAAACATTACTTAAAGAAGTTGGACACGGAAGTATGAACTTGCATTCCCAATACTCTTACAAGAGGCCATGACAGGATTGCTTGAGCCTGCGAGTTCTAAACCAGCCCAGGCTGCGTATCAAGAGCCAAACAAGCAAGCAACACTTACCCACAAACTGCTGAAAGAAGTTGAAGACAAGTAAATGGAGAGACAACCTTTAAGGGCAGGGCGACAATATTGTTAACATGTTGATACTGCCCAAAATGATCTACAGACACAAGATAATCCAATTAAAATGCCACTCACTTTTTATTTTGCAGAAATACAAACAACCAACCTAAAATTCACATGAACTCTGAAGGAATCCCAAACAGCCAAAACAACCTTGGAAAAGGACAAAGTTGGAAGATTGATACTTCCTAATTTCAAAAATTTACTACAAAACTGAAATAGGGCTGTGGAGATGGCTTAGTAGTTAAAGGCACTTGCTTGTAAAGCCTACTAGCCTGGATTCAGTTCCCTAGTATCCATGTAAAGCCAGATACACAAAGTGGTGCATGTGTCTGGAGTTTGCAGTAGCAAGAGGCTCTGGTGTGCCCATACTCCTCTCTCTCTCTTAAATAAATAAATATTTTAAAAAACTGATATTAGGGCTGGCATATAAACCAATGGGATAAAACAGAAAGCCCAGAATAAATCCTCTCATATACAGATAATAGACTTTCAATAAGAGTGCCAAGAGATTATTAGTGGGAAAGAATCGTATTATTAAAAAGGTTCTGGGAAAACAGGATATGCATTACAGTAATGAATTCAGGCCATTTATCTTATACAGTATACAGAAATGAACTTCAAATGGACCAAAAATTTAAACTAAAGAACACAAACTATATGTCTTAGAAGAAAATGGGGAAAGTCTTCATGATGCTGGATTTAACAAGTATGATACCAAGAATACAGACAACAAAAGAAAAATAGATAAGTAGTACTTAATCAAAATTAAAAGCTTTTGTGATCTGGATATGGTGGTGTATAGCTGTGATCCCAGCACTTAGAGTTGGAAGCAGGAAGATCATGACTTCCAGATTTCTGGCCAGTCTTGGTTATATAGTGAGACCTTATTGCAAAAACAAAACACAGAAAGCATTTGCATATTAAAGAACGCTATCAAGATCATGAAGACAACCTACAAAATAGGAGAAAATAATTGCAAGCCATATATCTGATAAAAAATTAATCCAAAAGATGTAAAGAATTCCTGTAACTCAACTACAGAAAAAATAAACTACCCAACTAAAAAATAGGTAAAGAACCTTAGAGACATTTCTTCAAAGAAATATACAAACTTCCAAGGCATATGCTTATATGAAAAGATGTTTAAAAACTCTAAATCATTAGGCAAATGTAAATCTATTTTTTTATGAGTGAGAAAGCATGTGAGAGAGAGAGAATTGGCACGCCAGGGCCTGCAGCCCCTGCAATCAAACTCCAGATGCGCATGCCACCTTGTGCGCATGTGCTTCCTTGCATGCTTCTGTCACCTTGTGTGTCTGGCTTACATGGGATCTGGAGAGTTGAACATGAGTTAGGCTTCCCAGGCAAGTGCCTTAACTGCTAAGCAATCTTTTCAGCCTACAAATGCAAATCTAAACACAAGGTGATATTTCATGTCTAGTACCAATATTTTATCTAAGTTCTTCTGTCCCAAAAGCCTGGGTATTTACACCATATTGTCCCACTTGCTAGCAAACCTGAGTTTGTGACATTAGTCATCTTAGATGAATGCTGAAACTGTCCTATCCTAACTCAGTTAATGAGAGGGAACCAGTTATTACCACTTTAACAAAAGTTTCACATAACCCACACATCTGTCGTGTATGTGAGTGATAGATAAAGGCCTCTGTCTATGTTGGAAACCTCCTTATTTTCCTTGATACAGCCATGGAGAAGTGTTATTTGTTTTTACTTAGCATACTAGGTAGAATTCACACAGCCATATAAAGCTATGTTTACAAGCAGTGAAAACACACTCTTAAGAATATAGCTAATGCTTAAAACATTTGTACAGCAGCCTTCAGTCGGGGGGGGGGCATCAGTGTTTTAATGATCACTCATTTTTTTCTAAAAAAAAAAAAAAACAACACACACCCATATCTTCAAGTTTTTCACCTTCTCTGTACATCATATTTGGCACCAACCATTGAACACCCTAATAAGTAAACCCACCTACAAATGGTGAGACCCCTCCTTCTGATAAGTGTGATGTACGGCAGTGACCACATGAGAGTTTAAGGCAGTCTTAACCAGAGTCCACAGAGGGTACCAATCTGGCAAGCACAGGGATGGTATTGTATCCTTGCCTGCAAGATGAGTAAGGGTTGAGAAAGCATGTGACTGTCAGCAAAGAGTAAGAGCCAGATAGGCCCCAGGAACATGCTGTCTACCTGGCCCTACCCATGTCATGTATGTAGTAGAAAGAGTCCGTAAGCTCCAAGGTGAAGAAGCAGCAGGCTTGGACCTCTTAGGGAAGTCAGGCCTTACACAGGAAGGCAGCTGAGTTAGTGAAGGTGGAGCTGACTCAGTTTGGGCTAGAGAAAAGAAAATGAGAGCAGAGACTCTGGGAAGATGGGGACCTTGGTCCAGTGTATCCCTGGGACAGCAGAGTGCTGGGTCACCTAGGGTGCCCCCTCCCCGCCAGGGGCAGAATTACCTTGTCAGTGAAGGAAGCCTTAGCATAAAATGATCCACACTTCCAACTCCTGCTCTTTGTGCCACAGTGCTCATGTCTGAATACCCCTTCCTCCTGAGTATCCCTTCCCACAAGAGGTTACTCATACCTTACTCTCAGGGTCACACAGAAGGGACATGTCTGCTTCATCAGTCCAACAGCAGCATTAGCGGGCAGTTCATCCTGAAGCAAGGGGTCCTGACTGGGATCCTGCACTTGGGACCCTTCCAAGTTGGCCAGCAGAGAGGCTGGCAGGGCAGGGAGCCATCCTGTGCTGGTTACAATCCCTTTCACAGAACTCAGGCTCTGACAGGCCAAGATTGCTCTTCTGTGGAGCCGCAAGGGACACAGACTTGGGAGGTTTAATAGAGGAAATATTAAATCAATGAAACCTCATTTCCAAGTTCGGTTTAGCAGCAGAATCCATTAACCTTATATTCACCCCCTCCCTTCCTTTAATACTGGCAGGGGGTTCAAAGGTACTATAACTTATCTTCAGGGTCAGCACACTCTGTTCAATTACTGAGATTCTGAGTTTTCAAGTTAAAAGACACATACTCAAGACTATACTTTCAGGGATCATGTCTATAGTCCATTAAAAGACACATACTCATTTTGATTATAAGGAACCAACCCCCAAAGAATGCTTCTTTCTTCCTGTGTTGCTGGAAGTGCTGCAGCAAACAGAATTGCAGGTCTTCAGCTCTGCTGAGACAGATGGACCCAAGGCTAACAAAACAGCCCAAATCAATTCTTATTTTTCTTTCCATAAAAGAATTCCTATCAAATGGGATCAAAGTTGTATCTGATCGACCCTAAAACTAAGGTCACCCAAAGTGGGCTCCCTCATTTGGTCTTGTCTCCAGACCAGAGGAAAGCAAAGTTCAATCTTATTTCTTTTGTCCCATAAATTGTCAAATCCTAAAATAAAACTTGATACAACAGAAGAAACGTAGTACTTCAGGGAGCAATGGGAAAAATCATTCACACCAGCCACTCACTCTCTGGCAGGGATAAAAATCAAGACTACAGTGATCATGGCTACAAAATATTGCATTCTCTGGTGCTATGCTAGTGGCCAGGGGCTGGGCTGAGTAGACTAGAGCAACTAGATACACCTTCCACCAAACCCTCTATGAAAAAGTAGCACATCATTCTATTGCCAAAGCGATTAATTTTCTCCTTTTTTTTCTTTCTTCCTTTCCTTTTTTTTTTTTTTTTAAGTGTTCTGAGACAGGGTCTCATGAAGCCCAGGTTGGCTTTGAACTCAATATATGCCAAGAATTTGAATTTTTGATTTTCTTGCCTTCACCTCCTGAGTGCTGGCATTATAGGCATGTACCCATACCCTGTTGTATTTTTATTTTTTCAATGTGGTGCTGAAGATCCAACCCAGGGCTTCTTGCATGCTAGGCAAGCATTCTACTGACCAAGCTGCATCTGTAGCCCTTTTCATTCAGAAAAGGCCCATCCTGCCTGGTGTTGGACCTCGACCAGGATTTCCTGAAGCCTTAAGCTTCACAGTGCTAGTACTCTCTGGAGCATAGTTTTCCTGTTCACCCCTTCTCCCATGCAGTCCTGCTGGGAGGAGCTCACAGTCCAGTGGGTTGGTTTCTTGGCTGCCATGTCTTCTTTGATGTTAAATATAGTGACTTCAGAAGCAACCAGCACCAGAAGGCGAAAGAAGCTGGTTTAGCATTCTCCTTTCAGTGAGAATAGAGAAGAAAATAGCCTCGTTACCTACCTTCCCAGATAAGCAAGTGTGGGTAGAAGCTTATAGGTGCTACCACAAAGGAATAGCATTCAGGAAACTCCTCCCCAAATGTGAAGGAAGAAGAAAAAGGAGTTTGAATGGATAAGAAGCTCATCGGATAATGTGTCCAATCATATGTAATGAACTTTCTGGATTGCTATCTGTTAGTGAGGCAGGATTGGTCTATGAACCAGGTGGAAAGAAAAATCAATCCCAATATTCTCTACAGAGCCATTATTGCCTCTTGCTTCAGCTTCCTGACATGCTTTGTGCACGTTGATTGTAGATGTTTCCCTTTGACTGAGGAGACCAAAGAATGAGCTTCAATTTTTCTTCCCTATTTTAGAGGAGACACCTTTTGGTAGCCATTGTCTCTACTCTCCCTGACTCCCCTGACAAGAAACCTACGAGGGCAGGGAGAAGGTCATAAAGTGCCATCTGACCAGGCTGCAGACACTTCAACAGCAGCTCTTGCTGCAACTTGAAGGCGAAGTAAAACCACATGGTCCCAATGCAAGTTACTTCAGATTGACAAGGGCCTGTGGTGTGCCACACACTGTTTTGAGAACTGAGTCAGTGATGACCCTGCTTTCTGGAGTCAAAGGAGTGGGTGAGTCAGGTAGCTGAGTGGGCACATGACAATCCAGCCTGGACTTTAAATTTTTTAATTTTAATTTTTTTTTTATTTTAGAGAGAGGGAGAGAGAATTGGCACACTAGGGCCTCAGCCAATTGAACTCCAGATACTTGCGCCACCTAGTGGACATGTACAACCTTGTGCTTGCCTCACTTTTGTGCATCTAGCTTATGTGGGATCTGGAGAGTCGAACATGGGTCCTTAGGCTTGTAGGCAAGTGCCTTAACTGCTAAGCCACCTCTCCAACCCCCAGCTTCAACTCGTAACAGAGGGCAGCCATACTAGGTGCCTTGATACCAGTACATTGGTGCCAAGGAGCTGTGGGGAGGAAGGTATGTCCCTTACTGTGATAGACTAAGCATGCGCAGAACAATGAGACAACTGAGAAGAAACCAGCCAAAGATTGTGTTCCTAACGGAAAATACTGAGTCTATTTCTCATGGCCTCACTGGAGAGCAGCAGGGGAGGGTGAAGTATAGAACACTGGTCCTTAACCTTAGCTGCACATCCAAATCACCAGGAGGCTTTTCCAAGTCATACCTAGCTACCCCTATACCTATTAAGTGAGACCTTCTAGGTATGTACGTTCTAGAAGCTTCCCAGTTAGGTCTCATGTGCAGCCAGGGCTAAGGACCATTAACTTAGCAAAGAAATGTGAACACAGTCCTCCGTTAGACAAATGTTTCATAGCTTCGAAGTGCTGGATTCTGGGGATGCAGTGTAAAAATGCAAGCTAGACCTAGTCCTTGCCTTCATGGCACTCACAGCCCAGAGGGAGGGCGTCAGGTGACTCTAGGTCTAGTTCTGTCCCTGAGCTTTTGGACTAGTCCCTTTTCTTCTCTGGGTCTCAGGTTCTGTCAAATGAGGCAACAGATCCAAATGTTCTCTGGTCCTTACCTCCCTGTTCCTGCTAACCTAGTAGTCCATTGGCTTATGTATGCCTTTTCTTTCTTTCTGGGTGCTTTTATTTTATTTTTTGGTTTCTCAAGGTAGGGTCTGACTGTAACCCAGGCTGACCTGGAACTGGAATTCACTATGTAGTCTCAGGCTGGCCTTGAACTCATGGCAATCCTCCTACTTCTGCCATCTAAGTCCTGGGATTAAAGGCATGCACCACTATGCCCAGCTGTTTTGTTGTTGTTGTTGTTGTTGTTGTTGTTGTTGTTGTTGTTGTTGTTTGGAGAGAGACGGGGAGAGTCAGAGAGAGAGGGAGAGGAAGACAGGTAGAGATGGGTGCGCAAGCAGCCTCTCAGCTGCTGCAAACGAAATCCAGATGAGTGCGCCCCCTTGTGGTCAAGTGCGGCATTGCGCCCTTGCGTCACTGCATCTGGCTAAATGTGGGACCTGGAGATTGGAACCACTAGAGATTGGAACCAGCGTTCTTAGGCTTAGGAGGCATGTACCTTAACCGCTAAGCCATCTCTCCAGCCCATTGCCCAGCTGTTTTTATTTTATTTTTTAAATTTTATTTGACTGGGCATGGTAGCACATACGTATAATCCCAGCATTCAGCAGGCAGAGGTAGGAGGGTTGCTATGAGTTCAAGTCCAGCTAGGCACTCCAGAGTAAGTTCCAGGCCACCCTGAGCTAGAATGAGACTCTACCTCAAAAGAAACAAAAAAAAAATAGAAATAAATTAATTAATTTAAATTTTATTTGTTTATTTTCATGTGTTGGGTGGGGGGGTGAGGTGTACCAGGACCTTTGGCCACAGCAAATGAACTGCAGAAGCCTGTGCCACTTTTTGTCCCTGGATTATGTGGATGACTTGGGAATTAAACTCAGGCTAGCAGGCTTTACAAGCAAGCACCTTCAACTGCTGAGCTGTCTTTTCAGCTCCTGAGTGTTTTTTTAATTATAAAAAATATACCATAAACATTTACCATTTTAACTATTTTTAAGCAATATGCTTACTGTGGCAGTACGTTACTATTGTGCATCTGACACCACTATCCATTTCCAGAAATCTCTCCTGTTCCCACATTGCAACTCTGTACGCATTAGTGAAATTCACCATTCCAACTCCCCAAGCCCCTGACATCTCTGTTCTGTTTTCTGACTCTATGACTGTGGCTGCCCTGGGTACCTCATAGGAGGCATAATTTGTGTCTGGCTTCTTTCACAGCACAATGTCTTCAAGGTTCATAATGTTGTATCAGATGTCCAAGTTTCCTTCTCTGTGAGGGTGAATAATAGTACATTGTGTGTATATTTTGTTTACCCATTTATCTGTGAGTGGATAATTGGATGGTTTCCACCTTTTGAACATCGTGAATAATTTTGATGTGAATGTGAACACACACACACACACAAAATCTGAAACCCTGCTTTCAATATTTTGGTATATATCCAGAAGTAGAATTTCTAGATCCTTTATGTTTGAAAATTTTAAGAATCCATAGTACTGTTTTCCACAGTAGTAATGCCATTTTACAATCCCAGCAGAGTAGAAGGTTCCATTTTTCCACATCTTTAAAAACAGTTACTATTATCTTTTTAAATCATAGCCATCCTAATGTGTATGAGATGATATACCACTGTGTGTGTGTGTGTGTGTGTGTTGGTACTGGGGAATGAATCTAGGGCTCTCACATGCAAGCCAAGTGCTCTACCACTGAACTCTGTCCCCAGCTCATAGGTATAGCCCCAAACTGCCCTCAAACCCATGATCTACCTGTAGCATTTGCCTACTGGCAGGTGCCACCATGACCAGCTCATTGTAGTTTGAATTTGCATTTCCCTAGTGCTTATTGATGCTGAAATCTCTTTTCATGTATTTGTTCACCATTTGTATACCTTCTTTGGAGAAGTGCCCATTCACATTCTTTCCCCATTTTTTATTAATTGTTTTAAAAATATTGGGGGACTGGAGAGATGGCTTAGCCATTAAGGTACTTGTGAAGACTAAGGACCCAGGCTCAATTCCCCCACATAAGCCAGATGCACATAGTTGTGCATGCAGCTGGAGTTCATTTGCAGTGTGTCTGGAGGCTCTAGTGTGCTCATATTCTCTCTCTCTCTCTCTCTCTCTCTCTCTCTCTATATATATATATATATATATATATATATATATATCTGCCTCTTTCTCTTAAATAATAAATATTTGGAAGAGAGAGGAATATGGGTGTGCCAGTGCCTTTTGCTGCTGCAAACTCCAGACACTTGTGCCACTGTACATATGGATTTATGTGGGTACTGGGGAATTGAATCCAGGTTGGCAGACTTTTCAAGCAAGAGCCTTTAAGTACTGAGTCATCTCCCCAACTTCCTCTTCCCCCATTATAAACTTATTTTTAAATGTGTGTGTGTGTGTGTGTGTGTGTGTGTGTATGGGTGCATCAGGGCCTCTCTTGCCACTGCAGGTGAACTCCAGATGCATGTACTACTTTGCATGTGGCATTACATGGGTACCAGGTAATAAAACCCATACTGGCAGGTTTTGCAAGCAAGTGCCTTTAACCAGTGAGCCATCTCCCCAACCTTCTTTCCCATTTTGTTAAGACAGCGTCTTGCCCAGGTGTAGCTCAAGCTGGCCTTGAGCTAGTGTCCTCCTGCCTCAGCCTTCAGAGTGCTGAGATTATAGGCACATTACTAGAACGGGCATTCTTCCTTTTTGTGTTGTTGTTTAGTTGCAGGAATCCTTTATATAGTCTGAATGATTACATTTTATCATATGTATGATTTTGCAAAGACATTTTCTCTTATTCTATAGGTCACTTTTTCATTCTTTTAATGAACAGAGATTTGTTTGTGGTGCTAAGGATAAAAGCTGAGGCCTGTGCATGCTAGGTAAGCATTCTGTCACTGAGCTATGTCTGCAGCCCTAGAAATGATAAATTATGATGTAGTTCAATATTTGTATTTTTTAATATTCATTTTATTTTATTTTTATTTATTTATGAGACAGAAGAAAGAGAATATGGGCACACCATGGCCTCTAAGTCCTGCAAACAAACGCCAGATGCATGCACCACCTTATGCATCTGCCTTCACATGGGTATTGGGGAATCAAACCTGGGCTTCGCAGGCAAGCACCTTAACCACTAAGCCATCTTTCCAGTTCCTTCTAAGAGTTTTATAGCTAAACTCTTGTGTTTACATTTTTAATCTATTTGGAGTTAGTTTTTGCACATGCTGTAAAATAAGGGCCCAACCTCATCCTTTTGAATGTGGACAGTCAATTTTTCAGCATTGTATCATCACTAGGATTATCTTTTCCCCATTAAGTAATCAGAAATTTATTCCATTCATTCAACCAAACAATGTACACGAAACTCCCAGTACCATGTGTGTTCATCAGCAGTACAGTGCCAAATACAGTTTGTAAAGAGGAAAGGTTTGTGAAGCTTATGGCTTCAGAGGTTTCAGTTAGGGTCACTTGGCCCTGGTGGTGGGAGACATGAGGTATACAGAACAAAGTTGCTCCCCTTACGGCAGCCAAGAAGCAGTGAGAGTGAAAGAAAGGAGGTGAGGCCCCCAGGTCCTCTTCAAGGGCACATTCCTAGTCACCTAACTTCCTTCCACACAGCTCAACTTCCCCAAAGTTATACTGCTTCCCCAAAGCACCTCAGGCTGGCAACCAAGCCCTTAGCACCAGACCTTTGGGGTACATTTGAGATCCAAACCGTAACACCATACTGATTGATGTTCCTGCCTCCTTCTCCTTTTCTTTTTTCTTTTATTTTTATTTTACTTATTTATTTGAGAAAAGAGGGGCAGATATATATATAGATATATATAGATAGATAGATAGATAGATAGATAGATAGATAGATAGATAGATATAGCCATTTCAAACAAACTCTAGACACATGTGCCACCTTGTGCATCTGGCTTACATGGGTACTAGGGAATTGAACCTGGGTCCTTGGGCTTCGCAGGCAAGCACCTTTACCTCTAAGCTATCTCTCCAGCCCTCCTCCTTTTCTGAGATGTACTTTTTTTTCTTGGTTTTTAGAAGTAGAGTTTCACTCTAGTCCAGGCTAACCTGGAATTCACTATGTAGTCTCAGGGTGGCCTCAAACTCATGGCGATCCTCCTACCTCTGCCTCCTGAGTGCTGGGATTAAAGGCGTGTGCCAACACACCGGGCTCTGAGATGTACTTTTAACTTTATAATAGGAGCTACCTATATGGGATAGACTGTGTGCCAGACTGTATTCTATGTACTTGACACATATTAAGGCATTCTGTGGGATAGATTAACTATAGCTTTTAACTAGGTTTGGCACCTACAGGTTAAATAACTTGTCCAATGTCATATAAGTTACCTTACATAGTAAGTGGTGGGACCTGTATTCTAGCCCAGTGGTCTATTCCTGATCTCTGGGTTCTGGTGGTTCAGGCTTATCATAATCTTTTAGGTATGTAGTTTGGAGAATGGTAATCCTGGCCCCTGGGCTCAGAACTCTCCCTGGGTATTCTCAGGTGAACACAGCACCCATGTTCTTGCTCCATTGGCCCATCTACTGAGAGCAGAAAGTGTTTGTTCTAGTCTCTTCCCCTTTCCTGCCAGGGTTCCTTATTCCAGAAGAAATGTAAAGCAGTTTCTCTCTGATTTCACAGAGAAGGCAACGGATGGCTCCCTGCAGAGTGAGGACTGGACGTTGAACATGGAGATCTGTGACATCATCAATGAGACGGAGGAAGGGTATGTGTTCCTACCACTCCTCATCCTGAGGATCCTCAGCTCTTGGGGCTCACACAAAGCCTGCCAAGGCTCAGGGTGGCAGGCGGGTTCTGCTCTGTTTCATTTTTAGTCTATTTGCTTTGGCATTAATAAGCTGGTACTTTTAATGATCTGTCCTTTGCTTATCCTGTGCCCCCCATACTTCCCAGTGGCGGTGCTTAAGCTGGAGCACTGACATCTAAGCACCTGCTTTGAATCACAAGTGGAAATGGAGCTTCTTGGTTCCCTGTTCCTTGAGGACCTTTCATCTTTACAGTCAAATCATCACCTCTTCCTGGCCCTCCCCTCTGGTCCCTGTCTCCCCATGGCAGACACAGAGCTGCCTGTATTCAGATTCAGATTAGGATTAGTGGTGTGCATGGAGGGAGGCCCAGGGTATGGTCAGACAAGGGAGTGAGAAAGCGGCAGTCATGGCACAAGGGCAATTGAGCATGTCTAGCACAGGTGGACCTAATCCACGGCTTTCCCCTTGCATCCTTGCACTGCCCTTCTGTCCTTAGTGTTAATGTTCACTAGGTCCTCTCCTTCTTTTTAGTTGTACTCTATTTGTACTTCTTCCAAACTGGTCCAATTTAGCTTTCTGTCAATACCATGAAAACCCCATGTACTGTCACTGTGCCTTTTCAACCCCAGAGTGGTGCAGAGACCCAGGCAGCCTTAGGCCTGCATCTTAGGGCTGTCACTTAACTAGCCTGGCCATCTCTGAACTAGCAAATTACCCAATGAAGGTCAGTCCTGCTTTCATTTAACAGATACTCAGGAAGTGACTGAGTGCCAGACCCTGTTGTAAGTAAGGAGGGCACATCAGTGAGCCAGACAGAATCCATCCCCTTGGGGAGCTGCCAGTCTGGAGAGGGAAGGCAGGCTGTGAACAAGATAGACATATAAGCTGTCTGGTAGGCCCACTGTGAAGGAATTAGGGAGAGAAGGCTAGAGATTAGCATTTTAAAAAACTTTTGGTTTTTCGAGGTAGAGTCTCACACTAGCCCTGGCTGACCTAGAATTCACTCTGTTTAGTCCCAGGCTGGCCTTGAACTCATGATGATCCTCCTACCTCCGCCTCCCCAGTGCTGGGATCGAAGGAGTCCACTACCACACCCAGCAAAATTCTAAGTGATCATAGAGTCTGGCCAAGAACATGACATTGACCAAAGATTTGAGGGGTGTGAGGGAGGTGGGGGGTAGGAGTGAGTTTTGTATGGAGGATACTGCCCCAACAGAGGGAGTAGCAAGCTTTGGGCCAGACCAGGGGATCTGGTGTACTGGAAAAACAGCAAGGTGGGCTGGAGTGGAGTGATCCCTGAAGTTGCAGTCAACAGTATGGGGACCCAGAAATGTAGTGTTTTGTAGGCACCAGACTGACTCTGGCTATAGCTCTGACTTTGACTGGGAATTCTTGGAAGATCTGAGCAGTGAACTGGCATGGTCTGACTTTCATTTTAAATTTTTTTTTTTTTTTTGGTTTTTCGAGGTAGGGTTTCACTGTAGCTCAGGCTGACCTGAAATTCACTCTGTAGTCTCAGGCAGCTTTGAACTCACAGTGATCCTCCTACTTCTGCCTCCCGAGTGCTGGGATTGAAGGCAAAGGTGATCATGCCAGGCTCATTTTAATTTTTTTTTGATGTGTGTGTATTATGCTTATTCATGTGTGCAAGGGTGGGTGAATGTGTGCCATAGAGCACATGTGGGGGTCAGAGGACAACTTTGGGTGACAGTCCTTGCCTTCGACCTTGTTAGCAGCATATCTTGCTCTCATTGTTCACTGCTGCTTGCCAGGATAGCTGGCCCACAGCTTCTGGGAAATTCTCCAGTCTCCGCTTCCCTCCTCCTGTGTAGGCACATTGGGATTATAGCCACCCCCTAAAACATCTGGCTTTTGGGCTGGAGAGATGGCTTAGCAGTTACGGCACTTGCCAGCAAAGCTAAAGGAACTAGGTTTGATTCCCTAGGACCCATGTAAGCCAGATGCACCAGTGGTGCATGTGTCTGGAGTTTGTTTGCAGTGGCTAGAAGCCTCGGTGGATCCATTCTCTCTCTCCATCTCTCTCTCTCAAAAAAATACATTATATAATAAAATATTTTTTAAATCTGGCTTTTATGTGAATGCTAGGGATCTGAACTCAAGTCAAGTTTGTGCAACAAGCACTTTACCCAGTGAGCCATCTCCCCAGCCTCTGACTTCTTTTTCAAAAAATATTTTATTTATTTATTTATTTGATAGAGAGAGAGGGAGAGAGAGAGAAGGGCTTTGTGCATCTGGTGTATGTGGGTCCTGGGGAATCAAACCTGGGTCTTTTGGCTTTGCATGCAAATACTTTAACTGCTAAGCCATCCTTCCAGCCCCCCGACTTCTTTTTAAAAATTATCTTATTTTATTTATTTATTTGAGAGAGAGAATGGGTACACCAAGGCTTCTAGCCACTGCAGATGAACTCCAGATGCATGTGCCACCTCGGGCATCTGTCTTACATGGGTACTGGGCAATCGAACCTGGATCCTTAGGCTTCATAGGCAAGCATCTTAAACCACTAAGCATCTCTCCAGCCCCTGACTTTCATTTTTTTCTCTCTTTCTTTCTTTTTTTTTTTTTCATGATAAGGTCTCTCTCTAGCCCAGCCTGATATGGAACTCACTCTGTAGTCCCAGACTAGCCTCAAACTCAGTGATCCTCCTACCTCTGCCAGGTTTAAATGTGTATGCCACCACATCCAGCCCTCTGACTTTCATTTTAAGTGCTCACCTTGTCCATTGTATTCAGAAGAGCAGACACACCAATAGTTGCTTATTACAGTCATCCTAGGATGAGATGATAGTGGGCTGAACCAGAAGATGATAGCAGAGAGGAGGGAGGAGTCATTAGAGTCTGATGAGGTTCCTTAGGTGAAGGCAATGGAATTTGCTGATGTGGGGCATGAACAGAGTCAAGGACAATCCCAAGTTCAGGGCATGCAGAGCAGCAGGATGGAGCTGCTGTGTGCTGTGGTGAAGCAGGCTGCAGGGAACCAGTTCAGCCCCCAGGGGAGATACTGCACTAGAGACTTGAGTCAGAGGCGAGGCCTATGCAAACCCATCTCTAAAACAGTAATTGCTGAGCTCCACTGGTCCCTTCCTTCAAACACATGTAGGTTCCCCTCTTCTTTGTGCCCTTTCTTTTCAGATGCCACTTGTTTGGCCCCTACAGGTAGAAAGTAGTGCTCTAGCTGCCAAGGTGAATGTTAAGCCCCATCCATGAGGACTTGCCTGGGAGTGCTGGGGAAGGAGAACTGTGGCAAGGCCTTTGCCCACCATGGTAGATTCTAAGGGAGAAGCATTGCAGATGCTTCCTGGAGGGGCAGCTTGGAGCCGGTCTTCTAGGCTGGCAGGAAGAGAAGTATGCCTTGTGCTCAGGGTGGCATGAGAAGGGCCCTTTAGTACCACGTTCTTTCTTGAAGTAGCCTTTCTTTCTTTCTTTCTTTCTTTCTTTCTTTCTTTCTTTCTTTCTTTCTTTCTTTCCTTATTTATTTATTTATTTATTTATTCTTTCTTTCCTCTTCTTTCTGTTTTGTCTTGTTTTGTTTTTTGAGGTAAGGTCTCACTCTAGCCCAGGCTGACCTGGGATTCACTATGTAGTCTTAGGCTGACCTTGAACTCATGGCAATCCTCCTACCTCTGCCTTCTGTCCAGCACCACATCCAACTGACCATTCTTACTTTCCATAGAATTGCTCAAATGCCTGTGTCTCAAGGACAGAAAATTCAGGACTCCTGGGATCATCTTCTTGCTAAATGGCTAAGCCCCTTCCAAAATGTATAAGGGCTGGGAAACTGTTGTCACAGAAGACCTGGTTGCATGGTCTCCAAGCTCCTGTTGGTACATGTTGAAATGTGAGCACCATGGTGATTCTTGGGGAGTTTCCATGCTTGCCTCTCCCGTGATGTGGCTGCAATGTGATTTTTTCCATTTTCTCACATGTGAAAAAAAAAACCCACAAATTAGGCTTGTGGGATGGTACCCCACCCACTCCTTCCTGCCCCTGGCTGGAGGGCTTTTGAATGCTATTCCTTGTGTGTTTGTCTCCTCCCTTCCTCCCTCCTTCCCTGCCCCCCTCTTTCCTCTCATTCCCATCAGTTACTGAATCTTATTATAGCTCTCACTTCCCTGACCCTTTCTCTCCTAACTTGGACAAGTCCTCTGTTATGCAGTTTTGTAGTATTATACTAAGATACCATATATCTGTGTGATGTTTCTTAGTGTTTGTCTTACCCCACAAATCCCTATTAGTCTATAAGCTCCATGAGGACAGAAATCCATCTGCTACACTCACCATTTTATTCCCAGCATAGAACACAGCTTTGTACACAATCAATAGGGCTCTTGAATTTTAAGTAAGTGAATAAAGTAAGTCAATAAAGATTGCAGTGTGATAAGGAATGCAGGCATGTAAACATAATAATTACACAGCATGATGAGAGCTGAAAGAGAGACTGAGGGAGAGAAGCTGTGGGGTGTGTCTCTGTGTGTGTGTGTGTGTGTGTGTGTGTGTGTGTGTGTGTGTGGAGAGAGGGAGAGAGAGAACAGAAACAGACAGATGTAGACAAATATAGTGGCTACCAGCCAGCCTAGAGGCTGTTGGCAGTGAAACCTTCTTGGGGGGCTAGAGAGATGACTTACCAGTTAAGGTGCTTTCCAGCAAAACCAAAGGACACAAGTTCAATTCCCTAGTAGCCACATAAGCCAGATACACAAGATGGTGCATGCATCTGGGGTTTGTTTACAGTGGCTAGAGGCCCTGGCACACCCATTCTCTCTATATCTGCCTCTTTCTCTCCTTCTCACAAATACATAAATGAAAAAAAATAAAAAAAAGAACCCTTCTTGGAGGAGGTAACAGTCCAGTGGAAACTTAGAGGATACCAGGGCATAAACAAAATGAGAAGGTGAACAACAGGGAGAAAGGTAGAGCCTTCAGACTAAAGAACAGTGTGTAGTAAATGTGTGGCACCTAGATCCATCTGTCTGGGCTAGAAGCCTAGGTCAGCACCACTATCCAACCCTGAGGGTATTATTTCATCTCTCAGTATCTCAGCTTCCTTACATATAAAATGGATTTACTAATAGTGCCCATCTCATAGTTTTGCAAGGATTACAGAAGTAAATACATATATAGAGACATATACATACACACATTTTCTATATATGTAAAAATCTGGCTACTTGAGTATGTCTCCACATCCATGTGTGTTACTCTTCTCATTACTGTAACAAAATACCTGAGATAATCAACTTAAAAAGAGGGAAAGTCTTATTTTGGCTCACCGTTTTGGAGGTTTTAAACCATAGTCAGTGAGGCTGCTGCTTTTGGGCCTGTGGTGAAACAGCATGTTACAGCAAGAGTACATGTGGCAGAAGTAGCTGCTCCGCTCATTATGGCTAAGAAGCAGAGACAGGAAGGGGACAGGCCTCTAAACTCCACTGTAGGCTGAAAGCTCAATCTTTAACACATGGATCTTTGGGGAAGCCTCTAGATCCCAGCTATAGCACTGTGCTACATGTGTATTTGCTATCTATCCTTTAATTTCCTATGGCCATAACTGTCATCAGCATTTTCATTAGTGTTGTGACTTATCTAGCAAGGTTTTGAAAATTCTGTCTGTAGATCCCCTGCCGTGACCCTGCCTGCCATTCTCTGAGCACTGGTCCTGTGCCAGACCCTATGCCTAGTCCTGGATTGAGTCACTCATGTAGTTCCCCAACAGTTTTATGTGTTAGGTACCTTTTTTGTTGCTGTGTAAAAATACCTGACAAAAACGACTTGAGGAAGAAGGCTTTATTTTGGCTTACAGGTCTAGTTTACAGCCCATCATGGTGGGGAAGGCATGGTGGCAAGAGTTTGAAACATTGGTCACATTCAGTCCACAGTGAGGAAGCAGAGCCAGCTCTCTCCTTTTATATAGTCCAGGACCCCAGTCATGGAACAGTGCTGCCCACAGTTAAAAGTGGGTTTTCCTAGCCAGGTGTAGTGGCACACGCCTTTAATCCCAGCATTCTGAAGACAGAGGTAGGATGATCACTGTGAGTTCAAGGCCAGCCTAAGACTACATAGTGAATTCAGGTCAGCCTGTCCCACAGCAAGACCCTACCTCGAAACACCAAAACCCAAAACAAACAAAAACAAAACAAAACAAAACTGGGTCTTCCCACCTCAACTAACCTAATCAACATATCTCCACATAGGCTTGCCCAGAAACTGATCTAATCAAGAGAATACCTTACAGGCCTGCCCAAAGGCTTGTTTCCTAGGTGATTCCAGGTCCTGTCAAGTTGACAATCAATATAAACCATCACACCCTATACTATGGGGACAGCCTGTCTTACTAATAAGGAAATAGACTCAGAATGCTTTAGACCCTTGCCAAAGGCTCCTCTCAGCACAGCAGGAAGAGAGCAGGCTAGATGCAGGTTCAGGCTCGCTGGTCTGCAGCCACGGCCTCCAAAATTCCACCTGAACTTCTTGTATTCACGCAGAGATTTATCTGTGTGAAGCTGTGGTCTGGGTACAGATTAGGGAACACACCCCATCTCACCCAGATCTACTTAATTAGAGCACAGGCCTGTGAATGTGGGACTTGCTCCCCAGCAAGTGCTAGCCTCTGCTAAGGATCTGCTGACCTCAGTAATTTCCTTTTTAATTTTAATTTTCCACCCCATCTCACCCAGATGACTTATTTTTGTGACTTGTGCAAGTGTAGGTGTGTGATCTGTATGTATTTTTAACAGCTTATGACTTATTTTGTGTGTGCGCTGCTGTATGTATTTGTACCTGCAGTGGCCAGAGGGTAATGTTGGATGTCTCACTCCATTGCTCTTCCGCCTGTTCTTACTTGAGCCAGAGTCTCTTACTAATCCTGGAGCTTACCTTTTCTTTTTGTTAAAAAAATAATTTTGCATCTATATGTATGTATGGTATGCATGTTTGTATGTATGTTGAAATATGTGTGAGGTTGTGTATGTGTGTGTGCGCACGTACGCACATGAGTGTGGAAGCCACAGGTCAGTGTCAGGTGTCATCCTCTATCATGCTCCGTTGTTTTTAATTAAAGTGCATTTATTATTTATTTGAGAGAGAGAGCGAAAGAGGAAGGGAAAGAGAGAGTGAGAGTGGGCATGCTAGGGCTTCTAGCCAATGCAAACGAACTCTGGGTATATGGGCCAATTTGTGTATCTGGCTTACATGGGATCTGGGAAATTGAATTATGGTCCTTAGGCTTTACAGACAGGTGCCTTAACCATTAAGCCATCTCTCCAGAACTTGCTTTTATTGTTTTTTTTGTTGTTGTTGTTTGTTTGTTTTGTTTTGTTTTAGGTAGAGTCTCGCTCTAGTCCAGGTTGACTTGAAACTCCCTCTGTAGTCTCAGACTGGCCTCAAACTCATTTCTGTAGTCCCAGGCTGGCCTCAAACTCACAGTGATCCACCTATCTCTGCCTCCCAAGTGCTGGGATTAAAGACATGCACCACCATGCTCGGCAACTTTATTTTCTTTTACTTTTTAAAAAAGATTTTATTTTTATTTGTTTGAGACAGAGAGAGGAAGAGAAAGAGAGAGAGAGAGAATGGGCATGCCAGGGACTCTAGTCATTGCAAACAAACTCCAGACGCATGTGCCACCTTGTACATCTGGCTTACGTGGGACCTGGAGAATTGAACCTGGGTCCTTAGGCTTTGCAGGCAAGCACCTTAACTGCTACACCATCTCTCCAGCCCTTCTTTTACATTTTTGGAAATAGAGTCTCTCACTGAACTCAGGGTTCACCAATTCAGCTCATCTAGCTAGCCAGCGAACCTAGGGGATCTGCCTGCTTCCACTTCCCCAGTGCTGAGATTACAGCATTTTATGTGAGTGCTGGGGATCTGAACTCAGGTCCTCAAGCTTGTGCAGCTCAGCTTTACCCACTGGGCCATCTCCCCAGCCCAACCTAGGTCATTTTCACAAGCACCTCTGATCTTCACTACCTCACAGAGTCCTTACACTGGAGCCTCTAAGCTGGGGCAGCCTGGGAGAGCCAGTAAATGCAGTAGAATGGATGGTTGCTGAGCGCATACTCGTGTGTGTGTGTGTGTGTGTGTGTGTGTTTGTGTATTCAGCTGATGTTGGAGAAGCTGCCATGCATCAGGAGTAGGGATGAGAAAACTCAGTTCTATAACAGAAATCTCAAGAGGACCAAGGGCGGTGGCTGAGGCCTAACTTGATGCCTTGTTTGGGAACCAATAAAGAGCTCTCCATTGCTGGGAAGGGCCCTCAGTAATCTGGAATGGAAGGAGGGTGTAGTCGGTCCTGAAACTGGTCATAAGGCCCTGAGGACTGCCTCGTGGGGCCTGACCTTTCCAGAATGAGCTCCTGGGACTTGGCACACCTCTCACACAAAGCCGTGCCCACCCCATTGTGGCCCTTGACTCCATGGTCTCTCCCTTTCCCAGCCTGCAGCCACTCTTTGACTAAACTGAGGTTCCTCTCTGACACTTCTCCCCCAAACTAGTGGGGGAAATATTTTCTCTTGTGCTCTCAGGTAACATTTCCAACAGCACAGCACTGTAGAAGGGATTTTCATCTCAAACCTAAGAGAGCCTTGCCATCTGTCTAATTGCCCCATACTCATAAACGGAGGGTACTACACACTTCCAGCCAGAAGAGCATGGTCCTCCATGGATGTGCCTGCTCTGCTCCATGGAGGTCTAGGAGGTCAAGGAAGAGACAGCATGAAAAAGGTACAGTTTGAGGGCCTGGATGACTGTGGTGGGCAGAGCCTTCAGAGAGCTGGTAAGGTACCAACTTTCACCAGCTTAGTCCATGTGAGCAGAGAGTGGCCCAGATGTTACATTTGCAGAAATCTGCATCCCTGTTGGTAAACTGTGCCACATTTTGAACACCCTGGCCTAGGCTCATTTCTGTCTCATTAGCCCTTTGACTCAGAAGCCAAGAATTGTGGTAGGGCAGCTGTAATTCAAGTTAGGGATGGGAAATAAGAAGTTTGAGTCTTTTTGTTTTGTCTTGGTTTTTGAGGTAAAGGTTGTCTTACTCTAGCCCAGGCCGACCTGGAATTCACTGTGTAGTCTTAGGGTGGCCTCAAACTCACAGTGATCCTTCTCCCTTTGCCTTCTGAGTGCTGGAATTAAAGGCGTGTTCCACCACTGGGCTAGTTTGAGTTACTTTTTTGTTTGTTTTTGTTTTTCAAGGTAGGGTCTCACTCTAGCCCAGGCTGACCTAGAATTCACTATATAGTGTCAGGATGGTCTCGAACTCACAGGTGATCCTCCTACGTCTGCCTCCTGAGTACTAGGATTAAAGGTGTGTGCCATCATGCCGGCTTTGAGTCATCCTTAAAGTTTCTTCCAGAAACCTTATTTGCCTTGCTACTTACCACTGCTTTCTTTACACAAGGCTGATGAACAGAATGCCCATCCTCCCCTCCCTTGACTTATTCATATACATTTCTATTCTGTTTGCTTTTTTTTAAATGGAGACACTGAATGCATTCATTCATTCATTCATTTGAGAGCGAGAGAGTATATGGGTGTTCAGAGCTTCCTGCCACTGTAAACAAACTCCAGACACTTGTGTATGTTGTGCAGATTACCTAAAAACATAATTCCTTGGATTTTGAGGGTTCCCAAATTTTGTCTAGGGAAAAGTTGCCTGGGATCTAGCAAGAGCTGAACATCCAGGCCTCAGGAAGGACTTGGGCATTCTCTCTTGTACATCCCCTTTGTAGTTTCTCTGGAAAAACTAGCTAGTGCACCCACATGTCAATATCTCAGTATGTTAGTTCCTGTTTTGAGTGAATAACACTGGTGTGTGACACAAAGTTCAGGTTCTGTGTGGTTTCAGAGAAACCCTCCCCAACACTGGCATGAGCTGGGCATGTGTTTGCTGTCCACTTAAAATGCAAATAGTAACCTGTGTTATGCAGTGTTCTATAAATGATTTCATGCGTGTCTCCACCCACTCACCCCTGCTAGAAATGGAACCCAAGGCCTTGAACATGCTAGGCAAACACACTAAGACCAGTCTGCATTTCCAGCCCCTAAGCAGTCCCTCCTTGTAAGACATATGTGTAATAACTACACAAAGTAATGGGTTGTGTTATGACAATGTCATGCACATGTAGAGTGTACTTGATCATATTCTTCCCCCATTATCCCTTCTTGCTCTCCCCAACCCACTGGTCATTTTCCTTTACCCATAGCCCCATTCTACTCTCATGTTTTTAAAAATATTTTTATATTTTATGTATGTATTTATTTTTAGAAAGAGAGAAGCAGATAGAAAGAATGGGCATGCCAGGGCCTCCAGCCATGCAAAGGAACTCAAGATGCATGCACCCCTTTGTGCATCTGGCTTACCTGGATACTGGGGTATTGAACCTGGGTCTTCAGGCTTCACAGGCCAATGCCTTAATGGCTAAGTCATCTCTCTAGTCCTCATGTTTTTTTTTTGTTGTTGTTGTTGTTTTATTGACAACTTCCATAATTGTAGACAATAACCCATGGTCATTCCCTCCCTTCCCCCACTTTTCCCTTTGAAACTCCACTCTCCATCATATCCCCTCCATCTCTCAATCAGTCTCTCTTATTTTGATGTCATGATCTTTTCCTCCTATTATGATGGTCTTGTGTACGTAGTATCAGGCCATTTTGTGTCTGGAAGAGCACATTGTAAGGGGTCCTACCTTTCCTTTGGCTCTTACATTCTTTCCGCCAACTCTTCTGCAATGGACCCTGAGCCTTGGAAGATGTGATAGAGATGTTTCAGTGCTGAGCACTTTTCCGTTTCTTCTTCTCAGCACCATGGTGCCGTCTGAGTTATCCCAAGGTCACTGCCATCACCAAAAGTGAGAGTAACATTAACACATGGGTATGAACATTAAGAGAAGCGTGTACTGGGCAGTTTGGTGAACATAGTATATATATTTAGCCAGACACCAGTAGACATTACACCCCTAGGGCTCATGACTACACCTGTTGTAGGTTTTCAGTATCAGGGATGTATTCCCTCCCATGGAGTGGGCCTCCAGTCCAATTAGAGAGTGGTTGGTTTCCCCCATAACAGACATGCTACTATTGCACCTGTTGGGTCATTTGGCCTGGCTGGCCAAATTTAAGGCTTGCAGTGTCCTCTGTTGAGTATCTCCACTGGTGATTTCTCTCTCTCCCATGGAACTGCATGCAGTGTAGCTTTTTCCAGCTTTCTGTCAGCTGTTCTATATGGAGGAGGTCTTCAGCTCAGCTCCAGCAGGCTCTCAGTTACCTTGCAGCCCAAGAATGTGGAGTCTTCAGCAATAGGGTCTTACCATGTATTCCTGGTGGGAAACTAAGAGCCTCGGCAATGGCCTATAATGTTTGGGGGGCATCCATGACCTCCCTGGCCAACAACTCACTGGAAGGTATCCCATCCCTGGCACTGAAAATTTTCTAGTAACAATCTATGGCTTCTGAGTGTTCCATTGTCCAAAAAAGTAGGTTTCCATATGACTTATTTATTATATCCTCTTAGATTTTGATTAATCCTCCCTCCACCTTTCCTTTATTCAATCTTTTCCCTGATCTCAACTTGTGCCTTTTCACCCCCATTAATCTGTTCTTTTACTTACATATATACAATGCCATCCTATTAATTTCCTACACACACACACACACACACACACACACACACACACACACACCATCTCTCCAGCCCTCATGTTTTTGTTTAATCTGGTTTCTGCATATGAGAGAAAATGTAATATTTGTCTTTCTTAGTCTGGCTTATTACATTTAGTATTTTGGTTTACACTCACTTTCCTGAAAATAGTATAGCTTAATTCTTTTTAAAAAAATTTTTTTTTTTTTTGTTTTTGTTTTGCAAGGTAGGGTCTCACTCTGGTCCAGGCTGACCTGGAATTAACTATGTAGTCTCAGGGTGGCCTCGAACTCTCAGTGATCCTCCTACCTCTGCCTCCTGAGTGCTGGGACTAAAAGCATGCGCCACCACGCCCGGCTTAAAAATTTTTTTAATGGGTGAATAAAACATCACATTTTCTTCATCCATTCTTCCATTGATGGGTACCTAAGCCAGTTTTTATGACTTGGCTGTTGTGAATAGTGCAGTGATACACAGTGGCACACAATGATCCATACTCAGCCACAGTGTGCAGGTGTATTAGTTGCCTTCTTATTGGTTCAATAAAGTACATGACAAAAACAGCTTAAGGGAGGACACGTTTACTTCAGCTTACGCTTCAAGGAGACACAGTCCATCATGGTGGGAAGACATGGTGGCAGGAGTATGAAGCAGCCAGACACATTCAGTCCACAGTCATGAAGAAGAGAGCAATGAATGCTTGTGTTCAGATTACATTCTCCTTTTTATTCTGCCTGGGACCCCAACCCACTCACACTTATGGTGGGTCTTCCCACCTCAGTTAACGTAATCAAGAGAATCCCTCAAATGCATGCCCAGAGGCATGTTTCCTAGGTGATTATAGGTCCTGTCAAGGTGGTGAGCAATATAAACCTATATAACAGCAGGTATGTCTATTAAATGCTTATTTTGATTCCTTTGAGTAGATGCCCAGGAGTGGTACAGCTGGATCATACAGAAGTTTTATTTTTAGTTTTTTGAAGAACCACTGTGCTGATTTCCTTGTTAGACTAAATTATATTCCTACCAACAGCATATAAGAGTTCCCTGTCTCCATCCTCTCTAGTGCTTTTTATTGTTTATTTTATTTTTTATGATAGCAATTCTGTCTGAGGTAAGATGGAATCTCAGTATAGTTTCAATTTGCATTTCCATCTTGTCTAAGAATGTTGAACATTAGGGCTGGGAAGATGGCTCATTGGTTAAAGGTGCTTGCTTGCAAAGCCTGCTGGCCTAGGTTCAATTCTCCAGCCACCCATTATGCCAGTCAGAAAAAGTGATACACATGTGTAAATAAAAATAAATAACTTTTAAAAGGAATGTTGTAAATTCATTCCTGTTTTTTTTTTTTTGGAGAGACTCAGATTGGGGGGAGGACAGATAGAGAATGGGCTTGCCAGCAGCCTCTCAGCTGCTGTGAATGAACTCCAGGCATGTGCATCCCCTTGTGGGCAAGTGCAGCATTGCGCCCTTGCATCACTTTGCATCTGGCTAAATGTAGGACCTGGAGAATCGAACGGGCATTCTTAGGCTTAGGAGGCAGGTGCCTTAACCCCTAAGCCATCTCTCCAGCCCCATTCCTGGCTTTTTTTTTTTTTTTAATCTTCTTTTTTTTTTTTTAAATTTGAGAGAGACAGAGAATGAGCATGCCAGTAGTCTCTCAGCCACTGTGAATAAACTCCAGATGCATGTGCCCCCTTGTGCACACGTGCAACATTTTACACTTGCATCACTTTTGCATCTGGCTACATGTGAGAACTGCAGAATTGAATGGGCATTCTTAGGCTTTGCAGGCAGGCACCTTAACTGTTAAGCCATCTCTCCAGCCCCATTCCTGTTTTTTTAATCTATTATTTGAGAGAGAGAGAGAAAGGCAGAGAGAGAGAGACAGAGAGAGAATGAGTGCACCAAGGCCTCTAGCCACTGCAGATGAACTCCAGACACATGCACCACCTTTTACATCTGGTTTATGTGGGTACTGCGGAATCAAACCTAGGTCCTTTGGCTTTGCAGGCAAGTGCCTTAACTGCTAAGCCATCTCTCTAGTCTCTGTTTTCTTTTCTTTTTTTTTTTCTTTTTTTGTTTTTTTCAAGGTAGGGTCTCACTTTGGCTCAGGCTGACCTGGAATTCACTATGTAGTCTCAGGGTGGCCTCAAACTCATGGCAGTCTTCCTACCTCTGCCTCCCAAGTGCTGGGATTAAAGGCGTGCGCCACCACGCCTGGCTCTGTTTTCTTTTTTTGAGACAGGGTCTCACTTTAGCCTAGGCTGACTTGACCTAGAAGTCATTCTGTAGCCCAGGCTGGCCTTGAACTCGTGGCAATCCTCCTGCCTCAGTGTTGGGATTGTAGATGTGGGTTATCACGCCTGGATTGAAAGGTGTTTTTTTTTTTTTTTAAATCATATCCAAGGGTTTCCTGGTGGTGTCTTTAGGCTCTTATCTATTTATAAAATCATAGCATCTGAAAATAGGGATAATTTGACTTCTTCCTTTCCAGTTTGTATCTATTTTATTTCTTTTTAAAAATTCAAATACTAGTCAGGCGTGGTGGCGCACACCTTTACTCCCAGCACTCGGGAGGCAGAGGTAGGAAGATCACCATGAGTTCAAGGCTGCTCTGAGACAACATAGTGAATTACAGGTTAGCCTGAGCTAGAGTGAGACCCTACCTCGAAAAACTGAAAAACAAAAAAATAAAAAATAAAATAAAATAAATTCAAATACTGAACTGAGGAGACAGCTTAGTGGTTAAGAGCACTTGTCGTTTAAACATGAGAGCCTCAGGCTGGAGACTACTAGCTAGGCATGGCCAGGCATGGTGGCACACCCCTTTAATCCCAGCACTCAGGAGGCAGAGGCAGGAGGATCACCGTGAGTTTGAAGCCAACCTGGGACTACACAGGGAGTTCTAGGAGAGCCTAGGCTAGATTGAGACCATGCCATGAAAAAACCAAAAAACAAAACAAAAAGGGAGGGTGGGCATGGCCATGCACATAGTCCACAGTGGGCAGAGACTAGAGACTCACTGTGGCTCGCTGATGGATAGCAGCTCCAGGTTGAGGGTGAGACTCTGTCTCAAGGAAAGAAATATGTGGATGAGCAACATGAGCAAGACACCACAGATGTGCATGTACTACACACTAAATGCTGTATTGAGAGTGGAGAGAATGTGGTGATGTAATTAACTCATGGTGGACATTTGTTTTTCTCTTTTATGTTCACAAGCATGCAAGAATAGATAATAATCTTGGTACCTGTGCTTGTTGACAATGGGTGTGAATCTGTCAGCAAGTACCCTACTGTGAGATTTGCTAGGGTCTTAATATGTCTGTCCTTTTTCCAGGCCAAGGGATGCCATTCGAGCCCTGAAGAAGCGGCTCAGTGGGAACCGGAACTACAGAGAAGTGATGCTGGCCCTGACAGTGAGTGCTGCTTCCTGGGGGAAGGAGAAATTCTGGCCTCCCACAGACTGGCCTCACCTCTTCCCAGGGCCTTCCCTCTGCCCACTCTCGCACAGCCTCCCAGCATGTAGCCCATGCTGTCAGAGTTCTGTAGTATCTTCCAAGGATGCCCATAGGGTGCTCTGGCCTTGTCTAGTACAGGAGGTGAGCTTCAATTCTGGTAGATGTATGCCAGAAGATAAGGTGTTAGTGGCACTGTTGGGTACGGAGGCCCAGGGAAGAGGTGCCAAAGACCAGGGGTGGACCCCCTTCCTGCTATCAGCCTGTCTGAGATGCAGGGAGTCAGTTTTCTATTTATATAGATGCTCACCTCTACCTGTTCAGTGCCCGCCCAGCACTGTACAGAACTTTCAGATGTTGATGCAGATGGCTGCAAATGCCTTCCAAAGTGGGTTTTGTCACTCCTTACACAGTTGAGGAGGAGGCTAAGGTTCAGAGAGGCCTTGAGGTTTCACCTTCATAGCTAGTGAGGACCAAGCTATGGTTTCCATCATAAAATGTCTTTTGTTTGGGGTAAAAACTAAAATAGCACAAGGACTCTTGAAAAAAAGTCAGCTACTTTTTTTTTTTCAGGGAAAACAGACAAGATTGTTGCCCTTCCTTAAGATGTCAGAGAATTAAACAGGAGACGTTAGGTGCTATTTCTGTCATGAAAGCTTAACAGTTTCTCAGATGCTACAAAATCTGGGCCACAGTGAGTTTTTTAATAGAAACTGTAACAGGTCACCATGTCAACTTCTGTAAGTGAGAAATAGTAGGTTATTTATCCAAACAGCCATAACATGTTTCTTTTTAAAGCAGAGGAGCTATTGGGGTTTTTTTTTTTTTTTTTTTGGCCCAACTTATTACTTATTAGGAGAGTTTTCTCTGCCAGGAAATTTGGACTTGCATAGTAAAAGAGAAAAGGACAGTTGAATGATAGAGAGGTGAAAACTGTCATTTTTGTTTGTTTTTTCAAGGTAGAGTCTTCCTCTAGCCCACGCTGGCCTTGAACTCATGGAGATCTTCCTACCTCTGCCTCCTGAGTGCTGGGATTAAAGATGTGTGCCACTATGTGTGGTTAAAATTCTGTTTTTTTCTCATATTCTGAGCCACAGCATTTATGGAACTCACAGTGATACCCAGAATGAGTTGTTTTCAAGAACTCAACATCAAGAAGCAAGCTCTGACACATCAGGGCATTTTCTTAGTGTTCTAAAGTGACCATGAGTCCTTGCCTTCCTGCAGCAGGGCCTAGCAGCCATCTATGATCTTCCTGGTGCAAATCCAGTGACACTTTGGGAAGGCCCGTGAACATGTAGAACCGATGTCCCTTTGCCCAGGACCCTGCCCGACACACTAGACATTGTGTTGTGTCTGCATGATGGCTTCACTTATGCCATTAGTGATTTTAGTTCTTCTGCTTCTTTTTTATGACCCTTTCCTGGCTACGTAGCTGGCCCCACCTAGATTATTATATTTCCCCAGCTGGAGTTAGAGATCCTGAGGGGCTCTGTGATGGTCAGCATTATCAACTTGGGCTGGAGAGATGACTCCGAAAAGTGCTTGCTTGAAAGCCTACCAGCCCGAGTTCAATTCCCCAGCCACCCAGGGCCTTCATTTGCCATGGCAAGAGACTCTGGCACTCATATGTGCACACAAATAAGTAAATAAGTAAAAAAAATTAAAAGAAAAAGATATTGTCAACTTGACAGTATTTAGAAGACAAATCTCTGAGCATATCTCTGAAGGAGTTCCTGGATTAGGTTAATTGAAATGGGAAGGTCTACCCTGTGGAAGGCATTCAGTTAACCTAACTATTGGTAGCATCATTCCATGGTCTGGGGTCTGGGATCTGGGACTGGATTAAAAGGAGAGAGAAAGCTAAGCACTAGCATTCATCTCTCTGCTTCCTGACTGTGGATACAGTGTGACCAGCTGCCTCCTGCTATTGCTGCCATGTCTTCCCATGATGGACTTCATTCCCTTGAACTGTAAGCCACAATAAACCTTTCTTTCCTTAGGCTGCTTCTTGATAGGTATTTGGTCACAGCAATGAGAAAGTAAGTAACACAAACTTTCTGCCTGAGCCTTTGCACGGGTGCTCCAAGCACCTGCTTCTGATGGCTGAGAGGCCCCTTTATCTTACTTCCTAAAGTTTGGCTACATCCAAGAAAATTGCTACTATATTTCATGCCTTAGAATCCATAGGGTCAAATCTGCCAGGAGCCTTTTCGGAAGGATGGACTGCAAAGTGCTTACCAGTCCCACTGCTCCTATGTATCGAAGCTTTGGGCTGCTGCACAGCATATGTACCTCTCCCAGGGCATTTCTAAGGCTAGGATGAAGTGTTGAACTCGAGACCCTCTGTGTAGGAGAACTGAAGGAGAGAGGCATGTCCTTTTCACAATCTCCCTGAGAACAGAATCAGCCTAGGCTGCTTTGCCACCTGACTGCAGCCTGCTCCCCATTCCAGTTTCCAGTTCTTTCCATCCATATTTGCTCCTTGAGCCTCCTTTCCTGACCTTCCCTACTTGCTCCTCATGAAATATGTGTCCGTCCTGCCATCAGGTAGACCCAGAAGCCACTGTCAGGGTCAGAAGAAAGGTGTACAGAATTCTAGAGGAAAGGACACCTGACAGCTACTTGGTGACAGCTAGTTTCTCTAGGTAGCCCCCACATGTCATTGAGAGTGAATACCATTACCTCATGATTACCCAGAATCAGACACAAGCAGAGGCCAAGAAAGGGACATTCCCCTTGGTAGAATAAAATTTGCAGTTGTACCGAAGGCCCAAGAATTCTGGGTTTGGAAATCTCTCTGGGCATAACAGGCAGAGCATGGAAATTCTAGAAGTTCAGCAAGAGCAGTAGGGAGGAGGATGCCTTTAGGAGGCTGCATAGGTAGGGGTGGCCTTAAAACTGTGACCTCCTGGGTGAAGTTACTTGGTACCGCTGAGCCTCAGCTTCCTCATCTGCAAAATGGTGTGATAACTCCTAGGACTAGCTCAAGGAACGAACAAGACAAGTAATCCAGCACACAGCACCTGTTGTCTGAGGGATTCATAACTGATGGGCTCCTTGGAAGAAACTTCGAGGGAGGGATGACCTGGTGCCCTGAGGCAGGTTAGGAAACCAGGCTCATGAGGGTGAATCTGAGTTCCCATCCTGTACTGGGGATGTAGCTGAACGGTAGAGTCCTTGCATAGCATGTACGAGGCCCTGAGTTCAATCTCTAGCACTACAAAAGAAAAAAAAAGCCAGGCCTGGTGGCACACGCCTTTTATCCCAGTACTTGGGGAGCAGAGGTAGGAGGATTGCCTTGAGTTCAAGGCCACCCTGAGATTGCAAGTGTATTCCAGGTCAGCCAGGACTAGACCAAGACCCTGCCTTGAAAAAAAAGAAAAACAAAACACAAAAAACAAGAGCTGCCATCTTGCCTCTGGCATCAACTCCCAATTTGTACCTGGACCAGTCCCATCATCATCCTAAGCCTCTCAACTTTGAGTAATGAAGTAGCAAGTTAGCAGTGAGAATGGAATGAAGTTGCATATGCAATGGAGGGATTTCATAGTGCCTGGTGTGTGACATCTGGCCAGTGTCACAGTGGTAGACCTGTCTTTCCAGCTGCGTATGGTCAAGGAAGAGCTCTGTGGTAGGAATCACCTAGGGATTGTCAGCAGAAACCAATCCATGGTCAAATGAGAGTAACTGAAGCCAGCAGAAGTATCCCCATTGTTGGCACTGCCCTTTTGAGAAAGCATTCCTTTTCTAGGTCCTGGAGAAGGTGGCATGATAAGGGCCAGGTAGTCCTATGGGCTATTTTCAAGAGAGCCAAAGGGTCTGAGGACTGTATTTGAAGCTGGAGAGGCCCTCCTAGCACTCTAAGGAACCTCTCATGTGTCTTGGGGACAAGAAAGAAATGGTCTTGCTGGGCGTGGTGGAGCACGCCTTTAATCCCAGCACTCAGGAGGCAGAGGTAGGAGGATCACCAAGAGTTCGAGGCCACCCTGAGACTACATAGTTAATTCCAGGTCAGCCTGGACCAGAGTGAGACCCTACCTTGCTGTGGTAGTTTGAATTGTCCCCCAAAACAGTGTTTTATTATTTTATAAAAAAAAAAAAAAAAGAGTCCAAAAGATATGCAAAGAAAAGAAGTGTGCTGTGTGATGGGTAGTTTTCTGTGTGCTGTGGTGGCTGGTTTGCCTTATGAAGAGCAGGCTGCTTCTCCTGACTTTATCTTTCTAAAATGACATCCAATAAATAAGTCCTCCATAATTGCCTGGTCACAGCGAACCAGCTGTCTGCAACACTTGCAAAACCAAAAAAAAAAAAGAAAAAAGAAAAAAGAAATGGCCTCTTCTTGCATGAAGGCAGTATCTTTCTAAAATGACATCCTACAGTCCTATTGCTCACCTACCATGTGTAGGACCCTGTGAGATGCTTTGCACATGTCCTCTTAAATCCCTTGAGGGAGAGTTCATTGTCTCCACTTTCCAGATGGGGACACCGAGACCATTCAGGGGGGAAGTATCAGAGCTGAGTCTAGCCCCCAGTAGCCAATGGTCAGCTGAGGCTGTAGGACCTCATCGACAAGGGAGGAGTGGGCAGGGTCTGAGTAGAGACTAGAACATAAAGCTAACAGGCAGCTGTGGCACACAACTATTTGTCGAGGGTGGAGATCCATTGTCATGGCTTATTTTATTTCTAGAAACAGGAGTTTTGGGAGTTGGTGTTGTTTGCTTCCATACACACAAGGACCAGTAACTTACCAGGCAATTCAAACTTCCCTGACAGCCTCTTTTTCTGGCTAATATCTCCTACCCAGAGACTTAGAAGAGTTAAAATTCTAATAATCAGGGAGCGCTCAGTCATTTTGATCCTATTAAAACACTACCATCCTTCTCATACAAAATCTGTGCCTCAATTACCAACTAATTGCCTGATTATTGTGCAGGACTAGGAGCCTTCAGTCAGCACAGGCTGGCTGATGTCATCTCTGAGGAACAAGGAGGACTGATATGTGCTGTGTGCAGGGGATGGTTTTGGAGGAGATATGTCAGGAGGATGATCTCAGAGCACGAGTGGGGAACTAAGCTGCCCTCTTCTGTTCCCAGTGTCTCCTCCAGCTCCCAGAGTGGTGACCTTTTACCCTTCCCCCACCCCCTTCAGGTACTGGAGACTTGTGTGAAGAACTGTGGTCACCGCTTCCACATCCTTGTGGCAAACCGAGACTTTATCGACAGTGTTCTGGTCAAAATCATCTCCCCCAAGAACAACCCTCCCACCATCGTACAGGACAAAGTGCTTGCTCTGATCCAGGTAGGCTGGCATCCCTCAGTTTGTTGGATACATTAAGATGAGGACAAGGCTAGAGAGATTACTCAGTGGTTAAAGCGCTTGCCTGCAAAGCCTAAGGACCAGGGTTTGATTCCCTAGTACCCTCGTAAAGCCAGATGAACAAAGTGGTACATGTGTCTGGAGTTCATTTGCAGTGACAGGAGGCTCTGGCATGCCCACACTCAATCTCTTTGTGTTTGCTTCTTTCTCTCTGACTCTCTCTCTCTCAAATATATTAAATATTTTAAAAATATTTTTCTAAACATTAGAGACAGTGATGTATCCTCATGTTCTCCCACCTTTTGGAAGAAAAGATGGAGGTTTTGGTACTTAAATATTTGTTACAAAATACTTATTTTCTTTCTATTCATTCCACTGTAATGAAACCCTAAACTGGGGCTCTCTGATCAGTTGACAGAGCCTTCAGGAAGCCTTCTGAGTGCCTGGCCCTCTGTTTCCCAGAGATGCAGGCAGTAGGGGGCGGGCCTCAACAGGCCTCAAGAGAACATGGAGTAGGAGAGAACATGTTAGAGCTGTGTGCTAGGTTGATTAGGTTGTAGAACAAGGGCTCTGGGGTGAGGATGGTTATTAGGGATGTTTCACTGTGGAGGTAACATCTCTGTTGGACTATGCAGAATGGAGAGGAGTTTGTAGGAAAAGTCAGAGTGTGTGAGGCACCTCAGGAAGAAAATAGCATTTTCAGATGTCTGAAAGCATCAGGTGGGATTGATAATCTAATGGGGGTGTGCTTCCTCCCCAGGCTATGTGGAATCCCCCCTCCATGACCATCCAACACAGAGAAAAGGAAACAGCACTCTGAGATGTAGGATGCTTAGCCAGGATCATTAGCCTTTTCTTTCTACTAAATTATAGTATTAATCACATTTGAAAGTGTGAATGACTTGACAAACCCCTTCTTCCTAACTAGTTCCTCCTCTACTTTTTTTTTGTTTTGTTTTTCGAGGTAGGGTCTCACTCTGGCCCAGGCTGACCTGGAATTCACTATGTAGTCTCAGGGTGGCCTTGAACTCACGGCGATTCTCCTACCTCTGCCTCCCGCCTCTACTTTTGATATTTCTTTTTGGGGAGAGGTGGAGCCTTGCTAGATGAAGTTTGTTGTTGGGGTGGGCTTAGGAATGTTCCAGCCAGGTTCACTCTGTCTGAAGTTGTCTACCTTTTATGGCAGAGGTGATGTCCAGTCTCTTTGCTGTGCCTTGGAAACTCCACAGGGAAGCACAACTATGAGATTCCCTTGGTGAAGACCTCTGGCCACATTCTGTGTGCACGCTCCCTGGGGACCCTGTCCATTGTGAACAGGAAGACATGAATAGGACAGGCCAGAGCCTCCTTTTTTCCCCAATATCTCAGAGTCCATAGTTCAAATCAGTGCTTGTCTATTCCTCTGAAAGTCACTAACTCAAAACCTTGTAAGAGGGCTGGAGAGATGGCTTAGTGATTAAGACGCTTGCCTGCGAAGCCTAAGGACCCAGGTTTGATTCTCCAGGTCCCACGTAAGCCAGATGCACATGGTGGCGTATGCATCTGGAGTTCATTTGCAGTGGCTAGAAGCCCTGGAGTGCCTATTCTCTCTCTCTCTCTCTCTCTCTCTCTCTCTCTCTCTCTCTCTTCTGTCCCTATGTCTTAAAAAAATAAATAAATAAATAAATAAATAAATAAATAAATAAAAACGTTGTGAGAACTGGCTGGAGAGATGGCTCAGTTAGTGGGTAAGTACATTCTCTATGCAAGCATGAAGACCTGCATTTGATCTCTAGGACCCACATTTAAAAACAAAACAAGCCTTGAGCAATTCAGAAATGGATATGATGTTGTTCACAGTATGTCTGCAGGCTGCACTCAAAGAAAGGCAAAGCAGGGGCTGGGTAGATGGCTCAGTGGGTAAGAGTGCTCTCTGCTTATGCATGAGGGGCTGACACTGAGTTTCATTCCTAAGCACCCATGCAAAGAGCTGGGCAATAGCCACACACCTCTGTAACCCCAGACCTACAGGGGGTGGAGACTGGAGAATCCCTGGTGCTCGCTGACCAAGAACGGCAGCTCCGAGTTGAGGGAGAGACTCCATCTCAAGCAATGTGCAGATGAAAGGCTCTGCCTCATGATGTACAGTCCCTTCCACAACGCTGGAGATGAAGCTGGGCCTTTGAGTCTGCACCTGCATAGTTCAATGACTTCTCAGAATCCTGTGGACAATGACCAAGGAGACAAATCATGCAGGAAACAATGTAAAAACATAAATAGAAAAGAAAAAAAAAGAAATGTACAGGTGAGCAGTAGAGGAGGACACTGACATTCTTCTCTGGCTTCCTCATGCACATACATGGGTTGTGTGCATCTGCATGCACACTTACATACACCCTACACTTATCCCATTATACACCACACCATACATACTCCACATATACACACATGCATGCACATGTACACATGTGCACACAAAAAGAGAGAAAAAAGAAAGTCATTGCACAAAGTGACCGCTGCCTTTTGTCCCCCTATTCAATCTACCTCTGGGTCTTTCAGCCTCTGAATACTGTAGGACAGAAAAAGAGGGAATTACATAAAGCCCATGGCTTTCAGTGAAGTGGCCACTCTGTCATTAGCTGAACAGCTCCTGTGACAGGAGAACCTGGAGAATGCTAGAACTGCTGCTGATGTGATGCCTGGCTTCCCTGTAAGGTAGCCACTGGGAATCAGCCCGCCTCCGCCTTCTCTGCTGATCAGGGCCTTAGGTCAGAGGCTTAAGGTGAACCACACCTCCCAAGGCTGGCCTCTGCTCCCCTGGGGAGAATTCTCTGCTGGTTCAGCCTGCAAAAGGGCCCTTACTTTATCACTGCCACTTTAGTCTGTTGACAGCATAACTGGCCGTCTTTCCTGTGTTCTCTAAAGTAGGAGAATACGCATACTTAGTAGCCATGAGAATGGAATTTAATTTAGCCTAACAGCTCTTGACTAACTGCCTTCCCTGTACAAGGGCAAGAGACCTGTCTGTACTTTTAAAACTGTTTGACCTGGTGGGGTAGGGAACAGAAGCACAGTTTTCAGGCGTGTCTGAAGAAAATTTTGGGACATGTGCCATCTAATTTCTCCCATCTCTACATGCTTATGTATGACTGTTCCTTTAAAGCCACACACACACACACACACACACATGATTGTTCCTCTGTTGGAATCAGAATCTTCCTTGGTGGAGAGTACTGTCATGAACATATGCTTTGTTAGCAGCAGTCTCACCAGGCTGTCCAGAAATCCCAGACAGGGGCTGGCATTGTGGCAGGTGGAACAGGGTATATTAGTCAAGGCCACGTGGCTTCAAATAACACTAACTCTGTTTGCCTAGGTAAAGGGATTTTTGTCCTGACAAGGCAGGACCTCCCAGGAAACCTCCAAATTTTCTCTTTGCATACTCTACCTCTTAGTACAAAACACACTATCTCTGCTCCCTTGTCCTTGCCGGCGCATGTCTGTCTCTCAGGGCCTACAATTTTTATAGGGCCGTTTCCTTACCTGAAGAGAAGGATCCAGCCCTCAGAGGCCCCTTCCAGTCCCCTGGGGCAGGCATAGCTCCTATATGTCTCTGGAAATATGAAGAGTCCTGAGGAGTATCCACCCTGGAGAGAAGAGCATAACTCTGTAATCTTTCTCCTCATTGTCCCAAACTCAGGCGAGGTAATGGTAATGGGGTCCCCAGAGCCATTTGTTTTCCCATGAAACAGAGGGCAAAATTTGCATTAAGACGAACTGTCAGGCTTTTCCTCAGCCTCACTCGATGGGCTGTGAGTGTGGTCTTTAGATGTTTGTTTATTATTTTTATTATTATTTATTTTTCCAGTGCTAGGGATAGAACCTGGGGCTAGCACTGTACCACTGCTCCTAGCCCCAGCCCCCAAACTCTTTAGTTTAGTTGGTTCCTAAACAAAAATACTAGAGCATTTGGGAGCAGTAATCACAGGGCTCAGCTGGATTTTGAGTGGGATGGAGACAGGAGCATCTGGTGGGACAGGCTCTGTGGTGCTGGAGGGGTAGGGCAGGCAAAGGCTACGTGGCTCTCCAGCTGGGCCTTGCTGACAGCTTCTGTAGGCACCTTCAGATGCAGAAGAAAGTGTTGGCAGAGACAGGCTGTCCTGATGCCACAGTGCCATGAAATCCTTCAGTATGCAAATTAAATGAGTCCATCAAAGAAAGAAGGCCCAGCTAAGAATGCTGTTTGTAGTAAGTAAGATACATCAGATATAATTAAGGAGGCTTTTGGGAAACTGACCTTTTAACTTTTAGTGGCTGTTGGTTAGAGAGAGTTTCTATAGCTGTGTTAGGTTGGGATGCAAGCCTGTAGGCCATTAAAAGCTGTGTCAGTGACAAACTCAGTAATAGCACTGTGGGTACAAAAGGCACCACCTCCTTCTCTGAGCATACATGTATTGTGAAGGGGTGATACTGGAGGGGACCTACTTCTGAAGAGCCCTTTGAATATATTTCTAGTTTGATAATGTCTGTAATATCCAAAGAACAAAGATTTCTTTTTGTAATTATTAAGAATTTTGGGGCCGGGCGTGGTGGTTCACACCTTTAATCCCAGCACTCGGAAGGCAGAGGTAGGAGGATCACCGTGAGTTCGAGGCCACTCTGAGACTTCATAGTGAATTCCAGGTCAACCTGAGCTAGAGTGAGACCCTTCCTTCAAAACAAAACAAAACAAAACATTGTAAGTCAGTGAGAATGGTAAACTGTTCACATTTCTGTTCTTTTTGTATTGTGTTTTCATTTAAGGGACTCTATTGGCAGTGCTTTCTACTAGATTTCTTTGTCTGAACAGATGTGTGCTAAAATTGTCAGCCACACAACTTAATAGAAAACGTGGAGCTAGAACAGTACTCCCTGGGTTAAGCCCCAGCCAGCAGCCATGGGACTCTTGTACCCCTGAGCAGAAGCCATCTCACCTGCCAGTGGCAAGGCTGGGCTAGGCAGGCTCAGCTTTAGCAGTCTCTCATCTGCTGAGAAAAGCTGAAGTTAGCCTTGATTTCCAATCACATCAATTTTGCCTTTCTTTTCTGCTCAATTTGCCTATGGCTCCTGTCTCCACAGAGGAGGGTGGGTGTTCTCTTCAGCTCAGCAGCCGCAGCAATTGATTTTCTTGAGATTAGGCAAATGCCTGTGTCTTAGGATGTGCCACAGTGCTTGGGTGTTCTATCTTTGCCTTTTCTCCAAGGAAATACATGCTGAATTAAGTTCTGTGGTTTTATTCACACCCATTACCGCAACTGAAGGGTTTCTCCAGCTGTGTCGTGGGGGTTATTAGAGCAGAATAGGATTTGCCAGTGTTCCTTGCATGGCTGTGCGGGATGACACTAGCCTCAGAGAGGGCTGGGCCAACTTTCCAGCACCTTTCTGTCCTGGAGAAGAGCTGCTTCCACCTCCTTTCTCTCTCCTCCCAGGCATGGGCAGATGCCTTTCGGAGCAGTCCTGACCTCACCGGCGTGGTGCACATATATGAGGAGTTGAAGAGGAAGGGGGTTGAATTTCCCATGGCAGACTTGGACGCTCTGTCTCCTATCCACACACCCCAGAGGGTAAGCTTCCAGCTGACATTTTCTAGAAAGCCTGACTACAGAGCAGCCCAACTGCTGCCACCACCCTTCTGCTGCCGCCTTTGCATTATTCAACTTGTCATGCATTCTTAAGACTCCAGGGCATTTCTTTTTAATAACAAGGGGAGTGCAGGAGGGAGACAGCTGGGTGACTAGTGATTAAGTGGCTGCAGTGTCTCTCCCTGTTTCACACTGACTGTGGAGGAATAGAATAGAAGGATCAGTTCAGCGTTTTCATGGAAATGGCTGTGTGAGAGGAGCCATCCTGTGAGGGTCATTAGCACCTGCTTTGCAGAGGCCTCTAAGATATGTGTGGGAATCTGTCCTCATTCCCTGTGGAGCACCACAGCTCTTCCCAGTGATGTAGAAGGGTGATGGTTCTCTCATCAGTGACAAAGAGCAGCCTTCTGTTTTTTCAACTATATACATCAAGTGGATAATTTTATTTTCTGTTAATCTGGTGCTTGCAATAAAACCCAGGGCCTCATGTATACTAAGAATACATTGTACCACTGAGCCGTACCCCAGCCCAAATGAATTTCAAATATATTTTGAGTTTTAGGCATTCAGAATCAGTCCAGGCATCCTTAAATTCTTTCATTCTTGGGATTCCATTGTCATCCTTGAATTATTGTTAGCCTAGGAAAGAACTATTTGGGGACATTCTACAGAATCTCTTTATAATGCCAGCAGTGACCAGGATGGCCTTGTGCCTCGGAATTAAGTGCGCATAGGTCATGCCAATACTGATTGCATAGAGAAGCTATTCCCTGTACTGGCCAGCAAGCAACTCTCAGCTCAGAGGGAGAGCTAGGCCAACCTGGGTCTGGAGAAGCACCCATTGCCTTACTGTCAAGCTCTTATTGTATGACACACAAAAAAAGTTAGGCATAGGGAAGATGAAGAATAAGTAAAAAAGGTTTATTGAGAGCCGGGCGTGGTGGCACATGCCTTTAATTCCAGCACTCAGGAGGCAGAGGTAGGAGGATCACTGTGAGCTCAAGGCCACCCTGAGACTACATAGTGAATTCCAGGTCAGCCTGGGCTAGAGTGAGACCCTGCCTCAAAAAAACAAAACAAAACAAAACAAAAAGATTTATTGAGAACAAGGTGACATAGCCCCAAAGTATCAGGGCGAGTATTCTTCAGATTGTGGCTGGTATCCAAAGAAGTAGAAATGAGCAAAGGAGAGGCGATGGTTTGTGAACTAGGACTCAGATGAGCAGCTGGGATCTGTCTGCAATGGCTGGCCGGCCAGAGGGGCACAAGGAATTGTACGTTCTGCAACAATTGTTCTTGTTACAATCTCTCCAAACCACTTACTATGCTGTGTAGTACCAACATAACCTGCTTTATCCTTCTAGTAATGACATGGATGGAACAGTGTCGTTTCTGTAATTACAAAGAACATTCAGTAAATTGCATAATTGCCATTTATATTAGTCTACTTGTAAAAGCCAAAATGTAATCTTGTACTAAATAAGGATTTGTGTTTAGTAAAACTTAGTAAACTACTCCAGTTTCGAGGTGGTTTTAATGATGGGACTATGGCCAAAATGCTCCCAGAGTGTGTTCCATTGGGCCTTTTGGGTAGCATTGCTTATCTACATGCTTTTTGTGAGATGAGGGAGAGAGAGAGGAAGGGTGAGAGGAAAGAAGACAGGAGGAGAGGGAGGGAGGAAGAGAAAAAGGGAAGAAGAAGAGGGAGGAAGAGAGGGAGGGAGGGGAGAAGCAGAGAGAAACAAAAACATTGGGGACTCTGTTGGCCAGATGGAGAGACTGGTTGGGCCGGGATTCTGTGAATTCTAACCAAGATCCCTGCCTGCACTTGTGGCAGTACCAGGCTAGGCCACTTGAACACCCAAATGAACCAAGGATATTGTTGTTGTCATGCCAGAGTGTTCCAGAAGTGGATCCCGCCGCGACCATGTCCAGGTCTCAGTCGCAGAACCAGACAAATGCCAGCTCCTATTCCTCTCCTCCTCCTGCCTCCTACTCTGCTCTGCAGGCCCCAGCTCTGAGTGTGACTGGCCCCATCACGGCCAATTCAGAACAGGTATTTGTGCTTCCACGCCCTAGGCAAGCCAGCCAACTGCCTCACTCTACCTTTCCAGGGGACATATACAGAGGCCTCCCTGAACCAGGCACTGGGCTAGGTATGGGGACACAAGGATGGGAAGGCCTAGCCTCTCAGGGAGACCAACACAAGATCACAAGGAGAGAGTATGGTCTTGTCATGGTGAGGAGCAGAGCTGGGCATTCTGTGAGCCAGGGCTGAGCAGTGCCTAGAAGGCCACTGGGAGAGATGGCACCAAGGGCACTGGAATGGGCCTGGGGCTTTGTCAGATGAAGCCTGTGCAGTGGTATCGACAGTGGACATACCACAGAAGAGTGGCTTTCCAGGGAACACACAGTGGACCACCTGCAGAATAGGTACATGTATAGGCTAGATGGGAGGATAGTAGCAGAAAGCAAGTCCGAAGTAGAGGAACACAGCTGAACTGTGAATGGACACCAGCCACTTGGGGAGGCTCATGTGGAACCCATAAGTGCCAGCTGTCAAAGTTCACACCCAAACAGTCAGGTGCCCTGGAAGCAACAACTTAGTCAAGGAGGCTTTCTAGAACCTTCTTCCTATCTCAGCCCAGACACTGCCTCTCTGCCTTGGGTTACTTCCTGATAAGCTAATGTAGTTTGATCCCAAACTATGTATTCAGACAAATTGTGGAGAATTTCCAATAATTAAAATTTCAGAATTGGTAAGACCTGAAAAAAGTATCCAGTGTTTGCCTTCCAGAATCCTTATTTCCTATTTGTGACAATATCATTATTTATGAAAACTTGTTGAAACATGGTTCAGATGATTGTTTGTGGGTGACAGTCGTGTTGTGTCCTTCTCACATCTCTACAATGTTGGAGAGGAAACATAGTGCAAACCACACAGGCCTGGGCATGAGTTCCAGTCTGCTAGTCATTGTGAGGCTTCAGCAGACAGTTGACTTAGGTCTTCATCATCAGAGCAGGCAGTTTGGGGACTGGCCCATAGACAGAAGATATTCTCATGTATCACCAAAGGCTGGAATAGTGTCCAATTCCAAAGCTTAAGTATGGGGTCCGTGCTCCCTGTGACTGCCCTTCCTCACCACCTACCATATCCAGAGCCTTACCTAAAGAGGAACTGTGAGCAGAGAAGGTCTCAGCTCTAGGCTCTGCTTTTTTGGGCAGAGTTCCAGGCTTGCTCTGAGGAAAGACAGGAAGGGTGAAGCTGGACAGTGGTAGAGTCCTTGGGCTAGCTTGCTCCAGTGTGGTGGGTCTTGGACAAGGGTCCTCCAGCAGCCAGAACAGTCAAGAGAAGACTATGGAGTGATAAGAGAGCACAGTAGTGCAGGACCCCTGAGACCTGCTGACCTTCCCTAGAGGAAAATGGAAGTTGAAATGAGTAGTCCAGTGCCCAACTTGGACTGCTTCAGAGTCTATGTTGTCACTCCTGGGCCACCCTGGTCAGAAACCTCTTCTCAAGTAAGATGCTGAGGAGACTAGGGCCATCCACTAAGCCAGCCAGAGGCTAACAAGAACTTTTCAGAGCCAGACCATCTCCCAACTGACCACTAAGGGAATATTCTCTTGCTTGTCCCTGTCTGAGGAGCTAAAGGTTCACTGAGACAATCTTGCAGGTAGACAGGAGAGACTGACAGAGACCGAGGAAGTGGCCACTTGGATTCAGGCTGGCTCGGGTCAAGTGGAAAGGCTTTGCTAGGGGGAGGAGGTTCTACTAGAATGGGTTCCCTATAAGAAAAGCACCTTTGAACCCAGGTGTGGGTCCATGCAGGAGCAGGCTGTGCATAGAGTGACTAGCATATGTATACAAGGCACTGGGTTGACCACATAATGACCTATGAAGTGTGGGGTTAGCACTCCCTTCCCATAGGTGAGGGGGATAGGTTTAGAGAGGGTCTGTCCTTCTCTAGGTGTTGCTGCTTGCTATAGCACCCAGTGCCCAGTCTCTCTCCAAGTCTCAGGGCAGGCTGTGACTTTGTCCAGTATGCATTAGCCTCGCTGACCTGGAATTCACTATGGAGTCTCAGGGTGGCCTTGAACTCATGGCAATCCTCCTACCTCTGCCTCCTGAGTGCTGGGATTAAAGGCGTGCACCCCCACGCCTGGCCCAGTTTCTTTTTTTAATATATTTTATTTTATTATTTATTTGGGAGAGAGATACAAAAATAGGCAGGGAGAGTCAGGGAGAATGGGTGCGCCAGGGCTTCCAGCCACTGCAAATGAACTCCAGATGTATGTGCTCCCTTATGCATCTGGCTTACTTGGATCCTGGGGAATCCAACCTGGGTCCTTTGGCTTTGCAGGCAAGCACCTTAACTGCTAAGCCATCTCTCCAGCCTCCAGTGAGCAGTTTCTCTTATGATGCCTCACTATGGACCAAGAAGGTCCCTATGGCCTCCACAGATACCTTGAGAGGATTAGAGAGCCCCGGAGGTGGTCAGGACTGGAGACCACAGAGAAACCATGTATGATGACCCAGCTACAGGAAAGAAGGCTGTAGCCATAGCCTAAGGCCAGGCTTTAGGGGTGCTAATGGTTGGACAGGATGGGAAATTGTCAAGCATTTCCTCCTGTATCTCCTGTTCTTCCCAACTAGAGCAGTGTTAGTTTCTTGAGGGTCACAGTCCTTAGAGCATGACACTTGCCAGGGCAGAGTCTGTGAGCAGGAAGGTTGTAGAATAGAGTTTTCACCCTGAAGGGAATCTCAGCTTGCCTGTGTTGCCATACTCTGGTTTCAGTGAGCAGAAGTTGATGAGGTTAAGGTCACTCCGCTCCCTTCTGCCCCAGTACTATTCATTACACACTGTTCTTCACATGCTGTCGTGAGCAGAGAGCTGCCAGCAGTAAAGTGAGCCCTAATGGCCTTGTGGCCCACGCAGTTCTTTCCATGTTGCCAGCCCCTCAACAGGCAGAGTGAGGGGGACGAGAAGTCACTACTGTGGTGTGCAATCAGCATAGCCTAGATTTCCCAGAGGACAGGATTATCCTGGATCGTGGGTTGGCTGGTTCTGATCCTGCCAGTGCAGCTGACTGACCTCTCCTTCCGGCCTTCTTCCTCTGGCCCTGCAGATTGCCAGACTACGGAGTGAATTGGATGTTGTTCGGGGAAACACAAAAGTCATGTCAGAGATGTTGACCGAAATGGTCCCTGGGCAAGAGGACTCCTCTGATCTGGAACTGCTGCAGGTGAGGAGAACCTCTGTGGGCTGAGCACAGCGCAGGGGACTACAGTGGCAATGTCACTGCTCATTGGACTGCACTCGGCCTCACTTCCTAGGAACAGATAGATGCCCATATTCTCTTCTCCTTTAATTGTCTTAATAATATTTTCCCTGACTGTAAAGTACTAATTATGGAATATGTGCCTGTCAAAAGGAAAAAATAGAGAAGAAAAGAATTTTCTTTAAAGCAAGCATTCACAGTGAGCTATGCTTACATTTTGACATATTTTCTGCAAGGCTCTGCTGTGTCTGTTAGCTATCTACTTGAAACTGTACTATGTGTACAATTTTGCTTGCAGCTTTTGTCATAAACATCCTAGAAAAAGGCCTCTTCCACTTTGACAGGACTCCTTCTCATAGCCTGTCACCTTAAGGCAGGAGTTCCTGAGACTGAGGAGAGGTGAACTGAGCTCCTATTCTCCGCCCTATGCTGAGGCCACTCAGGCTGGGGGCACACGTGGCACTTCCTGAGAGGCTGCTATTCCCTGGCCTCTCTGCTTTTGAATCCCTATAAATGGTGGCGCTGGAGATGGAACCCAGGACCCTGAACATGCCAGGCAAGCACTCTTACATTGGGCTATACTCCCGTTCCACCTCACATGTCTTGAACATGGCAGAAAAGGGTTCAGGACCAAGCCAGGCTGCAGTTCCCCTCAAAGACTGGAGTCAGGGGCCTCAGGCCCAGAGCCAGACCTCCACTACACGTGTGCCCAGTGACTTCCACACTTGTAGAAAACAGCAGCACTGCCCTTCAGAGCAGTAACCTTCTGAAGGGGTGGGAAAAGGATGCTGTGAATGACAAGTGCCAGATCTTTCTGGCAGGAGGCTAGACACACAAGTGGACAGATTGAGGAGTCATCCTGGCTTAGTGACCTACCTGAGTGCCACTCAGTGTACCCGCTACTGCTCCTGCTATTTCTACTGGTGCCTGGTTGCCAGTCTTGTTCCCCTGAGTGCTACACCTCCCACTCTGCTATAGGCTCATACTGGCTCCGTAGGATGCTCGGCTCTGGTAGTCCACACTTGAGGAGAGTGCCTGCTTCCTACTGCAAGGCCCTCAGCTCCTGTGGGATGAGGATGGGTGGAGGCCTGCTCCTGGCCAAGCACCAACTATAGCTCTAGGGTGGTCACAGGGAGGATAGGCACTGTGGCTTCTGCTCTAGAGGAACACCCAGCTACGTGTAGGAGATAGGGTAACTACTTGCCTCCTAGGAACATGAACATCAGGCTGCTCTCGAAGCTAAACTGAGCACCCTTGGTCCAGCCCAAAGTGGACCACTGAGCAGCTCCTCCCTGGTTCTCAGACCTTTGGTATCTGCAGCCACCAGGCTCCCTGGCTTAGCAGGGCTGATGGCCATGTGCTCCACTTGCCAGGTCCACCTCCCTGTAAGGCAGCATCACTGGTCTGCTCCATGCCTGACCTGCAGGATTTTGCCAGGCATCATCCCATGCACAGGAATCTGAGGCGGGCCAGGATGTTGAAGCGGCAGCATAGTGTGCTGTGTCATAGTCAGAATTCCTGCTAGTGGGCTTGGGTGGGGGTGGGGTGGGGAGGTTCTCTGGGCAGAGCTGAGCTCCTGACAGCAGGAAGGTGAGTTGAACAAAACCAATATGCTTCCACACAGCCATAGAAGCCCCAAACAGCCGAAATGCTCCATTAGCACGTGTGTACTTTATACACATACGTGATTGCAGGGTATTTTTGTTTGTTTGAATTAGCCAAGACAAACAGAACCTCATCTTCTGGCAGAGATCAGTTTTCAGAAATAGGTTGCTTCCCATGACATTTTCCTTCCCTCTGTTTTGTCCCAACTCTGAGTCTACTGGCCCCTATTGCCGTCATATAAATCAAATGGAAAAAGATCATGTCTGGGTGCCTGTGGGAGGCTGTTCTTTCAGTGTGGAAGAGGCGGGAGTGGGTAGCTTTGTGTGAGCTCACCTCTCCCGGCTGGGGGTCATGTGCTTCACATCCCCCTTCTTTTTCTTCTGCCCCCAGCAGTCAGAAACCATGGAGTAGGGACTCTCAGGGGTTAGCACCGCACAGAATACTGAGCCTTCCACATGGGAAAATGCCACAGTCCGCTTGATAAGAGCTGGGGTCAGGATCTGTCCCCAGGAACCCTCAGCCAAGCTGGAAGACAGCCAGAGTGCCCAGGGCAGAAGCAGCCCAGAGTTCAGACTGCTGGCTTAAGCCGTGAAAATAAACACATTTGTCACCAGTCCAAATGTCCCTGCCGACACAAGCTGCTCCTGACACAAGTGCTAGGTTACTCTCTGTCTAGGAGATGTAGGCAGAGGTAATGGAGGGCTACCCTGGAATGCATCAGTGGCTGAGGGGCGGGTTGTAGTCCCTACTGCTTCCCACTCATGCCCTACTCTCTCAGGTATTTCCTCCCAACAGGCTGAGAGCAGCAGGGAGGTTTATAAGCTATTTGCCTCAAGATTCCTGGCAGGTGGCAGCCTTTGAGGAGAGCCTAAGGTAGCACCCAAGCACCATCAGTTTATTTGAAGCCCCTAGGAAAAGGGAGGCTGGATTCCAGGATGGGACACATGGCATCTCTCAGGTGGCATGTCAAATCCTTCACTTCCTGAATTTGGATGTACTTTCTAGGAGGCCAGTCTAACTCCACATGCATACCTAGATTTTCTCTCTAGCACTGTAATGGGATGTTGGGGATTCAGGAAAGTCCTTGAGCCCTAAACCCTAGGTCTACTTTTATTGAAAGAATTGATAAGAAAAGACTCAGAAGGATAATGATGAAATTATTATATTGATTTAGGGAAGTACAGAGCCAAGGAAAGACACCCATGTGGCTTGAGAGCCTAAGTGGAGGGCCTGGGAGAACCGTGAAGAAATAAGAAAGAAAAGAAAGTTCAAAGTGCTTCTGACATGTGGGGCGTGGAGGAGGTAAAGAGCCCATGTGGAGAGTAAGGGCTGGGGAGGCCTCCCTCCACTTGGCCCAAGTCAGCCAAGCCAGAGAGGAACTCACCAGCAGCTGGAAGTTCAGGAGAGGTCAGGTAGCGCAGAGAGCTCACCCTCCCCATGCAAACATATTTATAACCTTGTGGTGGTGGGCCCTACCTTCAGGCTCAGCTCACCTGAGGGACAGCTGATTGGTTTGGGCAGGGGGCTCTCTCAGTAAGAGGTTAACCATGATGCCAAGTGCTGGGGGCTGAGCTTTGACCAACCACAATGTTGGGGTAAATTTAAATCCTAGGAGAGACCTCCCTCCCAGGAGGGGCCCAGGTTGTTTGTGGAAAAAGAGGGCTGGGGAACCAGGCAAGAGATAAGAAGTCAGATCATCCTTTGATTTCTAGCTAGTGCCTTTTAACTCTCATGGGTCACCCTAACTGCTTGAAAGAGCTACCTGACTCCCTCTCTGCACCTTGTCTCATGTGTGCTGGTTTTCCTTCACATCCTCAGCGACAGGCTGTTCCAGCTGCTATGAAATCATTGTTCCACTTTGGGAACAGCACAGCAGGATAGCACACAGTTTCTAAATCACTGGATGCACATCCTGGCCCTCCCACTGATAAGCTGAGGGATCCCAGGCAAGGCACTAAGCCAGTGTCTTAATAACCTTGAGTGATTTCTTTTTACCGTGGAAGTGGCTGCCATAGGCTGATGTACTCTTCAAATCGTAGCTTCTGTAACTATTGTTGGAAAGCTCTTCCGTACAGTGGGCTTAAGTCTGTCTCCCTGAAGCTTTGACTTGGTATGTCTTAGACAACAGAACAAAGTGAACTCCTCTTATATGGGTAGGTCCTCATGTATTCAAGGACTGTTACAAGCCCCACCTACTGCCCAACATCTGTAGGAAGAGGCATGGCTGTTGGCATCCTACCTTGCAGAGAACAGGCAACCTGTCACAAGGAGCAGTCATTGTCAATCCTATTCCATCTTCCGTGTGGCTGTCAAGCTGAGCCTTCACCCCACATATGCACATGGGTCCAGGCCTGAGGGGTGAGGCTGTCACTGTCCCTGCTGAAGTTCATGCCCTTAGCTGCAACTGAGTGTCTCTTTCTGGGCTCTTTAAAGATCCTAATTCCATCTTCTAGTGTTCTTCTCTCCTAATTTAGCCTTTCTAGCTCTGTCTTCAATTAATAGTAATTTAATTAATGCCAAAGATTTTTTTTTTTTTTTTTTTTTTTTTTTTTTTTGGTTTTTCGAGGTAGGGTCTCACTCTGGCCCAGGCTGACCTGGAATTAACTATGTAGTCTCAGGGTGGCCTTGAACTCACGGCGATTCTCCTACCTCTGCCTCCTGAGTGCTGGGATTAAAGGTGTGCGCCACCACGCCCGGCCAAAGATAGATATTTTATATGGCCCTCCATCAGATGATAAAAGAAGCCCTATCCATTTGTTCCTTCAAGTAGCAGATGGGCCATCCCCATTCACTTCTTGCATCTCTTTCAACAAAGAGAACAGTCAAGGTCCTTTGCTCTTGAGAATCTAGTTTATTCCATGTGTTTCATAGTCCCCTTCCTTAGCAGTAGACTTATTTTCCCTCTCATTTCTTTTGTAGCAACAGGACTATATGCTAATTTGAACTGAGAAAGGGTTTAGAAGAAACCCACAAAGGTGATAAAAAGATTGTTTTGTAAAGTGAGGATGAAACTTTCCCTTGAAGGGAAAAGTTACTGCTTAGGGCTTAATATTTTTTGTTTATTTATGGGGGGGGTAATGGGCACACCAGGGCCTCTTGCCACTGTGAATGAACTCTACATATATGCACCACTTTGTGTGTCTGACTTTACATGGGTACTGGTAGGGTTTGAAAGCAAGTAATTTTAACTGCTAAGCCATCTTCCTAGCCTTGGTGGACTTTTAAAAATGTTTTACAAGGGGGCTGGAGAGATAGCTTAGTGGTTAAACGCTTGCATTGGAAGCCTAAGGACCCCAGTTCAAGGCTTGATTCTCCAGGACCCACGTAAGCCAGATGCGCAAGGTGGCACATGCATCTGGAATTTGTTTGTAGTGGCTGGAGGCCCTGGTGTGTCCACACCCCCCCGATAAATAAATAAAAAATATTAATCCCTATGCAGTAATCTTTCCCTTCAAGGGAAAGTTTCATCCTCACTTTACAAAACAATCTTTTTATCATCTTTGTGGGTTTCATCTAAACCCTTTCTCTTAAGTGTGCCCATTCCTTCTTTCTCTACCTGCCTATTTCTGTATCTCTCTCTTTCTCTCAAATAAATAAATAAATAATAAAAATATTTTTAAAATGCTTTATCAAGGCCACCCTGAGACTACAGAGTGAATTCCAGGTCAGCCTGGGTTAGAGCAAGACCCTACCTTGAAACCCCCCAAAAAAAAAAAAAAGAAAAAAAAAAGCTTTACAAGATTTGTAAAGATTTTTTTTTTTTGCTTTTTCTGTTTGTTTGCTTAATTTATTTATTTACTTATTTATTTTCAGGAGAGAATGAGAATTAATGGGCATGCAAGGGCCTCTTTGCTGCTACAAATGAACTCCAAATGCATGCACCACTTTGTCTGGCTTTATGTGGGTCATGGGAAATTAAACTCTGCCTAACAGGTTTTGTAAGCAAGCACCTTTAACCCCTGAGCCATCTCCTTAAAAATTTAGTTTATTATCAGCATACAGAGAATTAGGTTTCCTTATGCTGTTTTTCAAACAAATTTTGGTTTTTGTTTTCCAGTGGCAGCCTCTTGCACAAGTGACCCACTGCTACCTCTGCTGAGAACCAAAGATAAGAGCCCAAAGCAGTAGTGTTTGGTATTGAGGGAATTCCTGGCCCACTTCTGCATAGTGGACAGGCTTAAGTAGCCACTGTCTGGGCAGTTGAAAATAGAAGAAGACAAAGGTGTCTCCAGCCGACCCTTTTGTGGGACTGGTTACAGTTGATATGAGGAAGGCCATGTGGGCAGCAGTTGCCACAGGTGGCAGAAATCTTAATGTTCTCCTCACTGTTTTTGAGACAGTAGCTTGATAGATTGAAGTCAGGAGATTGTAAAGCTTTCCCTGTGCAGAGACTCCTAGGCAGCTAGCCAGGGATGGTGTCTATGGTCCTGTCTCTAGGCAGACTGGTTATGAAAGCCATTGAGATGCCCTTCAGAATGGGGCCTGCAAGGCTCCACCTAAAGAGAAGAACTGTTTTGGCCACGACCCCTCAGGAGGTAGGGAGACTAGATGGCAAGTGCAAGGCCAAAATGGTTGTTTCCTATGCTTAATGTTGTGATCACACTTCATTCAGTGCCTTTGGGTCTTGTTCTTCCTCAGAAGTCCTTTAACACTTTCCAAGTGGGCTTCGGGAGTAATGGGATCCTTTCTTCCACAAACTAAATTCTGCAGAGTTTGGCAATGTAGTAGGCCCATGAAGGTTGTTGGGGCACCTCAGCAGAGGTCTTCATATTTCACACAAGGAGAAGCAGAGCCCTGGAGACACAGAGAATGTATTTCGCCACACCTGCTTGCTTGTTACTGCTTGGTCCCCAGCATCAGCTGGGGTGGGGCTCTGCAGTAGAGATAGAGATGACCCCTGTCCCCTTCTACTTAGGGGCCTTGGTGCTTAGAAGTTTACAACTATGATTTTTTTTTTTAAGATACAATCTCACTATGTAGCCCAGGCTGGCTTCTCACTTGCAGTCCTCCGCCTCAGTCTCCGGAGTGCTAGGATTTATATACATGTGCCACCATGCCTGGTTCTGTAGCCAGGTCTCTGAGACCCTCACTGCAGTATGCTAAGGCTCCTGTATGGCTTTCCTGTGAATCTAGGGGCCATCTGATGGCCTGCTGTCAACTTGTCATCTGGGCTTCTGCTCTCAGGGAGGGCTTGGGGCTGGTTGTTACTTGGAGGCTTGCTAGCGAGCTCTGATGATAGTCTGGGGCAGCAGCTGCAGTACAATGTTTCTGGAATACTTGTGGGAGTCTTACGAAAAGAGAGGTGGCCAGGAGTCCCTAGAAAACATTCTGAGTAGACAAGGAGATGGGTAAGTGGGCGTCACATGGCAAAGCTGGCAGAGTAGAATATAGTTAGTGGTATGTTTGCCTTGCTGTATATTTAATCATTTGTATGATAAAATACTTGGTTTGGGTAGGAGCTTGATGGAAATGAAGGGATATTGTTAGGACCCCTGAATAGTGTGGTAAGTTCCTAAGACCACCTGACATTCTAGAAAGCCTGTGGGATGTTTGCAGATGACTCACAGACACTAGGTACTGATGCACCAAGGCTCTGGAGGGCCTTGGAAGTATCTCCCACAACATCCACCATGCTCCCCCAACTCACAGATCTTGTACCTTCTAATTGGCCTGTAGTTTGGAAGAAAACTGACTGACAGGGCTGGAGAGATGGCTCAGCAGTTAAGGCACATGTCTGCAAAGCTATAACAACCTGTGTTCAATTCCTCAGTACCCACATAAAGCCAGATGCACAAAGTGGCGCATGCGTCTGGAGTTAGTTTGCAACAGCTGGAGGCCCTGGCATGCTCGTTCTCATTCCTTCCCTCCCTTCTCTCTCTCTCTCTTTCTCTTTGAAAACAAATAAATAAAAGAAAAAAAGAAAACTGACTTGTCCTGTCCTCTCCCCCAACCAAGAGCAGGCAGGGCTTGCTGCTTAGCCATTGCATCAAATAGAGCCTTTATTGCCCTGGGCCTACATGATGGGGTTCACCTTTTCTGGAGGGCTTACTACAGGGATCATACTTCTCTCACCCAAACACGGGATACAGCCTTTGGATAGGCAACAGTAGAGGTCTGTTCAGAGGGAAATTGGGAAGATCCAGACACCAGACCTGCTCGTACAGTGCCCAAGAGCTTGATAGCAGGGGACAGAGCCAAGATGAAAGGCTGCATTGCCATGGTGAGAATGACAGGCCCAGCAAGGTGGCCAGACCTAAGGAAGCTTTTTGTCCAGGTGAATACCAGAATCATGTCTCAGCTACTCTGATAAATATAGCTGGAGTCAGGTAATTCCAAGAGGGTCCACCTGGATTAGGCCTTCCTCCTAGGCTGCCCCCACTTGTTCCTTGGGAGCCCCAAGGCTGAGCACCATGGGAGTAGAGAATACAGAAATAGTCTTTGCCTGTGAGATCAGACCCAGGATGCACACAACCTGTAGCACTAAGGGAGAAGGCAATTATACTTTGGGTGAAAGGGGTGGAAGAAATGTGATCTGCCTCTATTTATTCATTCTCTCAGGTGGACTTGAAGAGTGCCTCGTATGTGGCACCTTGTTACTGAGGATAATGCAAGAGACCCAAGACTGTGAGATGATGAGATAAAAGGAGGCATTAAGGTTTGGAATGGTGGCTTAGCAGTTAAGGCATTTGCCTGGGAAGTCTAAGGACCCAGGTTTGATTCCCCAGTACCCACATAAGCCAGATGCACAAGGTGGCACATGCATCTGGAGTTTGTTTGCAGTGGCTGGAGGTCCTGGTATGCCCATTCATTCTCTCTCTCTCTCGCTCCCTCTCTCTCTGTCAAATAAATAAATAAAATATTTTTAAAAGGAGGCATTGGAGAGCCAGGCTTGGTGGTGCATGCCTTTAAAACCAGCACTCAGGAGGCAGAAGTAGGAGGATCACCATGAGTTCGAGGCCACCCTGAGACTACATATTGAATTCCAGGTCAGCCTGAGCTAGAGTAAGACCCTATCTTGAGAAAAAATGAGGCATCAGGCTGGAGACATAGCTTAGCAGTTAAGGTGTTTGCCTGCAAAGCCTAAGGGCCCATGTTTGACTCTCCAGGTCCCACATAAGCCAGACGCACAAAGGTGAGGCAAGCACAAGGTTGCATATGCCCACTATGTGGCACAAGCATCTGGAGTTCAATTTCAGTGGCTGAGGCCCTGGTGCACCAATTCTCTCTCTCCCCCTCTTTCTCTCTGTCTCTCTTATTGTCTCTCTCACTCTCTCTAAAATAAAAATAAAATTTTTAAAAAGAGGCATTAAGTAGATATTACCTGTGCCTGCCTATTGTGAGTAGATCAGATATTTCTACCAGACACATTTTCAAAATGAGGTAGTTTGAAGGTAATTCTGAAGAAGTTCTCACAGCTCGGCCTCAGAACTATGAAAAGGCAGGCTGGCTTCATTCCCTCTTCCCTTAACTCTCTGGCTCATCAGCTTCCTCCAGTGTCCATGTAGGTGGGAACAATATCTTGCCTCTGCCAGCATCCTGATAGCCCACTGAGAGCCTGAGGGGCCAGCTTGCCACACCTCTCTATACTGTCTCTATACTGACTGTCCTCAGTCTGGCATACAAGAAGGCAAAGGGCAGGGGCCCTAGGAGGTACTTGCGGGAACTCTGAGAGCTTGAGGGTAGGGTGGCTCATGGAAGTCAGACCATAGGGTTCAGGGACCTATCATCAGGGGACATTGCTTCAAAGGGTTGAGAGGGCCCTGATGGTGACTGATGGTTGCAAGTGTCATCTTTGGTCAATGGAAAGCTCTGTGGGAACTTGTGGAACTTTTAAGACTTTAGCAGAGTGACAGATATGTCACCATTAGGTAGGTACCTGATATTATAATAAGATATGCTTATGCCTGACATTGCTGACAGTATAAGTAAACTGGCCCTGTATTTTTTAAAAAAATATTTTATTTTTATTTATTTATTTGAGAGAGAGGAGAGGCATATATAGAGAGAATGGGCATACCAGGGCCTCTAGCTACTGCAAACCAACTCCAGACACATGTGTCACCTTGTGTATCTGGATTAAGGGGTACTGGGAAATCAAACCTGGGTCCTTAGGCTTTGCAGCCAAGCACCTTAACCACTAAGCCATCTCTCCAACCCTGGGCCTGTTTTTTTTTTGTTGTTTGGTTGGTTGGTTGTTTGGTTGGGTGTTTTTGTTGTTGTTTGGTTGGTTTATTTTATTTTATTTTTTTTTTTGGTTTTTCAAAGTAGGGTCTCACTCTAGCTCAGGCTGGCCTGGAATTCACTATGTAGTCTCAGGGCAGCCTCGAGCTCACGGTGATCCTCCTACCTCTGCCTCCTAAGTTCTGGGATTAAAGGTGTGCACCACCATGCCTGGTTTGGGCCTGTGTTTTCTTAATTTTTTAAAATTATTTTTTAATTTGATTTTATTTTTTTGTTTATTTATTTGAGAGTGACAGACAGAGAAAGAGCCAGATAGATAAAGAGAGAATGGGTGTACTGGGGCCTTCAGCCATTGCAAACGAACTCCAGAAGCATGCGCCACCATGTGCATCTGGCTTATGTGGGTCTTGGGGAATCGAGCCTTGAACCGGAGTCCTTTAGCTTCATAGTCAAGCACTTAACCGCTAAGCCATCTTTCCAGGCCTGGGCCTGTGTTTTTAAAGAACGTTTTCCTCCTACCAATAAATGTTCTAAATGGCACACATACTTTTTCACCAAGAAATTCTGCTTCTGAGGACCTCATCTGTGGAAGTAAGTGTTTTCCCAGGTATGTGAGAATTGGATTAATATGAGTGTTAACTGCTTGTTGTGGTTTGAGTGTAAGTGTATGTCCCCCATAGCCAAGGTATTTTTGATTAAGATTCATCTTCCTACTTGTGCCTCCAGCAGGTAGAGCCCTGCTAGAAGAGGTGTGTCATTGGGGGTGGATCTTGAGTCTAGCCCTACTAGGTGTGTAGAGGGCCAGTTTGAGCTCTGGCTGCTCATGTTTGAGTTCTGGCTATTGTCTCCGCTAACAATGTATGCTGAAGTGAGCCAGGTTCCTGCTCCATATCGAAACCTACCCTGGAATTTTGCAAGCCTAAAATAACCCCTTTCCTCCTATAAGCTGCTTCTGGTCAGGTGTTTGTCACAGCAATGAGAAGGTAACCACAACACTGCTGTGTTTTTTCGGGTTAGCCAAAGAAAGAGCTATGAATCACAGACGGTGAACTCCATAGGACACTCTTGCAAGGAAATGATGAAGTCTGTACAGAGCAATAGGGGAAGGACTGAATGATTTTGTTGATGAGAAGAAGAGCCACTAAGAATAACATTTTTCTACCTTAAAAATGATTTGTAGCCAGGCGTGGTGGTGCACACCTTCAATCCTAGCACTTGGGAGGCAGAGGTAGGAGGATTACCATGAGTTTGAGGCCGCCCTGAGACTACATAGTGAATTCTAGATCAGCCTGGGCTACATCGAGACTCTACCTCGAAAAACAAAAACAAAAAAAAGATTTGTACTAAAACATGTACTTGTTTATATACAAGTAGTGTGTAAGTGTGTACATCTGTGAGAAGGGAGCTGCTCCTTCAGGGTCTGTACACGTCTCATTTTATGAATAAATGTGTGCTCCTGAGTGCTTTAAGAATAAGTGCAATGTTTTAAGGCAATAGAACATGACAAAAGTGTTCCCAGCAGGCTCTGCAGAGGTGCGTGTGTTCCTTAGGAGCTGAACAGGACCTGCCGGGCCATGCAGCATCGCATAGTGGAGCTCATCTCCCGTGTGTCCAATGAGGAGGTCACCGAGGAACTGCTGCATGTCAACGATGACCTCAACAACGTCTTTCTCCGCTATGAGAGGTGGGGGCCTCTTTCTTCCCCCCTTGAAAAGATATCAGCAGAATTTTTTCATAAACAGAGTGGGGGAAAGAGGGCAGAACAGACTGAGAGATACTAAGAGTTGGAAAAATACTCATCAGAGGTGTTCTTTTGTTCCTGGATGACCAAGAAAATGCCTCCTGTTCTTTGGGGAACTGAGCAGCAGGGAGCAGCAGCTAGTGGACTGTGACGTTCATCTCTGCCCTTTTTGAGTCACAGCGAGGGCGGGGCCTGGGGAGTCCACACCTGCTCCTTTGATGATCCTTTGAGTTTGAAAAGGATTAAAGGGTAAAAAACCTTTCCTAAGAGACAGGATTTCCTCTTTCCAGGCTTAAAAAAAAGGAAAAAGGCTGGAAAAAATGGCTCAACGGTTAAAGGTACTTGCTTGCAAAGCCTGATGGCCTGGGTTCCTTCCTTTCCCCAGTACTCATGTAATGTCAGATGAACAAAGTGGCTCATGTGTATGAGGATCTGGGGTTTCTTTGCAGTGGCAGGAGGCCCTGGCACTCCCAAACTCATTCTTTGTCTGCTTCTATATTTCTTTCTTTTTTCTCTCTCTCTCTCTCTCTCAAATAAATAAATAATTTTTTAAAAGAAAAAAAGGTGGAGCTAGAGAGATGGCTTAGGGTTAAGGCTCTTGCCTCTGAAGCCTAACAACCTGAGTTCAATTTCCCAGTACCCACATAAGCAAATACACAGAGTGGCACGTGCATCGGGAGTTCTTTGTTTGCATTTGCTGGAGGCTCCAGTACACCCATATTCACTATATCTCTGCATGCAAATAAATAAATAAAATATTTTTTAAAAGGCTTCACAAATGTCAGTGTGTTTGGGGTATTATGCAAAGCAGACAGGGTGTGAATGCTCTGTTTCTCCTAGAAAAACACATTTTCTAGTTCTTCCTGCATCCAAGCCACTTAAAGTAACAAACTTAGATTTTCTTTTCCTTTTTCAAGTCTTCCCTCAAGACAAAGCTAGAGTAGACTCCTATCTTGAAGCCCCCCCCCCCAATTATTTATTTATTTGCAAGCAGAGGGAGACAGAGAGAAGAGACAGACAGGAAGAAGGGGCACACCAGGGCCTCCAGCCAAACTCCAGATGTATATGCCTCTTTGTGCAACTGGATTTCCATGGGTACTAGGAAATTGAACCTGGGTTGTTAGGCTTTTGTAGGCAAGCATCTTAACTGCCAAGAGATCTCTCCAGCCCCTAAAAAATTAATTAAAAAAAAAAAAAAGATAAATCCCAAGAGGACCTGACAGCAATGTAAGTCCCCTGGAGATTTGTAGTCTGGTCCCTGTGCATGATAGCTGACAGCTTTCTGCATAAGCTTGTCAGGAGGTAAATGGGTTGGCATCATTTAGGGCCAGGTAATAGATACTGTGCTTGGCATTGCCCATTGGAGGCTTGGAGGTTAATGTGTTTGTCACCCCTAGAGTTGTCTCAGCTTCTAACTGGCAGTGGGGATGGGTGGCTCTGTGCCTATCTGATGGATAAAAACATCCCTGTGGGAGTGTGAAGCCTCCTCACAATCTACAGCATGTCATATCTGAGGGCTCCAATTCCCAGTCCAAGGCCCTTGTGCCTTTCCATGTGAGTTGTCTCCCCAAATCAAGTAGAATTGGATTTTGATCCACTAGGCCCATGTAAGCCCTTACTGGAGTAGGATAGCAGGAGCTAATATAGGTACTGTTGCCCACAACCCCAGCAGTCTGAAGTTAGAAAGACTTCAGAGACATCACTGGAACCAATGGCCTTAAAGATGCTCTTCTGGTCAGAGTGATTTTGCTATGACTAATGGTCCTTCAGGGATGTGGGAAAGCCACCCTTCAATTAAGAGTTGCTCAGGTGTATTAATATTCCTTTTCTCCTAACATACCGCTGTTGAACTACATAAGACTTTCTTTTTTATTATTTATTTATTTATTTTGGTTTTTTGTAGTAGGGTCTCACTCTAGCCCAGGCTGACCTGGAATTTACTATTTAATCTCAGACTGGCCTTGAACTCATAGTGATCCTCCTACCTCTGCCTCCTGAGTGCTGGGATTAGAGGTGTGTGCCACCATGCCTGGCTTATTTAGTCACTTTTTGATAAGGTAGTTTTTGTTTTGTTTTGCTTTGTTTTGGGAACAGGGCCTCTCTTTGAAACCTAAATTGGCCTCAAACTCTTGATCCTTCTGCCTTAGCCTCCAAAATTCTGGGATTAAAGGTATGCACACCATGCCCATACATACAAGTCTTTCTTCAAACTACAGTGGAAGCTAGGTATTGTGGTATCTGTCTGTAACCCAGCATTTAGGAAATAGAAGCAGGAGAAATTTGAGGTCAGCTTGGGCTACATCATAAGTTCCAGGTCAGCTTGGACCAACTAGCAAGACCCTGTTTCAAAAACAAAAATGATAGGGCTAAGGGAGATGGCACTGTGGATAAAGTCACTTGCTTACAAAGCCTGATGGCCCAGGGTTCAATTACCCAGCACCCATTAAAGCCAGACACAAAGTGGTGCGTGCATCTGCAGTTCATTTGCAACAGGAAGAGAACTTGGTGCACCCATGTGCATGCAGGTGTGTGCACACACACAATTTTTTTTTTCTAAAAAGAGAAGGTTTGGGAAGGTAGCTCAGTTGAAAAGTGTTTGCTATGCAAGTATGAGGATCTGAGTTTGACATGTAAAGCTGAGTGTGGTAGGACTCACTGACCATCCTAGATCTAGAAAAGTGGAAACGTGCAAGTGCCTGGGGCTCACTGGCCAGCCAGTCTAGCCTGTGGATGAGCTCTAGGCCAATGAGAAACCCTGTCTCAAAAACTCTCTGGGGCTGGAGAGATGGCTTAATGGTTAAAAGCTTGCCTGTGAAGCTAAGGACCCCGGTTCAAGGCTCGATTCCCCAGTACCCATGTAAGCCAGATGCACAAGGAGGCGCATGCATCTGGAGTTCGCTTGCAGTGGCTGGAGGCCCTGGCGCCCCTTCTCACTCTCTCTCTCTCTGCTTCTATCTCCCTCTGTGTCTGTTGCTCTCAAATAAATAAACAAAAAATCAACAAAAAAAAATTTTTTTTAACTGGGCTGGAGAGCTGGAGGGCTGGAGAGCTGGCTTAGCGGTTAAGGCACCTGCCTGCGAAACCTAAGAACACCCGTTCGATTCTCCAGGTCACACATTTAGCTAGACGCGAAAGTGACTCAAGCACGCAATGTCGCACATGCGCACAAGGGGGCACATGCATCTGGACTTTGTTCACAGCAGCTGAGAGGCCCTGGCACGCCCATTCTCTGTCTGTCGCTCTCTCTCTGTGTCTCTCAAATTAAAAATATAATAATAATAAAATAAAATAAAAACTGGACTGGAGAGATGGCTTAGTGGTTGACCACTTGCCTGTGAAGCCTAAGGATCCTGGTTCAAGGCTCGATTCGTCAGTACCCATATAAGCCAGATGCACAAGGTAGCACATGTATCTGGAGTTCGTTTGCAGCAGCTGGAGGCCCTGGGGTGCCCATTCTTTCTCTCTATCTGCCTGTTTATCTCTCTATCTCTCATAAATAAAATAAAATAAATAAAAATAAAATAAAAAATAAACAAATAAAATAAAATAATAAAATAAATAAAACAACTGTGGGTAGCCAGGTGTGGTGGGACACACTTTAATTCCAGCACTCAAGAGGCAGAGGTGGGAGGATCGCTGTGAGTTCGAGGCCATCCTGAGAACACACAGTGAATTACAGGTTAGCCCAAGCAAGAGTGAGACTCTGCCTAGAAAAACAAAACCAAAAAAAAAAAAAAACCTGTGGGTAGCCTTTCTGAGGAATGATAACCAGGGCTATCTACTGGCCTCCCCACATGCACACTTACATGCATGCTGTCCCACACCCACAAACACACGCATACACACACACACACACACACACACACACAAATTAAACCAAAATAAACCCAAGCCAGAATAAATAAAAGAACAATCCATAGTGGACGCACATTTAGCCATATCATCCCCCTTGGGACCCTCTTAGCCCAGGTGCTAAGGCAACATCAAGCAAGACTTCTCTGTTATCTGCTTGCTTAGTCTATGGCTGGCTTCCTCTGTGCCCTTGGCATTTGGAGCTTTTAAAAATGACTCATTCAACCGTGATGATGGCGCATGCCTTTAATCCCAGCACTCGGGAGGCAGAGGTAGGGGATTGCCATGAGTTCAAGGCCACCCTGAGATTGCATAGTGAATTCCAGGTCAGCCTGGGCCACAGTGAGACCCTACCTCGGAAAAAAAAAAAAAAGACTCATTCTGGGGACATGGCTCAGTTAGTAGAGTGTCTGCCAAGCATGCCCAGGACCCTGGGTGTATTCCCCAGCACCACTTCAAACCAGGCATGGTGACACTCACCTGTAATCTCAGCACTCGGGAGGCAGAGGCAGGAAGATCAGAAGTTCAAGGTCCTCCTTAGCTACACTTTGAGGTCAGCCTGGGGTAAATGAGCCCTTATTTCAAAAAACAAGCAAAACAGTGCAGAACAGGATCTATTGTTCACCATCATTCCCACATCCCCACTAGGTGTAAGGATGACTTAGTACGGCAGAAGGGACATTTTCTATTTTGATTATTTCAGAGACAAAGAGAAAGAGAAAGTATTGGATATGCCAGAGCCTCTTGTCTGCAAACAACCTCCAGATGCATGCACCACTTTGTGCATCTGGCTTTATGTGGCTGGATACTGAGGACTCAAAACCTGGCTGGACAGGCTTTGTAAGCAAGTGCCTATAACCACTGAGCAATCTCTCCAGCTCCAGTAGGGACATTTTCTACAGTCCCTTTTAGCCAGCCCCTTCTACAGCCCTCTGCTGACTAGATGCAGAGGAAAGGGTCGCTATAGGGCTGGTCCACCTCGCCACACCTTTCTGGTCGATCTTGGGTAGTTGACCCAAACTACCTCCTGGATCCTCAAAAGCCTTCCCCCCAGGGCCAAGGCCAGAGCCTATGAGGTCTTTCTTTCCCTACCATGCCCCATGAGGCCCCATCCCTTTCCTTCTGAGATGGAGTTGGGGCATTTTAGCCACAAGAGCTGATGATTGCTCTCCAGAGAAGGGTTTTCAATTACTGCCTGGCTTCAGAGATGGACACACGAGAAGCCTAATGGTAACAAGGTTGACCCAAGTACCTCCTCAGGGTCTGGAGGAGCACTGGGATTAGATGTGTGAGGACATGGCTGGAGATGCTTCTAGTGACTTCCTCTGAGTGCCAGCCAATAGACCATCCCCCTTACTGGCTCAAGGTGCCTGTGAGAAAGGCAGGGGACTGGACATCCTGGAGAGTGGGAGCCCCATGCTAAGGAAAGCATGGCACAGTTGTACATGTGAGGTCTACTCCACCTCCCCAGTGGGGCCCTGATTATGACCAGCTCAGCCTCACTCGCTCCTTACTTCTTTCTTCCTTTCCCTCATAGGTTCGAGCGGTACAGGTCTGGCCGATCAGTTCAGAATGCCAGCAATGGAGTAAGTGTCCTGTGGCGGTCTCTCATCTCCTGAGGTGGGCACATAGCCCATACACACATTAACAACCTGGCCTACTTGGGCCTTGCTTCTGGTTTTCTAACTGGGACTACATCTGTGGGCAACCATAGAGCAAGCTCTGATTGGGGGAGAGCTCACAGACATCCTTGATCGAAGGCCACAGCTCTCAGGACAGTGGCCATTTTAATGACTCAGTGTACCTTTTGTGAGTGGGGAGGTGAGGGAACCAGGGCGTGGGACTTTCTTACAGCCTAGGCCCACTGTTCACCCTGGATCATTGAGGGGAGCCATTTTGCATCTGTGCCTGGGAAGCTTTCATGTCTTTCCTCATGAGTGCATGTAGATCCCTACATGGGTACCTGACAGTGTTTACCTTGGAGCTCCACCCAAGTGAGGCCTTACTGCCAATGTCATGTCCTGACAGGTCCTGAATGAGGTGACTGAAGACAACTTAATAGACCTGGGCCCTGGCTCTCCTGCTGTGGTGAGCCCCATGGTGGGGAACACGGCACCACCAGCTTCCCTCTCCTCCCAGCTTGCAGGCTTGGGTGAGTGTCTCAAAGTTGGGGAGAATGCCTCTCCCTCACTGCCCTCCTTCCCGGGAGATAGACTAACAGACAGACAGATGATATAATTTTTTGGTTTTTTTCATGATAGAGACTCACTGTAGCCCAGGCTGAGCTGGTAATCACTCTGTAGTCCCAGGCTGGCCTCAAACTCACAGTGATCCTCCTTCCTCTGTGTCCAGAGTGCTGGATTAAAGGCGTGCGTTCTCTTTGTTGGAAAGTCAGAAGAGAGCCTTTGGGAGAATCCATGTGAAGGTATACTCCTGAGTCCTGGGCAATTGTACCACTTTTGATTTATAATTTCTTTCCTTTATTGGAAAGCAAGGGGGGTGGTATTTGAAAGATTTGGAAGTTTGTGTGTGTGTGTGTGTGTGTATGGTGTGTGTGTATGTATGTATGTGTGGGTGCACATGTATGTGTAGGTACATGTGCACATGTATGCATGTGGAGGCTGGAGGTTGACATAGGGTGTCTTTCTCAGTCATTCTCCACCTTAATTTTCTAATATTTTTATTTATTTAGGAGAGAGAGAGAATAGGTGCATTCAGGGTTCTTGCCACTGCAAATGAACTCCAGATACACATGCCATTTGGTGCATCTGGCTTTATGTAGGTACTGGGGAATCGAGCCAAGGCTGGAAAGCTTTGCAAGCAAGTGCCTTTAACCACTGAGAAATCTCCCCAGCCCCCTTTTTGGTTTTATTCAAGGTGGGGTCTTACTCTAGCCTAGGCTGACCTGAAACTCACTCTATAGTCCCAGACAATCCTCCTACCTCAACCTCCTGACTGCTGGGACTAAAGGAATGTGCCACCATACCTTCATTTAAAAAATATTTTAGTTATATATATTGTAAGCAGAGAGAGAGGAAAAAAAAAAGGCTATGGCCTCTGCAAACAAACTCTAGATACATATACCACTTTGTGCATCTGGCTTTACATGGGTACTGGGGATTTGAATGTGGGCTGGCAGGCTTTGCAAGCAAGGGCCTTTAACTTCTAAGGCTTCTCCCCAACCCCTCCACCTTTTTTTTTTTTTTTTTTTTTTTGGAGACAGGGTCTCACGCTGAACCAAGAGCTTACTGAGGTGGCTAGTCCTGCCTCCACCTCCTTAGTGCTGGGATTATAGGCATTTGCTGCCACATCCATTCTTTTTGTGTAGGTGCTGGCATACAAGCCCAGGTCTTTATGCTCATGCACAGACACATTCCCACGGAGCCAACTCCTAAACCCCAGTTGTTTGTTTTTGTTTTTGTTTTTTTCAGGTGACCTCAACAGACTGGTCTTGTCTTTTATTTTTCTTAATAAGCGAGAGTGAGTGAGTGAGCAGGAGAGAGAGGGAAAGAGAAAGAGGGAGAGGGAGAGAATTAATGTGCGAGGGCCTCTAGCTACTGCATTTGAACTCCAGACATGTGTGCTCCTTTGTGCGCATGAGCAACCTTACACACTTGCATCACTGTGCGTCTGGCTTATGTGGGACCTGGAGCATTAAATATGTGTCCTTAGGGTTTGCAGGCAAGCACCTTAACCACTAAGCCATCTCTCTAGCCCTGCTTTTTGTTTTCGCATGTGTGTGGTTTGTGTGATGTATGTACATGCATGTGCCCTGTGCACACATATGAGGAGGGCAGAGGAAGACAATGGATGTCTTTATTGTTCTTCTGTGTTCCTTGAGAAAGAGTTTCTCACTAAACCTGGAGCTGTCATTTTATGTCAGACTGGCTGACTAGCTAGCTCCAGTGATGGTCCTGACTCAGCTCTGGATCCATAGGACTGAGGTTACATATAGGTGTATGTAGCCATTCACAACTTTTTACATGGGTGCTTGGGATCAAACTCAGGTTGTGTCAGGTCTTCTCAGACACCTCATGCTTGCACAGCAAGTGCTTGTACCTGCTGAAGCATTTCCCCAAACCTGTTGTTTGCGTTTTTGCTAAGAGGCCACTGGTGTGCCTATTCTCTGTCTCTCTCTGTCTTTCTCTCTCTGTGTGTTGCTCTCTCAAAAAAAAAAAAAAAAAAAAGGCTGAAGCCAGGTATGGTGGTGGATGCCTTTAATCCCAATACTCAGGAGGGAGAGGTAGGAGGATCACCATGAATTCAAGGCCACCCTGAGACAACATAGTGAATTCCAGGCCAGCCTGAGCTAGAATGAGACCCTACCTTGACCCATTCTCTCTCTCTTTCTCTCTCTCTCTCTTTCTCTATGCCTCTTTATCTCTCTCACACTCTCTCAAATAAATAAAATACTTAAAAATTTGTTTTAAATTTTATTTATTTAGTTATTTATTTATGAGAAAGAAAGAGGCACAGAGAGAGAGAGAGAGAGAATGGGCACTCCAGGGCCTCCAGCCACTGCAAATGAACTCCAGACACATGTGCCCTTTGTGCATCTGGTTTATGTGAGTCCTGGAGAATCAAAACGGGGTCCTTTGGCTTTGTAGGCATACGCCTTAATCGCTAAGCAATTTCTCCAGCCCCAAAATTTGTCTTAAAAAGAAAAAAAAAGAGGGCTGTCTGGATGTGGTGGTGCTCATCTTTAATCCCAGTGCTCAGGAGGCAGAGGTGGGAAGATTGCTGTGAGTTCACGGCCACCCTGAGACTTCATAGTGAATTCCAGGTCAGCCTACGCTAGAGTGGGACCCTACCTTCAAAAACAAACAACAAAAAGAAAGGACTGGAGAGATGGCTCAGTGGTTAAGATGCTTGCCTGCAAAGCCTAACATCCCAAATTCAATTTCTCAGTACCCATGTTAAACCAGATGCACAAGGTGGCACATGTGTCTGGAATTCGTTTGTAGTGGCTAGAGGCCATGGTACATCCATTCTCTCTCTCTTTCTCTATGCCTCTTTATCTCTCTCACACTCTCTCAAATAAACAAAATACTCAAAAAAAATGTTTTAAAAAGAAAGAAAAAGCTATTAAAGCCACAGGAACACTGAAAACATGAATCTGTGATTGATCAGCAATGTCTGCACTAGCTGGGAAACAGGAAATGGTGGTACTGATGTATTTGCCTTCCTAGAATATTCCACAACCTCAAGTGTTCCATTGTGTGAAACTTAAGATAAATTCTTTACTTTTCCACAATGAAAGTATATATATAAAACCTTGTGTACTTCTTTTATACCAAATGATACAAATTTCTAGAAAATTAAAAGACTTTTTTTTTTTTTTTTTTTTTTTTTGAGGTAGAGTCTCACTCTAGCCCAGGCTGACCTGGAATTCACTGTAGTCTCAGGGTGGCCTTGAACTCATGGCGATCCTCCTACCTCTGCCTCCCAAGTGCTGGGATTAAAGGTGTGTAGCACCACGCCTGACTTCTGTTTCCTTTTTTTCTTAATATTTCTATCTTGAGATGGAAAGACAGTTCAGTTGGTAAAGTACATGCCTTGCAAGCATGAAGACCTGAGTTCAAACACCAGAATCCATGTAAAAACAAAACAACAACAAAAAAAGAGCCAGGTATCCATGCATGTAATTGCAGCAATAGGGAGACAAAGAAAAGCAGAATCCTTGGGGCCAGTCTAGCCTGCTTGGTGAATTCCAGACAAATTAGAGAACCTATCTTTAAAAGAAAAAAAATTTTTTAAAGGATGGATGATGCCTTTGCAATGACAGTGGAAGGTTGACCTCTGGTGTGTACACACACACACACACACACACACACACACACACACACACATTTTCTGTCTTCCTTCACTTCAATTGAATTACACTTTTATTTGATGGCCTGTCAGTTGCTGTAATTACAGTGTCTCAATATTTCCTCTATTTGTAGCCATATTTCCCTAACTGAACAGATGTCTCTGCCTTTAATCCATTCAGCTGATGGTGTGTGTGTGTTTGATTTTTTGAACAGCTGGCCTGGAACTCTATAGATCGGGCTGGTCTTGAATTCATGGCAATCCTCCTGCCTAAGCCTCCCAAGTGCTGGGATTATAGTTCTAAGCCACCAAGCCCAGCTCAAGCCACCAGATTTAATGCCTAAAGTTCAAAGTGGATTCTGCCACCTCACTTCTCAAAAATGCCTGGTACATTTCCATCCATCCCTTTACCTGGCACTGAGGTACCTCACTGGCCATCTGCTATCCGTCTGGCCTTGCAGACTCTGGCCTTTGTCTTCTTCTGCTTCTCCCTTTAGCATAGCCACGTTTGTCTTGAAAGGCCTACCCTTAATGGGCCTTGAGTCCCTCCCTACACTGAAGCTCAGCATTGCATAGGTTTGTTCCTTCCAGCTGCTCAGTCATCCAATGAGCATCTGAGGCCAGAGACCATGTCAGATTCCACCTGGTCTACTTGAGCTCTAACTCTGAACATGGGTGCCTAAGATGTAGCTTCCAACTCCTTAGGCATTATGACTGAGTGAATTGGGAGCAGGCAGGTAAAAGGTCTGGAGGGAAAGCTATAGGTGTGCTGATCCTGATCCCCACCTTGTTATAGCCCAAAGTCTTCCTTCTGTTCAGGACACCTCTTTCCCTTCTAGAATAGTTTCAGGGCCAAGGACAGTGCTGTCTTCCCCCAGGGCGTGCCCTGGCTTCTTCACTGGCTTCTGCACATGCTGTAGTGGAGGGCTGAGGACATCCCTATTACCACACACACTCTTAAGCCACTGGGCTGTCATCCTGACTTTGAGGCCCACATTTTGTTCTCATCTGCCTCTTGTTTTGTTATCATAGACTTAGGGACAGAGAGCGTCAGTGGCACCCTCAGTTCACTTCAGCAGTGTAACCCTCACGACGGCTTTGACGTGTTTGCCCAGACCAGAGGGAACTCCTTGGCTGAGCAGCGTAAGAGGTATGTGGGAGTCCTTTCTACAGAAGCTGGGAGACCATGGGAATTGTCCCAGGCCTAGCCATAGGCTAATACAAAGGAGCCTTTGCTTTTTCAGTTCTAAGAGTGCTGGAAATGTTAACATATGGCTGTGAAGATGGCATTTACTGCTGAGGTTGAATGAATGTCAGCCTAGCCCCATGGTCTACACCCTGGGGGGTTGTCTGTGGCATCATTCTTTTGTCAGTCATAGGAGACTACTTTCTTTCCTGCTCATGCCAGAGCTGCAGACCCTGCCTCAACCAGTTTCTCCTCTGGAGGAGTCTGGGGGCAGGGAATCACAGTTAGGTACCCAGATTCGCTCCTCGCAGCAAGATTTAACTACTTCGCCTTTAATCCCAGCACTCAGGAGGCGGAGGTAGGAGGATCACTGAGAGTTCGAGGCCACCCTGAGACTACATAGTTAATTCCAGGTCAGCCTGGACCAGAGTGAAACCCTACCTCGAAAAACCAAAAAAAAAAAAAAAGGCCCGTGGCCAGGTGTGGTGGTGCACGCCTTTAATCCCAGCACTCGGGAGGCAGAGATAGGAGGACCCTGAGACTACATAGTGAATTCCAGGTCAGCCTGGGCTAGAGTGAGACCCTACCTTGAAAAATCAAAAAGAAAAGAAAGGCCAGAACCTAATGGGAATGTGACCAGTTGGCAATATGTATGTTTTTTGTAAAGGTCTCAGTAAAAAAGTAGTCAGGGCAGAGGTTTCTCTGACAGCAGCTCTGGCAAGGGTGAGCCAAATGGAATTGGGGGAGTTGATTCCAACATAGCTCTTGCAACTTAGGGAGACATAAAGCACACCTTCCTCCAGGTCCAGAAGAGGTCGCTGCTTGTAAAATAAGAGTTACACTTACTTTGACCATTGTAGCCCCTTCCTCTGAGGGCTTCCAGCACACTTTGGAACCCTTCTCCATGAACTTCGGAGAGACCACAGTATTGTCACTGGAACCCTTAGCATCTGCCCAAGCCATGCTTATACCTGAGGAGAAGGAGCCATGGGATAGAAAGGGGTTCCGGGTCACCAGCACACTCCCTGCATCCTCTAGGAAAAACTCACTGCTTGCGCTGATTGTCTCCAGGGTCACCTGTGAGGATCCCCAGGCTGTTGGAGAACTCTCTTCTGCACTAGACAGTCGGAAACAGAGCTCGGAAGTGGTAGGTTTTTAAGCCTGTTTTTTCTGGTCGGAGTCTTCTGGAGAGAAAGGCAGGCAGGTTGGTAAAGCTGGCTGGATAATTCAGCAAAAGTTGGCTTGCATAGATGTGGGGAGAGGATAGGAGAGACCCGCAAAGCACCTGTATGCCACAAGGTAAGGCTTCACTGAGTCCCCCATCCTATGAGGTGCCACTCCTGCCATACAAAAAAAGAGAGACCCAGATAGTCATTAAAGAGAAGGTAGAAGCCGGGCGTGGTGGCGCACGTCTTTAATCCCAGCACTTGGGAGGCAAAGGTAGGAGGATCACCATGAGTTCAAGGCCACCCTGAGACTACATAGTGAATTCCAGGTCAACCTGAGCTAGAGTGAGACCCTAACTCAAAAAAACAAAAAAAAAAAAAAAAAAAAAAAGAAAAGAAAAGAAAAAAAGAAAGAGAAGGTAGAGAGGCAGGCCTGGGAAGATGGTTCAGTGGCTAATGGCATTTGCTTGCCAGGCCTGCAGCCTGGGTTCAATTCCCAAGCCACTCAAATAAGCCAGATGCAAAAAAAAGCATCTGGTGTTTGTTTGCAGCAGCAAGAGGTCCTGGCACATACATACATGTGCAAATAAATAGAAATTAAGAAAGAAAAGAGAGAACCGTGACAAGCAAAGAGCAGGCAGCATGTGGGGTCCTATCCCAGCAACGTCTACCTCGAATCCCTATGCTTTCTACTGCAGTCATCAAGCTTTTGGGATGTGGAGCTGATGTAGCCAGGTAGGGCTTCTGTTTGCATGTTCCAGTGCCCTGGGGTAGGCAGTGTGCTCACAAGATAATGACCTTCACAAGGAGGGTGAATGCTGAGCTTAGCCTCCTCTCTATTGGCATAGCAAAGCAGTGCCAACCCCAAGGGAAGAGGTGGGTGAGGGCTAGGACTCTTGAGCCAAAGCACTCAGGAGGTGTCTGAGAGAACATACTGGGAAACTGTGGTCTTGGAGGGAGTGAAAAGTAAGTGGCAGGGCACTTTTAAATAAGAATGGGCCTGGCATGGTGGCCCCGCCCCTAATCCCAGCACTCAGGAGGCCAAGGTAGGAGGATTGCCATGAGTTTGAGACCAGCCTAAGACTACATAGTGAATTCCAGGTCTGTCTGGGTTACTGTGAGACTCTACCTCAAAAAAAGAAGAAAGGAAAGGAAAGGAAAGGAAGGGAAGGGAAGGGGAAGGGAAGGGGAAGGGGGAAGGGAAGGGAAGGGAAGGGAAGGGAAGGGGAAGGGAAGGGAAGGGAAGGGAAGGGAAGGGAAGGGAAGGGAAGGGAGCGTGGCATTTGTATGAGCCCCAAACCACAGCGGTAAGATTTCAGATCCCAGTGGGGAAAGGGCTTATGTCTATTAAGTCTTTACAGATGTCTTTCTTTTGAGCCTGCCCAGGAAATGTGTGGGAATGCATGCCTGTCTGCAGGGCAGGAAGAAGGAGGGCTCCCAGGACAGCTGCCCACCACAGTGGGAACTCCCATCAGCACCCCTTTTGCTGGGATGGAAAGGGCATAGGGCCCATTATCCCACTAGACATGAGGGTTACAAGGGCTTTTTGCTTCCTGCACACTAGTTCCCAGCCTCCTGCAGCCCTGGTGCAAACTGACTCAGGTGGGCAGAACAGCTATCATAAAGAAGCTAGCTCTCAGGGGATTCCTCTTCTGAGCTGGTATGCAACCCTCTGCATTAGCCACCAGGGGGTGCAGAAGAGTAGGCCTGCTGCCATGGGTTCTCTAGTAAGCAGGGCCCTTGGTGCTACTTGCCATCCATGCAGTAATTATGGTTGCTTCTCCCATTACTTAGGCTCTCTTTGCACCTAACCCAGCAAGGGAATTAGAGAGCCAGGCTTCAGTCTTTCCAGGGCACTGCTTGGTAAAGTCAAGGATGCTTCCTGCTCATAGCTGACCCTGGCCTAGAGTAGCCTTGTCCACCAACCAGGCTCTTTGCTCTCCATTCTAAATCTAGGGTCTGCCCCATCATGACAGCGTATGTCCTGTGCCACCCCTGTCACTAGCAGTGCTCAGTCTTGGATCCAAGTCCAGAAGACGTGGTTGACTTCTCACCCTTTACCCTTTGGGTGTGTGGCTTGGCCTGGCTCCCTTTTTCCAAAGGTCTTGATGACTCCAGCAGATTACTCCATGGTGATAGGCAGACTGCTGTTCCTGTTACTGATAACTGGCCTCAGCAAGACAGGGAAGCAGGGCACAGGGCAGCCAAGTGTTTTTGTGTGTGGGCACATGTCTCACATGCTGCTGTGGCCCTTTCTGGGCCATGTAGCCCTGGAAATACAAACTGGACCAAGGGAAGGATTGAGAACACATAGGAGGAGTGAAGATTGTGTAACTATATGTCTATAAGATTCTATCATATCAGCATTTCTAAATAGTTTCATCATTCTAAAAAGCAATAGACAGGTTGTAGCTCAGTGGTGGAGAACTTGCCTAGTATTTTCAAGACTGCGTTCATCACCAGCCTCATTAAGCAAACAAACAAGTGGCAACAACCAAGTTAAGAGTTTAGAAAAAGTGACAGGTGTGATGGCACACACCTTTAATCCCAGGATTTGGGTAGCAGAGATAGGAGCATCACTGTGAGTTTGAGGCTAGCTTGTGCTACAGAGTGAGTTCCAATTCAGCCTGGCTTAGAGTGAGATCCTGCTTTAAAGAGAGAGAGAGAGCCGGCACATGCCGTTAATCCCAGCACTCTGAAGGCAGAGGTAGGAGGATCGCCGTGAGTTCGAGGCCACCCTGAGACTACAAAGTTAATTCCAGGTCAGCCTGGGCTGTATGACACCCTACCTCAAAAAAAAAAAAAAAAAAAAAAAAGAGGAAAAGGAAAAGAACACTATAGGCAACTAGAAAGAACAAAAAAAAGACAAATAAAAAATGCAGAATAAGTTAGAAAGAAGTCAAAACAATTTTTCAGAAGCTGGTTCTTTGAAAGCTGACTCCTTAAGCTCGGCTTGGTAGCAACACTCCTGTAATCCCAGCACTCAGGAGGCTAAAGCAATAGGATCGTAACTCAAGGCCAGCTATGGGGGGAGGGTGGTGTCAAAGAAGGAGGGAAAAGGGAGGATAAGAGAAGGAAAAGGAGGAGGAGGAGAAAAAAGAAAACAAAGCAAAACAAAAGAAACTTTATCCCTTCCCCACTGTAGTAGTCCATAAAGATATTCAAGAGAATAGCCCTGGGTTTCTTCCTGGGCCTCATGAAGACTCTCCAAGTGTTGAGGGGCAGTTGGCATGAGTATTGGTTATCCTGCCTAGGATTCATGATTACTGAACTTTGCTTCTCTTTTCCAGGCAGGTAAGGGGGATATGCCAGGGCATGAGTGGGTAGTATCCAGTCATATTTCCTTAGATGACTAAGTATCAAGTCAGAACAGTGTCTTTTCTGTTCCGCATATGTGCTATGACATCTTATCTTGGGTCTTTCCTGTGACTTTTCTTTCTGGGACTTTTCTGTCCTCGGCCCAGCAGAGAGGGAAAGGTGGGGATTCTGACCTGGAGCCCATAGACAGCTGGCTCATGACCCAAGGAATGGTGAGGAGCTGCAGCTGAATACACCTGCTGTCCACCCCAGCACTCACCTGTGTAACAATCTGCATCTTCCTCTAGCCGCCTGCCAGGCTCTGTGGCCAGACAGGACATGCAACAGTCCCTCCTTCTGAGGGGTACTAAAATTTCCCCTCCTGTCTGTGTAGAATCTCCTCAAGGCCTCATGCTTCTAGCCCCAGAAATACCTTCTTTGGTTTTCTGCTGAGGCCTGTATTCCTGGGCCTTCAGGGGCTGTGATGTTAGCAGGAATGAGGGGAGGGCCCTTACCTCCTCTGACAGTCTCTGGAGCTCTTGGCAGTATTCATTTTTTTTCAGGATGAGCACAAGTTTTGTGGTTCATGCTTGGGAGGGAAAAATTCTGAGGGTATAGACTTAATGTGACCAGTCAGAAAAGCACCCTTGTGCCCTGCACCTAGAAATTTGGCAGCCCTAGGCTTGGTGAGCTTTTTTAATAGAATAAAGTTTCCCCCGAAGGCCTTGAAACCACTTGCAGAAATATACACATGGTAGGAACAAAGTGAAGAAAAGACAAAGCAGGGAGAGCAGTAGGTTCCTATGGAGTGGCATGTTTGTGGCAGAGGCCTAGGAGGTCTTTCTCACCTCATCTGTTCAGGTGGCCCAGAGACTGGTGCAAGGAGCAAAGGTGACTTCACTCCAGGCTACGAGTTCCAAGCATGAACCAAACCTCCAGGTACCTGTGGTGGGGCTGGAGCCGGTGAGGATACAGCGAAAGAAGCTGGTGACCAAAGTGGACAAATGGACCTCTGAGATGGGATAAAGGAGATGTGTGACCAGAGCTGTCCAGATAGACAGATGTCCAGGCAGGGTATCATGGAACCATGTGCCTGAGAAAGTTTGAGCCATGGCTGCAGACAGGGGCTGGAACTTGTGCACAGTGGCACTCGGGCTGGCCTGCTCCTGGCAGCAGCACACCCTTGCCCTGAATAGGAAGGTAGTTGTTCTTGCATTGTATCCAAGGCCATTGCTGGAGCTGTGGTTAGGCCCCTCACTTCTTTCTCAGGATCAGGCTGAGCCCTGGAGTTAGAGCAGCCTTCCTAGAAGTCATGCCTCCTTTATTGTCCAAATTGGGAAGCTCCTGCTGTGTGCACTTGAACCTGTTGATCCTGCAAAAGAAGGATACTGCCTTGTAGAGTGCCCTGAATGTGACCTGGCCACTGGCAATGGCTCCTGTCTCTCTGCCCATACAGGCCTCTTCCCCATTATAAAGCTCCAACTTCCCAGAAACAACCCCAACTAACAGCTAACCTGGCATCTCATTTTCCTGCCTACAGTTTTTTTTTTATTTTAAAACAATGTGTATTAATGGCTTTGCCTTATTTCCCGTAGTACAGAAACCCTGTCTTGCCAAACCTCTTGAGTACAAATTCTTTACATGGAAACTTTTTGTACTACTGAGTGAGACCAGAGGCGCATAGACTATTCCTCATGTTGGGTTTGAATGAGCTGTCATAGAAAGTGTTTCATGGCTCCTCTGGAATTAGCACACCTCCTGCAGACTTGCTCTTGCTGCCTTGAACATCAAATAGGTGGGGCTCCTTGTGGACTTGGGGCTGGGAAACTCTGTAGAGGAGTACCTCCTTAGGCCTTCCTTCCCTAGGACATCAGGTGTGAGGGCAGCCTGCACAGAAGTTACCTCACCACTGGTTCTGCCTCCCTTCCCTGCCTCACTGGCCGGTGGGTCTTTCTGTTCCTTCTGTCTGGTGATCAGCTCGGATCATTTTCAATTTGCAGGTACCACCAGGAAGATGACCCCCTGCGAACATATATAAGTCAAAGCAAGAAAGCTGGGTGTGGTAAAGCATGCCCAGAACCCCAGAACTCAGGAGGCTGAAGCAAGAGGCCCACAAGTTCAAAGCCAGCCTGAGCTATTTAGTGAGACCTTGAGACCCTGTCACAGAAAACAAACAAGAATAGTAACAACGACAATAATGATAATAATAAAGCAAGAACAGAAGTTAGGGGCTGGAGCTGTAGTTCAGTGGTAGAGGACTTGCCTAGCTTAAGTAAAGCCTTGAGTTCCATTCCTAGCACCAAAGAAAAATGATCAAAACCAGGTTACTATAGCCAGGCATAGTGGTGCGCGTCTTTAATCTCAGCACTCGGGAGGCAGAGGTAGGTGGATTGCTGGGAGTTTGAGGCTAGCCTGAAACTACATGGTGAATTCCAGTCAGCCTGAGCTACAGTGAGACCCTACTTTGGAAAACAAAACAAAACAAACAAACAACAACAACAACAAAAACTAGGTTAGTAACAAGAACCTGAGCCAGGTGTGGTGGCACATGTCTTTAATCCCAGCACTTGGGAGCAGAGGTAGGAGGATCGCCATGAGTTTGAGGCCACCCTGAGACTACATAGTGAATTCAGCCTGGGCTAGAGCGAGACCCCACCTTGAAAAAAAAAAAAAAAAGAACCTACTGCTACCAGAGGTTAGTTTGAGTTATCCCTACTCAGTAACCCTGGGAGACCCCCAGACACAGCACACTCGATGCCACAAAAAGCACTGGCTGAGTGCAGCTGGTGGTCATACCTCTCCCCTTCTCTGTCACTAAGGCATAGTGACCATGTCTGCAGCTCCAGGTGGGAGCCAGCAGCAGGACAGCTGCCCACCACTCCAATCCCAACTTGCCACCCTGGCACCTGAGTTGGCTGCTTCTCTTTGGACTCTTACAATGGGCAGGCTTCTACGCTGCCGGCTAGCTGCCTTCTTCACATGGGCCAGTGTTTGGCCTTCATCTCCATGTGAGGGGGCTGTGAGATAGCTTCCTTTCTCTCTTCACATTCATTGTCCCTCTCTGTCTCCCATATCAAACCCACACTCTTCAACTTCTTGGACCAGCCTGCAGCTCAGATCAGTGCCCAAGATGTGACCCTGTGGCATATCAAGGTCAACAACTACCTACAGTTCTGCTGGGCCAGCCCCTCGTGTGACAGATTAGGTCATTGCGGCCCCCAAGGGCCTGGTGACTCCCCAAACCATAGGACATGAGATCTTCTAAGACTTAGCCTAGCGCCTCCTTTCCTTTATTAGCCTGGAGATGGAGCTGCTTCTCCCTCCATCTAGTCCCCTGGACCTGTGTGCTTCTTATTGTGGCTGTATTCGTTAGAGTGGGTCTGAGAGGACCTGCGTGATTAGAATATTGCATATTGGAATACTCTGCTTTACCAGAGCAGGTTTTGTATCCCAACACAAGAAAATCTACCTCCCCTTCCAATAGATAAGCCCACCCCAGCTACTCAGCACATGCCCTAAGGCCTGTACTTGGGAGGCCGAGGTAGGAGGATCACTGTGAGTTTGAGGCCAGCCTGGACTAATTCCAGGTCAGCTTGGGCAAAAGCAAGACCCTACCTTGAAAAAACAAAAACAAACAAAAAAGCCAGGCATGGTGGCACATGCCTTTAATCACAGCAGAAGTAAGTGGATCACCATGAGTGCAAGGCCACCCTGAGGAGACTATATAGTGAATTCCAGGTCAGCCTGGACTAGAGTGAAAACAAACAAACAAAAAAAAACAAACAAAAAAAACACCAGCCCAGAAGATGAAGGGTCCTGCTGATTCAGGAGTGTTGAAAGTTGAAAGTAAAATCCCACCTCACCTCGCCCTCACCCTGTTCACAGATTAGGCAACAGAGGCCATCCCCTGCCAGAGCCCCGGGACCTCTGCTCCCACATCTCCATCCATATAGCTGTGGCTTCTTAAGACAGAAGGGACTGATGAAGAAAGTGGGGTCAGAGCCTGGTGTGGTGGTGCACACCTTTAATCCCAGCACTCGGGATGCAGAAGTAGGAGGATCACAGTGAGTTCGAGGCCACCCTGAGACTACATAGTTAAGTCCAGGTCAGCCTGGACCAGAGTGAGACCCTACCTCGAAAAACCAAAAAAAAAAAAAAAGAAAGTGGGGTCAAAGAGAAGCCACTCACCCAAGGCCTGCACTATCAGTAACTGTGGCCTAGATAGAGCCCAGCCCCACTGTCATCTAAGAGCTCAGGGATTTCCATTTTTCTTTTTTATGGTAATGAGAAATAAAGCCAGGGCCTCATGCATGCTAAGCAAGTACTCTATCTCTGAGCTACATTCCTAGCCCTCTACTTTATAACAGTAACAAAAGGATAAGGAAAAAAAATGAAAGTTTTAGGCCATGACCCCTTACTGTTTCTTTTTTTCTTTTTAAGCTTTAGCAACAAGGCAAAAAGCCCAGTGGGAGAGCACTTGCCTCACGTGCTTAAGACTCTGCATCCCAACTCCCAACACTGTACAAAGAAAGGAAAGCCCAGGGGCTGGGGTGATGGCTCAGTGGGTGAAAGCACTTGCTATGCAAGGGTGATGACCTGAGTTTAAATCCCCAGAACCCACACAAAGCCAGACACAGTAGTGAGTGGTTGTAATCTCAGCATGCCTACAGTAAAATGAGAGGCGGAGACAGGAGAATCCTTGGAACTTGCAGGCCAGCTAGCCTGCCTCAAAACAAAAAGGTCGACACCAGAAGTTGTCCTGTGCCCTTTGCCTCCATGCCTGGCACATACCTTATCACGCTCATGAATATATATAATACATTATACACAAAATAAAGGAGTGAAAGAAAGCAAAGCTTTCTTTGTTGAGTCTCAGTTTCTCCCAGGTATAGACTGAGGTAGACACATTAAAAAAAAGGGGGGGTACCATGTGTGCTCTAGTTGCTGCTGTGGGTGGTTTTTCTCCTTGGAGAGCTGACTGGCTTTCTGAGCTGGGGTGATTGATAGAAATCAAGATCAGGTACCCCCGATTCCAGGAATGTGTCAAGACAGAAGGCCTGCCAACTATCACCAGGTAGCAGGTTGCACCTGCTGTACCCCGCTGTTTAATGGGGAAGGTAGGTGTCTGCCATAGGCATTGTTGGCACAGCTATTGAGCATCCCCCCATCCCAGTGAGTAATCACATGCTCTGTCACTGGGTCTCATGTCACAATGGTAAGAGCACCCTGAAATGTTTCCAATTCAACAATCTCAAGTGTCCAGAGGGCTGGGGAAATGGCTTAGCAGTTGAGACATTTGCCTGTGAAGCCTACGGACCCTGGTTTGATTTCCCAGGATCCACATAAGCCAGATATACAAGGGGGTACATGCGTTTGGAGTTCATTCGCAGGGCTGGAGGTCCCGGCGTGCCCATTCTCTCTTTCTCTCTGCCTCTTCCCCTCCCCCTCAAATAAATAAATGAAGTGTCCAGAATGGCAACATGAAAAGACATTGCTTTGCATGATCTCTGGTAGCTTGAGCTGTTCTGAAAATACTTGTGTGACTCCCCATAGCAAGGTGAGGAGAGAGCATGGAGCAGGTTCTAGGAGCCAGGGATTGCTTGCCTGCCAGCCGAGGAGGGCAGTAAAGAGCTCCCTTGGCATTGCAGTCACCTGCTCAGTTTGTACTCCACCTGCTGCCTCCAGACCTCACCCCATGGCAGCAACTGTCACCCTCCAGGTCGTCCAGGACAGGATTGTCACGTGAGGGCTGATGATACAAATCCTTTGTTTTCTTCCTTTGTTGAAGTTTTTTTTAATTACTTGACACCAGGCAGTCCTGATTGCTTATTTGTAACTTTATTCTTACCCTAGATCATGACATTAAGATGTAGCCAGCTATAACACAGTGCTGGCATTTTGAAGCAATGAAATAGTGGGCTAGCAAGCAAACCTCCCAGGTGTGATATCTCCCAGCCCAGGGTAGGCAGGTTGCCCTGATTAAAGACCCCTCACCTCATTTGCCTAGACTGGGAAATAAACCTTTCATTAACATGGCTTTGTGGGGTTCAAGGCCACCTTCACTTCTTATCCTGTCTTATTTGACAAGCAACTTAAATATTTTTAGTTAGTTACATGTATTTTTCAGAATTTTTGCTCAAGGGCCCTTGGCCAAGGCATAGTGACTTCTCCAATACTGTGAGGTTTGCTGGGGAGCCTGTCATGTCCTAGGCTTTTTTTTTTTTTTTTTTTTTTTTTTTTTTTTTTTTTTGACTACTGAAGTTTAGATAGCTGCTGAGATATTGGAAGAAGGATGAGGCTGAAGGAAGCTGTTGCATTCAGGTCTACAAAGTGGTCCCCCCCCCACTCAAAAGAGACACAAAGAAGACTGAAGCCCTGTGGTTTCTTTTTGTCATCAAAGCCCTTACTTTAGCTGCATTTCTGCTGATGGTAAAGTGGGCCTGCTTTCTGGCAGCCTCCTCCCACTCAGAAAAGCACGCCCAAGCTGGCGCTGCCCTGCTCTTCTGAGCAGGCTGCCACAAAGCCTTCCCTGTGGCACCAGGGCCTCTCACACTGGGGTGGACCTCACCGAGGGCTGTTACTCTCCTTCTGACATGGTGCTGCAGGACTCACGCCATCCTGAAATTAGAAGGTGCTTTACAGCCTTGGGCTGAAAGGGCAGACACATAGTCAAAAAGTTTCCCGTATCAAGAATGCGTACCGCTGCCTTCCCCGCTGCCGGCCCCTGCTGGTCAGCCTGCTTCTTATAATTTGCCACCTCATTGCTTTCCTCACCTGCCATATCACATGTAGCTGCCCAGCGCTGCCCGTGTATGTCATGTAGTTGCTCGTCTGCTCTGTGTACATTTTGGTTTTGTTTGGGATTTGCTTTGATAATTTACTTTGTTCTGGTGTTCTGTCTTCTCTCGCCTGGCTGTGTGGGGGCTGTTTACTGCCTCTGCCTCCATAGATCCCCGTTGCGCAGCCCTCTGTCATGGACGACATTGAGGTGTGGCTCAGGACGGACCTGGTGAGACTCAACTTTTACATTTTGTCTGCAGGGTGTGGCAAGGCAAAGGCTCTTCTGAGGACAGGCCTGGGGTACATGGCAGGGGTCCTGCTTCTACCGTGGTGGGTTGGAGGAGGGAGGTCATGGCAGTTCGTCAAAGTTCACCTCCTCTTTCAACATGTGACCTCAGCTGGGGTGCCACAGTGGATTCTGGGAGGCCAGTAAGGGTGCTGGCTCTAGGCACAGTCCCTCACCCACACATCCCTGTACAGGTGTGGTCAGGTCCCTCCTGATATCCCACCACCATGAAATCTGAGCTGGAAAAAGCCTAACTCCAGTTCATTCCTAACACCTCCTCCTCAGTTTCTTTTTAATTTCAAGGGAATGTGTGTGCTTGGGTTGTTTTTTTTGGTTGTTGTTGTTTTAATGGGGAGATGATCATACTTTTGTGTTTTGGTTTTTATTTCTTTTTAAATTTTTTCCTTTTGTGCTGGGGATTGAACTCACGGCATTATGCATGCTAAGCTAAAGCTACATCCCAGCCTCATTTCTTTTTTTTTTTTTTTTAACTTGTGAGACATACATATAGATGAGTTGGGTGCTTGGTTTTAAATCCACTATCATTCCCATCCCCAGCATCTTCTAGAATTTTTTATTTATAGGACTCAAAGATAGGGCAAAGAGAGGCTAAAGTTAACATGTATCTGAAGATGGTTCCTTATAGAGCTCTTGCATTCACAGCAGCCCTGTGTGGGAGGAAGTCAACCAGCAGTCACATGGCCTATTTGGCTGGCTGTGGCACATCTCATAGGAGGTCCACAAGAAGGCATCCACCCAGGTGTCAGAAGTAGAAAGGACCTGTGATCTTTCCCAAGGGGGTGCCTGGAAAAGGAATCGTTTTCCTCACAGAGGAAAGCAGAAAGACCCAAGACCCTCACCTTAGAAGGGGACCTCAGGCAAGGTGTGGTGTTGCACACCTGTAATCTCAGTGCTTGGGAGGTAGAAGGAGGAGGATCAGAAGTCAAGGTGAACCTTAACTACCTAGTACATTGAAGGCCAACCTGGACTACATGGGATCCCATTTTTTAAAAGGGGAGAAGGAGCTGGGCATGGTGGCGCACGCCTTTAATCCCAGCACTCAAGAGGTAGAGGTAGGAGGATCGCCATGAGTTCAAGGCCACCCTGAGACTACATAGTGAATTCCAGGTCATCCTGGGCTAAAGCGAGACCCAACCTCAAAAAACCAAAAACCAAAAGGGGAGGGACTTTGTTAGGAAGGTAACCAAAGGATAGTGGTCAGGGCTTTTTACTCCCCTGTGGGCCCCTTCCCAATGGGGCCCTTTCCTATGCTGCTCTTCCTCTGATCATGTGTGAGCTACTTAACTTTGTAATGGTGCACAGAGCCCACGGGGCCTCTATAGGAGCTGGCATTGGGGATGGGGTCTGGGCTCAGGGAAGGCTGGTGCCACTCCCAGGAGACTATAGGACATACTTCCAGGGGACAGAGCCTCCATTGCCAAAGTACCTACTAGAGTCCAAGCCTAGGCCATCCAGGCTGCAGGCAGCTTCTGGCTATGTGCAGTACAGTGGGTGGACATTGTCTTCCAGAATCCCTGTGCTGGCAGCACGCATGCACTGGGGACACTGCTCTGCTTCAGTCTCAGACCTGGACCCCCTTAAACTCCCTGTGATGCTCTCCCCAGAGCCTCTTGTTGATGGGCAAGGGTCCTACTCTCTGAGGCCTAAGCAAGGGCCCAGCCTGAACAATTTTTTTGATCCTTCTAGGGAATCAAAACTTAGAACCTATTTGATTCTTTGCTTTTGCTTTTATTTTTTTAAGCAAAATTTTTGCCTTCTCTAATAGGAAGAACAGTTTTTTGTATTATAAAAATCTGGAAATAGAAAAGTAGGGTTTCACTTGGGCTGTCATGGGAAGTGCTACTTTGGGGTGGCCATGGGCAGGCAGAGGTGCTGGGTGGGCAAAGCAGGGATGAGTCCTAAACCCACTCTACTCCTCCTACAGAAGGGCGATGACCTGGAAGAGGGCGTCACCAGTGAAGGTAGGCCTGGCCAGAGGCCATGTGACCCTCTACTCTCTTACCCCAGGCTCTGGGGACTGCACAGGGCTGGTCCCCGTACCCTACAACTTCCATTGCCAGAGCTGTGTGGGAGCTGGGCCTGAGTTCTGGCCTTTGTTGGGACTCTGAAATGGGCAGTATTATTTCTCCCATTTCCTTTGGGGGAGGGGGGAACCAAGGTCCAGGAAGAACACGTGAATTTCACTGAGAGATGAATGGTGGGCAAAGATTGCCATCTTGAGTCCTGGGTCCCAGATATTCAAGTCCAGCTCAGACACAGACCACGTAGCACATGGGGTGTGTGAGGTCCTATGGGCAACTGGGCCTCAGTAGATGGGTCTAGTGGGACCACAGCCCAACAAACCCTCTGCTTTCTTTCCCTCTGACACCCCCACCTCTCCATCTTGCTTCACTGACCCCATCCCATCCTCTTATCTTCCACCACATCTGCCAGACCCTGTGGTCCGATGCCCAGGCAGGGACTGCTGGGTGACTACCTTCTGCTACCATTCTTTACCCCTTCCTTGGGTCAGGGAGGGTGGAGTAGATAGGATGACCCTGAAGTGTCTCAGTAGTTGCTTGTCTACTCTCTTGGCCAAACCCCTGTGCTGATCTGGGAATTAGAGCTCTGGGACCTCAGGGGGAAGGTGATGTGTACCCGTTGTTTGTTCCAGAGCCTCTTTCCTAAGGAGACTGTGGGCTGCCAGACCCCTTCTCCCATCACTTTGGACCCTCAGCAGGGCACAACCCTCCCCACCCACACACTTCCCCTAATTAGCCTTCCTGAGGCTAGTCCCCAGGCTAGGAGGGTCCAGAACTGCCCCCCACCCTGGGCTCTGGCTGGCTGCTCATCTGCCCCTCCACCCCACCCCGCTTCCTGCCAGGGGCAGCCAAGGCAATGTGCCACCTGGAGCAAGGGTGTGAGGCTCTAGCTGGGTGACCCCCCCCCACACACACACATATACACCAACCCTGGCCTTCACCTTGGTTTATATTGCAGAATTCGATAAGTTCCTGGAAGAAAGAGCCAAAGCTGCTGAAATGGTTCCCGACCTGCCCTCACCCCCTGTGGAGGCCCCTGCACCAGCTCCTGGCCTGTCCAGCCGGAAGAAGCCAGAGCGATCCGAGGACGCCCTCTTCGCCCTGTGAGCTGCTGTTCTATGGTTTGCCTCTCTTGTGGCAGGTCACTGTTGGCTCCCCCAGTGGACACCGGGCATGGCCACCCCTCAGCCCCTCGGCCTGAACACCTGTATCTCCATGGAAATGCCACTGTTTGCTCCTAGGCCTCCATAGTCAGGACCCACTTGCACTACCTTTTCTCTCGGTGGTGGACAGCAGAGTAGCACTGTGGTTAGAGGCCATGCTCCCCCCACCCCCCCAGGGACTCTCTTGGCCTGGGGTCCTCCCAGGAAGACCCAGTGGCCCAGCCCCAGGCAGGGCAGTCCGCTTGACACTTTCTGAACAGACTTTCTCTCACTATCCCTCCTCACCTGAGCTCAGCTCCATGGCTTCCCTCAGGAGAACCACTTCACTCCCTGGAGCCTCTCTCTTCCGTTAAGGGTTCCAGGCCACCACCTCTGTAAGAGCTTGTACCCATGGGCTCAGTCTCTCTCCTTGGGCTTTGTGGCACTTGTGGCGTGTGTGCGTATTCTGAAAAGCTCGGTGGGCTGTTCCCATGGGGTCCTCATGTTCCTGACCTCCTCTCCAGTTGGCTACCAAGCCAGGGACCTGTGGTTCTTGGTGTGCACATAACCATAGGTAGCCACACGGCATGTGGAATAGCACTAGCCCATGCATGCTGTGCATGGCCACACACACACCTGGCCCTGATGTTGGCGCAGGCTCCTTGAGAGCTGCTTGGGAAAGTAATGTGACTTTGGTGTATGCCATGCCCAAGGTTCTGGCCTGGCTCTTAGCAGCTTTGACACAGCCACCTACACGCTCAGCAGCAGAGAGCTCTGAACCATGCCTGGAAGTTCCAAATCATACAGGAGGCTCCTCACCCTTTGCTGGCATGGGCCTCCACCTCTCCAATTTGCTGTCCCTACCTCTGACCCCTACACACTCCACATGTCCCCCAGCCACCAATTTCAGTTTGAATCCTGACAGCCTAGGGCTGAAATAGATGAGAGTCGGTAACACCTGCTCCCATCCTATATTCTTGCTGGTGTGTCTCCTGACTGTGGGTAAGGGACTCACACTGTTACCGTCACCCCAGTCCATCTGATAGCCTCATTTCTTGAAGCTGTCCAGAAAAAGAAATGATGCTGCAGCTATGTCACCATACACTGTGCAGGTCACTACATGCTCCCTGCCCAGCACTACACCTGCCACCACCAGAGCCTCGGCCCCAGAAGAGCAGGCTGGGCTTTGTTGGAAAGAGATTAGTGCCTGGGTTCTGGACAAGTATCAGGATAGGACTGCAGCTCTGGAGAACAGGATCAGCCCACCCCAGGACCCAGGCCTTCTCCAGTACCCCACCATCAGCCTCAGAAAAGAGGCCTGCAACCTGGCTAAGGTTCATCTGGCAAGACCCATGGGGGATGTCACTCTGGCTTAGCAGAAGACATCCAGGAAGCCTCTCCTAGAGGAAGTTCAGCTAGCCTGCTTCTCGCCCAGTCCTCTCTGAGTACCTACTGTACCTCCAACCTCTGCTCCAGGCTCTTAGCCAACCTGAATTCCTCTTTCAGTGTTTCTCAAGGGCAGAGTCCCCTGAGACCAGTTTGGCTGTCAGGGCCTCTTAAAGGGAACCAACTTGTCAAACCTGAGAAGGTGGCTGGGTGGCCCAGTGTCCATGGAGGCCTGGTCCTTGGCTTAGTCTGGAAGGATTGTCTTTGAGGGCCAGAACTCACCTCTGTCAGCCTGCCAGAGCTGGGCCTGTGTGTAGTAGGTAGCCCGGCCAACTCCTTGCCTGTGGAGAACATGAAAAGGAAGATCGGCCTTCTGCAGGGAGAGAGGTTGAGATGAGAACCCACCAGGGGTCTCCGGCAAATTGGTTTTTCATACCCTAGTCCAGAGCTATCCTCCATCTTCCTGACTCCAGCTGGTGAGCGAACATAGCTTGAAGAAGCCTGACAGTCCTGTGGGCAGCAGATAGTTGAGGGTCCTTCTAAGCTAGCAGGAGGCCACTGGGCATGAAAAGTGCCCTGCCTGCCTGGCCTGGAGCAGCTTGGTGTGTATTGCTTATATTCTATACAGAGGCAGCTGCTTTGCTTGTGGGCTGAGGTGTGCCTGAGGTCTGCACAAGAAGCAATATTTGGCCCAGGTGTCCTGAAGGGTGTCCAGCTCAGCCCTTGCAGATTGTCCTGTCCTTAGGCCTCTGGTGCCTACCTGCTCCATCCTCCCCAATCTGTGGGCAGAGTCCTCAGGCCCCTGCTCAAGCCAGCAGCCTCCGCAAGTATTAGAAATCACAGATACAGTGTGTACTTAATTACACTAAATTATTGCTGGGATTCCTCATAAGCACTAATTACACCTGATTATAGGTTAAAAATATTTATTTTGTCAAAATGTTTTCTTGGGGATATGTTTAACCTTTTCTTGTTCATTGTGTGCTGAAGTGTAAAGACTAACCATTTCCTCCTTCCTACATTTGTGACCAGGGCAGCAGTAAAAGAAAGGCACCATGAGCAGTTTGACCCTTGTGCAGCAGGCCTCTGGGAGCCTGCCCCAGAGTGGCCCTTACCTAGGTCCTGACCAGAAAGATGCACTGGGCTGAGAGTGATCAGCTCAGCTATCTGTGTGGGAGGCATGGGTTTTCAGAGCCAAAAGGGCTTGCTTCTTGGTGGCCTGGGCCAAAGGGAAAGGTAGCTGCTTGTTTGTGTCTGTCCTATCGGCCCCCTCAGCTTGAGTGACTGTGCCTTGGTTCACTGTCCTTGTCCTTCCCACCCAGGAGTTTGTTCTATGTTGTCACCCACAACATTGCTTAGCTGGGAAAGTAACAGCAGGGCTTTTGGTGGCCCAGTGACAGCAAGTTCCTTCCCTCCTTCCTATTGCCAAGCCCTACTTTCATCTGCCAGAACTCTTTTGACTGATGGCTTTCCGGATGACTCAGGGTAAGCCATGGACCTTCCTGGGGCCAGGTCAAACATAGGCGGCTGTGGAGAACAGCATGGAAGAGCCCTTGATCCCAGCCGGCCTCAGCCCCCCACACTACGTGGTTGGCTCATGGCCTTGCTATGGTCTGCTATTGGGATGACTGGGTTCTTCCTGTATGTCAGCCACAGGAAGACCCATGGAGGAGGATGTTTCTCCCCTGGAGATGCTCCCTGTAGCCCTGTGGCACTGTCACTTGATCCAGTGCCCATCTCCAGCCTTTCCTGTTCATGGGGCTCCAGGCTTAGCTTCTCCTATGGCCACTAGTCCCTGGGAACAGCTGTCAACCCCGTGTCCTCCTGACTGTTCCTGCCATACCCAAACCGCCAGGCTCTCTGGGAGAGCAGGAGTGATATTCATTCCTAAAGTTTGCACTTCATTTGTGAGGGTCTCAGGATCCTCGGGGCTGCTGAAAAGGTGTCGAGTTTGTTGTCCCCTCACCCCAGACGTCAGGTTTTTGTCACTGTCCTGTGTTTCTGTGGACAGAGCTAGTTCTGGAGGGTTGCTCAAAATGACATCAGAGCACCCCCCCCACCATCTGGCTCTCCCAGACACTGTCTCTAGTTTGTGTTCTTGCATGTAAAATACTTAATAATAAACAAATAGTTGAACAAACCATTCCTGTGTGATCTCTGAGTTGGCCTTAACCATCCAAAGGGCCTCCAAGTTTATCCACTTACCTTTTTAAAACAATATCTTTATTTATAAGCAGAGAGACAGAGAGAGGGAGGGAGGGAGAGAGAAACCAAGACAGACTATGGGTGTGTCAGGGCCTCTTGCAGTTGCAATTGAACTCCAGGTACATGCGCCACTTTGTACATCTGGCTTTATGTGGGTACTGGAGAATCAAACTCAGGCCAGCAGACTTGGCAAGCAAGAGCCTTTAACCACTGAGTCATCTTCCCAGCCCCCACCTGCCTTCTTTAAGCAGCATCTGCCATGAGCCCTTGCTGGAGGAATACCCACAACCCTTTTCCTTGTTCTCCCTCCCAGTGGCCTGGCCAGAAAAACCCCTATGCTCTGTCAGCCAGCCTGCTTCAAGGAGCCTGCCTAAGAGCTCTAAGACTGAGGACAATGTGTCTTCCCCACACAGTTATAGCAAGGCCACTCACCCTGGTCCAGAGCAGGCAGGCCTGAGGCACCCCAACCCCTTCTGCTGTTTTCCCACCATCTGAAATCAGAATCTAATGCAAAGCTGTGCCAGGTATTGAATCTGAGCACCTTGGCTCCAGGTGAATAGACCCCTCATCCTCACCCTAACAGCTTTATTAAAATAGAATTCCTGCTGGGCATAGTGACGCACGCTTTAATCCCAGTGCTTGGAGGCAGAGGTAGGAGGATCGCCATGAGTTTGAGGCCACCCTGAGACTATATAGTGAAATCTAGGTCAACCTGAGGTAGATTGAGACCCTACCTCGAAAAACCAATATATATATGATTCCCATCAGGAGCTGGCTTAGTCTAGTGCTGCCATGCAAACATAAGGACCTGAATTTGGTAGAGAACCCATGTAAAAAAAAAAAAAAATCCCATGTGTGGTGGCACATGCTTATAATCCCAGCACTGGGGAGGCAGAGACAGGTGAATTCCTAGCACTTGCTAGCTAGCCTAGCCAAGTTGGTGAGACCCAAGTCAATGAAACCATCTCAAAAAAAGGTAGGGGGAGAGGCTGGAGAGATGGCTCAGAGGTTAAGGCACTTGCCTGTAGAGCCCAAGGGCCTGGCTTTAATACCCTAGTACCCATGTAAAGCCAGATGTACAAGGTAGCACATGCATCTGGAGTTTGTTTGCAGTGGCTAGAGCCCCTGGCATGCTAATGGTCTATCTGCCTCTCTCTCTCTCTCAAATTAAATTTAAAAAACTTTTAAAGGATAGATAACATTCCTGAGGAACAATACACGGGGTTGTCCTGGCCTCCACACGCATGTAGAATACACATACACATGCTTATCTGCACATATACATATACCGGCACATGCATGAACACACATATGCACACACATTGAAAAATGTAATTTACAGGCTGGAGAGATGGCGTAGTAGTTGAGATGCTTGCCTGAGAAGCCTAAGGACCCCTGTTTGACTCTCTAGATCCTATGTAAGCAAGATGCATAAGATGACACAAGCATGCAAGGCCACACATGCACACAAGGTGGTGCATGTGTCTGGAGTTTGATTGCAGTGGCTGGAGGCCCTGACATGCCAATTCTCTCTCTCTCACATACACATAAGAAAAATAAAATATTACAATTTGCATCACATACGGTGTGCACAATTGAGTCTTGGCTATAGTTACAGGGTTTTGAGATACACCACAATTTTAGAACATCTTGATTCTCCCCTTAAAAGAAACCCGTCTCTGCTCCTCCCTGCCTGCCCTCCCTCCTGAAAGCAGTCCCAGGAGGCTGCCCTGAGGCACTCACTCTGAGGTGCTGTTCTTTGGAAACAGGCCTCAGCCAGCCATGAGGCTAAAGCAGCCCAGAGGGACAGGTGGGGAGAGCCACTCCTCGTAGTGGCTTGGGGGGCTGGACTCCTTTAGTTTCTTCAATTCCTAGAATTGAGGGTGGACTTAAGTGTGGTGGGTGCATCAAGCCAGTGTGACCCTGGCAGGCATCTGCCAGCCTGTCATGGTGCTAATAAAGACCAAAGGCCAGGAAGAGCCACAGACCTGCCTTTGGGCACAGGGATTAGCAGAATTGGCACTCAGACATAGACAGACTCAAGCCTCTTGGATGAAGGCCAAGAAGGGTCAGCAGGGAGGCCACTGTCTCCAGGGCCTGCAGATGAAGTCTGAGCAGAGGCATGTCACAGGCTTTTATGCTAATTAAAAGGAAAGTGGTCCATGGCAGGGCCTTTGTTGGTACCCTCACCATCAGCTGAGTGTCAGCACCCAGCTCCCTGGGACCCATTGCCTAGGCTTCTTCCAGGGAGTTTGGCTGAGGCCTTGCCTATTTCTGGCAGGGTGACTTAAAGCCCTGTCCTCCTCGGGTGGGGGGAAAGTATAAGGAGAGTGCCTTTAAAACTGGGAACCCCGGGCTGGAGAGATGGCTTAGCAGCTAAGGTGCCTGCCTGCTAAGCCTAAGAACGCTGGTTCCAATGTCCAGCAGTTCCAATCTCCAGGTCCCACGTTTAGCCAGATGCAAAGTGAGACAAGGGCGCAATGCTGCACTTGCCCAAAAGGGGGCGCATGCATCTGGATTTCGTTCACAGCAGCTAAGAGACTGCTGGCGCGCCCATCTCTGTCTCCCTCTCCCTCTCTGTCTTTCTCTCTGTCTCTCTCTCCAAAAATAAATTAAAAAAAATTTTTTTTTTAAAAACTGGGAAGCCCACACCCCAGTTTGAGCAGACAACATGGACTGAGCCCATTCTGCACCTCCAGCTCTGTGCCAGGCACTATGGCCCCAAAAGAGGCCAGAACCCGATTCCTACCCTGTGGAGAATAGGTGGATCTTGAGACTGCTGTGGACTTGCAGGACATCACTTGTACTTTTAGCTGGAGGAAGGAAGGGAGGGAAGGGTTGTTCAGCTCTGCCCTTAGAGCCCTTGAAGCCTGATTGGATTCCCAGAACCAAGAACCCTCCCCTGCTGGGAGCTGGGGCACTGCTCCACAGCCTGCAGGGAGGGAAGGTCTGAGGGAACAGCTGAGCAGCGAGCACAGGCCAACCACAAGAGAGCGGGCAGGGCGGTTGTACAGCTCTGACTTGGCTAAGAGGCCTCCTGGTAGAGACCTTGCCACTGCTGGTGGGCATTTGCCAAAGTGTATTTCCCCAATACATTAGTAGCTATTCCTGTAAAGAAAGGGCACTGTGGAAAAAAACATGGAAGCAATGTTGGAGAAAAGCAGTATTAGAACTTCTTTCTTACAGATGGAATCTGTGGTCTAAACTTCTCCATTAGAAAGGCAGAAATTGGTTAATCTGGAAGAAGAATGGTCTTGAGAAAAGGCTGGATCCACGTGCTTCGGATTAGGTCAGGTGCCTGCTCTTCGTGTGTCTTGGCTGGGTTTCCTCAGGCTGGCTAGTTGACTGCAGGCTGCCTGTAGCTCCGCCAGGCAGACATCCTACTGGCAGAGAAAGAATGCCTCTTTCCCAACAGTTCCCACAAAAGGCCAAGAACTCAGCCTTAAAAAAAAAAAAAAAAAAAAAAAAAAAAAAAACTGGCTGTTAGCAGAGGAAGGATGAACTCAGAGACCCAGGGACTCTGGTGTGGGTGAAATAGTCAGTGATATGAATGATGCCCTTCGGGGCACAGACTCGGGCAGAGGCAAACTTCTAGACTCCTCTCTCATCACTCCCTCCTCAGGTCTCACTGCCTACATTCATGTCATTGGAGCTTTGAGTTGAGTGGAGCTGTACTGGGGCCTTGTCTTCCCTAACCATAAGTCCCCACTGAAGCTCTTGAAAAGTGTTCCCCCTCCACCTCATTCCAAGAAAACCAGCTTCTCTAGGTCTTGGGTGAGGGAAGAACCAGAGACCTTGGACAAGCATGATACCCAGAAAGTTCCTCCATATTTGAGGGGAGCCTTTGAGATGCTCTCTGGTAGTCCACAGAGGGCCTCTGTCCAGGTCTCCAAGGCCAGGCCCTCAACATCCCAGCCAGCCAAGCCTCTACTCACAGTTTTGGAGAGTCGGAGGCAATGGTCTGGAAACCTAGTAGATGTTTCTCTAGGACTGTCTTCTCTCCACCCCAGGTCACCTCTAGGAATAAGTCACCTGGGGGTGCAAACTTCCCCAGCAGACCTGAGAAACCACTGTGCCCTCTGCTCTTTCCTCATCTGTGAGGTGGGATTGTGAGAGGCCTGCAGGGGCCTTTTCACTCCATTAATCTCTGAGAGCGTGAAACAGGCTGGATAATCTCTGGTGCCGATGGAGGAAGGAACTCAGTCTGGCTGAAAAGGCAGCGGTTGTCAGGCACTACCTCAAAACCCCATTTTTCAAAACTCAGAAATATCAACAGTCAAGTGAAATTTTCTTTTCTTTTTTAAAAAAATATTTGTATTTATTTGCAAGCAGAAAGAAAAAAAGAGAGAGAGAGAGAGGGAGAGAGAATGGCTACACCAGAGCCTCTTGCCACTGCAAATGAATTCCAGATACATGCACCATTTTGTGTATCTGGCTTTACATGAGTACTGATGCATCAAACCCAGGCTGTCAGGCTTTGCAAGCAAATGCTTTTAACTGCTGAGCCACCGCTTCAGGTCCTCAAGTGAAATTTTCTGTGTTTTAACCAGTCATAGTACATAGTACAAGGGTTCTTTGAACTGGCCCTTGAACCCCCTTCCATTCTCTTTTTGCTTTCAGAGCCTCCTCTAATCCTTAGGCAAGCATTATATTCCCTCCATTTGGCTGAACACTCTAAATTCTGAAGAGAAGCTGCAAGTGAAAACTTAGGATATGGTAACTGGACTGGAGAGATGGCATAGCAGTTAAGGTGATTGCCTGTGAAGCCTAAGGACCCAGGTTTGATTCCCCAGAACCCACATAAGCCAGAAGCACAAGGTGGCACATGCGTCTGGAGTTCATTTGCAGTGGCTGGAGGCCTAGCACATGCCTATTCTCTCTCTATCTATCTATCTATCTACCTCTTTCTCTCTTTCCCAAATAAATTAAATTAAACTTAAAAAATATTTTTAAGGCCAGGTGTGATGGTGCATGCCTTTAATCCCAGCACTCAGGAGGCAGAGGTAGGAGGATCGTTGTGAGTTCAACATAGTGAATTCCATGTCGGCTGGGCTACAGCAAGACTATACCTCCAAAAAAAAAAAAAAAAAAAAAAAAAAAATATATATATATATATATATATATATATATATGGTTTTTTTTTTTTTTTTTGTTGTTGTTTGTTTTCTCGAGGTAGGGTCTCACTCTGGCCCAGGTTGAGCTGGAATTCACTATGTAGTCTCAGGATGGCCTTGAACCAGCACCATCTTTAAAAAAAACCCACATATAGCTGGGTGTGGTGGTGCACGCCTTTAATCCCAGCACTCGGGAGGCAGAGGTAGGAGGATCGCCATGAGTTCAAGGCATCCTGAAACTACATAGTGAATTCCAGCTCAGCCTGAGCTAGAGTGAGACCTTACCTTGAAAAAAAAAAAAAAAAAAAAAAAAAAAAGGGAACTGCCCAAGACGTTGTCAAACTCACAGACTGTGATGGTTAATATTGTCACATTAGCAGAATGTAGATCACATAGGAGACAAATCTCTGGGCATGTCTGTGAGGGAGTTTCTAGATTAGCTTAACAAAGGAAAGAAGACCCATCCTAGCTGTGGGTGGAACCATTCCATGGGCTGGGGTCCTAGACTGGATAAAAGAAGAGAGCTAGCTGAGCACCAGCCTTCATCACTCTGGTTCCTGACTAGGGAAGCAGTGTGTGAGCAGCTGCCTCAAGCTCCTGCTGCTATGCCTTCCTACCTTATTCCCTTGAACCAAAATAATCCCTTTCTCCCCCAACTTGCTTCTTTTCAAGTGTTTTGTCACAGCAATAAGGTCAGTAATGCACAGGTCTCTGATCTCAGCCTCCTAAGGGGCAGAGGATTACAGGTGTGTGGGGCCTCCTGTTTAAATCTCTGTAGGTCTACAGAACTCAGAACAGCTGCTGGCCTGCACAAGTCCCTCCCTAGTCATTCTCTACTCCAGGTCAGCATCAGTTGCAACAGCCAGATATCAAGGTACAGGCTGTGGGAGATGAAGACCCGCACCATGGACTTCTGGCCCATGTTCTAATGTATTATAACCCTCCCTTTCCTCCATAAAAGTTATTTATGAGAGTGGGGAAGATAACCCAGTCATTAAGGTGCTTGCCTTGTGTGGTAGTGTGAGTGTATGTCCCCATAAACTCAGTTTTTATTATTATTGTTTTCTCTTTCTTTCTCTCTCTCTTTCTTTCTCTCTCTCCCTCTCTCTCTCTTTCTTTCTTTCTTATTTATTTATTTATTTATTTATTTATTTATTTATTTATTTATTATTTTGGGTTTTCGAGGTGGGGTCTCACTCTGGCCCAGGCTGACCTGGAATTAACTATGTACTCTCAGGGTGGCCTCAAACACACCTCTACCTCTGCCTCCTGAGTGCTGGGATTAAAGGCGTGCGCTACCACCCCTGGCTTATTATTACTATTTTTATTAGAGAGAGAGAGAGAATTGGCGCACCAGGGCCTTAGCCATTGAAATTGAACTCCAGACGTGTGTGCCACCTAGTGGGCATGTGTGACCCTGCGCTTGCCTCACCTTTGTGCATCTGGCTTACATGGGATCTGGAGAGAGATCGAACATGGATCTTTAGACTTCGCAGGCAAGCGCCTTAACCCCTAAGCAATCTCTCCAGCCCTCAATTTTATTAAAGCTGATGACTTGGGTCTCCAGCAGCATGGCTGGAGGAGGTGCCACTGTGGGTGGATCCTGGGGCCCAGCCCTAAGGTGTCACTGGGACAGATTTGAATTCCAGCCCAAAGGTATGCACAGAGATTTTGACAGTCCCTGCTGCTTGCTACAGGTTTGTACTGGCTGCACTTTTTGTTTTTGCTGGCTGTTTGGTTGTTTCTCTTTGAATGTATGGAAGCAGCTTCTTCCACCTCTGATGGAACTTCCCCCTTTATCTGTAAGCTTGAAATAAATTCCTTCCTCCCCAAAACTGTACCTGGTTTGGATGTTCATCTCAGCAAATGTGTCTACAACACCTTGCAAGCATGTGGACCTGAGTTCAATCCCCAGAACCCATGTTAAAAAACAAACAAACAAGCCGGGCGTGGTGGCGCACGCCTTTAGTCCCAGCACTTGGGAGGCAGAGGTAGGAGGATCACTGTGAGTTCAAGGCCACCCTGAGACTACATAGTTAATTCCAGGTCAGCCTGGGCCAGAGTGAGACCCTACCTCGAAAAACCAAAAACAAACAAACAAACAAACAAACAAACAAACAAACAAACAAGCCGGGCGTGGTGGCGCACACCTTTAATCCCAAGCACTTGGGAGGCAGAGGTAGGAGGATTGCCCAGAGTTCTAGACCACCCTGAGATTACATAGTTAATTCCAGGTCAGCTTGGACCAGAGTAAGACCCTACCTTGCAAAACCAAACAGGGCTGGAGAGATGGCTTAGCAGTTAAGGCATTTGCCTGCAAAGCCAAAGGATCCTGGTTTGATTCTCCAAGACCCATGTAAGCCAGATGCACAAGGGGGCACATGGATCTGGAGTTCATTTGCAGTGGCTGAGGCCCTGGCACGCCCATTCTCTCCCTCTCTGTCTCAAATAAATAAATAAATAAATAAATAAATAAATAAATAAATAAATAAATAAATAAATAATAAATAAATAAACAAAACCTTAAAAAAAAACCAAACCACCAACAACAACAATAAAACCAAGCTGGGTATGGTGCTTGTAATACCAGCACATGGGTGGGGAGGAAGAAACAGGTGGATCTTTGGGGGGATCACTGGCCAGTCTAGCCTAATTGGCAAGGTCCAGGCCAGCAAGAGTCACTTTCTTCAGAAAGGGGGTAGATGGCATTCCTGAGGAACTATATCCATAGTTGGCCTCTGGCCTCCTACACAGGTGCACAAATCCTCCCCACAAAAAAACTGCCCACCCCAATGTCCCTATCTCCGTCAAGACGTCTTGATTAAATCTTCCACCAACATGTCTCCTGGGATTCAAGCAATGGGGACCTGCTCACTTAAGACTGGATGTGGTGATTGGGTGTCAGGTCTCCTTCCCACTGACTCATCTACATCACTTTGCTATTCCAGCAACCACCAGGGTCCAGGTTTCCCCTCCCTCTTGCGTTCCACATGTGAGCCTCACTGCTCACTGTGCAGCAAGCTTTGGGCTCAACTTTTTTTTTTTTTTTTTTTTTTTGGTTTTTCAAGGTAGGGTCTCACTCTGGTCCAGGCTGACCTGGAATTCACTATGTAGTCTCAGGGTGGCCTCGAACTCTCGGCGATCCTCCTACCTCTGCCTCCTGAGTGCTGGGATTAAAGGCGTGAGCCACCACGCCCGGCTCCTCAACTAACTCTTGTGGGGCATTCATCAAGGGCTTTGTGAGTTCCAAGCCGAACCCACAGTGAACTTCTCTGGGCAAAGCACAGAGGCTCAGGGGTAAAATTACCTGCCTATCGAAATGAGACTACAAGGGTCATGTGGGTCCAGAATCCCTTACCAGAGCAGTCACGAAGCTTCGAACATAAAGTGGGGCCTCCCAAAGTGACTCCAGACTGTTGACAATCTGTTCCCACAGCCTGGCCCCCTCAACCTTCACCTAAGCTGGTCTCAGCCCAGCTCTTACAGCAATGGAGAAACCCGGGCCAGGCAGAGGGACTCTGGGCGGGCTCCTCCGTTGCCCTCCGAGCTCCAGGCATCGAAGCATGGCTGGACTTCGCGACCCGCGGCTCGAAGGTCCAGCAGCTGGGGACTACGGGAGAGGCCCATTTCCCAGGTTACAAAACTGAGGCCCGCCCAGTGACCTCAGCTATCACCCACCCGGTCCCTGCGAGGCGTCCCTGTCAGAGTCCTAGCCAAGTGTCGCAGGTCAGGACCATCCTGCCCCAGTACTACCCCGCCAGCCAGGCAGCGGCCGCCTGCCCTCCCCCCCCCCCCATCCTGCCCGGCCAAACATGCGCAGCGCATGTGACCCAGGGCCAGACTCCCGCCAGCGGCGCGCTGACGCCGCGTCACCCCACTCCCGCGCCCAGCCCATTGGCTGCGGCGGCCCGGGGGGCGGGGCCTGCCTGGCTGGGTGCCCGGCTCTCCTGAGCTTCCCCAGCCGCCACCAGCTCCTGGCCACGTTGGAGGGTCCTGGACGGGTCTTTTTACTTCCTCCTGCCTCAGTGTCCCCATCTGTAGAATGGGATGGAAACAGACACAGCTTCCTAAGGCTGTTAGAGGGAGGAACGCCGCAGGGGCGCTTTTTGACTGTGGACAGGGCTACTGACTGGGGTTACTGCGGGCCAGGCTGGTACCCCGCCCGTGCCAGGTATCCCCGGACGGAGAGGCATGCGCTCTGTGCGCCTGGTCCTCTGTGTCTGCTCAAAGCTCATAGTAAAGAGGGTCTGAGAGTATGGAGGTCCGGGACCACCAAGACAAGCCCTGACGAGCCAGAGTTTACCTCAGGGTTGCCCTGGTAACTAACTCACTGTGGATCAAAGATGTGTGTTGTTAACAAACTCCCCACTGTGTCCCCACAGGAGGATTTTCTACTCTGGATCTAGTCTTTTTTTTTTTTTTTTAATCTTGCCTTCCCCTCCCCCCAACTCTTGCAGGGATGAAGTACATTTTTTTGTTGTTGTTGTTGTTGTCGATTTTTTTCTTGTTTTTGTTTTTGTTTTTCGAGGTAGGGTCTCTCTCTAGCTCAGTCTGACCTGGAATTCCCTATGTAATCTCTGGGTGGCCTCGAACTCATGGCGATCTTCCTACCTCTGTCTCCCCAGTGCTGAGTGCTGGGATTAAAGGCATACGCCACCATGCTTGGCTCTGAAGTACATATTTATTAAGCCATGCATGCTCTTTATATATGTGGTAAACTCAGCTCCAGAACAATAAGGCAGATCTGTTGATATTAGACTCCACAAAACTCTGCCTGCTGCTTCTTGAGCAGGGGACTCAGGAAAGTGATTCCTGGCCACACAAGCAGGGGAAGTACTGAGCTCAGCTGTCCTACTTTAAGGGCTGTCACCCTTCTCCCTGGGAAAGGCTGTCTGGCTTTTAGGAAATCATCACCAGTCATCTCTTGGGTGTCTCCTCAGGGTGACGGGGCATAGAGGGTGTGTGAAGGGGCTGAGAAGCCAGGTCAGCTTCCCCTGTTCTTGAGCCTTCGTGGGTCCCAAAGCAGGGAAAGAGAAGTGGGCAGAGGTGGCTTGTAGCCCCTGTGGCTCCTGCGCACTCCATTCTGGGTAATTTTCCAGCAGTCTCACTGAGAGAGGAACTAGGAGATCTGCAGGTGGCCTCTGGACTGACTTGGCCCAGGCATCCCCTTTCAAAGCCACCATGCATTTTACTGGCTAGGAGCCAAAGGTGTGGCCAGCCACACTATCTATATCTGGAATCTGAACAAAGCAGTTTCGGTGGCCTGGGGTCCAGACCCTCCTGAAGGCTCCCTGGCTGCCTCCTCACTTTAAGCTACTTGGATTAGTTCTGGTTTCTTTCAGTCCACCCTAGAGGGACCTCTCCCTCTCCTCTCCCCCTTGCCCTAGTCTGTCCCTTAAGTCATGGGCCCAGGGTTCACTTTGCAACCCTCAATCAGGCTGCTTCCCTGGCTTGGCCCCAGGAAGCTGGGTTCAGGTCCTCCTGGGCCCCTATGTTGGACTTGTGCAGGTCACATTTTCTCTATGTCTTCGTGGGGATTAGGGTCTTCTTTAGGAGTTGGACAGCCCCCCACTGGCTCTCAAGAGTCTCTCTGCCCCCACAGTAGGGCTGGCAGGAGGCCAGATCCTATGATCAGATCTTGCAGGTTCTTCCTGCAGCCTTTCCCTCCTCGAGCTGGCCTCTAGGCGCTCATGCCCGGAGGGCCAGCTGATGTCACCGGCTGTGCTCTCCTTAACACAGCATCCCTAACCTCCCAGCTAGACCACAGAGCCATTATTTAAGCCCTTGCTAGAATGCTGATGTCAGTGGCCCAAGGCCACCCAGCAGGCCTGTCACTTGGACCCAGGTCTGTCTTGCTCTAAAGAGCAAACTCTAAGAAGGGTTGTAGATCCTTTGCCGCCCTCCCCCCACCCCAGTCCAGAAATGTCTAGTTTGGGCCCAGCTTTGCTTGGCGCTGGAGAAACTGAGTCCCAGAGAGGGCTCGTGAGCCGGCAGCAGCGTGAGATGGAGTTAAAACCGGGAAAGGGCTTGGGGCCGGCGGGGAGCAGGTTAGCGGTGCAGTCGGAGAGCAGGGTGCAGGGGAAGTTGGGGGGGGCGGGAGTACAGACGCTCTAGGTGGGGCGGGATGAGGCGGAGCTTCCCGCTAGGCCCCGCCCCAGCTCCGGGCGAGCTCTGTAGTCAGCCCCACAGTTTCCGAGGAACTTTTTCTAGGGCACCGGGCCACCTCCGAGGCCCGGGCGGGGACGCGAGCGCGCGGAGCGGCGGCGGGAAGGAAGGGCGGCCCGGAGGCCGGCAGCCGCGCCATGGACGAGCCGCCCTTCAGCGAGGCGGCTCTGGAGCAGGCGCTGGCCGAGCCGTGCGAGCTGGACGCGGCGCTGCTGACCGACATCGAAGGTGCGTCGGGGCCCGGGGCCTGCGGTGTCCCCGGTTGCTTTCCCTCCCGGGGTCGCTCGGGTGAATTGGGCGGCGCAGTGCACGCGCGCGGCTTCCCGCGGGGGTCGAAGCTAAGACACGTGCGTCTCCCGGTGTGTCCTGGGTCCGATCCAACCCCGGGGGTGGGGGGAGTCGGCTGAGGCTGGAGTTTGTACCGGCATCGCCGAGGCCCCGCCCAGTCTTGACGCTGTCGTGGGAGGGGGTGAGGTTACTGTCGGTCATTCCCTCGGCGGGTCGAGTTCAGCGCGGCGGCCCGGGAGCCCTCGCGCGTGCGCACAGCGCGGCGGCTCGCTGTTGGGATCTCGTGGAATGGGATTCTCCAGTCCGCGCTGCGCACGGCTTCTGGACTTCCTGAGTTCCCCGCTCCATCCTACGCACGGATCACACACCTACTTGGGTTTCCTAACTCTGCTTGGGAGCACACAATTCCCCGCGGACAAGTCTCCAGCGGATGTGTAGTTGCATCTTGGCGTGCAGGCATGTGGCTACTTGGGGTAGAGCGGTCGGTCAGGGAGGGCTCTTTGGGTCCTCTAGAGCTAAGAAGTGAGGGACAGCCTTAGGACCGGAGGCAAAAAAAGATGTTTCCAGGCCGAGGGCAAGGCAAGGCCACAGACCCTTAAGCAGGAACTGAGTTTTGAGGCATTAGTGGGAGGCAAAGGTGGTGAGGTGAGAAAAGCTGGCACCAAGCCCAGCCTTGTGGGGCGCAGCAGAGCTGCGGTGCCCGTTAACACTTTTTCTTTGAAATGCTGGGGATGGAACCCAGGGACTACAACATGTTAGGCTGGGGCTCTACTGCTGAGCCACACACCAGCCTTTTGACAGCTTAAAAGAATTTTTTTTATTTATTTGAGATGGAGCGGGGGGGGGGGATATGAATGGGCACGCCAGGGCCTCCAGCCACTGCAAAGGAACTCCAGACGCATGTGCCAACTTGAGCATCTGGCTTACGTGGATCCTGGGGAATCAAACATGGGTCCTTTGGCTTTGCAGGCAAGCGCCTTAACCGCTAAGCCATCTCTCCATCCCTAGATAGCGTTTAAAGTATCACTTGCACTTGACCCGGTGTGATTCAGCCTCAACAACCCCCTCCTCACACACACACACGTGTCTATTTTGGGTGGACCATTCAATGATTTCTTGTGACCATTAGCAGTCACAGAACGTTTCTGTCCTGCTCATCCACCAGTTAAAGGCTGTTGCACACCTACCTCTGCCCCAGACAGCCATGAAGCTGTTGTACTTACTTAGGACAGGGTCTGTAGGTCACAGCCAACTGCACTTCTCCGCAGTCTGACAATTAACAATCATTTGCCCATCGAATCCCCTGTAGTAGAACATCTAGGTTGTATCCTCCTTATAAATTGTAGCCAGGGACATTCCGTGCCCAGATCCCCATTAACTTCCATAGGCAAGGCTCTGGGAGAACTGCTCACAGACCTGGATGTGCTAACCTTCTGCCAGGCCTGGCTAGAGAGAGGTGACTTGGAGACGAGCAAGCTGGGTTCCTGAGAGAAATGAAGGTGGACAAGTATCCAGGCAGGACTAGGTGCCAGGATGGGGGCTCAGAGTACTGGTGGGAGGATGGTGGAGTTACAGCTTCCAGCATGTAACTCCACCAGTGACCTCCAGATAAAATACTCGTTTTATTTTATTTTATTTTATTTTGGTTTTTCGAAGTAGGGTTTCACTCTAGTTCAGGCCGACCTGGAAGTCTCTCTGTATTCTCAGGATGGCCTTGAATTCACGGTGATCCTCCTACCTCTGCCTCCTGAGTGCTGGGATTAAAGGCGTGCGCCATGACGCCCAGCTAAAATACTCTTGTTTAAGCATGGAACTCAAGACCTTTGCCAAACTATCCCTCCTTCAACAGTGCCTACCCACCCAGAACTCTGCACTGGCTGGGCCGTCGTGACATGAGTAGGGAGCACTAACTGAGCACTTCCTTTGTGCAACGTACTATATTGAGAATCTCAGGGAGGCCTCCTGACAATCCCAGTTGATAGACTTATGGCCTTCATCTTACAGATGAGGGCCTGAAAAACGGGGTAAGTAACTTGCTCAAGGTCACACAGCTGTAGCAAAGAAAAGCCAGATTCATACCTAGGCTACTGACCCAAGAATCTTGACCCCCTGAGGATAGGATGGGGGTTGGCCATAGGGGGGACAGCTGTGTAGCTGTCTCTTACTGTTAGCCCAGAGCAGCATTGCTCATGAGACTGGGAACTGGCAGGGGGAGCCAGTGAAGGCCTCAAGTCCTACTGGTCATCACACACCTGCCTCCAACACACCTCTGTCAGGTAAATGCACTGTGAGGTGGGGCTACCATCTCTAATCCTGTGTTCAAGTCCTGCCACTGTGACCTCCAGTGAGCTCTGGATAAACTCCATCTTGTCCTTGCTCCTGGTGTTGGGCCACTTGAGATCCAGAGGAGGAGGTATGCACTGGGGATTATTCACAGTACACTGAGAACTAGCTTATTAGATCGTGCACTGGTTCCTGAGCGCAGAAGAGGGAGGTGGAGATAGTTTTGGTCAGGGCTGGCTCCCATGGGGAGCCCAGAATCCGATGACTTGGTCCTCACCCTCCCCTGTCTGAAGACTGCCACAGCAGTCTTTTTGTTGGCCCCAGGATCAACTCCGGTCTACCATAGATTGCTGGGCAAGTGCTGTCTTGGATTCCAACCCCTTTCTTCACACTTCCTTGCTCCCAGACGCTGTGTATTGGGACTGTGTTCAGGAAACTGATGAAAGACCAAAATGATGATTCCACCCTAGTCTAGCTTGGTGATGAACCAACCGGTCTATTGGGCTTCCAGGAGCATGAGTGACGACCCCTAAATAACTGTGTCACTGCAAGTCTTATCCTAGCACCTTGGTGACCTCCTGCAAGCTGCCTCATGAAGTCCTCTCCTTCAGGTAACCACTCACATCCTATATATTCTGGCCTCCTGAAATATATGTGGCAGGAAACAAGGCCAGAATCCCAGATGGAGGCTCATGGCCCTCCCCCTCCTACCAGGAGGGAGTATTAACAGTCCATTACTATGACCACAGACCTAGTTTTCACTGCTTTTCCCTTATTTCATTGCTATGACTATGGACCAAGCATTGTGTAGATCATCGCCTGCTGTGCCACCCACATCTCCCTGCTGGGATGTGTTCCATATGTAGTCCCACCAAACACAGGCAGTCCTTAGAAAACAGCTCTACAGTAGCTACTGCCCAGCTTCCAGCATGTAACTCCATCAGTGACCTCCAGATAAAATACTCTTGTTTAAGCATGGCATTCAAGACCTTGCCAAACTATCCCTCCTTCAACAGTGCCCACCCACCCAGAACCCTGCCTGGTAGAGACCCCTTCTTGCTGGCCTACATGTCCAGATCCCTTAGGGGTAGAGCCTGAGAGTGGCCTGTTGTACCCGAGCTGTTCTCTTGTTGCCTCCATGTCCAGCCTGTCTAACCTGAGGGCTACAGAAAGTTGTCCAGTGTCACTGCTGGTCATGGGAAGACTGCCCGCTTTCTCTGAACTGCCAGGTAGATGGTTCCCCTGGAAAGCAAAGGTGGTAGCTGCCTGATTTGCTGCCTTTGAGGGACTAAGAGAAAGGTACTGGGAGTGGATCCATGGAGGTAGGCAGCCAGCCAGATGACTGGGAGTTGCTTTCTGTCTAACATCACTTAGCTAGACACAGCTTCCTGAGTAACCTGGTTAGCTCCAGAGGCCTGGGACCTGGACTTAGCCTGCTGGTGACTGTGGCCCAGGTTGGATGCTGTGCCAGCTGGAAGAGGGCTGTCTTCTATTGGCAACATGCCTGTAGAAGTGCCCTTTAAAAAATTTTTTTTTTGTGGGCCAGAGAGATGGCTCCATGGTTAAGGCTTTTGCCTGGGAAGCCAAAGGACCAAGGTTTGATTCCCCAGGACCCACATAAGCCAAATGAATACAGTGGTGCATGCATCTGGAGTTCGTTTACAGTGGCTGAAGGCCCTGGCATGCCCATTCTCTCTCTCTACTTCTTTCTCTCTCTCCCCCTCAAATAAAATAAATAAATAAAAAGTATTAAAAATATTTTTGTAGCCAGACGTGGTGGCACACACCTTTAATCCCAGCACTTGGGAGGCAGAGGTAGGAGGATCGCTGAGAGTTCGAGGCCACCCTGAGACTACATAGTGAATTCCAGGTCAGCCTGGACCAGAGTGAGACCCTACCTCGCAAAACCAAAAAAAAAAAAAAAAAAAAAAAAAAAAATTGCAATGTTGGAAATCTCAAGGTCTTGTCCATGCTAGGCTAGTGGTCTCCCATTGGGCTGGGTGTTTGACGCTGCACAGTGAGTAAGATACATGGCCTACTGTTTCATAAGCCCTTCTCTCCAGCCAAAGGAAGTGCAGATTTGGCTCAAGGTATAAAATGCAGTTTTGAGGGGGTCAGGCTGAGCCATGGAGGGGGGTCCATTCCACTGGGCAGAATCTGTGGTCTGGAGAAGCCTATTCTGGCAGTTCTTCCCCAACTGACCCCTCACCGTCACCCATAGCAGCTTCCCAGTAAGCCTTGTACTATCAGCATGCCCAGATCAGGGCTCCAACCCACAGTTTCCCTCAGCTAGAAGGCTAAGGACTAAGAGTCTTCACATCCAGCCCTGCTGTGTGACCTTGGACAAATGATCCGACTTCTCTGATCTTTCAGTTCTTATCAATGTAACAGACACAATGATAGAGCTCATTCCTTGGAGCTGTAGGGACCAGCTGAGCTGGCTAAAGACTGGCATATAGTTGGCATTCGGCCAGTGTTGTTAGGGTTATTCCAATGCTTTTTTTAAAAATTTTTTTAAAATTAAACTTGAATAGTTTTGTTTTAAGATACGAAGAAACTACATTCTTTTTTTGTTGTTTATTTATTATTTGAGAGTGACAGACAGAGAAAGAAAGAGGCAGAGAGAGAGAGAATGGGTGCACCAGGGCCTCCAGCCACTGCAAACGAACTCCAGATGCTTGCACCACCTTGTGCATCTGGCTCACGTGGGTCCTGGGGAATCAAGCCTTGAACCAGGGTCCTTAGGCTTCACAGGCAAGCGCTTAACCGCTAAGCCATCTCTCCAGGCCCCCAATGCTTTTTAAATCACAAAACCAGCCCCTGGGCTTGTTGGATTTAGCTCAGTAAATGTTAACAACCCTGATCCAAGGAGGTGCAGGAAGTTTCCAGAGTGTTCCAGGCTGTGGTTCCAAGTTCTGAGAATATGCTGTGTAGTAGTTCTGACTCTGCATAAGTGGTAAGGTAGTGGCTTTGGCTCAGTAGCCGTGGAGGCCTGTGGGAGGCATCAGTGGAGGCCTGAGGGGTGCTCCCACTTGAGTGTGGCAGGCAGAACCAGCGGTTGGGATCTCCACCACAGTGACTTGCTGCACAGGGCAAAGCAGCCTTGGAAACAAAGAGAAAGTGCCTCGGGTCTCCAAGTTACATGGCTTTGGCCTTAGGCAAAGTACATAAAAACAAAGAAAACCAGGGCTGGGGATGCTGGGGGGACAGGCTAGAGTGTCTGCTGGAGCAGTCTGCTGCCTGCTTGAGTGGCGTGCTGTCTCTACCCCTGGCTCACACAGCCCTGAAGGCAGGGTAGACTTACAGGAGCAAAGGTACAACACTGTGATTTAGACTGGGCCCAACTGCCCAACTTTAGCAACCGTGCCCCACACTGCCTCTGCACTGGGCACATGGACCATTTGTTTATTTGCAAGCAGAGAGAGAGAGAGAGTGAATGGGCGTGCCAGGGCCTCCAGCCACTAAAATGGATTCAATACATGTGCCACTTTGTGCATCTGGCTCCACGTGGGTACTGGGAAATTGAACCCGGGTAATTAGGCCCTGAAGCTAGCGCCTTGACCACTGAACCATCTCTCCAGCCCTGGGCTTTTTTTTTGTTGTTGTTGTTTTTTTTGGTTTTTGGAGGTAGGGTCTCACTGTGGCTCAGGCTGACCTGGAATTCACTATGTAGTCTCAGGGTGGCCTCGTACTCTCAGTGATCCTCCTACTTCTGCCTCCTGAGTGCTGGGATTAAAGGCATGCACCTCTACGCCCGGCTCCTGAGCTATTTTTTTTTAAATTAAGTTTTTATTGACAACTTCCATAAATATAGACAATCTACCATGATCATAATCTCTTCCCAACACTCCCCTTTTACTCTCCCAAATCCACCCCCCACTGAATCCCTTCTTTCCAAATAGTCTCACTTCTATTTTGATGCCATCATTTTCCCTCTCCTGTTATGCAGGTCTTGTGTAGTTATCATTAGCCACTGTGAGGTCGTGAATATCAAGGCCTCGTTGTGTCTGGATGACAGTATTGTAAGCACTCCTCCCTTTCCCTTACTCTTACATTCTCTTCACCACCTTTTCCACAATGGTCCCTGAGCCTTGGAGGGTGCGATAGAGATGTCGTACTTAGTTCTGAACATTCTGCTTTGGTGAGTTTTGAGTCACCCCAGTGGTCACTAGCATGGCAAAAGAGAAACTTCTCTAACCAGGCCATAGAGCTCTGTGTTGTCCCTTCTGTTCTTGCCTTGTGTGTGTGCAGCTGAGAGTGATGAAGGCATGTTGTTGCAAAGGGTGCATTCCTGGCCTTGACAAGCTGGCAACATGGGTGGGCCCTGTGGTTAGCGGAACTGAGTCAAGAGGCCCAGATTCTCCTGGGCAGCTGAGGGATCGTGGGCATTTGGCCTCTGGCTCTGTTTCCTTGTCAGGGAGACATTTCCTTCAACCCTTCAGTCCTGTATGGCCCAGGACACTTTGCAAATTGCTCAGACCCCATTGTCTCTGGCTCAGGTGCAGCCAATCCCCCAGGCACTGACCTTGGCCTCTGTCACCTCAGGCCTTCCTTCTTGCTATTTCTTCTCTCTCAGATTTTCTTCCTTCCATGTGCCCTATTGGTTCAGAACGTCCTTTAGGTGCCACCTCCACAGATCGGCCCCTCACCTCTGCTGGCACTGTCTGTCTTAATCATGGTGTTCTCACCACCTGCATTTGTCTTTGTCCATGCTCATGGGTCTTGCTGGAGTGGAAGTAGCCAAGGGTAAGGCTTTGTGCTGTGTGGTTGGACTCCAGTGCCAAGCCTGGGGCTGATGCACAGCAGACTGCCTCAAAAGGGCCTCCGATCCTGTGGGAGGGGTGGCTGGAGCTTCAGGTTTCCTGCTGGACTCCGATAGAATCAGGGCCTGAGAGAAGGAGGAAGGGAGCCCAGCAGGGGGAGGGGCTGTCAGTGTCTCCCAGACCTGGGAAGGTTAATGTGTTGGAATGGCTGGTCCACTGAGGCCAGGCTCTGGGCCTCTGTTCCATTGCTCAGAGCATGTGTGGGAACTGAAAGCTGTGTCTGTCCATGGCAGCACAATACTCCGAACCCTGCAGTGACCCACAGTCTGGGCACCATGGTAACCCTTCCAGACTTGCTGTCCAGCTCCCAAATAGTGAGTCCCAGTCCCTCCTAGGGAAAGGCAAGGGGCTGTCCCTTCACTTGTGCACTCTCATACATTTCTTGATTTACCCAAGTCTGGCCCTATTAATTCTCCTTCAAAAAAGTCAAAATCAGCCAGGCGTGGTGGCACACACCTTTAATCCCAGCACTTTGGAGGCAGAGGTAGGAGGATCCCTGTGAATTCAAGGCCACCCTGAGACTACATAGTGAATTCCAGGTCAGCCTGGGCTAGAGTGAGACCCTACCTTGAAAAACAAAACAAGGCTGGGCGTGGTGGCACATGCCTTTAATTCCAGCAGTGGGGAGGCAGAGGTAGGAAGATCGATGTGAGTTTGAGTGAATTCTAGGTCAGCCTGGCCGAGAGTAAAACCCTGCCTCAAAAAACCAAAAAATAAAAAACAAACAAAAAAAGAAAAACGACCAAGGCTCAGGGACCATTGCGGAAGAGGGGGCGGATAGAATGGAAGAGCCAAAGGAAGGGTATGACCTCTTACAATGCAACTGCCCAGACGAAATTGGCCTCGATATCCATGACCTTGCAGTGCCTAGCAATACCTCCGCAAGACCCTCAAAATAGAAGAAAAAGATGATGACATCAAATTAAAAGAGAGACTAATGGAGAGAGGGAGGGGAAATGATGGAGACTGGAGTTCTAAAGTGGAATGGGGGGAGGGGAGGGAAGTATCAGGTGGGTTTTTTGTGTGTAAGTATAAAAGTTGTCAATAAAAAATAATAATTAAAAAAAAAGAAAGAAAAACAAAGTCAAAATCAAATGCTTATAGGTTTGACCTCTGTTCTGCAAGTGTCAGACGGCTCACTGTCTGGTTTTCCAGTTCTAGACCATTCCAGTTGCTATGGAGGGGGCCACCCTCATTGGAACCCTGCTGGGTGATGGGTGCTCTATAAACCTCAGGATGCATAGCGAGTAGGGGCTGAAGAAAGACTAGGTAGGTGTGCCCTGGCATGTGGCTGCAGGTCCTCAGTATGGCCGATTCTCGAGGAGAAGGCTGCCCAGCTGGCTCTTGAGTTTCCACTCCAAGTCTCCACGTTGGCCACCAGCATCTAGAGAAATGGACAATAGGACCAGCTCCAGAAGACAGGAAGATGCAGGCCAGGTGGGGCTCTCACATGCTACTAGGTGCCTGGGTATAGCAGGCCCTCACCTGATCCACAGCTTAGCCTAGGCTGTGCCCAGTGCCCACAGGCCAGCCCTTGTGTTCAGGTCATGTCTGTCCTTCCTCTTGAGGCTGCCATCCTTGGGGTCAGTAAGCAATGTCCTCTTCCCTCTTTACGTTCTTAGTCGAGGTGGGGACAGAGTACAGGGATGGGAAAAATGAAAAGGCAGAAGGTGGGGTAGGGTTTGACACTGCTGAATATGAGGCAAGCCTCTGCCTGTGGATCTTGGCATACTCTGGGCTCAGAAATTGCAGAGCGGAGTGTCAGGGGTCAGTGGTGGGGAGGCTCATGCCTAGAGTTGAACTTCCTGTGTCCTTTGAAAAAATACTTTTAATTAATTTATTTATTTAAGAGAGGGAGAGGCAGAAAGAGAGTATGGGGACACCAGGGCCTCCTGCCACTGCAAAGGAACTCCAGATGCATGCACCACTTGGTACAGCTGCCTTTGTGTGGATACTGGAGAACCGAACCCAGGCCAACAGGCTTTCCAAACAAGCGCCTTTAACTGTTGAGCCCTCTCTCCAGCCCCTCTGTCCTTTTGAGATAGGACTCCTCTCTGTCTTGAACAAGGTCAGCCTTTCCCCAGAGCTGTGCTTGGTTTGTGTTTTGGGGGATGCTGGCATTGTGAGCATACACAGGCCAAGCAGAGTGGGAGTGGGGGTGTCTTTGGAACCTCCTCCTGTGAGGCAGTGAGAGGAGGACATGGGGAGGGAGTCAAGGTGCATGGGAGGAACACATGCACATGGCTGTGTTCTAGCTGAGGCTCCTAAGAAGGAAGAGAGGTGAGCCGCAGGGACCCCACACCAACAGGGCTGCTGAGACCTGGCTGGGTCCTATTACAGGCTGAGTGGAGGCTAGCCTGCCATACTGGCTGTCAGATCTTGCTGGTTGTCCACTTGCCATAGAAGCTGGGCTGCTCTTGTGTGTGTGTGTGTGTGTGTGTGTGTGTGTGTGTGTGTGTGTGTGTGTGTGAGAGAGAGAGAGAGAGAGAGAGAGAGAGAAAGGAGGAGGAGGAGGAGGGAAGGGGATGGGAGAGCTTTTTTTTTTTTTGCCTTTGTCAGAAGGGAGACAGACTTGGCAACTCTCAAGAACCCCAGAGCGTCACCCCTGCCTTTGCCACCTGGCCCAGAGACGGGTCCTTTCTTGGCTGCTCAGGGCTTGACAGTGAAAAGTGAGTAAGGCTGCATCCAATGAGTGCTGGGGGCTGTGAGACCTGAGCACAAACCAGACCACCATAACCCTGACCTGGGACATCAGAGCTGGGGTCTGTATACACTGGATGTGTGCTCTAGGGTAGGGATTTCCTGAGTGAGTGTGATCTGGACCATCAGCCTCCTCTTTAGATTGGGGGTGTCCAGGAACAGGAGATCCCTGTACACCAAATGACTACCAACGCAGCCCTTGGTCTTAATCAAGCCCTTATTTCGTACTAAGGGCTGCATCCCTAGCTCTGTTGCTCATGTCAGGAGATGAGAAGTTTCCTTATCCTGGAGGAGTAAACTGAGGCTAAAGTGGTCCGGGTTCGTTGGGAGTGTGGGCGAGCCTACGACCCGCAACACCAGAGCTCTGGGGTTTGGACTCTCGCTTGTCCTGGGACTCCCGGAGCCCCGCAACCCTTGGGGGGGGGCGCGGTGCGAGGTAGTAACGGTGCCGCGGGAGCTGGGAGGGGGACTGACCGCTAGTAACCCCGGCGTCGAGCGGGTTAAAGGCGGACGCCCGCGAATAACCCCAGCCCCATTCAGCGCCCGGGGCTGAAACCCGAGCCCCGCCGCGGTCGGGGTGGGGCGGGGTCCTAATGAGGCGGCGGCGCGGCCGCTGATTGGCCGCCGTTGCTCACCCCATGCCCGGCCCGCGGGGGCGGGGCGAGGGGCGGGGCCTGCGGCGGGGCGCGCTCGGCGGCGCTGCGCGGGCTTTAAAGCCCTGCCGGGCCTTGACAGGTGAGGTCGTCGCGGGGTTCGCGGTCAGGGTCAGCCGCCTCGACGCCCCGGGGGGCGGGGGCGCGGACCACGGAACCATGGATTGCACATTCGAAGGTATTTTCTGAAGAACCCTGCACTGTTGCTTATTATGCTTCTACGGTCTCTCCGGTGGGTTTGCAATCCCAAGTTCTCACCACCATCACCCCCCAACGGGTGTGGAGGTCCCGTCCTGTCCACCTCTTTCTACTCGCTGGGGAAATTGACGGGCCAACCCTGACCTCTTTAGCCCCCGCCCTGCCATCGACGGGAAGGGTTTGCTTAGGGATCTGACAGCAGTATCTAGAAAATTGGGCTTGCCCCTCTTGAGTAGGGTCTGCCAAGGAGTCTGATCTGTTTGGTGGTCCTATTTTTGGTGGGTATCTTGGACTCTCCAAGTAGAAGGTGGGAACCCAATATTGTTCAGTCAGTTTTTCTTTCTTGGCCTCAGTTCCCCCATCTGTCATAGGCGTTTACATGGGTGGGTATGAGAGGTGAGAGATCCTGTGATTAAAAGTGCTATATGAGCCAGGCGTCGTAGCACACGCCTTTAATCCCATTTCTGGGGAGGCAAAGATAGGAGGATCGCTGTGAGTTTGAGGCCACCCTGACACATATAGTGAGTTCCAGATCAGCCTGGACTAGAGCGAGACCCTACTTCAAAAATCCAAAAGAAAAAAAAGTACTCTATGAAGGGCTGAGTGTGGTGGCATACACCTATATTATTCCAGCACCTGGCAGGCTGAGATATGAGCTGTGAGTTCAAGGCCACTTGGGCTATAGAGTGAGATTTAAGTCAGCCTAGACTAGAATGAGACCCTACCCAAAAAAAAAAAAAAAAAAAAAAAACCCAAAACCAAAAACACTGTATAATTTGATGCCCTGGAGAATCCTGGAGGCTGTCCCTGCTTTGTCCTACCCCTGTTACCCATGGCTGTCTAGAAGTCTCCTCTGCAGTAATGTTCTTGTGTGGACATCTGTCAGTAGCATTGTTGAGAGCCCACTTTTCTGGGCAAAGCTTCAGGTAGCCTTGCCAAAAACGACTAATCCTTTCATCTTTGCAGATGAGGAAACTGAGGGCCTGGTCATAGGAAGTCATTGGCCTAGGGTCCAGCTCAAGTGGGGGCTCAGGCAATACTTGAAAGTACTGAGGGTCCCCTAGGGTTGTACTCATGGATCTTGTAGAGTCCTCTGACCCAGAAGGTGGTTTCCTTGAGTGGGTTAGAGGGCCCTGGGCTGAGCCAGCCAGGATGCGAATCGCCAGCTGGGGGAAAGGGCCTGTGGCCAGGCTGAGGCCAAGGCAGGGAGTGTGTCCCAGTCTGTAAGAGGAGGAAGGGGTCAGGACAGATAGCACTTGGCTTTTATAGAGGGGAAACCAAAGCCTGAATGGCCGGACCTGGGTCCTGAGGCCACTTGGCTGCAAGCAGAGCCTGGGTTTGTGCCCAGAACACACAGAGGCACATTGACAGGTTATGGTGGCCAGCAGCTGCCTTGGCCCCAGCCCTCTGTCTGCCCTGCTGAGGAATGGGTTTGTGATAACAGCTTTGCTGTAGGGTTCTTGGAGCCAGGAAAGGTAAAGGGACAACTTGGCCTTCCTGTAGACTTAGGTTTGAAGTCCACTGCACGTTCTTAGGCTACATGACTCTTCTTGTTCTTGAACATCAGTGTCCTTTTTTTTTTTTTTTTTTTTTTTTTGGATTTTCGAGGTAGGGTCTCACTCTGGCCCAGGCTGACCTGGAATAAACTATGTAGTCTCAGGGTGGCCTTGAACTCATGGCGATTCTCCTGCCTCTGCCTCCCGAGTGCTGGGATTAAAGGCATGCACCACCACACCCAGCCTCAGTGTCCTTGTTTTTTTTTTTTAAAAAAATATTTATTATTTATGAGAGAGAGAATGAATTGGGTGTTCCAGGGCCTCTAGCCACTGCAAACAAACTCCAGATGCATGTGTCACCATGTGCATCTGGCTCACTTAGGTACTGGGAGTTGAACTTGGGTCCTTAGGCTTTGCCAGCAAGCTCCGTAAGCACTAAGCCATCTCTCCAGCCTCAGTGTCCTTTCTTACCTCCAAAGACAGGTGAGTGTGTACCTTTTGAGTAGGGGTAGTGGCTAGTGCTGAGGGCATTTGTTCCCGATAGTTTGGACTTGGTAAAACCTTAGGCCAGCTCCATCTCTTCACCTGTAAAATGGACCATACATGCCACACAATACCTGTTTAGTGCTGTGGGTCAAAAGGCCCAGCCTGACCCCATTAATGTAGTAGTCTCAAGTGGCTTTTATCCCTTGTCCCAGACCCACCCTGTTGGCCTGGCTCTTCACTTTTTGAGTCTTTACAGCATAGATGATGACCCTGTCCCGATGTAGTCACCTCGTGGAGGTCTGCTCTGCTCTGCCTGCCATTCCTCTTTGAGGGCTCTGGGATGCCCTGAGACAAGGGATCTGGATGTGGTTTGGAGGCAGTCTCTGCCTCCTCTTTGAGGTCTCAAGCTACCTTGTCTCTCTCTCTCTACCTTTCTCCCCTGTAAACAGATGGGTAAGTGGCATCACTCACTTTTTAGCAGTTTCTTGGTTCCTTTCGAGTTCTGGGTGTGGAGGACCCTGCTGAACAGCCTTGAATGAAGATCTCTGGAGTGTGAAGGTGGGGCACAGGGCCCATTACACTTGGAAGAGTCCTCTGTCTTGGGCCCCAACTGCTCTGCTGACTGTATGACCTGTCTCCCTGTCTCCAAGAACCAGACCTGCTGAATATATGAAGTGTGTCCCTGTTTCACAAGTTGAGAAACCAAGTCCCAGCTGGGACCAGAGCAAGACCACCCTTGGCCCTCTGGACTCCCTTCTATTCTGAGTGAGGCTGCCACTGTTTCAACAAGAAGCCAGGTCCTGGAGTCGGTGCTAATGGAGGCTGGAAAGGCAGGAGAAGCTTTTTTTTTTTTTTTTTTTAAGGACGAATTAATCATGATTTGATTTTTATGAATGTAAAGCAGGGGCTTGAGAAATGGCTTGACGGTTAAGGTGCTTGCCTGCAAAGCCTAAGGACCCATGTTTGACTCTCCAGATCCTTCGTAAGCCTGATGCACAAGGGTGAGGCAAACACAAGGCAACACATGCTCACTAGGTGGCACAAACATCTGGAGTTCAATTGCAGAGGCTGAGACCCTGGCACACCAATTCTCTCTCTGTCTCTGTCTCTCTCTCAAAAATAAAAAACAAGAAAATATGTAAAGTAGGCCGGGTGTGGTGGTGCATTCCTTTAATCCCAGCACTTGGGAGGCAGAGGTAGGAGGATCGCTGTGAGTTCAAGGCTACCCTGAGACTACAGAGTGAATTCCAGATCAGCTTGAGCTAGACTGAGACCCTACCTCGAAAAACCAAAAAAACAAAGAAGTAAAGTAGGGGCTGAGGAGATGGTTCAGTTAAAGGAGCTTATTTACAAAGCCTGCTAGCCCTGGTTCAGTTCCCCACCCACACAAAACTGGATGGGCATTCATTTTTAGTGATAAGAGACCCTGGTATACATATGTATATATGGGGGAGGAGGGAGTACACATGTGCAAATAATTTTAAAAATATTTTTATTAATTTATTTGCAAGCAGAAAGAGAGAATGGGTATGCCAGGGCCTCTTGCCACTGTAAATGAACTCCAGATGCATGCACCACTTTGTGCATCTGGCTTTACGTGGGTACTGGGCAATTGAATTCAGGCTATCAGGCTTTGTAAGTAAGCACCTTTAACTGCTGAACCATCTCCCCAGTCCAGTAATTTATTAAAAGCTGGGTGTGAAGCCGGGCATGATGGTCCATGCCTTTAATCCCAGCATTTGGGAGGCAGAGGTAGGAGGATTTCTGAGAGTTCGTGGCCACCCTGAGACTACATAGTGAATTCCAGGTCAGCCTGGGCTAGAGCAAGATACTGCCTTGGAAAAAAAAATACAACAAACAAAAGAAAGCAGAAAGCTCTTGAGTTGGGAGAGGTCCCAAGTGGGTAATTCCAGGAAAGGTTTCTTAAGGGCTTGTCACCACCTGGCAAGCACTTGGAGGCCACAGTGCAGTGTAGATGTGTGTGTACACATATGGAGGGACTGAGGTGGGTGTCCCATGAAGACAGAACTTGGGATACCCTGATGCCACCATGGCACACAAAAACAGCAACTCTGGAAACAAAACAGATCCCAAGATAGAGGACCGACCTGGCTTCCTAAAAGTTACTTGGTTTGTGCTGGAGAGATGGCTTAGCGGTTAAGGTGCTTGCCTGCGGAGCCTAAGGATTCATGCTGCACTCTTCAGGTCACGTGTAAGTCAGACACACAAGGTGACGCAAGTGTTCGTGTTCAAGGTTGCACATTTGCACAGGGTGGTGCACGTATCTGGAGTTCGATTACAGTGGCTGGGGGCCCTGGCATGGCAATTCTCTCTCTGTGTCTCATTAAAAAAAAAAGTTACTTGGGGGCTGGAGAGATGGCTTAGCAGTTAAGGCGTTTGCCTGCAAAGCCAAAGGCTCCTGGTTCGACTCTCCAGGACCCTCATAAACCAGATGCACAAGGGGGTGCATGCATCTGGAGTTCGTTTGTAGTGGCTGGAGGCCCTGGTGTGCCTTTTCTCTCTCTTTGTCTCAAGTAAATGAATAAAATATAAAAAAGTTTTTTTTTAAAGTTACTTGGTTCTAAGCAGGGTGCTTTGTTTATTTGCTTGCTTGCTTCTCTTTTCTTTTTGCATGTGCATATTATGGTTGGTGAGGTGTGTGTGTGGTGTATAACATGCATGTGCCTATGTGATACCTGGGCACACACCTAGGGAGACCACAGGGGAACATGCGGTGTCTCCCTCTCCCACCTCATCACTCACCCACCAGCTTTTTCCTTTCTATGCTCCTCACAGGCCTAGGGTTATAGACTTGCATGGCCATGTCCAGCTGTTTATGTGTGGGGATTTAAACTTTGGCAGTTTCAGGCCCCTCATATTTGTACCGGAAGTACAGTCCGACTGCTGAGCCATCTTTCCAGCCTCACTGCTTACTTGCTTTTGGAGATGGGGTTTTGTGATGTTTTCTAGGCTGGCCTCTGAAGCTTGGGCGCAGCCTCCTTGGTAGCCAAGAATCACAGCACTGCCATGACTGGATCAGGCTAGGGTACTGTCTGTCTTGTGCATCATTGGGAAGACTGCCTTGCTCCGGGTGGTCACTCGGCACATGCTAAATGAGTGAATGTGCTGTGTGCTATGGCTGTGGATCTTAGCAGGTATTAGGTGAATGTGAATTTTGGGGAGATGGCAAGAGCTCAGCCTTTGAAGCTGGCATTCTCATCAGGGCCCAGGTCTGAGGTGGGTGGGTCAGAGGCCAGTGGTTCCTGCCCTGTGTTCGTGGGCTACACCAGGTATGGGTTCATAGCTCACAAGTGTCTGTTGTGGGTGGTCAGGGTGTATGCCCAGACCCTGCTCAGGACCAGCTTCCCGCACTGCTCACACTGTCATTCCTGTATCTTCTCTTCCTTCCCCAGACATGCTTCAGCTCATCAACAACCAAGACAGTGACTTCCCTGGCCTGTTTGATGCCCCCTATGCTGGGGGCGGAGCTGCGGCTACAGACCCCACCAGCCCTGGTGCCAGCTCCCCTCTGGAAGCCTTCCTGGGGGGAGCACCCAAGGTGGCAACTCCACCCATGTCCCCTCCACCATCTACACCCACTGCGTTGAAGATGTACACATCTGCGCCCCCCTTTTCTCCTGGGTCTGGAATCAAAGAAGAGCCAGTGCCACTCAACATCCTGCAGCCCCCAACCCCACAGCCCCCGACCCCGCAGCCCCCAGCTGCTGTCCTGTCCCAGAACTTCCCTCCGCCCCCCCTGCAGTTCAGCCCTGCTCCTGCATTAGGATATTCTCCTGCAGGCTTCTCAGGTAAGGGGGTTGATGGCGGGATGGGACAGTGAGTTGCGAAAGGAGACATAGGAAGAGTGGCTGTGAAGGAATTTGCAGGCTTTAGAAGTCAGTTTTTTTTTTAAATTAAAAAAATACATATTTGGGTGGAGAGATGGCTTAGCGGTTAAGACATTTGCCTGTGAAGCCTAAGGACCCATGTTCGACTCTCCAGATCCCACGTAAGCCAGAAGCACAAAGGTGAGGCAAGCACAAGGTCGAACATGCCCACTAAGTGGCCCAAGCATCTGGAGTGTGATTTCAGTGGCTGAGGCCCTGGCATGCTCGTTCTCTCTTGCTCGCTCTGTATAAAATACACACACACACATATGTAATCTTTTTATTTATTTTTGAGAAAGAGGCAGATAAAGAATGGGGGGGGCCTGGAGAGATGGCTTAGCAGTTAAGGTTCTTGCCTGCGAAGCCTAAAGACCCAGGTTCGATTCTCCAGGTCCCATGTAAGCCAGGTGCACATGGTGGCACATGTGTCTGAAGTTTGTTTGTAGTGGCTAGAGGCCCTGGTGTGCCCATTTTCTCCTTTCTTCCCCCCACTTTCTCTATCTCTAATAAATAAATAAAAATAAAATATTAAAAAAAAAAAAAGAATGGGTCTCAGGGCCTCTAGCTCCTACAAATGAGTTTCAGATGCATGCTCTACCTTGTGCATCTGTCTTATGTGGGTCCTGGGGTGTCACACATCTTAACTGCTAAGCCATCTCTCCAGCCCAGAAATCAGGTTTTTGTTTCGCATGTGCCCTTGGTGCTGGGTCAAGCCTTACTTTCCCCCAATGGCCCAGGTGGCATGTTGGCATCCGAGCTCAGGCCAGGGATGTCATTATCTCAGGCCTGAAGACAGACTGGCAGGGAGGACAAGAGTAGGTGAGGCAAGACTGTGCTCACAGTCCTTGGTTTTGTCTCTGCAGGGACCCCTCCCAGTAGCACCCAGCAGCCGCTGCCTGGCCTGTCACTGGCTTCTGCTCCAGGTGTCCCGCCAATCTCCTTGCACACCCAGGTCCCAAGTGCAGCTCCCCAGCAGTTGCTGCCAGCCACAGCAGCCCCAGGAACAAACACCGTGACCTCGCAGATCCAGCAGGTCCCAGTGAGTGGGTCTGGCCAGGTGTGGAGGAGGGAAGCCTTGGCCTGTATGCCACTCACAGCCAGGCCCCTCCTATCCAGGTCGTGCTGCAGCCACACTTCATCAAGGCAGACTCCCTGCTGCTAACCACTGTGAAGACAGACACAGGGGCCACGATGAAGACAGCCGGCATCAGCACTCTGACTCCTGGCACAGCCGTGCAGGCAGGCCCCTTGCAGGTGGGTAGTCTAGGTGGGTGGAGAGCAGAGGGCTGCCTGCGTGTACGAACACCTGGTGACATGTTCTTGGCCCTGTAGACCCTGGTGAGTGGTGGGACCATCCTAGCCACAGTGCCAGTTGTCGTGGATGCTGACAAGCTACCCATCCACCGGCTGGCAGCCGGCAGCAAGGCCCTGGGCTCAGCCCAAAGTCGTGGCGAGAAGCGCACAGCCCACAATGCCATCGAGAAGCGCTATCGTTCATCCATCAATGACAAGATTGTTGAGCTCAAGGACCTGGTGGTGGGAACTGATGCAAAGGTATGGCCAGAGGTCTGCGTAACGCAGGCTGGGGTGACGCAGGGCAGGGCAGCTGCCAAGAAGTGGGTTTGGGCTGAGCCTTGTCAGGTGGGTATCAGCCTCTCTAGGCCTGGGCAGTCCTGCTTTACCAAGGGCCTCCTGCCTAAAGGAGGAGTTGTTCTAGACACTGCGGGGTGCCATGGTGATGAAACAGAGAGAAAGAAATCCTGTCCTGGACGAACTTGATGCCATTGTAGGGGGTGGGGTGGGTATTGAACAGAATAAAAGTCAAATGCTAAGGAAAAAAACAAGAAGATGGGTGGTGAGAGTGGCAGATCTAAACTGAGTAGCCAAAGAAGGTTTTGCTAGTAAAGACTTGGAAGGGGGGAGGAAGGCGTCAGACGGTAATAATAGTAATAGCAGCAAGCCAGGCACTAAGTATTTTACATAGTAATCTCTTTTTTACTATTATTTATTAGAGAGAGAGAGAGAATGAGCCCATCAGGGCCTCTAGCCACTGCAAACGAACTCCAGCTGCATGTGCCACCTTGTGCATCTGGCTTTACGTGGGCACTGGGAAGTTGAACCTTGGTCTTTTGGCTTTGGAGCAAGTGCTTTAATCACTAAACCATCTCTCCAGCCCCAGTAATCTTTTTAAAAAATATATTTTATTTTTATTTATTATTTAAGAGAGAGAGAGAATGGGCATGCCAGGGCCTCCAGCCACTGCAAATGAACTCCATACACATGCACCACCTTGTGCATCTGGCTTCCTTGAGTACTAGGGAACCGAACGTGGGTCCTTTGGCTTTGTAGGTAAGCACCTTGACCACTAAACCATCTCTGCAGCCCTACATAGTCATCTTTATCTCTGCCTTGGAAAGCAGGCACTATTCAAAGATATTAGCAGAAGACTATTCCAAGCAGAAGGAGCAGAAAGTACAAAGGTGCTGAGGTAGCCGTGATGTAAAGTGGCTGTATGCGTTCTTGCTGGAAGCCTGCAGCCAGGCCCAGCTGGCTGACTGTTTTCTCCCTCTCCCTCCCTGCAGCTGAATAAATCTGCCGTCTTGCGCAAGGCTATCGACTATATCCGCTTCTTACAACACAGCAATCAGAAACTCAAGCAGGAGAACTTGAGTCTGCGAACAGCTGCCCACAAAAGCAGTAAGTCCTAGCCTCCCTCTCCCTCCCACGCCTCTGGTCTCTCTGTCCCTGTCCAGGCTTGGCTCTGGCCCTACCCTACCATGGGCCCCTCCTTCAGCTCAGTCCCTTGATCAGCCCCTGTTTGTGCCATAAAGATGCTTCATCTCCTGGGCCTCAGAGGATAGGCCATCTCCCAGCCCTGCTCCTTCTGCCTGCAGAATCGCTGAAGGATCTGGTGTCGGCCTGTGGCAGTGGAGGAGGGTTGGACATGCCCACAGAGGGCATGAAGACTGAGATGGACATGCTGACTCCTCCTCCTTCGGATGCCGGCTCACCCTCCCAGAGCAGCCCCTTGTCTCTTGGCAGCAGGGGTAGTGGCGGCAGCGGCAGCGGCAGTGACTCTGAGCCCGACAGCCCAGTCTTTGAGGACAGCCAGGTTGGACCCTGCAGCACAGCCTTTCCCCCTCACGACATTTCCTCTGAATTCTAGTTTTTTTTTTTTTTTTTTTTTTTTGAGGTAGGGTTTCACTGTAGCTCAGGCTGATCTGGAATTCACTATGTAGTCTCAGGGTGGCCTCGAACTCTCAGTGATCCTCCTACCTCTGCCTCCCAAGGGCTGAGATTAAAGGCGTGTGCCACCATGCCCGGCTTCCTCTGAGTTCTAGGTGCGGGTCAAGAAGAGGCTCTGGAGGGACTTGGATAGGCTATGGGTCCCAACTCTCTTCAGCCCCTTGCCCTCGGGGCTGACCTGATCCTACCCTCCCCTTTCCTCCTCGCCCCACCCCCAGGTGAAGGCCAGTCAGCTGCCTCCTCAGCATAGCCCTGGCATGCTAGACCGCTCTCGCCTGGCCTTGTGTGCACTTGTCTTCCTGTGTCTGACCTGCAACCCTCTGGCCTCACTGTGTGGCCAAGGTCTTCTTAGCCCTTCTAGTGTTGCTGCCAGTGCCCGTCATGGACCTGGACGCAGTGTGCTGGAGGCTGAGGGCAGAGGTGGGTCATGTTATCCTGAGCATTGGCTGGGAGGGACCCTTGAAGCTCTGGGTGTCTTAGGACCTGTGTCCTTAGTCTTTCCCCCTGCTTGCAGATGGCCCTGCCTGGACCCAGTGGCTTCTACCCCCCTTGGTTTGGCTGGCCAATGGGCTACTGGTGCTGGCCTGCTTGGCACTTCTTTTTGTGTATGGGGAGCCAGTGACCCGGCCCCACTCAGGCCCCGCTGTGCATTTCTGGAGACATCGCAAACAGGCTGACCTGGATCTGGCCAGGGTAAGGGACTGGCGATGGGGAGAGGGGCAGGGCAGGGCAGGGTGTCCAGGCTAGGAAGGTGCTGGGTGTGCCTCCTGCTCCCTGGTTTCTGGGTATACTCTGGATCTGCCCCTTACTCTACCCCTAGAGGCCCTCCTACTCTGGGGACCTAGAGGGGAGATGCTCTGATGGCATCTTTCTTATGGAATAACCTTCTCCCCAGGGGGACTTTGCCCAGGCTGCTCAACAGCTGTGGCTGGCCCTGCAGGCACTGGGCCGACCCCTGCCCACCTCTCACCTGGATCTGGCCTGCAGTCTGCTCTGGAACCTCATTCGACACTTGCTGCAGCGTCTCTGGGTGGGCCGCTGGCTGGCAGGCCAGGCTGGGGGCCTGCAGAGGGACTGCAAGCTGAGGGTGGATGCACGTGCCAGTGCCCGAGATGCGGCCCTCGTCTACCATAAGCTACACCAGCTGCATGCCATGGGTATGACTGGGTAGAAGCTGGGTTTCAAGTGCTCCCACCCATCTGATCACCGCCTGGCCTCATGCCCCACTGCTTTCCAGGGAAGTACACAGGAGGGCACCTCACTGCCTCTAACCTGGCACTGAGTGCTCTGAACCTCGCTGAGTGTGCAGGAGATGCTGTGTCCATGGCAACGCTGGCAGAGATCTATGTGGCAGCTGCCCTGAGGGTCAAGACCAGTCTCCCAAGGGCCTTGCACTTTCTGACAGTGAGTGGGAGACAGCTGGCTGGGCCTTGTCTTCTTGGTAGCTCTCCCCTTCAGTGGCTCCCTGGGCAAGGGGCTGCATAGGATGTAACAACTGGTCACCAGGTGGTCTCCAGGTTCAGCAGGGGTCCCGGCCCGGGTCTGGGTTTGAACCTTTGCTTGGGGCTAGTGTGACAGCCCCGCTCCCTTCCTCCACAGCGCTTCTTCCTGAGTAGTGCCCGTCATGCCTGCCTGGCACAGAGTGGCTCAGTGCCTCCTGCCATGCAATGGCTCTGCCATCCTGCAGGCCACCGTTTCTTTGTGGATGGGGACTGGGCCGTGCGCAGTGCCCCGTGTGACAGCCTGTACAGCTTGGCTGGGAATCCAGGTGCTTTCTCACCCCATTCCTGTCCCTGATGTTTGGTGTCTTGTCTCCTTTCCTGCCGGTCACTCCGTCTTGCATCTGTGGATGTCCTTGCTCTGCCAGCTCATCTGGCACTGCGGGCTTGTAGCTGGGCTTATTAGGAAGGCTGCCGAGCTTCTGAGGCTCCTTGGAGTTAGGAGGCAGCATGAAGGTTGGAGGGCAGTGGGTGGACTTGGGAAGTGACCCCAAGCGCAGCATTATGGCATGAGGAAGGGATGTAGGGAGGGGTAGAGCCGATGCAGGTGTGTCGTCAGGTAGGGTAGAGCTAGCTCCTATGCTTACTCCCACGTCCTCCCAGGGTAGGAGCTGGGTACCTACCCACCACCATCTATCCATCTCGTGGGGCTGCTCCTAGGGTCATGCCAACACTTCACACCAGCTCTGGGCAGAGCCTCAGCCTACCCAGGGAAAAAGGCCCTGGTATGGCTAGAGAACTGTGAAGAAAAGGGTAGCCTTACCCCTGTCTCATCCCCCTGCCCGTAGTGGACCCCCTAGCTCGAGTGACCCAGCTATTCCGTGAACATCTACTGGAGAAAGCACTGAGCTGTGTGGCCCAGCCCAGCACCAGTTCAACTGACGGGGACAAGTGAGTATCCCTGTGCCTCTCCCAGGCATGACTCTCCAACAGGGAGTTTGGGAAGGCCCTGTTTGGGTGGTCAGAGGGCCACTGTCTACATCCCTTGTATCCTTGGGACCTCTTTGGGTCTCACATTCCCCTGTCAGCTGACAGGTGTTGGTGGCCCTTTGTAGGGCATAGGGTCAGGGTATGTTCTGTTGGGCAGAAGGGAAGGTCATTGTCCCCTAGGACCCACAGGATTGCTGCCATCTATCCTGACAGTCAGTCCTCTCCTGCCCCAGGGAGTTCTCAGATGCCCTCGGGTACCTGCAGCTGTTAAACAGCTGTTCGGACACGGCCGGGGCCCCTGCCTGCAGCTTCTCTGTCAGCTCCAGCATGGCCGCCACCACCGGTGAGCCCCAGACCCCTTTCCTGACTCCCACTACACCCCAGGTACAGTGTGGCTGAGAGTCAGGCACCCCTCCATCCTCTGCAGGCACGGACCCTGTGGCGAAGTGGTGGGCCTCACTGACAGCTGTGGTGATCCACTGGCTGCGGCGAGATGAAGAGGCTGCTGAGCGGCTGTACTCGGTGGTGGAGCACATGCCCCGAGAGCTGCAGGAGACTGAGTAAGTACCCCATCAGATCTTCCCCACCCTAGTCCGGGCCACCCTTCCCAGCCTCTTGGCCCAAGTGTACATTTGGCAGGGGATTTAGGGAGGGCCTGTAACCTGGTCTGACATATCATGTCTGCTCTCGTTCTAACAGGAGAGCCCTGCCCAGGGCAGCTCTACACTCCTTCAAGGCTGGCAGGACTCTGTTGGGCCGCAGAAAGGCAGAGTCTGGTCTGGCCAGCCTGGCCATCTGTGAGAAGGCCAGTGGGTACCTTTGGGACAGCCTGGCCACCCCACCAACTGGCAGCTCCATTGACAAGGTGAGGGGGTGGGGTGGGGGCCTGGCTGGGCCAAGGTCATAGCTGTTTACTCCCAGTCATTTGGAGTTAGTCCAGAGCAGTGCCAGACGGGGAGCTGGCTCACCTTGGTCTTTGGCTGAGGATTAATAAGTCCAGAAGAGAGTGGCCTCAGTGTCTCTGCCACCAGGAGGAAGGGTGTGGTGAACAGCATGGCCAGGCCCCTCTTGGGAACCATTGTCTGGAAGGTCACGAGGGCTGCTTGTGGGCAGGTGGCAGTGTGGGGTCCTGGAAAGGCGGGCGTCCCCGCGGTGCATTGCTGTTGCATTGCATGTGTGTGAGGCGGGTGCAGTGCCTCGGCAGTGCAGCCCGGAGTCGGCCCTTGACACCGCGGGCCCCTTCCCTGCCTGTCCTGGTGCTGGAGCTTCCCATGACCCCTACCCTATCTGTCACCTCAGGCCATGCAACTGCTTCTATGTGATCTGCTCCTTGTGGCCCGCACTAGCCTGTGGAGGCAACAGCAGCCACTGGCCACGTCCCAGTTATCACAGGGTGCCAGCAACGGGCCCCAGACTTCTGCCATGGAGCTGCGTGGCTTCCAACGGGACCTCAGCTGCTTGAGGCGGCTGGCACAGAGCTACCGTCCCGTTATGAGGAGGGTGAGTTTCCACCGCATCCTCGCCCTACACTGGGGACATGAGGGCAGCAGGTTGGGGGAAGAGAGTGGGAGCTGGGCCTGAAAGTGGCTGCTCCTCCCTGTGCCCTAGGTATTCTTACACGAGGCCACCGCCCGGCTGATGGCAGGGGCCAGCCCTGCACGCACACACCAGCTTCTGGACCGCAGTCTGAGGAGGCGAGCAGGCCCTGGTGGCAAAGGAGGTAGCTGCCTGTACAAGGATGTGGAGGGACCACCCTAGTTCAGCCCAGCCCCCCCCCTCCCCATGAGCCAGTGTGAGGGCTACTGAGGGCTGTGCCAGCGTGACAAGTCTAGGGACTTGGTTACCTGATGGAAGTATCTTTAATAAGAAATCATTTGAGGATAACCATTTATGGGGTAGCCCTAGTGAAGGATCTGAGGTCCCATGTGTGTGCCTGAGATGGGATGAGGCCAGTGGGACTGTGCCTGGGAGGTCCCCATATTCTGAAGTTACATACATTGCCCTGCATGGGGTAGCTTGGCCAGGTCCAAGCCCCACACCTAACGTGTCCTATACGTGCAGGCACAGCAACAGAACTGGAGCTGGAGCCACGGCCCACGTGGCGGGAGCATACCGAGGCCTTGCTGTTGGCGTCCTGCTACCTGCCACCAGGCTTCCTGTCGGCTCCCGGGCAGCGAGTGAGCATGCTTGCCGAGGCAGCGCGCAAGCTTGAGAAGCTTGGCGATCACAGGCTGTTGGTTGACTGTCAGCAGATGCTCTTACGACTGGGTGGCGGGACCACCGTCACTTCTAGCTAGACTCCCAAAGGTGTCCTCTGTCTTGGCATCTTGGTGTCTCCTCTGTTCGTCTACAGCTCCACTGTCCTAGGGAGTTGGGAGTCCCTCTAGGACCACCAGAGGGGCGAGACCCCACCATCCCAATGTCATCCCTTGTCTGACAAGCAGCAGTTAAGATGGTTCTGACCTCTGGTGGCCGATAAGGGAATTGCAGGGGCCCGAGCAGGCCTTGTGACATCGTCTTGTTCTACAGGTTACCTTAGTGGCTTTTTTTTCTGGCCTTTGTAAAGGTTAGAAAGGGGACTCTTTCCCCTGGGGCATCTTGTCCCCATGACGCACCTTTCTCCCTCCTGGGAAGGTTTGTACATAGTGTAGATTCAGCTGAGCCGCCTCCTGTGCAGGCTGTTGTGCTACTTTGACCTTAGCAAACTTTATTTTCGTAGGTTGAGAAGTTTTGTACAGAGAATAAAAATAAAATTATTTATAACCTGGGTTTTGTTGCTCTGGGTGGGTGGGTGTATGCCTCACCTGTTAGCCATGCTTTTTGGAGAGTTCTCTGGGAGGCAAGGCTTCTTCCCATCCCCAACCGGCCACAAGGGACAGAACCTGCCCCCCAATCTCCTGATGTACGGTCTTGAGCTGACCTGTCCCATGGCCACTGCCTGTTTGTATCAAACCTTAAGGTCTTTATGGTCTATTACCTCTCCTCACCTCCAAGTCCCCCACCAGGTCCCAGGGTGACATGAGGGCCTATCGTGATAAGAGCTACAACCAGGTCTGTATACACTGCAAGCATCTCAGCTCCCCTAAGACCTGTATAACCTAGTGGAGTCTTGTACCATGATCAGGACCCGAGGCCACACAGCGGGTGAGGCCATCAGACATTAGAGATCTCCCATTTTGCGTTCCTGTTTGTGCTCCCGCTCCCAGCCCTTCCCTCTATTCCCATTGCCCACCAAAGGCCTGGTCCCAACTCCCAGGATAATCTGTCCGAATCCACAGGCAGCAAACTTCCAAAACAATCGTCGTATCTTTATTGACTTTTTTTTTTTCTGAATGCAATGACTGGTTTTTTTTTTTTTTTACTCTTAAGGAAAATAAACATCTTTTAGAAACAGCTCAATACACACAATCTTCAGTGTGAAGCAATATACTAATAAGAACACTAGTTGTCTTAACATTTACAGTCTTCATATATATTATATATATGTATATGTATACATATATATACACTATATAACGAGGCCGGATATAATACACACGTTTACCATTTTACAGTCATATATACAAGAAGTTGCGAGGGCTGCGGTGAGGGTGGGGGGAGGGTCCTGCATCAGGCCTATTGAAGTGTGGACAGAGCTTGAGGACAGGGACAGAAGGGTGGGGACTGGCCTGGGCAGTGGTGGCTGCAAGAGGAAGGAGCATCGCTGTAACCCCTGCCCCATCGAAGGCCAGGTTGGGGCTCTGTGCTGCGGGGCACACGATGCATGGTGGCGACACAGAAGCGAGCATGTTCCCAACATATATACATTCTATGTAACATATATATAGAGGGGTACACAGGTTTTGTACATGAATCGAGTGCTGTCCCTGCTCCCGTGCCAAGCTAGCGTGGAGGTCCTTGAAAACGATGGTGGTGGCATGAGTCGGCCTTGTGTCCACTGGAGGAGTGCTTTGGCCACCGCCGTCTCCTTGAGCTCCCAGGCTCCGGGGATTAGGGGGTGGAGAACTGGACAAGGGGACGAACAAAGATCCACAACGACCACAGCTTTGCCCGAGCCCCAGAAAAGCTTGGGTAAAGGCTGGGTGACAAGGGTGCTTGGTCGCATTCATGGGCTGGCCCAGCCCTCCAGAAAGGCTTTGATTTGCCTCATGTCAACAGAGCTAGCAGCCGCCCTTGGCGCCTCTTCCAAGGCTGGACTCCCACCGCCGACCTCGGGGGCCCTAGCTGCACGCTATGGGGGCGACAGCACCCACGAGGAATATGTTATGTCATATGTCCCCAGGCGAAGCCATCTCCCACCCCACCCGAGGATGCAAGCCCACTCTGCGGCCTGCCCTCTCCAAGCCTGGCCCTAAGGAGCAGCAAGGACGCCCCGGGCCTCCCTCGGAGCGGGAGGCTCAGAACAGGTTTTCTTTGCAACCGGCCGAATCTAAGACCCGGAAACCGGATCAAGGATGGGTTCTGTAGGCGTGCTGGGCGCAGCTCAGCTCAAAACCCCGACTGCGCAGGCGACTCCTCTTCCTTGATGGCAGCGGGCGGCTCAGCAGCTACTCGGGGCCGTGGCGGGATTACGACGGCAGCCTCTGCAGAAAGGACAGCGCAACTGATCACCACGGAAGCCCGGCCCCGCCGGTCTCTTTCCCACCAAGCTGCCTCCCTGGCGAGCTCTGCTGACCACTGTCAGCCTTCAAGTGCGTGCCTTCAGACACATGGCTCGAACGCCTGCTTGGTGTCCCCACCAGACCAGAGAAGGGTGTGGGGAGGCCCTGGCAGCTCGTCCTTTGGGACCTCTCTGACTCGGGCCAGTCTGTCCTGAGGGCAGAGGTGGTGGTCAGCAGGGCAGACAGAAACAGCCTGGGTCAAAGCTGAAAAGGCCCCAGGATGTACTATGGTCTGGGGAATTCCTTCTGCCTGGGGACCCTTGAGTTCACCTACCTTATGTTTGGGACACTTCAACGAAAAATTCTCCTCTATGAATATGCAACCTGCGAGCAAAGAGAAGACTCAGTGGTGAGGAAGGGGGTGGTGGTGGCTGCAGGCCTCATCATCCCCACCCCAAATGCCACAGGGTGTGGGTCCTTTGCGTCCAACCTGGTATTTACTCTTTTCTCCCCTTCCTCCTGAACTCCCTGGACCCATTGCCACATGGTCACCCTCTCTTCACCCACAAGCATGCTCTCCAAAAGCAGAGTTTCTCACTCCCCAGAATGGGACAACTGCCAGGTCTGCGTATGGATCCCTGGCTTCTTTCCCCTGGTGGCAGGCAGGCTACTATGCTACTAGGCAGAGCTAGTTCTTCTAGCAGCCTGGGGGCTGCTGTCCCCATGCAGTGGGCCGGCGTGACACCCCCCACCTGCCTGCCTGGCCAGTTATCCTGGCTTCTTCACTTTTCCTGGCTGCAGAGCCTGTTTCCCAGGTGCCACATCTGAATGTGGTGTCCCTCACCTGACAGCCAGTAGTACCACCTGTCCACGGTGCTGCTTCTGGGTGTGGTAGGTGGCTTGTTCCTCCTGGGCCTCACCATTTGTTATGTGGCTCTGCAGCAGTCCCCACCCTTCAAAATTGGGCTGCACTGGAGACCAGGCTGGGCTGACAGGACATGGTGAAGTCCAGAACTCAGGCTTGCAAAGCCCTGTGGCCTCTCTCCTGGCGCTCCCACAATGATATACCAGGAGAGCCACCAGAGGACAAGGCCATGGAGAGCAGACAGGACTGGCCTATCTCTAGAGCAATCTGTCCCCAGCAGGACCTGCTAGCTGACTTAAACGTGGTGCTGTTGCTGTTTAAGCCATGAAGCCGGGTCTGGAAGGGCCAGTAGCTTGGCCTCTCTTAATGGCCTCTATTTTTTCATGCCAACTCTGTTCCAACCAGCAATTCTCAACATCAGGCCTGACCCATCTTCTTTCTGTCTCTGTCTCTCTCTCTCTTTTTTTTTTTTTTTTTTTTTTTTTTTTTTTTTGAGGTAGGGTCACACTCTGGTCCAGGCTGACCTGGAATTAACTATGTAGTTTCAGGGTGGCCTCAAAATCACAGTGATCCTCCTACCTCTGCCTTCCAAGTGCTGGGATTAAAGGTGTGAGCCACCACGCCCGGCTCCATCTTATATTTTTTTAAAAAATATTTTTATTTATTTGACAGAGAAAGAGAGAGAGAGAGAGAGAGAGAGAGAGGGCATGCCAAGGCCTTCAGCCACTGCAAATGAACTCCAGACGCTGCATCTGGCTAACGTGAGTCTTGGGGAATTGAACCTGGGTCTTTTGGCTTTGTAGGCAAGCACCTTAAATGCTAAGCCATCCCTCCAGCCCCATCTTCTCATTTTTTACATCAAGTCCTGTGGATTCTGTAGTAAGTCTTCAGGCTGACAGGTCCTACCTGTACCAGATTAACTCTCCTGGGTGGACTATTACAGTAGTTCATTGTCCCTGATCATATCAGGGTTTTCTCTTCCCAGCCCCCTTCCTGCCTCAGACCCTGTGACTACAGGGATTCCTGCTCTACTGCCCAAAGCCTCAGTTCCACCACTGTAGCCACAACTCAACTTTCCTGATGTTCGTGGCCTGGGTCCAACATTGGGATTTTTTTTTTTTTTTTTTTTTTTTTTTTTTTTTTTTTTTGGTTTTCTAAGGTAGGGTCTCACTCTAGCTCAGGCTGACCTGGAATTCACTATGTAGTCTCAGGGTGGCCTCGAACTCACAGCAATCCTCCTACCTCTGCCTCCCAAGTGCTGGGATTAAAGGCGTGCACCACCACACCTGGCTTTTCTTTTCTTTTTAAAATATATTTTATTTACGTATTTGAGAGAGAGAAAGAGGCAGAGAGAGGGAGAAGGGGAGAGAATGGGTGCGCCAGAGCCTTCAGCCACTGCAAATGAACTCCAGATGCATGCGCCCCCTTGTGCATCTGGCTTACATGGGTCCTGGAGAGTCGAACACGGATTCTTCGGCTTTGCAGGCAAACGCGTTAACCCCTAAGCCATCTCTCCAGCCTCTACCTGGGATTTTTTTTTTTTTTTGGAGACAGACACAGAGAGAGAGGGGAGAGGAAGACAGATAGAGAAAGGTGCACCAGCAGCCTCTCAGCTGCTGCGAACGAAATCCAGATGCATGTGCCCCCTTGTTGTCAAGTGCGGCATTGAGCCCTTGTGTCATTTTGCATCTGGCTAAACGTGGGACCTGGAGATCGGAACTGGCATTCTTAGGCTAAGCAGGCAGGTGCCTTAACCGCTAAGCCATCTCCAGCTCTCTGCCTGGGATTTTTTTTTTTTTTTTTTGATTTTTCGAGGTAGGGTTTCACTCTAGCCCAGGCTATCCTGGAATTCACTATATAGTCTCAGGGTGGCCTTGAACTCGTGGCGATCCTCCTACCTCTGCCTCCCGAGTGCTGTGATTAAAGGGGTGCACCACCACGCCCGGCTCTGCCTGGGATTTTTAACCCACGTCTCATAGTTCAGGAAGGGTGAACCTCTTACATGTGCACACTATATGCACACATTCTCCTTATCTGTGGCCATCCTGTCTGCACCCTCCAAGGTGAGACCCTGGGAAAGGTTGCAGGTAGGAGAGAGCACACGATAGGAAGCTGAGAACACTGGCACTTGCCTCTGCTGCCAGGGGCACACTGAGTGGCTGTGGGTCAGTCAGTTCACCAGTAAATATACAGCTGGAGTGTGCAGGGTCCCTGACACAGGGCCCAGCAAGCTGTGGGCACAGAGTGCATTCCCACATGAAGACTGCCATTGTGGCAGTGCTGAAGAGTGAGGCTTTGTGCCTGGGTATGAGTCCACCTTCCAAAACAGGGTTACACCGTGAAATGTAAAGTGGAACCAGCAACTCCCCCCGCCCATGTGCCCTACCTTCATCCACCCCGCTCTGCTTAGCCCCACCAGGGGCATGTTACCAGTCAAAGTACCATACAGCTCTCAGAGAGGTTTGGCTGGGGTGGATGCTGGTCTGAGACCCAGGCAGCAGGCAGGTGGGGTGCTTTCAGCAGCCTGCTGCGGAGGTTGGGTGGGATGGGATTGGTAACAGAGCCTCTGGCCTATAATGCTGCACTTCCTGATGAGTGTTTTTACTCTGCTCTACTCCAATGAATATACTCAGAACTGAGGTTTTCGTTTGTTTTTTGAGGTAGGGTTTCACTGTATGTAGCCCAGGCTGGACTTGAACTCACAGTGTCCTCCTACCTCTGCCTCCAGAGTGCTGGGATTAAAGGCATCCACCACCACACCTGGCAAAATTGAGCTTTATCGATATGGACCAAGAGGGGCTGGGAGATGGCTTAGCAGTTAAGGCACTTTCCAGCAAAGCCAAAGGACCCAGGTTCGATTCCCCAGTGCCCATGTAACAGCAGATGCACAAAGTGGCAGATATACAAGGTGGCACATTTGTTTGGAGTTTGTTTGCAGTGGCTAGAGGCCCTGGTGTGCCCATTTTCTCTCTGCCCCCCTCTCTCTTTCAAATACATACAAAGATAAAATACGTTTAAAAAAAGACTTGTGTGTAGGGCTGGAGAGGTGGCTTAGCAGTTTTTGTGCTTGCTTGCAAAGCCAAAAGACCCACCCAGGTTCGATTCCCCAGGTCCCACGTAAGCCAGATGCACAAGGTGGTGCATGCATCTGGAGTTTGTTTGCAGCGGCTGGCGGCCCTGGTGTGCCCATTCTCTCTCTGCCTCTTTCTCTCTTAAAAGAAAAGAAAAAAAAAAAGACGTGTGTAGATAAGGACCAAGTAAAAAGACAGTGCCATCACCCAAGACACATATGCAGAAATGGCATAGGATCTGGTTCAAAGGTTCTAAGACTCCCTTATTAGAACCTTGCTGCCAACAGTGACTAGCACTATGCTATAAGAACCTTTTGTCCTGGTGTGTGTACGTATGTGCATGTGGAGGTCAGAGGGCAGCCTCTAGTCAGTCCTCACTGCCTGCCCACCTCCTCTGAGGCAGGGATTCTCTCTCTGGTTCTTTTTTACTGCTGTGCTCACGTTCAGCAGGCTAGCTGGTCCATGAGCTCCCAGGAAATGTTCCTGTCTCTGCCCTCCATCTCATCACTGCGCTGGGATAATTAAAAAAATATTTTTATTATTTACTGGGCTGGCGAGATGGCTTAGCGGTTAAGGCGTTTGCATACAAAGCCAAAGGATCCCAGCTCGACTCTCCAGGACCCACATAAGCCAGGTGCACAAGGGGGCACATGCATCTGGAGTTCGTTTGCAGTGGCTGGAGGCCCTGGTGCGCCCATTCTCTCTCTCAAATAAATAAATAAATAAATTTGAAAATAAAAAAAATATTTTTATTATTTATTTGAGAGAGAGAGAGAACACCTGGGTCCTTTGGTTTTGCAGGCAAACACCTTAACAGCTAAGCCATCTCTCCAAACCTGTGCTGTGATTACAGAAGCCCACCACTCCTTCTAGTAGTTTATGTGGGATTTGAGGTCTTGAGTGGCAAGCACCTGATCCACTGAGCCATCTCCCCAGCCCTGTAACTGCTTTCTTTAGATAAGAATCCATTTCCCCATATGGCTAACAAGGGCTCCATGGTCCGCAAACTCACTCCTCTGCGTGTCTGGCATTAGTAAAAGCCCATGGGCAATGGATGAGTTGGCATGGGGGAAGCCTAAGCAACAGACACATGGCCCTTCTTTAGACCTTGCATGGTGGGTCCCTACAGCTAATTTGCCATTTGGACTCTGCTACTTTTTTTTTGGTGTGGGGGGGAGTTAGGGTCTCGCTGTAGTCCAGGCTGACCTAGAATTCACTGTGCAGTCTCAGGCTGGCCTTGAACTCACAGTGATTCTCCTACCTTTACCTCCTGAGTGCTGGGATAAAAGGCCTGCACCACCACCCCTGGCTTCAATCTCTGCTTTGAACTTATCTCCTGATTTCTATTTTTTTTTTTGTAGTGGGGGTGAGGGGTGGGGGTGGGGGAGGGATATAACCCAGGGACTCACACACAGCAGGTGTTCTACACTAAGCCATACTCCCAGCCCCTCAGTTTTTCCTGTTGTATAACCTTTTTCTTTCTTTCTTTTTGTCCGCTGAGTGGACATCCTATTCAACCTTCAAAGGTCAACCGCCATGCTCAGCTCTCCACATCATCATTTACGCCTCCATCTCCCCTCATTGCTCTGGGTGCTCAGTCAGGAGGGTGGGGACTGACTCATTTCCATGGCCCTGGCATGACCTAGCCCAGATGTAGGCAGAGAACAATGCAACAAAGGATTGCTGGGGCAGGAGGTGAGGGACCTGGGAGTCACATGAGGCCTGGATCAGACAGCTTATACCCAGGGCCCCCACAGCTGGCTCTTACCCGCATCGTTGGCACAGGGGTAGTGGTAGGTGTGGACACATCCTTTGTAGGAGCATGCGATGGTTGCCCCGGCTTCATGGCAGCTGGAACACAGCTAGAGAGAGAGGAAGGCAGGTGAGTCCTTGTACTGTCCGGGACAGGTCCATGCAGCCCTGCCTCCAATACAACTACTACAAAGTAGGAGGGAGGCTTAGTGGGGCAGAGGCCAAGGACTGGCTCTTTGCCACCCACTGGGCTGGCATGCTGGGTAAGGGATTCTCTTAGGCCAGCGATGCTAGTCACTATGACATGCTGGGTCGGATGTGTCCTTGTCCACTGGCTCCTAGCAGCCTCAAGAGGAGTGGCTTTCAATGACCCCACTCTACAGATGGTTAGACGGGCTTCCATATGTATGAAGACGAGAAGCACTCGCCCTGCCTCAGGGCAGCAGCAGGAGCACAGAACTGAAGCTGGGGGAGGAAGTAACCGTGACCCCCCCCCCAAGAGACTGACTTCATGTGAATCCGATGCTTCCCCCTCCCCCTGCCACAAGTTCCCAGTCCCTGACAAGGTCACAGTGTCTTCTGCTGGGTTTCGGTACTGGGACATGGCCAGGATAGATAGGAAGGCAACGCTGGGAAGGCTAGTGGAGAAGTGAAGTCAAACCTGGACCCAGGGAGGAAGAGAGATGGGTCCCAGGCCCCCATGCTCATGAGCACCAGCTGCCCTGGGGACAGTGAGGAGAGGGTAGCAGGGGGCACAGAACAGGTCCAGAAGCCAAGCGCTAGAAGGCCTGTCACTAATCCAGGTCACCATGAGAGGGAAACTGGGAAACCACCCATAGCACACAGCTCAGGCACACTCCGACCCACAGCCCAGCAGTGCCCAAGCTCCGAATCGCCATCCCACGCTGCACTGGCAGTGCGCTACGTCTTAAACCCCTGAACCTGCAGAGGCCAGGAGTGGGTGCAGCGCAGGAACTAAAAACCATTCCTGCCAACATCAGGCTTTCACACAGCTTCTGGATGGGTGAAGGCCTCTTTGTCTGGTGTGGAATGGCCTCGCAGAGTCCCTTACCTCTTGAGTCACAAAGGGGAGATGGAGTACAAGGGTCCCAGGCCAGACCAAGTCTCACCCACAATGCCTTGGGATGATGTGAGATTTGAGGGTAACTGAAGGGCACCAGTGGCTGACGGCAACCTTTCTCCTTACTATGGCCAGGGCCCCAGTAACCCTTGAAGCAGACAGGACTAAGGCCTGGTGCTCTTGGCCCTAACTCCACCCCGCCCCCCATAGGCCTGTGGCTTATGAACTGTTCCTCATGCCCACATCGAGGCTGCCTGCCTGCTGAGGATGTAAGTCAGCTGCAGGTCTCATATGGCAGGAAGACAGGGTGTGTGATGACACTGGGCTCAGGGATATTGGCAACCCAGGAAGCTGGTCCCTGCAAGGGTAGGTGTGGTGGCCTTGGAGACAGCAGGGACTGGAGGGGGGGGGCGATAGAAAAGGAAGAGCGTCTTGGGTCTCACTCACTTTTGTGTTCTAGAGAACAAAGGGAAGGCTAAAGGAACAGCTGTTGGAGTGGGTGGGGGGCCAGGGACTTGGCTGTGCACAGCCTTGCTACATGCTGGGCAGGTCATGGACCTTAGTCCTGCCAGTAGGGTCAGCAAGCCCAGGCTCACAAAGGTCATCAGACTTCCTGGAGTTAGATTTGAACCAGGGTCTGTCTCCCAGAGAGCAAGGTTTCACCAAGTCACTGAGCCAGGAGGTAGTGGGTTGAAACAGTAACCTTGACGGTTACTTTGACCATGGAATGTGGAAGCCCCAGCTCACCCCCTGTGGCATCTTGCATGGCTGGGCAGTGGACCCCCGGCTGTCAGCCCAGCTCACGTCTGACAGTGTGCAGTAAGCGCCCATCCAATGAGTGCCTCTCCCAGTCTTCTCTGATACCTCTGTGGCAGAAGACCATCAGGCCATTCTTGAGGATAGCAGGCCTGATAGGGACGGGCAGTGAGTGAGCTGGCTCCCGCTCCAGCTGTGACCCTGTAACCCATGTGCCTCCCTCGGCTCCACAGGGCTTTCTGTGTGTGCCAGCATCAGCAGCAAGCAGAGACCAGAGGCATAGAGCCAGGGAGGCTAGCAAGGGACTATGTCCACACTCACTGCTCTCCCCTCCTTGTTAAAGCCAGCCAATGCTGGATGCAGACGATGTGAATATACCTAGGTTCCAGATCTGACCCCCAAAGAAGTCCTATATTTGGGGATGGGATTATGAGCATTGGGGAGCAGTGCCAGCCCTCAAGTATGACTTGTAAGAACTAGCTGGGTGATGGTCACAGAGTTCTTTTCTTTTCTTTCTTTTTTTCTTCTTTTTTTGGTTTTTTTTTTGAGGTAGGGTCTCACTCTGCCCAGGCTGACCTGGAATTCACTATGTAGTCTCAGGGTGGCCTTGAACTCACAGCAATCCTCCTACCTCTGCCTCCCGAGTGCTGGGATTAAAGGCGTGCGCCACCACGCCCGGCTTCACAGTTATTTTCTAATGATGGGAAAGACTTGAGGTTATTTCACAGTAGTTATGAAAATCAGCCACTAGAGAGCCAGTGACAGACAAAAGGAGGGATGTACAGCACTGTAGATGTGGGGGGGGGGTTTGCCTATTGCATGAACCAGCTGGAGCTGTGGGATCCTACTGCCAGGTCCTTGTCAGCAAGGTGGGCAGACATCAGGGACCAGAGATGTTCTATAGCCATCCTTCTGGACAATGGACAGTCCGGAGCATGAAGCCATGGCCAGCATCCACAGTGGTCCCCAAAGGTTGGGGAAGTGGGAGGAGCTGGGAGAGGTGGGAGAGAGGCCACTGGGTAGTCCAGCTCTTCTGAGTCCACCTTTGCATGGCACGCTGAGGGAAGGAAGAGATGAAGGAGTGGAGGATGCCAACAAGGGTGGGCACCATTGAGAACCTGCACTTGAGTTACACCAAGGAGCAGGGCAACACAGAGCCCATACTGTAGGATGCAACCCTCACTGACGGAACACAGACCCTGCTGCCCCGGGGCCACCACTTTCGGGAAGACATGGGCTCTACAGTCGCCTCTGTCACTGCATATAGCCTGTGAGACTCTGGCAGCAGCCACTGCTCAGAACACCATCACTGTCTCCCCACCGCCATGTTCCCAGTCCTGTGACTGTGGTGGCCTAAGCTCTGTGAAGGGGTGGCTTGAAACTGGAGAGGTCAAAGGCTCCAGGTTGCTGTGGGCCTCCCAGGCCAGGGTCCCCCCCCCCACCCTTTTCTTTTGCCACGTGTGGTTTGGCAGCTCTGTTCAGGAAGGCCAGAGCACCCTGGTGTTTAACTCTAGAAGGTCTGTATCCCCTCAGCACCCAGCAGCTCCAGACCCCAGGTGGGGCTGGACCAAGAGGTGCCATGGTGGCATGTGGGTGGGCACTGGCCCAGTTGTGCTGTAGCAGGACAATTCCTGGGACAAGGTAGATGAGCGTGCCCCGCTTTAGCCAAAGTGTGCTTCAACTTGCCCCTACACTCCTTGGAGGCACTCCCAGAGCATGGAGAGTGTCCTGGACACACACCAGGGGCCCTTGCCTGCCTGCTTGTGCTTCAGAACCCAGGGCCCCACCTTGGCTGGGCTGGCCTCTTACCATGTCCATGGCCACCTTCATGGCCTCCTGTAGCCCAAAGAGTTTCCCAGCCACCAGGTACACCCCGCCAGTCCACACGGCACAGGCCTCATGCACCCAGTGTTCCTGGGTGTCCCCACCAGGCTCGGAGGGGGCCTCTTTGCTGCATTCATGCTTGCGGCTCTTGTCAGCTGGGACCACCTCCTCGCCCCCATCCCCTTGACCATCACAGCAGTAGCAACTCTGTAGCCGCCGTGATAGGCCCCGGGCACTGGTGCGCAGGGAGCTCTGCTTCGTGGGATCAGCTGGGCCATCGGGCCTGGGTAGCTTCCCCGTGGTCGTGGTCGTGGACGAGGTGGCAGTGGTGGCTGCACACTCAAGACCTTTGAGTGTTCTCTCAGGGGGCAGCGAGGCCTCCTCAAAGGTGCCCTCCAGCCGCACCTTCTCCTTGAGTTTTGGCTTCTTTTTGGGGAGGCAGTGTTCAGGGTAGTAGGGTCCACACAGGTCCCCGAGGTCCTTGAAGTTGGCTGGGTTTTGGCAGAGGCAGCAGACAAGGCAAGAGGTACTTAGAGCCTTGGACACCACAGGCCCCAGGTGCATGGTGGAGGAGAGGGGCAAGGAGGGCCGTGCCTGTATCACGGAGCCTCCAGGAAGTGTGGTCAGGGAGGCCCCGGCTGGGTCCAAGGAGAATGAGGAGGAAGAGGTGGCAGAGGAGGCCGTGGAGAAGGCCGGCTTCCGGTGGGGCTTGGGTTCATCTCCAGGGGAGTTGACAACAGTGCATATGGTAGTAAATGCATCTCGCTTCTCCACCCTCACGAAGGGCGAGAAGGCTGGGGGCCGGCTGTCTGCCCTCAGCCGCTTGCAAGAAGAAATGTACTTGAGGCGGATTTCGGGCTCCTCGGGATCCAGGGGCAGCACCTGCTGCTGCCTCCGACGCGTGGCGGCGCGCCCCTTACCGGCCGAGGCGTGTGTGCTCTTGGTCCGGCCCCGGTTGAGGCGTTTCCTCTTTGAGTAGCTGCTGTAGTTGGTATGGCCTGGATGCTTCTGGGCCCTGGTCTGGGGCTGGCAGGACTGACCTTCCGGGGGCAGAGAGGCCAGGCCCAGCTCCTCTGTCTTTGGCTTCTTGCCTCCCACCCCAGAGCTGTCCTCACCACCACCCTGCAAGCTGCTGGCCCGGTCCCGGGAAGTCAGGAGCAGAGAGGGGCCAAGACAAGGCTGCTTCTCCGATGGGCCTTTGGGGAGTCCCAGGGCCCCTGCCCTGCCTTTCCGACTCCTTTTCTTCGGTGCCAGGGCAGTCCCTGGGGGAGGCAGGGCCTCTGGGGACATGAAGGCCTCAGTCTTGAGACAGTCAGCAGCACAGGACAGTTTCTTACTGTGCATGAGTTTGCCTTTTAAGGACCTGCTGGCTGGGTTTCTGCACAAAGGGTGGGCTCCCAAAACTGCTGGGAGCATCTGTCCTGGGCTCACACCTCCCAGGCCCTCTTCTGCCCCAGCTGGACTACCCCCTGCACGCTTTTCAGGAAGGGCGGGGCTCCGGGGTGTCCCGGGAGGGCCCCGGGCACTCTGCATGCAAGCTTCTTGAGGCCTGGTGAGGTGATCTTCTGCACTATGGCCTCCAGCTTGAGGCCACGACCTTTCGGGTGGCAACACCTTGGTCCTCACAGCACTGGGGAGCGGTGACCGTGTGGCCAGCCCCATGCAGGAAGCAGGTGGTTCTGGGGCTTGGGGTGGTGGAGGTTCCCCACTTCCCCTAGGCCTGGCCCTCTGGGGTGAAGCCATCCTTCTTAAGAGGCTGGGGGAGCCCTCAGCCCTCTCTTCCCTCCCGTCCATCCCACTACCACTGCTGCTGCGCAGGACCAGGCTCCGCTTCTTGGTAGGGACAGGAGCCATGAAGGCTGACTTCCTTTTGAGTGTATGGAGGGGTCGGTCTGAAAGCTTGCTCCCTGAACCAGGTTTGGGCACTCTGGCCCGCTGGCTCACCCGGCCTTCTTTCTGGGGACTGCTAGTGGTGACCTTGAATGTGGTGGGCAAGTGGTTGTTGGCAGAAAGCTTCTTAGTGGTGTGGCAGTCTGGGATTCTCTCTGAGGGCCGCCGCCGCTTGATATGGAAGACTTGCTGGGGTTTGGTGCGGGACCGGAGGACCATGGATCGCTGGTCCTTGTTGGGCATGCTGGGTGAGTCCGGCTCCTTGGTCTTAGAGCCCATGGGGCTGCTGTCCGAGGCCACAGGCAGGGCAGCAGGGTTGCTGGGGCTGGAGGCGGCTTTAGGTGATGGTTTCCCTACCCGCTTGCCAGATTTGAAGGCTGCTCGCTGCTTGCCCCCGAGCTTGTCAGGGGGGGCGGGGGTGGTGGTCAGACCTGGGGGTCCAGGAGTGCGGGGCTCACTCAGGGCCGTAAGAGAGCGGGTACACATTCTGGGGAGCCCTTCTGAGGGGCCCCGGCCTGGGGCCCCAGCCCCTTCTGCCTGTCCCTGTGGGGGGCCTGTGCAGGACTCTGGAAGCAAGAGGTCTTTGGGTAGGGCTGGCGCTCTGCATGGGGAATCTTCAGCCTCAGGCAGTCCCCTGTGCACCCGCCGGCTCCGTAAACTTTTGCCCCTTGGCACAGGCTCTTTCTTAGCGATGGGCACCTCGGGCACAGCAGGCTTGTTTGGCTTCTGGGCCAGGGAAGCATCCGAGGTGGTGGAACCTCCTGAAGCCTGCTCCCCCTCTGGTCCATCTTCTCCTGGCTTCATATGGGACAAGGAGGATTCAAACCAGCTCTGGACCTTTGACTCGGCCCCCACAGTGGGGCCTAGCAGGATGGCGGGCTCCCCAGAAAGGTGGCATGCGGAACCCCAGCCAGCCTTGACATCTAGTGCCTCCTCTGCCTCCTCCTTGGTGCAGATGAGAGGGGCCTTGGGTGACAGTGGGTCTTGCAGACCAGGCCTCTGCTCAGGGCTGCCCAGCAGCTCACACAGAGAAGAGTACTCCTCCTCAGCTTCCAGATCTTCCTTCCTGCTGGGAGCTGGAAGCAGTGGCAGGTCCCCAAAGTCAGCAGTGGAGCAGCAGTGCCGGCTGTCCTCCAGCCACCGGTCAGCCTTGCCTACCTCGGGGCACTGCAGAAGCCCGCCTACCTCCTCCTTCACTCCTCCTGCCTCCTCCTGCTTGAAGTCCCCAGGAAGTGCTGCCGGCTCCCCAGGGGGGTGCTCCTCTTGGAAGCCCAGGCAGGCTGGGGCCTCACTGGCATCTGCTTTGCCCATACTGTCTACTGCCTTTCCACCCTGCTCTAGGCCTTTGGTGAGCTCACTGGGGTGCAGGCCCCACCGGGGACAAGCGTCTCCCAGGTTCTCCTCTGGCCAGGCAAAGGGGTTGGCACTGTCTACTGAACTGGCTGTGGTTGTGTCTGGGAAGCAATCAAATGCTGCCGTGGTAGGGTCTGGAGCAGCAGCCCCAAGTGTAGGCTTGGTGACGAAGGACAGGGGACCAGTTGTCTTCTTGGGGTCAGGAGTAGCAAAGGCCATGGAAGGGTCTTCAAATAGTCCTGGGCTGAAGTCCTTGGCACTACCACTCTTGTCCAGCTGTAAGGATTCAGGCAGGGCTTCTGGTTCCCCAGGCTGTGGCCATGAAGTCTTGGCTACAGTGTCCAGGCAGGCACTGTGGTTCTCCAGTGAGAAGGGTGGCTTGCCGGCATCCTTGGACAAGCCAGGGGTCTCGGCCCAGGTTTTATCGACCTTCTCAACAATGGCTTCTTGCAGGCCCAGGATCTCAGAGGCCAGGTCCTCCTGCGCCAGGGCACTGAGCAGCAGCCGTGGACAATCCCGCTCACCTGCTACAAACTTGGAGAAGCTGTCCAGAGGCAGGGTGCTGTGCAGGCTCTGGAAGGAGTCATCGGACTTGGTGGACATGTCATCAGGCGAGGTCACGGAACAGGTGGACACAGACTCGGGTTTGGCCTTGGAGTTGCTGTTGACTCTGGCAGGGCTGCTGCGGGCCTGGCTGCAGTAGAGGAAGCTGCGCTCCAGTGGGTCCTCAGAGCCACTCAGGTAGTCAGCCTCCTGCGGCTCGGCATGGGTGGACTGCGGTGTGCTGCTTGGAGGCTCGGACAGAGGTGTGCCTGCCGGCTCTGCTGAGTAGCCGCTACCCTCGGGGCTGCAGTGCTGACTCTTGTGTGGCTCTGGGGTCCTGGACACAAGGCTCTTGATGCCTTTCTTCTGCGGCACAGCAGCCTTGGACAACAGGAGCTGCTGCACCGTGTTCGAGATGTTCTCCACCTGTGAGGTGAGTGCTGTGAGACTTTGCAGGCTGAGGTCCGACAGAAGGTTGTCGGGGAGCTTGTCCTTCTGCAGAGGTCTGCAGTTGCTGGCCTGTGATTCCACGGAGCTGGCGGCGTCCGTTGGGGATGGGTTGAGCAGGGGCATGAAGTGACTGTGGTCAGTGAGGCCTGCAGGGAAGGCCCCGGTGCTGAGCGGCTGCTGGTTGTAAGGAAAGTTCTCCAGGTTGGGCATCAGTGGGGAGGGGGTAGAGCTGTAGGAAGGCGAGCGGCCCACAGAGCGTGCAGGGGAGTGGCTGGAGCTAGGGCTGAAGGTCTGGTAGTACTGCTCTGGAGTCCTGACAGCTGCGTCCTGAGGGCAGTAGCCCTGGCCTTGCTGCCCGTAGTGTTGGTACTTGGCGAGGTTCTGGTAATGGAGGCTTTCTGGGGTGTGATGTCGGCCCTGAAGCACTTGCTGCTGTTGTTGCTGCTGCTGCTGCTGCTGTTGCTGCTGGTCATAGCCAAGGCGGCCCGACTGGTAGGCGTGAAGGTTCTGGACCCGTTGCCCTGGGGTTAGGCTGGCATTGGCAGTCAGTGGCCTGTCGTGGGGCTGGGCAGAAGGTGCTGTGCAACTCTTGTATGAATGGGCCCCCTGCCCACCTCCCTGGACGGCTGGGGAATAGGTGGAGGAGGTGGGGAAGGATTGTGAAGGCTGGGGGAAGTGGCTGCCTTGGGGGAAGGGCAGAGGGGAGGTGAGGTCGTTCTGTGGTTTCTGCCTTTGGAGTTTGGGGTAGGCCAGGGGCTGCTGGGGCTGCGGCAGCTGTGGTGGTGGGACATGCAGGCTGTGAGTCCGGAAGGGAAGCTGGGCATTCTGCTCTGGGTACTGTCTGCCCGGGGGCACTGCCGTCTTCTTCATCAAGTTCTCCTCGTACTTGCCCACTGTCCCTGGCAGGGGCTGTGGCTGAGGAGGCGGTGGCTGAGGGGCCCCCCAGGTCTGAAGGCCCTCCTCACCAGAGTAGCGCCCTGGGTAGGGGCTGCTGTCCTGGACACCACTGTAGCCAGGGAAAGCTGGCCTCCCTGGCAGGGCCTTGCTGCCGCGATGGTACTTGTCAGCTGTGGTGGCCGCTGCGCTGGAGGGCGTGCCCGTGCCACCCTCGTAGCCCGCGTAGGGCTGGGGGCTGTAATAGTCCTTGGCTAGCAGCCGCTGCCGATCACAGCTCAGCCCAGCCTGACCCGGCTGCCTGTAGTTCTCCAGGCGCGATGTCTCCTGTGAGGTTTGTGGGTAGTTCTGTTGTTTGCCATGGAAACCACACCTCTCTCTAAAAGACTGCATGACTCCTCAGCTGGTTATCTGTGAAGAGAAAAGGGAGGGAGGCAGGGCAAGGGGGAAGAGGGAGGTGAGAGGGGGCAGAGAGAGCAATTCAGATGGGTCCACGTCCGGTCCCTGTCCCTTCTCCTCAGCCAGTGGCACCTCCTGGCTACTTCCCCACCCTGTAAGCTGCCAATCTCTTCACCGGGCACATTGGGAATCTCTGGGTCAGGGAGGTGTGCTCTGCAATCCTGCTTCCCACCACCGTTAGCATGAGGAGTACAAAACAAACTGCCCAGCATAGTCACTGGAGCAGCCGCTCCAGGCCCTCCTCTCTGAGCACGTCACCACACCCAACTCTGCCTGCGCACAGCTCAAAGTCATCTAGCAGAGCAATTCTGACTCTGTCCCCTGGGGCCCCTTGATGGAACCTGTAATCTTGGTCCCTGTGTGGCTGTGCTCAGACATGACCCAGCTATGCTGGGGACCCACGAGGGTCCTCCCTCCACTGCCTGGGAGAGGCCACTTGTCAGGCCTGCTGCGACTGCACGTACACGAGTCCACACATGTACACAGGGCGTATCATTCACACGTGTATGCACACACCTCCCTTGCAGTGCCACCTGGACTCTGGCCCTGCTGGCAGATGTTGACTGGGTGCTGCTAAGCCGACTGCCCTATAAAGCATCCCCCGACTCCCAGGAATGCAGGGTGGCAGCACCTGCCTCCATTTTTGATACCGTAGCTGCATAAACAGATTACGCAGCCCAGAATGTGAGAACCCATACTAATAGGGGACGGAGATGCAGTCCTCTGGCCGCTGGAACCCTTTCTGCAGGGTCCTTCCCAATCTTCCCAGCTCAGGAAGTACCAAATTAGGGGGACAGGATCCAGGCAGGGTCGGAACCACCACAGAGCAGACCCTGGGTAGAGAGGTGACTGGGGAGGAATGGGGTCTTTCAGGACAGATAGCCAGTGCTTGCTGGAGTGAAACGGTTCCTCCAGCTGACTGGTTGGCTTGGAGGAAAAGAGGGAATGTCCCATACTTTAGAGGAATTGTGAGGAGGGCTGGCCACTGACTCTAAGTCCCAGAAGGCTCAGGGCTTACCCAGCCACCACTCAGGCCCAGGCCTCCAGGAAGGAGCAGGGACTTTCCAATTCTTGTTCAAAAACACGGAAAGATGGAAGTGTGGCCTGCCTCAGGCCATGAAGATTCCAGGCTTGTTTTGAGATGTGAGAAAGAAGCAAAAGTGGGAAAGGAAAGGCACCTCACAGAAAGAAACAGCAGTGTGAGAGAGGGGAAGAGTCGGGGAGAGAGGGGAATGGGAAAAGAGGTAGAGAGACTTGGACTGGTGTGCAGAAGCAGGGGTGGAGGAGGCTGCCTGGGCAGGGAGTTCTGGCCACCTTTCCTTAATCTGGACCCTACAAAGATGCCTTCATTATCTTGGGGTTGACCCAGAGAATGGGGCAGAGCAGAGCTTCCATGCAGTGGAGCAGGGCACGCCCAGGGCAACTGGGCAGCTCAGAAATAAAAGGCAAGGTCTAGTCCACCTGTCCCTAGAGGGTTGGTCCCACGCCCCCTTGCCCTGGAATCGGTGAGATGGACCTAGCTGCCCCGAAGCAACCTTTCCTCCTTGCCGGCTGGTCAAAGCCTTCTGCTCCCTAGCTCACCGCTCGCCTGCTCTTTTGACCTACTTCATTCTGGGGCTCACAGCTTGGATGCAACATTCCAGGCCATGCCAACCCAGAGGAGCTGGAGGAGGCTCCCAGCCAAGTGGGCAGCTCTGTGTCCCATCCCAGCCGGGAACATCCGAGGGCACAGGTGGAGGTCACCCCTGCTCAGAGCCTACTCTCAGCTTCCAGGGCCACGATACATGGTGTGTGCTCCCTGCCCTCTTTGGGCGTGTGTTTACAAGCCCAGAATGTGCAAACCTGGACTGCTCTGAAGACTGCCTCTGCCTGCCTCCCTCGTATATCTGCACAAATTACATTTCGGCTTTTATTAGTCCCAGATCACTCTCATTTCCTGCTGAGTGTCCTGTGGATATCATTAACATTTCTACAGCTGTAGGTTTTTTTTTTTTTTTCTTCCCTCCACATTCCCCAAAATGCATTGCCACAAACACTACTTAAAAAGGGAGGGGGGCAGTCGCAGTGTCCCCTCCCTGTCCACACCCTCTCCCTGTTTGATCAGTCCAGCTGCTGTGTCTTTTAATTTCACCATGCTGGATTACAGGCAGGCTTCCTAATGCACACAGGCAGCTGGATGTGAGAAGCATCTATCTCCAAGAAAAGACAGTTCAATTAAAATCCCAGAGGCCCAGTGCCTGAATGGAGGACGCAGGCAAAAACATGTGCCCCCAACGCCACTCTCCAACCTGGAGGAGAGAGGGACACAGGAACAAAGGCTCAGGCATGGTGGCATCCTCCACCATGCGGCTCTGAGCTACAGAGGTCCTATTGGCTCCACTAGGAGAAAATGGGGTACTGCCTCTTTAAGAGCTGCCTCAGGCCTGCTGTGGGTTCTGTTGTTATTAATTATTATGATTATGATTATTTTTCAAGAGCATCAGGAAAGGATGCAAAGGGGGAAGAGAGGTAGATAGCAGAAGTGGGGAGAGGGAGAATAGCATTAGGACAGAGGGGGGCAGAGCCCCCCCCCAAGTGATAGTGACCTTTGAACATGGGAGGAAGGGAAGACATGGGCAGGGAGTAGCTGGTGACTCTGGCTGGAGAAGTAGGGGTGAGGGGGGTCAGGAGAGGGCCCCTCCTGGGAACCCTGCCCCCTTTCTCTCCACTTACCCCCTTCTCCTGGGAATTTGCCAAGGCCTCCTCTTGGCAGCACTGGCAGAACCTGGCAGCAGTGGGTGGGAGTCCTGAGCAACCCCCTCAGCCTCAGGCACATGAGCACTCCATCCATATAATCGTGCCTGGGAGCAGGTCTTTCCAGCCACTGGATAGAACGGTGTGGCAGGTCCAGGACCTCAAGCCTTTAGACTATAGGACTTGCCTTGTCACAGCAGAAAGCCTCAGACCACAAGCCATCAATAGCCATGGAACAACACAGTAAGGAGAGCTGACACCTCATGGTGAGCCTGGGGTACAGCCCTTCCCCCAAAGGCTCCAGAAGGAGCCTTGGCCAGGCTGCCTTACATGCTTTGAATGTCATGTCCTGTTTACAACAAAAGGTGATTTTCAGAGGAGCCAGAGACCTGTGCTTGGTACCTCACACCAATAATTGCCACACTGGAATGGGGTGTCTTGGCTCAGGCCAGGCCAGGGGCATGTATGCACAGGTACCTGTGTCTGTCCCCCCTTTACAGCCTGCCAGGCCCTGAACACAAGTGAGGCTCTTCATTGGTTCTTGTGGTGCTGAAGATGAACACAGGGCCTCCAGCATGCTAGGCAAGTGCTACTACTGTGCTGCACCCCAGCTTCCAGGCCCCATTTTTAATTAAAAATATGTATTTATTTGAGAGAGAGAGAGAGAGAGAGAAGGAGGAAGGGAGGGAGAGAGAATGGGCATGCGAGGGCCTGTAGCCACTGAAAAAGAACTCCAGATGTATGTGCTACTTGGTGTATCTGGCTTTATGTGGATACTAGAGAATTGAACCCGGGTCGTTAGGCTTTGCAGGCAAGTCCCTTAACCACTGAGTAATCTCTCTAGCCTCCATTAAAAAAATTATTTATGTGTGTATTTATGGGTAAACACATGCCGCAGTGCATGTGTGGTCAGAGGACAATCTTGGGTGTTGGGTTTCTACCTTGTTTGAGACAGGATATCTCATTTGTTTTATCTCTGGGAAGGCCAGACTTGCTGGTCCCACAAGCTTCAGGATTCTCCTGAATCCACTTCCCATTGCTGTGGGTGCACTGGAATCACAGACACTTCTGCTTCCAGCTCGGTGTGGGTTCTGGGGATCCAAACTCTAGCGGAGGGCTCAAGGAACTATAAATACCGAGTCATCTCCCCAGGCTTCCTCCTATCCCACTTTTATTCCTACCATGCCCCATCTTCCAGCAGGCAGACCCAGCTTAGGTAGGCCTGCCATTGGACAATGAATAGTGGTTCACCATCTTCTGTCTTCACAGCTATTGTGTCCCCTGGGAAGTCCTAGCAAGAGGTCATTAGACCCAGTGCCTCTCTGAGGAGGGTTGGCTCGATCAGTGGATCAGTGAGATGGATCAGTGAGGCGTGGTTCAGAGGTGCTGTGGCCGAAAGAAAGGGGGACCAGCAGGGTTAGGGAGGAAGGTGGACAGACAGGTGCTTGTCCTCTTCACTGGCACCCCCCCCAGCCACTGGCCCCTCCCACCTACCTATCCCAGGTTGTTTTATGACCTGGTTTCCTCATTTGTGGCTGCAGAGAAAATTGAGAAGCTCAACCTAATCAAGGTCTGAGACTCTAAAAAGAAGGGGGAAGGGCTGGAGCGATGGCTTAGCAGTTAAGGCTCATATGCTTGTGAAGCCTAAGGACCCCGGTTCGATTCTCCAGGTCCCACGTAAGCCAGATGCACATGGCGGCACATGTGTCTGGAGTTCGTTTGCAGTGGCTGGAGGGCCTGGCGCGCCCATTCTCTCTCCCTCTGTCTCAAATGAATAAATAAAAATAAGTAACTCTTTTTTTAAAAAAATATATTATTTATTTATTTATTTATTTGAGAGAGCGAAAGAAGGAGAGAGGGAGGGAGAGAGAATGGGTGCACTAGGGCATCTAGCCATTGCAAACAAACTCCAGATGCATGTGCCCTCTTGTGCATCTGGCATACGTGGGTCCTGGAGAATCGAACCAAGGTCCTTTGGCTTTGCAGGCAAACGCCTTAACTGCTAAGCCATCTCTCCAGCCCCCAAAATAAGTAACTCTTAATAAGAAGAGAGAATTTACTAGAGGAGGCTGACGAGGAGTGGGCAGAGGAGTAGAAGGGGTTGAGAGGATGTACCCCGATGGGCCTCCCCATCTGTTGTGGGTGATGGACAACAAATGAGATCTGGGTAACTCACAACTGTCCTGGGGGTGGGGGTGGGGTGTCTCTGTCCATCCTTAGGGCCTGGCTTGCCTGGACACAGGGATGAGTGTCCATGGAACCCACAAGACCAGTCAGACCCCACAGGCCTCTGAGCTGGAACTAACAGGCCCACTTAGGGCAGAGTGAGGAGCATTCTGGGGCAAGCAGCCTCGCCCCAAAGTATGGTCCCTCCAGACTGTGCAATGGTTCCCATGCACTGTGCCTACGGTCCCCATATACATAGCCAGCTCCACGAGGCCCTCTCCAGGAACTGGGTTACCAAGTAGCCAGAGGCAGGTAGTAGGGGAAGAAGTAGAAGACAGGCTGGGATGCTGCTCAGGGATAAAATACTTGAAGAGCATGCACTAGGCCCTGAGTTTCATCCCTGGCACTGAAAAAGAGAGAGAGAGAAAAAAGTTAGTTACGAGCCTGAGGTCCCCGCATCTGGGAGGTTGAGGCAGGATGATCGGATCTCAAATTCAAGGCCAGCCTTGGCCACATGATGAGACTCTGTCTCAAAAACAACAAAGAAGATGGCCCCAGCCTCCTCTCCAGATGTCAGACGTCAGCCAGATGCCTTAGTTGAGGTAGAGAGTTAGGGTTTTTGGAGGATGTTTGAGTAACCCTTTCAACTCATCAATGCTGTTTTCCCTAGTAAGCCACTGGCACAGGGTCTCACCCACCAAGATACCATGCCCATGGCACCCCCACAGCTCTTCCCTGGACACAGCCCATGTAGCCCCTGCTAAACTAGAACCCCTGACTTCTGCAGCTGTGCTCTCTACGCAGAGCACCCCTCTGCCCTTGCAGCAGAGGCCTGGTCCTGGGGCTCAGCAGGCCGCATGTCTGGGTGAGGATTGCTTTCCTTGGGTGGCCTGTCCACAGCCAGATCACCCACTGTCGGTGCTGTACTTACGAGCTGCTTCTGTGTAATCATCTTTTAGAACACTTTATTCATTACTTAACAACAACAAAAATATCACCACCTCTGTGTCTGTCCAAATGAGGAGAAGTGGAGAGGAGCCAACAGCCAAGAGGACAGGGTCTCTCCTGTGTCCAGCTTGAGCCAGCCTGTCTTCTCCAGCCTGGTCAGACTGATGCAAACTGTAGTCAGTCTTAGGACCAGCAAGCTGTGGGGACTGGTGGGGTGGCGGCGGGGGGGGGGGAATGTGTTGGAAGAGTCCCCAAGCCTGCTAAGTTCTGGTCCCTACCACAAAGCCCCAGCAGCTCCTGTCTTTACAGAATCCTGACACTGATCAGGGCAGCTCCACAGCAGCCACTGGCTTTGAGGGAAGGCAAAATGGGAGCCCAACCTCCTTGTGCCCAGGACTAGGACTTTCTTAGGGAAGAGAACGCATAAGTGCCGAGCCAGCAGCAGGCTGTCTGAATGCCAACCAGCTACTGACCCTGGGCAAGCCTTTTATCTCTCGAGCCTCAGGGCCTTTGTACCGACTGTCCCCTCAGCTAGGAAAACCATTCTGGTATCTCCAGAGCTCTTACCCAGCTCCAAGCCTTTGTTCCAGTCCCTGCTGTATTTGAAATGGACGCCCCTTTATGCTCCCTTCTATTTCTTCTCCAAGCACTAACCTTCTTGCAGTCAGCCTTAACTTGCTTATTATTGGTCTCCTCTGGAACCAAAGTTACATGAGAGCAGGGATTTTTGCCTATTTTGTTCACAGCCATGTCTCCATTGCCCAGAACAATAAATATTTATTGAATGAATCATGTTCCAAATGTCACATTAACCCCGTGGAAATATCCAGAGCAAGTGACAGGGTGGCAGCACAGAGCATATTTGGGCAGGGACTGGCGCCATAGCTCTGCTTCATTTTACATAGAACCTGTCCTTGAGGCTGAGCAAGGAGTCCACTTCCTGACCCACCAGAGCGCAGTGACAGGTGAGGTTGGAGACAGACTTGACATCCTGGTCCCAAATGCAGTAGGGGAAAGCCCCACCCAGCCAACAGATACCCCTGCCACACAGCACACCAAAGGCTGGGTTTCTTCCTTTAAGAAACTCAGCTATGGGCTAGAGAGATGGCTTACCAGTTAAGGCATTTGCCTTCAAAGCCAAAGGACCCTGGTTCGATTCCCCAGGACCCACATAAGCCACATGCACAAGGGGGCACATGTATCTGGAGTTCATTTGCAGTGGCTGGAGGCCCTAGTGCACCAATTCTCTCCCTCTCTCTGACTCTCTCAAATAAATAAAACTAACTAAATAACTAAATAAGAAACTTCAGCTTCAAGTCAAATCTTTCTTTTCAAAAATGTCATTAACAGAGTGGGACATGGTGGCACACGCCTTTAATCCCAGTACTTGGGAGGCAGAGATAGGAGGATCACCATGAGTTCAAGGCTAGCCTGAGACTACATAGTGAATTTCAGGTCAGCCTGGGCTAGAGCAAGACCTTACCTTGAAAACCAAAAAAAAAAAAAAAAAAAAAGTAATAATAATAATTAAATTAAAAAAGGTTATTAACCAATCGAAAAGGGTTTTGTTTTTGTTGTTTAAGCAATGCAACATTCAAGGGAACCTGTCTGTGGGCTTGACCACAAACTGCAGCTGTCAAACACTCATGTAGTTGATGCCCATGGAGCTTAGTTAGCTCTTGCCTGAGCAAAGGAAAGCTCTTGTTGGGCTGGGGACTTGGGTACACAGCAAGAACTCAATGAAGGGATGAGTACCTAGAATGTTCTCTGGCCCCAGAAGAGACCCTGGGAGTAGTGTGTACTAGGAAAGCACTGGAGTGGCAAGTGAACACCCTCGGGTGTAGGAAGAAGGGAAAGGAGCTGAGGGTTAAGGCTGGGGACATGTGTAATAGTGAGATGGCCCAGGTAACATTCCACACCAGATGCGGGTGAGGCTCTGCCCCAACTTTCCTGGGGTCACTGTCAGATTCCTGGCGAGGTGAATTATAGAATTAATGGCACAATGAGCGGCTTTCCTCTCTAGAACATAGCGTGCTGAAGGCAGGGGCTTGCTGCATTTGCTCCTAAGCCTTGGAACCAGAGTCGACTCTAGTGAATACTGCTCAGATGGAGGACGAGGTAGGATGGAGGGGCATGCCTGGCTCTGTGTTAGGTACATTATATAATTTTCATCACCTTCTCAGGGAATGAGGCCCAGGTAGACATTTCAGGAGGAGGGGTCTGGATACTTGCAGTTTGGAAGGCCCCTTCAGCACCTGGCTCCTGGAGCCCATTTCTTTGTTTTGGGGCATGTGTAGTAGGGTGTGTGTGTGTGTGTGTACCAGGACAGGATTACATTGAGTGCCCCTCCTTTACCACTCAACATTTCTGTATTTCCTTGAGATAGCTGTGGTTTTTCAGGAGCCCAGTGCCGCTTTGGTCACTGCTCCTCACAGTACCAGAGCTACAGATGTGTGGCCATTCATGTCCAGCTGTTTGAGTGGATCCTGGGGTGACACGTCTCATGCTTGTGGCATGTGCTTTTTACCCTCTGAGCCATATCCTCACACCCCAGGAGTCCATTTCTACTGAGCAGAAGTCTAGGTGGGACTTGAACAACGAGGATCGAAGGAAGGCAAAGGAGCAGGCCCCTTGCAGACACACAGACAACCGTTAGGGTGTTGCTGGATGAAGGACACCCAGAGGGTGGGGGTGGGGGAGGGAAAGGGGCAAGGAAGCAGCAAGCCTTCCAGCAGGGCTGCACTCGAGGACCTTCCACCTCTGCTCAGATCTCTGGGTTTCCACCACTTCAGGTGGCTTGGCAGATGCTCAGTGGGCTGTCTTCAGGGCACTGGTCTCTGACAATCATGCCCAGTGCCCAGCTGCCTGCATGGGTGAGGCTCCTCTGTGTGTCGGTAGGGCTTTCCTGGTCTGTCCTCCAGGCAGCAGAGGGGGTTTCTGGCACATTCCAGACACTGTCTATTCCCCTCAAAGGAAAAAGGCCAGCATGGTAGAGCAGCCAGCCCCTAGAAGCCACTTTCTGTACAGTGCATTCTTTCTCACACCCTCAGCCCCACAGATATTAGTTGAAGCCCAGAGCGGGTCACTGACTTGTCCAGCAGAGAGACCCAACTTCCTGTGCAGCTCTGTGCCCAAGTGCCTGTCAAACAGCAAGCCCAGTTCTCCAGCAGTGGCAGGAGAATTTGTCGCCTCCCCAGCCTGGGCAGAAACACCCCAGCTGCCCTGTTTCCACGCCTGATAGCTACAGCATCCTGACAGCCCGGGAGGCGCAGCCCAGCGCCCCCCCCCCCATTTCCCAGCCCCGGTTCCACCTGGGGGAGCCGAGCACTGGCGTCCCCTCCCACTCCAGCCCCAAGGGGAGGAAGCCGCCTGTCAGGCCGCCACGGCGTGTCAAATCCTCTTGCTGCCTAATTGTGAGACGGCAGCGTTTAAAGAAACGCTTTTCTGGCCGCCTGCCACACCGCAAACTGCTTGGTATAATTTTATTATTAAGGAGAGAGAAAAAGAGGGAGGGGGGCTGGAGGGGAGAGAAAAGGGGAGAGCGGAGGCAATTGCTTCGTCTAAGTCAGTTGCTGGAGTATTCCACTCAACGTGAAAGCGGGGACGGCTTTCCAGTTGGCAAGCCGACTTCGTTAATTGCGCATTCAGTCTCTACTTAGGGTAATTGGAACGAAGCGGACCCCAGCTCTGACAATTAGGGTCTGCGACTAGGCCATTCACCCTTTCGGCAAGTAGCCCCCGCCCCCAATCGACGCCACCGCATCCCTTCCAGTGGGGCGCGGGGGGGGGGGAAGAGGAAGGGCTCCGGATGCCCCATTCCAGGGCAGGGCTGCGGCAGGGGGCTGGCTGGGGCCCAGGCGGGGTTGGGAAGCCCTGCGTGGCAAGGTAGGGTTTATGGCCTCGCCGCCACTTGGAACAGATGTTTTCGGCCGCGTAAGACAAAGACAGAGCGCCAGCCGCCGCCGGGAGAAAATCCGCAGGACTCCCTCAGGGGCAGGTAAAATTTCACCTTCTATTGGTGTCCCTCCACCCCTCCTGGTTTCCTGGCCTCTCCACCAATCCCGAAAGCGCCACCAAAGACGCCGCGCCGCCTCCTCCGCAGCCCAACCCGCTGACCCCAGCAAGGTCACGGCGACCTCGGGCTCCACCAGCAGCCCGCCCGCCCGCCCGCCTTCCACTCTCGAAGGGCGCCCCAGTCCTCGATCCGCAGAAATCCGAGGCGCAGGAAGAAGAGGAAGAGGGCGCTGCTCGTGCCACGAGGCGGAGGCAGCCTTGGATGCTCCCCGCTTCCCTCCCGCCTGCACTGGGGGCCTTGGGGGGCGCCCCCCCCCCAGCCTCCATCATTCATTTCCCTGATTCCTGGTGTAGCTGCCCTCGGAAGTCAGCCGAGTGAAGCAGCTGTTCCTTGCACACTCCACTTGACCAAAGATGATGATAAATGAGGCCAAGACTGCGTCGGGGACGCGGCGGCGGCGAGCGGTGCGCAGGGCGGGGCGTGGGGCCTTGCAGCCCCCTCGCCGCGCTTCCAGAAGCGCGCATATGCGGAAGATAGTATCCGTGGGGCGAAATCAAAGGCCCGCGAGGCTCTCGCGCCGCCCTAAGCCTCCGGAGGTGGGGTTTAGACCGCAAGCAGAGAGCCACTCCCGGCGCGCGACCCAAGGTGGAGACCTTTCTCTCCCCACTAACCCCCGGCCGGTGCCGTAGCCCTCCCGGCTCATCCTTCCCCTTAATGCTGGGGTCCCCACGGCGCCCTCGCCTCCACCCCCCCCACCCCTTCCCCCGGTCCCCGCGCCTCAAACCTATTAACGCTCATAAATAATGAATAATGGAGCGCTTCCCTTCAGCAGCGCTAGACTGAGGGCGGGGGCCGCTGCCAGATGCTCCAGGTCCTGGGGAGGGGGCGCCGGGCGTCCGGGACGCGCGGCCCTTAACACACGTGCAGTCGCGGCGCGCAGGCGGGCACCCCGCCGGGCGGCGGAGGAGGGGGAATCCCGCGCTGCCCTCCCCAACGCCACCTCCCCTGGAGTCCTCTGGCACCGAACGAGGCGAGAGAGCGCGCGTGAGCTTCCCAGCCGGAGAGGGTTATTTTTAACCTGCCCCCCTTTCTATATCTGCCTCTCGGGTGTGCGCGCCCGTCCGCCCGCCAGCTCGCTCCACCAGCCGAGGACGCGGGCTCCTCACCTCGCTCAGCAGCAGCAGCAGCAACAGCAGCTCCGGACTCGGCCGGCCCGCGACCCCCGCCCCTGCGCGGGCATAGCGCGGCTTACATCTCAGTCTGGAAAGGACCGATTAGGAGCCGCGTGCCTTTCAGCGAAAATATCGGAACCGGGTGGGATGGGGGCGGGGAACCGGCGCTCTCGTCCCTTCGCCTCCCTCCCACACTGCGCGGAGTGGCTGTGCGAGCGTCTCCCACTCTCTCCCACCCCACCCCCCCAGATGGGGAAAGGGGTGGGCAGCCGGCCGGCCTGGGTGCCAAACAGTCTACTCAACGCCCATCCTGGAGATGCCCGAGCTCCCCTACGTGAAGACCCAGGGGCTGCGGCCATAGCCGCCAAGTGGGGCGCTGCCTTTTCCCCACCGCCAGTCCCCTCCCTAAACCACTCCACAAACAAGCCATTTGAACGGCAGCGGGCTGGCCCACCCGGGCAACTTCAAGGCAGACCTTACCCGGCCAGGGGCACACCGGGGGAGCGCACCAAAGGCGGTGTACTCCCTCCGACCCCTCGGCCTGCCTGGGCTAGGCCCCCCAAGGCCTAGGAACTCCGGGCCCACGCTCAGACCCCTTCCTCCCTCGGGATGAGGCCGCAGGAAGTTTGCCACGGCTGCGGTTACCCTTCTCTGCAAAAGGCCATCCACCCAAACCCCAGTTGGTCCTTCCCCTTAGAGGAGGTGGTGGGCAGCCAAGACACCCGCGGCGCTCTGGAGCTTTGGCGTTTTCCGTCCAGACTCCTTCGAGCCCAATCGCCAGGTCAGAGACTTGGGGGACCCCCAGGAACCCTCCCTCCTTCAGGAGGAGGAGGAGGAGGGGTTAACAGAGGCAGCGGATAGGGAAAGTGGAGGAAGTGGTGCACCGAGGAGGAGGGCATTCCAGCTGCCGGAGTTATGGGTTTAGCGGCAGGAAAGAACGCAGCCTGTTGGGGCCCAGGAGACGGAGTTGTCTGAGGCTTAGCTGGGCTACAGGAAAACGGCTTGGAGGGGGGAGGGGGAGGGGAGGTTTCAGCTGGGTGCAGCACCAAGGAAGGGGCCCACGGGTGGAGAGGTGAGCTCAGAGTAAGAAAGTCCAGTAGGCTGAAGCTCCCTGAGGAAAAGGGGAGGTTCTCTACTCGCTTGGGCCAAAACTCTAGCTGGGAAGGCCTTGGAGACCTGGCAGGTCCAGGAGGCAGAAGAGGACAAGGTCTAAACACGAACAGCGTGGGAAGGTGGCGGTCCCCAAGGAGCTACCCAGTGAGCTTCCCTTAGGTCTGGACCCACTGTTACTGCTGCCCTGCCAGACAGGTGTCTCCAAGAGGCTTCACTTCCACACAGTTGTTCTCTAAGGGGGTGATGTCACCTCTCTTTTACAGGCATGGAAATGGATTCAGAATCAAGGGGCTGTTCCACACTACACCCTTATGGGGGCCATGAGCACAGGGGTCCCAGCAGTGGTTACAACCAAGTGCAGGAGACAAAAGGATTGAGTGACCATAAGGTCTCCTTTGGAAATTTCAGAACACTGGTCTGGGTTAGAAAAAAAGGGACAAGGGCTGGTGGCGGTGGGGGTGGGGGGCTGGAGAAAGGCATCACAGGGCCAATCCACCTGCTCCCACCACTGCCAGGGCCCTTTTAGGAGCTTCCAATGTGGGGATGGTGGTGCTGCTATTGTCTTGGAGGCTGAAATCCATGGGTCTCATTTATTCATCTGTAGACTGAATATAAATCTCACTCCGTGGGGTTTCCCTCTCTCCAAATGTGCATGGCTGCCATTGTGGCAGCTAAATTACAAATCCATTTAAGGCCTGGGTAGTTCTGGGCAGTGCCATCCTACTCACCACCCCCGCCCCCCCCCAACAGACTAATGCTCTTAATACTAAAGAGCTTTCTGTCTCAAGGTGGGACTGCTGGGCCTCTGGCTGCCCTTGCCACCAAGGATGGAGACTCCATTTGTGGTGTGCCTACTGCAGCCCTGACACAGCCTGGTAACCAGAAGCCCCAGCTTTGCAGACAAGTGAACCAACAGCCACTGCTCCAGAGGCCGACTGAGGAAGCTTCCTGGGGACCGAAAATATTTGCCTTTGGTTTTGAGTTGTGGCCTGGTCCTGAGTCTGGGCAACTGGCTGATTTTCCTCTCCAAACAGCCATGAAATGTGGAGGTATTTAAGAGGAAAAATGAGGCCCAGGCAGCTGTCTGAATACAGCATCTGGCTGTTTTGAACATTGCTCTTGTTTCGCTCCCAGGGTGAACAGAATACTTTGGCATGGGCGGTATTCTGAACGCTGGTTCTGTTCCCAGACCCAGCCCTTTTGAGCCTTGCCTCTAACTGCACCACACTCTTCCAGAACTCTCTTCCCCCTGACTTTCAGCCCGTCAGCATGCAAGGTGGCCTTTCTAGTTGTACATCACTAACTTGGCCTGACTCACAGCTGCTTGTTCTGGAAACGTGTTGGAAAATCCCTCCTGGCCAGTAGAGAATGGCAGGCCTCTTCTATTCCCGAGGGGCTCCAGGAAAGTCAGATTCAGGCAGCCAGGTCATTGTGAGGGCTCATGGGGGTAGAGAGCTGGCTTTAGGGATGACCAATGCAATCACTGGTCCCCACACCCACCCTGATGAGGCCCTGACGGTGGGTAGCTTGCGGCTCAAATCCTAGCTCTTGCGCTCAAAGCTATTGGGTGACCATGGGCAATTTACTTAACCTCTCTGTGCTTCAGGCTCTTTACCTGCAAAAATGCTCCAGGCATCAAACTGGTAGAATTATTGTGAGATTAAATGGGACACTGACAGCTGTCTGAGGCTCAATGCAGTACAGCAATGTCTAGTACCACATGTTCGTGGAGAGGCCAGGGCCGACTCATAATTCTTGTCCCAGTGGACCTACTTGGGTTTGAGTCAGAGTTGGAGAACACTCTAGGACTGAGTGGTAAGATCAGCCCACAGAGCAGCCACCTGTCCCCAAGGCAGGACGTCCCTCAAGCACTAGTGAGTATATGCGAGGCTAGGTGGTTTGGGAGGTTCTGGGGTCTTATACTAGTTCTTGGTGAGGTTGTTGCAGCAAGTCTGGGGCAAACTCAGTCGCGGCAGACCTTGTTCTCTTGAGTCCCAGAGGGTAGGGTTAGGGGTGGATTTGGTTTCTGTCCTGTCCAAGGAGGGCCCTTCAGAACTCTAGGTCCTTGTGGTGACAGGGGCAGCCCTTGGGACTTGGCCTTCAGCCTCTGACCCCTGGTAGCAACACATACGTAAAAAACAGTTTTAGCTGGGCGTGGTGGCTCACACCTTTAATCCCAGCACTCAGAGGCAGAGGTAGGAGGATCACTGTGAGATCCAGGCCACCCTGGAACTACAGAGTGAATTCCAGGTCAGCCCTGGACTAGAGTGAGACCCTACCTCGAAAAAAAAAAAAAAAACAAACACCAAAAAGCAGTTTTAGCTGGGCATGGTGGTACACGCCTTTAATCCCAACCCTCAGGAAGCAGAGGTGGGAGGATCTCCATGAGTTCAAGGCCACTCTGACACTACATAATGAATTCCAGGCCAGCTTGGGCTAAAGGGAGACCCAACTTCAACAAGCCAACAACAACAACAAAAAGCAGTTTTATGAGCTAAGCTTGCCCACACTTAACAACCTGGTCCTCAGTTTCCCCCTTGGTGTAGTGGGGAGCCAGGATATGCTGGTCCCTCTTTCTCTGTGATGGTTTTCTGAAACCCTTTTCCCTGGGCAAGTCTGAGATCTGAGCATTAACACCAGGGGCTGGGTACCACCCGTGGCTGAAGATTTGAGGTACCAGGCTCAGCCAGACCACCACAGCCAGTTTCCATGGGGATGCCTTCAAGGGCTTGCAGGTCCTAAACCCCTAGCATCAGTGACCTCTTTTCATGATCACAAGAATCCCGAGAGGTGGTACCATTGTTTCCCTTGTTTTGCAGATGAGGAACTACAGAGGTGATTCCTGTCACTGGAGGTCACACAGAGGGTAAGGGGGAGGTCACTGAGGGGCTTGGCTCATTCCAGCCTCGTAGGACTCTGCCTTCCTCAGACAGGCCAGGCCCTGTGGTGTTCATCTGGGTATCGTGCATTTGGTTTTCTGGGCACAGAGCAGGTATAGACATGGTGCTGTTTCTGCTTGGCTGATGAGGGTGTGGGAAAAGGGGAGCCTTGCTTCAGACAGACATGGGAAGAGTTAACTAGTTCAACCTCTTGGGAGAGTCTCCTGATAATATGGACCCAAAGTCACCTGTACAAGGCGAACCACTGTAGTGCCACCTGCAGCAGGAAGCACTGGATGCCCCCAAATGTCTGTCCCAGGGGATGACAATAGGGTGGACAGCTGAGAAATTCCCTATTAAAGGATTGAAAGGAAGGGCTTCATGTCTAGCACTGGAAGAGTGCAGGTATTTGCTGGGTGTGCTGGTGCACGCCTTTAATCCCAGCACTCGGGAGGCAGAGGTAGGAGGATTGTAGTGAGTTCAAGGCCACCCTGAGACTACATAGTTAATTCCAGGTCAGCCTGGGCTAGAGTGAGACGCTACCTCAAAAAAACAAACAAACAAACAAAAACCCTGCAGTTATTTTGTATAAAACCAACAGGATGAATTTGAGTTTTTTTTTTTTTTTTTGTGTGTGTGTGTGTGTGTGTGTGTGTGTATCCTAAGCAGGTGTGGTACAGACCTGTAATCCTGGCACTTGAGATGCCGAGACAGAAGGATGGTGGGTTTGAGGCTAACCTGGGCTACATAGTGAGACCCTGTCTCTAAAAAGTAAAACCAAAACGTACAACAAAACCGTCACCAACAATGGGGGAGAAAACGAGAAGAAAACTGCTGGTATGAGTAAAGCTCTATCCCTTGGGCTGTGCCTGCCTCCTTAGCAAGACGGGTAGAAGCTGAGCCCTGTGTCCTGCACACAGTAGGCACTTCCAGTTCATAATCCTTGTACAACTGAGGCTGCATAAGGCAGCCAGCTGAGCCTGAACCTAGCCCAGGCTGACCCTTACTACCACCAGGCTACAGAGAACCCCACGGATGGTGCTCAGGGCAGTCATAGTTTCAGCACCTCCTTCCTCTTCCTTCTTTGTGTCCCTGCAACATGCTCTACTGTAATCTTTCCAACAAAGCACCATGCTATAAAATGTAAAACAAGACGCCATCCTCACTTTGTGGACCTGAAGGCTCTGAAGTGTGGATTCCTGTTGGAGACAGGGATCAAATCCCACCTCAGACCTCAGCTGTGGGCTCCTGGGCAGGTGACTCAGCTCCCTGTACCTGGAGGGTGACAGATTAGAGGATATCATGTGCACAGAATTGTCAGAGCAGCCCTAGGAGGGAGAGAGAGAGAGAGAGAGGGAGAAAAAGTGTGTGTGTGTGTGTGTTTAAGGGAGATCTATAGAGATGAAAACACTGTGGCAGGGCCACCCAGGAAATATGGGCCTTAAAACCTGACTGCATGGCAGTCTTCTGCCCCAGCCTTGACTCTAGGCCCTCCTGGGCAGCCCCTTCCCTACAGCCTGAATTATAATAATAGCATTAGTTCTCCTTTTATCTAGAAGGACCTACCTTTTTAAAAAAAATATTTTATTTATTTACTTACTTGCATGCAGAGAGAGACAGGAGAGGAAATATAAATGGGCGTGCTAGGGCCTCCAACCACTGCAAATGAACTCCAAGTGCATGCACCACTTTGTGCATCTGGCTTTACCTGGGTACTGGGGAACTGAACCCCGGTTGTTAGGCTTTGCAGGAAAGCGCCTTAACCTCTGAGCCATCTCTCCAGCCTAGCATCTACCTTTTAAAAGGTAAACATTGACTTTTTTTTTTTGAGGCAGGGTTTCACTTTAGCCCAGGCTGACCTAGAGCTCACTTTGTATCCTAGGCTAGGCCTCAAACTCATGTTGATCCTACCTCAGCCTCCTGAGTGCTGAGATTATAGGTGTGAGCCATCATGCGTGGCTGACATGTAGCAGAGGAAAGGGCTAGAAACCCCAACTGGTTCTTGCTAGCTACAGTGGTAGGGCCAGGAAGGCAGGAGCTCCTGCAGGGAATGACTGAAGCCCAGCTCCTATTCTTAGGCCTTTGAATAGTTGGTTACTGCTGGGGTGGTCAGACACACTGTCTAGGCACAGAGGCCAAGTGGCAGTGGGCCCAAGCAGGGGTCCCACTGTGTGTGTCCCCTGACTAGCATGCTGGGTAGTACCAACCTGGCTGACTGGCCAAGACCTCAGAAAGGTCTCTGTTCACTGTGGTCTTTCCCAGGTGATGCTTCACAAGAATCTTCAGAAAGCCCAAGTCCCCAAGGCTGACCCGCTATGTGACCTCAGGTAAGTCACCCCACCTCCTGTGGGCCTCTGCTTCCTCATCCCTTAAGTAGCTGTATAAATACCTGTCTCCCACCGCTGCACCGAGAGCCAGTGAGGAAATGGGAATGGCAATGCCTTGTCTTCATCCATGCTCATGGCAGGGTCTCACCCAGCTTCCATGTGCCAGGCTGTCTTCTGAGCCCATCACATCCTAGCTCAGGTTGCAGATGAGGCATTAGACACACAGAGAGGAGCTTGGGGCATTTGCTTCTAGGTGAGAGTGCTTTAGCAGGGACATAAAAGGAAGACTAACCCTATTATTATAAATCGGAATGGCGGAGAGGGGCGCCCAGGAGGCAGCACTGTGTGGGCCCAGAGGGCAGGGGTGGGGCCAGAGACTCTCTGCCATGCAGTCACGTTTTAAGGCCCATGTTTCCACAGTTGCTCTGGCATGATAGCGTCATCTCTGGAGAAACTGCAAGGAACACATGAGCACGCTGCCTTACAGAGAACACAGCTAAGACCTGGGAGACCAAGGGGAGTTCTTGAGTCGCAGTACCATTTGGACTTGAATTCAAGCCTGGACCCAAGTCCTTCTTAGTGGCAGGGATCTTGGGAAGGATCTGCACAAGGGAAGGTCCAGGGACTCCATTCAGGCTAATATATTCCCTCCTAGGCGCTGTCTGTGGGATATTTGACCCACTGTCTTCTTGGGCCTTCGCTTCCACGCCAGCCACAGGAGCCGAGTAGACCATTTTATGCACAGGCAGGGAAGTTGAGACCCACTGAGGACACAGACTTGCCCAAGTTTCCAAACCTCACTTCCTGGGGTCTCTGGGCTCCCCTACAGAGTACAGAGGATACCATCCACTTAGACACATCTGCCCACTCATCCATCCCCTTCTATTCCCATTCTTCCAATCCACCTGGCCACCTATCCACCTTCCCATCCCTCCATCCACCTGCCTGCCCACTCTTCCACCCATCCTTCCATCTGAGAAACAGTTACCAAGTTACTGAACACCACACGGAGGTGCTGTGGGAGGAGCAACCCGAGTAAGCCAGGGCTCAGGGGCTCTGCAGGAGACAGTTCAGTGTTGTTGCACAGGTAAGAGCCCAAATCATACCCGAGAGGGACACGGGGTCAGAGGGGACTTCCCAGAGGGAGTCCTGAAACCTGAGGGATATTAAGTTGCTAGTGAAGCCAAAGGACAAAGCTGGGAGGGCAGAGGAGAGGCAAGGTCTGAAAATGTGGCAGCTTTCTGAAGGTGGAAGTGAAGGCTTGCAGTGGGCAGGGCCCAGGGGTGAGGGACCATGATGACGGGTGGCTGCAGCTGACTGGGAGCCACAGAGGGTAAGCAAGGGAAGGAGAGACACTATCTAGTGCACATGGTGTAACGTGCAGTGCCTCAGTGATGCAAGGTAACTGATGGGGGTGAGCACGGAGGCCAGTGAAGAGGACTCTGGACAGTCCCCCAGAGAGCAGTGATAGAGTCAGTCCATGCCCCCAACTGGAGTGTGACTTAATGACTCTGGTACACCACAGCCAGGTAGGGCCAACACCAGTAGGTGACTTGGTGCGTGTCTGAGGCTCAGAGAAGGCAAAGGGGGCATAGAGAATGGGACTTAGAGCTACCAGCCCCCCCCCCCCATATCTCTAGCCATGCCTGGGGCACCTACTGCTGGCTGGGAAGCAAAAGGCATCCTTGGGCAGTGGCCATGGATGTGCAGACCTAAAAAAGGGAACTTCTGAAGTGGCTCTGCCTTTTTCCTGTGCCCCTCCCCTCCCCCTCTCATCCTTTTCAGGTATATATACTCCTCCTGTACCGGATAGGCCCCACTTTCATACAGCCTCCAGAAAGCTCCCCCCCAATACACAACCACCAAAGACCATCTCCCATACAAATTACATTTAGAGGTCACCCACTTGTTCTCTCCCATTGGGTTCAAATTAGGCCTCTGATGAACCCGTGCAAGTCAGGGGACGTGAATGAATGAGTGGACGGACGGGTAAATGGATGGAGTTCCAATCCTTAGCAAAGTCACTGCTAGTTTTGTTAGCCTGGGCAAAACATGAGTTCCCTAAGGCTTTTTGTTTGTTTGCTGGTTTTTCGAGGTAGGGTCTCACTCTAGTCCAGGCTGACCTGGAATTCACTATGTAGTCTCAGGTTCACGGCGATCCTACCTCAGCCTCCGAGTGCTGGGATTAAAGGCATGCGCCTTCACGCCCAGCCCTCCCTAAGGCATTCAAAAACATGACAGGTAGTTCCCATGGTGGCCTCATGAGTACCTGCTGCAGCCCCCATTATGCTCAAGACGGGCATATAGCTAGCTCTTCAATATGCGGTACCAGATCTTCCATGCCAGGCTCCTGTCTTCATGCCACCATCCTGGGCCTCCAGAAGCTCCTCTTCCAAACCCTTGGATTCCCAGACATCCCTAGGAATCCTTTCCCCAACCTGTAAGTGTCCTCAGGGTCCTTAGGAACCCGCCTCCTTGGCTAGGCCAGAAGGGCAGGGTGTTTGCACAGGGAGATGTGAGCAGGTGCAGGCAGCTCTGAAGAGCAGGGTGTTTGTCATCTGCTGAAGGCCGTGGGGATGGTTTAAGGTGAAATTTAAGCCCATTAGCGCTTGGCTAATGACATCAGCAGCAACAGCAAAAATGAAGATGGCAGGGTGTGTGAGTACACATAAATTGTCAGGGCCGGTGCTGCCTCCCTCCTCGGGCTTGGCTCCTGTCTTCTGCCAGCAGTAAGCCTGGGTCCTCTCTCAGACCCCTTGCATCACTGGCAGCCCTGGTTCCTGCCCTGGCCAGGCCTGAAGACCCAGCCCCTGGGTCATTGTGTGACTACAGCCTGGAGGCCGAGGAATGAGAAAGGAATCAGGCAGGGAGCCCTAGTGCAGTGGAGGCAGTAGCTTCTTAATCTGGTTCCTTTGATAACTTGTCTTTTTATGCACACACAAGGATACCAGCTCTGTGCAGCAGCTCTGCCCTGCTCAGCCGTCTCCCTGCAGCTAACTCCTGACAGCTCTGTTTATGTCTCCCCGTAATTCTCCAGCTTTATGGTTTTTTTTCGGGGCCATTAAGCTTCCAGCCACAGGCTCTTTCCCCTGCCCGTCTGTCTTTGTCCTTGAGGCCCAGCTGCCCCACGGCCCTTTGGGAGACAGGCTGGCCTCTTGTTAGGTGGACAAGGATATTGCACCTACCCCAGGCCTTGTCTGGACGCCTCACTCAGGTGGTCCTGTGCATGGACGCTTCTGGCCAACTGACTCTCCTGGCGCCAACTCCTTCATCCTCCCATCACTGGTCTTGTCTGGCCTGCCCCCAGAGGACAGTCTCTACCCAGGGCCTGGATGGACTAGCTGAGGCCCTGGCCCTGCCCCCACCCCCTTGCCAGTGCTGGTCTCCTTTGGGCTCTCTCCAGATGACGGTGTTTTCCTCCCAGAGCCTTTAGTGCGCTGTGAGGATTTCTCCAGCCCAGGGGTCTCCAAGGTTCTGGCAGCTTTGCAGTTTAGTAAGATAACAGGCCTCAGTGACCCATGCAGGGGCCTGGCTTTGACCTTTCCCAGCTTTCTCAGCAGAAAGTTCTCTCCTTTGAATGGCATGAGCTCCTTTCAAGGGGCTTCTGCAGCCTCTGTCTTGTGTACACCCATGTGCCAGCTTTCCACATGCCCTAGGTGGGCCCTTGTATCTTGGGTGTCCCATCTCCTATGCGCAGCAATAGTTTCTGATGCCGCATGCTGGGAGCAGGGGTGGGAGGAAACAGGGTTACATCTGGCCAAAGCCAGCCCTCAAAAGCTGACTGGGGTGTTTAAAAGGCAGAGAGTCTTGCTTTGTTTTGTTCTCCTTTCAGGGGAACAACCATCTGTCCAATTCCACTGTAGGGCTCAGCATCTCTCTACCCTGAGATGGCCCAGCCAGGAAGATAGGAGCCCTCTGAACCTGACCTGGGGCAGCAGTGACACACATCCCTCTTCCTCTTATGCAAACTGTGAGGAGCCATTTCTCTCATTTCCTTTAGATTCTTGCCTTTGTGCTAAGCCTCTGTCCCCAGAGTTCCTGAAGCCCCTTTGCCTCCATCTCAGCTGCTTCCAAACTGCTTGGCATTGTCACGTGGTCCTCTTGACACCAGGTGGCTTGGTCTCTGTCTTTCGGGTCTCTCATGGATGGGTGCTTGGACTACTAGGCTTTCTGACCAAGCACCACCCCCATCCCCTACAGTCTGTCTTCTTTTCTTCACAAGTACCCTGAGCCCTTAGTTCAGTTTCAATGGATTCCAACCCCAGGCACCGTATCTTCCCACAGCGTGGGGCCACAGCTCAACTGCTGCTGGCTAGCACTGGGCCTTCCAGGGTAGAGTTCTCCCCTGAATAGGGGCCTCTCTAGAATCTACACACAGGGCACCTGGCAGAACAAGCTGCAGGCAGCGTCATGGGATTCTGCTGTCAAGAGTAGGGGTAGCTTTGGGATATAGGGACCATGCTCCAAACACCGAAGTCTCACCCATGACTGCAGAGCTGCATCTCGTACGGTGAGGGTCGTTTCTTCTGCATATGGCTCCTGGGCAGCTGTCTGGCTAGGAGAGGTCGTGGCCACATCTGCTGTGTCCTGGAGGTGTTGCTGGGTTCCCCAGCATCTTGCTGAGTGCGGTGGCAGGACCAAGAGGAGATGCTCATTCACACCTGTGCTCAGCTGTGCCCATGCCCACGCCTGGGCACCATCATCCTGACAGTAACAACAGCCCCTCCTTACTGAGGAGTTCCTTATGCAGAGCACTCTGCCTCCATCAAGGCAATGGGCAAGCAGCCACTAGCCCTGCGGGTGGGGGCTGGGGCTCAGAAACGCAAAGCCCTTGGCCGTCCTCCACAAGGTGGTGGAGTGCTGGGTCCCTCAGCACCAGGCTGACCACATGTGTCCAGTAAGTGTCAGTCACCAAGTGCCTGTGGGCAGGGCTGAGACAGTCAAGCCTCTAAGAAGGCAACTGACTGACTCCCTCCCTCCCTCCCTCCCTCAAGATCACACAGCACAGCAGGGCCTCCCAATCCCATCCTTACTAACCCTGCTTCCAAAGACGACCTTTTCCTGCTCCGGGCAAATGCTCAGGATCTGATCCAATGAAAAATGCACAGAAACAGATGGGCAACACACTGTCAATTTTGTGACACACACACACACACACACAAAACGCTAACATCAGAGCTGGGAAGATGGCTCAGCAGGTAAGAGCTTGCGGCAAGCATGAAGCCGTGAAGCCACCTGCGTTTGACTCCCCAGCACCCCAAGTAAACATCTGGGTGTGGCCACACATGCCTGTAATTCCAGTAATATGCTGATGAGCAATGGAGAGGGACAGCCAATGTTCTCCTCTGGCCTCCACACGCACAGGGCGTGTACATCTCTGCACACACAATTGCACCATACATCCTGCCACACACACAAACAAAAAACGCTAACAACAACGCTTTCTTATCTGAGAGGTTCGAGGTGACTTCTATTTTCTCTCATGTTTTTTCCATTTCAGTGAGGTTTCTAAAAAGACCAACAGCTTTTAGTTTTCTAGAATGAATGGGGACGGGAGTTAGTGGAACCAGAATCTGGTTAATAGAACGTTGCCATAGATACCATGTGGGTATCACATGTCCTCCTGGACGCAGAGCATAATGCACCAGAGTTCTGCCTTCAGTCTGGCCTCTCTGCTCTTCTGCTGAGCAATGTGGAAGGCTCCTCGGACCCGGGGTCCCTTCCATAGGATATCAGCATTCTGGACTGGGTGGGCCTGCAGCAGCTTCCTGGAGCCAGGACTCTTGGTGCTCCCCCGATCCTTCCTCCCTGTACTTGGCTTAGGACAAGCTGGGGGAAGAAAATGTGTCCCATTTCGTGCCATACCTACCTGTCCAGCCAGCCCTCACCTGACTCCACCTCCTTCTTCCTCCTCTGGCCCATGGCCTTGGTGCTTGGGGCACCTAGGGCAATCCCCTCTACCCATTGTGGGGGTGGACTAGGCTGGAGCTCTGACACAGCCCCACACTCACACCAGCATTCTGCAGACAGCTCTGGGCAAGCCCTACTGGGAGAGCCTCCTGGCTCTGTGGCTTGAGAGCAGCTGACAGCTCCCTAATCGAAGCAGGACACATGATGTCTGAGTGACACCGCGCCTGGCTGGCGGAGAGGCTGTGGCTCACATCAAAGCCTCATTTTTCTTCTTCCTGTTAGGCAGTGAAACCATTTACATAAAGAGCCCCACATGGGTCTGCAACAAAGATGTATTTCTTCTAGCATCTCCCTCAGCTTCCTAGACACTGCCTGTCAGAACATGGCCCATTTCTCTAGGAGCAGGAGGTCTGAGAACCATCCTATGCCTGGGTCACCCAAACAGGGCTGGGGAAGCCAGCCAAAACAACTGTTGACTTACTTTCTGGTTGTTTTGGCAGTGCTAAGATCAAACCCAGGTCCTCTCACATGATTAGGTAAATGCAGTGCTACTGAGCCCCAATGCCACCCCTCAAAATTTCTTCTTTCTTTAATCAATTAATTATTATTATTGAGGTAGAATCCCACTCTAGCGCTGACTGACCTGGAACTCACTCTGTAGTCCAGGTTGGTCTTGAGCTCATGGCAATCCTCCTAACTCTGCTGGGATTAAAGGCATGAGCCACCATACCTGGCCTCCTCCTACTTTCTCAAGACAAACCCTAACTAATCCATGAAGGTTTCAGCTAAAGTCCTTTGTGGCCTCCCAAGATGGAAGTGGCTGGCAGCAGCTTCCTGTGCATGTCCACTCCCTGGCACTCAGCCCTGCTGAGCAGAGGTGGTCAGCAAGACTGGAGCCAGGCCTGGAAGCCAGGTCTTCTGAGCACTGAAGCCCGAGTTTATAGCCAGCAAGCTGGAGTGCCCATCATCTCTTTGGCTCACTCTGGGTGGCCCAGGGTGGCTCCCAGTCTTGTCCCTTACTGCACCTGGTGATGAGTTTTGCAGTCAAGTGTTATGTAACTACTCTTGCCTGGATCTAGAATGTGGAGTGTTTTCACCGCATGACTCATACAGTAAGTCCTATGTGTTGTTATTTGGGGCCCAGTGCTCCCCCCTATGTGTCTGAGACTTGCTTTCTGGGATTTTTTAGGAGACCCTCAAAAGTATTTTCATCTTCTGTGTGCAGCATAGCCCTACTTCAAGTCCCGTGAAGATGGTACCATATGAGGACGTTTCTGAGTTCTGAGGCTGAGGAAGCAACCCTGTTTCCTCTCTGTTTATGGCTTAGCATGTTTTTTGTGTTTAGGTGAGACTTGTTAAGCACAAATAACACCCTGACACTGAACCATGTGTTCTAGAACATTCACGACAGGTTTATCAGAAAATTTTCATATTCAGAAGATTCTTAAGACTGTAAAGTATGAAAATGTTTGTCAGAAGTGGAAGGAATAAAACTGGACAAGTGCCCCCTTATCTGTGGTCGGCTGCACTCAGAAAATTCCAGATGTAAACAGTTCATAAATCTTAAATTGCTTTTATTGCAGCATATTGTTATCACTGTCCTAATTTATGACCAGTGATAGTTCATCTCTCACTCTGCCTAATTTATGCACTAAACTTCACTATAGGTGTGTGTATAGGCAGTGAAAAATGGCACATGGTACTAGCTGGGGTTTCAAGCATCACTGGAGGTCTTGGGGTATGTACCCCTGGGATGGGGGGACAGTTATGCATATGCACACTAATGGCAACTTGTTGCCTTTGTGCCCTATGTGAGATGGCATCATGGCAGGAGTGCATGGGAAAACAAACTGCTCACCTCCGGCCATAAAGGGAGAGAGACAAAGACAGGGTCCCATAATCCCTTTAAGGACACACTTCCCACTAATTAACCTAAAGACGCCCATAAGTCCTCTGCTTCTTAAGAGTTCTATTACCTCCTAAAAAAGATGACAACCTGAGGTACTTTAATAAGGCCTTTGGAGGACATTTAAGATCTGAACTTGGGGCTGGGGAGATGGCTCAGTGGATAAAGCTTCTGCCACACAAGCATGAGTGTATGGAACTCCAACACCCATGTAAAAAGCCAAACACTGTGTCAGACATTTGTAATCTCAGCCACACCTACAGGTGAGAAGGGAGGCAGAGGCAGGAGAATCTGCTGGAAGCTCTGGGGAAGCAGCTAGCTTGGTAAAAGCAGCAGTGAGACCCAGCCTCACAGGAGGGGGAAGGAATAGTCAGGCGTGGTGGCGCACACCTTTAATCCCAGGCAGAGGTAGGAGGATTGCTGTGAGTTTGAGGCTACCCTGAAACTACACAGTGAATTCCAGGTCAGCCTGGGCTAGAGTGAGACCCTACCTCGAAAAACAAAACAAAACGTAACAAAAAAAAAAAAAAAAAAAAAAAAAGGAGAGGACTGACATTGGAAAACTTTCCTCTCTCCTGACATGCATTATTCACACACACACACACACACACACACACACACACACACACACACACTCTAGCCAGGCATGGTGGCACAAACCTGCAGTCACAGCACTTGAAGCCAAGGCAGAAGGATTGGTAGTTCAAAGCCAGCCTGGGAAAGACCCTATCTCAGAAAGCAAAGGACTGGGGATGTGGCTCGATGGTAAAGCTCTTGTCTAGCATTTACAAGGCCCTGGATTCCACCTCCACTAGGAAGGGGGGGGGGTAAGGAAGAAAGAGGACTCAAACTAAGGAATAAAGTGGCAGCTACACAGTAATGGAAAAGTAAACTTGCTACCAACAGCATGAACTACACACTGAGTGAAGCAAACCACATGGGCCTGCATGTAGATGAGATTCGAAATCAGATATAATGACTTGGGTGGAAATGCCTAAGGAGCTCGGCACACTTCTAGGGCTGGTGACGTTCCTTTTCTCAACCAGAGCATCAGTTCCGCGCCAGTGTTTGCAGTATGCAAAAATTCACAGGCTGTTCACTTCTGAGCCATGTTCTTCCTGTATGCAAGTCAGTGAAAAGTTAAAAGAAAGGCAGGGGGCTGGGGACGTGGCTCATTGATAGAATGTCTGCGCGCAGCCTCAATCCTCACGCTCCTCTACTCAGCCCCATACAGGCACCTCACTCTGCTCAGAGGAAGGAAGAGAACCAGCTCAGGGGCACGGGAGGTAGCTCAGTTGACAGAGTGCTTGCCTACCATGCACAAGGCCCTAGGTTCCATCCCCAGCACCACATAAAGCGGGCATGGTGCCCCATGCCTGTTAATCCCAGGAAGATGAGAAGTTCAAGGTCATCCTCTGCCATGACAGTCTGTACATTTCTGTACCTCCAGAGAAGTCAGGCTGTTCAGGTGGCCTACTTTGGTCATTGATAGGTACTAGAGTGGAGATGACAGGTACTACCTAGGGAGGCTGCTGTATGCGTCTGTATGCCTGAACCCTCTTCCTGTCCCATGCAGGCATTTCAGATGGCTGCCGCTCCATCTGCCTGAACAGGTCTCTGGGTGACATCAGTGAGCCATCTCCTGGTCCCACTACGTACTCTCAAGCATGAGTGAGGGAGAAGACCTGAGGGAAGGAGCTGTATTTGGAAGTGTATGGTGTGTAGCACACACAGTGTGTCCTGATTACAACCATCTTTCAAGGTTCTTAGTAGATTGGTCCTTGCAAAACTGAAACATTCTGGGTTCCAAGGACTATAGGCTCACTGGAGTCTCACAGCTGTCTGAGCGACCCTGAGTCTGGTGTCCCTGCTCCCAGTGTCTTCCCCTTGCCTTACCCACTTCTCCTCTCCAGCAGTTCCTTGAGGGCAGGGCAGTGGTAAGTGCCAGTCACCAGTAGAACAGGAGAATGCAAGGAAGAGCAAGGCACGAGACTCCTGCCTTTTAAAGGCAGCTTGGCCACTGCCCACAAAGCCTGTGTATCCTGGGCCCCAGGACCCCTCTGGAGAGGTCAGAAAGCACCGGTCAGTTTAGATCGGTCCTTCCATGCTGCTATGTCAAGGACATCATTCCCACCAGAGGGCTTCCTAGGGCTCTGCAAAGCAAGGGACTCGGGAAACAACACGAGGGCACAGGAAACTGCCAATGAGCAATGCATTTTCGATCCTATGAACTGGAATCCTAAGAAAAGACACAGAGGCTGTGTGATAGATGATCCAACTCAGATCTGCATGCAGCCCTCACCACCTCCATCAGCCATGGGGCCAGCCCGTGGGCAGAGGTGGTGGCTGAGTTGGGGTGCAGGAGGAAGGGAGCTGAGGTACATCAGAGAAGAATCAGCCAGGCCCCGGATACCCTATGTCTTGGGAGCTCCAGGTTTTGCATCTGTTTCCATCTAGCCTTCCTCTCCAGGGTCATGGCTGGGAGCGTGCATGCCTGTATTGAGGTTGCCACAGAGCTCAAGCTCAGAGAGGGCGGGCTACTTGCTTAAGGTCACACAGGAAACTTATGCTGCCCGGGAGGGAAATGTCCTGTCAGATCAAAGAAGCCCTTAAACTTAGCCAATGCTACCTGGGGGTGTTTGAGTCAGCTTCATCTCCCACCCTCGCCAGTTACTTTGGTTCTGTGGACACACAGGCCTATGTACACATTTCCCAGGTTCCCACCATCTTGACCTAAAAGCTGCCTCCTGTAAGGTGCCTTCCCTGACTGCTCTGCTGGCTAAAGCCTATTTCCTCAAACCTACTACCTGGTACACTCACTTACTTTCCCCTTCCTTCCTCCCTTCCTTCTTTCCTTCCTCCCTCCCATTCATTCATTCATTCATTCATTCATTCATTCATTCTGCCAGGGTTCCAACCCAACGCATTCTAATCAAGTGCTCTATCACTAAGCCCCAGTCCTTTAGTGGCAGTGCATAGTAATTCTGAGGCCAGGGCTCAATTGTCTTCAGGGGCACATAGCAGACCCATGCTGCTTGAATGGACAGGTGAATGCTAACAAAGGCAAGTGTGGTTGGCTGCAGGGAGGCAGCTGTTTGTTTCCAGATGTCCTCAGGCTCAGGACTTACTGATTCAGGCTGCAAGGCCTCAGCTCCCTCCCTTCATCCCTGTATGCGGCCTGCAGCCAGAGTCCTCCCATTTGTCCCAAAGTTCCTTCCTCCATCCTAGTCCCTTTTTCCAAATCTGCTCTCCCCACAGCACAGACCTCTCTAGGGAGGCACTCGTCCCCAGTGAGAGTGTCCCTGCCCTCTTGGCCTGGCAGTTACAGGCCACTCCCACAAACCACCCTGGCTCTCAAGCATCTCAAGCATCACGCCCAGAGTGCAAACCTTCAAAGAGCTTCTTGCTTCTCCACATGCTGGGCACTCGATCCTGTGATGCCCAACCTCTCCATTTACTTGACAAAATGCTAGTGAGCCTGTCATCTGTACACAGGGGTCACCTCCCCTTAGAACTCACAAGATTTGGGCTGGAGAGATGGCTTAGTGGTTAAGGCGCATGTCTGCGAAGCCTAAGGATCCTGGTTCGATTCTCCAGTTCCCGCGTAAGCCAGCTGCACAAGGGGCCTCATGCGTCTGGAGTTCGTTTGCAGTGGCTGGAGGCCCTGACTCACCCATTGTCTTTCTCCCTCTCTCTGTCTCAAATAAATAAATAAAAAAAAAAAACTTTTAAAAAAGAACTCACAAGATTCCTCCCCTCCATGCTACCATTTCCTGTGGCAGTGGCCATTCTGGGTCACTGTCTACATACAGCAGGCTGATTCCTGGGCCACAAACTCTGATTTTGTCATGGCACCTGGTACAGCTCAGTAAAAACAGATGTGGGCTGAAATACCAGAGGCAGAATCTGGAGGCTGCACATGTACCAGGGACCTAAGAGGCTGTTGAGGCATCTGCCACCCACCACCCTGGGTAGGAGGAAGGAGACGACGGGCAGTGTTCACTTGCAAGGCCCTCGTGTGCCAGGGAGGCATGTACCAACAGGCCACCTCATTTGCCCCTCAAGACAACACTGTGGGCAGCTGCTTGCAGATCTTCCCTGCTAAGCCTGCCTGCTTTTCTGAGCTGTAAGGCAACAAGCGTAACCTTTCCTTTCCCTCTTTTTATCTCTGCTTGGGATACTGGCCGGAATCCTTAGCATGCTTGTCCTGACATTCTGGGCCTTTTCCCTGGTTTCTCAGTAACTCTCAAAAAAAAAAAAAAGAAAAAAAGAAAAGGAAGGAAGGAAGAAAGAAAGAAAGGAAGGAAGGAAGGAAGGAAGGAAGGAAGGAAGGAAGGAAGGAAGAAAAAAAAAGAAAACACTGTGTGTCATTAGCTCACCTTGGGGTAGAGACAGGGACAGAGAGGACAAGAAACTACTAGCACAAGGTCACATAGCAAAGGAATTAGCCAAGCACCAGAATCCTGGTCTGGGTGACCCCTCAAAACCCAGGCCAGTCAACTGTGATGAGCTACCCACACCTGTCTGCCTTCACTGCTGTCGCCCCTTGCTGCCTCCTGCTCCCTCCCCTGAGTCAGCCCAAATTAGCCATGAAGGGTGGCGGGGGCTTCTCTCTGGAGCCATTCTGGCCTGGCTCTGGGCAGCTGGTGCCAGATAAAAAGAGGAGGCTCTCTGGGGTAGACCCTTAGGTACTGGGGAATCTAACCTCAGACCCCTGGGAAGGGCTCAGGCTACCATCTGAAAGTGCTGAGAAAACCAAAGGCAGGCAGCACAGCAGGATGGGACTCCAGTCCCCGTTAGGGCTAGGCAGACAGATCCTGTTCAAGACAGGGGAACCCAGGGTCAACTCAGGGCTGAGCTGCTAAGACTTGGACATCAAGAATCTCCAGGTGGCTCCTAGGCCCCATCTGCCTTCCACCATGACAGCACTGCCCCTGGGAAGCTGTGATTTGTGTTGAGACAGGGTCTCATGTAACTCAGGATGGCTTAAAACTCACAACTGCTAAGGCCAGTCTTGAACACCTGACCCTTCTGCCTCCATCTCTGGAGTGGTGAGGGATTAGGTGGTATAGGTGAGGGATTAGATGTCATGCACTCAGTTCCCACAGCTTACTCCCTCAAGGAAGCCTCCCTTCACCCCCATGGCCCTGACCATCCAGAGTCCTTAGCAAGCAAAGACCGCACTCATGGTTAGCCTAGCTCTTAAAAGAACCATCCCTGAGGGCTTGTTCAATCTCTGATCACTTTTGGGGACACCTAGGCATTCACTTCTATCCTCACATGTCTCTTCAGGACCCCAGGGGTGCTAGTCTCAAAAAGAAAAGAAAGAAAATCCTTGTTCATCCTGCTGGAATGGGTTTCTGGTGTACTTCCACCCAACTGCAACGAGAGGTTGACAGGTTTGTCTCCTTCCAAAGTGGACACGACAGGGATTGGGCCTTTGTCTTTAAATCCCTGACGCCTGGATACTGCCCAAAGACAAACAGGCACTCGGGAACATCTAGCTGACAGGTGGGTGAGTTGGTAAACAACATCTGCACAGCCCTGTACAGTTTGCAAAGCCTTTTCCTGTCCTGCCTCTTGGGCCTCTTCCTGCCAGGAGAGGCTCTGGGATCCCATTCCTGGCTCCCAGGGATGGCCTCAGAAGAGCCCTGAGGCTGGGGGGGTGGGGGGGAGCATTCTCTGGCTTGGAGCTATGGTTTGCTAGGAGCTTCTGGCCAGGCTCAGCAAAAGCAGCTGGGACCCTCTTGCAGCAGGAAGCCAACCATTTCCTCAGCCAAGAGGTCCCTTCTCCACAGGTCCCTGGAGACTGCCTGGCAGGTGCCCAGGTGGCCTGGTGGGTATGGCTCAGCGATGGGCCTGCCATCCGCCTGGAGCTGCTGGTTGAGCGCAGCTCCACCAGAGAGTCTTGGTAACAGTTGCTATGTAAAACGCTCGAAGGGGGAATTTACTGTCAGCGTTAATAATAGATGAAGGTTTCAGAATTTTTGATGCCTTACGTTCTAAGCCGTTTGATTTATAATGTCTCTGGAAAGGGAGAGATGAGGGCAGGGGGAGGGAGGAGCTGAGGCAGGAGCCAGGAGCTCATTCCCCTTCCTGAAGATGGGGAAACCAAGGCTTGGCTGGGTGAGCCCCCTAAGCTGTGCACCTCCAGGATGCTGGAACCCATGAAAGCTTCTGATGGATGCCCTCCTCTCCACTGCCCTGGACCATGGGAAGGGAAACCGAGTCCCAGCCCCTCCTGTCAGAGTCTGGGGTTATTTTGATAGATGGCTGCCTTGCCAGTGAGTGTGAGCAGGTGGATCTCAAGTAGGCTCCGGAAGTGGCGCTGATGGGCACCTGCAGTGGGGCCGTGTGGGACTGATTACAGACTCCACAGAGGCAACATGCAAGTCCCAGCTTCCCCTACTCAGCTGCAAGTGGCGGCTGCTGCTCGGGGACTGGGGGGGGGGGTGGAGGGCTCAGGGAGTGCAGACAGCCGATGGTGGGAGCAGAACTGTTTGCCTGCCCCCTTACCCCCCCCCAGGGAAACTGCAGGGAGAGACTAAGGAGCTGCAGGAAGGAGCATGGGCAGGTCTTGGAGGCAGCAGACCTATCAAGCCTAAGGCCAGGCTATCCCTATCCCCATTTTAGCCAGGGCTACCTTGCTGGAGGTCATGTAGTACTATGTTGGCAAGCAGGTGGCCTCTCCACTTTCACACAGTCTGGTCCTAGGCACCCTCTCCTGCCCTGCCTATCCAGGTGCAGGAAACCCTTTTTAGCTCACCCTATCTAGAAAATGGGGTGTGTGTGGTCTCGCTTCTCAGCCCAGGAGTTCTCTAGACCAGCCCGTCCTTCCCTGTGCCCCTCTACAAGATTCAGGCAGCCGACTTGAGTCTAATAGGCAAGGTGAGTGGGCACATAGCTGACTGAAGGCCACACTGAGAAGGGCTGTGATGTGTTAACCAAGATTGGAGCCTGTTACCCCACTGCACAGGTGAGAAGACTGAGGCCTGGAGCGCTCCTGACTCCTCCCTTCACAAAGCCGCCCATGCCCAGTAGTATTTTTTGATTGGTTATGGATCTCTGCTCTGGTTTTTGTTGGTGCCCCCACAAAGGGGAGGGTATTTGCCTGTCTTGTGAAGCCGCCTGACACACAGGGTGCTTCTTCTTCTTCTTTTTTTTTCAAGGTAGGGTCTCACTCTGGTCCACACTGACCTGGAATTAACTATGTAGTCTCTAGATGACCTCGCACTCACGGCGATCCTCCTACCTCTGCCTCCTGAGTGCTGGGATTAAAGGCGTGCGCCACCACGCCTGGCTTCATTTTTGTTTTTTAAGGCAGGGTCTCACTCTAGTCCAGGCTGGAATTCACTATGTAGTCACAAGGTGGCCTTGAAAGAAAGGCGATCCTCCTACCTCTGCCTCCCCAGAAGCACCCTGGCCTTAGCAACAGCTCTGCTGTGCCCTTCCCAAGCTCTCCTTGAGCAGTACTGAGATAGTCACAGACTTCCTCTTCCTTCCTTCCTTAACCTCTCCAGTTCCCTTGCACATCCATCACTCACTCATGCTGTGACCAGGGTCTTGAGGGCTTGGCCTGGACCCTGCTGTGGGCTGAGTTTCCCAGGTTCCAGAACTCTCAATCCGAATCCCCATCCTCCACATTAGGCATGTAGATTGTGGGTCCTGAGTGAATGGGTCCATGGTAAGCTGCAAATCACTGCCCAGCCAACATGGGCTGTTACAAAGTGACATGGGTTTGTGCCGGGAAGGGCAGCAGCCAAGACCCACCATGAGGTCAATCAGGAAGGTGGGGGCAAGGAGGCTGAGGGGCTGCCTTGGCAGGCAGCTGGTTGGGGTCTTGGGCCCTCACTATTTGCAGGGTTCTCGGTCCCCAGAAGACAGGGGAGCCTCAGGAGCTGTGTCCAGCTGCCAATGGGATGCTCACGGTTCTTTGAGGAGCTGAGGTGGACAGGCTCCTGGGGACAGCTGGGTCCTGGCATCCCTTCCCTCCATGCAAGACTCCAGTTCATCCCTGTGGCCCCTCTGCCAGGCTGAGTGGGGACAGGTCAGGAAGGTGGCAAACAGAGAATGCCAATTTGTCCTGCCAGTCTGCTCCAACATCAGACCCTCCCCTGGTATCTGTGTCTAACTCCAGCCCTGACCCCTGCCCAGCAGAGCTGCAGTAGAAGCCTAGGGCCCAGGCAGTCAGCCATTTACTATCCCCCTCTGCCAAGCTGTATTCTGTAACATGTCTAAGGCCCACATCACATCCAACACTGAGGTGCTGCCAGACTCTGGGGTGGCACTGTACAGGCAGGGCGGCAGCACAGTGACAAAAGGCACAGGGCATGGGAGCCCAGAGGGCGTCCTTGGGTCTTATTTGACGGTAGACACCACACTGAGGTGTGGCTTTGGCCATTTCCCTTTGGCTTCCTTCAGTTCACCGCTCCCCAGCTACGGCTGATAAAGCCCAGGGCTCTGGGAACACCAGGGACAAAACCTTTGCAGGCAATGAGGCCTGCACAAGCTTCAGGACAGGATTTATAGATGATCAGATCTTCATTGGTGATGCACGTTGTCATGGGAGGCAGAGGGTAAGTGAAGATGGGGCTTTGTACGTAACAAGAAGACACCTCAGGTGCCAGGCCTTAGTTTGGCCAGTGGCTGGATTTCTGCCAGGAACCCTTGAATAGTGTAGAACATGTACAACCATCGCTTTTGGTTCTAGTTCCAGTCAACATGCTGGCCTTTCCACAAACAGGTTTCCTTTGCCTATAGAAACCCAGCCCAGGTGTGAAATTTCCCACGATCAAATGCACAGTGTGTGCATGCATGTATGTGCGAATGTGTGCACAAGCACATGTTCCTACAGACCAGACCAAGAACTGTTTTTCTTTTCCCCTTGTCTCAAAAAAAAAAAAAAATAAAAATAAAAATAAAAATAAAAAGCCAGGGTGGTGGTACAACTTCAAAAGTGTCCAGAGTCGTCCCTCCAGTGTCAACTTGGATCTGGACCAAGGACCTGTGACAGAGCACGGTGGAAGCGAAACCAGAGACTAAAATGTGTTCAGGGTCACAAACATCTGTCATTTCATTTCCCAAATGGTAGACTTAAGAGTATGAGTATCAAAACCACCCAGGTGCCCTGAAAAAGGACAGATCAGTGGCCCCACCCAGTAGGATCCTTGGTTTGGAGTTTGCCTGAGCTTAAGAGTCTGGCTGTGAAGTGCCTGCCAGCTCACCAAGCTGATCTCTGAAACACTGCGGCCTTGCTGTTTGTTTAGACCAGCTCAGCTCCACGGTGTACTTACGGTGCTGGTGGGGAAATGAAATGATGTACACACCTGAAGGTCCTCCAAACCCCCAAAGAGTGTCTGTGTAGAACCACGTGACCCATTTCATGACTAGCTCTTTGGGTTTGTGGGAGCAGTAAGAGTGGTGCTGCTGGGTTTCTCAGCTCTCCACCCCCTGCTCTACCCCATCAAGCCAGGACAAGGCACAGGGTGTGCCCAGGAGACTCAATGGCTGGGGCAAGCAGGCCTGCCCCAGTGGTGCTAAGTGGCCCTCCCATCTGGCTCTGGGATCCTGTCTTCCTCATGGGGCAGGGCTAGCCTGCTGGTTGCTGTCTGGCCAGCACAGTGGGCCATTCACTGAGCACACACAGCCAAAATGCTCCTCGGGCTGGGGTGCAAGCCAGTGTCTTGGCAGTGGAGACAGGCGCTCTGTGTGTGGGTGTGAAGGCATGTCTGTCTCCCAGCTTCCCCAAGCCCCCATGCAGCCCACCATGGAAGCCTCAGGCAGCCATCTGAATGGGTGCTTTCAACAGTGTGTAAGCAAAGCACCTACTATGTGCCAGGCCACAGGCTGGCCATGCCCTGATAGCTGGGGATCTGGTGCTGGTGCAGGACAAATAGAAGAGGAAAGAGGAGACAGTGCAAGCAGACAGAGGCAGAGGAATCTGCCAGGTAAAGGGACCCAGAGTGTTGACAAGCCAGACCAGTGGCACACATCTGTGTCCTAGCGCTTGACAAGGCTGAGGCAGAAGGATCACAAGGTTGAGGCCAAAGTAGGGTACATAGCCCGAGCTTGTCTCCAAAAAAAAAAAAAAAAAAAAAAAAAAAAAAAAGTGCTAAGGAGATAGCTCAGTAGTTAAAGGCACTTGCTTGCAAAGGCTTTCAGCCTGGGTTCGATTCACTAGTACTTATGTCAAACCAGAAGCAGAAAGTGGTTCATTTGCAGTAACAAGAAGCCCTGGTACCCATTCTCATTCTCTCTTTCTCTGTCTCTTGCACAAATGAATAATTTTTTAAAAATTGTTGAGGGAGGCTTGGAGAGATGGCTTAGCAGTTAAGCACTTGCCTGTGAAGCCTAAGGACCCCGGTTCAAGGCTTGATTCCCCAGGAACTACGTAAGCCAGATGCACAATGTGGCACATGCATCTGGAGTTCGTTTATAGTGGCTGGAGGCCCTGGTGCACCCATTCTCTATCTATCAATGAGGGAGTGCTGCCCCAGCAGGCCTCTCAAACCTGGAGGGGCCCAGAAAAAACCATGGAGAGAGAGTGCCTGAGGCAGGGGAGTCCTTAGGTCAGGAGCTGCCATCAGGGTACACTTACAGCCCTCAAGCTTGGCTCAGGGGTGGCTGTTCCAGAAGCTGCCTGGCCTCTGCAGCTTGATGACTAGAGGTGGCACGAGACTGTGCACCACTACAATAACCATGGTTACCAGTGCACATGCTTGCCCCCCTGCTCTACCTTATCAAACCAGGCCAAGTCACAGGGTGTGCCCAGGAGACTTGCCCCGCACCCGACACATACCATGAGCAGCTAGACTTAGGCTTCCATCTATCCCAGCTTGTGCAAGACCCTGGGCCTCCAGGTCCTTGTCTGTGAAATGGTATCACGTTTTGTCCAGGGCTGGATTTAATGAGCACCTACTGTGCTCCTGGGCAGCAGGCTCACAGCAAAGCATGGCAGTAACAGAAAAAGTGCCGGCCCTAGGCAGCTTGTATTAGGCAGGCTTGAGAGGACGCACACATGCGAAACACCAGTCTATAAATTGTACAGGAGTCGGATGGTGACTGCGCACTATGGGGGTCATGTTTGCTAAAGTTAACAGGGAGCTACAGCAAGGAGGCTTGTAAGCTTTATATAAAGGTGACCTGGTAGGCCTCGTGACCAGGAGCCACCTGAAAGAAAACAAAGGGGATTTTTCTTTTTTGGTTTTTCAAGGTAGGGTCTCATGCTAGCTCAGGCTGACCTGGAATTCACTATGTCGTCTCAGGGTGGCCTTGAACTCATGGCAATCCTCCTACCTCTGCCTCCCGAGCGCTGGGATTAAAGGCGTGCGCCACCACACCCAGCTTAGAGCTCACTCTTTTTTTTTATTATTATTTATTTATTTGGGGGAGAGAGAGAGAGAGAATTGGCGTGCCAGGGCCTCTAGCCAATGCAAACGAACTCCAGACACATGAACCCCCTTGTGCATCTGGGTATTGGAGAATAGGCTTCCTAGGCAAGCGTCTTAACCACTAAGCCATCTCTCCAACCTAGAGCTCACTAATTTGGTTAGATTTGCTGACCAGAGAGCCCACCCCACTGTCACCCAATGAGCTTCCTGTGTCTCCATCTGTTCAGCACTGGGGTGGACAAGCATGTGCAGCCATACCCAGCCTTTTTTTTTTTTTTTTTTTGAGATAGAGTTTCACTCTGGCCCAGGCTGACCTAGAATTTTCTATGTAGTCTCAGGGTGGCCTTGAACTCATGGTGATCCTCCTACCTCTGCCTCCTGAATGCTGGGATTAAAGGTATGCACCACCACGGCCGGCCATCTCCCCAGCCCCCTTTCCTTAGCTCTTGAAGGCAGATCAGTTGTCCCTTGGGAAGCCTGACGCATCTGGCTTGGTGTGGCACCATTCCCTGAGCTGCCTTCCCTAGAGACTTCTCTAAGCTCTACCCACACTGCCCTGGCGCTCTTGCAAGGGATTGGAGCAGGGGCAAGAAGGCCAACAGGGGAGTGCTCACTGGTCTGAGGGGTCAGGAAGACAAGCCTGCAGCGGACAGCTGATGATAGCAGCCATGTGTGAAATGACAAAGAGCACTTAGCTGTGACCAAGACCCCCTGTCCTCAGGGTGCATTCCTCTATCCCCTCTCCTGGCAAGAAAAACCCATCAAGATCAGCAAGGCCAAGAGGATGGACGCTGCCCTGCTGACCAGTTGCTGTGGCCCCTTCAGCACTGGTTGCCTCCTAACATGCTCACCATGTCCGGTTGTGCTTGGGGCAGGCTTTTGGCCTCCAGCTCCAACATCTCCAGACCCCCAGGGATGTTTCCATGAGTGGCAGCGACCTTGCTTTCTCATTTGTAATACTACCTCACAGTGCTGTTTTTTCTTTTTTTCTTTCTTTCTTTCTTTCTTTCTTTCTTTCTTTCTTTCTTGCTTTCTTTCTTTCTTTCTTTCTTTCTTTTTTTTTTTTTTACAGTGCTGTTTTGAGAATAAAATGGTCAGTCAGAGCAAAGCGCTCAGAATAGGGCATGGCAGTAAGGACTTGGTTATGGTGAGCAGAAGGACTGGAAGCTTCTAAGTCACCAAAACCTGTTCCCACTCCTAGGAACCAAAGCTGGATTACATTTCCCAGATGACTTTGAAGTTAGACAGGGTCACGTGACAGCTCCAGCTAACAGAATGCAAGCGCAGTAAGACCTCTTTCAGTACCTGAACCCTTCCCTGCCCCCACAATATTAAAAGAAGATCCAGGGCTGGAGAGATGGCTTAGTGGTTAAGGCACTTGCCTGAGAAGCCTAAGGACCCAGGTTCGATTCCCCAGAAGTCACGTAAACCGGAGGTACAGGTTGGTGCTTGTGTCTGGAGTTTGTATGCAGTGGCTAGAGGCCCTGGCACGCCCATTCTCTCTCTCTCTCTCTCTCATAAACAAAACAAAATGAAATAAAAATTTAAAAGAAGATCCAGATACTCACTGAACCATCTAGAATTGTCAGGGTTAGCCTGCAGCCAGCATCACCCTCTACTGCTTTTTCACCCCTTCACTGGAGATTTCATACGTGTATGTATGCGCGCGTGAGTGTGCCACAGAGCGAGAGAAAGAGAGAACGAATGAGAATGAATCCCAGTGGGAAGACACAGGGCTGTGCTCAGGATATGGAGACCAACTGAGGTGAAGACTGGGGCTGGCACCCAGCTGGTCTTTGAAGTTCCTCAGGACATGAATAAAGGTGATAGCAAGGAAGACTCGTCTCAGGCACTTTGTATATATCAGACACTGCTGTGCTTATCTGTGGGAACTCAGGTCTGTGCATTCTGCCAGCAACCCTATGAAGAAGGATGACCGTTGCCCAAGCCCCTTCACAGATGAGAAGAGCTTATAAGTGGCAGAACCCGGGTCAGAACCCAGGCAGCCAACAATCCAAAACACACGTGCATATCCTCCAGGCTGGACAGAACTGGGTTTCAGTGGTAGGCAAGGCCCTGGCGCTCTGGTATACACCAGGTGCTCAGCACGAATGGATGGATGAGTCTGCGGTCATCCTGCCACTGAAGTCACACATTGCTGGATGCTTCCTTAGGGCCTACTCCCACCACTGGAGCAGAGTTCCTCTGGAAACAGAAACTGTGCCAGAAGCTGCAGTCGCTCCTCATCTGCCCTCTGTCCATTCACCTCCACCTGGCCAGACAGGAACAAGCAGGGGCAGGCTCCATGCTCTGGCCACTCCTCCACAGGTGAGGTGAGAGTGACCTCAGCCAAGGAAGGAATTCTCATGGAGACCTCTTCCTCTTCCATGAGTAGAAGCCTTTGGCAGGACTAAGCATGGCTAGGGTGTGGAGCAGGGGTAGCATACTTGTCTGGCATGCCCAGGGCCCTGGGTTCCACCCCCAGCATCAGAAGGATGTATGGGTGGGCATGGGTGGTATCGGTGAGTCCCTGTCCTTATGGAGATGAGAGAGGCCAGGACACAACGGCTTCCTGCGACAATACTGAATACACAGATGAAGAGGTTGAGGTCTAAAACAAGGCCAGCAGAGGTACTGGTCCTTTCTGGAACCAAGAGGGATGAAAAGATGAGGCCAGAATGTTCTGTTTCCACCACCTGCCCTTTCTGAGCCTCGGTTTCCTTGTCTTTAAAATGGGACAACGCTAAAAATCACTTTCTCCTGGGGCATCACCAGCAGCCACACGGGTGCATGACACAAGCAAAGCACTTCCATGCACACTCCCTCCCAGGGTGGCCCTTTGCCTCTCTGCCAGATGCTTGCGCTGGCTCACAGTGCAGGGAGGAGGTGTTCTGGGCACCTCTGGGGCTCAGGAGGCAGGAGCAGGCAGGGAGAGCTGCTGCTATTAGGGCTCCTGCCACGCAGGCTAAATAGCAAGGCTGTCTCCAGCCGGGAAAGCTATTAGGCAGCAAGGGGAAGAAACATGGGCTCTCTGGGGAGGCGGGCAGCATTGTCCCTGGAGGCAGCTGGTGAGAAGAGCAGGAACTCTCTGCTGACAGGCAGACGCTGGCCTCCATTCAGCCTTTCTGGACAGGCACTGCAGAGCTAGGAGCTAGGCGTGGCAGGAGGGGAAATCTGGGAGGTGTGGGTATGTGTGTGTGTTGGGGGGTGGGGGTCGGGGGGAGGGTGAGGGTGATGTGTCATGCACTTCCCGGCCTAGTTGCTGTCTCCTGAGCAAGAACAGAGCAGAAGTGTGGAGGTGTGCTTGTCACCAGGTTCCTAACAGGGTGCAAGGAGGCAGAGTGGACCCTGCCAGTCACCGAAGCCCCTGTGTGATGCAGTAGGACCAACCACATCACTCTCAGCTCGCGCTCCTGCTATGCTGTGCCTCTCCAGCACTCAGCCACCCTGGGAGCGTGAGCACGAGACTGCACACCACCACTGTTCCCATGACCACAGTTGTGCATGTACTATTCCTTCTGCCAGGTGTGGCAGCCCTCTGGCATGCTCATCGTGGCTCAGTGAGGTGGCCTGGCCAGGCCTCTTCTGCTCCTCAGCTCACTCACTTAACATATGGAAGCAATATCTGACTTCACAGGGTTGCTTGTGTAAATGGAACATGACAATGGACATGAAAAGCCTGTATAGCATGTAACACAAAGGAGACATTTAAAAAGTAGTCCTGGGTGGAGTGTGGTTCAATCGTAGAGCTGGTCTTGCATGTATGAGAACCTGGGTTTCATCCCAACACCACCACACAAAAAAAAAAAAAAAAAAAAAAAAAGAAAAAATTAAAAACAGACCAAAAAAAAAAAAAAAAAAAAAAAAAAACCCCAACCTTCTTGGAATAATGCCTTCTTTGGGAAGCCCTTTTTTTTTTTTTTTTTTTTTTTTTTTTTGAGGTAGGGTTTCACTCTAGCTCAGGCTGACCTGCAATTCACTATGTAGTCAGTCTCAGGGTGGCCTTGAACTCATGGCAAGCTTCCTCCCCCAAGTGCTAGGATTAAAGGCGTGCGCCACCACTCCCGGCTTTTATGGGAAGCCCTTTTTCTAACCATCTTTTTGACCTTTGGACTAAATGTCTACTCATTGGTCACTCGGTTCCCTGGGAAGCTCATAGCGTGGCACCACATGGGACAACAATGACTTATCTGGACACTTGCCCACCAGTCCTTAGTGGCCTACAAAGACACGGAGGGCAGGAACACTCCTGGCAGATGCTACTCACCGTGTGTGCTAAGTGAGTGAATAAAGAAGGGTGCATGATGCAAGCCAACCCCAGGTTCATCTACCCTACAGGCTAAAAGCACAAACTTGCCTGGTCCCAGAGAACTGAGGATGAGCATACGGAATGACGGTGCGCTCCTATCTCAGCTTCCAGTTCCACTTTCATTTTTGCCAGCTGCCTTCGTGCTCTGCCTAGCATGGCCCTAGCCTCAGCACAGCAAACCTCCAGGGCTGGCGATCAGCCCCCTCTACCTCAAACAAGCTAGCCAGTGCCTAGCTAGGTGCCCGGTAGCCAACCTAAGCTTGAGGTTGGCAGGAGGTGATGTCATCACCATTTCTTTCTAGAAAACTTAGGAGTACCTCCGAAGTGAAGCACTTCCCTGGGCTAGAAGAGGCTGGAGGCTGCTTTAGGCTCTGCTGGCTAGCTCCACTTCCCCGCCCAGAGCTCAGAGCAGCAGTCATAGATGTTCTTTGATTAATAAGAAATGGAGCAATGAATTAATCATTACGTGATAAATGCCGTTTGTTTGGCAGCTATCTCTCCAAAAACATAGCTCTGTTTTTGTGTGCACATGCACATGTGTGTGTGAAATGATGGGGTCTTCGCCAAACACAGCACTCAGGGAGCAGGCTGTGGCATTCATTGGCCCAGGGATCCCCTCATCCTTGGGGGAGACACACAGTCAGAGGCTGTCAGGATCCCCCAGCAGGAGTCCATGGAGAAGCAAAGATGTGCTTCCTCTCAACCACCAGCATAGGAGCTCCGGGATCACTCCAGCCTGCCAGCCCCTCTCTGAAAGAGCTGAACCAATGTTTCCTTGGGTCAGGAGACTAATGTGGGCTGCTGCAAAAATGTGTCCTCCCTGCCCCATCCTTTGTGAAAAAGTCTTTCTTTCTTGGGGGCAGCTGAGGGAGATGGGACAGGGGGTCACAGTGACACCCTTAGGGCCTTGGCTGGCTTGGTGGTCACTGCATCACTGGAGGACTCCCTGCTACACAAAAGCCCTGGTTGATACAAAGCTGACTGACAGGTGTTAGCAGAAGGGCCCATGGGCGCCTGGCAGTCAATGGACCCTGCTGGAAGTGGACCAGAGTAGCAAGAGATGACCCACTTTGGCTATCCTAACCCTTAGCTCTGAGTCCTCACCAGGATCCTCCCAGAACCTATGCCAATCTTGGGAGAGCAGGCTCCCTCTGGTCCCACAAAGGCTTCCAGCAGTTTACACTCCAGCAAGCTCTGGGGAGGAGAGAGGTGGACTTCAAAGGCACACCCTGCCCAATATGCTAGGAGACAACAACCTGCTGGTCTCTCCTCTAGACTGAAGTCCACCACCTCTTCTGGACTCAGAGCGGAACAGGCCTGCCTGGCCCAAAGGATGTTCCTGGCCCTATTCTTCCCTGCTGAGTCCCTCTCCTGGCTAACATCAGCTGCACCTGATTGGCTTATGACATTTCAGACTCCTGGGCTATTCGGGAGCTGCTACTGAGAGGAGCCTCAGGACAAAAACATACGCTGGGCATATTTCTCCTTTCCTGGCTGAACCCCAGAGGCCTTGGCTGCTTTCACCCAGGTTAGCAGGCAGCCCAGGGGAGAACATTTGCTAAGAGATCCGCAGTCCATGCCCCCACGGGTCCTGATATTTAAATTGGCACAAACTGATCTGGTGGAACTGAAATGGGATGTTAGGGGACCTGACTCCCTCTCAGAACCTGGGTACCAGCAGTGGGGATTTGCTGAGGCCCAGAGAGCTCCTTCTCTCTCCGAACCATGCTGCCTGTATGTAGTTTGGTGGCCTGGCACATAGTAAGGGTATGAGGAGTCTTTAGGGCCAGAACTAAGCACAGAATCAGACAGACTGCTCACAAATCCGACAAATCACCTAGGACTAGAATGATGGCACGTGTAAAACAAGAGTCGTCCATACACAAACCCTCCAGAGAGGCACGGACACCAGAACCTACTGTGGGCTACCTATGGCCCTGGCTGGAAAGCAGGCAGGGATCCTCTTTGGCCCCTGCCGGTGGAGCACTCAGATGATTTACAGGGAACAAATGAGAGCTCATGGGGTTCAGAACAGTATATGTGGAAATGCCAAATACAGCAAAACCCCACACCAGGTGGGAAATGCGTTTTCCCATACTAAGAGGTTAAGGTGACCCCAACCTTGACTATGGGGCACTCAGGCATGGAGCTGCAGAGATATGAACTTCTGACCTCTAAGGTTTGTTTTCTCTCTTTTCTTGTTAAAACAATGAAAACAATGTGCATGACTTAAAAGTGTGTTGGGGAAGGGGGAGGTGGCAGGATTTTTGGCAGTAACTGGTGAATCCAGTTCCAGGGCTTAGAGGGCAGGATTGGTAAATCCAGTTAGGTGGTTTCAAACCCTGAAGAGCATTCATTTGTTCATTTCTTTCTTCATATCAACCAAGATCCCCCCACTGAGCAACCTGCTAGTTACTTAGGTCTCAACAAGAGTAAATGCCTTCACCCCTTAAGTATGAAGTGTCTGCTGAAGTCTGGGGTCTCTTCAAGTCCTTGCACCTAGAACAAGGCGTGGGAGGGCCAGGATGGGGGAGACTGGGCAAAGCCACACAGCATGCCTGGTGTCTGCTCTGTGCCTCAATGGCCCCCCACCCGGCCCCATCCAGCATTACCTGGGGCCAGCAGACAGGATAGGCATTATGGTCCCATAAGAGACACTGTCATGAAGCTGGTTACTGCCTTTCCAGCAAATGTAACTCCTTTTTATTAGAAAATTAAAGGGTAAGACCAGCTTGCCAAAAGCCAAAAGAACTAAAATGTGCTTGCCTAAGATATGCAGTGTCTGATAAAACGGATTTATGCATCTCCTTCCTTTTCCTCTGTCCTCTCTCCTCAGCCAGCCTCTCCTCCATTCATTCTCCACCCACAGGCACCGCAGCAACGGCCATGAGCTTGGCCTTGGCCCACAGGCCCAGCACCCTGGATGTGCAGAGTGTGCTTTTGTTTCCTCCGCACTGAGCACCAGCTTTAAGCCTTTTCAGAACAGCCTCGGGGATTCTCCGGCTTTCCGGAGATGCAAGGCTGCCTGTGGCCTCAGCTAAGCTGAGGGTGTCAGGAGGGAAGGGCAGGAACAATAAAGGATTGAGCTGGGGAGAAGAAGAAGAAGAAAAAAAAAAAAAAAAAAACAACGTTCATCCATGTGGAGACCCAGGCACCGGCGGTTCCAGACTCAGCCGGTGGAGGGAGGTAACCAGGGCAGAGACTGGGCGCGTCCCTCACCACCACACAAAAAGCAACTATTCAAAACCACCCAGGGAGTTCTTTCTTATTGAAAAGTCCTTGATTCTTCCCTTTTTGCTGTAGAACTTAAGAACAAGGGCCTGTCTTATTAATGGGGTGATGGAGGGGCCCAGGAGGGCGGGTCCTCCGCCTGGGGAAGGTGGCTGAGCCTGCCCTGCGAGTCATTAGGGGCTGGTAACTAAGGTACCTCCAGAATCGGATTTTCTCCCCACTAATCTCTTTTTCTCTTTCCTCCCCCCCCCCCTTAGATGCTACAGGCCTGGTTTTGAGGGGAGCTAAGAGTGAAGGGGGTGTGACTGGGTGTATGTGTTCTTGAACGTGTGTGAACATGTGTGCAACATGTGTGCATGAGTGTGTGCTGAATACTAAAATGGTGTCCACCTCCTGCTGCTCCAATGGAGGGGGGTGGTCGACGGATCCTGGTACCTCTGCCCCAGCCCTCCCTTTGCGGCTGCCCTTGGCCTCCCCTCCCCGTTCAAGGGCAAATCCATTCCCCTCACTGCCTCCTTCAGTAACAAAAGACAGGCTTGGGTTTCCTTCACCTCCTCTCACAGAAGCCTTGGCTTTGGCATGTTTAGCAGAGGCTGCTTTGTTCGGGAGAAAATCAAGAAGGGGGCTGTCCCAGGTGCTCCCGCTGGAGTAGGGGGACAGAGGGTGTGTGTGAGTTAGAAATAAGCACACAAAATAGCATGATCCACCAAGTCAACCTCCCTGGGCCTGCGTCTCTCAGCAGGTTCAGCCTTACCAGTTCAAATCCCAGATGGCCCCATAGCCTGGGGCCAGCTCTCTGAGCCTAGTTTTCCAGCCTGCCTGAAAGTGCCTCTACCTGTGCAAAGCCTTGACTCTTGTCACTTCTCTCCCCGAGTGGAAAGCTCCAGGGCTGAAAGGGGACAGCCAACTTTCTGCCAGCATGTGTGGAGAGCCACGGAAGGGAGAGTGGCCCCAACTCTTCAGAGGTGGCAGTGACAGGGTGAAGAGCCTCTGGGTAGTGTTTCTGAGAAAGAAGCGCACTGCTGACCCTGGGTCTCTGAGTTCCCTTAGGTCCAGGAAGAACAGGCAATCCCTGGCAAGAGCTCTCCTCAGAGAAGGGCCTGCGACCACAGGAGCAGTGTGGCACTGACACTGTCATTCTGTTCAGTGTGTGACCCACACAGATCTTCCATGAATGTCTCCTACATAGACATGGAACAGAGTCCCAGGCACAGGCCTGGCCCATGCAAAGCCAGCACCCCCACCCTGTGGGCCTCTGACATCTAATCCTGCTTGTTTCTTCTGTCATGGGATGGGCCTTGGCCCAGAGCCTCTTCAGGGGTGGGGCTGCAGCATCTGGAGGCTTCTACCCCACCCGCCCCCTCTTTAGCAAGGAGCAGACTTGCCTGCACTGGTGAGTCACGTCAGCTCAGCTGGTGGCTCTGTGGATGGGGGAGGGCCCCTACAGCTGGTGTCTTGTCTGTACCCAAGGTGAAGAGGTCAGCCCTGAGCAGCCAACTGGTGGTGGGGCTGGTGCCTCAGACTCAACCTCAAGGGGCCTCTAGTGGTGCTCAGCTGATCTAGCCTCCAGCTTGGCCACTGCAAAGAAGACCAAGTCAGTGGGGGATGGGTTGGTGACTTGGAACCTCAACATCCCCAAGGAGTGGAGGTAGGCAGCTTAGCTAGGGAAGGGGCAGGGGTGATGACAGAAATACAGTGGGATGTCGGAGTGTCTCGGGAGCTGCTACAGAGCAAAGAACAGCCCAGCCTGTTGAGCAGGAGGAACAACAGCCCAGCAAGCAGCCAGCAGCCTTGCCTCTCCCCCGCCCCCAGCCAGGCTTCAGGCACCCTCTCCTCTGGCTGCCAGCTTCTTGCTTGGTATCCTCACCCTTCTCACCTCCCTCAGCCTCTGCCCTCCTCCTCCTCCTTCCTCTTGTTCCTCCCTCTGCCTGCCAGGGTTGTGAAGCAAACTGCTGCAAGTGGAACAGTCGTTTTCACTTGCGCCAGCCTTCTCTTCCCCAGCTCCTGGTGGTTGATGTGTCTTGTCCAGTCAGCTCTGTCCGCCTTCCCCTGGAGGGCAGCCACAGCCACATAGCCCATCAAGGATGGGCAGTGAACATAGTCTACAACCCAGAGGCAGGCAAGCTAGTGATGGCGCTGGCGTGTGAGAGCCAGTATGTGCAAAGCTGGACGCCCCTCTTGGTCCTTTCCCACTCTTCATTTCCAACAGCTTTGGCCTTTCTTGTCACAAAACCTGCTCTCCCCAGCAGTAGAGAAGCCCTGGGGCAGGGAGCTGATGATCTCGGCTGCCCCTCCCTAGTCCCCACTGTGTGTATATATGTTTGCGCACAATGCTGGGCCCCTGGATACGTGTGCTAATGACAATACCAGAAGGCCTTGGTGCTTTGCGGGGTGTTTTAGTGCTGATGATTCTTGCCAAACTGACCCATTTTCCAGAGGGAGCAGACTGAGACCCAGGGGGCCGACACAGGTAGTTGGACTTCTCTAGGCACTGAGGCTAGCATGAGCTCAGTAGCAGCCTTGCATGGGGCTGGGTGTCCTGGGTTCAGACAAACGTGGCTAAGGCTGGTAGCCCCTTCTTTAGAAACAGCTTCTTCCTGTTTTCCACTATTCAGTAGAATCCTCGGTTAATAAGCCAGTCCCAGGGGCACAGCTGGGGACCACCCAAGAGGCAGGAGAGAGAGGGAGGAGAGAGAGAGAGAGAGAGAGGGAGATACCTAGCACCCAGTGCCAAGCTCCACCTAACGTGGCCTTACTGTAGCAGGCAGAATAAAAGCTCCTTATGGCCCCAACCAGCCTATTCCCACCTGCAGTGCCTCACCTGGCCTTGAACCAGGAACTGGGCCTGCAGCCACCAGCCACCACCAGGAGTGCTGCCTGTGTCATAGCAACCCCCCCCCCCAGGTCCCAGATGGGGAGGAGGAGGGGGCTTTCCATTCCCTTCATAGGCTGTTCCCATTTCCAATTTTTTTTTTTTTTTTTGCCCTAACTGTCCTGAGCCCACCTGCCTGGACCCTCTTCCTAGGGCTGTAGACTGGCACCTCTTATCCACACCAGTGTGTGGGCATAGGAAACCACCTCCCCCTTCTGGGGCAGGAAAGGGCAACTCTGGGCTGGTGCAGGGTCTCTGCCTCCTCTCATACTTCTAAGGCAGGCTCACTGAGGCTGAAATTTCAATTAAGGTAGAGAAATAATTACCTCAGGGCTCCAAGCCAGCTTAAGTGGGAACAGGCCTCATCCAGGCACCCAACAGACAGAGCAGGCCCCTGGACATCCAGGGTCATCCTTTAATTCCCACTCTGTCCTCCAGTCTCAGGGTGCTCCAAGGTAGGGGAGGCTCCTACTGCAAGAGGCTGGGCAAAAGTACATTAAATGAGATCTGCTACTAACTTCTCCATCTCAACCTGCCCATGGTGAGCCTGGCGGCTGCCAGGGCCCACCCGGATGGGTGTGATCCTCAGAAGCAGGACTGAGATGACTCGTGCCGTGCGTGCCTCCCTACAGGGAGTTCCTCTGCAGGCCTGGCAGTGCTGGTCTCTGCAGGGGTCCCCCACTCATAGGAATCCTCAGACCCATCTTCTGTAAACATGGGTCCTAGGAAAGGGGGGTCTCTGACTCCTGTGAGACCCTCCCATCTCTTCTTTAGAGGCGTTTGAACAGCCAGCGTGGCTGTCCTCATCTCCAGAAATGTCCACCCTTGATCTAAATACGTCCTTCTCTCTGAGCATGACCCATTTTCTCCTTAGGAATGTTTTCTTTTAATCCAGAAATTCCTTGGCTCCAGAGTATTTTCTCTCCAGAAACGTTCCAATTAGGTCCAGAAATATCCCCTTTTATCTTCAAAGATAATACATCTCCAGAAACACCAAGGCTGTCTATAAAGCCTCCATCCTAACTCCACGATGCTCAGCATCCAGAAATGCCATATTCCATCTCCAGAGATGCTCATTTCAGCTCCAAAAATACCTCCCATCCAGGAGTGCCTCATTTTGTTTCTAGAAATACTCTAACCGTCATCTTCAAAAGCACTCCATGCCCAGAGGCACTACAGTTTATCTCTAGAAAGGCTCAGTTCTCAGACTGCAATACTCAGAATCCAGGAAGGCCTTGTCTTTACCCTCTCCACGCCCCCCGACACACCCACAAATGACCTCTCCTACCTCATCTCGTCTTGAAACATACCCTTTTTTCATCTGCAGAAATGTTCCTCTTCCAGATATGCTTTCCATGTATTTCTAGAAACATTCTGGTTCTGGAAACATTCCATCTCCTCTAGAAACACCACAGCAAAGACTTCGTCTGGCCCACATGCCGAGACCCACTTCTTTCAGGATCTCCTGAAGATGGAACCATACAGAGACTGGGCCTCGTCCTCCTGTGTCCCTCTGGTCCCTGCAGGCCTCTTAGCATCTGCTGGACCCTCTTGTCCCAGAAGCAAGGATGAAGTCAAGAGTCAATGCCCCTGGGAGAAGCATGAACAGTCAGGACCTGCAGTGACTGGAAGCTGCCGGTGGTGAGAGGCCCTGGAGTGAGAAGGAACTATCAGGACGCATCTATCAGTCTGCACAGCCTCCTCCCCCCGACATGTCCTCATCATAAGCACCTGCACAAACAGGAAGGGTCATACCTCTCTCTCAGAGCCTCGGACCAACACTTACCACCACATACAGCCAGCCCCCGCCCCCATGCCCAGACATCACAGCTGGACCCATGTCCACTGTAAACCTCTCCTGCCTGTCTGTATTCTCGTGGCCCACGCTCTGGAGACACCAAGGAGCAGAAGTGCTCTGTCAGCCCCTATTAGGGGACAAGTAGACAAGACTGGACAGTCTTGTAACTGCCCCGTACCAACAGACAAAAGAAGCTGGACCCCAGAACGCTGGGGTTACAGACATTAGGAAAATAAGGACGGTGCACCCAGCATCTGCTCTCACACCCACAACGATGAAGGGCTCACTCCTTCCTAGGCGGCGCAGGCCACCTCTGGGCCACTTCTTCATGATACGTTCCTCTTGGGCAGACAGACACCTTTGTCTACACAGCCAGACACTACTCTCCAGATAGGATGAGACCACGTCCTATGAAGATCTCAAACCAAGACTCTCCCTGCTGCTCCATGTCAGGTGAGGTAAGGGTCTGGCTGTTCTTGGAGAAGGGGACCTGGAGGTGGCTGGGTGGAGGGTGGGCCAATACCAAATGCAGACACACCCTTTTAACATGCCCACAGATGTGCTGGCATGCAGATGTGCCACGGCAGTGTCCCAGAAGATCCGTGCAGACACAGGAGTATGCATACAATTCATGTACTCTGAAACTCCATTGTGGGGGCTAACCTCCAGCATGCACCAGCTCCCTCTTTTAAAATTTGCCTCTGTGATGGAATTCTTGGAGCCCTCAAGTGGCTCCTGACTTCCACTCCCAAAGGCACTGTGTAGCTCTGGTCCTCTCCCCCAGAGGCCAATTACCATCTATGAAGCCTCCCAACTCAGAACCAGCCTCATTTAACTAGAACCTCCAGAGCCCCGCCCCTTTTTCTGGGCAGACATGAACTTGGGCAGTTAGAACTTGAACTTGCCCTTCACTGTGCCCTTAGCATGAGCCTTATGACCCTTAACTAGCCAGCCTTTGCTGTCTTCTCACTCACCCTTCTCTATCCCTCCCCGTCTTGTTTGGGAGATTCACTCTCTGTGCCGACTTGCCTCTTCTAGGAAAGGTAGCCCTACCCAAAAATGGGAGAAGAGAACTGAAAACCAGACTTGAATGTGAATGAACATGTGGCCCCATGGTCCAGGATGGCAGCAAGCCAGGGCCAAGGCCTTGCTGGTGGCAACCGAGCAGCTCAGGCTTCCCAGCTCTTGGGAGTAGCCAGACCTGCTGCATTGGTATTCTCTGTCCTTCGCAGTCCAACCGGCCCTGATTCTCCTGAGATCCTTTTATCGCACGATGTCACTTCAGCAAAAGGTTATGTACAAGAACGTGGAAATCTCTCCTGCATATTAACTAAAAGAACATTCTTAAAAATGCACAAGAAGGGGCTAGGGAGATGATTCGGTGGATAAAGCGCCTGCTGTGCCAACCCTGAGTACCTGAATTCAAACCCACAGACCCCATGTAAAGAGCCAGAAGCTGTGGCCGGTTCCTGTAATCCCAGTGCACCCACTGGTGAGAGAGGAGGCAGAGACAGGAGAGAATTTCTCAGAAACTAGAGAACTGAGCAGTGAACGAGAGACCTTGCTTCAAGATGAGGTGGAAGGCGAGGAAGAGTTGTCCTCGGACTTCCACGTGCATGTCATGGCACGCACGCAGCCTCACGCAGACATGGGAACACACAGACATACCAAAAAGAAATTTTAAAAATTTTAGAAAATGCCTAAGGCCACATCTAAGAGCCCATTTCACAGGGTCCAAGATCAGAGAACACAGGAAGCCAGGGGAAGGGGTCCGTGTCGGGGGTCTTACCCTACTGCAACCTGGTATGTTACTTTACTTCACCCAGTTCCAGATTTCGGTCTGCTAAAAGCGAGAACAAAAGCCCCCACCCTGGTGCTCTGACACCGTGAGGGTCACCTGAATGACTGCAAGGAATGACTCACATTCTAGAACAAGTGGAATCTGACTGGTATTAGTATTCAGGCCTTGCCAACCAAGTACTTAACAGGCAAGAAGGAATGCATTACCACAGAAGCACTTGGGGCCCATTTCTATCTCTCACCTCCCTTGTTTTTCCCCAGGCAATTTCCCCCACCCCCACCTAGTCTACCCTTTTTATCCGGCATGGGGGGGGGGAGCTGAAGAATTCTTGGATATACCTTTCCAGACCCAGTTTGTCATCAGTTCCTTAGTGGGGATGTTGAACAGGTGAGCTTCAAGACGTAATCTACCTAAGATGAGGGAAAGCTGGGGGGAGGGGCTAGGACTGGGACCCAGGTTTACAAAGGGTATTGGGTGGCTTGGGCCCTGTTGGAAGGTTGCAAGCCCTGTGGGCATGTGGACTGGCAACCTTTTTTTTTTTTTTTTTTTTTTTTTTGTGTGTGTGTGTGTGTGTGTAATTTGATGTTATTTTTAAAATTCTGTGCTGGCCAATTAGCACCCATCTGAGGATGTCCATTCTCGGGGATCTGGCTGCTTTCCCCTTAGCCCTTGGGGTCAACAGGTCTGCTCAGAGGAGAGGCAACGTGTGGGCAGGGTTGTGGGAGACACAAAGCAAAGCTTCTCTTGGCAGGGGCTGGTGACTATTGGCTTTCCTGTGCTTCTCTGTCAGACGTGGTGGAACAGAGCCCACCTCCAGCAAAGGATGAGAGAGAGAGCAGTGTAGAAACCCCTGGCACAAGAATGGACTCAGCAGGTATCTTTGGGATCAGTGGGCGGGATCGTAAAGGTTTGTTTCCTTCACTGCAGGGTTTTGCTGGCCCTCCTCAGCCAATCACACTGTAAAAAGGAAGAGTGGGAGAATCTCTGCAGCTGAGATGCCCAGAGAAGGCACTTCACTAGACAGGTAGCACACAGCGGGGAGCACATGAATAGCAGCTCTGTCCCCTTCCCAGGGTCCCAGGGTGATTTGCTCTTTATAGTGAGCAGAGTGATCCGCGACCCCAGTCCCTTCCCTCAGCCAAAGACCCCAAACAGAAAGAATGTCATTAGAAGAATGTTCTAGGAAGCTCTTACCCTGCTCCAAACTGGCTGCTGTCCTTGAATTGAGCAGCAGAGCCTTCCCTTCCCAGAGATCCAGGAGGGAGCCTCCTTGTAGTTGTGGCCCCAGGCTCAAACCACAGGACCAAACGGAGACACCTGACCTCCGTAGCCCGTTTCTTCCTCATAACATGGGGAGGGAGAGCTTCCATCGGCAGGGAGGGTCTCAATAGAGGAAGTGAGGCTGGGGCCTGGTTACCAGCAGGCTTTCACCAGACTCTGGCTGTTGTCGCACACCATGTGCTGAGCTTTCTTTCAGGATAGTAGCGCTGGGCTTCAGTTCTGGCCCCAGAGGACTGCCCACTCCCTCCCCTCCACCCTCCCACCCCCCACCCCCGCCAGCCCCTTGAGATCACAGGGCTCCCTGGTACAAGATGAGGCAGCCCAGCTGTTACGGGCTCAGTCAAGCGCTTGGAGAGCAGGTCAGATCCTGTGTGTCTCTGGCTGTCTCCAGCCTGGAGGTTCCTGACTATGCCTCATCTACTGAAAGCCGGACTTGGGTGCTAGGAGAGGAAAGGGGGGTGGTAGTCACCCAAAGGTGAAACAGGTGTTTGGGTGGCTTTTCCAATTAGCCTGGGCTCCACTCCTCAATGGTTCTGGGTATTTCCACCTCTGAGCCAGCCATGCTCCCTTCCCAGAGCCACTGCCTTCAGCATAAAACCCTTCATAGCAGTCTTAGCCCCAGAGTCCTTGTCAGGTTCTACCCTGCCTGTCCCTCCTCTGTGCCCACCCTGACCTTGTAGTTTGTTCAAATCTATACATATTCCTCAGGCCACCATCATGCTTGTTAGAGCTGCCACTGCTCCTTTTTTGGCAGAGAACACTTTGAGCCTTGTTCCCTCCTCCAGGACACCTACTGGATTTCCTGGGGCAGGGTCTCCTGCCACCATGAGCAATGTTGATGGGCTGAAGGACATGAAACATGGCCCATAGGAAAGGGGGAGGGGGAGATGTGCAAGGGAGCTGGGCAGCCCCAAGAGCCACACATGCAAGGTTGGGGACAGCAGTTTAGCCTGGTCCAGATGTCCCCAGTGAGGGCCACCTGCTTCTATAGTCACACCTCAAAGATGGCCAACAAGGGCTGGCTTGGTGTGAGGCATGCATGAAGTTGGCACCATGCTTGGTAGTTCTCAGGCCTCCAGAACCCCCCTCCACAAGCACCGACTGTGGACCTCCTCCCATTGCCTCTCCTGGCCAATCAGATTCTGGTTGAAGCCCCAGGCTGGAGCCAACCCAGCATTAGCTCCTATGGCCAGCTTGTCCCAACAAGGATTCTCTCTCTTCAGTTGCCCCAGTGTGCTACCCTGGGGTGAGGGGTGGGGGGAGCTGGCCTGCATTTCCACTTGCTTTGACCAAGCTGCTGGGGCCTTGCACTTTGACCCCAATTCTGCCAGTGCCTCACAGGCCCAGGGAGCTCCCTGGGGGAGTACCATCCCCACCACATCACATACCAGAGCCACCTAGCACAGCGACTGCTAAATGACAGTGATTAAGCTGAAGGCCACAAACTGGTTGGCCCGGGGTCAACACCTGGCCCATAACTAGGCTGTTGAATCAGGTGGTGGCATATGGTTTGACCAGGCCATGTCATGGAAATACCTGCATCCTGGGTCTTGAGCAAGTGGGTGACAGGTACCCTGGCTGTGGTCCCCACAGCTCCATCAGCATTGCCTGCCTGGCCTAACATTATGCAAGCATGAGTCCATCTTCTGGCTCACCTCCAAGGCAACATGTTGGCCTTTTTATTTTATTTTATTTTATTTTATTTTATTTTATTTTATTTTATTTATTTTTGGTCTATGTGTGTATGTGCAGATTATCGAGTGTCCTTCCACACTGCTCTTTCCAGTGTCTGCCTCCACCCCTACAAGACTGGGGGCTGGAGGCATCCCTGGGGTTATTTGCATGTGTAGCCACATCCAGGTGTTTACGTAGGTACTGGGGAATAGAACTGAGGGCAAATCAGGCCCTCATACTTATGCAGAAAGTGCTCTTACCAGCCGGGCATGGTGGCACACGCCTTCAATCCCAGTGCATGGGAGGTGGAGATAGGAGGATCACTGTGAGTTTGAAGCCACCCTGAGACTACATAGTGAATTCAGGTCAGCAAAAAAAAGGAAGTGCTCTTACCTGCTGAGCCATCTCCCTAGCCCCCATATTGGCATTTTAAGTAGGGCGTTCGTTCAATGCCTTAATCCATGGCAATGGTGAATGGTAGCTGATGGCTCAGGGGAAGGCAGGAGGCGGGAACTCAGCTGATGGCAGATTCCAAGAGTCACAGAAACTGCCCCTGAGGGGTGCCATCTTGCAGGGATGACTGGGGCAGACGTTGCTCTGCCTGCCTGTGTGCAAAGGGCTTTTTGTGGGATGAGTGACACCTCTATACCTCCCTCCAAGCTCTACCCTTTGGAACAGGTGACTTCCCATTCTTGCCCCTCTTCTTCCTCAGGACACTCTCTGGCTTCCAAATAAGCCCCCACCCCACCCCACACAAATGTGAGGCCACACCCAACAAATTTCACTGGGACACAATTAAGCAAGAGCATAGCATCCCTCTCTTTTCCTATACATTACACTTTTTGTTGTTGTTGTTGTTGTTGCTTGTCGAGGGTAGGGTCTTTCTCTGGCCCAGGCTGACCTGGAATTCACTGTGTAGTCTCAGGATGCCCTGGAACTCACGGTGATCCTCCAGGAGATCTCTGCCTCTCGAGTGTTGGGATTAAAGACGTGTACATTACACCTTTGAGGAGGTAACCTGTGGTGACTCCACTGTACACATCAGTCCCCCCAAAGGCTCACACTGAGATGAGCCTGAATCCCAGGTTGTCTCCTAGAAAACCCTGAAGCATGTCTCCCTTCTCAACAGCCAGCAAACCCAACTCCGCTGCTATGGGAGGATGGACAGAAAACACAGACAAGCCCCCCTGCTTGAGGGGCCAGGAACCTGGTTTCTTTTACTCTCCTGACAGGCTTGTGACGAAGAAGCTTCTCACAAATGAGAAGATGAGGCTCAGTTGTTTGTGGCCAGTGACCCTACACCCTCCCAGGTAAGTGTCTCTCAGCTGGACAGGCCTGGGGAGCAGCAGCCAGTCAGTGTGTGGGAGCAGGTAAGTGTACAGCAGTGGGCAGTTCTCCCAGGTGCCAAGGTTCACCTGCCTGTCACTCATGAACTTTGGCAACACTAGGTGCTTGTAAGTGCTTGCTTCTTTCTTTCTTTCCTTCCTTCTCTCCCTTTTCTTTGCATGTCTGTGTGTACACATAGTGGCCAGAAGACAACCTCTTGTGTTGTTTCTCAGAAACACCATCCAGCTTATTTTGAGACAGGGTCTCTCATTGGCCTGGAGTCACCAAATTAGGCTAGACTGGCTGACCAGCAAGCCACAGGGATTACAGGCATGTGTCACCATGCTTGGCATTTCTACATGGGTTCTGGGGGTCAAACTCGGCTTTTCATGCTTGTAAGGCCAGCGCTTTACCAGATGGGCTATCTCTCCAGTCCTTGTGACAGCTACTTTCTACCAGCACAATTCTCCTTGGGCTGACTAGGGCAGGATAACCAGGTAAGACACAGCCAGGCCTGGAATTTCCCAGAGAGGTCTTGGCACATGTCAGAGGTATGGTTCAGGGCTGGCAGGCCCTAGGGCCACCTGTAGCTAATCTGCTATAGCATAACCAGTGAATGCAGGGGAAATATGGTGGGGTGTGGGGGTGGGCTGGAATCTAAGAAAGGGGTCTGGGCTTTGAGACCAGAGTACAAGATACAATCTAGGGTCCTCAATTCCCACCTGCATAGCCTGAAGCAGTCACTGCTCTGTAACACTGGATCCACAGACACCAACATGTAGAGCTACGTAAACAATGGCGCAGTTGGACACTGAGTGCAGATCCATGGAGGTGGCTGCTACCCAGCCCTGGGACCTCAAAGACACCACCTGGGGGAGCCCTAACATTCAACAGAGCAGCTCCAGTCTGACTGGGTCTATGCCCCCAACACTTGCCACAGCCCTCTAAGCCTTGGTCCCTGAAGCTTATAGCCGGACCTGCCTGTTGGTACCCTCTGCTCAGCCTCAGCCACTCCCCAGCTGGGGGCTGAGGAGGAATGGCTCAATCAGGATGTAATCGTTTTTAATTAACATGTGGATCATTTCACAGGCTGATCTCCTTGGAGACCACAGGGAAGATGGTCTTTTAAGATTTTCTTTTCCATCCCCCAGTGCACCCTTCCCAACAAAAGGCTATCTCCTGCTTTCACACACCAGCAACAACCTTGAGATCTGCACAAAAGCCTGGCACCTGGGTCCCCTCGGGGCCATTAGGAGGCAGTGTACTTACAATGACAGATAGACACACATACAAGCTTGGGTACACACTTATGCAGAGGGCACTTACAGGGACACACACGGGCATGCATGGTCCAGCATGTGCCCAGATAGGCACACAGAGCTTTCAGGAAGATGCACCCAGAACCAGGCACAATGGAGTACACCCAGCACTCAGAAGGCTGAGGTTAAGACTCATGTCACAGGTTGAGAGTCCAGCATGGTCCACTATACATAGTAATAACCCCCACCCCAGCCATCTCAAAAACTAAACAACAAAAACAATGATGTATAGGATTAGAGGAATACAAGAGATGCTTACATAGGCGTACTCCAAAACAGACACAGATACACACAGGAGAGCAGTAACTCACCCCGCCCCACCCACACAGAAACGTGCACATACCCACACTCACAACACAGTTCCCAACCTCTATGGTTGATGTGACGGCAGGACAAGGACAGAAAGGCCCCGCCCCTAGATAGAAAGTCAACCCCTACATTGGTGGTGCCCTGTCATCTACAGGGGCCAGGACTCAGTGGACACAGAAGCCACCAGCTTGGGTCTTGTCTGCTACCTACTTGGTCTGTGTCCTTCTGACCCCACACATGCTTTGCATCCAGTCCTGCAGAGCCACCTCAGGGTGCCCAGCACTCGCTGACCTGACCCTCCCACTGGGAGCAGTGTCCTCAGCCTATCCTCTGGATGCACCATAAAACCTGCTTTCTGTTTCTTTCATTTGATCAAAGTCTTCCTCCTTTTCCTACTTTTTCCTTCCTCCGTTCCCTTCCTTTTGACCTCCCTCACTTGGAATCTCTTTCTTCCTCTTTACCATCTGTTTCCTCTCTTCTTCTCTCCTCCACACCAGGGACTCCCGGAATCGGCCTCAGGTCAGAGGGAAGTTCAACACTGCACATCTGATGGATGCTCATGCCTGCCTGGGCTCTTAACAGACCCCAGGCAGGGTTTCCGGATTCAGAACCTCAAGCAGAGAAGCAGGGAGGGGGATGACCCAGATGGGGGTTTGAACTCTGCAGCATCACCTGTTTTGGACCCTCAACTTTTCCTTTTGGAAAATGAGATGGCAAGAGGGAAGAAGAGAGTGTAGGGAAGGGTAATGGAACCTGTGGCCTGCCAATCTCAGTCTGATGACTTGGACCAGCCCTGCATGAGCAATGCAGTATGCAGGACCCAGAAGGGCCTAGAAGCCTATCTGCTGCTGTTCCAGCTGGTGACATCAGGGGCAACCTGGGTGTTTCTCTTGAGCTACAGGGGGGAGGAAGGAGTCTCAGTTCTCCCACCTGTGAAATGGGCCAAGTCAGCCTAAGGAACTTCCAGGGATGCTTTACAGATACAAAACAACAACAACAACAAAAAAAAAACCCTAAATACCAAGGGCTGGGCGTGGTGACGCACACCTTTAATCCCAGCACTCGGAGGCAGAGGTAGAAGGATCGCCGTGAGTTCGAGGCCACCTGAGACTACACAGTGAATTCCAGGTCAGCCTGGGCTAGAGTGAGACCCTACCTCGAAAAACCAAAAAAATAAAAATAAAATAACATAAAAAAAACACCCAAATACCAAATCAGTAGCGGATTCTTGATGTGTGACCTTGGAACTCAATTCCCCTCTCTGAGCACTGGTTTCCTCTTCTGTCAAAGGGAGGTCGGTCACACTGGTGATTCATTCTCAAGGCTCTTTTCAGCCCAGGTGGGAGTTTCTAGACTGTAGGGAATAAAGGAGAATAGTGCCCCACTTATCCCAGCAATGGTAGAGGAACCTGCTTCTTCCTCTGCAGGCATGCCAGAGCCTTTGGTGGCGGCGGCGGCGGCAGTGGCAGCAGCAGTAGCAGCACTGTGAGGAAAACATCTTAAACAGCAGAAAGCTCTCTACACAAAATATACCCACTACATCACTCATCGGGAACATCCAGAGTATGGAACAAAAGGAGAGTATTAAGGAAATTACAGCACATCCACTTGACTGGAAAAGCCTGAAGACGTTAACATTGGTGTTTATGAAGAGCTGGTTACAAAACAGGAAAAGGCTGGCGTTATCGCCAGCCAAAAAAGCAGGATATACATCTGAATATGGGCAACAAGACAAAGTCTTTAAAAACCACCAACCACCAAAGCTAACGGGCCTAGGGAGAACCACACCAAAACATGAACACTGCTGGAGATGGCTAGGACGCTCAGTAATCTTTTTTTTTTTGTTTGTTTGTTTGTCGTCGTCTCCCCCCCGCCCCATTTCGTTTTTTAGCTTTCTGTGAATCATGTTATAGCAGTATTTGTCAAAAGGCTTTAAAATATGCGTAGATGCCTCCAATTGAGAAACCTCCCTCATTTCATTCATTCTTGTGTTTATATAGCTGGACAACCATGTCTGCAGTATGCCTGGCCCTGGGGCTCCAAGGGAACAGTTCCTGCCTAGAGAGCATGTCCCTCGGAGGGTAGGCAGCGCCCCCCCCCCAGCTCTTTACTAAGATGTTTATGCTCTGAGACTGAGAAGTGGACAGCAATAAAGCTGCCAGATATACCCTGCCTCCCAGTACCCTCATCCAGGCTGTTCTCAATCACCAGGGTCTCAGAGTCTATCCTGGGGTCAGAAAGTCACTCCTAACGACATAGGCCTTCCACGTTAGGGGGTGAAGGTGTGGGCAGGGAGCAGATAAAGATTTGGGCAGTAGCCTGCCACTCCAGCAGCTTCCCCAGCCTCTTCTTCCCGAACCCAGCCCCCATGACAATATTCCCTCCAGTTTGCACAGCCTAGGCTTTTAACCCCCCTTTCCCTTGGGGCCACAGCTTGGCTGTCTGACCCTTCTCCAGTCTCTGATTTTTGTCTCTTGAAAGGTCCCAAACAAGGCACCACCAGCCAGTGGCAGAGACTGCGGCTGCTGTGAAACACTGCAGGGTCTGGAATCTGTTGCCCTTGTCAGCCAGTGTCAAGCTGTTAGCATGTCAGAGGGGCCAACAATGTTTCCCCTGCTGCATAGGGACTGACAGATTATAGTCTGAAAACAGCCCAGTCGCCTCACCCCAAAGATGCCTCCTTGCTTCCCCAGGATCCCTGTCTCTAGAGAGGAGAGGAAGTGCCTTCCCCAACCTGAGTAGCAAGCCTGAGTCTCAAGAGGCCAGGCTCCCTACCCCCTGGGCTGCCTGACTGGGAGGGGAATCCATCAATCAAGGCAAGGCTCAAGGGACCTAGTCAGCCCCAGGGCTCACCACACACCCCTCTTCACGGCCCCCCAAGAAGCAAAAGGATGTGGAAGCTTGGAGTGCCACGAAGACTCTGACCCAGCAGCCCCCCCCCCTTCCAGGACTGAATTCCCCTTTAGGCCTTTGGTCCCCAGAAATTCCCTGGGATAGCTCTCCCTTCCCAAGGCCCTGGTGGGAAAAAAGAGACATTCCTACCACTTCACTACCCCGCCCCCCTTAGCAGCCCTGACCTCCCATCTCAGGGATGGGCCAAGGCATCTGATCTCAGGGTCACCAGAGCAGCTGCATCTGCTGTGGATCACAGGAGACAAGCGCTTCGTCACAGAACACACAAGCACCCTCCGCACCCCCCCCCCCATCACCTCTCAGTCTGCATTGTACAGGAGGGGAGGAGGCGCTCTGGACGTGCCTGAAGGTACCAGCCAATTGCCATGCCCCAGTGGGCAGAATCCACGACCCCAGCCGCATACCCCAAAGCTCCATGCTGCTAACCCCACTCAATCCCTCCTCCCAGCCTGGTGCTGTCCCACGTCAAGGTCTCCAACCCAAACAAGGCCTTGCCCACCTCCCCCTGCCTGGAGCCCAGGGTCAGCAACCCCAGGAGAGACGAAGCCACAACCCCTGCCCCTTATTTCATTGTCCGCCTGGCCACTCAAACAGGGCCAAGGCTGGGGGCTCCAGGGCAGGATCTTCGGGGAAGAGAGAGGGGTCTCTAGGGGAAGTGTTTGAAGCTGCTCAGTCCAGCTCTGGAAGCTACCTGGAGAGGAGGCAGGAAGGGGGAGGGGTGGAGAACAGGACCTAAGCGCTCAAGCAAGGTTAGGAGGGAACCAAGTGGCCGGAGGAAGTGCCCCGAGGTATCCGGAAGCGGATTCCCCGGAGGCCAGCTCCGGGGAAGTTTCCCACTGGTTGCCCAGAATAAGTCTGGGTACGTGGACCGCCCTCCCGGCCCAAACAGCTGGCAGGCGCAGATTGCGAACTTGATCCGAACTCCTTCCCTCTCTAGCATCCCTCAAGCTCCCCATCTGCGGCCACCCGCCACGGCATCTCAGCCCCAAGTCTCAGTAGCCAAGACTGCTCACCAATGCATTGTTGGAAGAAAGGGGAAGGAGGAATCCCCAGCACAACCAAACTGTTGTTAAAAAAAAGAAGAAGAAGGAAGAAAGAAAGAAAAAAAAGAGAGAGAGAAAAAAATCCTTCTCCTAAGACTGATTCCCTCCACCCGCGGGGAAAACCTCCAAACAGGCAAATCCGCAACTCCAGCCAAGATCGCCGCGCTGCGGGAGGGATGCCCGAGGCAGGCGGCGATTCCCGCCCGCAGCCCCGTTTCAGGGCAGGTCTGAGCGCCGCGGCGGTGGGCCCGGGGTTCAAGGGAGGGGGGTGTGGAGGTTCCTCGCACCCGCCGAGGACACAAAGCTCCGCAGCCAACAATACCTGCGGGCTCCTCCTGGCTCTCCCGGCGCCTGTGCCGTGCGTCTCGCCGTCTCCCTTTTTCCCCCGCCGTCTCTTCCCGGCCGTGCGCTCTCCCTCTGGCCTCTTCCAGACCCCCCGGCGGCCAGACGAGCTCCTTGGGAGAAAAAAATGTGAGCACTCGCACGATTCCTTTCTCTGTGCCGCCGCTCTTCTCGGCCGAGGCCCGGGGCTCGCTCCTCTCCCTCGCGCTCCCGTGCGCGCCGCGCCGCGCCTCTCTCCCGACCCGCGTTTCCTGCTCAGCAGCCCCCGCGAGCGCCCTCAGTAGCCATTATTCACCGGCCGCCGGGGGACAGGAGGTAATTAGAGACCGCCCCGAGGCCACATCCACTCGGCTAGCACGATGCGGGCGCGGGGAGCGCGCGGGGGAAAGGCGCGCGACGAGGGGGCTTGGCTGCGCGCAGCCCGCGCCCCAGACGCGGGGGAGGGGAGGGGAAAGGGAAGGGAGGAAGAAGAGGGGGGTCAGCGAGGGAGGAGTGGTGATCGCAGAGAAGAGGGAGGGGGAGCCGGGGAGACGCTCCCCGAGGCTCTCACCGCTGGAGCCGGGGTCACGGCTGTGAGGCTCCTAGGCGCTGAAAGCCTGGGAGGGGGAGGAGGTGTGTGTGTGTGTGTGTGTGTGTGTGTGTGTGTGTGCGCGCGCCAAAGCCAGAAAAGGAGGGAGGGAACGCTTTAATATTTTTTTCCAGTGACTTACAAGCCGGCGGGTGAGCCCTTGGCTGTGCACTCGGATCTCGTGTGTGTGCGTGTGCGCGCGCGTGCGTCAGTATGGCTGTGTATTTTTGCTGTGCCCTACGGGCTTGGGGTGGTGGTGGCGGCGGGGGTGGGGGGGAATTGGTCTGGAAACTATAGCTTGTGAATGTGCTCTTGGGTCTCGACGTGACTGAGCGATGCGGCGCCCGTGCGGAGCGAGTGGTGTTTTGTGTGCGATCGTTTGTAGCGGAGAGGATGGTTGCGTGGTGCTGTGTTCCGAGGACGTTGTGTGTATGCGTGAGGGCTTAGCGGTGGTGCGGGGCCTTGGGGCTGCGCAAGTATGGGCAATGCGCCTGTGCGGGGCTGTGGGCTGGCCACAGGCGGAGATCTGTGGCGGTCCGCAGTCGCGTGGCGCTGTGTTGTGTGTGGGTCCGAGGCCTGGAGGTCGGGGTGCGGGGAGGGGAGGGGAGGGGGCGCTGCCCCTGGTGGATCGCACAGCAGCGGCAGGCACGCGAGCTGCTCGGGGCGCGAACCGGCAGAGCTGGGGTCAGAGCGCAGAGCGGATGGGGGGGGGTTGGGGGAGACTTGAATTACGCACCCTCCCTCCTCCACTACATCAGAGACGCAGCTTGGATATCTTGCCACTGGCCGACACCTCGGCCCTAGAGGCACAGGGTCGGGGGTGGGATGGGGGGGGGTCTACCTAGCTAGGGGAGATGGCCATAGTCGGGGGTGGGATCTGATGTTAGGTAATCCCAGGGCATCTCTGAGGCGCGTGGCGAGGCAGGTTGAGCCCTAAGCCAGAGACTTAAACCCAGACAAAGAAGAGAGGAACCTAGGGACTGAACCACAACGCGAAGGTGTCCTGCCTGAGCTAAGGGGCGGCCGTGTGGAGCCCAACGCAGGTGGCGGAATCTCTTCGCAACAGCCCCGGCGGGGATTGGAGGTGGGGGTGGGGGCAAGTAATTGGCCAGCGAAGTTCTTGGTGCAGCTGGAGGGCCCTGGACATCCTCTTTCCACGCAACAACCCGTTCATTCATCCATTCTCCATCCACCCGGGTTTTCATTTATTCACGTTTCCATCCCCATGTTCTGAGCCATGCATTACATGGGTATGCCAGACCTCCCTCCCCTACTGTGCAGAGGTCATCTTGTCTCTTCTCATGCCCACCTACACTTCCTCCCTAGGTCTCTCTGCTCTTGTAGGGGAGTCACTCCATGACCGGTACACTTAACTTAGGGTTTAGTGACTGCCTACCCCTCCATCTACTAAAACCAATGCCCCCTTCGCTATTGCAGTCCCCATACATCCTGTAACTCACCCCACTCTTCCCACGACGATGGGCCAGGTAGGCCTTCCATCTGGCCCTGCCTGCAACCCTGGTGGGGGCCTAGGAAGAGGTGCATGGCACCACTGTTGGGCCTCCTAGTTCTTGGCTAGGATACTGAGGCTACCAGAACCCAATGGCCTGAAAGTCACTACTAAGCTGGCATTGACACGGGAAATACGAGACTTAATAAACAGATACCCAGATAAAGTGCATGCTTGGAGTGTTCCCTTTACTGGGAATCAGCATTTACAACTAGGTAGTAACACCCCTTCTGGAGGGCAAGCACTGGCCTGCTTCCAGTGGCTGATGGAACCTCACATAGTTGGACCCCCCCCCATAACTTTCCCAACCGCATGGCCCACCCTCTTATGTTTACAAGTGCCCCTTGTTATCTGTTGAATACACTTGGCACACTCACTGCTCCCAGGAATACTCTTCCCCACCTCTGAGTAGCATGTAATTTTTCCCATTTATGTGTTTTGTAGGTGGTTTTTCTGTTAGCTTCTTGGTGTCCTCCATAGCTGGGTTGGTCCCTGGTACTCATTCAGTGAGCATTTGGTAAATAAGTAAAAAGTAAAAAAAGTAAAAAGTACTCATTCAGTGAGCATTTGGTAAATAAGTAAAAACAGACCCTCAGCGGGCCATGGGGGTTCATGCCTATAATCCCAGCACTCAGGGGGCGGAGGGGAGGAGATCACTATGAATTGGAGATCAGCTTGGAATAGAATAAGACAGTGCCTACCCTCCCAAAAACAAACAAACAAGCAGACAAACAAACAAACAAAAAACAGTTGGCTGGAGAGATGGCTTAGTGGTTAAGGCAAAGCCAAAGAACCCAGGTTCAATTTTCCAGGACCCATATAGGCCAGCTGCACAAGATGGCACATACATCTGGAGTTCGTCTGCAGCAACTGGAGGCCCTGGCACACCCATTCTCTCTATCTGCCTCTGTCTCTCATATACATACATATATATATATATATATATATATATATATATATACACACACACACACACACACACATACACACACACACACACACACACACACATATATATATATATATTTAAAAAAAAACAGGGCTGGAGAGATGGCTCAGCAGTTAAGGTGCATGCCTACAAAGTCTAACAACTAGAGTTCAATTCCCCACTACCCAAATAAAGCTAGCTATACAAAGTGGTGCATGCATCTGGAGTCTGACTGCAGTGACTAGAGACCCTGATGTGCCCATTCTGTTTCTCTTCTTTCTCTCTGCTTGCTAATAAATAAAAAAAAATATTTTTAAAAATTAAAAAAAGAAAAGGCCCTCCATCTGTGAGCCTGACTCAGCTCTGGGAGAAAAGTGGAATAGGGTGGGAGGTTGGAGAACTTTGACTCACCCAGCTACCCCAGTACCTAGGACTCTAAAGGGATGGGGTGGTGGTAGGTCACTTATCTGTGAGGAGAGCAGAGCCTTCCTTTGTTTTTGGGGGCTTCTCTGGCTCCCTAAAGTTCCTGACTAGAAAGGTCAAGACAGGCTGTGATCAGATCTGTCCAGCACAGTGGCTGGCACTCAGTAGTCACAGCTCAACATGTCTTTGTCAAGACCCGGCCTCTAACTTGCTCCCTCAGACCCTGCTGTAAGGGTTCTGTGAGACAGTACAGAGCACTAGACCCACAGCACAAATGACCTGTGTTGAGGGATGACCAGCAGAGGGGCTACCAAGCAGACAGGGTTCCTGTGCCTCTAGCGTTGAACTCCAACTCCCACCAGGTAAGTCCTGCCCAGGGACAGAACAGGCTTTGCCCTTGTTAGTCAGGGGATGGTTCTATGGATGCTTCCCTCTAGGGATGGGTGTACTTCAAGGGCCAGCAGGTCAGCCTCATGATTGTGGCTATCTGAATAGCTGCTTTCATGCCAGTGTGAAGGAGGCTAGAGAGCGGGAGGGGGGAGGGAGTGGCTAGGGACAGGAAAATGAAGGTCAAGAGGCAGCAAAGGACAAGGTTCATGGACAGGCCACCAGGGGCAGGCTTAGTGGCCACTTAGACAAAACAAGGGGTTAGGTGAGAAGAGTATAGATCCACCCAGGCCAAGTGAGTGTTTGTGAGATTCAGAAGTCAAGTTCAAACAGCTATGGGCTAAAAAGCCTCATGCGAAAAGTCTTCAGGCCTGAGGTCAGAGAAGGGCCAGGTGCTTTTCTTGTTTCCGTGTGTGTGTGTGGGGGGGGCAGGTTTTAATGTCTTCTACACATCTCCTGGAGTGGGGGCTGCAATTTCAAATCTCCAAAAGTCATCCTCCTCATCAGTCACCCTCCTCATTTCAGAGATTGGGTTACTGGGGTCTTCATGCATATACCCACTGTCCCATAACTCCCAAGTGGTGAAAGTGTTCATTGCTGGTTTGGCAGAGAGGTACTGGGCATCTATCACATTCGCTGCTGTCTGTGCTGAGGACGAAGAACAAGGAACAGGCCAAAGACTCCATTTTCCTCCCGAGGCAGGCAAGAAACAGAATGAGGTGAATGATGTGCAGTCAGTGTGATTGGTTCTGAGAAATGCATCTGGCAATTGCACTATGTGAACATCACCAGTGTGTTGCATGAAATAAGAAAGAACTACAAATGGCACAAGGAGACAATCTTAGGGATTTTTTTGTGGTTCATGCAGTCAGACAGAAACACGTGGTATATGACTACAGTGTGCTGCTAGGGGAGGTGTGCTACAGGAAAACAACCAACCAGGGAACGCGCCTGGACCATGGAGCCAGCCGGGACTGTGCTTTGACACTGGGTGCCAGGAACTCATACCTGAGAACATATTGGGAAGGTAAAATAGTAAAACATGGAGCTATCTGGAGACAAGGCTGTGGGCTTATGGCTGAAGTTGAGTGTGGTAGTGACAGGCAGTGCAGGGCAACATCCGCAGGGCCTGCCATCATAGAAGCACTTTCTTTTCCAGTGAATGAGAGACAGGGGTGTCTTCTGCAGTGTTTCAAGCACAGGAGGGATATATAATCTCTCCTCCCCCCCAAGTCTTCATTATAACCTTTAGCTTCCATGAAGAGACTGAATGCGGGAGAAGCAAGGACAGGGAGGCCAGCAAGGTGACCCTTCACTGGGCCAAGTGGGAAGGGGTCTGATCCTGGGTTCATTCTTTTTTTTTATATAGTTTACTTTTATTTATTTGAGATAGAGAGAGGAAGAGAGAGGAAGAGTGAGAATGGGCACACCAGGGCCTCTAGCCACTGCAAATGAACTCCAGATGCATGCACCACCATGTGCATCTGGCTTATGTGGGACCTGGAGAACCAAACCGGGGTCCTCAGGCTTTGCAGGCATGCGCCTTAACCGCTAAGCCATCTCTCCAGCCCCTGGATTCATTCTTAAGATAGGACTAATGGGATAGAGTCACTGTGACCTGCCATCCAAGTATGTGGTGGGTACACAACCTGTGCAGAACCAAATGCCTTCGGAGGGAATGTCCTCTGTCCTCCTTGGCGTTAATGCTTCCCCCAACCTGCTGATAACCTTCATGCCATCTGGTAATTTCATTGAGACACCCTTTTCAGTGACTGCCCCAGAGCTGTGGCCTGCCTAGGCCCACCACCTTCCCACCTCTGAGCCTCAGTATAGCCATTTTAGGACCCTATCAATCTGGGTCAGCTTCCAGACTGCCCTCCCCATGGATCTGGTGTGTTGCCACACCAACCACACTGATCTACTGCCACAGCTCTTACTTTGCGTAGGCCTGTGTAGTGCCTAGCATGTCAGGTATTGTTACTGCACTGGGGAGACAGTAAGTGAGCCAGACACCCCTGCCCTCATGGAGCTGATGCAGGCATGCGCTATCAGCCCAGGGCCTTTCTGTGTCTGTCTCAACTCTCTGCTGCCTGGCACTCCCTGGGGAGCAGAACACCAAGAGCATGTTTCTCTGAAAGCAAAGGACTTGGTAAGCAAGTGCTTTTAACTGCTGAACCATCTCTTCAACCCCCAAAGAACTTTGTATCTCAGCTGGTGGTAGGGCCACTGGGAGTATAAGCATCCCAGTTCCTGAGGTTTGGGAAATCTTTTTTTAAAAAAAAATTTTTTTATTGATTGATTTGAGTGAGGGAGAGAGAAAGAGGCAGATAGAGAACGGATGTGTCAGGGCCTCCAGCTGCTGCAAACGAGCTCCAGATAGATGCATGTGCCACCTTGTGCATCTGGCTTACATGGGTCCTGGGAAGTTGAACCTGGGTCTTTTGGCTTTGCTGGCAAATGCCTTAACCACTAAGCCATCTCTCCAGTCTGGGAAATATTTTTAAACAGTTCATGTAGCCCCCACTTCCTCTTTCTTCCCAAATCCTCCAGGCTGGCAGCACAGGTTAGATGATGGGCTGAGGTTCTCAGAGTGGTGGCCCAAGCTTGGTAGAAGGGCTGCACAGGTGTCCACCACTACCACCTGAGGGCAGGAGGCACATCTGCAACTCTGCCCTGAGCTGGGATCTCTGGTCTACATGAAAATAAAGGTGTCAACCAGGACCAGGTTCTCTCCAACAGCCTTTCATCAGAGAGGTCTCCGGATCTGTTCTGTGTCCCTCCCCCCTTTGTCAGTCTTTCTCACTAGCTTGTGTGAGGCCGCTAGTGATAGCCACTCAGCACCAGGCTTACACAGGGCACAGCCTACGTTGAAGCCTCTCACCCACTGTGAGGTCTTCACTGCAGCATGGTCTCACCCACCTGTGGCCTCACCCACGTGAGTCCGTGGCCTCACTCACTTAGGAATCTAGCAGCCTTTCCTTCCAGCATCGGGCCAAGCGAACTAAAAGCTTCCAAGCTTATTTGGGGGGGGGGGGAGGCAGTGGGCTCAGAGGTGAAAAGAGGCTGGCTGGTAGAGATGGGGAAATACAGGAGGGCTGGAAACCTAGAAAGGAAAACAGACAGTGGGTGAGGAAGGGATCCAACAAAGGGGAGAGCAGGGGAATAGAGGGGTGACAGAGCTATGGGATGGGCACCACCGTAGAGGTACCAATGGGCTGGCAGGGGCTCTTCTGTCTCACCTGGGCAGTGGGCCCCACCTGGGATATCTGCACTCCCTGGGTCTAGAGGCACCCAGGGTCTCAGCTGTGATAAAGGCTAACGTGACCTGGCAACGGACTCTGTCACACCACAGGAACACCTGGCCACACACCTGCTCAGCCTGCCATGGGATTCATGGTTGCCTTCTAGCCTCTGCTCCTCATGCGGGAGCTTGAAACCACTTCTCAGCCAGGGATCTTCCATGGGGCTGAGGACAGCAGCAAGCCTGAGGCCTCCCCAGTCTTGTCCACCAATGCGGCTGATGCTTTAGGATAGCAGCAGCCAGTTCCACAGTAACCTCTCCCCTGCCTAACCTGTAATCTCTGACATAGGTGGACCCCTGACCCTGTCCACTATGTTTAGTCACAGGTTGACCTCTGACCCAGACACATCGTGAACCCTGATATTGATGGGTTCCATGGCCATCATCCCAAGGACACAAAGAATGGGCCCATCCTCTTCCTGCAAGGCCCCGTTAACCCCATGCATGTCCCACACTTGAGGCCACACGGTTGTGGTGACCAAGGGTGGCTGAGGCCTCTGAATATTTCCCAGGACAGTCCTCCAGTGCTGCTGAGCCAGGGAGTATAGCCAGATAGTACAGGCAGACAGACCCAACCAAAACCCACCCAATCGGTCAGACCCCCAGGCAAACAGATGCTCAGAAACCCAGACACAACACCCATGGAGATGACACACTTGTGGAGTGCACAGCCAGGTATGTGCATGGGTACACACACCCTCTTGGGCTGTGCTGCTGTGACAGCTGCCCCTCACTTGGACATAGTCCTTCAGCCTCAAGTGCCCAACAATGATGACCCCTTTCCTCTCTCCTTGAAGAGCTCAGGGAAGTGAGGAAAGCACTGGGCCTGGGATACCAGGCCAAGCCCTGGCTGTGCCTCTGTGGAGCTAAGGACAGACACAACCAACGTCAGGAGGTGGGAGCAGATGGATTGGAGCCAGGGAGCCAGGGAGAAAGCAGAGCAATTCTCCCCACAAACTCATCTCAGGGCTACAGGTCTGGGTCTGGTGCCACATCAAACAACGGTGGGTGACAAACAGATGCCTTCGAGGTTGCGCACAAACAGTGAGGACATGCAGCCTCTTGTGTAAGGGTTCAGTTTACAGGTATCAGACACTGATACAAACATGTGTACACAGAGTATGCATGTGTCTGCCTAGATGTGACATGTTAATTTTTCTTTTAAAGGAGGGGCTGAGGAAGATGGCTTGCCGCTTAAGCATGAGGGCCTGAAACCATCTGAGTTTGATTCCCCAGAACCCATGTTAAAAAGCTAGGTGTGGGCTGGAGAGGTGGCTTAGCAGTTAAGGTGCATGCCTGCGAAGCCTAAGGACCCAGGTTCAATTCTCCAGGTCCCACGTAAGTCAGATGCACATGGTGGCGCATGCGTCTGGACTTCGTTTGCAGGGGCAAGAGGCCCTGGTGTGCCCATTCTCACTCTCTCTTTGTCTCTATCTATCTATCTATCTATCTCTAATAAATAAATAAAAACAAATCTTGTTTTTTTTTTTTTTAAAAAAAAAAGCTAGGTGTGGGGCTGGAGTGATGATTTAGTGGTAAAGGTACTTGCCTGTGAAGCCTAAGGACACAGGTTTGATTCCTCAGAGCCCACTTAAGCCAGATGCACATGGTGGAGCATACATCTGGAGTTTGTATGCAGCCCTGACGTGCACATTTCCTCCCTCTTCCTCTCTCATAAATAAAGAAAGAAAGAAAGAAAGAAAGAAAGAAAGAAAGAAAGAAAGAAAGAAAGAAAGAAAGCAGGGTGTGGCCACACGCTATCTGTAATCCCAGTCCTCAGGTGGGAAAACCAGAGAATCACTAGGGCTTGCTAACCAAAAATAGCAGGTCCAGGTTGAGGGAGAGACCCCATTTCAAGAAACTATGCAGATAAGCAACATAGAAGAGCATCTGAAGTTCTATGGCCTCCACATGCAAGTGCATAGCTTGTGCACATTTTCACACACATGTACATACACCACACATACTCTGTGTACACACACACACACACACACACACACACACACACACACACACACACAAAGCTGAGTGTGGTGGTATACCCCTGTAATCCTAGCACCTGGGATTCCAATCAAGAGGGCTGCTACAAGTTCAAGGCCTGCCTAGGCTATAAGGCAAGACCTTATCTCAGAATCCCCTTTCCCCAAATAAAAAAAACAGATGTGGCACATGCATAGTAAAGGCGTGCAACCTCCTTTAATGTAAGGGTGCACACGCAGGTATCAGTCACCTGCCTTCACATGTTCCCTGACCTGAAACCACCCCAAGGATAGAAGACCCTAGGCTTATGGCACCTCTGGACAGCTCAGACACATCCTGAGTGGTCCTCCAGCCCCTTACCCAGTCCAGCCTAGAGCCTCTGCCTTCCTTGGATGTATGGCAGTACGCAGGCCACCCAGGGTTTGTCCTGACCCCAGAGCAGTGACGACATGCCTTCAAAAGTCTTTGCCTCTGACGGCTGTAGAAGAGCACTAGAGGGTGTTGCCCTTGTAAATCCACTCTCAAAAAAAGGCATGAGCCCAAGCACCCAAGATATCCAGGGGCAGTGGGTCCTGCTCCTCTGCACACAGGCTAGCACCCAGGCCCAGTGTGAGGGAAAGCTGGGAGGCAAGAACACCATATGGCACGCAGAGCTGCTCAGCTTCTTCCAAGAGCAGGGTGAGACCAGGGACCAGGGTAGAGGGCAGCCCGGATCTGCAAAGACCTCGGGGAAGGTAAAGAAGAGCATTCTGATCAAAACTTACCCTAGGAGCTGGGTGTGGTGGCGCACGCCTTTTAATCCCAGCAGTCGGGAGGCACAGGTAGAAGGATCACTGTGAGTTTAAAGCCAGCCTGAGACTAGAGTGTGTTCTAGGTCAGCCTGGGCTAGAGTGAGATACCCACTCACCCTGAGGATGGACATGATAGTAAAGTCTGTAATGGCAGCACCTGGAACTTCAGAGGCAGGTGGATTTGTCTCAAACAAAACTTCCCCAAACCAACAAAAAAAC